>JAYKKT010000078.1:15236666-16581250 GCA_036023115.1 Brasenia schreberi | reverse complement strand
TCGGCTTAGCCGTTGCCTTGAGGGTAGTAGGGCGAGGAGAAGTGGTGAGTTATGCCATACGTGTTGCACAACTTAACCATCCGCTCGTTCTTGAATGGGGTGCCATTATCAGACACAAGGTCTCGTGGAACCCCAAATCGAGCCAAGATATTCCTCCGGATGAAACCCACTTGGAGAAATACTCCGTGGCTGCTAAAATAAATCGATGCCCATTCGAGGCCTTTGGAAATATTGGGCCTATGATGTCAAATGCCCACATGGTAAATGGCCAGGGGCTGACCACGGAATAAAATGCAGATGAAGGGATATGAATGGCGTGCCCATGCACTTGACATGGATGACACTTTCTAACATGATCGTGACAATACTTTTTCAGGGTGGACCAAAAATAGCCCCCTCTAAGTATTTTCATCGCCATCATGTTGGCGTTCACATGACCTCCACATTCTCCATCGTGGAACTCATGCATCACTATCCTAGCCTCCTCTAGGTCGATACACCTAAGCAGAATTCCGGTAAAACTCTTTTTGTATAAAACCCCACCCAGAATGGTGTATCGGGTCGAAATCTTACGAATGAATGCCTTATCTTTGGATGTGGCATCCTCGGTGAATCCCCCATTTTCTAAAAATTGTTTTATGTCATAAAACCAAGGTTTTTTAATGGACTCTGGGTTGTTTTGACAAATATCCAAGTCGTGTGTGGATGGGTGGGGCGCATGCCATATTTCCAAAGATCTGGTCCCTGAAATGGGATCGACCTTCAGGGCTGAACCCAAGGAGGAGAGGGCATCGGCGATTCCATTGTCCTCTCTTCCTATGTGTGTGAGTTTACACAACTGGAAGGATTGGACCAATCGAGTGGCCAACTCGTGATATGGAAGTAGTTTCTCATTACGTACTTGCCAAATTTTTAAAACCTGGTTTATGACAAGGAGCGAATCTCCAAAGACCTCAATGCACGATGCCCCTACATTTTTCGAAATCCTTAAGCCTTGTATGCGTGCTTCATACTCAGCTACGTTGTTGGAACATTCGAAATCTAAGCGGACTGCTATGGGAATCTCGCCCTTTTCAGGGGAGATTAGGATGACCCCGGCACCAGCCCCTCGTTGGTTTCGTGCCCCATCGAAGTGCATCTTCCATAGTTGGTTTTCGAAAGAGTTTGCCAAAATGTGGTTTTGAAAATGGTTTTGCAATATGCCTTCATCAGGCATTTCGACAAGAGTGGGATATGCGTCCTCTAAGGGGAATTCAGCCACGTAATCTGCTAGGGCTTGCCCCTTAATGGAGATCTGGTGATGGTATTTCAGATCATACTCCATTAGAAGGAGTTGCCATTTGCCCAATCTACCCGTGAGAATGGGTTTTTCGAACAAGTGCTTGATTGGATCAAGCTTGGACACTATCCAGATCTCATGATCTAGGAAATAGTGTCTGAATTTCTGGCAGGCCCAGACTAGGGCCAAGCACGTCTTCTCCATGGCTTGATAATTTCGTTCATAAGCCAAGAGAGTTTTCAAAATGTAGTAGATGGTATACTCCTTATAGGTGTCATCCTCGTATTGAGCCAACAGGGCTCCTAAAGCATTTACATGCACGGAGATGTATAATAAAAGCGGTTTTCCTTGCTTTGGAGGATTCAAAACAGGGGGATTAACCAAGTTTGCCTTCAGTCTCTCGAAGGACTTTTGGCATTCGTCATCCCATAAGAATTTCGTGCCCTTCCTCAACAGTTTGTTGAAGGGTTCGCATCTAGTTGCCAGATTCGATATGAATCGGCGAACGGATTGTAAGCGACCCTGGAGGCTACGGATTTGGGTGAGATTGGAGGGCGGAGCCATGTCTGTGATGGCTCGACACTTAGAGGGGTCGACTTCTATTCTCCTTTAGCTCACCATAAAGCCTAGAAGCTTCCCTGATTCTACCCCGAACACACATTTTTGAGGGTTTAGCTTTACTTTGTAAAGCCTAAGCCTTTCGAAAATCTTTTGTAAACATTCGATATAGGTGCATCGAGTTTTGGATTTCGCCAACAGATCATCTACATACACTTCTACAAGCTCATGAATTTGATCATGGAAGATCATGGTCATGGCTCGTTGGTATGTTGCGCCGGCATTTTTCAAACCAAAGGGCATGACTGTATAGCAGTACGTGCCCCATGGGGTTGTGAAGGCGGTCTTACCCTGATCTCGTGGACTTAGTTTGATTTGATTATAGCCTAAATAGCCATCCATGAATGAAAACATTTCATGATTTGCAGTACTATCGACTATCAAATCTATGTTTGGTAAAGGATAATTATCCTTTGGAGTGGCTTTATTCAGGTTTCTGAAATCGATGCATATTCGAATTTTCCCATTGGTTTTTCGAACTACAACGATATTTGATAACCAATCAGAATACGCAATGGGTTTTATAAATCCGGCTTTTAGTAGATCTTCTAAACCCTCTTTGACTTGCGTGTATACATTCGGGTGTATTTTCCTAAGCTTCTGCTTTATGGGTTTTACACCTGCATCTAAGGGAAGACGATGTTCAACAATGCTGGGATCTACGCCCGGCATGTCTTCATACGTCCATGCAAACACATCTAAATAGGTTCGTAGAAATGCAATGAATGCTAACTTTTCAGTTTCATGCAAGCATGCACCTATTTTGATGGTTTTGGGATTGGAATCATCCCCTAGGTTCACCTCTATGAAATCTCCTCCTACTGATTGGGAAGGTCTTTCAAAATCGAGAATTCTATGAAATTCTGGGAGCTCAGAAGTGGAATCTTCCTCAAGGGGATCCACTTCTGGGCTTTGATCATTCTCGTGGGCTATAGACCCGAGGGAATTTGATGCGTGGTTTTCAAAATGACCTGGTTTTGTATTTGGATTTTCAAGTGATTTCGAAATCTTTGGTCTGGCTATGCAGACGATGTTTCTTTCGAAATCCTTTTTTTTTTGCCAAAGTCCAACCAGGAGCAGCTATGTACAAAATCTTTTTGGTATTTTCCAAATTTTTTATTTTTTTGGGTTTTTGTAAAACAAGAACTTTGGGAACTATACAAAGCACTCTTTTCTCTAGTTTTTGTTTTTCCATTGTTTTTGGTTTTTCTTGTTTTTCGATTTTTTTGATTTTAAGTTTTTCAAATGTTTTTGTATTTTTAGAAAAGGGATCTTCCATCATACCTACAAAGGGAAAACACCACCGGGTGTGCCAATCTCTGTAGACGCGTGAAAATTCCCTGCCTCTCACCTTTTCAGGGCTCGAAGCGGATCCTCTCGTGCGTCTAAGGCCTTATTTATGCAAACAGGGCGTGCCAGCTAGCTTACCTAAGCTAGCGAAGATATATTTAACACTGACTTCTAAACGTGGCGACTGTGAGCAAGTAAGCTCTTGTCGTCGCAGACCTTCTTGCACCGATGCGCAAGGGTCAGTCTGTACACTTTGCAAAAATCAAGTTTTGGAGAGAAAGTCTACGAAGCGGTTCGAGGTGTCTAATTTGGGTCTTTTAGATGCGATTGCATGTTTTAGATCACGTGGATTTGCACGTGCCTAAGTCTTTCCTTTTATCCCTTTTCGGGCCACCTAGTTTGTGTGTTATGAACACTCCACTACATGGGCGAATTCGAGCGGGGCTTGCTTTGATGCAATATGCGTCCTACCTCGTGGTATGGCGTAGATGCAATGCAAACTCATGCTACTCCAAAGGGAAAACCCGAATGTAAATACTGAAGGGAAATAACTGAAGGGAAATAACCGAAGGGAAATAACCGAAGGGAAATGACTTGAAATATAAATGCCGAAGGGAGATATGTATATAGAATATGTATATGAGCCCTTACTCGGGTCTTGCAAATAAGAGCGAAGGCTCAATGTGGGTGCGTGCTTGAATTAAAAAGACTTACACACACGACATGAAATTAAACCCAAATATAAATTGCAGTATGGCCTTAACTAAGGTCTTGGGAATAAGAGCGAAAGCTCAATGTGTGTGAGAGTGCTTGAATTTGAAGTACTACGCACACGACATAAATGAAACCCAAATATAACTGCAATAAGGCCTTTACTAAGGTCTTGGAAGTAAGAGCGAAGGCTCAATGTGTGTGGGAGTGCTTGAATTGAAAGACTTACACACACAACAGGAAATGAAACCCAAATAGTATAGGTCGACAGCATATGTGGGTTTGGATTGGGATCTGGATATATATGGTCCAGATCCAATCCAAATTGAACTCTAACTCCTTCAAGCTGGGTTCGAAACGGACGATTTGTGCGGGGTCTGACAGCATCAGTACTCCGTCTGTGTTGGGTCTTCGCCAACATAGTCGTCCGCCTCCGTTTCTGCCTTCTGGAGATGACTTCAAATGACATTTTGATAAGAACAGGGTCTTGGACGTTCGAGATCCTGGGGGTATGGATGTGATACAAGAGTTGCTGTGCTGGGCTCGACATGTGCTCCGGTTCCGGGCTCTTCTTAGCTCTCCTGGTCCTATCTTGATCGGGCCAAGCCACTTCGGGGTTTCAAAACATGTTTTAAAAGCCATATTGTATGTTTTCGAAATATAGAGTTCAAAACATATGTACAGGGTTGTCTGGAAGGCTCCCGGCTTTCCAGACTCAAAATAGCCCTTTGGGGCTGCTTTTACAAAACCAGATGAATTTGAGAAATTCGTGGGATTTCGGGTTGTTTACAAAGGTTTTCTCAATGATGCTAATGAGAGTCTTGTTGGTGGCTTTAGCTTGGCCATTGCCTTGAGGATAGTAGGGCGACGAGAAGTGATGAGTTATGCCATAGGTGTTACATAACCTTTCCATCCTCTCATTCTTGAAGGGGGTGCCATTATCAGACACTAGGTCTCTTGAAACTCCAAATCGAGCCAAGATATTCTTCTTAATGAATGCCACTACATGTTGCCCCTGGACATTAGTCAAGGAGGTAGCTTTAACCCATTTAGAAAAATATTCGGTGGCTGCTAGGATGAACCTATGTCCGTTTGATGCATTCGGGGAGATTGGTCCTACAATGTCAAACGCCCACATGGTGAAGGGCCACAGGCTGACAATGGAATGCAAGGTCGATGATGGGATGTGAATGGCGTGTCCATGCACTTGACATGGGTGACATTTCCTAACATGATCATGACAGTCTTGCTTAAGAGTGGACCAAAAATAGCCGGCTCTAAGTATTTTCATAGCCATCATGTTTGCATTGACATGCCCTCTACATTCTCCATCGTGGAATTCATGCATTATAATCCTAGCCTCCTCAAGGTCTACACACCTCAATAAGATGCCGGTAAAACTCTTTTTGTAAAGAATCCCTCTCAAAATCACGTATCGGGTTGAAATCTTTCGAATGAAAGATTTATCTCTAGAAGAAGCTAATTCTGAAAATCCTCCGTTTTCTAAGAAATTTTTAATGTCTTGAAACCAGGGTTTTTCAGTGGAATTTTGGTTATTTTGGCAAATCTCCAAATCGTGGATGGATGGAGTGGGTGAGTGCCATATTTCTAAGGATTGGGTTCCCAAGGTGGGATCGACCCTTAGGGCTGATCCTAAGGATGAGAGGGCATCTGCTATGCCGTTGTCCTCTCTTCCTACGTGTGTGAGTGTACATGATTTGAAAGAATCGACCAGTTTGGTGGCCAATTCATGGTATGAAAGGAGTTTTCATTTTTGACTTGCCAAATTTTCAAGACTTGGTTTATAACAAGTAAAGAATCTCCAATGATCTTGATGCATGATGCCCCTAGATTTTTTGACATTTTTAAGCCTTGTATGAGTGCTTCATATTCGGCTGTATTATTGGAACATTCGAAATCTAGGTGAATAGCAATGGGGATCTCTCCCTTTTCAGGGGATATGAGAATGACTCTTGCACCTGCCCCTCTCTGGTTTCTTGCCTCATCAAAGTGCATTTTTCATACTTGGTTTTCATTTAAATAGTTTGCTAAAATATAGTTCTGAAAGTTGTTTGAAAAGATGCCCTCGTCGGGCATTTCATAAAGTATGGGATATGAATCTTCCAAGGGGAATTCAGCCATATAATCAGCTAGGGCTTGCCCCTTAATGGAGGTTTGATGGTGGAATTTTAAATCATATTCCATTAAGAGGAGCTGCCATTTACCAAGCCTACCAATGAGGATAGGTTTTTCAAACAAGTGCTTGATTGGATCAAGCCTAGACACTATCTAGATCTCATGATCTAGGAAGTAGTGTCTGAATTTTTGGCAGGCCCATACCAAGGCCAAGCACGTTTTTTCCATGGCTTGATAATTTCTTTCATATGCTAATAGAGTTTTCGAAATGTAGTAAATAGCATACTCTTTAGGGCTATCATCCTCATATTGAGCTAATAAAGCACCCAATGCATTCGTATGCACAGAAATGTAAAGTAACAGTGGTTTTCCTTGCATTGGAGGTTTTAAAATAGGAGGATTAACCAAATACGCTTTTAATCTTTCGAAAGCTTTTTGGCAATCGTCTTCCCATACAAACTTCACCCCTTTTCTCAAAAGTTTATTGAAAGGTTCGCATCTCGTTGCGAGGTTTGAAATAAACCTTCTGATCGATTGGAGGCGACCTTGGAGGCTTCGGATTTGAGTTAAGTTGGAGGGTGGAGACATGTCTATGATGGCTCGACACTTAGAGGGGTTGACTTCAATGCCTCTTTGGCTTACCATAAAACCTAAAAGCTTACCTGATTTCACCCCGAAGACACACTTTTGAGGGTTGAGTTTTACTTTGTAAAGCTGCAGACACGGAAAATTCCCACTTCTGGTTCTTAGGCCCGAAGTGAACCTTTTCGTGTGTCTAAGTTGTTTTTATAACAAAAGGGCATGCCAGCGAGCTTACTCAAGCTAGCGAAGTAAGTTTTGAAATCTGACTCTATCAGGGTGACTGTGAGCAAGTGAGCTCTTTTCGTCGCAGACATTCTTGCACCGATGCGCAAGGGTCAGTCTGTACGCTTGGCAAAGTCTTTTAAATCAAACCTCTTTGAAAAATACCCGAAGTGTTTGGGCTTTGTTTGTATGATTACAAGTTTTATTTCACGTGGGATTTACACGTGCCTATGTCTTTCTTTTTATGCTTTTTAAGGCCAACTAGGTGTGTGCGCAAGTGACCTAAGTTGGGCGATTTTTGCATAGGAATGTGGGGCTTGCTTTGATGCAATATGCATCCTAACTCGTGGTATGGCGAATATGCAATGCAAACTCACACAACTCCAAAGGGAAAACCCGAATTGAAAGACAATGCTTTAGGGGAAATGACTTAATGTAAATTGCAAAAGGGAAATTGCAAAAGGAAAATATGGCTATATCTTAAGAGTGGAAAGGCTCAATTGTGCAAGTGTGTGTCGTGTATATATGGAAAGACTACTCACACAACTGAACCTTAAAACCCAAATCTTAAAGACATAGCCGAAGGAAAATACTTATAATATATATGGGCCCGAAGGTCGCCAACGTGTGCGTAGGTGTTGTGTGTATATGTAAAGACAACTCACAGGACTTGTAATGTAAAACCCAAATATAATTGCAATATGGCCCTTACTAGGGTCTTGGGAGTAAGAGCAAAAGCTCAATGTGTGAGTGTGGAATTGAAAGACCACGCACACAACTTGAATTAAAACACCCAAACGAGATTGCAATGTGGCCCTTACTATGGTCTTGGGAATAAGAGCGAAAGCTCAATGTGTGTGAGTGTGGAAATTGAAAGACCACGCACATAACTTGAATTTGAAACACCCAAACGAAATTGCAATACGGCCCTTACTAGGGTCTTGGGAGTAAGAGCGAAAGCTCAATGTGTGTGAGTGTGGAATTTAAAGACCACGCACACAACTTGAATTTAAACACCCAAACGAAATTGCAATATGGCCCTTACTAGGGTCTTGGGAATAAGAGCGAAAGCTCAATGTGTGTGAGTGTAGAATTGAAAGACAACACCCACGACTTAACTTAAAACCCACGCAGCTTAATATATATAAGTATAACTAAATCTTAAGGGCTGGTTAGGCCCGTGTGTGTGCCAAAATGGTGTGTAGCTAAGAGTAGAATGGCTCAAGTGCACGTGTGTGTTGGTGTGCCAAACCACATTATTACAACCGGGGAGAGACAACGATCCATTATTACAACTCTGTATCAAATTTAATTAAATGTAAGCAAGTTCATATCAAGGACCGAGTTAGGCACTTACGTGTAGCTGGTCCATGCTCAACTTGCTTAGCTTTTGGCCTAGTGAGTCGCCTTGGACAGCCGAAGGGGAGCTCCTTGGATGTAGGTTGGCGACAGGTAGGGTGCTAGCCGGATGGAGCCTTGATGCTGGCTGGGGGACGGAGTGGTTAGGTGCGGCAGGTTAGGGTGATGTCTAAGGGGTGGCAGGTTAAGGATGTTGGCTAGGTGGTGGATGGCTAAGGGAGAAGGTTCAGCTAGGGGCTAGGGTGGTTAGTATTGAGGGAAGGTAGTGAGGTAGGGTGTAGTTTGAGCCGGGTGTAAGGGAGAAGGCTAGGCGGTTGTGGCGAGTGGTGGAGTGTGCAGCCGGGTAAGAAAGGGGTGGAAGGCTAGATGGAGTTGAGGTGGGGTACTAACCGTGAGTGGCAGGGGTGCTGGTGGATGAAGGTGGTGGAAGGAGGTGGCAGCCGAAGGTGGAAGGTGCTGGAAGTTGGTTGAAGCGAAGAGGTGGTAGTCGGGTGGAAGTGGCGGTGGAAGTGGTGTAGCTGGGGGGGAGTGAGAGGGGATGTTGTAAACACCCCGAAATCCAAAAATTTTGCAAAACCAAATGCCTGGTTCGAAAATCAACTCAAAAAGTCAAGTTTGGAATTTTCGAAAACCCAGGAGCTCAAATACTTCAAACCTCCGTTTTCCAACCCTATTTAAAACATGAAATTCTCAAAAGTGGACGAAAGTCTCATTTCTACAAAAGCCCAGACGAACAGGTGAAGCCTGGCTCAAAGCAGCTGCAAAAGAGATTCAAAAATTCAAAGATCAAGCCCAGCCCGATAAAAAGCAGATTTCAAAGACAAAAGAGGAGCCCAGACCACAAATGGACTTCAAGCCAGAAGCATCGAAGGCCAAGCCAAAAGTACCCCTGAAATCACGAGCAATTCAAATAAAAAACAAGAAGAATGAGTTGAAACAGAGTCCAAAAAGGGGAAAAGGAGCTCGGACGATGAAATTGGGAAAAACCTAGCATAAGACAGAGCCTTGATGAACTCAGGGCCCGCACAAAGCGTCTTGCTCAAAACGCCAGGAAGGACAGAAGAAGAGAAAATTTTGGATCGAATCTGGATCCAAATATCTAGATCTAGATCCAAGATCCAGATCCAAACAAGACTTGGATTGGATCCGGATTTCAGAACCAAACTAGGATCCATATCCAAGTTCAAGCTCTATAAAAGGACGTGAGGGGGAGAGGTCCAGGATTGCTTTTTGTAAACACCCCGAAATCCCACGAATTTCTCAAATTCATCTGGTTTTGTACAAGCAACCCCAAAGGGCTATTTTGAGTCTGGAAACCCAGGAGCCTTCCAGACAACCCTGTATATATATTTTAAACTTCATATTTTAAAAATATATAATATGGCTTTTGAAAACCTTTTAAAACACGTTTTTGAAACCCCGAAGCAGCTTGGCCTAATCCAGACAAGACCAGGAAAGCTAAGAAGAGCCCGGAACAGGAGCACATGTCAAGCCCGGCACAGCAACTCTCGTATCAAATCCATACCCCCAAGATCTCGAACGTCCAAGACCCTGTTATTATCAAAATGTCATTTGAAGTCATCTCCGACAGGCAGAAACGGAGGCGGACGAACATGTTGGCGAAGACCCAACGCAGACGGAGTGCTGATGCTGTCAGACCCCGCACAAATTGTCCGTTTCGAACACAGCTCGAAGGAGTCAGAGTTCAGTTTGGATTGGATCTGGATCATATATATCCAGATCCCAATCCAAACCCATGTATGGACTTGGATTTGGATTTGGATTCAAAAATCCAATCCAATATCCATATCCATGGCCCACATCACCTTCTCATAAATGGAGGTGGGGCCCACTTGAAATTCACGTGGGATTATGGGCATGAGAGAGAGTGGGGATGGATAAGATCAAGTGTGTTGTAATTAAGCTTGACTTGTGTGTCAAGTTTGGGGTTAATCATGTGGGTTAGCCTAATTGAGTGGGTTTAAGCTTCTAATTAGCCAAAACCTAACCTAGGGCTGCACCAACATGATGTGGTTAAGGTTCATGGGCCATGCAAAGGGAGCTCCTTCACCTAAACCTAACCCAAAATACCTAATCCTAGCCTTCCACCCTAATCCGCCCCTAATCTGAGCCTAATCACCTAACCCACTTCCCTAATCCTTCTCTAAACCTAGGTTAATTTCCCTAAACCTAGCCTAATCCTAGCCTAATCACCTAACCTAGTTCACTAAACCTCACCCTAGAACCCACCCACCTAACCAAACCCTAAACCCCTAAACCACCCCTAGCCCACAACCTACCCAAACCACTTGTATTTAAAATATCTGGCCCTACCCTTTCCAGCCCACCTTATCTTCATACCACCCTACCTGAACCACCTAACCACTACCCCAAACCCAGCCCTAACCGACCTACCCATCCCTATATAAACCCCCCCCCTTGGGGGCGGGTTTCCTATCTAGTCGCCTCACCCATCCCACCCGGGTCCCCTCCTTCCCCAAGCCCATCCATTTCCTAGCCGGGTCCTCCACTTCCCCACCTGCTCCACCTGCTCCACTGGCTCCGCCTACACCACCACCTGCTCTCCATCCCACCACCACCTACACCGCCACCTACACCACCACCTCCCAGCTGAGCATCACCACCTGCCCAACTCCCTTCCAGCCGAGCGCCACCTTCTCTTCACTCGGTAAGTGCCGTACCTTCCACCTTACTCCCTCTTCACTCCCTCTCCATTCTCAACCAACCAATCCACTCCCATATCCCCCCTAACACCAGCCCTTCCACTTGCTGCCACCAGCCCCACTCAGCCGAACCCATAGCATCCTACCTACCCGCCACCACCTAGAACTTCTAGCTCCAGTCGGCCACCCTAACAACCCGCCAACCTTAAGTGTCCCATTCGATCTTCCCTTGAACTTCCCTTAGTGTCATATTCCCCCAACACTACACTCCCCCTAGTGACCTTACCTAGCCCTTTAATCCCCCACATCAAGGCGACACCCTTGCTTGCAGTCGGCCACCTTAAAAACACCCGACCAGCACCTCTTGCCGTTCGCCCTCGCGGAGCTCCCTTTTGCAGCCCAAGGCGAAGGCCAAGCCCACGCTCAAGCAAGGCCTCTACGGACCTGCTGCTAGTAAGTGCCTAACTCGGTCTTTAGTTGTATACTTACTTGAGATTTAATTCGATACGGGGTTGTAATAACGGAGCCTAGTCTCCCCCCGCTTGTAATAACGTGGCTTGGCACACCCACACACGTGCACTCTCTTAGTTGTGCACGATTTTGAACACACATGGGCCTAATCAGCCCCTAATACATAAGTATATACATATACTTTCATTTTTGTAGGGTTTTTGCTTAAGTTGGGTGCGTTGTCTTTCAATTCAAGCACTCACACACATTGAGCCTTCGCTCTTATTTGAAAAACCCAAGTAAGGGCCGACCTATACTATTTGGGTTTCATTTCATGTCGTGTGGGTAAGTCTTTCAATTCAAGCACTCTCACACACATTGAGCCTTCGCTCTTATCTGAAAGACCCAAGTAAGGGCCGACCTATACTATTTGGGTTTCATTTCATGTCGTGTGTGTAAGTCTTTCAATTCAAGCACTCTCACACACATTGAGCTTTCGCTCTTATTCCCAAGACCTTAGTCAAGGCCTATTGCAGTTATATTTGGGTTTCATTTCATGTTGTGTGCGTAGTACTTCAATTCAAGCACTCACACACATTGAGCTTTCGCTCTTATTCCCAAGACCTTAGTTAAGGCCATACTGCAATTTATATTTGGGTTTAATTTCATGTCATGTGTGTAAGTCTTTCAATTCAAGCACGCACCCACATTGAGCCTTCGCTCTTATTTGTAAGACCCGAGTAAGGGCTCATATACATACTCTATATACATATCTCCCTTCGGCATTTATATTTCAAGTCATTTCCCTTCGGTTATTTCCCTTCAGTATTGTCTTTACATTCGGGTTTTCCCTTTGGAGTAGCGTGAGTTTGCATTGCATCTACGCCATACCACGAGGTAGGACGCATATTGCATCAAAGCAAGCCCCGCTCGAATTCGCCCATGTAGTGGAGTGTTCATAACACACAAACTAGGTGGCCCGAAAAGGGATAAAAGAAAAGACTTAGGCACGTGCAAATCCACGTGATCTAAAACATGCAATCGCATTTAAAAGACCCGAATTAGACACCTTGAACCGCTTCGTAGGCTTTCTATCCCAAAACTCGATTTTTGCAAAGCGTACAGACTGACCCTTGCACATTGGTGCAAGAAGGTCTGCGACGACAAGAGCTCACTTGCTCACAGTCGCCACGATTAGAAGTCAGTGTTAAATATATCTTCGCTAGCTTAGGTAAGCTAGCTGGCACGCCCTGTTTGCATAAATAAGGGCTTAAACGCAGGAGAGGATCCGCTCCGAGCCCTGAAAAGGTGAGAGGTGGGGATTTTTTCGCGCATCTACACTTTTTCACATGAAAGCTTAGTGGGTGGAGAGAGAGAGAGAGAGAGAGAGAGAGAGGAAAGCAAGTCAAGAATGGTGGCTTGACTTGGCCTTTCCATTGTGGGCTGATGTTGTGGGTTTATATTGTGGGCTGCCTTCTCCATTTCATGCAAGAAGTTGCTGCAACAAGATGAAGATCCGGCAGCATTGGATGGCCCCCTTTTTGTGAAGATTGGCTACGTGGAAACCAAGCAAACCATGGCTGAAATCCATACTAAGGTGAGTCCCTAAAACTTGCCTAAACCGTCTCTCCCCTTTGTCTCTCTAAACCACCCAATACCATTGATAAAATCCAGCAACTTTCAACCAACTAAGAGCTGGCCGAATCTTGCTAAAATCGAACCTAGTTCTACCCAAGATCGTCCCCACCTAAGACCATACCAAGCTCGGCCAATAGCTGGCCGTGCTCACCCTAGATCTGTCCCATTAAGTCCCTAAGTCCTAAACCCCTACCTTGGTTTAAACCCAACTAACCCCAAACTGCCCAGCTCGGCCACCATTGGTCGAGCCATTTCCTTAGGACTTCACCCTAGTTCCAATCTAAGACGAACTCCCAAACTGCCCAGCTCGGTGACCATTGGCCGAGCCATTTCCTTAGGACTTCACCCTAGTTCCCACCTAAGACGAACTCCCAAACTTGCCCATCTTGGCCACCATTTGGCCGAGCATTCCCTTAGGCCCTTTCCTTAGGATTTCGCCTAAGATCATCCTCAACACACCAAACAAGCTCGGCCACCATTTGGCCGAGCATTCCTTTAGGACCCTGCACGAATCCACCCATGAGCCATCACCCAACTCGGCCCTTAGCTGGCCGAGTATCCCCTTAGGACTTTGACTCAAACTTTACCTAAGCCCTTCACCTTAGAGCTGGCCTTAGATCCCCTACACCTTGCCTTAGATTTGCTTGAGTCCTACCCAAAACCATAGAATCTTCGCATGTTGACATAGCCTAGGTCATGAACTAGGATAAAAAACCCCACGCAGTTGATCGGTTCGCAGCGAGAGGTCCATCCAACGGCTATATCCAAGGTCGGATCTCATTGATAAAGAAAGCCCAAGCAGACGACGTGTAAGTGTTCGAATATGGTCTTTTACATTATTTCAAGTTTAATTAAATTCGATACGGGGTTGTAATAATGGAGGGTAGTCTCCCCCCGAGATGTAATATTGTGGTTTGAAACACTAATCACACACGTACACTCGAGCCTTTCCGCTCTTATCTGCACACTTTTGCACACAAACGGGCCTCAACAACCCATAGGATATAGCTCTATTTATATACATTCAGCAGGGTTTTAAGGTTCAAGTCGTGTCAGTTGTCTTTCATTTTATACACTCAAAGCACTCACTCACATTGAGCCTTTCCGCTCTTACGTATATATACGTATTTCCCTTTTAGCTGGGTTTTAAATTCAAGTTGCGTGAGTTGCCTTTCAATTTATACACTCAAAGCACTCACTCACATTGAGCCTTCTCGCTCTTAAGTTATAGCTATATATTTTCTTTCCGCATCTAAGATATAGCCATATTTTCCCTTCTGCAATTTCCCTTCTGCTATGTCTTTAAATTTTGGGTTTTCCCTTCAAGTTGTGTGAGTTGTATTGCATACACGCCACACTCGAGATAGGGAGCATACTTGCATCGAACAATTTCAAGCAAACTCGTGTAGAATCTGATAAAATCGAGCACTTGATGCACATAATTACACACCAAAATTTGGTAAAAGCCCAAGAGACATAGGAACGTGTAGATCCCATGCATAAAATCTGCAATTTTGACAAAACCAATCGATAAAACACTTTCAGGTTTTCAAAAGAGTCGTGTTTGTTCAAAATCGAGATTTCCTAAAGCGTACAGACTGACCCTTGAGGGTCGGTTCAAGAAGGTCTGCGATGAAAAGATCCCACGTATCCACAGTCACCCCAAAAGTCAAATATTTTCAAAACTTACTTTGCTAGTTTGAGAAAGCTAGCTGGCACGCCCTTTTAAAGCGACGTAGGCACGAAAAGATTCACTTCAGGCCTAAGAACCCGGAGTCGAAGATTTTTCGTGTCTACAGATGTGAGTGGAGGAGAGAGAGAGAAAAACCCGCAAAAGAGGGGCTTTTATAGGCCCAAGAGGGTTGGGTCGGTTGGGGTGGTTTAGGCTAGATATTTGTAATAAGGTGGGCTTGTGGGGTGGTTTGGGTAGGTCGGTTAGGGTGGGTTGTTTGGTGGTTTAGGGTAGGTCGGTTAGGGGGGCTGGGACTTAGTGGTTAGGGGTTTAGTTAGGTGTATTAAGGTGGGTTTAGGTTTAGTTAGTTAGGGTCTAGGTGGTCTAGTTAGGTGAGGTGAGCTAGGTGAGGTCGGCTAGGTGTGGTTGGGGCGGTTTTGGGTGAGGACGGCTAGGATTGGGTCAGGTTTAGGGGGGAGTGGCTAGGTGAGGTGGGCTAGCTTAGGGCTAGGTTTTAGGAACCTCTCCTTGGCGCCGGTCCATGGACCCAGTTGCAGCCATATCCAAGTTGATGCAGCCCCAGGTTAGGTGTAGGTGCATACAAGGTCAAACCCACACTCTAGGCTAAACCCACAAGGTTAACCCACCCTTGACCAAAAGTCAAGCCTACCAACTTTATCACTCATACTTTATCACCCCCCTTTCTCTCTCTACCCAAGCTTTTCACGTGAAATATCTGTGGGCCCCACCTCCATTTATGAGAAGGTGATGTGGGCCATGGATGTGGATATTGGATTTGGATCATTGGATCCAAATCCAAATCCAAATCCAAATGCATGTTGGGTTTGGATCTGGATATATATGGTCTAGATCCGGCCCAAATATGATTTTCTGACTCCTTCATGGCGTTTCGAAACGGACGGTTTGTGCAGGGCCTGACTGCATCAGTACTCCGTCTTGCGTTGGGTCTTCACCAACATTGTCGTCCGCTCTTCTTCTCACCTTCCGGAGATCATTTTGAGTAAATTATTGATATCAGAGGCTTTGATGTCCGAGAATCTAGGGATGATTTTGATACGAGAGTTGATGTGCCGGGCTTGAAATATGCTCTGGGTCCGGGCTCTCTTTCGCTTCTTTGGTCCTGCTTTCATCAGGCCAAGCTGCTTTTTGAGGTTTCAAAACACCTTTTTAAAACTATATGTATACATTTTTAAAACATATATGGTTTCAACATATGTACAGGGTTGTCTGGAAGGCTCTTGGGTTTCCACACTCAAAATGGCCCATTGAGGCTGCTTTTGCAAAACCATGCATATTTGAGAAAATCGTGGGATTTTGGAGTGTTTACAAAAGCCTAAGCCTTTCAAAAACTTTTTGCAAATATTCGATGTGTATGCATCGGGTTTTTGATTTTACCAAGAGATCATCCACATATACTTCTAAGATTTCATGAATTTGATCGTGGAAAATGGTAGTCATGGCTCTTTGGTATGTGGCACCGGCATTTTTCAATCCAAAGTGTATAACTGCGTAATAGTATGTGCCCCAAGGTGTGGTAAAAGCAATTTTTGCCTGATCTCTAGGAGCTAACTTAATTTGATTATAACCCGAGTAGCCATCCCTAAAAGAAAACATTTCATGATTTGCAATGCTATCCACTATTAAATCAATGTTTGTCAAAGAGAAGTTATCTTTTGGAGTAGCTTTGTTCTGATTTCTGAAATCGATGCAAATTCGAATTTTCCCATTGGATTTTCGAACTACAACTATATTTGAAAGCCAATCAGAATACGCAATGGGTTTTATGAATCCAGCTTTTAAAAGATCTTCTAAACCCTCTTTCACATGAGAGTGCACATTTGGATGGATTTTTCTAAGGTTTTGCTTTATAGGTTTTGCATCTGGTTCTAGGGGAAGACAATGCTCTACAATTTTTCGGTCTATACCCGACATGTCTTCGTAGGTCCATGCAAACACATCTATGTAGGCTTTCAGGAATGCAAAGAATGATACTTTTTCATGCTCATGCAAACATGTGCCTATCTTAACATGCTTAGGATTTGACTTACTCCCTAGGTCGATTTCTATAAAATCCCCTCCTACGGAATTTGAAGGTTTTTCTAAATCAAGGATTTTGTGAAACTCAGGAAGCTCGGAGGTTTGATCCTCCTCTGCACTTTGATCATTCTCGAGAATTTTGAATCTTAGGGAAGTTTGAGTTGATAAATGATTTTCACAAACACCTGGTTTTGGTTTTGAAAATTTTGCAAGTTTTGAAGATTTTGGGCCTTTTATAAAGACATATTTTTCTTCAAATTTCTTGGCTTTTCAAAATTTTCACCAAGAGCTGGTATGTACACCACTTTGTTTTTGGTTTTTTCCATTTTTTTGTTTTTTGTAGAAAAAGGATATTGGGAGAAATGCAAATCACACTTTTTTTGGATTTTTCGCAATTTTCCAATGTTTTTGAGTTTTGAGGTTTTTTCAATGTTTTTTGGTTTTGAGGTTTTTCCAATTGTCTCTAAATAAGAGATCTAAGCCATAGGTCTTAGTTTTAGTAGGTTCCATGGCACCCTTGACCCAAGTGGTCATAGGTGGGGGTTCTGGGGTATGTTTGAAATGTAGCCTATCCCATACCTATTTAGATTTGGATTTGGCAATATAGGCTCTAGACAACCTCAGTTTTTGTTCCCTAAAGTTTGGTAGGGCATGTAACCCATGTTTAACAGCATGTTCCAAGGTTTTTTGGTTTTTCAAAATTCTTTGTATAGAGGATGACCTTGGAACTTCCTGTCATCCATGACATGCTCAAATGGCTTTTTGTTTAGGGATTTGGGAAATATTGGGAGTTTGGTTTTACCTAGGATGGTCATGATTTTGGGCAGTTCAGCTTTGGGTTGTCCCTTGACATATACGACATTCCTAGGTTTTTGGAGGACGAACTTGCATGGTTCGTCAAAGGATTTCACGAGGTTGGTCCCGTAGGCTTTATGACTTGATAAGCAAGGGAAGTTTTGAATTCTCCTTAGTTGAGGATGACTTTCACCCAAGATTACCACGATTTGGTTTTCATAGGGGATTTTTACACACCTATGGAAGGTGGATGGCTGTAAGCACGAAAATTCTCACTCCTGGTTTTGAAGTCGGGAATGAACCTTTCGAGTTTATGTCGCTTTTAAGGGCGTGCCAACTAGCTTACTCAAACTAGCGAAGATTTTTGGAAATATCTGACTTTTTGGCGACTGTGGACAAGCGAGATCTTTTTGCTTTAAACCTTCCTGAACCGACACTCAAGGGTTGGTTTAAACGCTTAGAAAACTTCGATTTCAAACAAACATGAACTTTTGAAAGAAAAGCAAGTATTTCGACGATTGTATGCCTAAATTGCAGTTTTTATTATGGGAGTTGTACACTTTCCAAGTCTTTGAGTTTTAAGCTATTTAGGCCGGATGTGTGTGCTTCAAGTGGCCTAAGTTTAGCGAGTTTGAGCGTAGTTTCGGGGTTTTCTCTTTGAAAATACGCGAATGCATGGATGCACGAATACTTTTCAGGTTTGATATGATGTGAGCTAGGCTCGAATTGAAAGCAACTCACACACACAACTTAAAGTAAATACCCGAATGAAAGTGCAACTCATGCAGCTGAAGGGAAATACCCGAACTTGAAAGCAACTCACACCACTTGAATGTAAATTGCAGAATTGAAATATACTTATATATTTAAGAGCGGAAAGGCTCAATGCACGCATGTGTGTAGTGTATAATTGAAATGACAAACTCACATGACTTGAATTGAACTTGCCGAAATTTGAAATATAAGTATATAAGAGCGGAAAGGCTCATTGGTGAGTGAGTGCTCTTGGTGTGTAAATGGAAAGACAACTCACACAACTGAAATTGAACCACCCAGAAATGTAAGTGCGTACACAACTTGGAATGTAAAACTCACACAGCTAGAAAATATAGAAATATGCTATATCTTATGAGCAACAAAGGCTCAAAAGGTGCCTGAGAGTGTGGAGCAACTGCTCAAGTATTTCTTGGGTGCAAGTGTGAAATTTAAATGACAAACTCACACGACATGAAGGTAACAACCCACACAGCTGAAAAGTATATAGATACGCTATATCTAATGAGCAACAAAGGCCCAAAATGTGCGTGAGGGTGTGGAGCAAGTGCTCGAGTACTTGTGTATGTATGTGTGGAAGCTTAAATGACAAACTCACACAACTTGAATGTAACAACCCAAATTAAATTGCAACTCACACGGCTTTTACTAAAGTCTTTGGAGTAAGAGCGAAAGCTCAATGTGTGTGCAATAGTATGCAATTAAGAGCGGAAAGGCTCAAGTGCACGTGGGTGTCTTGTGTACGTTTAAAAACAAAGAGGCTCAAGTGTGCGTGTGTGGCTTGTGTATCAAGCACCAATATTACATTTCAGGGGGAGACTACACTCCATTATTACAACCCCAGATCGAATTGAATTGAAATTTAAAGGAGTAAGGTAAAAACCGAATTTAAACACTTACAAGTGGTTGGCTTTTCCTCTCAATGTGCTTGAATCCGTCCACCTTGGCAGCCAATCGATAGGTCTTCCTAGATGGGGCTTTTTGATGTGAGTTTGGGCTTGTGGAGAGGCTTGGGTGTTTAGACTTAGGGTTGCTTGGGAGCAGCCGACTATTTTGGGCTTAGGAAGGGTTTTGGTTCAGCTGGAGGGGTGTTGGCTAAGGTAGGGTCACGACCAAGATGTGGGGATGGTCCTAAGGAAAAAGGGTGCAACTGGGTTAGGTTGCGGGCTAGCGGGTGTTGCAGGTCAGCGCTAGGACATAGCGCTAGGGAGTGGGGCGCTAGGCTTGCGGCAAGCGGCAGTGGTAGGTGCGGTGCGCTAGGAGATGGCAGGCGTGGTGCGGGGCGCTAGGCGTGCTGGGTGCTCCGGGGGTTACGGCCGAGTGGGGAGATGGTGGCCTGGACAAGGCGTTGCACTAGTGTAGACACCGAAAATTCTCACTTCTGGTTCTTAGGCCTGAAGTGAACCTTTTCGCAATATACTTCACTTTATGGGCGTGCCAGCTAGTTTACTTTAACTAGCAAAGTATGTTTTGAAATAATCTGACTTTTTAAAAGGCAATTGTAGGCAAGCGGGATCTTTTCGTTGCAGACCTTCTTGCACCGATGCGCAAGGGTCAGTCTGTACGCTTAGAGACTTCGTTTTGAAACAAGTTTAGCTCAAAATATATTTTGAATGAAGAAGTGTTTTAAGACCTTTTGAAAACCATGCACTTGGGTGATTTTGATTTTACAAGGGTTGGACGACCCTAAGTCTTTCAATTTAATCTACTTAGGCACGATGTGCGTGCATCGAAATAGCCTAAGTCTTGGCATGTTTGCACGATTGATTCGGGATTTGCTTTGATGCAGGTATGCACTCTAGCTCGAGTATGGCGAGTATGCAATGCAACTCACACAACTCCAAGGGAAAACCCAAAATTGAAAGACAATGCTTAAGGGAAATGACTTAATGTAAATTGCAAAAGGGAAATTGCAAAAGGGAAATAGAGCTTTATCTTAAGAGCGGAAAGGTTCAATTATGTAAGTGTATGCCATGTATAAATTGAAATGCAACTCACACAGCTGAACCTTAAAACCCAAATCTTAAAGACATAGTGGAAGGGAAATACAACTATATATATATGGGCCCGAATGTCGCCAACGTGTGCGTGGGTGTTGTGTGTATATGTAAAGACAACTCACACGACTTGTAATGTAAAACCCAAATAGAATTGCAATATGGCCCTTACTAGGGTCTTGGGAGTAAGAGCGAAAGCTCAATGTGTGTTAGTGTGGAATTGAAAGACCATGCACACAACTTGAATGAAATACCCAAATAAAATTGCAATATGGCCCTTACTAGGGTCTTGGGAATAAGAGCAAAAGCTCAATGTGTGTGAGTGTGGAATTGAAAGACAACACACACAACTTGAATATAAACTCACGCAGCTGAATATATATATGTAGAACTATATCTTAGGGGCTGTTAAGGCCCGTGTGTGTGTAAAAAGGTGTGCAGCTAAGAGCGAAAAGACTCAAGTGCACGTGTGTGTTGGTGTGCCAAACCAAGTTATTACAATCGGGGGGAGACAAAGCTCCTTTACTACAACCCCGTATCAAAATTTAATAAAGCACCAAATGTAAGGACTTACAACTCACCTAGCCCGCTATGTGGGGTGTGTCTAGGATGCATACGCCTTGTTTGTATCGAGTTCGGGTCACGTGGGAGCGAAGCTGGAGAGCTTGAGAGCTTGGAGACCCTTCGAGATTCGGGAGCTGCAAATTATACCAGATTTGGGGCTGGTTTGGGTAAGGTAAGACTCGAGCCAAGGTGGCTCGAGTGGGAGGGTTCGGTGTGGGGTTCGGCCAGCACTTGGCCTTGGGTTTAGTCTTATGAAACTTGAGCCAAAGGTGGCTCGAGTAGGGAGGTTTTAGGATAGAGTTGGCTGGGTTTTGGTCTAGGTTAGGGCTGTCCTAGGCAAGTCACGGCTAACTAGGGCTGGCCAAGGGACTTAGGGTAGTTGTAGGAGACACGGTCAACAACTAGCCATGGGCTTGTTTTGGATAAAGGATGCACGGGCTGCCTTGCAGGCCGTGGGCTTGTGTAGGTGAAAGGGGTGACACGGCCTGCCTTGTAGGCCGTGGACTTGTGTAAGTGGAAGGGGTGACACGGCATACCTTGCAGGCCGTGGGCTTCTGTAGGTGGCCTGCCTAAAAGGCAGGCCTGGTTCTTGGCAAAGAAAGGGGACACACGGTTGGTGAAAACACAAGGAAGCCCGACCACCTTTGGCCGAGCTGTTTTAGGTAGGTGGGGAAGGGAAAAACTAGCCCACAGCTAGGCATTTTTTTAGGGTAGGTGGCCTGCTTCAAGGCAGGCCAGACAGGCAGTGGGTTTGAGGAAGAGGCTCGAGCCAAGAGGTGGCTCGAGCTAGGGGCGTTTCAATGGGGAGTTCGGCCAAAGCTGGCCGAACTTGGTGGGTTCAAGGTGGGAGTTCGGCCAAGATGGGCCGAACTTGGTTAGATTCAAGGGGGAGTTCGGCCAAGATGGGCCGAACTTGGTTAGGTCTTGGAAGAGTTCGGCCAAGGTTGGCCGAACTCGGCTAGGTCTTGGCGGGGTGGTATAGAAGGGTTAGGGAAGGAGATGGGTTAGGTTTGAGTCTAGGTACCAACCTTAGGTTGCAGCTCCACTCCCGGCTGCCTCCAAGCCACCAAGCTCCACCACACAGCTCCACTCCAGCTGGAAGAAGATGCCACTCCTTGGTTGGTGCAGCCCGGGCCACAATGGCCAATCCCACACACTCTAGACCAACAAGCCCTCAACATCCACTATGGCCCACTCTCTCTCCTACTTTATGGAAGCCCTCCCCAAATGGGTTTTACGTGAATTATTTATAGCCCCCTCACCTCTATTTATAGAGGTTTGAAATGGGTCTTGGATCTTGGGTCTGGGTATCTGGATCCAGTCCAAACACTTTTTGGATCTAGATCGCGGATCTCGAATATTTTGAGATCCAGATCCAGTCCAAATATTTATTTGGGTTTGGATCTCGAATCTCGGATATTTTGAGATCCGTATCCGATCAAAACACTATTTGGATCTGGATATTTTTGGGTCCAGATCCAATCCAAACTGGTCTTCTACTCCTTGGTTTTCTGGTCCTTTTTGGTTCTTTTCATCGTTGGTTTCGAGCGGGCTTCGATTCATCGGACGCCCAACTCTGGCCTGGGTCTTCCCCAAGTCTTCCTTCCAACCGGTGTTCTGCTTTTCAGGAACTTTTCGGCGTTCGTTTCGGTCTGCCGTTTTGGTTTTCGGCCGATTCCTGGTGATATCGAACTCAGATTGTCGCATGGATTCCGTTCTTCATTCTGATGGAACGTGTCTCAAACTTCTATCAACTTCCTCTGGTATTGGGCTTCTTTCTGCATTTTGGAGCTGCTTTGCGCCTTTCTTTGACCCAAATTACATTTTCGAGCTTTTCTCTGAACGGGCTCTCCTTTTTTCTGTTTTTGAGCAGGGGGTGGCTTTTGAAGATCTGGGCTTGAATCCTCTTTTGGCCTAGGGTCTCCTTTTGCCTTTTGTACCTATTTTTACATTTTAAAATAGGCTGTCATTTTGGCTCAAACGAGCTTTTTGTGTTTTTGAGAGTTTTTGGAAATTTTGAAATTTGGGGTGTTTACAACTAGGTGCAGGCCGACTGTTTGGCTAAGGTGTTGTGGGGCAAAAACCGAGTGTTGGCTGCACTTGGTTAGGATTAGGTTAGGTCTAGCTCAAAGGGAGTCGGTTTGGGTTAGCTTTAGGGTGGTCCATGGGAGGTTGGTTTAGAGAAGTTTGGGTCGGTTTAGGTGAAAGGGGCTAGGTTTAGGCTAGTTTAGGGTTAGGTTTAGTGGGGTGGGTTAGGTGGTTTAGGCTAGTTTAGGGTTAGGTTTAGAGACTTACCTCTTGGACCCGGTCCACCATGCTTCACCGATGCTTCCATGCCCTTGATCAAGCCCTTCTTCACGTTGGTGCAGCCCCTTGGTTTGAGCCTAGGTTCATACAAGGTTCGAACCCTTGCCCTTGATCCAGCCCACAAGGCTAGCCCACTATTTCTCTCACCTACTTTATGCACTCTCTCTCCAAGCCTTCTTGAAATTCACGTGAACCCCCTTTTGGGACCCCCTCACCTCTATTTATAGGCAAATGAGGTGGGTCTTGGGTATGGATCTTGGATTTGGGTCTTAGAATCTGGATCCGATCCAAATACTATTTGGGTCTAGATCTCGGATCTCGAATATTTGGGATCCAGATTCGACCCAAATATTTAGTTGGGTTTGGATCTCAGATCTTAGATATTTGAGATCCAGATCCAATCCAAACACTATTTGGA
This sequence comes from Brasenia schreberi, assembly GCA_036023115.1. NCBI lineage: Eukaryota > Viridiplantae > Streptophyta > Magnoliopsida > Nymphaeales > Cabombaceae > Brasenia > Brasenia schreberi. The sequence goes on along the minus strand of JAYKKT010000078.1, from coordinate 16,557,696 downwards.
TCTAGATCTGGATATTTGGGTCCAGATCCAATCCAAATGTTCTTTTCTTCAGTCCTTCTTAGCGTTTCAAGATGGACGGTTTGTGCGGGCCCTGGCTTCATCAGCGCTCCGTCTTGTGCTGGGTTTTCCCCAACTTTGTCGTCCGAACTCCTTCTCACCTTTCTAGACTTCATTTTAGTTCATTTCTGTCGTTTTAGGCTTCGATTTCTGCTATTTTGGTGAATGCTTTTGGCTTGGCTTTTGGTGCTCTGGGCTTACAGTCTGCTTCTGTCCTGGGCTTTCCTTTTGCCTTTGGATCCTACTTTTATCAAGCCAGGGTGCTTTCTTTGGACTTCTGAACCTGCTTCTGAGGCTGCTTTTGATTAAGGCTTCACCTTTTGGATTTGGGCTTTTTACAAAATTGGGATTTGGCCCATGTTTGAAAATTTTCCAATTTGAACGGGATCTAAAATAGAAGATAAAAGCTTTTCAACTCCTAGGTTTTTGAAAACTCCAGAATCTAGTTTTGAAAAGGATTTTAAAACTAGGTGTTTGTTTGCAAAACTTGTTTAAAAATCTCCCTTTTGGAGGTTTTGTAAACACCCCAAAGTAAAATGAATTTCAAAAATAAACACCTAGTTTAAAAATTCGTTTCAAACCCAGATTCTGGAGTTTTCGAAAACCCAGTAGTTGTAGAGGCTCGAAATTTTGTTTTAAACCCCGTTCAAGTTGAATTTCACACATATGGGCCAAGTCCCAATTTTGTAAAACCCAAAATTCAACAAGTGAAGCCTGAATGCCAAAGCAGCATCAGAAGCCCAAGGAAAGCACCTTGGCCTCATAAAAGCCAAGGCCAAAAGGCAAAAGGAAGCCCAGGCCCGAAGCAGATTGTAAGCCCGGAGTGCCAAGAGCTAAGCCAAGAGCATCCACCCAAGCAACAGAAATCCAAGCTAGAAACGACAAAAATGAGCAAAAACGAAGTCCAGAATGGTGAGAAGGAGTTCGGACGATAAAGTTGGGGAAAACCCAGCATAAGACGGAGCGTTGATGAAGCTAGGGCCTGCACAAACCGTCCGCCTCAAAAAACGCCAGAAATGACTAAAGAAAAGAAATATGGATTGGATCTGGACCCAAATATCCAGATCCAGATCCAAATCCAAATAGTTTTTGGATTGGATCTAGATCCGAAATATCCGAGATCCGAGATCCAAAACCAACTAAATATTTGGGTTGGATCTGGATCCAAAATATTTGAGATCCGAGATTCAAACCCAAGTAGTGTTTGGATCAGATCTAGATTCCAAGACCCAAATCGAAAACCCATATCGAAGACCCACCTCATTTGCCTATAAATAGAGGTGAGGGGGTCCCAAAATGAGGATTCACGTGAAATGCTTGGGAGGAGAGAGAGTGAGAGATAGACCTAGCCATGTTGGCTCAAGGGTGAGGTGCGTTCAAGCCTTGTTGGCTAAGTGGGCTTAGACAAGGGTTGCAACCAAGGCATGCTTGACCAAGGAAGGCTGCAACCAAGGCATGGACGTGGGCTCAACCAAGAAGGACCGGTTCCAAGAGGTAGGCTCCTAATCCCACCCTAAACCTAGCCTAGGTTCGACTAAACCTAGCCTAATCACCTAACCCACTTCATTAAACCTCACCCTAACTAACCTAAACCTAGCCTAAACCACCAAAATCGACCCAACCTAACCTAAACATAACCCCTAAAACCTGTCGCGCACCCCCGGACCCGGCCGTGCGCCCCAGCGCCGCCCAGCATGCCCTGCGTGCCAGACACCCGCACCACTGCCCTACTGCACGCCCCCCGCCACTGCCGCGCCTACGCCCTGCTGTGGCGCCCCCGCTGTGCCCTGACGTGCCCTACACGCGCCTACCACCCCAGTTGCGTCCGTCACCCGACGCCCTACGCACCTTGCTGCCCCACTCCCGTCGACCTACCTTAGCAAGCCAGCACCGACCTGCCGTGCCTTAGGGCCACCCCTACCTAGGCCGTGACCCCCTTTTGGCCGAACCCCACCTAAAACAAACCAGCCACTTCCCTTGGCCGAACCTTCCCACCTTAGGGCCATACACCCATTAAACTAGGCCTTTCCCAAGCACACCCGAACCCACAGAACACTCTCTCAAGCCCACCTAGGGAGACCCCTCTTGGCTGCCAAGGTGGAACAGAAGCCCAAGCATGAGCAAGGAAAAGCTGTCCACTTGTAAGTGTTTAAATTCGGTTTTTACCTTACTCCTCTTAAATTCAATTCAATTTTGATACGGGGTTGTAATAATGGAGCGTGGTCTCTCCCCGAGATGTAATATTGGTGCTTGATACACAAGCACACACATACACTCGAGCTTTAGCTCTTATCTCGTACACAAGACACCCACGTGCACTTGAGCCTTTCCGCTCTTAGTTGCACACTATTGCACACACATTGAGCCTTCTCTCTTACTCAAAAGACTTTAGTAAAAGCCATGCAATTTCAATTCTGGGTTGTTAAATTCTTGTTGTGTGAGTTTGTCATTTAAATTTCACACTCGCACCCAAGAAGTACGTGAGCACTTGCTCCACACCCTCACGCACCTTTTGAGCCTTTGTTGCTCGTAAGATATAGCCTATCTCTATATACTTTTAGCTGCGTGGGATTTGCATTCAAGTCATGTGAGTTTATCATTTAAGCTTCCACACTTTTACACAAGAGCACTCGAGTACTTGCTCTACACTCTCACGCACATTTTGGGCCTTTGTTGCCCATAAGATATAGAGTATCTATATACTTTTAGCTGCGTAAGTTTTAGGTTCAGTTGTGTACGTATTTATATTTCGGGTAGTTCAATTTCAGTCGTGTGAGTTGTCTTTCCATTTATACACAACACACATGAACACATTGAGCCTTCCCGCTCTTATATACTTATATTTCAATTTCGGCAAGTTCAATTCAAGTCGTGTGAGTTTGTCATTTCAATTCTACACTCACACACATGTGCATTGAGCCTTTCCACTCTTAATATAAGTATATCTCCCTTCCGCAATTTACATTCAAGTCGTGTGAGTTGCTTTTAAGGTTCAGGTATTTCCCTTTCAGTTGCGTGAGTTGCACTTACATTCGGGTGTTTACTTTAACCTGGGTGTGTGAGTTGCTTTCAATTCGAGCCTAGCTCACATCATATCAAACCCGAAGAGAGTTCATCCATCCTTGGATTTGCGTATTTTCAAAGAGGAAACCCCGCACTACGCTCAAAACTTGCTAAATCTAGGCCACTTGAAGCACACACATCCGGCCTAAATAGCTTAAAAACTCAAAGACTTGGATACGGATAAACCCTTAATAAAAATTACAATTTAAGGCAAACAATCGTCATACTCGCTTTCCTTTCAAAAAGAGTTTATGTTTGTTTGAAATCAAAGTTTTCTAAGCGTTGGAACTGACCTTTGAGCACCGGTTCAAGAAGGTTTCAAGCGAAAAGATCCTGCTTGCTCACAATTACCTTTTAAAAGTCAAATATATTTCAAAATCTTCGCTAGTTTGAGTAAGCTAGCTGGCATGCCCTTAAAAGCGACATAAACTCGAAAAGACTCGTTTCTGGTCTTATAAACCAGGAGCGAAAAATTTTCGTGTCTTACAGATTTGGCACGCCCGGTGGGACTCGGGTCTTGAGAAAAAGTCGATCAAACAAACAAACCTCTTGAAAAGTTTTCAAGAAAAGTATTTAACTCTTTGCCTTTTTGCATTTCATAGTTGGTTTTCAAAACAAAGCATCGGAGTCATGTCGAGTTCAGACTCCAATGAAGTGTCCAGCCATGTCTCACGCACATCAAGTTCTCACTCCAAAAATATTTCGAAAACCAATTTCAAAAATAGGAGAGAAAAGATAGAAGACCTGCAAAAAGACTTTGAGGCAAAAATAGCTGCACTTAACCAAGAAGCAGAGGCAGCTGAGTCCTGTTCGTCTCATGGCGAACCGGCAAAAGTCAAGAAGAGATTCGAAAAGTCTAGAAAGCCCAAGGAAACCTACGCTATGGAGGGAAACCAATATCACGAGTCCTTCACTCACAAGGACCGTAAAGCCCTACAACAATTGCTAAAAGGGCAAAATAAAGAAAAGAGGACATATGCCCTGTCTGATTTCCTTCCTTTGGATTACGAAACAGAAAGTGACGATGAGATACCAAACTTCCATCGGTACGATGGCACGGGGGATCCTAGATCCCACCTGCAACTCTTTTCCCATCGAGCGCACAAAAAGAAGAAGGACTCGACGAAGTGGATATATTGGTTTCCCCTTTCCCTCAAAGAAACTGCTTCAAAATGGCTTGCTTCTTATGATTTGAGTCAGTTCGCAACTTTTGAAGAGTTAGCGAATTGCTTTATGCAAAGATTTTTGCATAATGTGGAAGTAACGTCAACTCTAAACACTTTGAGGGATACAAAGCAAGCCACGAACGAGGATGTACATGCATTCATCGTTCGATGGAGGTCCCTCTTGGGGCAAGTGAGAGAGTTGATTTCAGAAGGATGCGTAGTAATGCTTGTAAACACCCCAAAATCCCACGATTTTCTCAAACACACCTGGTTTTACAAAAGCAGCCCCAAAGGGCTATTTTGAGTCTGGAAACCCAGGAGCCTTCCAGACAACCCTGTACATATTTGAAAACCTGTACATATGATTTAAAACTCTGTACATATTACTTTTTAGACTATAAATAGTGTTTTGAAGCCCCAAAAGCCTCCTAACCTGATAAAAGCGGATCGAAAAGGCAAAAGAGAGCCCGAACCTGAAGCATACTTCAAGCCCAGCATATCAACTGTCATGTCAAAAGCATCCCTAAATTCTCAGACATTCAAGCCCCAAATATCAGAAAGATGATCAAAATGAAATCTCGAAGGTGAGAAGGAGATCGGACGACAATGTTGGCGAAGACCCAACGCAAATCGTCCATCTCGAAACACCATGAAGGAATCAAAAAATCAAATTTGAATCAGATATGGACCATATATATCTAGATCCAGACCCAAAATGTATTTGGATTTGGATTTGGATCCCAAGATCCAAATCCAATATCTGTATCCATGGCCCACTTCACCTCCCCATAAATGGGGGTGAGGGGCCCACAAAAGTTCACGTGAATGCCCTTGGAAGGCTTGGGTAGAGAGAGAAAAGGGGCCATAAAGTAAGAGTGAGAAAGTTGGTAGGCTTGACTTTTTGGTCAAAAGTGGGTTAGCCTTGTGGGTTTAACCAAGAGTGTGGGTTCAAGCTTGTATGCACCTACACTTGACCTAAGGCTACACCAACTTGGATATGGCTGCAACTAAGGTAATGGACCGGTGACAAGAGGTGGTTCCTAAACCTAGCCCTAAGTTAGCTTACCTCACCTAGCCATTGTTCCTAAAACCTAACCCAAACCTAACCTAGACTTAGCCCTTCTCACCCAAAACCACACCCACTTCACCCAGTCGACCTCACCTAGCTGGACCACCTAGACCCTAACCAACTAGCCCTAAGCTAACCTTAGTCCTCCTAACTAAGTCCCTAACTAACCTACCCCAAACCACTAACCCAACCCACCTAACCGACCTACCCCAAACCACTAGCCCAGCCCACCAAAATAAAAATATCTAGCCCACCATATCCCAACCCACCAAAATAAATATCTGGCCCAGCCCAACTGACCTAGCTCCCTTATCCCAGCCACTAATCCCTAGCCAGCCTATATAAACCCCCTCCATCACTTGCGGGTTCCCTCTCCATGCTCCCGGGACACCCTCTTGACTCGCTGGATTTAGCCAGCTCCTAGCTTCATCCTCTCTTCACCCTCTCCATGCCCAGCCGAACAACACCTGCCATCCTCCCACCTTTGACGAGGAGCTCTAGCCGACTCCATCACCTTCTTCCACCCGGCCACCAACACCACCTGCCGCCTCCTTCCCGGTTAGTACCACTCTCCCTTCCACCTGCACCACCTGCCAGCACTCCCATCCACCTGCCCTTCTCCCCTCCACCTAGCCAGCACCTCTCTTCCTCTCAGCCGAGTACCTCCCATCCACCTACTAGCCTTCCCATCCACCCGTCATTCTCCCTTCCACCCAGCCAGCATGACCCTTCCTTCCACCTAGATGAGCACCCCTACCTGTCCCTAAACTCATCCCAACTCCCAGCATCACACCTTAGACCAACCTACCTTCCTTAAAACACCTCAATATCATTCGGCCAACACTCCTACCAACCGCGACAAGCTACCTAAGGGACTCCTCTTGGCTGCCCAAGGCGAATCACAAGTCCAAGTCTACGCAAGTTGAAGATGGACCAGCTACATGTAAGTGTCTAAACTTGGTCCATTATATGAACTTGCTTTATATTCAATTAAATTTTGACATGGGGTTGTAATAATGGAGCGTAGTCTCCCCCCAAGATGTAATAACTTAGTTTGACACACAAGCACCCACGTACACTTGAGCCTTTCCGCTCTTACTTGCACACTTTTTGCACACACACAGGCCTTGACAACCCCTAAGATATAATTTTATTTAAATAAGTTCAGCTGCGTGTGTTTACATTTAAGTCGTGGGTGTTGTCTTTCAATTCCACTCACACACATTGAGCTTTCGCTCTTACTCCCAAGACTCTAATAAGAGTCATATTGCAATTTAATCCGGGGTTTTCATTCAAGTTGTGTGCGTGGTCTTTCAATTCCACACTCACACACATTGAGCTTTCACTCTTACTCCCAAGACTCTAATAAAAGCCATATTGCAATTCAATTTGGGTTTTACATTCCAAGTCGTGTGAGTTGTCTTTACATATACACACAACACCCACGCACACGTTGGCGACCTTCGGGCCCATATATATATAGTTGTATTTCCCTTTTGCTATGTCTTTAAGATTTGGGTTTTAAGGTACAGCCGTGTGAGTAGTCTTTCAATATATACACGACACACACTTACACAATTGAGCCTTTCCGCTCTTAAGATATAGCCATATTTCCCTTTTGCAATTTCCCTTTTGCAATTTCCCTTACGCAATTTCCCTTCGGCTATGTCTTTCAATTCCGGGTTTTTCCTTGGAGTTGTGTGAGTTTGCATTGCATATTCGTCATACCACGAGTTAGGACGCATATTGCATCAAAGAAAACCCCATACACCCGTGCAAAAATCGCCCAACTTAGGTCACTTGCGCATACACCTAGCTGGCCTAAATAGCGTAAAATTGAAAGACATAGGCACTTGCAAATCCCACGTGAAATAAAATCTACAACAATACAAACAAAACCCAGTCAAACACTTCATACATTTTGAAAGAGGTTCAAAATCGACTTTGCTAAGTGTACAAACTGACCCTTGTGCATCAGTGCAAGAAGGTCTGCAATGAAAAGAGCTCACTTGCTCACAGTCGCCCCAAACGAGTCAGATTTTAAAAACTTACTTCGCTAGCTTGAGTAAGCTAGCTGGCACAACCTTTTTATAAAAATGACTTAGACATACGAAAAGGTTCACTTCAGGCCTAAGAACCAGAAGTGAAAATTTGTCGTGTCTATAGTAAATTGGCACGCCCAGTGGGACCTAGGCCTTGTGCAAAGTCAAATCATATAAAGAAACCTCACAAAAAATTTTCAAAGAAAGTGTTTTAACTTTTGTTTGTTGCATTTCATACTTAGGATTTTTGAAAAGCATCGAAGCATGTCAAATTCGGAATCCAATGAAGTGTCGAGCCATGGCTCATGCGCATCAAGTTCTCATTCTAGGAGGTTTTCGAAAAATCGAAACAAACTAGAGGAGATTGAAGACTTGAGAAGGGATTTTGAGGCCAAAATAGCTGCTCTTAGCCAAGAGGCTGAAGCAGCTGACTCATGTTCGTCAAATGGCGAACCAAAGGCCAAGAAAAAGTTTGAAAAAACTCGCAAACATAAAGAGACTTCCGCAATGGAAGGCAACCAATACCACGAGTCCTTCACACACAATGACCGTAAAGGCTTACAGCAGCTGCTGAGAGGGCAAAACAAAGGAAAAAGGAGTTACACCCTGTCTGATTTCTTACCTGTAGACTATGAAACAGACAGTGCCGATGAAATAACGAATTTTCATCGGTATGATGGCACGGGAGACCCTAGGTCTCACTTGCAACTTTTCTCTCGTCGAGCCCATAAGAAAAAGGACTCGATGAAATAGGTGTGTTGGTTCCCTTTGTCCCTCAAAGGCACAACTACCAAATGGCTAGCTTCCTATGACCTTAGCCAGTTCGCAACTTTTGAAGAGTTAGCGAACTGCCTTATGCAGAGATTCTCGCATAACGTAGAAGTTACACCGACTTTGAACACATAGAGAGATGCAAAACAGGGCATGAACAAAGACGTTCATACGTTTATCATTCGTTGGAGGGCTCTCCTTGGACAAGTGCGAGAGACAATATTTGAAGTTAAAAACAAGTTAAAAACCCTTCTCTCCCTTCACGAAATCTCAACTTTCCACAAGTTGATAAAAAAAGCATCCTTTTTCGAAACAAATTTGAAAAGAGGGATTTATGATCATCTGTGGAAAGGAAGCGTGGTTTCAAAAACTCGTTTGGAGAAGCCCAACACTTACGGGCTACCCACCGTAGATAAAGGGGCAAAGCCCCACAAAATCGCCAATGTCCGGGTGGATCTAAGCCCGACAAGTGCTTCGAAAAATTTTGAAAAAAATGAAAATAAAAGGGAAAAAAATTTCCAAAAACCCTTTGAAAGACGGGAGTACACTCCGTTGGGGCAACCTGTGTCGGAGGTCCTAGACCTCCTACTTGCAAAGGAATGATCGAACTCTCCAAGATTCCCGAGGGAGTCACTTCCAAAGGGGATTTTTAAACCGATTCTGCAAGTATCATCGGCTCAAAGGCCATGATACAAAGCGGTGTTTCTTTTTGCTTAATAAAATCGAGAACTTGATAGCAGAAGGCCGGCTTCAGTCACTGAGGAACCCGAGCCTGCACAAGCTATCTTTAGAGAACCCTTTCCCAAGCACGCAAGTACCAGTGGGAAGGGAAAAGAGGTAGTGCTCTCACGATTTCGAAGAGTCTAGCGCATGCATATGAGTTTGGTTTGTCTACTTATGCATCTATTCTCATACTTCACAAAAAACCTGCCCAAGTAGTCATTCGGGGACCACCAAGAGTTCCGTCCCCGGTTAAACCAGTTTTAAAAATTCAAGGTGCTCCAAAACTTTCGATTAGAGTCATGTTAGGTGCGAACCCTAGGTTGATCGTGGGGGAGGTGACAAGATCCGGGAGGATCTATCAACCCCTACATCTGCAAAGTGCTAAAAAGGTGGTCAGTGTGCCGAAAGCAGACAAAGGAAATGTCGTGTTAAAATTATATGATTTCGAAAACCATCTTTCAAAGATTCCTATCAACATGTCCATCCTAGAGCTAATACAAACTTTGCCTAGGCATAGACTCATGTTAGAGAAAATTCTAGAAAGAGCAAAGGTTAGTTCGAACATAACCCTAGAATCCTTGTCTAAACAAGTGGCATTCATAGGAGCGAAAACGCCCATCGTATTCTCAGAAGATGATGTAGAAAGACCCTACGAGTCCCATAACCAGGCCCTACATATCGAGGTTGTTCTGAATAACCACTCTCTAGATAGGTGCCTAGTTGATGGGAGAGGAGGGCTCAACATCCTTCCACTTTATGTGGCAAATCAAATCGAAGTCACCTTGACATCCGTAAACCCAAGCCCCATCGTCATCACTGGGTACGATGGGAATGCGTCTAGACCACTAGGATCCATCGAACTCCTCATGGAAACGGGAGGCATAGTACACACGGGGGTGTTCCATGTCCTGGATATCAACCCCCACTATAACCTGTTGTTGGGAAGGCCCTGGATACATAGCCTGTGTGCTATGCCATCCAACTTCAACAGGTGTGTCAAAATCCCTTTTAGGAACAAAGTCATAGTGATCCTAGGTGAGAGTCATCCTCAGCTTCAAGGGGTCATAAATTCCCCTTGCTTGTTGAGTTCCCAGACCCACGAGGTAAATCTGGGGCAAACCCTGCTCGAGCCACCAAGGCTCACACTCAAAAACCCTAGGAAGGTCATATATGTGAAGGGGCCACCCAAGGCTGGCCCCCTTAAAATCCTGACCATCCCAAGAAAACCCAAAAATCCCTTATTTCCAAAACCCCTGGACAAAAAGCCCTATGTGCATAACATAAACGACAACAAGTTCCAGGACCAGGATTTATATGCAAATTTCTCTAAAAAAAAAAATCATGGAACATGCTGTTAAATATGGGCTATTTTCCATATAAGAGTCTAGGGGCACAAAATCAGGGTCTTCTAGAACCTATACTGCCTAGGGCAAATCCAAGCCGATATGGGATCGGCTATACTCCCAAAATACCACCCGAACCACCCCTTGTGACCACCTAGGTCAAGGGTGCCCTGGAGCCTACCTTAGAAGAGACCTACGATTTAGACCTCTTGTTCAGAGTCTAACTTGTAGCGTTTTCCCTTTGTAGGTATGATGGAAGATCCCTCAATCAAAAATACAAAAACATTTGAAAAACTTGAAATTCAAAAAATGGAAAAATTACAAAAACCAAAAACATTTGGAAAAGATGAAAAACTCAAAAAAAGAGTAGTTTGTATAGTTCACAAAATTCTCGTTTTACAAAAACACAAAAAAATCAAAAATTTACAAAATTCCAAAAAGATTTTGTACATAGCTACTCTTGGTAAGGATTTGGAAAAAGCAAAAAATTTTGAAATCAATAGAAATTCCAAGTGTGAAACCAGGTCTTTTAAAAATCCATGCATCAAATTCCCTAAGATTTATAAACCTCGAGAATGATCAAAGCCCAGAGGTGGATCCCCTTGAGGAAGATCCCACTTCTGAGCTCCTAGAATTTCATAAAATTCTCGATTTTGAAAAGCCTTCGAATTCAGTAGGAGGAGATTTCATAGAGATAAATCTAGGGAGTGATTCAAAACCCAAGCTCATTAAGGTAGGCGCATGTTTGCATGAGCATGAAAGATCATCATTCATTGCATTTCTAAAAACCTACTTAGATGTGTTTGCATGGACGTATGAAGACATGCCGGGCATAGACCCAAGTGTTGTCGAGCATCGTCTTCCCTTAGATGCGGATGTAAAGCCCATAAAGCAAAAGCTTAGGAAAATACATCCGAACGTACACGCCCAAGTCAAAGAGGGTTTAGAAGATCTGTTAAAAGCTAGATTTAAAAAACCCATTGCGTATTCTGATTGGTTATCCAATATAGTTATTGTTCGAAAAACCAGTGGGAAGATTCGAATATGCATCGACTTTAGAAACCTGAATAAAGCCACTCCAAAGGATAATTATCCTTTACCAAACATAGATTTGATAGTCGATAGTACTGCAAATCACGAAATGTTTTCGTTTATGGATGGCTATTCAAGGTATAACCAAATCAAACTAAGCCCATGAGATCAGGCTAAGACCTCTTCCACAACCCCATGGGGCACGTACTGCTATACAGTCATGCCCTTTGGTTTGAAAAATGCCGGTGCCACATACCAAAGAGCTATGACCACGATCTTCCATGATCAGATTCATAAACTCGTAGAGGTATATGTGGATGATCTCTTGGCCAAATCCAAAACTCGATGCACTCATATCGAATGCTTACAAAAGATTTTTGAAAGGCTTAGACTTTACAAAGTAAAGCTAAACCCTCAGAAATGCATGTTCGGAGTAGAGTCCAGAAAGCTCTTAGGATTTATGGTGAGCCAAAGGGGCATAGAAGTCGACCCCTCTAAGTGTAGAGCCATCATAGACATGGCTCCACCCTCCAATATCACGCAAGTTCATAGCCTCTAAGGTCGATTACAATCCATTCGCAGGTTTATCTCAAACCTAGTAACTAGATGCGAACCCTTCAACAAGTTGTTGAGAAAGGGCACGAAATTTTCATGGGATGACGACTGCCAAAAGTCATTTGAAAGACTAAAGGCATACTTAGTTAACCCCCCTGTTTTAAATCCTCCAAAGCAAGGAAAACCTCTTCTGCTTTACATTTCCGTGCATGCGAATGCCTTGGGAGCTTTGTTAGCTCAATACGAGGATGACACCCATAAGGAGTATGCCATCTACTATATTTCGAAAACTCTCTTGGCTTACGAACGAAATTATCAAGCCATGGAGAAGACGTGCTTGGCCCTAGTTTGGGCCTGTTAGAAATTTAGACACTATTTCCTAGATCATGAGATCTGGATAGTGTCCAAGCTTGATCCAATCAAGCACTTGTTCAAAAAGCCCATTCTTACAGGTAGACTGGGCAAATGGCAACTCCTTCTAATGGAGTATGACCTGAAATATCATCACCAGATCTCCTTTAAGAGGCAAGCCCTAGCTGACTACGTGGCTGAGTTACCCCTAGAGGACGCATATCCCACACTTAATGAAATGCCTGATGAAGGCATATTGCAAAACCAATTTCAAAACCACATTTTGGCAAACTCTTTCGAAAACCAAGTGTGGAAGATGCACTTCTATGGGGCACGAAACCAGTGAGGGGTTGGTGCCAAGGTCATCCTCATATCCCCTGAAAAGGGTGAGATCCCCATAGCAATTCACCTAGATTTTGAATGTTCCAACAATATAGCTGAGTATGAAGCACTCATACAAGGCTTAAAAATTTCGAAAACTCTAGGGGCATCATGCATCGAGGCCTTTGGAGATTCACTCCTTGTTATAAACCAAGTTTTAAAAATTTGGCAAGTTAGAAACGAAAAGCTTCTTCCATATCACGAGTTGGCCACTCGATTGGTTGAGTCATTCCAATCGTGCACACTCACACACGTAGGAAGAGAGGATAATGGCATTGTCGACACCCTCTCATCCTTGGGTTCAGCCCTAAAGGTCGATCCCACTTTGGGAACCCGATCCTTAGAGATATGGCATGCACCCACTCCATCACACACGATTTGAAAATTTGCCAAAACATTCCAGATTCTGTTGAAAAACCTTGGTTTTATGACATAAAATGTTTTCTAGAAAATGGGGGATTCGCTGAAAATACCACATCCAAAGATAAGGCATTCATATAAATATTTCTACCTGATACACAATTTTGGGTGGGGTTTTGTATAAAAAGAGTTTTACCGACATCTTACTAAGATGTGCCGACCTAGAGGAGGCTAGGACTGTTATGCATGAATTCCACGATGGAGAATGTGGAGGTCATGTTAATGCCAATATGATGGCAATGAAAATACTTAGGGCGGGTTATTTTTGGTCCACCCTGAAAAAGGATTGCCACGATCATGTTAGGAAGTGTCATCCATGTCAAGTGCATGGGCATGCCATTCATATCCCATCATCTTCATTGCATTCCGTGGTCAGCCCCTGGCCATTTACCATGTGGGCGTTTGACATAGTGGGGCCAATTTTCCCAAAGGCATCGAATGGACACAGGTTCATTTTAGCAGCCACTGAGTACTTGTCCAAGTGGGTCGAAGCCATCTCCCTGACCAATGTCCAGGGGCAACATGTGGTAGCTTTCATTAGGAGGAATATCTTGGCTCGATTTAGACTTCCAAGAGACCTTGTGTCCGATAATGGCACCCCATTCAAAAACGAGCGGATGGTCAAGTTGTGCAACACCTATGGCATAACTCACCACTTCACCTCGCCCTACTACCCTCAAGGCAACGGCCAAGCCGAAGCCACGAATAAGGCTCTCATTAGCATAATTGAGAAGACTTTAGAAAAGGGTAGGACGTGGCATGAGAAGCTGGATGAAGCCTTATGGGCTTATAGGACTTCCATCTGGACTCCCACGAATGCCACGCCATTTGAGTTGGCCTATGGCACAAACGCCATTCTCCCCATTCATACAAAACTCCATTCATTTCATACATCCATTGCACTCGACCTCCCCCTAGAGACGCTTCAGCATGCTAGGATGGCCGAACTGGATTTGTTAGATGAGAGGCGACTCCTTGCTATGGATCATGCTCATGCATACCGGCAAAGGATCGCCCAACACTATGACAAACATATGAAACCTCGCTACTTTGAAGTGGGAGATCTGGTTTTAAAAATCATCCACCATCGTGGCCCACATCCACTTGGAAAGTGGCGCCCCAAGTGGGATGGACCTTATGTTGTGCGTGCAACCACCACAAACAACTCATACTGGTTGATCAATGTAGAAGGTAGGAATTTAGCAAATCCTATCAATATCCAATACTTGAAGAAGTATTATGTGTAGGGTTTGGGTTAAATTCCCATTTTCGAAAATTCTTAGGGATAGCTGCTTTGAAACCTCGAAAGTAAGGTTCAAAGGCAAATTGTGTGACCCTAAGCGAGAGAATTCACACTTATGAAAGAGTGGAGCTTTTCAAATACATGGTTACATTTCAAAATCCTTCTTCTTACAAAGAAAGGCCTAGTTCAATATAGCAAGATACTTGCAAGTAGTACGTGCTATTTCTAAATAGGCTAATCTGGAATGGATCGAGTATGACCTTGGGATAAGTCCTCCCCTCTTCTCTTCGCCTTCCAAAAAGGAAAATATGGCCAAAAACAAAGGGAAATTCCCGCCAAAATCTCTTTCCCAAAGAAAGAAACCTGAATCAAAAGCAAAATTCGATTCTTTTATGGAAAAGAGGGATTAAAGAAAAAATACTCCCAAAGGGAGAGCCCTCTATGAAAAAAAGAAAGAAAAGGCCAAAAGGCTCAAAAAGAGCAGTTTTCTGCCTTCTATGCCTAAAACCACGGGACGCTTTAAAAAGGATCGTGGTATCTCTTTCCCATCCCTATGACTTATCCCAAGTAAAACATGGTTCATTTCAAGGAATCCTAAAGTAAAAATAGGATTTACTTACTTGAATTTCATTTTGTTTGAGAATTCGACGTTTTGAGTAAGGTGTAGCAATTTTGAAATATAGCTTATTTTCTTATAAAACCTCCACTAGATTAGCGAGTGTCAAGACTCAAGCAAAGGCAAACGCGAAGAGCTCGAGATCCTTAGGACCGAGGCTAAAAGCAGTTTCCCTATTATAAATAGATTTTGAAAAATCGAACATCGAGCAACATAGGGCCCGCTCACTTGGAGTAGCAGGTCTTCATAAGTCTCAAGAGTTCGACCATACCATCTGGTCTTTTAGGAGGTCGTCCTGCTTGGCGTCTCATCCATGTCATGCATGTGCATAGTCACACATGAAAACTTGCATAACATGATCCCCATTTAGGACCAGAAAGCCATAGAAAAGTCCCTTTGGCGTGATATCTCCTCCTACTTGGTTTAAAAGAGAGATTTTGCTCAAACATTGGGACGATCCCATATTTTCGTGGATAGATCTAGGGAGACATTAAAAGGGGTGTTGCCGTCTTTGCCATTATCCAAATCTATTTGGATAATGCCAAAGAGGGGCATCTCTAAACACCCCAAAATCCCACGATTTTCTCAAACACACTTGGTTTTACAAAAGCGGCCCCAAAGGGCTATTTTGAGTTTGGAAACCTAGGAGCCTTCCAGACAACCCTGTACATATTTGAAAACCTGTACATATGAATTAAAACTCTGTACATATTGCTTTTTAGACTATAAATAGTGTTTTGAAGCTCCAAAAGCCTCCTGACCTGATAAAAGCGGATCGAAAAGGCAAAGGAGAGCCCAGACCCGAAGCATACTTCAAGTCCGGCATATCAACTCTCATGTCAAAAGCATCTCCAAATTCTCAGACATCCAAGCCCCAAATATCAGAAAGATGATCAAAATGAAATCCCGAAGGTGAGAAGGAGATGGGACGACAATGTTGGCGAAGACCCAACGCAAGACGGAGTACTGATGCAGTCAGGCCCCGCACAAACTGTCCATCTCGAAACACCATGAAGGAATAAAAAAATCAAATTTGTATCGGATCTGGACCATATATATCCAGATCCAGACCCAAAATGTATTTGGATTTGGATTTGGATCCCAAGATCCAAATCCAATATCTGTATCCATGGCCCACTTCACCTCCCCATAAATGAGGGTGAGGGGCCCACAAAAGTTCACGTGAATGCCCTTGGAAGGCTTGGGTAGAGAGAGAAAAGGGGCCATAAAGTAAGAGTGAGAAAGTTGGTAGGCTTGACTTTTTGGTCAAAAGTGGGTTAGCCTTGTGGGTTTAACCAAGAGGGTGGGTTCAAGCTTGTATGCACCTATACTTGACCTAGGGTTGCATCAACTTGGATATGGTTGCAACTAAGGTAATGGACCAGTGTTTAGACGCGCGAAAATCCCCGCTTCTCACCTTTTTAGGGCTCGGAGCGGATCCTCTCGTGTGTCTAAGGCCTATGTATGCAAACAGGGCGTGCCAGCTAGCTTACCTAAGCTAGCGAAGATATATTTAACACTGACTTCTAAACGTGGCGACTGTGAGCAAGTGAGCTCTTGTCGTCGCAGACCTTCTTGCACCGATGCGCAAGGGTCAGTCTGTACGCTTTGCAAAAAATCGAGTTTTGGGATAGAAAGTCTACGAAGCGGTTCGAGGTGTCTAATTCGGGTCGTTCAGATGCGATTGCATGTTTTAGATCACGTGGATTTGCACGTGCCTAAGTCTTTTCTTTTATCCCTTTTCGGGCCACCTAGTTTGTGTGTTATGAACACTCCACTACATGGGCGAATTCGAGCGGGGCTTGCTTTGATGCAATATGCGTCCTACCTCGTGGTATGGCGTAGACGCAATGCAAACTCATGCTACTCCAAAGGGAAAACCCGAATGTAAAGACAATACTGAAGGGAAATAACCGAAGGGAAATGACTTGTAAAGTAAGTGCCGAAGGGAGATATGTATATAGAGTATGTATATGAGCCCTTACTCGGGTCTTGCAAATAAGAGCGAAGGCTCAATGTGGGTGCATGCTTGAATGGAAAGACTTACACACACGACATGAAATTAAACCCAAATATAAATTGCAGTATGGCCTTGACTAAGGTCTTGGGAGTAAGAGCAAAAGCTCAATGTGTGTGAGTGCTTGAATTGAAGTACTACGCACACAACATGAAATGAAACCCAAATATAATTGTAATAGGCCTTGACTAAGGTCTTGGGAGTAAGAGCGAAGGCTCAATGTGTGTGAGAGTGCTTGAATTGAAAGACTTACCCACACGACATGAAATGAAACCCAAATAGTATAGGTCGGCCCTTACTTGGGTCTTTCAAATAAGAGCGAAAGCTCAATGTGTGTGAGTGCTTGAATTGAAAGACAACGCACCCAACTTAAGCAAAACCCTTCAAAAATGAAAGTATATGTATATACTTATGTATTAGGGGCTGATTAGGTCCGTGTGTGTTCAAAATCATGCACAACTAAGAGAGTGCACGTGTGTGGGTGTGCCAAGCCACGTTATTACAAGCGGGGGGAGACTATGCTCCGTTATTACAACCCCGTATCGAATTGAATCTCAAGCAAGTATACAACTAAAGACCGAGTTAGGTACTTACTAGTAGCTGGTCCGTAGAGGCCTTGCTTGAGCGTGGGCTTGGCCTTCACCTTGGGCTGCAAACGGGAGCTCCGCGAGGTTGAGCGATAAGGTGCTGGCCGGCTGCAAATGGGGCACGGGATAGGCGCCTTGATGGTGGCCGGCTGCAAGCAAGGGTGTCGCCTTGGTGTGGGGGATTAAAGGGGCTAGGTCTTAGGAAATCAGATAGGGTGGCCGGGTGTAGCTAGGGTAGTTAGGTAGTGGCGAATGGCTAGGGCGGCTAAGACTTGGCCGAGTGTAGTGGTGGCGGCAAGTAGTGGTGGGATGGAGAGTAGGTGGTGGTATGGTGGGTGGCTGGGAGTGGAGAGGGAGTGGAGAGGGAGCTAGGTAGAGTGTGGGGTACTTACCGAGTGAAGAGAAGGTGGCGCTCGGCTGGAAGGAAGCTGGGCAGGTAGTGAGGCTCGGCCGGGAGGTGGTGGAGATGGCGGTGCAAGTGGTGGTGGGATGGAGAGATGGTGATGGTGCAGGCGGAGCAGGTGGAGCAGCTAGGGAAGTGGAGGAAAGAGAGGGCCCGGCTGGGATGGGTGAGGGGTTCTTTTTTTCTAAAACCCGCCCCAAGAGGGGGGGGGGGTTATATAGGGAGTTGGGTAGGTCGGTTAGGGCTGGGTTTGGGGTAGTGGTTAGGTGGTTTAGGTAGGGTGGTATGAAGATAAGGTGGGCTGGAAAGGGTAGGGCCAGATATTTTAAATACTAGTGGTTTTGGTAGAGTGTGGGCTAGGGGTGGTTTAGGGGTTTAGGGTTTGGTTAGGTGGTTGGGTTCTAGGGTGAGGTTTAGTGAACTAGGTTAGGTGATTAGGCTAGGTTTAGGGAAGGATTAGGGAAGTGGGTTAGGTGATTAGGTTGGGATTAGGCTGGGATTAGGGAAGTGGGTTAGGTGATTAGGCTCAGATTAGGGGTGGATTAGGGTAGAAGGCTAGGATTAGGTATTTTGGGTTAGGTTTAGGTGAAGCAGCTCCCTTTGCATGGCCCATAGACCTTAACCACCTCATGTTGGTGCAGCCCTAGGTTAGGTTTTGCCTAATTACAAGCTTAAACCCACTCAATTAGGCTAACCCACATGATTAACCCCAAACTTGACACACAAGTCAAGCTTAATTACAACACACTTGATCTTATCCACCCCCACTCTCTCTCATGCCCATGATCCCACATGAATTTCAAGTGGGCCCCACCTCCATTTATGAGAAGGTGATGTGGGCCATGGATATGGATATTGGATTGGATCTATGGATCCAAATCCAAATCCAAGTCCACACATGGGTTTGGATTGGGATCTGGATATATATGGTCCAGATCCGATCCAAACTGAACTCTGACTCCTTCGAGCTGGGTTTGAAACGGACGATTTGTGCGGGGTCTGACAGCATCAGCACTCCGTCTGCGTTGGGTCTTCGCCAACATGATCGTCCGCCTCCGTTTCTGCCTTCCGGAGATGACTTCAAATGACATTTTGATAATAACAGGGTCTTGGACGTTCGAGATCCTGGCGGTATGGATTTGATACAAGAGTTGCTGTGCCAAGCTCGACATGTGCTCCGGTTCCGGGCTCTTCTTAGCTCTCCTGGTCCTGTCTTGATCGGGCCAAGCCGCTTCGGGGTTTCAAAAACGTGTTTGAAAAGGTTTTCAAAAGCTATATTATATATTTTTGAAATATGAAGTTTAAAACATATATACAGGGTTGTCTGGAAGGCTCCTGGGTTTCCAGACTCAAAATAGCTCTTTGGGGCTGCTTTTACAAAACCAGGTTTGTTTAAGATATTCGTGGGATTTCGGGGTGTTTACACAGTGCCAAGAGGTGGTTCCTAAACCTAGCCCTAAGTTAGCATACCTCACCTAGCCATTATTCCTAAAACCTAACCCAAACCTAACCTAGACTTAGCCTTTCTCACCCAAAACCACACCCACTTCACCCAGCCGACCTCACCTAGCTGGACCACCTAGACCCTAAGCAACTAGCCCTAAGCTAACCTTAGTCCACCTAACTAAGTCCCTAACTGACCTACCCCAAACCACTAACCCAGCCCACCTAACCGACCTACCCCAAACCACTAGCCCAACCCACCTAAATAAAAATATCTAGCCCACCATATCCCAGCCCACCAAAATAAATATCTAGCCCAGCCCAACCAACCTAGCTCCCTTATCCCAGCCACTAATCCCTAGCCAGCCTATATAAACTGTAAACACCCCGAAATCCCACAAACTTCTCAAAACAACCTGGTTTTGTAAAAGCAGCCCCAAAGGGCCATTTTGAGTCTGGAAACCCAGGAGCCTTCTAGACAACCCTGTACATATGTTTTAAACTTTATATGTTTTAAATATGTATAATATGGTTTTAAAAACCTTTTTAAAACATGTTTTGAAACCCCGAAGCAGCTTGGCCTGATCAAGACAGGACCAGAAAAGCTAAGGAGAGCCCAGAACCGGAGCACAAGTCGAGCCCGGCACAGCAACTCTTGTATTGAATCCACCCCCAGGATCTCTAACGTCCAAGACCCTGTTATCATCAAAACATCACTTGAAGTCATCTCCGGAAGGCGAAAACAGAAGCGGACGATCATGTTGGCGAAGACCCAATGCAGACGGAGTACTGATGCTGTCAGACCCCGCACAAACCGTTCGTTTCGAACATAGCCTGAAGGAGTCAGAATTCAGTTTGGATTGGATCTGGACCATATATATCCATATCCCAATCCAAACCCATGTGTGGTTTTGGATTTGGATCCAGAGATCCAATCCAATATCCACATCCATGGCCCACATCACCTTCTCATAAATGGAGGTGGGGCCCACTTGAATTTCACGTGGGATTATGGGCATGAGAGAGAGTGGGGGAGGATAAGATTAAAGTGTGGTTGTAATTAAGCTTGACTTGTGTGTCAAGTTTGGGGTTAATCATGTGGGTTAGCCTAATTAGCATGGGTTTAAGCTTGTAATTAGCCAAAACCTAACCTAGGGCTGCACCAACATGATACATTCAAGGTCTATGGGTCATGAAAAGGGAGCTCCTTAACCCAACCCTAATAAAAAAGCCCTAATCCTAGCCTTTTACCCTAATCCTGTCCTAAACCTAGCCTAATCACCTAACCCACTTCCCTAATCCCGGCCTAATCCCAACCTAATCACCTAACCCACTTCCCTAATCCCGGCCTAATCCCAACCTAATCACCTAACCCACTTCCCTAATCCTTCCCTAAACCTAGTTTAATTTCCCTAAACCTAACCTAATCCTAGCCTAATCACCTAACCCACCTGTAAACACCCCGAAATCCCACGAATTTCTCAAATCCATCTGGTTTTGTAAAAGTAGCCCCAAAGGGCTATTTTGAGTCTGGAAACCCAGGAGCCTTCTAGACAACCCTGTATATATGTTTCAAACTTTATATTTTAAAAATACATGATATAGCTTTTGAAAACCTTTTAAAACACGTTTTTGAAACTATAAACACCCCGAAATCCCACGAATTTCTCAAATCCATCTGGTTTTGTTAAAGCAGCCCCAAAGGGCCATTTTGAGTCTGGAAACCCAGGAGCCTTCCAAACAACCCTGTATATATGTTTTAAACTTTTATATTTCAAAAATACATGATATGTCTTTTAAAAACCTTTTTAAACATGTTTTTGAAACCCCGATGCAGCTTCGGCCTAATCCAGACAAGACTAGGAGAGCTAAGGAGAGCCCGGAACTGGAGCACATGTCGAGCCCGGCACAACAACTCTCGTATCAAATCCACACCCCCAGGATCTCGAACGTCCAAGACCCTATTATCATCGAAACATTGTTTGAAGTCATCTCCGGAAGGCGAAAGCAGAGTTGGACGATCATGTTGGCGAAGACCCAACGCAGACGGAGCACTGATGCTGTCAGGCCCCGCACAAACCGTTCGTTTCAAACACAGCTTGAAGGAGTCAGAGTTCAGTTTGGATCGGATCTGGACCATATATATCCAGATCCCAATCCAAACCCATGTATGGACTTGGATTTGGATTTGGATTCAAAAATCCAATCCAATATCCATATCCATGGCCCACATCACCTTTTCATAAATGGAGGTGGGGCCCACTTGAATTTCACGTGGGATTATGGGCATGAGAGAGAGTGGGGGTGGATAAGATCAAGTGTGTGTTGTAATTAAGCTTGACTTGTGTGTCAAGTTTGGGGTTAATCATGTGGGTTAGCCTAATTAAGTGGGTTTAAGCTTGTAATTAGCCAAAACCTAACCTAGGGCTGCACCAACATGATATGGTTAAGGTCTATGGGCCATGCAAAGGGAGCTCCTTCACCTAAACGTAACCAAAAACACCTAATCCTAGCCTTCCACCCTAATCCGGCCCTAATCTGAGCCTAATCACCTAACCCACTTCCCTAATCCCGGCCTAATCCCAACCTAATCACCTAACCCACTTCCCTAATCCTTCCCTAAACCTAGGTTAATTTCCCTAAACCTAGCCTAATCCTAGCCTAATCACCTAACCTACCTCACTAAACCTCACCCTAGAACCAACCCACCTAGCTAAACCCTAAACCTCTAAACCACCCCTAGCCCACAACCTACCCAAACCACTTGTATTTAAAATATCTGGCCCTACCCTTTCCAGCCCACCTTATCACCACACCACCCTACCTAAACCACCTAACCACTACCCCAAAACCAGCCCTAACCGACCTAGCCCAGCCCTATATAAACCCCCCCCTTGGGGACGGGTTTTCCCATCTAGAAGCCCCACCTTCCACCAGCCGGGTCCTCCCCTTTTCCAGCTCAGCCGACTCCCCTCCTGCTCCACCTGCCCCACAGTCAGCCACCACCAACACCCCCACTCCAGCCGAGCACCACCAACACCACCACTCCAGCCGAGCACCACCACCACCACCACACCAGCCGAATCCCCTCCTGCGCATCCCAACCGCCTGGCTCCTTTCTTCCATCCACCGCCCCTCTTCAATCACGGTTAGTACCCTATCCTCCACCTTACTCCTTCACCACTCCCTCTCCACTCTTAGCCACCTAACCCACTACCATATCAACCTAAGGCCAGCCACTAGCCGCCACCATTTCCACTTGGCTAGGCCCATAACCACCCTAACTACCGGTCACTACCTAATGACCCTAGCTATACCCGGTCATCCCATTGAACCCCCTAAGTCCTGTCCACTCTACCTCACCACATCCACCTTTTCCTACCCCACATCCTAGCTGCCACCCTACCCTTACACCACTCCTAGCCGCCCTAGCAACCTGCCACCATCAAGTCCTCCTAGTCGGCCACTCCAACCGACTGTCATCCTCTTCGTTCAGCCAGCCATCCGCCAGCCATAACCTTCTCCTAGCTAGTTCCCTTCCCTTAGTGCCATACTCCCTTAGTGACCCTACTTAGGCCCTCTAGCCCAACACGCCAAAAACAACCCTTCCCTAGCAGCCGGCCACCTTCAAGGCGCCTCTTCCGCGCACCAAGGACATCCGGCCAGCACCTCCCCTTGCCGTTCAACCTCGCGGAGCTCCCTTTTGTAGCCCAAGGCAAAGGCCAAGCCCACGCTCAAGCAAGGCTTCTTCGGACCAGCTATTAGTAAGTGCCTAACTCGGTGCTTAGTTGTATACTTGCTTAAGATTTAATTTGATACGGGGTTGTAATAACGGAGCATAGTCTCCCCCCGCTTGTAATAACGTGGCTTGGCACACCCACACACGTGCACTCTCTTAGTTGTGCACGATTTTGAACACACACAGGCCTAATCAGCCCCTAATACATAAATATATACATATATTTTAATTTTCGTAGGGTTTTGCTTAAGTTGGGTGTGTTGTCTTTCAATTCAGGCACTCACACACATTGAGCCTTCGCTCTTATTTGAAAGACCCAAGTAAGGGCTGTGTTATACTATTTGGGTTTAATTTCATGTTGTGTGC
The DNA here is from genome assembly GCA_036023115.1 of Brasenia schreberi. Taxonomy (NCBI): domain Eukaryota; kingdom Viridiplantae; phylum Streptophyta; class Magnoliopsida; order Nymphaeales; family Cabombaceae; genus Brasenia; species Brasenia schreberi. The sequence goes on along the minus strand of JAYKKT010000078.1, from coordinate 16,534,309 downwards.
GTAGTACTTCAATTCAAGCACTCACACACATTGAGCTTTCGCTCTTATTCCCAAGACCTTAATCAAGGCCATACTGCAAGTTATATTTGGGTTTAATTTCATGTCGTGTGTGTAAGTCCTTTAATTCAAGCACGCACCCACATTGAGCCTTCGCTCTTATTTGCAAGACCCGAGTAAGGGCCTATATACATACTCTATATACATATCTCCCTTCGGCATTTACATTACAAGTCATTTCTGTAAACACCCCGAAATCCCACGAATTTCTCAAATTCATCTGGTTTTGTACAAGCAGCCCCAAAGGGCCATTTTGAGTCTGGAAACCCAGGAGCCTTCCAGACAACCCTGTACATACGTTTTAAACTTCATATTTCAAAAATATATAATATGGCTTTTGAAAACCTTTTAAAACACGTTTTTGAAACCCCAAAGTAGCTTGGCCTAATCAAGACAGGACCAGCAAAGTCAAAGAGAGCCCGGAACCGGAGCACATGTCAAGCCTGGCACAGCAACTCTCGTATCAAATCCATACCCCCAGGATCTCGAACGTCCAAGACCCTGTTATTATCAAAATGTCATTTGAAGTCATCTCCGGAAGGCAAAAACGGAGGCGGACGACCATGTTGGCGAAGACCCAACGCAGACAGAGTACTGATGCTGTCAGACCCCGCACAAATCGTTCGTTTTGAACCCAGCTCGAAGGAGTCAGAGTTCAGTTTGGATTGGATCTGGACCATATATATCCAGATCCCAATCCAAACCCATGTGTGGACTTGGATTTGGATTTGGATCCAGAGATCCAATCCAATATCCATATCCATGGCCCACATCACCTTCTCATAAATGGAGGTGGGGCCCACTTGAATTTCACGTGGGATTATGGGCATGAGAGAGAGTGGGGATGGATAAGATCAAGAGTGTTGTAATTAAGCTTGACTTGTGTGTCAAGTTTGGGGATAATCATGTGGGTTAGCCTAATTGAGTGGGTTTAAGCTTGTAATTAGCCAAAACCTAACCTAGGGCTGCACCAACATGAAGTGGTTAAGGTCTATGGGCCATGCAAAGGGAGCTCCTTCACCTAAACCTAACCCAAAACACCTAATCCTAGCCTTCCACCCTAATCCACCCCTAATCTGAGCCTAATCACCTAACCCACTTCCCTAATCCCGGCCTAATCCCAACCTAATCACCTAACCCACTTCCCTAATCCTTCCCTAAACCTAGGTTAATTTCCCTAAACCTAGCCTAATCACCTAACCTAGCTCACTAAACCTCACCCTAAAACCCAACCACCTAACCAAGCCCTAAACCCCTAAACCCCCCCTAGCCCACAATCTACCCAAACCACTAGTATTTAAAATATCTGGCCCTACCCTTTCCAGCCCACCTTATCTTCATACCACCCTACCTAAACCACCTAACCACTACCCCAAACCCAGCCCTAACCGACCTACCCATCCCTATATAAACCCCCCCCCCCTTGGGGGCGGGTTTTCCCATCTAGTCGCCTTCCCCAAAACCAGCCGGGACCCCACTTCCCAGCCCAGCCGAACCCAGCCACCTGCTCCACCTGCTCCATCTGCAACACCACCTGCACCGCCACCTACACCACCACCTGTCACCACCCCTGCCCTCGACCGAACCATTTGCTCCACCACACCCGGCTGCTTTCTTCCATCCACCGCCTCTCTTCAAGCACGGTTAGTACCCCCTCCTTCGTCTCACCTTCTTCACTCCCTCTCCACTCTCAGCCACCTAAACCCTACCATAACACCCTACCACCAGCCATTCCCCTTTGCTGCCACCATTCTCACTCAGCCGAACCTATCACACCCTAAACTACCTGCCACTACCTAACTACCCTAGCTACACCCGGCCAACCATCTCTTTTCTCCCTAGGTGTCCCAGTCGACCTTCCCTTAAGCTCCCCTTAGGTCCATACTCCCTAACACTCTATACTCTCTTAGTGACCCTACATACTCACTTGGCCCAGCCCCTTTAATCCCCCACACCAAGGCGACACCCTTGCTTGCAGCCGGCCACCATCAAGGCGCCTATCCCGCGCCCCATTTGCAGCCGGCCAGCACCCTTTGTCGTTCACCCTCGCGGAGCTCCCGTTTGCAGCCCAAGGCGTAGGCCAAGCCCACGCTCAAGCAAGGCCTCTATGGACCAGCCACTAGTAAGTGCCTAACTCGGTCTTTAGTTGTATACTTGTTTGAGATTCAATTTGATACGGGGTTGTAATAACGGAGCATAGTCTCCCCCCGCTTGTAATAACGTGGCTTGGCACATCCACACACGTGCACTCTCCTAGTTGTGCACGATTTTGAACACACACGGGCCTAATCAGCCCCTAATACATAAGTATATACTATTTGGGTGCTCGATTTTGCTTAAGTTGGGTGCGTTGTCTTTCAATTCAAGCACTCACACACATTGAGCCTTCGCTCTTATTTGAAAGACCCAAGTAAGGGCCGACCTATACTATTTGGGTTTCATTTCCTGTCGTGTGTGTAAGTCTTTCAATTCAAGCACTCTCACACACATTGAGCCTTCGCTCTTACTCCCAAGACCTTAGTAAAGGCCTTATTGCAGTTATATTTGGGTTTCATTTATGTCGTGTGTGTAGCACTTCAAATTCAAGCACTCTCACACACATTGAGCTTTCGCTCTTATTCCCAAGACCTTAGTTAAGGCCATACTGCAATTTATATTTGGGTTTAATTTCATGTCATGTGTGTAAGTCTTTTCAATTCAAGCACGCACCCACATTGAGCCTTCGCTCTTATTTGCAAGACCCGAGTAAGGGCTCATATACATATTCTATATACATATCTCCCTTCGGCATTTATATTTCAAGTCATTTCCCTTCGGTTATTTCCCTTCAGTATTGTCTTTACATTCGGGTTTTCCCTTTGGAGTAGCGTGAGTTTGCATTGCATCTATGCCATACCACGAGGTAGGACGCATATTGCATCAAAGCAAGCCCCGTACTCCCGCTCGTCCTTAGAGCCAAATTTAGCGCGAACCCTAGGCTGGTCGTGGGGGAACTCACTAGATCCGGGAGGATCTATCAACCCCCGCACCTTCAAGGTGCTCAAAAGGTGGTCAGTGTGCCTGGCCCCTCAAAAGCATGTATCCCTAGTGTTCTGGCAAAAGCAGATAAGGACAAAGTCATCCTAAATCCTTATGACTTCGAAAACCACCTTTCAAAGATTCCTATTCACATGTCTATCTTAGAGCTTATACAAACCTCGCCTAAGCATAGACTTGTAGTAGAGAAAATTCTAGAAAGGGCCAAGGTTGATTCGAACATAAGTCCGGAATCCTTGTCTGCCCAAGTGGCTTCATTAGGAGCAAAATCGCCCATCACTTTCTCGGAAGATGATGTAGATAGACCCTACGAATCCCACAACCAGGCCCTGCATATCGAGGTGGTTCTGAATAACCACTCTCTAGACAGGTGCCTAGTCGATGGTGGAGGAGGGCTCAACATCCTTCCACTTCATGTGGCGTATAAAATTGGAGTCACCTTGACTTCAGTGAACCCAAGCCCCATCGTTATCACTGGATACGATGAGAATGCATCTAGACCTTTAAGATCCATCGAACTCCCAATGGAAACGGGAGGGATCGAACACACGGGGGTGTTCCATGTCTTGGACATCCACCCCCATTATAACCTATTGCTGGGAAGACCCTAGATACACAGTTTGTGCACTATGCCATCCACCTTCCATAGGTGTGTCAAGATCCCTTTTAGGGACCAGGTCGTAGTGATCCTAGGTGAGAGTCACCCACAGCTTCAAGGGATCATAAACTCCCCTTGTTTATCAAGCTCCCAGGCCCATGAGGCTAACCTGAGGCAAATTATGGTCGAGCCACCTCGGCTCGTGTTGAAGAACCCAAGGAAGGTTGTATGTGTGAAGGGGCTGCCCAAAGCAGGCCCCTCCCGATTCTAACCCTTCTAGGAAAACCCAAGCGTTCCTTATTTCCAAAGCCCCTGGACAAGAGGCCATATGAGCACAATATGGACGATAGCATGTTCCAGGACCACGACTTGTATCAAACTTTTTCAAAAAACAAAAAAGTCATGGAACATGTTGTTGAACATGGGCTACACGCCCTACAAGAGTCTAGGGGCACAGAACCAGGGTCTCCTAGAGCCCATCCTTCCTAGGGCCAATCCAAGCCGATAAGGGATCGGCTATACTCCCCGAATACCGCTGGAGCCACCCCCTGTGACCACCTGGGTCAAGGGTGCCCCGGAACCTGTCTTAGAAGAGACCTACGGTTTAGATCTCCTATTCCGAGTCTAACCCGTAGTGTTTTCCCTTTGTAGGTATGACGGAAGATCCCTTTTTCTAAAAATACAAAAACATTTGAAAAGCTTAAAATCAAAAAAATCAAAAAAAAGAAAAACCAAAAACAATGGAAAAACAAAAACTCGAAAATAGAGTGCTTTGTATAGTTCCCAAGGTTCTTGTTTTACAAAAACCCAAAAAAATCAAAAATTTGGAAAATACCAAAAAGATTTTGTACATAGCTGCTCCTGGTAAGACTTTGGCAAAAGAAAAGGATTTCGAAAGAAACGTTGTCTGCATAGCCAGACCAAAATTTTTGAAATCACATGAAAATCTAAGTACAAAACCAGGTCATTTTGAAAACCACGCATCAAATTCCCTCGGGTCTATAGCCCACGAGAATGATCAAAGCCCAGAAGTGGATCCCCTTGAGGAAGATCCCACTTCTGAGCTCCCAGAATTTCATAAGATTCTCGATTTTGAAAAACCTTCCCAATCAGTAGGAGGAGATTTCATAGAGGTGAACCTAGGGGATGATTCCAATCCAAAATCCATCAAAATAGGCGTATGCTTGCATGAAACTGAAAGGTTAGCATTTATTGCATTTCTACGAACCTATTTAGATGTGTTTGCATGGACGTTTGAAGACATGCCGGGCATAGATCCCAGCATTGTCGAACATCGTCTTCCCTTAGATGCAGGTGTAAAACCCATAAAGCAGAAGCTTAGGAAAATACACCCGAATGTACACACGCAAGTCAAAGAGGGTTTAGAAGATCTGCTAAAAGCTGGATTTATAAAACCCATTGCGTATTCTGATTGGTTATCAAATATCGTCGTAGTTCGAAAAACCAATGGGAAAATTCGAATATGCATCGATTTCAGAAACCAGAATAAAGCCACTCCAAAGGATAATTATCCTTTACCAAACATAGATTTGATAGTCGATAGTACTGCAAATCATGAAATGTTTTCATTTATGGATGGCTATTCAGGCTATAATCAAATCAAACTAAGTCCACGAGATCAGGGTAAGACCGCCTTCACAACCCCATGGGGCACGTACTGCTATACAGTCATGTCCTTTGGTTTGAAAAATGCCGGCGCAACATACCAACGAGCCATGACCACGATCTTCCATGATCAAATTCATGAGCTTGTAGAAGTGTATGTAGATGATCTCTTGGCAAAGTCCAAAACCCGATGCACTCACATCGAATGTTTACAAAAGATTTTCGAAAGGCTTAGGCTTTACAAAGTAAAGCTAAACCCTCAAAAATGTGTGTTCGGGGTAGAATCAGGGAAGCTTCTAGGCTTTATGGTGAGCCAAAGGGGAATAGAAGTCGACCCCTCTAAGTGTCGAGCCATCATAGACATGGCTCCACTCTCCAATCTCACCCAAATCCGTAGCCTTCAGGGTCGTTTACAATCCGTTCGCCGATTCATATCGAATCTGGCCACTAGATGCGAACCCTTCAACAAACTGTTGAGGAAGGGCACAAAATTCTTATGGGATGACGAATGCCAGAAGTCCTTCAAGAGACTGAAGGCATACTTGGTTAATCCCCTCGTTTTGAACCCTCCAAAGCAAGGAAAACCGCTTTTACTATACATCTCTGTGCATGCGAATGCTTTAGGAGCCCTGTTGGCTGAATACGAGGATGACACCCATAAGGAGTATGCCATCTACTATATTTCGAAAACTCTCTTGGCTTATGAATGAAATTATCAAGCCATGGAGAAGACGTGCTTGGCCCTAGTCTGGGCCTGCCAGAAATTCAGACACTATTTCCAAGATCATGAGATCTGGATAGTGTCAAAGCTTGATCCAATCAAGCACTTGTTCAAAAAACCCATTCTCACGGGTAGATTGGGCAAATGGCAACTCCTTCTAATGGAGTATGATCTAAAATACCATCACCAGATCTCCATTAAGGGGCAAGCCCTAGCAGATTACGTGGCTGAGTTCCCCTTAGAGGACACAGATCCCACTCTTGTTGAAATGCCTGATGAAGGCATATTGCAAAACCATTTTAAAAACCACATTTTGGTAAATTCTTTCGAAAACCAGGTGTGGAAGATGCACTTCGATGGGGCACGAAACCAACGAGGGGCTGGTGCTGGGGTCATCCTAATCTCCCCTGAAAAGGGCGAGATTCCCATAGCAGTCCGCTTAGATTTCGAATGTTCCAACAACGTAGCTGAGTATGAAGCACTCATACAAGGCTTAAGAATTTCGAAAACTCTAGGGGCATCATGCATCGAGGTCTTTGGAGATTCGCTCCTTGTCATAAACCAGGTTTTAAAAATTTGGCAAGTACATAATGAGAAACTACTTCCATATCACGAGTTGGCCACTCGATTGGTCCAGTCCTTCCAATCGTGTAAACTCACACACGTAGGAAGAGAGGACAATGGCATTGCCGATGCCCTCTCCTCCTTGGGTTCAGCCTTGAAGGTCAATCCCATTTCAGGGACCAGATCTTTAGAAATATGGCATGCACCCCACCCATCCACTCACGACTTGGACATTTGCCAAGATAACCCAGAGTCTATGGAAAAACCCTGGTTTTATGACATCAAACAGTTTTTAGAAAATGGGGGATTCACCGAGGATGCCACATCCAAAGATAGGGCATTCATTCGTAAGATTTCGACCACCCGATAGACCATTCTGGGTGGGGTTTTATACAAAAAAAGTTTTACCGGCATTCTGCTTAGGTGTATCGACCTAGAGGAGGCTAGGATAGTGATGCACGAGTTCCACGATGGAGAATGTGGAGGTCATGTTAATGCCAACATGATGGCAATGAAAATACTTAGAGGGGGCTATTTTTGGTCCACCCTGAAAAGGGATTGCCACGATCATGTTAGGAAGTGTCATCCATGTCAAGTGCATGGGCACGCCATTCATATCCCTTCATCTGCATTGCATTCCGTGGTCAGCGTCTGGCCATTTACCATGTGGGCGTTTGACATCGTAGGCCCAATATTTCCAAAAGCCTCGAATGCGCATCGCTTTATTTTAGCAGCCACGGAATATTTCTCCAAGTGGGTGGAGGCCATTTCCCTAACCAACGTGATGGGGCAACATGTGGTGTCTTTCATCCGGAGGAATATCTTGGCTCGATTTGGGGTTCCACGAGACCTTGTGTCTGATAACGGCATCCCATTCAAGAACGAGCGGATGGTTAAGTTGTGCAACATGTATGGCATAACTCACCACTTCTCCTCGCCCTACTACCCTCAAGGCAACGGCCAAGCCGAAGCCACAAACAAGACCCTCATCAGCATAATTGAGAAAACCTTAGAGAAGGGTAGGACGTGGCACGAGAAGCTGGATGAAGCCTTATGGGCTTATAGGACTTCCATCCGGACTCCCACGAATGCCACACCATTCAAATTGGTCTATGGCACAAACGCCATTCTTCCCATTCATACTCAACTGCATTCATTCCATACATCCATAGCACTCGACCTCCCCCTAGAGACGCTTCAGCATGCTAGGATGGCCGAACTAGATTTGCTAGATGAGAGGCGACTCCTTGCCATGGATCATGCTTGTGCATACCGGCAAAGGATAGCTCGACATTATAGCAAACACATGAGACCTCGCCACTTTGAAGTGGGAGATCTGGTCTTAAAAACCATCCATCATCATGGCCACAACCCCTGGGAAAGTGGCGCCCCAACTAGGATGGACCCTATGTTGTACGAGCAACCACTACGAACAATTCGTATTGGTTGATCGATGTAGAAGGTAGGAATTTAGCAGATCCTATCAATATTCAATACTTAAAGAAGTATCATGTGTAGGATTTGGATTAAATTCCAGTTTTCGAAAATTTTAGGGATAGCTGCCCTGAGACATGTGAATAAGGTGCAAAGGCAAACTCGTGTGACCCTGAGTGAGAGAATTCGCACTTGTGAAAGAGTGGAGTCTTCAAAAATCGTGGTTACATTTCAAAATCCTTCTTCTTACAAAGAAAGGCCTAGTTCAATATAGCAAGATACTTGCAAGTAGTACGTGCTATTTCTAAATAGGCTGATCTGGAATGGATCGAGTGTAGGCTTGGGATAAGTCCTCCCCTCTTCTCTTCTATTTCCAAAAGGAAAATAAAGGCCCAAACAAAAGGGAATTTCCCATTCAAAGTATCTTTCCAAAAGAAAGAAACCAGGATTCAAAAGAAAATCGATTCTCTTGTGAAAAGAGGGATTAAAGAAAAAATACTCCCAAAGGGAGACCCTCTATGGAAAAAAAGGAAAAAGAGGCCAAAGAGCTCAAAAAGAGCAGTTTTCCGCCTTCTATGCCTTAAACCGCGGGACGCTTCAGAAGGGACCGTGGTATCTCTTTCCCATCCCTGGCTTATCCTAAGCTAAAGCATGGTTCATTCCGAGGAATCCTAAAGTAAAAATAGGATTTACTTACTTGAATTTCATCTTGTTTGAGAATTTGACGTTTTGAGTAAGGCATAGGAATTTGAAATACAGCTTGTTTTCTTATAAAACCTCCGCTAGATAAGCGAGTGTTAAGACTCAAACAAGGGCAAGCACGAAGAGCTCGAGATCCTTAGGATCAAGACTCAAGAGAGTTGTCCCTTTTGTAAATAACTTTTGTAAAAAAGTTTTGAAAACCGAACATCGAACAGCATAGGATTTTGCTCACTTGGAGCAGTAGGCCTTATAAGTCTCTAGAGTTCGACCACATCTGGTCTCTGGGGGGTCGCCACTCTTGGCACCACACCCATGTCATCTGCATGGCACTTGCATAAACATGATCCCATTTTAGGACTAGATTCCATAGCATACCCTTTGGCGTGATATCTCCTCCTACCAGAGTTTTAAATTGAGATTTTGTTAAAAGATTGGGGCGATCCCATATTCTTCATGGACAGATCTAGGGAGACATTGAAAGGGGTGTTTGTCATCTTTGCCCTTATCCAAATCGATTTGGACAAGGCCAAAGAGGGGCATCTGTAAACACCTCGAAATCCCATGCATTTCTCAAATCCATCTGGTTTTGTAAAAGCAGCCCCAAAGGGCCATTTTGAGTCTGGAAACCCAAGAGCCTTCCAGACAACCCTGTATATATGTTTTAAACTTTTATATTTCAAAAATACATGATATGGCTTTTAAAAACCTTTTTAAACATGTTTTTGAAACCCCGAAGCAGCTTCGGCCTAATCGAGACAGGATCAGGAGAGCTAAGGAGAGCCCAGAATCGGAGCACATGTCGAGCCCGGCACAGCAACTCTCGTATCAAATCCACACCCCCAGGATCTCGTACGTCCAAGACCTTATCATCATCGAAACATTATTTGAAGTCATCTCCGGAAGGCGAAAACAAAGGCGGACGATCATGTTGGCGAAGACCCAACGCAGACAGAGCACTGATGCTGTCAAGCCCCGCACAAACCGTTCATTTCAAACACAGCTCAAAGGAGTCAGAGTTCAATTTGGATCGGATCTAGACCATATATATCCAAATCCCAATCCAAACCCATGTATGGACTTGGATTTGGATTTGGATTCAAAAATCAAATCCAATATCCATATCCATGGCCCACATCACCTTCTCATAAATGGAGGTGGGGCCCACTTGAATTTCACGTGGGATTATAGGCATGAGAGAGAGTAGGGGTGGATAAGATCAAGTGTGTGTTGTAATTAAGCTTGACTTGTGTGTCAAGTTTGGGGTTAATCATGTGGGTTAGCATAATTAAGTGGGTTTAAGCTTGTAATTAGCCAAAACCTAACCTAGGGCTGCACCAACATGATATGGTTAAGGTCTATGGGCCATGCAAAGGGAGCTCCTTCACCTAAACCTAACCAAAAACACCTAATCCTAGCCTTCCACCCTAATCCGGCCCTAATCTGAGCCTAATCACCTAACCCACTTCCCTAATCCCGGCCTAATCCCAACCTAATCACCAAACCCACTTCCCTAATCCTTTCCTAAACCTAGGTTAATTTCCCTAAACCTAGCCTAATCCTAGCCTAATCACCTAACCTACCTCACTAAACCTCACCCTAGAACCAACCCACCTAGCTAAACCCTAAACCTCTAAACCACCCCTAGCCCACAACCTACCCAAACCACTTGTATTTAAAATATCTGGCCCTACCCTTTCCAACCCACCTTATCACCACACCACGCTACCTAAACCACCTAACCACTACCCCAAAACCAGCCCTAACCAACCTAGCCCAGCCCTATATAAACCCCCCCCCCTTGCGGGCGGGTTTTCCCATCTAGAAGCCCCACCTTCCACCAGCCGGGTCCTCCCCTTTTCCAGCTCAGCCGACTCCCATCCTGCTCCACCTGCCCCACAGTCAGCCACCACCAACACCCCCACTCCAGCCGAGCACCACCAACACCACCACTCCAGCCGAGCACCACCACCACCACCACACCGGCCGAATCCCCTCCTGCGCATCCCAACCGCCCGGCTCTTTTCTTCCATCCATCGCCCCTCTTCAATAACGGTTAGTACCCTATCCTCCACCTTACTCCTTCTCCACTCCCTCTTCACTCTTAGCCACCTAACCCACTACCATATCAACCTAAGGCCAGCCACTAGCCGCCACCATTTCCACTCGGCCAGGCCCATAACCACCCTAACTACCCGTCACTACCTAATGACCTTAGCTATACCCGGTCATCCCATTGAACCCCCTAAGTCCTGTCCACTCTACCTCACCACAACCACCTTTTCCTACCCCACATCCTAGCTGCCACCCTACACTTACACCACTCCTAGCCACCCTAGCAACCCGCCACCATCAAGTCCTCCTAGTCGGCCACTCCAACCGACTGTCATCCTCTTCGTTCGGCCAGCCATCCGCCAGCCATAACCTTCTCCTAGCTAGTTCCCTTCCCTTAGTGCCATACTCCCTTAGTGACCCTACTTAGGCCCTCTAGCCCAACACAACAAAAACAACCCTTCCCTAGCAGCCGGCCACCTTCAAGGCACCTCTTCCACGCACCAAGGACATCCGGCCAGCACCTCCCCTTGCCGTTCAACCTCACGGAGCTCCCTTTTGCAGCCTAAGGCGAAGGCCAAGCCCACGCTCAAGCAAGGCTTCTTCTGACCAGCTATTAGTAAGTGCCTAACTCAGTCCTTAGTTGTATACTTGCTTAAGATTTAATTCGATACGGGGTTGTAATAACGGAGCATAGTCTCCCCCCGCTTGTAATAACGTGGCTTGGCACACCAACACACGTGCACTCTCTTAGTTGTGCACGATTTTGAACACACACGGGCCTAATCAGCCCCTAATACATAAATATATACATATATTTTAATTTTCGTAGGGTTTTGCTTAAGTTGGGTGTGTTGTCTTTCAATTCAGGCACTCACACACATTGAGCCTTCGCTCTTATTTGAAAGACCCAAGTAAGGGCCGTGTTATACTATTTGGGTTTAATTTCATGTTGTGTGCGTAGTACTTCAATTCAAGCACTCACACACATTGAGCTTTCGCTCTTCTTCCCAAGACCTTAATCAAGGCCATACTGCAAGTTATATTTGGGTTTAATTTCATGTCGTGTGTGTAAGTCCTTCAATTCAAGCACGCACCCACATTGAGCCTTCGCTCTTATTTGCAAGACCCGAGTAAGGGCCCATATACATACTCTATATACATATCTCCCTTCGGCATTTACATTACAAGTCATTTTCCTTCGGTTATTTGCACGTGCCTAAGTCTTTCTTTTTATCCCTTTATGGGCCACCTAGGTGTGTGTTATGAACACTCCACTACATGGGGCGAATTTGAGCAGGAGTACGGGGTTTGCTTCAATGCAATATGCATCCTACCTCGTGGTATGGTGTAGATGCAATGCAAACTCACGCTACTCCAAAGGGAAAACCCGAATGTAAAGACAATGCCGAAGGGAAATAACCGAAGGGAAATGACTTGTAATGTAAATGCCGAAGGGAGATATGTATATAAGATATATATATGGGCCCTTACTCGGGTCTTGCAAATAAGAGCGAAGGCTCAATGTGGGTGCGTGCTTGAATTGAAAGACTTACACACACGACATGAAATAAAACCCAAATGTAACTTGCAATATGGCCTTAACTAAGGTCTTGGGAATAAGAGCGAAAGCTCAATGTGTGTGAGTGCTTGAATTGAAGTACTACACACACATCATGAAATTAAACCCAAATAGTATAACACGGCCCTTACTTGGGTCTTACAAATAAGAGTGAAAGCTCAATGTGTGTGAGTGCTTGAATTGAAAGACTTACACACACGACGTGAAATTAAACCCAAATAGTATAGCACGACCCTTACTTGGGTCTTACAAATAAGAGCGATGGCTCAATGTGTGTGAGTGCTTGAATTGAAAGACTTACACACACGACATGAAATTAAACCCAAATAGTATAGCACGGCCCTTACTTGGGTCTTACAAATAAGAGCGATAGCTCAATGTGTGTGCGTGCTTGAATTGAAAGACAACACAGCCAACTTAAGCAAAACCCTACGTAAGTTAAAGCATATATATATTTATGTATTAGGGGCTGATTAGGCCCATGTGTGTTCCAAATCGTGAACGACTAAGAGAGTGCACGTGTGTGTGGGTGTGCCAAGCCACGTTATTACAAGCGGGGGGAGACTATGCTCCGTTATTACAACCCCGTACCGAATTAAATTTAAGCAAGTATACAACTAAGGACCGAGTTAGGCACTTACTTATAGTTGGTCCGAAGATGCCTTGCTTGAGCATGGGCTTGGCCTTCGCCTTGGGCTGCAAGAGGGAGCTCCTCGGAGTTGAACGGCAAAGGGGCTGCTGGCCGGATGGAAATGGTGCGCGGGAGGGGCGCCTTGAAGATGGCCGGCTGCTAGGAATGGGCTGGCTTTGTGTATTGGGCTAAAGTGACTAAGTAGGCTCACTAAGGGAGGGTGTAGTGTTAGGAAATGTGGCACTAAATGGGAGCCTAAGGGAGTGTCTAGGGGAGTGCCTAGGGGTGGTATGTGGCTGGCGGATGGCTGGCCGAATGGGTATGTGACAGTCGGTTGGAGTGGCCAACTAAGGGAGACTCGGTGGTGGTGGTTGCTAAGGTAGCTAGGGTTGTTGTAGATGGGAAGGGAGCTAGCTAGGGTATGGGGTAAGGTAGTGGCCGGCTGTGGTGAGGTGATATGGGTAGGTCTTAGGGAGTTAAGTGGAGTGGCCGGGTGTAGCTAGGGTGTCTAGGTAATGGTGGGTGGTTGGAGTGGCTGAGGTTGGGCCGAATGGGTAGGATGGAGGGTGGTTGGTGTTAGGGGGATGTGGTGGTGGTGTAGGTGGCTGGGAGTGGAGGGGGAGCGAAGAAGAGGTGGAGTGAAGGATGGGGTACTAACCGATGGTGATGGAAGGCGGCAGATGGAAGAGGAGCAGCCAAGTAGGTGAGGTGGAGGGTTCGGCCGAAGGAAGTGGTGGCAACAGGTGGTTGGCCGGCCGGAGTGTGGTGGAGCAGGTGGAGCGAGGTGGTGGCTGGCTGTGGGGCAAGTGGAGCAAGGTTGGAGTCGGCTGGGTTGGAAGGCCAAGGTGGAGAGCTTTGTGGGAAAAACCTTGAAAACCCGCCCACTAGGGGGGGGGGGGGGGTTATAGTTTTTTTGAAGGGCGGTTGGGGCTGGTATTAGAAGGGTGGTTAGGTGGTTTAGGTAGGGGTGGTGTGGTGATAAGGTGGGCTGGTTTTGGGGAGGGGCCAGATATTTTCATACAAGGGGTTTTGGGTAGATTGTGTGCTAGGTTTAGGTGGGGTGGTTTAGAGGTTTAGGGTTTAGCTAGGTGGGTTGGTTTTGGGGTGAGGTTTAGTGAGGTAGTGTAAACACCCCGAAATCCCACGAATTTCTTAAACAAATCTGGTTTTATACAAGCAGCCCCAAAGGGCCCTTTTTTGAGTTTGGAAACCCAGGAGCCTTCCAAACAAAACCCTGTATATATGTTTTAAACTTTCAAAAACATATAATATAGCTTTTGGAAAACCCTTTTAAAACATGTTTTGAAACCCCGAAGTGGCTTGGCCCGATCAAGATAGGACCAGGAGAGCCAAGAAGAGCCCGGAACCGGAGCACCTGTCAAGCCCGGCACAGCAACTCTTGCATCTGATTCACATCCCAGGATCTCGAACGTCCAAGACCCTGTTCTTATCAAAATAGCATTTGAAGTCATCTCCGGAAGGCAGAAACGGAGGCGGACGACTATGTTGGCGAAGACCCAACGCAGACGGAGTACTGATGCTGTCAGGCCCCGCACGAATCGTCCGTTTCGAACCCAGCTCGAAGGAGTCAGAGTTCAGTTTGGATTGGATCTGGACCATATATATCCAGATTCCAATCCAAACCCATATGTGGACTTGGATTTGGATTTGGATCCAGAGATCCAATCCAATATCCATATCCATGGCCCACATCACCTTCTCATAAATGGAGGTGGGGCCCACTTGGAATTCACGTGGGATATTGGGCATGAGAGAGAGTGGGGGTGAAAAATATCAAGAGTGTTGTATTAAGCTTGACTTGTGTGTCAAGTTTGGGTTAATCATGTGGGTTAGCCTAATTGAGTGGGTTTAAGCTTGTAATTAGCTAAAACCTAACCTAGGGCTGTACCAACATGGGGTGATCAAGGTCTATGGGCCATGCTAAGGGAGCTCCTTCACCTAAACCTAACCCAAAATGCCTAAACCTAGCCTAAACCCCTAATCCACCCCTAATCCCAACCTAATCACCTAACCCACTTCCCTAATCCCGGCCTAATCCCAACCTAATCACCTAACCCACTCCCCTAATCCTTCCCTAAACCTAGATTAATTTCCCTAATCCTAGCCTAAACCTAGCCTAAACCACCTAACCTAGCTCACTAAACCTCACCCTAAAACCCAACCACCTAACCTAGCCCTAAACCCCTAAACCACCCTTAGCCCACGATTTTCCCAAACCCCTAGTTTTAAAATATCTGGCCCAACCCCATCCAGCCCACCTTATCTACATACTACCCTACCTAAACCACCTAACCACTACCCACAACCCAGCCCTAACCGACCTACCCATCCCCTATTTAAACCCCCCTCATTGTGGGCGGGTTTTCCAAGTGGGAACCACTTTCCACTCCCAGCCGGGCCCTCTTCCTCTCCCATCTCTCACCCGTCTTCCCAGCAGCTCCAGCCCCACCAGCCGCCACCTGCTCCGCCACTCTCCCTCTTCCATCCACCATCACTGCCCCACCAGCCGGACGCCACCACCTCACTCAGCCGGGCCCTCTCCTTCTCCCATCTTCCACCAGCCGACAGCCACCTTTTGCCGCCACTCCTTCCCATTCGGTAAGTCCCCCTAACTCCCTCAAAACCACTCTCTACCACCTCTCCACTCTTAGCCACCCATCTTCCCCTTAGCTCAGCCTCTTTGCCGCCACCACCTAAGCCTAGCCGAACCTAGGATAACCCAAGTGGCTGGCCACTGCTCAGCCACCATTTCCAATTCAGCCGACTCCCCTAGGTGCCCTATTTGGCCTTCCCACTAGCTCACCTTTTAGGTCCAGTTTCCCTAAGTCCCTAACTTACCTAGTGACCCTAAGACCCACTTAGTCAGCCACTCTAAACTCCCTACTTGGAGGCGCCGCCCACTTGCCACCGGTCCCCTTCGAGGCGTCCATCCCACGCCCATTTCCAGCCGGCCAGCACTCTTGGTCACGCACCTTCGCGGAGCTCCCATTTGCAGCCCAAAGCCAAGGCCACGCTCAAGCAAGACCTCTACGGACCAGCTACTTGTAAGTTTCTAAACTCGGTCTTCAGTCATACGCTTGCTTGAAATTCAATTTGATACGGGGTTGTAATAACGGAGCCTAGTCTCCCCCCGCTTGTAATAACGTGGCTTGGCACAACCACACACGTGCACTCTCTTAGTCGTGCACAACTTTGAACACACACGGGCCTAATCAGCCCCTAATATATAAGTGTACGTATATATTTCATTTCCGAAGGGTTTTGTTTAAGTTGGGTGTGTTGTCTTTCAATTTAAACACTCTCACACACATTGAGCTTTCGCTCTTATTTGAAAGACCCAAGTAAGGGCCGACCTATACTATTTGGGTTTCATTTATGTCGTGTGTGTAGTACTTCAATTCAAGCACTCTCACACACATTGAGCCTTCGCTCTTACTCCCAAGACCTTAGTCAAGGCCATACTGCAATTTATATTTGGGTTTCATTTCATGTCGTGTGAGTAGTCTTTCAATTCAAGCACTTTCACACACATTGAGCCTTCGCTCTTACTCCCAAGACCTTAGTAAAGGCCTTATTGCAGTTATATTTGGGTTTCATTTATGTCGTGTGTGTAGTACTTCAATTCAAGCACTCTCACACACATTGAGCCTTCGCTCTTACTCCCAAGACCTTAGTCAAGGCCATACTGCAATTTATATTTGGGTTTCATTTCATGTCGTGTGAGTAAGTCTTTCAATTCAAACACGCACCCACATTGAGCCTTCGCTCTTATTTGCAAGACCCGAGTAAGGGCTCATATACATAAGATATATACGTATCTCCCTTCGGTTATTTCCCTTCGGTTATTTCCCTTCGGTTATTTCCCTTCTGTTATTTCCCTTCCGTATTGTCTTTACATTTCGGGTTTTCCCTTTGGAGTAGCGTGAGTTTGCATTGCATCTACGCCATACCACGAGGTAGGACGCATATTGCATCGAAGCAACCCCCGATCGAATTCGCCCATATAGTGGAGTGTTCATAACACACAAACTAGGCGACCCAAAAAGGGATAAAAGAAAAGACTTAGGCACGTGCAAATCCACGTGATCTAAAACATGCAAATCGCATCTTAAAGACCCGAAATAGACACCTCGAACCGTTTCGTAGATTTTCTCCCTAAAAAACTCGATTTTTTGCAAAAGCGTACAGACTGACCCTTGCGCATCGGTGCAAGAAGGTCTGCGACGACAAGAGCTCACTTGCTCACAGTCGCCACGTTTAGAAGTCAGTATTGATATATCTTCGCTAGCTTAAGTAAGCTAGCTGGCACGCCCTGTTTGTATACATAGGCCTTAGACGCACGATAAGATCCACTCCAAGCCACGAAAGAGGCGAAGAGGCGAGGATTTTCGCGCGTCTACAGAGATTGGCACGCCCGGTGGGACGTGAGCCTTTTCAAAAAAAAAAAATCGAGTTTACTTGTAGGAGTCTTGCGAAAAATTTTATAAAGGTGTCGTTTTAACTTGTTTTCTTTGTTTTCACTTAGGAAATTTTGAAAAAGCTTGAAAAGCATGTCAAAATCCAATCCAAGTGAAGTGTCGAGCCAAGGCTCATGCGCATCAAGTTCTCACTCTAGGAGGATTTTGAAAAACAAAATAAAACTAGATGAAATCGAGGACTTGAGAAGGGAATTTGAGGCCAAAATCGATGCTCTCAGCCAAGAGGCCGAAGTAGGCGATTCGTGTTCATCAAACGGTGAACAAAGGCCTAAAAAGAAAATTGAAAAACCTCGCAAGCAAAAAGAAGCCTCCGTAATGGAAGGCAACCAATACCACGAGTCCTTCACACAAAAGGACCGTAAAGCCCTACAGCAGCTGCTGAAAGGGCAAAATAAAGAGAAAAGAAGCTACGCCCTGTCTGATTTCCTTCCTATGGATTACGAAACAGACAGTGACGATGAAATACCGAACTTCCATCGGTATGATGGCATGGGAGACCCTAGGTCTCACTTGCAGCTTTTCTCACGTCGAGCCCATAAGAAGAAAAAGGACTCGATGAAATGGGTGTATTGGTTCCCTCTATCCCTTAAGGGCACAGCTGCCAAATGGCTGGCTTCCTACGACTTAAGCCAGTTCGCTACTTTTGAAGAGTTAGCGAACTGCTTCATGCAAAGATTTGCACACAACGTGGAAGTCACGCCAACCCTGAATACCTTAAGGGATACAAAGCAAGGCATGAACGAGGACGTGCATGCCTTCATTATAAGATGGAGGTCTCTTCTAGGCCAAGTGCGAGAGCCTATATCCGAAGGATGCGCAGTAATGCTCATCCTGGATAATTTCAAAAGCGAGTTAAAAACCCTTCTCTCGCTCCATGAGATTTCAACTTTCCATAAGTTGATCAAAAAGGCCTCCCTTTTCGAAACCAACTTGCGAAAAGGGACATACGACCACTTATGGAAAGGAAGTGCCGTTCCCAAAACACGTGTGGAAAAGCCCATCGCATATGGGCTGCCCACAACGGACAAAGGGGCAAAGCCCCATAAAATCGCCAATGTCCGGGTGGATCCAGGCATGGCGGGCACTTCTAAAAATTTCGAAAAAATAGAAAATAAGAGAGAACGCAAATTTTCAAAACCAATTGAAAAACGGGAGTACACTCCGCTGGGGCAACCTGTGTCGGAGGTCCTAGACCTCCTACTTGCCCAGGGCATGATCGAACTCCCTGACATCCCCGAAGGAGTCACGTCCAAAGGGGGGTATTTAAACCGGTTTTGCAAGTATCATCGGCTCAAAGGCCATGATACTAAACGGTGCTTCTCTCTTCTAAATAAAATTGAGAACTTGATAGCAGAGGGCCGGCTCCAGGTCACTGCGGAATCTGAGCCACCTCAAGCTATCTTCAAGGAACCCTTTCCCAAACACGCCAGTGGCAGTGGGAAAGGAAAGGAGGTATGTACCCTCACCATTTCCAAGGAACTAGCGCAAAAGCCCGAACCTGGTCGACCTGCTTGTGCGCCCATCCTTGTATTATACAAGAGGCCCGCACAAGTCGTCATTCGGGGACCATCAAAAGTGGAAACCCCAAAACCAGTTTTGAAAATCCAAGGTTCTCCTCAGCTCATCCTTAGAGCCAAGTCTAGCGCAAACCCTAGGCTGGTCGTGGGGGAAGTCACTAGATCCGGGAGGATCTACCAACCCCCGCACCTTCAAGGTGCTCAAAAGGTGGTCAGTGTGCCTGGCCCCTCAAAAGCATGTATCCCTAGTGGTCTGCCAAAAGCAGATAAGGACAAAATCATCCTAAATCCTTATGATTTCAAAAACCACCTTTCAAAGATTCCTATTCACATGTCTATCCTAGAGCTTATCAAAACCTCGCCTAGGCATAGACTTGTCTTAGAGAAAATTCTAGAAAGGGCCAAGGTTGATTCGAACATAAGTCCGGAGTCCTTGTCTGCCCAAGTGGCTTTATTAGGAGCAAAATCGCCCATCACCTTTTCGGAAGATGATGTAGATAGACCCTACGAAACCCATAACCAGGCCCTGCATATCGAGGTGGTTCTAAACAACCACTCTCTGGACAGGTGCCTAGTCGATGGTGGAGGAGGGCTCAACATCCTTCCACTTCATGTGGCGTACAAAATCGGAGTCACCTTGACTTCAGTGAACCCAAGCCCCATCGTTATCACTGGATACGATGGGAATGCGTCTAGGCCTTTAGGATCCATCGAACTCCCAATGGAAACGGGAGGGATCGAACACACGGGGGTGTTCCATGTCTTGGACATCCACCCCCATTATAACCTGTTGCTGGGAAGACCCTGGATACACAGTTTGTGCGCTGTGCCATCCACCTTCCACAAGTGTGTCAAGATCCCTTTTAGGGACCAAGTCGTAGTGATCCTGGGTGAGAGTCACCCACAACTTCAGGGGATCATAAACTCCCCTTGTTTATCAAGCTCCCAGGCCCAAGAGGCTAACCTGGGGCAAATTATGGTTGAGCCACCTCGGCTCGTGTTGAACAACCCTAGGAAGGTTGTATGTGTGAAGGGGCCGCCTAAAGCAGGCCCCCTCCCGACTCTAATCCTCCTAGGAAAACCCAAACGTTCCCTATTTCCAAAACCCCTGGACAAAAGGCCCTACGAGCCTAATATGGACGATAGCATGTTCCAGGACCACGACTTATATCCCATCTTTTCAAAAAACAAAAGGTCGTGGAACATGTTATTGAACATGGGCTACACGCCCTACAAAAGTCTAGGGGCACAAAACCAGGGTCTCCTAGAGCCCATCCTTCCTAGGGCCAACCCAAGCCGATATGGGATCGGCTATACTCCCCGAATACCGCCGGAGCCACCCCCTGTGACCACCTGGGTCAAGGGTGCCCCGGAGCCTGTCTTAGAAGAGACCTATGGTTTAGACCTCCTATTCCGAGTCTAACCCATAGTGTTTTCCCTTTGTAGGTATGACGGAAGATCCCTTTTTCTAAAAATACCAAAAACATTTGAAAACTTAAAATCCAAAAAAATCGAAAAACAAGAAAAACCAAAAACAATGGAAAAGCAAAAACTCGAAAAAAGTGTGCTTTGTATAGTTCCCAAAGTTCTTGTTTTACAAAAACCCGAAAAAATCGAAAATTTGGAAAATACCAAAAAGATTTTGTACATAGCGGCTCCTGGTTTAACTTTGGCGAAAGAAAAGAATTTCGAAAGAAACGTCGTCTGCATAGCCAGACCAAAAATTTCGAAATCACTTGAAAATCCAAGTACAAAACCAGGTTATTTTGAAAACCACGCATCAAGTTCCCTCGGGTCTATAGCCCACGAGAATGATCGAAGCCCAGAAGTGGATCCCCTTGAGGAAGATCCCACTTCTGAGCTCCCAGAATTTCATAGAATTCTCGATTTTGAAAGACCTTCCCAATCAGTAGGAGGAGATTTCGTAGAGGTGAACCTAGGGGATGATTCCAATCCCAAAACCATCAAAATAGGCGCATGCTTGCATGAAACTGAAAAGTTAGCATTCATTGCATTTCTACGAACCTATTTAGATGTGTTTGCATGGACGTATGAAGACATGCCGGGCATAGATCCCAGCATAGTCGAGCATCGTCTTCCCTTAGATATAGGTGTAAAACCAATAAAGCAGAAGCTTAGGAAAATACACCCGAATGTACACACGCAAGTCAAAGAGGGTTTAGAAGATCTGCTAAAAGCCGGATTTATAAAACCCATTGCGTATTCTGATTGGTTGTCAAATATCGTTGTGGTTCGAAAAACCAATGGGAAAATTCGAATATGCATCGATTTCAGAAACCTGAACAAGGCCACTCCAAAGGATAATTATCCTTTACCAAACATAGATTTGATAGTCGATAGTACTGCAAATCATGAAATGTTTTCATTTATGGATGGCTATTCAGGCTATAATCAAATCAAACTAAACCCACGAGATCAGGGTAAGACCGCCTTCACAACCCCATGGGGCACGTACTGCTATACAGTCATGCCCTTTGGTTTGAAAAATGCCGGCGCAACATACCAACGAGCCATGAACACGATCTTCCATGATCAAATTCACGAGCTTGTAGAAGTGTATGTAGATGATCTCTTGGCAAAATCCAAAACCCGATGCACCCATATCGAATGTTTACAAAAATCTTCGAAAGGCTTAGGCTTTACAAAGTAAAGCTAAACCCTCAAAAATGTGTGTTCGGGGTAGAATCAGGAAAGCTTTTAGGCTTTATGGTGAGCCAAAGGGGAATAGAAGTCGACCCCTCTAAGTGTCGAGCCATCATAGACATGGCTCCACCCTCCAATCTCACTCAAGTCCGTAGCCTCCAGGGTCGATTACAATCTGTGCGCCGATTCATATCGAATCTGGCAACTAGATGCGAACCCTTCAACAAACTGTTGAGGAAGGGTACGAAATTCTTATGGGATGACGAATGCCAAAAGTCCTTCGAGAGACTAAAGGCATACTTGGTTAATCCCCCCGTTTTGAATCCTCCAAAGCAAGGAAAACCGCTTTTATTATACATCTCCGTGCATGTAAACGCTTTAGGAGCCCTGTTGGCTCAATACGAGGATGACACCCATAAGGAGTATGCCATCTACTATATTTCGAAAACTCTCTTGGCTTATGAACGAAATTATCAAGCCATGGAGAAGACGTGCTTGGCCCTAGTCTGGGCCTGCCAGAAATTCAGACACTACTTCCTAGATCATGAGATCTGGATAGTGTCCAAGCTTGATCCAATCAAGCACTTGTTCGAAAAACCCATTCTCACAGGTAGATTGGGCAAATGGCAACTCCTTCTAATGGAGTATGATCTAAAATATCACCACCAGATCTCCGTTAAGGGGCAAGCCCTAGCAGATTACGTGGCTGACTTCCCCTTGGAGGACGCGTATCCCACTCTTGTCGAAATGCCTGATGAAGGCATATTGCAAAACCATTTTCAAAACCACATTTTGGCAAATTCTTTTGAAAACCAAGTGTGGACGATGCACTTCGACGGGGCACGAAACCAACGAGGGGCTGGTGCCGGGATCATCCTAATCTCCCCAGAAAAGGGCGAGATTCCCATAGCAGTCCGCTTAGATTTCGAATGTTCCAACAATATAGCTGAGTATGAAGCACTCATACAAGGCTTAAGGATTTCGAAAACTCTAGGGGCATCATGCATCGAGGTCTTTGGAGATTCGCTCCTTGTCATAAACCAGGTTTTAAAAATTTGGCAAGTACGTAATGAGAAACTACTTCCATATCACGAGTTGGCCACTCGATTGGTTCACTCCTTCCAGTCGTGTAAACTCACACACGTGGGAAGAGAGGACAATGGCATCGCCGATGCCCTCTCTTCCTTGGGTTCAGCCCTGAAGGTCGATCCCATTTCAGGGACCAGATCTTTGGAAATATGGCATGCGCCCCGTCCATCCACACACGACTTGGATATTTGCCAAAACAACCCAGAGTCTATTGAAAAACCCTGGTTCTATGACATAAAACAATTTTTAGAAAATGGGGGATTCACTGAGGATGCCACGTCCAAAGATAAGGCATTCATTCGTAAGATTTCGACCCGATACACCATTCTGGGTGGGGTCTTATACAAAAAGAGTTTTACCGGCATTCTGCTTAGATGTATCGACCTAGAGGAGGCTAGGATAGTGATGCACGAGTTCCACGATGGAGAATGTGGAGGTCATGTTAATGCCAACATGATGGCGATAAAAATACTTAGAGGGGGTTATTTCTGGTCCACCCTGAAAAAGGATTGTCACGATCATGTTAGGAAATGTCATCCATGTCAAGTGCATGGGCACGCCATTCATATCCCTTCATCTGCATTGCATTCCGTGGTCAGCCCCTGGCCATTTACCATGTGGGCGTTTGACATTGTAGGCCCCATATTTCCAAAGGCCTCGAATGGGCATCGTTTTATTCTAGCAGCCACGGAGTATTTCTCCAAGTGGGTGGAAGCCATTTCCCTAACGAATGTGATGGGGCAACATGTGGTGGCTTTCATCCGGAGGAATATCTTGGCTCGATTTGGGGTTCCACGAGACCTTGTGTCTGATAATGGTACCCCATTCAAGAACGAGCGGATGGTTAAGTTGTGCAACACGTATGGCATAACTCACCACTTCTCCTCGCCCTACTACCCTCAAGGCAACGGCCAAGCCGAAGCCACAAACAAGACTCTCATTGGTATCATTGAGAAGACCTTAGAAAAGGGTAGGAGGTGGCATGAGAAGCTGGATGAAGCCTTATGGGCTTATAGGACTTCCATCCGGACTCCCACGAATGCCACACCATTCGAATTGGTCTATGGCACAAACGCCATTCTTCCCATTCATACCCAACTGCATTCATTCCATACATCCATTGCACTCGACCTCCCCCTAGAGACGCTTCAGCATGCTAGGATGGCCGAACTAGATTTGCTAGATGAGAGGCGACTCCTTGCTATGGATCATGCTCGTGCATACCGGCAAAGGATAGCCCGACATTATAGCAAACACATGAGACCTCGCCACTTTAAAGTGGGAGATCTGGTCTTGAAAACCATCCACCATCGTGGCCCACACCCCCTAGGCAAGTGGCGCCCCAACTGGGATGGACCCTATGTTGTGCGAGCAACCACTACGAACAATTCGTATTGGTTGATCGATGTAGAAGGTAGGAATTTAGCAGATCCTATCAATATTCAATACTTAAAGAGGTATCATGTGTAGGATCTGGATTAAATTCCAGTTTTCGAAAATTTGAGAGGGATAGCTGCCCTGAGACATGTGAATAAGGTGCAAAGGCGAACTCGTGTGACCCTAAGTAAGAGAATTCGCACTTGTGAAAGAGTGGAGTTTTCAAAATCGTGGTTGCATTTCAAAATCCTTCGTTTTACAAAGAAAGGCCTAGTTCAACATAGCAAGATACTTGCAAGTAGTACGTGCTATTTCTAAATAGGCTGATCGGGAATGGATCGAGTGTAGGCTTGGGATAAGTCCTCCCCTCTTCTTTTCTCCTTCCAAAAGGAAAACAAAAGGAAAACAAAGGCCCAAATCAAAAGGGAATTTCCCATTTAAAGTCTCTTTCCAAAAGAAAGAAACCAGACTTGAAAAAGAAAAATCGATTCTCTTATAAAAAGAGGGATTAAAGAAAAAATACTCCCAAAGGGAGACCCTCTATGAAAAAAAGGAAAAAGAGGCCAAAAGGCTCAAAAAGAGCAGTTTTCCGCCTTCTATGCCTTAAACCACGGGACGCTTCAGAAGGGACCGTGGTATCTCTTTCCCATCCCTGGCTTATCCCAAGCTAAACATGGTTCATTTCGAGGAATCCTAAAGTAAAAATAGGATTTACTTGCTTGAATTTTATCTTGTTTGAGAATTCGACCTTTCGAGTAAGGCGTAGGAATTTGAAATGAGGCTTGTTTTCTTATAAAACCTCCGCTAGATAAGCGAGGGTTAAGACTCAAACAAGGGCAAGCGCGAAGAGCTCGAGATCCTTAGGATCGAGACTCAAGACAGTTGTCCCTTTTGTAAATAGCTTTTGTAAATAAGTTTTAAAAACCGAACATCGAACAGCATAGGGTTTTTGCTCACTTGGAGCAGTAGGCCTTGTAAGTCTCTAGAGTTCGACCACACCTGGTCTCTGGGAGGTCGCCACTTTTGGCACCACACCCATGTCATCTGCATTCCACGCATGGTACTTGCATAAACATGATCCCATTTAGGACCAGATTCCATAGTATAACCCTTTGGCGTGATATCTCCTCCTACCAGAGTTTGTAAAATTAAGATTTTGTTAAAATGGGACGATCCCATATTCTTCGTGGCTAGATCTAGGGAGACATTAAAAGGGGTGTTTGTCATCTTTGCCCTTATCCAAATCTATTTGGACAAGGCCAAAGAGGGGCATCTGTAAACACCCCGAAATCCCACGAATTTCTTAAACAAATCTGGTTTTATACAAGCAGCCCCAAAGGGCCCTTTTTTGAGTTTGGAAACCCAGGAGCCTTCCAAACAAAACCCTGTATATATGTTTTAAACTTTCAAAAACATATAATATAGCTTTTGGAAAACCCTTTTAAAACATGTTTTGAAACCCCGAAGTGGCTTGGCCCGATCAAGATAGGACCAGGAGAGCCAAGAAGAGCCCGGAACCGGAGCACCTGTCAAGCCCGGCACAGCAACTCTTGCATCTGATTCACATCCCAGGATCTCGAACGTCCAAGACCCTGTTCTTATCAAAATAGCATTTGAAGTCATCTCCGGAAGGCAGAAACGGAGGCGGACGACTATGTTGGCGAAGACCCAACGCAGACGGAGTACTGATGCTGTCAGGCCCAGCACGAATCGTCCGTTTCGAACCCAGCTCGAAGGAGTCAGAGTTCAGTTTGGATTGGATCTGGACCATATATATCCAGATTCCAATCCAAACCCATATGTGGACTTGGATTTGGATTTGGATCCAGAGATCCAATCCAATATCCATATCCATGGCCCACATCACCTTCTCATAAATGGAGGTGGGGCCCACTTGGAATTCACGTGGGATATTGGGCATGAGAGAGAGTGGGGGTGAAAAATATCAAGAGTGTTGTATTAAGCTTGACTTGTGTGTCAAGTTTGGGTTAATCATGTGGGTTAGCCTAATTGAGTGGGTTTAAGCTTGTAATTAGCTAAAACCTAACCTAGGGCTGTACCAACATGGGGTGATCAAGGTCTATGGGCCATGCTAAGGGAGCTCCTTCACCTAAACCTAACCCAAAATGCCTAAACCTAGCCTAAACCCCTAATCCACCCCTAATCCCAACCTAATCACCTAACCCACTTCCCTAATCCCGGCCTAATCCCAACCTAATCACCTAACCCACTCCCCTAATCCTTCCCTAAACCTAGATTAATTTCCCTAATCCTAGCCTAAACCACCTAACCTAGCTCACTAAACCTCACCCTAAAACCCAACCACCTAACCTAGCCCTAAACCCCTAAACCACCCTTAGCCCACGATTTTCCCAAACCCCTAGTTTTAAAATATCTGGCCCAACCCCATCCAGCCCACCTTATCTACATACTACCCTACCTAAACCACCTAACCACTACCCACAACCCAGCCCTAACCGACCTACCCATCCCCTATTTAAACCCCCCTCATTGTGGGCGGGTTTTCCAAGTGGGAACCACTTTCCACTCCCAGCCGGGCCCTCTTCCTCTCCCATCTCTCACCCGTCTTCCCAGCAGCTCCAGCCCCACCAGCCGCCACCTGCTCCGCCACTCTCCCTCTTCCATCCACCATCACTGCCCCACCAGCCGGACGCCACCACCTCACTCAGCCGGGCCCTCTCCTTCTCCCATCTTCCACCAGCCGACAGCCACCTTTTGCCGCCACTCCTTCCCATTCGGTAAGTCCCCCTAACTCCCTCAAAACCACTCTCTACCACCTCTCCACTCTTAGCCACCCATCTTCCCCTTAGCTCAGCCTCTTTGCCGCCACCACCTAAGCCTAGCCGAACCTAGGATAACCCAAGTGGCTGGCCACTGCTCAGCCACCATTTCCAATTCAGCCGACTCCCCTAGGTGCCCTATTTGGCCTTCCCACTAGCTCACCTTTTAGGTCCAGTTTCCCTAAGTCCCTAACTTACCTAGTGACCCTAAGACCCACTTAGTCAGCCACTCTAAACTCCCTACTTGGAGGCGCCGCCCACTTGCCACCGGTCCCCTTCGAGGCGTCCATCCCACGCCCATTTCCAGCCGGCCAGCACTCTTGGTCACGCACCTTCGCGGAGCTCCCATTTGCAGCCCAAAGCCAAGGCCACGCTCAAGCAAGACCTCTACGGACCAGCTACTTGTAAGTTTCTAAACTCGGTCTTCAGTCATACGCTTGCTTGAAATTCAATTTGATACGGGGTTGTAATAACGGAGCCTAGTCTCCCCCCGCTTGTAATAACGTGGCTTGGCACAACCACACACGTGCACTCTCTTAGTCGTGCACAACTTTGAACACACACGGGCCTAATCAGCCCCTAATATATAAGTGTACGTATATATTTCATTTCCGAAGGGTTTTGTTTAAGTTGGGTGTGTTGTCTTTCAATTTAAACACTCTCACACACATTGAGCTTTCGCTCTTATTTGAAAGACCCAAGTAAGGGCCGACCTATACTATTTGGGTTTCATTTATGTCGTGTGTGTAGTACTTCAATTCAAGCACTCTCACACACATTGAGCCTTCGCTCTTACTCCCAAGACCTTAGTCAAGGCCATACTGCAATTTATATTTGGGTTTCATTTCATGTCGTGTGAGTAGTCTTTCAATTCAAGCACTTTCACACACATTGAGCCTTCGCTCTTACTCCCAAGACCTTAGTAAAGGCCTTATTGCAGTTATATTTGGGTTTCATTTATGTCGTGTGTGTAGTACTTCAATTCAAGCACTCTCACACACATTGAGCCTTCGCTCTTACTCCCAAGACCTTAGTCAAGGCCATACTGCAATTTATATTTGGGTTTCATTTCATGTCGTGTGAGTAAGTCTTTCAATTCAAACACGCACCCACATTGAGCCTTCGCTCTTATTTGCAAGACCCGAGTAAGGGCTCATATACATAAGATATATACGTATCTCCCTTCGGTTATTTCCCTTCGGTTATTTCCCTTCGGTTATTTCCCTTCTGTTATTTCCCTTCCGTATTGTCTTTACATTTCGGGTTTTCCCTTTGGAGTAGCGTGAGTTTGCATTGCATCTACGCCATACCACGAGGTAGGACGCATATTGCATCGAAGCAACCCCCGCTCGAATTCGCCCATATAGTGGAGTGTTCATAACACACAAACTAGGCGACCCAAAAAGGGATAAAAGAAAAGACTTAGGCACGTGCAAATCCACGTGATCTAAAACATGCAAATCGCATCTTAAAGACCCGAAATAGACACCTCGAACCGTTTCGTAGATTTTCTCCCTAAAAAAACTCGATTTTTTGCAAAAGCGTACAGACTGACCCTTGCGCATCGGTGCAAGAAGGTCTGCGACGACAAGAGCTCACTTGCTCACAGTCGCCACGTTTAGAAGTCAGTATTGATATATCTTCGCTAGCTTAAGTAAGCTAGCTGGCACGCCCTGTTTGTATACATAGGCCTTAGACGCACGATAAGATCCACTCCAAGCCACGAAAGAGGCGAAGAGGCGGGGATTTTCGCGCGTCTACAGGTAGGTTAGGTGATTAGGCTAGGATTAGGTTAGGTTTAGGGAAATTAACCTAGGTTTAGGGAAGGATTAGGGAAGTGGGTTAGGTGATTAGGTTGGGATTAGGCCGAGATTAGGGAAGTGGGTTAGGTGATTAGGCTAGGTTTAGGACAGGATTAGGGTAAAAGGCTAGGATTAGGGCTTTTTGATTAGGTTTGGTTTAAGGAGCTCCCTTTGCATGGCCCATAGACCTTGTTGCATCATGTTGGTGCAGCCCTAGGTTAGGTTTTGGCTAATTACAAGCTTAAACCCACTTTAATTAGGCTAACCCACATGATTAACCCCAAACTTGACACACAAGTCAAGCTTAATTACAACCACACTCTAATCTTATCCTCCCCCACTCTCTCTCATGCCCATAATCCCACGTGAAATTCAAGTGGGCCCCACCTCTATTTATGAGAAGGTGATGTTGTTCATGGATATGGATATTGGATTGGATCTCTGGATCCAAATCCAAATCCAAGTCCACACATGGGTTTGGATTGGGATCTGGATATATATGGTCCAGATCCAATCCAAACTAAATTCTGGCTCCTTCAGGCTGTGTTCGAAATGAACGGTTTGTACGGGGTTTGACAGCATCAGTACTCCGTCTACGTTGGGTCTTCGCTAACATGATTGTACGCCTCTATTTTCGCCTTCCGAAGCTGATTTTAAGTAATGTTTTGTCTATAACAGGGTCTTGGACGTTCGAGATCCTAGGGGTGAATTCAATGTGAGAGTTGCTGTGCCGGGCTCGACTTGTGCTCCGGTTTCGGGCTCTCTTTAGCTTTTCTGGTCCTGTCTTGCTTGGGTCAAGCTGCTTCGGGGTTTCAAAAATGTGTTTTAAAAGGTTTTTAAAGCCATATTATACATTTTTGAAATATATAAAGTTTAAAACATATGTACAGGGTTGCCTGGAAGACTCCTGGGTTTCTAGACTCAAAATAGCCCTTTGGGACTGCTTTTACAAAACCAGGTTTGTTTTGAGAAATTTGTGGGATTTCGGGGTGTTTACAGTGTCGTTTTTAACTTGTTTTCTTTACTTGTACTTAGGAAATTTTGAAAAATCTTGAAAAGCATGTCAAAATCCAACCCAAGTGAAGTGTCGAGCCAAGGCTCATGCGCATCAAGTTCTCACTCTAGGAGGATTTTCAAAAACAAGATCAAACTAGACGAGATAGAGGACCTGAGAAGGGAATTTGAGGCCAAAATCGATGCTCTCAGCCAAGAGGCTGAAGTAGGCGATTCCTGTTCATCAAACGGTGAACAAAGGCCTAAGAAAAAATTTGAAAAACCTTGCAAGCACAAAGTGGCCTCCGTAATGGAAGGCAACCAATACCACGAGTCCTTCACACAAAAGGACCGTAAGGCCCTACAGCAGTTACTGAAAGGGCAGAATAAAGAGAAAAGAAGCTACGCCCTGTCTGATTTCCTTCCTATGGATTATGAAACAGATAGTGACGATGAAATACCGAACTTCCATCGGTATGATGGCATGGGAGACCCTAGGTCTCACTTGCAACTTTTCTCACGTCGAGCCCATAAGAAGAAAAAGGACTCGATGAAATGGGTATATTGGTTCCCTTTATCCCTTAAAGGCACAGCTGCCAAATGGCTGGCTTCCTACGACTTAAGCCAGTTCGCTACTTTTGAAGAGTTAGCGAACTGCTTCATGCAAAGATTTGCACACAACGTAGAAGTCACGCCAACCTTGAATACTTTAAGGGATACAAAACAAGGCATGAACGAAGACATACATGCCTTCATTATACGATGGAGGTCACTTTTGGGCCAAGTGTGAGAGCCCATATTCGAAGGATGCGCAGTCATGCTCCTCCTGGATAACTTTAAAAGCAAGTTAAAAACCCTTCTCTCGCTCCATGAGATCTCAACTTTCCATAAGTTGATAAAAAAGGCCTCCCTTTTCGAAATGAATTTGAGAAAAGGGACATACGATCACATATGGAAAGGAAGTGCCGTTTCTAAAACCCGCTTGGAAAAGCCCATCACTTATGGGCTACCCACGATAGACAAAGGGGCAAAGGCCCATAAAATCGCCAATGTCCGGGTGGATCCAGGCGTGGCAAGCACTTCCAAAAATTTTGAAAAACCAGAAAACAAAAGGGAGCGAACCTTTCAAAAACCGGTTGAAAAATGGGAGTACACTCCGCTGGGGAAACCTGTGTCGGAGGTCCTAGACCTCCTACTTGCCCAAGGCATGATAGAGCTTCCCGAAATCCCCGAAGGAGTCACTTCCAAGGGGGGGTATTTAAATCGATTTTGTAAGTATCATCGGCTCAAAGGCCATGATACCAAATGCTGTTTCTCTCTTTTAAATAAAATTGAGAACTTGATAGCGGAGGGCCGGCTCCAGGTCACTATGGAACCTGAGCCACCTCAATTTCTCTTCAAAGAACCCTTTCCCAAGCACGCTAGTGGCAGTGGGAAAGGAAAGGAGGTATGTACCCTCACCTTTTCTAAAGAACTAGCCCAAAAATCTGAGTCTGGTCGACCCACTTGTGCGCCCATTCTTGTACTGTACAAGAAGCCTGCCCAAGTCGTCATCCGGGGACCACCAAGAGCTGAATCCCTAGCTAAACCATTGTTAAAACTTCAAGGTTCTCCTCAACTCATACTTAGAGCCAAATTTAGCGCCAACCCTACGCTGGTCGTGGGGGAAGTGACTAGATCCGGGAGGATCTATCAACCCCCGCACCTACAAAATGCTAAAAAGGTGGTCAGTGTGCCTGGCCCCTCAAAAGCATGTATTCCTGGAGTTCTGCTAAAAGCAGACAAGGATAAAGTCATCCTAAATCCTTATGACTTCGAAAACCACCTTTCAAAGATTCCTATCCACATGTCTATCCTAAAGCTTATACAAACCTCGCCTAGGCATAGACTCGTGCTAGAGAAAATTCTAGAAAGGGCCAAGGTTGATTCGAACATAAGTCCGGAATCCCTGTCTGCCCAAGTGGCTTTAATAGGAGCAAAATCGCCCATCACTTTCTCGGAAGATGATGTAGATAGACCCTATGAGTCCCACAACCAGGCCCTGCATATCGAGGTGGTTCTGAATAACCACTCTCTGGACAGGTGCCTAGTCGATGGGGGAGGAGGGCTCAACATCCTTCCACTTCATGTGGCGTATCAAATCGGAGTCACCTTGACTTCAATGAACCCAAGCCCCATCGTTATCACTGGATACGATGGGAATGCGTCTAGGCCGTTAGGATCAATCGAGCTCCCGATGGAAATGGGAGGGATCACACACACGGGGGTGTTCCATGTCTTGGACATCTACCCCCATTATAACCTGTTGTTGGGGAGGCCCTGGATACACATCTTGTGCGCTGTGCCATCCACCTTCTATAGGTGTGTCAAGATCCCTTTCAGGGACCAGGTCGTAGTGATCCTAGGTGAGAGTCACCCACAGCTTCAGGGGATCATAAACTCCCCTTGTTTATCGAGCTCCCAGGCCCATGAGGCTAACCTGGGGCAAATTGTGATTGAGCCACCTCGGCTCGTGTTAAACAGCCCTAGGAAGGTTGTATGTGTGAAGGGGCCGCCCAAAGCAGGCCCCCTCCCGATTCTAACTCTTCTAGGAAAACCCAAGCGTTCCCTATTTCCAAAGCCCCTGGACAAGAAGCCATATGAGCACAATATGGACGACAGCATGTTCCAGGACCACGATCTTTATCAAAAATTTTCCAAAAACAAGAAATCGTGGAACATGTTGTTGAACATGGGCTACACGCCCTACAAGAGTCTAGGGGCGCAAAACCAGGGTCTCCTAGAGCCCATCCTTCCTAGGGCCAATCCAAGCCGATATGGGATCGGCTATACTCCTAGAATACCGCCAGAGCCACCCCCTGTGACCACCTGGGTCAAGGGTGCCCTGGAACCTTCCTTAGAAGAGACCTACGATTTAGATCTCCTATTCCGAGTCTAATCCATAGTGTTTTCCCTTTGCAGGTATGACGGAAGATCCCTTTTATAAAAATACAAAAACATTTGGAAAACATAAAATCAAAAAAATCGAAAAGGAAGAAAAGCCAAAAATAATGGAAAATCAAAAACTCAAAAATAGAGTGCTTTGTATAGTTCCCAAGGTTCTTGTTTTACAAAAACCCAAAAAAATCGAAAATTTGGAAAATACCAAAAAGATTTTATATATAGCTGCTCCTGGTAGGACTTTGGCAAAAGAAATGGATTTCGAAAGAAACGTCGTCTGCATAGCCAGACCAAAAATTTCGAAATCACTTGAAAATCTGAGTACAAAACCAGGTCTTTTTGAAAACCATGCATCAAATTCCCTTGGGTCTATGACCACGAGAATGATCGAAGCCCAGAAGTGGATCCCCTTGAGGAAGATCCCACTTCTGAGCTCCCAGAATTTCATAAAATTCTCGATTTTGAAAGACCTTCCCAATCAGTAGGAGGAGATTTCATAGAGGTGAACCTAGGGGATGATTCCAATCCCAAAACCATCAAAATGGGCGCATGCTTGCATGAACATGAAAGATAAGCATTCATTGCATTTCTACGAACCTATTTAGATGTGTTTGCATGGATGTATGAAGACATGCCGGGCATAGATCCCAACATTATCGAGCATCGTCTTCCCTTAGATACGGATGTAAAACCCATAAAGTAGAAGCTTAGGAAAATACACCCGAATGTACACACGCAAGTCAAAGAGGGTTTAGAAGATCTGTTAAAAGCCGGATTTATAAAACCCATTGTGTATTCTGATTGGTTGTGAAACATCGTTGTAGTTCAAAAAACCAATGGGAAAATTCGAATATGCATCGATTTCAGAAACCTGAATAAAGCCACTCCAAAGGATAATTATCCTTTACCAAACATAGATCTGATAGTCGATAGTACTGCAAATCATGAAATGTTTTCGTTCATGGATGGCTATTCAGGCTATAATCAAATCAAACTAAGTCCACGAGATCAGGGTAAGACTGCCTTAACAACCCCATGGGGCACGTACTACTATACAGTCATGCCCTTTGGTTTGAAAAATGCCGGTGCAACATACCAACGAGCCATGACCACGATCTTCCATGATTAAATTCATGAGCTCTTAGAACTGTATGTAGATGATCTCTTGGCGAAATCCAAAACCCGATGCACTCATATCGAATGTTTGCAAAAGATTTTCGAAAGGCTTAGGCTTTACAAAGTAAAGCTAAACCCTCAAAAATGTGTATTCGGGGTAGAATCAGGGAAGCTTCTGGGCTTTATGGTGAGCCAAAGGGGAATAGAAGTCGACCCCTCTAAGTGTCGAGCCATCATAGACATGGCTCCACCCTCCAATCTCACCCAAATTCGTAGCCTCCAGGGTCGATTACAATCCGTTCGTCGATTCATATCGAATTTGGCGACTAGATGCAAACCCTTCAACAAACTATTGAGGAAGGGCACGAAATTCTTATGGGATGACGAATGCCAAAGGTCCTTCGAGAGACAAAAGGCATACTTGGTTAATTCCCCCGTTTTGAATCCTCCAAAGCAAGGAAAACTGCTTTTACTTTACATCTCCGTGCATGCAAATGCTTTAGGAGCCCTATTTGCTCAATACGAGGATGACACCCATAAGGAGTATGCCATCTACTACATTTCGAAAACTCTCTTGGCTTATGAACGAAATTATCAAGCCATGGAGAAGACGTGCTTGGCCCTAGTTTGGGCCTGCCAAAAATTCAGACACTATTTCCTAGATCATGAGATCTGGATAGTGTCCAAGCTTGATCCAATCAAGCACTTGTTCGAAAAACCCATTCTCACGGGTAGATTGGGCAAATGGCAACTCCTTCTAACGGAGTATGACCTAAAATACCATCACCAGATCTCCATTAAGGGGCAAGCCCTAGCATACTACGTGGCTGAGTTCCCCTTGGAGGACGCATATCTCACACTTGATGAAATGCCTGATGAAGGCATATTGCAAAACCATTTCCAAAACCACATTTTGGCAAACTCTTTCAAAAACCAAGTGTGGAAGATGCACTTTGATGGGGCACGAAACCAACGAGGGGCTGGTGCTGGGGTCATCCTCATCTCCCTTGAAAAGGGCGAGATTCCCATAGCAGTCCGCCTAGATTTCGAATGTTCCAACAACGTAGCTGAGTATGAAGCACTCATACAAGGCTTAAGGATTTCGAAAACTCTAGGGGCATCATGCATCGAGGTCTTTGGAGATTCGCTCCTTGTCATAAACCAGGTTTTGAAAATTTGGCAAGTACGTAATGAAAAACTACTTCTGTATCACGAGTTGGCCACTCGATTAGTCCAGTCCTTCCAATCATGTAAACTCACACATGTAGGAAGAGAGGACAATGGCATCGTCGATGCCCTCTCCTCCTTGGGTTCAGCCCTAAAGGTCGATCCCATTTCCAGGGTCCGGTCTTTAGAAATATGGCATGCGCCCAACCCATCCACACACGACTTGGATATTTGCCAAAATAACCCAGAGTCTATTGAAAAACCCTGGTTTTATGACATGAAACAATTTCTAGAAAATGGGGGATTCGCCGAGGATGCCACATCCAAAGATAAGGCATTCATCCGTAAGATTTCGACCCGATACACCATTCTGGGTGGGGTTTTGTACAAAAAGAGTTTTACCGACATCTTGCTTAGGTGTATCGACCTAGAGGAGGCTAGGATAGTGATGCATGAATTCCACGATGGAGAATGTGGAGGCCATGTCAATGCCAATATGATGGTGTAGACGCGCGAAAAATCCCCGCCTCTTCGCCTCTTCGCCTCTTTCGTGGCTTTGAGTGGATCTTATCGTGCGTCTAAGGCCTAGATATACAAACAGGGCGTGCCAGCTAGCTTACTTAAGCTAGCGAAGATATATTAACACTGACTTCTAAACGTGGCGACTGTGAGCAAGTGAGCTCTTGTCGTCGCAGACCTTCTTGCACCGATGCGCAAGGGTCAGTCTGTACGCTTTTGCAAAAATCGAGTTTTTTGGGGAGAAAGTCTACAAAACGGTTCGAGGTGTCTATTTCGGGTTTTTAAGATGCGATTGCATGTTTTAGATCACGTGGATTTGCACGTGCCTAAGTCTTTTCTTTTATCCCTTTTTGGGTCGCCTAGTTTGTGTGTTATGAACACTCCACTACATGGGCGAATTCGAGCGGGGGTTGCTTCGATGCAATATGCGTCCTACCTCGTGGTATGGCGTAGATGCAATGCAAACTCACGCTACTCCAAAGGGAAAACCCGAAATGTAAAGACAATGCTGAAGGGAAATAACAGAAGGGAAATAACCGAAGGGAAATAACCGAAGGGAAATAACCGAAGGGAAATACGTATATATCTTATGTATATGAGCCCTTACTCGGGTCTTGCTTGAGCGTGGCCTTGGCTTTTGGGCTGCAAATGGGAGCTCCGCGAAGGTGTGTGACCAAGGGTGCTGGCCGGCTGCAAATGGGGCGCGGGATGGACGCCTCGAAGGGGGCCGGTGGCAAGTAGGCGGCGCCTCCAAGTAGGGAGTTTAGAGTGGCTGACTAAGTGGGTCTTAGGGTCACTAGGGAAGTTAGGGACTTAGGGAAACTGGACCTAAAAGGTGAGCTAGTGGGAAGGCCAAAGAGGACGCCTAGGGGGGTTGGCCGAATGGGAAATGGTGGCTAGGTAGTGGCCAGCCACTTGGGTTATCCTAGGTTCGGCTAGGCTTAGATGGTGGCGGCAAAGAGGTGGAGCTAAGGGGAAGATGGGTGGCTAAGAGTGGAGAGGTGGTAGAGAGTGGTTTTGAGGGAGTTAGGGGGACTTACCGAATGGGAAGGAGTGGCGGATGGAGTGGGAGAGTGGCGGGCAGGTAGCTGTCGGCTGGTGGAGTTGGGGGAAGGTGGTGACGTCCAGCTGGGGGGGCAGTGGTGGTGGACGGAAGAGGGAAGGTGGCGGAGCAGGTGGCGGCTGGTGGAGGAGCTGGAGCTGCTGGGAAGACGGATGAGAGATGGGAGAAGGAGAGGGCCCGGCTGGGTGGTGGAGTGGTTCCCACTTGGAAAACCCGCCCACAATGAGGGGGGTTTAAATAGGGGATGGGTAGGTCGGTTAGGGCTGGGTTGTGGGTAGTGGTTAGGTGGTTTAGGTAGGGTAGTATGTAGATAAGGTGGGCTGGATGGGGTTGGGCCAGATATTTTAAAACTAGGTGTTTGGGAAAATCGTGGGCTAAGGGTGGTTTAGGGCTAGGTTAGGTGGTTGGGTTTTAGGGTGAGGTTTAGTGAGCTAGGTTAGGTGGTTTAGGCTAGGTTTAGGCTAGGATTAGGGAAATTAATCTAGGTTTAGGGAAGGATTAGGGGAGTGGGTTAGGTGATTAGGTTGGGATTAGGCCGGGATTAGGGAAGTGGGTTAGGTGATTAGGTTCAGATTAGGGGTGGATTAGGGGTTTAGGCTAGGTTTAGGCATTTTTGGCTAGGTTTAGGTGAAGGAGCTCCCTTAGCATGGCCCATAGACCTTGATCACCCCATGTTGGTGCAGCCCTAGGTTAGGTTTTAGCTAATTACAAGCTTAAACCCATTCAATTAGGCTAAACCCCAAGATTAAACCCAAACTTGACACACAAGTCAAGCTTAATACAACACTCTTGATATTTTTCACCCCCACTCTCTCTCATGCCCAATATCCCACGTGAATTTCAAGTGGGCCCCACCTCCATTTATGAGAAGGTGATGTGGGCCATGGATATGGATATTGGATTGGATCTCTGGATCCAAATCCAAATCCAAGTCCACATATGGGTTTGGATTGGAATCTGGATATATATGGTCCAGATCCAATCCAAACTGAACTCTGACTCCTTCGAGCTGGGTTCGAAACGGACGATTCGTGCGGGGCCTGACAGCATCAGTACTCCGTCTGCGTTGGGTCTTCGCCAACATAGTCGTCCGCCTCCGTTTCTGCCTTCCGGAGATGACTTCAAATGCTATTTTGATAAGAACAGGGTCTTGGACGTTCGAGATCCTGGGGTGTGAATCAGATACAAGAGTTGCTGCGCCGGGCTTGACAGGTGCTCCGGTTCCGGGCTCTTCTTGGCTCTCCTGGTCCTGTCTTGATCGGGCCAAGCCACTTCGGGGTTTCAAAACAGGTTCTAAAAAGGGTTTTCAAAAGCTATATCATATGTTTTTGAAAGATAAAGTTTAAAAATATATACAGGGTTTGTTTGGAAGGCTACTGGGTTTCCAAACTCAAAAATGGCCCTTTGGGGCTGCTTGTATAAAACCAGATTCGTTTAAGAAATTCGTGGGATTTCGGGGTGTTTACAGATGGCAATGAAAATACTTAGAGGGGGCTATTTTGGTCCACCCTGAAAAAGGATTGCCACGATCATGTTAGGAAGTGTCATCCATGTCAAGTGCATGGGCACGCCATTCATATCCCATCATCTGCATTGCATTCTGTGGTCAGCCCTAGTCATTCACCATGTGGGCGTTTGACATCGTAGGCCCAATATTTCCAAAAGCCTCGAATGGGCATCGATTCATTTTAGCAGCCACGGAGTATTTCTCCAAGTGGGTGGAAGTCATTTCCCTAACCAACGTGCTGGGGCAACATGTGGTGGCTTTCATCTGGAGGAATATCTTGGCTCGATTCGGGGTTCCACGAGACCTTGTGTCTGATAATGGTACCCCATTCAAAAACGAGTGGATGGTTAAGTTGTGCAACACGTATGGCATAACTCACCACTTCTCTTCGCCCTACTACCCTCAAGGCAATGGCCAAGCCGAAGCCACCAACAAGACTCTCATTAGTATAATTGAGAAAACCTTAGAGAAGGGTAGGACGTGGCACGAGAAGCTGGATGAAGCCTTATGGGCTTATAGGACTTCCATCCGGACTCCCACGAATGCCACACCATTCGAATTGGTCTATGGCACAAACGCCATTCTTCCCATTCATACTCAACTGCATTCATTCCATACATCCATAGCACTCGACCTCCCCCTAGAGACGCTTCAACATGGTAGGATGGCCGAACTAGATTTGCTAGATGAGAGGCGACTCCTTGCCATGGATCATGCTCGTGCATACCGACAAAGGATAGCCCGACACTATGGCAAACACATGAGACCTCGCCACTTTGAAGTGGGAGATCTGGTTTTGAAATCATCCATTATCGTGGCCCACATCTGCTCGGAAAGTAGCGCCCCAAGTGGGATGGACCCTATGTTGTACGTGCAACCACCACGAACAACTCGTATTGGTTGGTCAATGTAGATGGTTGGAATTTAGCAGATCCTATCAATATCCAATACTTAAAGAAGTATTATGTGTAGAATTTGGATTAAATTCCAGTTGTCGAAAATTTTAGGGATAGCTGCCCTGAGACATGAAAATAAGGTGCAAAGGCGAAGTCGTGTGACCCTGAGTGGGAGAATTCGCACTTGTGAAAGAGTGGAGTCTTCAAAATCGTGGTTACATTTCAAAATCCTTCTTCTTACAAAGAAAGGCCTAGTTCAACACAACAAGATACTTGCAAGTGGTACGTGCTATTTCTAAATATGCCGATCTGGGATGGATCGAGCGTAGGCTTGGGATAAGTCCTCCCCTCTTCTCTTCTACTTCCAAAAGGGAAAACACGGCCCAAACAAAGGGAATTTCCCTTTCCTGGCTTATCCTCTATGAAAAAGTATTCCCAAAGGGATACCCTCTATGAAAAAAAGGAAAAAGAGGCCAAAAAGCTCAAAAAGAGCTGTTTTTCGCCTTCTATGCCTTAAACCACGGGACGCTTCAGAAGGGACCGTGGTACCTCTTTCCCATCCCTGGCTTATCCCAAGCTAAAGCATGATTCATTTCGAGGAATCCTAAAGTAAAAATAGGATTTACTTACTTGAATTTCATCTTGTTTGAGAATTCGACGTTTCGAGTAAGGCATAGGAATTTGAAATATAGCTTGTTTTCTTACAAAACCTCTGCTAGATAAGCGAGTGTTAAGACTCAAACAAGGGCAAACACGAAGAGCTCGAGATCCTTAGGATCGAGACTCAAGACAGTTGTCCCTTCTGTAAATAGATTTTGAAAAATCAAACATCGAACAGCATAGGATCTGCTCACTTGGAGCAACAGGCCTTATAAAGTCTCTAGAGTTTGACCCTATCTGGTCTCTGGGAGGTCGCCACTCTTGGCACCACACCCATGTCATGCATCTGCATTCCACGCATGGTACTTGCATAAACATGATCCCATTTAGGACCAGATTCCATACATATCCCTTTGGCGTGATATCTCCTCCTACGAGGGTTTTAAAAGTGAGATTTTGCTAAAGATTGGGGCGATCCCATATTCTTCGTGGTTAGATCTAGGGAGACACTAAAAGGGGTGTTTGTCATCTTTGCCCTTATCCAAATCGATTTGGACAAGGCCAAAGAGGGGCATCTGTAAACACCCCGAAATCCCACGAACTTCTCAAAACAACCTAGTTTTGTAAAAGCAGTCCCAAAGGGCCATTTTGAGTGTGGAAACCCAGGAGCCTTCCAAACAACCCTGTACATATGTTTTAAACTTTATATGTTTTAAATATGTATAATATGGTTTTAAAAACCTTTTTAAAACATGTTTTGAAACCCCGAAGCAGCTTGGCCTGATCAAGACAGGACCAGAAAAGCTAAGGAGAGCCCGGAACGGGAGCACAAGTCGAGCCCGGCACATCAACTCTCGTATTGAATCCACCCCCAGGATCTCGAACGTCCAAGACCCTATTATCATCAAAACATCACTTGAAGTCATCTCCAGAAGGCGAAAACAGAAGCGGACGATCATGTTGGCGAAGACCCAATGCAGACGGAGTACTGATACTGTCAGACCCCGCATAAACCGTTCGTTTCGAACATAGCCTGAAGGAGTCAGAATTCAGTTTGGATTGGATCTGGACCATATATATCCAAATCCCAATCCAAACCCATGTGTGGACTTGGATTTGGATTTGGATCTAGAGATCCAATCCAATATCCACATCCATGGCCCACATCACCTTCTCATAAATGGAGGTGGGGCCCACTTGAATTTCACGTGGGATTATGGGCATGAGAGAGAGTGGGGGAGGATAAGATTAAAGTGTGGTTGTAATTAAACTTGACTTGTGTGTCAAGTTTGGGGTTAATCATGTGGGTTAGCCTAATTAGCATGGGTTTAAGCTTGTAATTAGCCAAAACATAACCTAGGGTTGCACCAACATGATGCAATCAAGGTCTATGGGTCATGAAAAGGGAGCTCCTTAACCCAACCCTAATCAAAAAGCCCTAATCCTACCTTTTACCCTAATCCTGTCCTAAACCTAGCCTATTCACCTAACCCACTTCCCTAATCCCGGCCTAATCCCAACCTAATCACCTAACCCACTTTCCTAATCCTTTCCTAAACCTAGTTTAATTTCCCTAAACCTAACCTAATC
Organism: Brasenia schreberi; assembly: GCA_036023115.1. Lineage (NCBI taxonomy): Eukaryota > Viridiplantae > Streptophyta > Magnoliopsida > Nymphaeales > Cabombaceae > Brasenia > Brasenia schreberi. The sequence continues at coordinate 16,493,169 of JAYKKT010000078.1, read as the reverse complement.
CTAGCCTAATCACCAAACCCACCTCACTAAACCTCACCCCAAAACCAACCCACCTAGCTAAACCCTAAACCACCCCACCCAAACCTAGCACACCATATTCCTTATACCCCCTAAATCAAAATATCTGGCCCCTCCCCAAAACCAGCCCACCTTATCACCACACCACCACCCCTAGACCACCTTACCACCCTCCCAATACCAGCCCTAACCGCCCTCTTCAGCCCTATATAACCCCCCACCCCCCCCCAAGGGGCGGGTTTTGAGAAGCTTTTCACCTTGGCCTTCCAGCCCATCTTGGCCCAGCTGACTCCAGCCCACCATCCAGCCGAGCCTTCAACCTTGCTCCACCTGCGCCACTGCCTCCCAGCCAAGCACCACCACCACCACCACCGCTCCAGCTAAGCTCCACGTCGCCACCATTCCATCCGGCCGAACCTCATCCACTCCAACTGCCTGGCTGCCCTTCTTCCATCCATCGCCTCTTCATCCAGTTAGTACCTGTAAACACCCCGAAATCCCATGAATTTCTCAAATTCATCTGGTTTTGTAAAAGCAGCTCCAAGGGGCCATTTTGAGTCTGGAAACCCAAGAGCCTTCCAGACAACCCTGTACATACGTTTTAAACTTCATATTTCAAAAATACATAATATGGCTTTTGAAAACCTTTTAAAACACGTTTTTGAAACCCCAAAGCAGCTTGGCCTAATCAAGACAGGACCAACAAAGTCAAAGAGAGCCCGGAACCGGAGCACATGTTAAGCCCGGCACAGCAACTCTCGTATCAAATCCATACCCCCAGGATCTCGAACGTCCAAGACCCTGTTATTATCAAAATGTCATTTGAAGTCATCTCCGGAAGGCAGAAACGGAGGCGGACGACCATGTTGGCGAAGACCCAACGCAGACAGAGTACTGATGCTGTCAGACCCCGCACAAATCGTCCGTTTCGAACCCAGCTCGAAGGAGTCAGAGTTCAGTTTGGATTGGATCTGGACCATATATATCCAAATCCCAATCCAAACCCATGTGTGGACTTGGATTTGGATTTGGATCCAGAGATCCAATCCAATATCCATATCCATGGCCCACATCACCTTCTCATAAATGGAGGTGGGGCCCACTTGAAATTCACGTGGGATTATGGGCATGAGAGAGAGTGGGGATGGATAAGATCAAGAGTGTTGTAATTAAGCTTGACTTGTGTGTCAAGTTTGGGGATAATCATGTGGGTTTAAGCTTATAATTAGCCAAAACCTAACCTAGGGCTACACCAACATGAAGTGGTTAAGGTCTATGGGCCATGCAAAGGGAGCTCCTTCACCTAAACCTAACCCAAAACACCTAATCCTAGCCTTCCACCCTAATCCACCCCTAATCTGAGCCTAATCACCTAACCCACTTCCCTAATCCCGGCCTAATCCCAACCTAATCACCTAACCCACTTCCCTAATCCTTCCCTAAACCTAGGTTAATTTCCCTAAACCTAGCCTAGACCTAGCCTAATCACCTAACCTAGCTCACTAAACCTCACCCTAAAATCCAACCACCTAACCTAGCCCTAAACCCCTAAACCACCCCTAGCCCACAATCTACCCAAACCACTAGTATTTAAAATATTTGGCCCTACCCTTTCCAGCCCACCTTATCTTCATACCACCCTACCTAAACCACCTAACCACTACCCCAAACCCAGCCCTAACCGACCTACCCATCGCTATATAAACCCCCCCCTTGGGGGCGGGTTTTCCTATCTAGTCGCCTTCCCCAAGCCCAGCCGAGACCCCACTTCCCAGCCCAGCCGAACCCAGCCACCTGCTCCACCTGCTCCATCTGCACCTCCACCTACACCGCCACCTACACCACCACCTGTCGCCACCCCTGCCCTCGGCCGAACCATTTGCTCCACCACGCCCGGCTGCTCTCTTCCATCCACCGCCTCTCTTCAAGCACGGTTAGTACCCCATCCTTCATCTCACCTTCTTCACTCCCTCTCCACTCTCAGCCACCTAACCCCCTACCATAACATCCTACCACCAGCCATTCCCCTTTGCTGCCACCCTTCTCACTCAGCCGAACCTAGTATATCCTAACTACCCGCCACTACCTAACTAACCTAACTACACCCGGCCACCCTATTCGACTTCCTAAGACCTGCCCATAACACTCCCTTACACCCACTATCCCCACTACCACCTATCCCCATCACCTAACTAGCTACCTTCCCATACTCCAGCCTTAGTCATCCTAGCAGCCTGCCACCACCACATTCCCTTCCATTCGGCCAGCCATCTCTTTTCCCCTAGGTGTCCCACTCGACCTTCCCTTAAGCTCCCCTTAGGTCCATACTCCCTAACACTCTATACTCTCCTAGTGACCCTACATACTCACTTGGCCCAACCCCTTTAATCCCCCACACCAAGGCGACACCCTTGCTTGCAGCCGGCCACCATCAAGGCGCTTATCCCGCTTCCCATTTGCAGCCGGCCAGCACCCTTTGTCGTTCACCCTCACGGAGCTCCCGTTTGCAGCCCAAGGCGAATCCAAGCCCACGCTCAAGCAAGGCCTCTATGGACCAGCTACTAGTAATTGCCTAACTCGGTCTTTAGTTGTATACTTGTTTGAGATTCAATTTGATACGGGGTTGTAATAACGGAGCATAGTCTCCCCCCGCTTGCAATAACGTGGCTTGGCACACCCACACACGTGCACTCTCTTAGTTGTGCACGATTTTGAACACACACGGGCCTAATCAGCCCCTAATACATAAGTATATACATATACTTTCACTTTGAAGGGTTTTGCTTAAGTTGGGTGCGTTGTCTTTCAATTCAAGCACTCTCACACACATTGAGCTTTCGCTCTTATTTGAAACCAAGTAAGGGCCGACCTATACTATTTGGGTTTTTATTTCATGTCGTGTGTGTATGTCTTTCAATTCAAGCACTCTCACACACATTGAGCCTTCGCTCTTACTCCCAAGACCTTAGTAAAGGCCTTATTGCAGTTATATTTGGGTTTCATTTATGTCGTGTGTGTAGTACAATTCAAGCACTCGCACACATTGAGCTTTCGCTCTTACTCCCAAGACCTTAGTCAAGGCCATACTGCAATTTATATTTGGGTTTAATTTCATGTCGTGTGTGTAAGTCTTTCAATTCAAGCACGCACCCACATTGAGCCTTCGCTCTTATTTGCAAGACCCAAGTAAGGGCTCATATACATACTCTATATACATATCTCCCTTCGGCACTTACTTTACAAGTCATTTCCCTTCGGTTATTTCCCTTCAGTATTGTCTTTACATTCGGGTTTTCCCTTTGGAGTAGCGTGAGTTTGCATTGCATCTACGCCATACCACGAGGTAGGACGCATATTGCATCAAAGCAAGCCCCACTCGAATTCGCCCATGTAGTGGAGTGTTCATAACACACAAACTAGGTGGCCCGAAAAGGGATAAAAGAAAAGACTTAGGCACGTGCAAATCCACGTGATCTAAAACATGCAATCGCATCTAAAAGACCCGAATTAGACACCTCGAACCGCTTCATAGACTTTCTATCCCAAAACTCGATTTTTGCAAAGCGTACAGACTGACCCTTGCGCATCGGTGCAAGAAGGTCTGCGATGACAAGAGCTTACTTGCTCATAGTCGCCACGTTTAGAAGTGAGTGTTAAATATATCTTCGCTAGCTTAGGTAAGCTAGCTGGCACGCCCTGTTTGCATACATAGGCCTTAGACACACGACAGGATCCGCTCCGAGCCCTGAAAAGGTGAGAGGCGAGGATCTTCGTGCGTCTACAGAGATTGGCACGCCCGGTGGGACATGAGCCTTTCAAAAATCGAGTTTTTAAGTAGAAGTCTTGCGAAAATTTTGTAAAAGGTGTCATTTTTAACTTGTTTTCTTTGCTTGTACTTAGGACATTTTGAAAAAGCTTGAAAAGCATGTCAAAATCCAATCCAAGTGAAGTGTCGAGCCAAGGCTCATGCGCATCAAGTTCTCACTCTAGGAGGATTTTCAAAAACAAAATAAAACTAGATGAAATCGAGGACTTGAGAAGGGAGTTTGAGGCCAAAATCGATGCTCTCAGCCAAGAGACTGAAGTAGGCGATTCATGTTCATCAAACGATGAACAAAGGCCTAAAAAGAAATCTGAAAAACCTCGCAAGCACAAAGAGGCCACCGTAATGGAAGGCAACCAATACCACGAGTCCTTCACACAAAAGGACCGTAAAGCCCTACAGCAGTTGCTGAAAGGGCAGAATAAAGAGAAAAGAAACTACGCCCTGTCTGATTTCCTTCCTATGGATTACGAAACAGACAGTGACGATGAAATACCGAACTTCCATCGGTATGATGGCATGGGAGACCCTAGGTCTTACTTGCAGCTTTTCTCGCGTCGAGCCCATAAGAAGAAAAAGGACTCGATGAAATGGGTGTATTGGTTCCCTTTTATCCCTTAAAGGCACAGCTGCCCCGAAGGACCATTTTGAGTCTGGAAACCGATGAGCCTTCCAGGCAACCTTGTATATATGTTTTAAACTTTATATTTCAAAAATATACAACATGGCTTTTGAAAACCTTTTAAAACATATTTTTGAAACCCCAAAGCAGCTTGGCCTAATCCAGACAGGACCAGGAAAGCTAAGAAGAGCCCGGAACCGGAGCACATGTCGAGCCCGGCACAGAAACTCTCGTATCAAATCCACACCCCCAGGATCTCGAACGTCCAAGACCCTGTTATCATCAAAACATCCTTTAAAGTCATCTTCGGAAGGCGAAAACAGAGGCGGACGATCATGTTGGCGAAGACCCAACGCAGACGGAGTACTGATGTTGCTAGGCCCAGCACAAACCGTCCATTTCAAATACAGCCCGAAGGAGTCAGAGTTCAGTTTGGATCGGATCTGGACCATATATATCCAGATCCCAATCCAAACCCATGTATGGACTTAGATTTGGATTTGGATTCAAAAATCCAATCCAATATCCATATCCATGGCCCACATCACCTTCTCATAAATGGAGGTGGGGCCCACTTGAATTTCACGTGGGATTATGGGCATGAGAGAGAGTGGGGGTGGATAAGATCAAGTGTGTGTTGTAATTAAGCTTGACTTGTGTGTCAAGTTTGGGGTTAATCATGTGGGTTAGCCTGATTAAGTGGGTTTAAGCTTGTAATTAGCCAAAACCTAACCTAGGGCTGCACCAACATGATGTGGTTAAGGTCCATGGGCCATGCAAAGGGAGCTCCTTCACCTAAACCTAACCAAAAACACCTAATCCTAGCCTTCTACCCTAATCCCATCCTAATCTGAGCCTAATCACCTAACCCACTTCCCTAATCCCGGCCTAATCCCAACCTAATCACCTAACCCACTTCCCTAATCCTTCCCTAAACCTAGGTTAATTTCCCTAAACCTAGCCTAATCCTAGCCTAATCACCTAACCTACCTCACTAAACCTCACCCTAGAACCAACCCACCTAGCTAAACCCTAAACCTCTAAACCACCCCTAGCCCACACAACCTACCCAAACCACTTGTATTTAAAATATCTGGCCCTACCCTTTCCAGCCCACCTTATCACCATACCACTCTACCTAAACCACCTAACCACTACCCCAAAACCAACCCTAACCGACCTAGCCCAGCCCTATATAAACCCCCCCCCCTTGGGGGCGGGCTTTCCCATCTAGCAGCCCCACCTCCAATCCCGGGTCCTCCACTTCCCAGCTTAGCCGAATCCCCTCTTGCTCCACCTGCTCCACTTCTCGCCACCACCTGCACCACTACCTTCCAGCCGAGCACCACCACCACCACCATCACCCGGCTGAACTTCATCCCGAGCCTCCCAATCACCCAGCTGATTCCCTTCCATCCGCCACCATCCCTTCACTCGGTTAGTACCTTACACTCCACCTTACTACTTCTTCACTCCCTCTCCACTCTCAGCCACCTAACCCACTACCATATCAACCTAAGACCAGCCACTAGCCACCACCATTCCCACTCGGCTAGGCCATAACTACCCGCCACCATCTAGACACCTTAGCTCCATTCGGCCACCCTATCCGACTCCCTAAGACCTGCCCATATCACCCCAATATACCTACTACACCCACTACCACCTAGCCCCATCTCCTAGCTAGTTCCCCTCCCTTACACCACTCCTAGCCAATCTAGCAACCCGCCACCACCAAGTCCTCCTAGTCGGCCACTCCAACCGACTGTCATTTCATTCGGCCACCCTAGCAACCCGCAAACCTTAGGTGTCCCATTAGACCTTCCCTTAAGCTTTCCCTTAGTGCCATACTCCCTTAGTGGCCCCTACTTAGGTCCTTTAACCCAACACACCAAAAATAGCCCCTCCTTAGCAGCCGGCCATCTTCAAGGCGCCTCTTCCGCGCACCAAGGACACTCGGCCAGCAACCCCTTGCCGTTCTACTCCGCGGAGCTCCCTTTTGCAGCCCAAGAAAAAGGCCAAGCCCACGCTCAAGCAAGGCATCTTCGGACCAGCTATTAGTAAGTGCCTAACTCGGTCTTCAGTTGTATACTTGCTTGAGATTCAATTCGATACGGGGTTGTAATAACGGAGCATAGTCTCCCCCCGCTTGTAATAACGTGGCTTGGCACACCCACACACGTGCACTCTCTTAGTTGTGCATGATCTTGAACACACACGGGCCTAATCAGCCCCTAATACATAAATATATACATATACTTTAATTTTTGTAGGGTTTTGCTTAAGTTGGGTGTGTTGTCTTTCAATTCAAGCACTAACACACATTGAGCCTTCGCTCTTATTTGAAAGACCCAAGTAAGGGCCGACCTATACTATTTGGGTTTTCATTTCATGTTGTGTGTGTAAGTCTTTCAATTCAAGCACTCACACACATTGAGCCTTCGCTCTTATTTGAAAGACCCAAGTAAGGGCCGACCTATACTATTTGGGTTTTCATTTCATGTCGTTTGTGTAAGTCTTTCAATTCAAGCACTCACACACATTGAGCCTTCGCTCTTATTTGAAAGACCCAAGTAAGGGCCGACCTATACTATTTGGGTTTTCATTTCATGTCGTTTGTGTAAGTCTTTCAATTCAAGCACTCACACACATTGAGCCTTCGCTCTTATTTGAAAGACCCAAGTAAGGGCCGTGTTATACTATTTGGGTTTCATTTCATGTTGTGTGCGTAGTACTTCAATTCAAGCACTCACACACATTGAGCTTTCGCTCTTATTCCCAAGACCTTAGTCAAGGCCATACTGCAAGTTATATTTGGGTTTAATTTCATGTCGTGTGTGTAAGTCTTTCAATTCAAGCACGCACCCACATTGAGCTTTCGCTCTTATTTGCAAGACCCGAGTAAGGGCCCATATACATACTCTATATACATATCTCCCTTCGGCATTTACATTACAAGTCATTTCCCTTCGGTTATTTCCCTTCGGCATTGTCTTTACATTCGGGTTTTCCCTTTGGAGTAGCGTGAGTTTGCATTGCATCTACTCCATACCACGAGGTAGGACGCATATTGCATCAAAGCAAGCCCCGCTCAAATTCGCCCATGTAGTGGAGTGTTCATAACACACAAACTAGGTGGCCCATAAAGGGATAAAAGGAAAGACTTAGGCACGTGCAAATCCACATGATCTAAAATTTGCAATCATATCTAAAAGACCCGAATTAGACACCTCGAACCGCTTCGTAGGCTTTCTACACCCAAAAACTCGATTTTTCAAAGCATACAGACTGACCCTTGCGCATCGGTGCAAGAAGGTCTATGACGACAAGAGCTCACTTGCTCACAGTCGCCACGATTAGAAGTCAGTTCAAAATATATCTTCGCTAGCTTAGGTAAGCTAGTTGGCACACCCTGTTTATATAAATAGGCCTTAGAGAAAAGGCGAAGAGGCATGGGGATTTTCGCGCATCTACAGAGATTGGCACGCCCGGTGGGATGTGAGCCTTTCAAAAATCGAGTTTTAAGGTAGAAGTTTTGCGAAAATTTTGTTAAAAAGGTGTCATTTTAACTTGTTTTCTTTGCTTGTACTTAGGACATTTTGAAAAGCTTGAAAAGCATGTCCAAATCCAATCCAAGTGAAGTGTCGAGCCAAGGCTCATGCGCATCAAGTTCTCACTCTAGGAGGATTTTCAAAATCAAAATAAAACTAGATGAGATCGAGGACCTGAGAAGGGAGTTTGAGGCCAAAATCGATGCTCTCAGCCAAGAGGCTGAAGTAGGCGATTCATGTTCATCAAACGGTGAACAAAGGCCTAAGAAAAAATCTGAAAAACCTCGCAAGCACAAAGAGGCCTCCGTAATGAAAGGCAACCAATACCACGAGTCCTTCACACAAAAGGACCGTAAAGCCCTACAACAGTTGCTGAAAGGGCAGAATAAAGAGAAAAGAAGCTACACCCTGTCTGATTTCCTTCCTATGGATTACGAAACAGACAGTGATGATGAAATACCGAACTTCCATCGGTATGATGGCATGGGAGACCCTAGGTCTCACTTGCAGCTTTTCTCACATCGAGCCCATAAGAAGAAAAAGGACTCGATGAAATGGGTGTATTGGTTCCCTTTATCCCTTGAAGGCACAGCTGCCAAATGGCTGGCTTCCTACGACTTAAGCTAGTTCGCTACTTTTGAAGAATTAGCGAACTGCTTCATGCAAAGATTTGCACACAACATAGAAGTCATGCCAACTCTGAATACCTTAAGGGATACAAAGCAAGGCATGAACGAAGACGTACATGCCTTCATTATAAGATGGAGGTCGCTTTTGGGCCAAGTGCGAGAGCCCATATCCGAAGGATGCGCAGTCATGCTCATCCTGGATAACTTTAAAAGCGAGTTAAAAACCCTTCTCTCACTCCATGAGATCTCAACTTTCCGTAAGTTGATCGAAAAGGCCTCCCTTTTCGAAACCAACTTGCGAAAAGGGACATACGATCACCTGTGGAAAGGAAGTGCCGTTTCCAAAACCCACTTGGAAAAGCCCATCACATACGGGCTACCCACGATGGACAAAGGGGCAAAGCCCCATAAAATCACCAATGTCCGGGTGGATCCTGGCGTGGCAGGCACTTCCAAACATTTTGAAAAATTAGAAAATAAGAGGGAGCGAAACTTTCAAAAACCGGTTGAAAAATGGGAGTATACTCCGCTGGGGCAACCTGTGTCGGAGGTCCTAGACCTCCTACTTGCCCAGGGCATGATAGAACTCCCTGAAATCCCCGAAGGAGTCACTTCCAAAGGAGGGTATTTAAACCGATTTTGTAAGTATCATCGGCTTAAAGGCCATGATACCAAACGCTGCTTCTCCCTCTTAAATAGAATTGAGAACTTGATAGCAGAAGGCCGGCTCCAGGTCACTGCGCAACCTGAGCCACCTCAAGCTATCTTCAAAGAACCCTTTCCTAAACACGCTAGTGGCAGTGGGAAAGGAAAGGAGGTATGTACCCTCACCTTTTCTAAGGAACTAGCGCAAAAACCAGAGCCTGGTCGACCCACTTGTGTGCCCACTCTTGTATTGTACAAGAAGTTCGCCCAAGTCATCATTCGGGGATCACCAAAAGTGGAATCCCCGACAAAACCAGTTTTAAAATTCCAAGGTTCTCCTCAGCTCATCCTTAGAGCCAAATTTAGCGCGAACCCTAGGCTGGTCATGGGGGAAGTAACTAGATCCGGGAGGATCTATCAACCCCCGCACCTTCAAGGTGCTCAAAAGGTGGTCAGTGTGCCTGGCCACTCAAAAGCATGTATCCCTAGTGTTCTGCCAAAAGCAGATAAGGACAAAGTCATCCTAAATCCTTATGACTTCGAAAACCACCTTTCAAAGATTCCTTTTCACATGTCTATCTTAGAGCTTATACAAACCTCGCCTAGGCATAGACTTGTATTAGAGAAAATTCTAGAAAGGGCCAAGGTTGATTCGAACATAAGTCCGGAATCCTTGTCTGCCCAAGTGGCTTTATTAGGAGCAAAATCGCCCATCACTTTCTCGGAAGATGATGTAGATAGGCCCTACGAATCCCACAACCAGGCCCTGCATATCAAGGTGGTTCTGAATAACCACTCTCTGGACAGGTGCCTAGTCGATGGTGGAGGAGGGCTCAACATCCTTCCACTTCATGTGACGTATAAAATCGGAGTCACCTTGACTTCAATAAACCCAAGCCCCATCGTTATCACTAGATACGATGAGAATGCGTCTAGACCTTTAGGATCCATCGAACTCCCAATGGAAACGGGAGGGATCGAACACACGGGGGTGTTCCATGTCTTGGACATCCACCCCCATTATAACCTGTTGTTGGGAAGGCCCTGGATACACATTTTGTGCGCTGTGCCATCCACCTTCCACAGGTGTGTCAAGATCCCTTTTAGGGACCAGGTCATAGTGATCCTAGGTGAGAGTCACCCACAGCTTCAGGGGATCATAAACTCCCCTTATTTATCAAGCTCCCAGGCCCATGAGGCTAACCTGGGGCAAATTGTGATTGAGCCACCTCGGCTCGTGTTAAACAGCCCTAGGAAGGTTGTATGTGTCAAGGGGCCGCCCAAAGCAGGCCCCCTCTTGATTCTAACCCTTCTAGGAAAACCCAAGCGTTCCCTATTTCCAAAGCCCCTGGACAAAAGGCCATATGAGCACAATATGGATGATAGCATGTTCCAAGACCACGACTTGTATCAAACTTTTTCAAAAAACAAAAAGTCATGGAACATGTTGTTAAACATGGGCTACACGCCCTACAAGAGTCTAGGGGCACAGAACCAGGGTCTCCTAGAGCCCAACCTTCCTAGGGCCAATCCAAGCCGATATGGGATCGGCTATACTCCCCGAATACCGCCGGAGCCACCCCCTATGACCACCTAGGTCAAGGGTGCCCCGGAACCTGTCTTAGAAGAGACCTACGGTTTAGATCTCCTATTCCGAGTCTAACCCATAGTGTTTTCCCTTTGTAGGTATGACGGAAGATCCCTTTTTCCAAAAATACAAAAACATTTGAAAAGCTTAAAATCAAAAAAATCGAAAAACAAGAAAAACCAAAAACAATGGAAAAGCAAAAACTCGAAAATAGAGTGCTTTGTATAGTTCCCAAGGTTCTTGTTTTACAAAAACCCAAAAAAATCAAAAATTTGGAAAATACCAAAAAGATTTTGTACATAGCTACTCCTGGTAGGACTTTGGCAAAAGGAAAGGATTTCGAAAGAAATGTCGTCTACATAGCCAGACCAAAATTTTCGAAATCACTTAAAAATCCAAGTACAAAACCAGGTCTTTTTGAAAACCATGCATCAAATTCCCTCGGGTCTATAGCCCATGAGAATGATCAAAGCCCAGAAGTGGATCCCCTTGAGGAAGATCCCACCTATTTAGATGTGTTTGCATGGACGTATGAAGACATGCCGGGCATAGACCCTAGCATTGTCGAGCATCATCTTCCCTTAGATGCAGGTGTAAAACCCATAAAGCAGAAGCTTAGGAAAATACACCCGAATGTACACACGCAAGTCAAAGAGGGTTTAGAAGATCTGCTAAAAGCTGGATTTATAAAACCCATTGCGTATTCTGATTGGTTATCAAATATCGTTGTAGTTCGAAAAACCAATGGGAAAATTCGAATATGCATCGATTTCAGAAACCTGAATAAAGCCACTCCAAAGGATAATTATCCTTTACCAAACAAAGATTTGATAGTCGATAGTACTGCAAATCATGAAATGTTTTCGTTTATGGATGGCTATTCAGGCTATAATCAAATCAAACTAAGTTCACGAGATCAGGGTAAGACCGCCTTCACAACCCCATGGGGCACGTACTGCTATACCTAACCAAGCTCTACCTAAAACCAAAAAAAAACTAACCTAGCTCGGCCACTTGCTGGTCGAGCCCTCCTTTTTATCCAAACAAGATCTTGGCTCAGCCAAGAGTTGGCCGAGCCCACCTCACCACCTCCCGTGTCCCATTCGAAAGCTCGAAGGCCTGCCCTAAAGGTAGGCCATCTAAACCTAAGACCACGGCGTGCAAGAGTAGGCCGTGTCCTCTTCAAAAACCCCAAGGCCTGCCATAGTGGCAGGCCATTTACCTACCACAAGCCCAAGGCCTGCTAGCGCAGGCCGTGTCCTTTTCCAACCCAACAGGCTTTCCATTGTGGCAGGCCATATACCTAGCTAACTTAGCCAACTAGGCCGCTCCTTTGGCTGGCTGGCTGCCATCAAAGCTCGACCCACACCTAAACTAGTTAGGACTCAACCAAACCTAAACCTAAACTAAGCCTAGGACCAGCTGCAACCTAATCCCAGCCCATGTCCCTCTCAAGTCTAGTGCCTAATCCCAAGTCTAAACCAGCCAAAACTACACCCTAAAGCCACTATCACTCGAGCCACCTTGGCTCGAGTTTCACAAGACTAAACCCAAGGCCAGTTTTGGTCGAACCCTAGAGCAAACCACTATCACTCGAGCCACCTTGGCTCGAGTTTTACAAGATAAAATCCAAGGCCAAATGCTGGCCGAATCTTAAACCAAAACCATACCACTCGAGCCACCTTGGCTCGAGTCATCCCTTACCCAAATCATCCCCAAGTGGCCCCAAACCCAGTATAACTTGCAGCTCCCGGAACTCCAAGTCTCTCCAAGCTCTCAAGCTCTCCGGCTTCGCTCCCACATGCCTCGAATGCCATGAGATGATGATAAACTCGTCCCGTGTACAATCCTAACTCAAGAACCTGGAAAAGTGTAAGTCGTTTGATATATATCAAGTCTCTTTTCCATTTAATTCAATTTGTGATACGGGGTTGTAATAACGAAGCATCGTCTCCCCCCGGAATGTAATAACGGTGCTGGACACACGAAACACACACGTACATGTAGACACGAAAAATCCTCACTTCTGGTTCTTAGGCCTGAAGTGAATCTTTTCGTGTGTCTAAGTCGTATTATAGCAAAAGGGAAATTGCAAAAGGGAAATATGGCTATATCTTAAGAGCAGAAAGGCTCAATTGTGCAAGTGTGTGTCGTGTATATATGTAAAGACTACGCACACTGCTGAACCTTAAAACCTAAATCTTAAAGACATAGCCAAAGGGCAATACTTATAATATATATGGGCCCGAAGGTCACCAACGTGTGCGTGGGTGTTGTGTGTATATTGAAAGACAACTCACACGACTTGTAATGAAACCCAAATATAATTGCAATAGGCCTTGACTAAGGTCTTGGGAGTAAGAGCGAAAGCTCAATGTGTGTGAGTGTAGAATTGAAATACTACGCACACAACTTAAATGAAACCCAAATATAATTGCAATAGGCCTTGACTAAGGTCTTGGGAGTAAGAGCAAGAGCTCAATGTGTGTGAGTGTAGAATTGAAATACTACGCACACGACATGAATTTAAACAACCCAAAACGAAATTGCAATACGGCCCTTACTAGGGTCTTGGGAATAAGAGCGAAAGCTCAATGTATGTGAGTGAAAATTGAAAGACAACACACACAACTTAATAAAAACCCACGCAACTTAAATATACATAAGTATATCTATATCTTAAGGGTTGATTAGGCCCGTGTGTGTATCAAAATCGTGTGCAGCTAAGAGCGGAATAGGCTCAAGTGCACGTGTGTATGGGTGTGCCAAACCACATTATTACAAGCGGGGGGAGACAACGCTCCATTATTACAACCCCGTATCAAATTTAATTAAGCATAAGCAAGTTTATAACAAGGACCGAGTTAGGCACTTACGTATAGATGGTTCGGGTGGATGGGATGTTAGCTAGGCTAAGGAAAAGTGACGGTTGTGTGGCTAGGAATGGAGGGGAGTGGAGAAGAGATGATGTTGAGACGGGGTACTAACCGGGATGGAAGGGCTGGCCGAAGGGTGGAGGTGGTGGGTGGAAGAGGTGTGCCCGAATGGAAAGGCTGGTGGCGTGGAATGGTGTTGGCCGGATGCAGCAGGTGGGAGGTGGAAGGTGGCCAGGAGTGGTGTTGGCCGAGTCCCAAGTGAGTCAAGGGGCGAGTTCCAAGAGGGGGGGAAGAAATCCTAGATTTTTGAGAGCCAAAGACCTCAAACCCGCATGCATGGGAGGGGTATTTATAGGCTTAATGGATTCGGTGGCTGGGATGGTATTGGGGGGTCGGTTGGGCTGGTTTGGTGGTGGTGGTTTGGGGGTATGGTGTGCTAGATATTTAGGTGGGCTAGATTTTTGTTTTGGGTGGTTTGGGGATATATGGTGGGCTAGGTATTTAGGTGGGCTGGTTTAGTGGTTTAGGGCTTAGTTAGGTGGATTGGGCTTAGGGTGAGGTTTAGTGAAGTGGGTTAGGTGTTTAGGCTAGGATTAGGGTGAGGTTAGGGGGATTAGGCTAGGTTTAGGGAAGGATTAAGGAAGTGGGTTAGGTGATTAGGCTAGGATTAGGTCGGGTTTAGGGGGGAATGGCTAGGTAAGGTGGGTTAGCTTGGGGTTAGGTTTAGAAGCATCCCTTTGCCTTTGACCCATGGACCTAGTTGCAACATGTTGGTGTAGCCCCAGGTTAGGTGTAGGTGCATACAATCTTAAACCCACACTCATTAGGCTAAACCCATATGATTAACCCAAAACTTAACACAAAAGTCAAGCCCACCATATTTCTCACTCATATTTCACCCCATTCTCTCTCATACCCAAGCTTTTCACGTGAATTTCTTGTGGGCCCCACCTCCATTTATGAGAAGGTGATGTGGCCATGGATGTGGATATTGGATTGGATCTTTGGATCCAAATCCATATACATGTTTGGGTTTGGATCTGGATATATATGGTCCAAATCTGATCCAAATCTGATTTTCTGATACAAGAGTTGATGTGTCGGGCTTGACATGTGCTCCGGTTCCGGGCTCTCTTTCGCTTCTGTGGTCCTACTTTCATGAGGCCAAGTTGCTTTGTGGGGTTTCAAAAACACCTTTTTAAAGGTTTTAAAACTACTATATAACACATATTTTAAAACATATATAGTTTAAAGCATATGTACAGGGTTGCCTGGAAGGCTCCTGGGTTTCCAGACTCAAAATAGCCCTTTGGGGCTGCTTTTGCAAAACTAGGTATTTTGAGAAAATCGTGGGATTTTGGGGTGTTTATAGAGTGCATCGGGTTTTGGATTTTGCCAAGAGATCATCTACATACACTTCTACGAGCTCATGAATTTGATCATGGAAGATCGTGGTCATGGCTCTTTGGTATGTTGCGTCGGCATTTTTCAAACCAAAGGGCATGATTATATAGTAGTACGTGCCCCATGGGGTTGTGAATGCGGTCTTACCCTGATCTCGTGGACTTAATTTAATTTGATTATACCCTGAATAGCCATCCATAAATGAAAATATTTCATGATTTGCAGTACTATCGACTATCAAATCTATGTTTGGTAAAGGATAATTATCCTTTGGAGTGGCTTTGTTCAGGTTTCTGAAATCGATGCATATTCAAATTTTCCCATTGGTTTTTCGAACTACAACGATGTTTGATAACCAATCAGAAGACGCAATGGGTTTTATAAATCTGGCTTTTAGCAGATCTTTTAAACCCTCTTTGACTTGTGCGTGTACATTCGGATGTATTTTCCTAAGCTTTTGCTTTATGGGTTTCACATCCGCATCTAAGAGAAGACGATGTTCGACAATACTGGGATCTATGCCCGGCATGTCTTCATATGTCCATGCAAACACATCTAAGTAGGTTCGTAGAAATGCAATGAATGCTGATCTTTCATGCTCATGTAAACATGCGCCTACCTTAATGAGTTTGGGATTGGAATCACTCCCTAGGTTCACCTCTATGAAATCTCCTCCTACTGAATTGGAAGGTCTTTTAAAATCGAGAATTTTATGAAATTTTGGGAGCTCAGAAGTGGGATCTTCCACAAGGGGATCCACTTTTGGGCTTCGATCATTCTCGTGGGTTATAGACCCGAGGGAATTTGATGCGTGGATTTTCAAAAGACCTGGTTTTACACTTGGAATTTCTATTGATTTTGAAATGTTTGGTCTGGTTATGCAGACAACGTTTCTTTCGAAATCCTTTTCTTTTTCCAAAGCCTTACCAGAAGCAGCTATGTACAAAATCTTTTTGGTATTTTGTAGATTTTTGATTTTTTTGTGTTTTTGCAAAACAAGAACTTTAGGAACTATACAAACTACTATTTTTTCGAGTTTTTGATTTTCCAATGTTTTTGGTTTTTGCAATTTTTCTATTTTTCTGATTTTGAGTTTTTCAAATGTTTTTGTATTTTTGTAAAAGGGATCTTCCATCATACCTACAAAGGGAAAACACTACGGGTTAGACTTGGAATAAGAGGTCTAAATCGTAGGTTTCTTCTAGGGTAGGCTCTAGGGCACCCTTGACTTAGGTGGTCACAAGGGGTGGCTCTGGTGGTATTTTGGGAGTGTAGCCGATCCCATATCGGCTTGGATTGACCCTAGGAAGTATGGGTTCTAGGAGACCCTGATTTTGTGCCCCTAGACTTTTATAGGGCAAATAGCCCATGTTCAATAGCATGTTCCACGATTTCTTGTTTTTAGAAAAATTTGAATACAAATCATGGTCCTGGAACTTGCTGTCATCTATGTCGTGCACATAGGGCTTCTTGTCTAAGGGGTTTTGGAAATAAGGGATGTTTGGGTCTCCCTAAAAGGGTCAGAACCTTGAGGGGGCCAGCCTTGGGCGGCCCCTTCACATACACAACCTTCCTAGGGTTTTTTAACACGAGCCTTGCTGGCTCAAGCATGGTTTGCTCCAGTTTTACCTCATGGGTCTGGGAGCTTGACAAGTAGGGGGAATTTATGACCCCCTGAAGTTGAGGGTGACTCTCTCCTAGGATCACAATGACTTTGTCCCTGAAAGGGATCTTGACACACCTGTGGAAGGTGGATGGCACAACGCACAAGCTGTGTATCCAAGGCCTTCCCAACAACAGGTTATAATGGGGGTGGATGTCCAGGACATGGAACACCCCCGTGTGTGCTATCCCTCCCGTTTTCATGGGGAGTTCGATAGATCCTATGGGTCTAGACGCATTCCCATCGTATCTAGTGATAACGATGGGACTTGGATGAACGGATGTCAAGGTGACTTCGATTTGATTCGCCACATGAAGTGGAAGGATGTTGAGCCCTCCTCCCCCATCGACAAGGCACCTATCCAGAGAGTGGTTATTCAGAACCACCTCGATATGTAGGGCCTGGTTATGGGCTTCGTAGGGTCTATCTACATCGTCTTCCGAGAATACGATGGGCGATCTTGCTCCTATAGAGGCCACTTGGTTGGATAAAGACTCAGGGATAATGTTTGAACTAACCCTTGCTCTTTCTAGAATTTTCTCTAACACTAGTCTATGCCTAGGCGAAGTTTGTATTAGCTCTAGGATGGACATATTGATAGGAATCTTTGAAAGATGGTTTTCGAAATCATACACCTTTAAAACAACATTCTCTTTGTCCGTTTTTGATGGAACTCTAGGAATACATGCTTTTGAGGGGCCAGGCACACTGACCACCTTTTTAGCACTTTGTAGATGTGGGGGTTGGTAGATCCTCCCGGACCTTATCACCTCCCCCACGATCAACCTAGGTTTCGTATTAATCATGGCTCTAATCGAGAGATTTGGAGCACCTTGGATGATTAAAACTGGTTTAACCGGGGACGGAACTCTTGGTGGTCCCCGGATGACTACTTGGACGGGTTTCTTATACAGTATGAGAGTAGACGCACAAGTAGGTGAACCGAACTCATATGCATGCACTAGATTCTTTGAAATTAAAAGAGCACATAGCTCTTTTCCCTTCCCACTGGTACTTGCATGTTTGGGGAAGGGTTCTTTGAAGATGGCTTGGGCAGGCTCAAGTTCTTCAGTGACCTGGAGCCGGCCTTCTGCTATCAAGTTCTCAATTTTATTAAGGAGGGAGAAGCACCGCCTCGTATCATGTCCTTTGAGCCAATGATACTTGCAGTACTTGTTTAAAAACCCTCCCTTCAAAGTGACTTCCTCGGGAATCTCGGGGAGTTCGATCATGCCTTGGGCAAGTAGGAGGTCTAGGACCTCCATCACAGGTTGCCCTAGCGGAGTATACTCCCGTCTTTCGAAGGGTTTTTGAAAACTCCTCTCCTTTTTATTTTCAGCTTTTTCAAAAGCTTTTAAAGCACTTGCCGGGCTTGGATCCACCCGGACATTGGCAATTTTATGGGGTTTTGCCCCTTTGTCCGCAGTGGATGGACCATAGTTGATGGGCTTTTCCAAGCGAGTTTTTGCAATTGGATTTCCTTTCCATAAGTGGTTATACACCCCTTTTTTCAAATTTGTTTCAAAAAGGGATGCTTTCTTTATTAACTTATGGAAAGTAGAGATTTCATGAAGTGAGAGTAGGGTTTTCAGCTCGTTTCTAAAATTATCGAGGATGAGCATGACTGCACATCCTTCTGATATGGGCTCTCGCACTTGACCCAAGAGAGACCTCCAACGAACGATGAACGTATGTACGTCGTCGTTCACACCTTGTTTTATATCCCTTAAGGTGTTTAAAGTCGGCATGACTTCTACGTTATGCGAGAATCTCTGCATAAAGCAGTTCGCTAACTCTTCAAAAGTTGCGAACTGGCTAAGATCGTAGGAAGCCAGCCATTTGGCAGTTGTGCCCTTGAGGGACAGAGGGAACCAATACACCCATTTCATCGAGTCCTTCTTTTTCTTATGGGCTCAACGAGAGAAAAGCTGCAAGTGAGACCTAGGGTCTCCCATGCCATCATACCAATGAAAGTTCGGTATTTCATCGTCACTGTCTGTTTCGTAATCCACAAGTAGGAAATAAGACAGGGCGTAGCTCCTTTTCTCTTTATTTTGCCCTCTCAGCAGTTGCTGTAGGGCTTTACGGTCCTTGTGTGTGAAGGACTCGTGGTATTGGTTACCTTCCATCGCGGAAGTCTCTTTGTGTAATCCACTATCACTCGAGCCACCTTGGCTTGAGTTTCACAAGATAAAATCCAAGGCCAAATGCTGGCCGAATCTTAAACCAAAACCATACCACTCGAGCCACCTTGGCTCGAGTCATCCCTTACCCAAATCATCCCCAAGTGGCCCCAAACCCATTATAACTTGCAGCTCCCGGAACTCCAAGTCTGTCCAACCTCTCAAGCTCTCCAAGGAGGTTAGTTAGGTGGTGGTCGGCTGAATGGAGTGGAGACTAGGCTAAGGTAGGGTGCTATGGGGTGGCTGAGAGTGGAGGGGGAGTGAAGATAGGGTGGAGTTAGGATAGGGTACTAACCGGATAGGAGAGGGAGGTTGGTGTCCAAGGAGGGCAGCCGAGTGGAAGGAGTGGAGTTGGCCGGGCGACTGTGGTGGCGTGGAATGATGCAGGCCGGGAGGTAGTGGTGGCGTGGAGTGGTGCAGGCCGGGAGGTAGTGGTGGAGCAGGTGAGAGAAGAGAGCAAGGTGAGAGAGGGCTCGGCTGGCCCAAGGTGGTGGGGGAAAAGATGATGAAAAACCCACCCACTAGGGGGGGTTTATAGGATTTGAAAAGGTCAGTTGGGGCTGGTTTTGAAAGGGTAGTTTGGTGGTTAGGTGGTGGGGGTTTAGTGATAAGGTGGGCTGGTTTTTAGGGGGGGCCAGATATTTTGTTTTAGGTGGTTTTAGGGATATGGTGTGCTATGGTTTAGGTGGGGTGGTTTAGGGCTTAGCTAGGTGGGTTGGTTTTGGGGCGAGGTTTAGTGAGGTGGGTTAGGTGTTTAGGCTAGGATTAGGTTAGGATTAAGGAAATTAGGCTAGGTTTAGGGAAGGATTAGGGAGGTGGGTTAGGTGATTAGGTTGGGATTAGGGCAGGATTAAGGAAGTGGGTTAGGTGATTAGGCTGGGATTAGGCCGGGATTAGGGTAAATGGCTAGGATTAGGGGTTTTGGTTTAGGATTGGGTTAGGAGGCTCCCTTTGCATAACTCATGGACTTCATTGCATCATGTTGGTGTAGCCCTAGGTTAGGTGTAGGCTCATACAAGCTTAAACCCTCATTAATTAGGCTAACCCACATGATTAACCCAAACTTGACACACAAGTCAAGCTTAATACATATCCCTCATGCTTACCCTCCCCATGCCCATAATCCCACGTGAATTTCAAGTGGGCCCCACCTCCATTTATGAGAAGGTGATGTGGGCCATGGATGTGGATATTGGATTGGATCTTTGGATTCAAATCCAAATCCAAATCCACACATACGTTTGGATTGGGATCTAGATATATATGGTCCAGATTCAATCCAAACTGAATTCTAACTCCTTTAGGATGTGTTCGAAACGAACAGTTTGTGCGGGGTCTGACAGCATCAGTACCCCATCTTGCATTGGGTCTTCGCCAACATGGTCGTCCGCTTTTGTTTTCACCTTCCGGAGATGATTTCATATGATTTTTGCTGATAACAGGGACTTGGATGTTCGAGATCCTGGGGGTGGATCCAACACGAGAGTTGCTGTGCTGGGCTCGACATGTGCTCCGGTTCTGGGCTCTCTTTAGCTCTTCTGGTCTTGCTTTCATCAGGCCAAGCCGCTTCGTGGGGTTTCAAAACGTATTTTAAAAGGTTTTAAAAGCATATTATACATATTTTAAAACATATATAGTTTAAACATATGTACAGGGTTGCCTAGAAGGTTCCTGGGTTTCTAGACTCAAAATAGCCCTTTGGGGCTTCTTTTACAAAACCAGGTTTTATTTGAGAAGTTCGTGGGATTTCGGGGTGTTTACAATATGTAAAGACTACGCACACTGTTGAACCTTAAAACCCAAATCTTAAAGACATAGCCGAAGGGAAATACTTATAATATATATGGGCCCGAAGGTCGCCAACGTGTGCGTGGGTGTTGTGTGTATATTGAAAGACAACTCACACGACTTGTAATGAAACCCAAATATAATTGCAATAGGCCTTGACTAAGGTCTTAGGAGTAAGAGCGAAAGCTCAATGTGTGTGAGTGTAGAATTGAAATACTATGCACACAACTTAAATGAAACCCAAATATAATTGCAATTGGCCTTGACTAAGGTCTTGGGAGTAAGAGCGAAAGCTCAATGTGTGTGTGTAGAATTGAAATACTACGCACACGACATGAATTTAAACACCCCAAAACGAAATTGCAATACGGCCCTTACTAGGGTCTTGGGAATAAGAGCGAAAGCTCAATGTGTGTGAGTGTGAAAATTGAAAGACAACACACACAACTTAAAAAAAAGCCATGCAACTTAAATATACATAAGTATATCTTTGTCTTAAGGGTTGATTAGGCCCGTGTGTGTATCAAAATCGTGTGCAGCTAAGAGCGGAATAGGCTCAAGTGCACGTGTGTGTGGGTGTGCTAAACCACATTATTACAAGGGGGGGGAGACAACGCTCCATTATTACAACCCCGTATCAAATTTAATTAAGCATAAGCCAGTCTATAACAAGGATCGAGTTAGGCACTTACGTATAGCTGGTCCGGGTGGATGGGATGTTAGCTAGGCTAAGGGAAAGTGACGGTTGTGTGGCTAGGAATGGAGGGGAGTGGAGAAGAGATGATGTTGAGACGGGGTACTAACCGGGATGGAAGGGCTGGCCGAAGGGTGGAGGTGACGGGTGGAAGAGGTGTGGCCGAATGGAAAGGCTGGTGGCGTGGAATGGTGTTGGCCGGATGCAGCAGGTGGGAGGTGGAAGGTGGCGAGGAGTGGTGTTGGCCGAGTCCCAAGTGAGTCAAGGGGCGAGTTCCAAGAGGGGGGGAAGAAATCCCAGATTTTTGAGAGCCAAAGACCTCAAACCCGCATGCATGGGAGGGGTATTTATAGGCTTAATGGGGTCAGTGGCTGGGATGGTATTGGGGGTCGATTGGGCTAGTTTGGTGGTGGTGGTTTGGGGGTATGGTGTGCTAGATATTTAGGTGGGCCAGATTTTTGTTTTGGGTGGTTTGGGGATATGGCGGGCTAGGTATTTAGGTGGGTTGGTATAGTGGTTTAGGGCTTAGTTAGGTGGGTTGGGCTTAGGGTGAGGTTTAGTGAAGTGGGTTAGGTGTTTAGGCTAGGATTAGGGTGAGGTTAAGGGGATTAGGCTAGGTTTAGGGAAGGATTAAGGAAGTGGGTTAGGTGATTAGGCTAGGATTAGGGAAGGATTAAGGAAGTGGGTTAGGTGATTAGGCTAGGATTAGATCGGGTTTAGGGGGGAATGGCTAGGTAAGGTGGGTTAGCTTGGGGTTAGGTTTAGAAGCATCCCTTTGCCTTCGACCCATGGACCTAGTTGCAGCATGTTGGTGCGGCCCCAAGTTAGGTGTAGGTGCATACAAGCTTAAACCCACACTCATTAGGCTAAACCCACATGATTAACCTAAAACTTGACACAAAAGTCAAGCCCACCATATTTCTCACTCATATTTCACCCCATTCTCTCTCATACCCAAGCTTTTCACGTGAATTTCTTGTGGGCCCCACCTCCATTTATGAGAAGGTGATGTGGCCATGGATGTGGATATTGGATTGGATCTTTGGATCCAAATCCAAATCCATATACATGTTTGGATTTGGATCTGGATATATGGTCCAAATCCGATCCAAACTTGATTTTCTGACTCCTTCATGGTATTTTCGAAACGAACGGTTTGTGCGGGGCCTGACAGCATCAGTACTCCATCTTGCGTTGGTTCTTCGCCAACATTGTCGTCCCTCCTCTTTTCACCTTCCGGAGATCATTTCAAATAATTTGATAACAGGGGCTTGGATGTCTGAGATTTCGGGGATGAATCTGATATGAGAGTTGATGTGCCGGGCTTGACATGTGCTCCGGTTCTGGGCTCTCTTTCGTTTCTCTAGTCCTGCTTTCATTAGGCCAAGTTGCTTTGCGGGGTTTGAAAAACACCTTTTTAAAGGTTTTAAAACATATATAGTTTAAAGCATATGTACAGGGTTGCCTGGAATGCTCCTGGGTTTCCAGACTCAAAATAGCCCTTTGGAGCTGCTTTTGCAAAACTAGGTGTTTTGGGAAAATCGCGGGATTTTGGGGTGTTTACAGTACACTTGAGCCTTTCCGCTCTTATCTCGTACACAAGCACCACGTACACAATTGAGCCTTTTCGCTCTTATCATATATACGTATTTCAATCTAGTTGGGTTGTTACATTAAGTTGTGTGAGTTTGTCTTTCAATTACAAACTCGCACTCAAGAAACACTTGAGCGATTGCTCAAACACCTCACGCACATTTTTGGCTTGAGAAGCCACTAAGATATAGCCATATCTATATATTTTTTGCTACGTGAGTTTTCCCGGTTCAACTGTGTACGCATTTCAATTTTGGGTTTTAAATTCAGTCGTGTGTGTTGTCTTTCAATTTATACATACACACACGCACCACAATTGAGCCTTTCCCCTCTCATATATATCTATATCTCCCTTCTGCTGTGTTTTATGGTTCAGTTGCATGTGTTGCATTTCAATTTATACACAACACTGAAGCACACATTGAGCCTTTCCACTCTTAAGATATAGATATATTTAAATTTCTGCAATTTACATTCAAGTCGTGCGAGTTGCATTCAATTTGGGTTTTTCCTTCTGTTATGTCTTTCAAATTCGGGTTTTACATACAAGTTGTGTGAGTTGCATTGCATACTCGCTATACTCGAGCTAGAGTGCATACTTGCATCGAACAAACCCTGAACAAAATCATGCAAGATGCCCAACTTAGGCCACTTTGCACACACTCCACGCCTAAGTGGTTGAAACTGAAAGTCTTAGGGTTGCCCAAATCAAAAACTCGCCAAGTGCATGATTTCAAAAGGATTTTCAAACACCTATTTGTTCAAAAATCGAATTTCATTTTAACTTGTTTTCAAACGAAGTCTCTAAGCGTACAGACTGACCCTTGTGCATCGGTGCAAGAAGGTCTGCGACGAAAAGATCCCGCTTGCCTACAATTGCCTTTTAAAAGTCAGATATTTCAAAACTACTTCGCTAGTTTGAGTAAGCTAGCTGGCATGCCCTAAAAGCGAACGTAGATTGTGAAAAGGTTCACTTCAGGCCTAAGAACCCGGAGTAGAAAGATTTTTCGTGTCTATAGTGGTCTTTCAATTCCACACTCACACACATTGAGCTTTTGCTCTTACTCCCAAGACTCTAATAAGAGCCACATTGCAATTCAATTTGGCTTTTACATTCCAAGTCGTGTGAGTTGTCTTTACATATAAACACAACACCCACACACACGTTGGCGACCTTCGGGCCCATATATATATAGTTGTATTTCCCTTTCGCTATGTCTTTAAGATTTGGGTTTTAAGGTACAGTCGTGTGAGTAGTCTTTCAATATATACATGATACACACTTACACAATTGAGCCTTTCTGCTCTTAAGATATAGCCATATTTCCCTTTTGCAATTTCCCTTACGCAATTTTCCTTCGGCTATGCGCAAGTCACTGTCTGTTTCGTAAGATATAGCCATATTCACCATACCATGAGTTAGGATGCATATTGCATCAAAGCAAACCCCATACACCCGTGCAAAAATCGCCCAACTTAGGTCACTTGCGCACACACCTAGCTGGCCTAAATAGCGTAAAATTGAAAGACATAGGCACGTACAAATCCCACGTGAAATAAAATCTGCAACAATACAAACAAAACCCAATCAAACACTTCGTACATTTTCAAAGAGGTTCAAAATCGACTTTGCTAAGCATACAGACTGACCCTTGAGCATCGGTGCAAGAAGGTCTGCGATGAAAAGAGCTCACTTGCTCACAGTCGCCCCAAATGAGTCAGATTTTAAAAACTTACTTCGCTAGCTTGAGTAAGCTAGCTGGAACACCCTTTTTATAAAAACGACTTAGACATACGAAAAGGTTCACTTCAGGCCTAAGAACCAGAAGTGAAAATTTTCTGTGTCTACAGTAAATTGGCACGCCCGGTGGGACCTGGGCCTTGTGTAAAGTCAAATCATATAAAGAAACCTCACGAAAATTTTTCAAAGAAAGTGTTTTAACTTTTGTTTGTTGCATTTCATACTTAGGATTTTTGAAAAGCATCGAAGCATGTCAAATCCGGAATCCAATGAAGTGTCGAGCCATGGCTCATGCGCATCAAGTTCTCATTCTAGGAGTTTTTCGAAAAATCGAAACAAACTAGAAGAGATTGAAGACTTGAGAAGGGATTTTGAGGCCAAAATCGCTGCTCTTATCCAAGAGGCTGAAGCAGCTGACTCATGTTCATCAAATGGTGAACCAAAGGCCAAGATAAAGTTTGAAAAAACTTGCCAACATAAAGAGACTTCCGCAATGGAAGGCAACCAATACCACGAGTCCTTCACACACAATAACCGTAAAGGCTTACAACAGCTGCTGAGAGGGCAAAACAAAGAGAAAAGGAGTTATGCCCAGTCTGATTTCTTACCTGTAGCCTATGAAACAGACAGTGACGATGAAATACCGAATTTTCATCGGTATGATGGCACGGGAGACCCTAGGTCTCACTTGCAACTTTTCTCTCATCGAGCCCATAAGAAAAAGGACTTGATGAAATGGGTGTATTGGTTCCCTTTGTCCCTCAAAGGCACAACTGCCAAATGGTTGGCTTCCTACGACCTTAGCCAGTTCGCAACTTTTAAAGAGTTAGTGAAATGCCAAACGCAAGCACTAGTGGGAAGGGCAAAGAGGTATGTGCTTTCTCGACTTCAAAGAGTCTAGTGCATGCATTACATTCTGGTTTTACTACTTGTGCATCATCTCTCATCCTTTATAAGAAAAACACCCAAGTAGTAATCTAGGGAGCGCTTAGAGTCCCGCCCCCGGCTAGAACCATTTTAGAAATTCGAGGTGCTCCAAGGCACTTAAATAGAGCCACAATAGGCACGAGCCTTAGGCAAAGTGTAGGGGAAGTGACTAGGTCTGGAAGGATCTATCAACCCCAACACTTAGAAAAATCTGCTAAAAAAATGGTCAGTATCTCTGGCCCTTGAAAAGCATGCATACCTAAGGTCTCACCAAAAATGGACAAAGGTCAAATTGTTTTAACCACATATGATTTCGAAAATCATCTCTCCAAGATCCCAATAAACATGTCCATCCTAGAGCTGATACAAACCTCACCTAGGCATAGGCTTGTTTTAGAAAAAATCTTAGAGAGAGCCAAGGTTAACTCAAACATAACCCCTGAGTCCTTGACAATTCAAGTGGTGTCTATAAGTACAAAAACGCCCATCGTGTTCTCAAAAGACGAGATAGAAAGACCCTATGAAGCCCACAACCAAGCTTTGCATATCGAGATAGTTTTGAATCACTATCCTCTCGACAAATGCTTAGTTGATGTGGGAGGAGGTCTCAACATCCTTCTGCTCCACATGGCGTATCAAATCGGAGTCACCTTGACTTCTGTGAACCCAAGCCCCATCGTAATCACTAGATACGATGGGAATGCATCTAGACCGTTGGGAGTTGTAGAGTTACCCATGGAAATGGGGGGCATAGCCCACATGGGAGTGTTCCATGTCTTAGACATACACCCCCATTACAACCTATTGCTTGGAAGACCCTGGATACATAGACTGTGAGTTATGCCATCCACCTTCCATAGGTGTGTGAAAATCCCCTACGAAGACAAGATTGTGGTAATTCTAGGTGAAAACTATCCTCAGCTTCAGGGAATCCAAAATTTCCCATGCCTATCAGGTCACCAAGTTTATGAGGACAACCTTGGAAAGACCTTGGTCGAGACACCCAAGCTCGTCCTCCAAAAACCTAGGAAGGTCGTGTGTATCAAAGGGTAGCCCAAGGCTTACCCATCCAAAATTATAACCATCCTAGGAAAGACCAAGTGTCGTCTATTTCAAAAACCCTAGACAAGAAACCATTCATGCATGACATGGACGATAGCAAGTTCCAAAATCATGAATTATACCAAAACTTTTCAAAAAACAAAAAATCGTGGAACATGCTATTGAACATGGGGTACATGCCATGCCAAAGTCTAGAGAACCAAAACCAAGGTTGCCTCAAGCCCATAATGCCAAGTGCAAACCCAAGCCGATATGGGATAGGCTATATTCCAAAAATACCACCAGAACCTCCACCTATGACCACCTAGGTCAAGGGTGCCCTAAACCTAGTGAAGCAGAAACCTACGATTTAGACCTCTTGTTTAGAGTCTAATTTGTGGCATTTTACTTCGTAGGTATGATGGAAGATTCCTCCTTAAACCAAAATCCAAAAAAATTACAAATTCTCAAAATACAAAAAAAAAAATTGAAAAATCTCAAAAACCAAAAACATTAGAAATTTGTGAAAAATCCAAAAAAGTTGTAGTTTGTATAGCTCCAAACATCTTTGCTTTGCAAAAAACCAAAAAATCGAAAAATTAGAAAATCTCAAAAACAAAACCTTGTGTATAGTAGCTCTTGGCAAAAATTTGGAAAAAACCAAGGCTTTTGAAGAAATCTTCTTCATAAAAGGACCCAAGTCTTCAAAACCTGTAGAAACTCCAAAATTAAAACCAGGTGTCTACAAAAATCATGCATCCACTCCAAATTCCCTAGGATTTAGAATTCTAGAGAATGGTCAAGGCCCGGAAGAGGATCCCCTTCTCCTTGAGGAGGATCCCACTTTTGAGCTTCCCGAGTTTAACAAAATCCTTGATTTTGAAAAACCTTTGAATTCGGTAGGAGGGGATTTCATAGAGATCAACTTAGGGAATGAAACAAAACCCAAACACATTAAGATAGGCGCATGTTTGCATGAGCATGAAAAAGCATCATTCATTGCATTCTTGAAAACCTATATCGATGTGTTTGCATGGACTTATGAAGACATGACAGGTATAGACCCAAAAGTGGTAGAGCATTGTCTTCCCCTAGATCTAGAATCAAAACCCATAAAACAAAAGCTTAGAAAGATTCACCCGAACGTACATTCGCAAGTAAAGGAGAGTTTAGAAGATCTGCTTAAAGCTAGTTTTATAAAACCCATTGCGTATTCTAATTGGCTTTCCAACATTGTTGTAGTTCAAAAATCCAATGGGAAAATACGAATTTGCATTGATTTTAGAAACGTGAACAAAGCCACGCCAAAGGATAACTTCCCTTTGCCAAATATTGATTTGATATTCGATAGTACTTCAAATCATGAAATGTTTTCCTTTATAGATGGCTACTCGGGCTATAATCAAATCAAATTAGCCCCAAGAGACCAGGCTAAAACTGCCTTCACCACACCCTGGGGCACTGTAAACACCCCAAAATCCCACGACTTTCATAAAACATACCTAGTTTACAAAATCAATTCCAAAAAGGCACTTTGAGTTTTAAAAACCTAAGAGTCTTCCCAAAACCCTGTAAATATTGCTTTACACCCTGTAAATAGTGTTTTGAAACCTGTAAATACTGTTTTGGAATCCCGTATCCCATACAAACTTCTTCAAACTTGGGCTAAGCCCCATTTTTCCCAAAAAGCCAAAGACGAACAGGTGAAGCATGGAAGACGACACCTGATCAAAAAGCAGCTCAGAAACCCGCCCACAAAGGCCAAATCAAAGGTAACTTTAGAAACTAGGGCAGAAGCCCAAAAACAACACCCTAGCATAATAAAAGTCAGGGTCAAAAGGCAAAAGGAAGGCCCAAGCATGAGGCAAATTGCAAGCCCGGCACACCTAGAAGCCAAGTCAAGTACATCCACTCAAGCAGCATAAACCTGAGCCAGAAATGGCGAAATTGAGCAGAAATGGAGTCCAAATGACCAAACTAGGGAAAACCCAGCATAAGACGGAGCGCTAATGAAGCCAAGGCCCGCACAAAACATCCGCCTTAAAAAGCCAAGAAGGACCATCCAGAGAAATTTTGGATTGGATCTGGACCATAAATATCCATATCCATATCCAAATAGTGTTTGGATTTGGGTCGATCCAAATAATGTTTGGATTGGATCAAATTTGGACCAAAATATCCATATCCATATAAATGTTTGGATTTGGATCAGATATGGATCCAAAATACTCAAGATCTGAGATCCAGATCCAAATAGTGTTTGGATTGGATTTGGATTCCAAGACCCAAATCCAAAACCCATATCCAAGACCCACCTCATTTGCCTATAAATAGAGGTGAGGGGGTCCCCAAAATGCTACACATGAAATGCTTGGGAGGAGAGAGAGTGAGAGAGGGACCTAGCCATGTTGGCTCATTGGGTGAGGTGGGCTCAAGCCATGTGGGCTAAGTGGGTCTAGACCAAGGGGCTGCAACCAAGGTGGGCTCGACCAAGGATGGCTGCAACCGTGGAGAAATGGGCTCAACCAAGAAGGACCGGCTCCAAGAGGTAGGTCCCCTAATCCTAGCCTAACCCCTCCCTAATCCTAGCCTAACCCCACCCTAATCCTAGCCTAACCCCTTCTTAATCCTAGCCTAATCACCTAACCTACTTCACTAAACCTCACCCTAACTGAACCTAACCTAACCCAACCGACTCAAACTAGACACCTAGGCTAAACCCCAAAACCTCACGTACCCGGCAACCCTGTGCACCCTGCCTACGTGCGCCACCAGACAACTTCCCCTCAGCACCCTGCCACGCCAACAACGCACTACCCGCGTCCCCCCGGACGCATGCAGCATGCCCCGCACTCTGTCCACCCACCCCACACGCCATCTCGCGCCACCCTGCGGTGCCCCCTCCTAGCGCTAGATGCCCGGCACGCCCAGCGCCCTACAGCCTGCTTGCGCGCGCCGACTGCTGTGCCAATCACCTGCTGCCCCATCCCAGCCTTAGCCAGCTTTAGCTAGCCACTCCAGCCCCATCTTGTCCGTGACCTACCACTTAGGCCGTGACCCCCTTTGCTTGATTGAACCTAGGTTCTCCTAAGACCCTAAGTCCGTGAGCCTTCCCTAGGACCACCCTTAACCAACATTCTTACCGTGCACCCTTTTGCCGGACTCAAACTCTCAACACACGAGCTTTCCTTAAGCCTCAAACTCTCTCTTAAACCCACCTAGGGAGACCCCTCTTGGTTTCCCAAGACGGACACAAGCCCGAAGTGAAACACAAGCCCAATCTCGAGCAAGTGAAGACGGACCGGCTATTTGTAAGTGTCTAAACTTGGTCCCTTACGCTAAATTGCTTTGTACTTAATTCAATTCGGATATGGGGTTGTATTAACGGAGCGTTGTCTCACCCCGAAATGTAATATTGTTGCTTGGAACACGAGACACATACGTGCACTTGAGCTTTAGCTCTTATATCGTACACGATACACACAAGTGCACTTGAACCTTAGCTCTTATTTTGTACACCAAGCACCCACGTACACCATTGAGCCTTCGCTCTTACTCCCAAGACTCTAGTAAGAGCCATATACGCTCCAATTTCATTCGGGTTTTAAGGTTCAAGTCGTGTGAGTTTGTCGTTTCAATTACACACTCTCACCCAAGGAACACCCGAGCACTTGCTCAAGCACTCACATACCATTTTGGCCTTGGCAACCCCTAAGATATAGACATATCTATATACTTTTAGCTGTGTGAGTTTTCCCGATTCAGTTGTGTACGTTTTTCAATTCTGAGTTGTTAATTTTCAGTCGTGTGAGTTGCATTTCAATATATACACAACACACACACACACGTTGACGACCTTCGGGCTCATATATATATAGTTGTATCTCCCTTTCGGCTGGGTTTTACATTCCAAGTCGTGTGAGTTGTCTTTACATTTATACACAACACACACGCACACGTTGGCGACCTTCGGGCCCATATATATAAGTATTTCCCTTCCGCACTTTACATTCAAGTCGAGCGGGGTTTTATATTCTGTTGCGTGAGTTGTCTTTCAAATTATACACAACACACACACACACAATTGAGCCTTTCCGCTCTTATATCTATATCTCCCTTCCGCTGCGTTTTAAGGTTCAGCTGCGTGAGTTGTCTTTCAATATATACACGACACACACTCACACATTGAGCCTTTCTGCTCTTAAAATATAGCTATATTTCCCTTTTGCAATTTCCCTTCAGCTATGTCTTTCAATTTCGGGTTTTAAGGTTCAGTTGTGTGAGTTTGCATTGCATATCCGCCATACCACGAGATAGGGCGCATACTTGCTTCAAAGCAACCTCGAACAACCCGTGCAAAATCGCCAAGACTTAGGCACTTGATGCACACATCTCACACCTAAGTGGCTAAAACCAAAGACATAGGAACGTGCAAAACCCCACGTAAATAAAATATGCAATTAGACAAACAAAATGATCAAATACTTTCATACTTTTTAAAAAGGTCATGCTTGATTAAAATCGAGATTTCTAAGCGTACAAACTGACCCTTGAGTATCGGTTCAAGAAAGTTTGCGATGAGAAGAGCCCACTTGTCCACAGTCGCACCCTAAGTCAGATATTTCGAAACTTACTTTACTAGTTTGAGTAAGCTAGCTGGTACGCCCTTTTAAAGTGACTTAGACATACGAAAAGGTTCACTCTAGGCCTAAAAACCCAGAGTGGAAATTTCCGCGTGTCTATAGGCACATACTGCTATACAGTCTTGCCCTTTGGTTTGAAAAACGTTGGTGCCACATACCAAAGAGCCATGACCACGATCTTTCATGATCAAATTCATGAGATCTTAGAAGTGTATGTGGATGATCTCTTGGTAAAGTCAAAAACCCGAGATATGCACATCGAATCTATGCAAAAAGTTTTCGAAAGATTGAGGCTTTATAAGGTGAAACTAAACCCTCAAAAGTGCGTCTTCAGAGTATAATCCGGCAAGCTTTTAGGTTTTATGGTGAGCCAAAGGGGCATTGAAGTCGACCCCTCTAAGTGTCGAGCCATTATAGATATGCCTCCACCCTCCAATTTAACACAAATCTGAAGCCTCTAGGGTCGCCTCCAATCAATTAGAAGGTTTATCTCAAACCTCGCTACAAGATGCGAACCTTTCAACAAACTTTTAAGAAAAGGAGTGAAATTCGTATGGGACGATGATTGCCAAAAAGCTTTCAAAAGATTAAAAGTGTATTTGGTTAATCCTCCTGTTTTAAACCCTCTAAAGCAAGGAAAACCTCTTTTGCTTTATATTTCTGTGCATGCGAATACTTTGGGTGCATTATTAGCTCAATATGAGGATGATACCCATAAAGAGTATGCCATCTACTATATTTCGAAAACTCTATTGACTTATGAATGAAATTATCAAGCCATGGAGAAGACTTGCTTAGCCTTGGTATGGGCCTGCCAGAAATTTCGACACTATTTCCTAGATCATGAGATCTGGATAGTGTCTAGGCTTGATCCAATCAAGCATGTGTTTGAAAACCTATTCTCACGGGTAGCCTGGGTAAATGGCAGCTCCTCTTGATGGAGTATGACCAGAAATTCTACCATCAAACCTCTATCAAGGGGCAAGCCCTAGCCGACTATGTGGCCGACTTCCCTTTAGAGGATTCATATCCCACACTTGATAAAATGCCCGATGAAGGCATCTTTCAAAATCACATTTTATCAAATTACTCAAATGAAAACCAAGTGTGGAAGATGCACTTCGATGGGGCACGAAACCAAAGAGGGGTTGGGGCAGGAATCATCCTCATATCCCTTGAAAAGGGGAAATACCCATCTTCATTCGCCTAGATTTCAAATGTTCCAACAATACAGCCGAGTATGAAGCACTCATACAAGGCTTGAAAATTTCGAAAACTCTAGGGACATCATGCATCGAAGTCTTTGGAGATTCTTTACTTGTCATAAACCAAGTGTTAAAAATTTGGCAAGTCAAAAACGAAAAACTCCTTCCATACTGTAGACATGCGGAAATTTCCACTTCGGGTTCTTAGGCCTAGAGTGAACCTTTTCATATGTCTAAGTCGCTTTAAAAGGGTGTGCCACCTAGCTTACTCAAACTAGCGAAGTAAGTTTTGAAATATCTGACTTAGGGGTGACTGTGGACAAGTAGGCTCTTTTCGTCGCAAACCTTCTTGAACCGATGCTCAAGGGTCAGTTTGTATGCTTAGAAAACTCGATTTTGAACAAGTGTGACCTTTTTTGAAAAGTATGAAAGTGTTTGATTGATTTGGTTTGTCTAGTTGTAGATTTTATTTACGTGGGGTTTGCACGTTCCTATGTCTTTTGTTTTTAGCCACTTAGGCGTGAGATGTGTGCATCAAGTGCCTAAGTCTTGACGATTTTGCACGGGTGGTTCGAGGTTGCTTTGATGCAAGTATGAGCCCTATCTCGTGGTATGGCGGATATGCAATGCAAACTCACACAACTGAACTTTAAAACCCGAAATTGAAAGACATAGCCGAAGGGAAATTGCGGAAGGAAAATATAGCTATATCTTAAGAGCGGAAAGGCGTAATTGTGGGCGTGTGTGTTGTGTATAAATTGAAAGACAACTCACACGAGTTTGAATGTAAAACCATGCTCGACTTGAATGTAAAGTGCGGAAGGAAAATACTTATATATATATGGGCCCGAAGGTCGCCAACGTGTGCGTGTGTGTTGTGTATAAATGTAAAGACAACACACGCAGCTGAAATGTAAAACCCAACCGAAAGGAAGATACAACTATATATATATGGGCCCGAAGATCACCAACGTGTGCGTGTGTGTTGTGCATATATTGAAATGTAACTCACACGACTGAAAATTAACAACCCGGAATTGAAAGACGTATACAACTAAACCGGAAAAACTCACGCAGCTGAAAGTATATAGATATGTCTATATCTTAGGGGCTACCAAGGCCAAAATGGTGCGTGAGGTGCTTGATCAAGTGCTCGGGTGTCTTTGGGTGCGAGTGTGTAATTGAAATGACAAACTCACACGACTTAATGTAACAACCCAACTGAATGTAAATACATATATATGATAAGAGCGAAGGCTCAATGCACACGTGGGTGAAGTCTGTAAATTGAAGACAACTCACGCAGCTCTTACTAGAGTCGGAGTAAGAGCGAAGGCTCAATTATGCATGTGTGTGCTTGATGTACGAGATTAAGAGATAAAGCTCCAATGTTCGTGTGTGCTTCGTGTATCAAGCATTGTTATTACATTCTGGGGGGAGACAAAGCTCCGTTAATACAACCCCGTATCCAAATTGAATAGAATGTAGAAGGAGATATGTAAATACCGAATTTGAAACACTTACAAGTGATTCAGATGTTTGTCCACTCCAATCTACATGAGCTTGTGCTAGCTTTATAACCACGGACGTGCTCCCTTTGAAGCTTGAGGAGTGAAGTGGCTGACCGGGGCCTTTGAGCTTGGTGGGCTTTTGGCTTGGGAGGTGAAGGTTCACCGCAAGAGGTTGCGGGTTTGGTGCTTGTGTGGGATAGGTGTGGTATGGGATGCTACGGGTCTTAGTGGGTTGTGTGGGATGATGGAATGGTGTAGGGTAAGGTCACGGCTGGGTGTTGGGATATGAGGCGGTGGTGTGGGAGCTACGGGTACTACGGATTAGGTGGGGTTATGTGCAGAATGATGTGAGGTGTGTGGGAGCTAAAGGTCACAACTGGGTTGTGAGGGGGGACGTGAGGCGGTGGATGGGATGGGAGTTGGGGTCGGCACTAGGTAGATAGGGTGTATGGTGAAGCTATGTCGGTTAAGGAGAGTGGAGGTCGGTGTTGGGTAGGTGGTGGAGTAAGGTGGTGGTGGGATGGTATGGTGGCAGGTCGGTGGTGTATGGTGGAGTTGGTTGGTGGCCGGGACTTAGGTAGAGTCGGTGTTAGGTCGGCGCCAGGAGGGTCTCGGGGTGACAGGCGACAGGCGTGGCGCGCGAGAGTGAGTCGGTGCGGGGCGCGGGCGTGGCACGTGGGGTGCTTGCGGTACGCGTGGGGTGCGTGCAGTGCGCAAGGGGTAGTGAGAGGGTTCGGGTAGGTCTAGGGGTGGCTGGGTGTTTAAGGTTGGGGTCGGTTAGGGTATTAGGTGGGTCTAGCTTAGGCTTAAGGGTGTTGTGGGGTAGTTAGGTGTGGTTAATTAAGGTCGGTTTAAGGTGGTTTAGAGGGGTGAAGAAGAACAGTTTAGGGGGTTAAGCAAGCTTACCTCTTTGGGTCGGTTGGGGCGTACTCAAGGCTTAAGCCAGCCACTCCAAAACACCTTTGATTAGGCAAATCTAGCCCTTCAATTAAGGTGGGGCAACCCACATTAATCCCTCACTAATGCACAATGAAACCACTAAACAAATGAAGAAAGTACTAAGCACTCACCTTAATACCCTCTCTCTCCTCCAAGCTCCTCCCTTTGGAATTCACGTGAACCCTTGAATGGAGACCCCCTCACCTTTATTTATAGGCAAGTGAGGTGGGTCTTGGATTTGGGTTTGGGTTTGGGTTTGAGATCTGGATTTAAATCCAAACACTATTTGGATCTAGATCTGGATAATTTTGACCAGATCTGATCCAAATCCAAACATTTTTATGGATATGGATTTGGAATTTTTGAACAGATCCGATCCAATCCAAACACTATTTGGATCGGGCCCAAACCCAAACACTATTCACTATTTGGATTTGGATATGGATATTTATGGTCCTGATCCAATCCAAATTTTCTCTGGATGGTCCTTCTTGGCTTCTCGAGGCAGACGATCTGTGCGGGTCCTAGCTTCATCAGTGCTCCGTCTAGTGTTGGGTTTCCCCAATCTTTGTCGTCTGGACTCCTTTTCGCCTTTTCGAACTCCGTTTCTGCACATTTCTGATTTTTCTAGTTCAACATTCTTGATGCTTGAACGAGGATGGTCGATCTGGCTATTTAGTGCTCCTGGCTTGCAACTTGCTTCGTGCCTGGGCCTTCCTTTCGCCTTTTTAACCTGACTTTTATCAGGCTAGCATGCTCTTCTAGGCTCTGGAAACTACTTCTGAGCCTGCTTCTGGAATTTGTCTTCGTGAGCCACTTGTTGGGCTGATTTTCGATCAGGTGTCGTCTTCGCATGCTTCACCTGTTCGTCTTTGGCTTCTTGGGAAAATGGGGCTTAGCCCGGGTTTAAAAGCTTATATTCGATACGGGGCTTCAAAACACTATTTACAGGATTTAAAGCAATATTTACGGGGTTCAAAACAATATTTACAGGGTTCAAAACAATATTTACAGGTTTCAAAATGCTATTTACAGGGTTTTGGGAAGGCTCCTGGGTTTTCAAAACTCAAAGTGCCTTTTTGGAGTTGATTTTGTAAACCAAGTATGTTTTATGAAAGTCGTGGGATTTTGGGGTGTTTACACATACCACGAATTGGCCACCAAGCTGGTCGAGTCGTTCAAATCATGTATACTCACACGCGTAGGAAGAGAGGATAATGGCATAGCCGATGCCCTCTCATCCTTGGGCTCAGCCCTAAGGGTCGATCCCACCTTGGGAACTTGATCCTTAGAAATATGGCACTCGCCCACACCATCCACACACGATTTAGAGATTTGCCAAAACAACACAATTTCCACTGAAAAACCCTAGTTTCAAGACATTAAAGAGTTTTAGAAAATGGAGGATTTTCAGAATTTGCTTCGTCCAAAGACAAAGCTTTTATACGAAGAATTTCAACCCGATATCTGATTTTGGGAGGGGTTGTTTACAAAAAGAGTTTTACTGGCATCTTACTAAGGTGTGTCGACCTGGAGGAGGCTAGGATAGTAATGCATGAATTCCACGATGGAGAGTGTGGAGGGCATGTAAATGCCAATATGATGGCAATGAAAATACTTAGGGCGGGTTATTTTTGGTCCACTTTAAAGCAGGATTGCAATGACCATGTTAGGAAGTGTCACCCATGTCAAGTGCATGGATACGCCATTCATACCCCGTCATCCACATTGCATTCCGTGGTCAGCCCATGGCCATTCACCATGTGGACATTTGACATCACCAGACCAATATTTCCAAATACTTCAAATGGGCATAGGTTTATACTAGCAGCCACTGAATACTTTTTCAAATGGGTTGAAGCTACCTCCCTGACCAATGTTCAGGGGCAACATGTAGTGGCGTTCATTAGGAAAAATATTTTGGCTCAATTTGGGGTTCAAAAAGACCTAGTGTCTGATAATGACACCCCCTTCAAAAATGAGAGGATGGTTAAGTTATGTAACACGTATTGTATAACTCACTACTTCTCATTGCCCTACTACCCTCAAGGCAACGGCCAAGCCGAAGCCACCAATAAGACTCTCATAAGCATTATTGAGAAAACTTTAGAGAAGGGTAGGACGTGGCATGAGAAGTTGGATGAAGCCTTATGGGCTTATAGGACTTCCATCCAGACTCCCACAAATGCCACGGCATTTGAGTTGGTCTATGGCACAAACGCCATTCTTCCCATTCATACTAAACTTCATTCATTTCATATATCACTTGCACTCGACCTTCCCCTAGAGACGCTACAGCATGCTAGAATAGCCGAGCTTGATTTATTAGAGAGAAGGCTCCTTGCCATGGATCATGCACATGCATACCAACAAAGGGTAGCCCGACACTATGAGAAACATACGAGACCTCGCCACTTCAAAGTGGGAGACCTTGTGCTCAAAATCATCCAACATCGTGGCCCACATCCACTTGGAAAGTGGCGGCCCAAGTGGGATGGCCCTTATGTTGTACGTGGAACCACCACGAATAATGCCTATTGGTTAGTCGATGTTGAGGGTAGGAACTTAGCAGACCCTATGAATGCTCAATATTTGAAAAAATACCACATGTAGGGTCTAAGCTAAGTCCTATTTCGAAAATATTTTGAGAAAATCTCCTTTGAAACTTCGTGAGTGAGGGTCAAAGTAGATCGTGCAAAACCCTGAATGAGAGACTCGATGCTTGTGAAAAAGCGGAGTTTTCCAAAACCAATGGGTCATATTTCAAAAATCCTTCTTCTTACAAAAGAGGGCCTGGTTCAAAATAGCAAGATACTTGCAAGTAGCACGTGTTATTTCTAAATAGGTTGATCTGGGATGAATCGAGTAGATCCTTGGGATAAGTCCTTCCCCTCTTCTCTTCTCTTCTCCAAAAGGAAAACTTGGTGAAAAGCAAAAGTGAAATCCCTACAAAAATCTCTTTCCCCAAGAGCCGAATCAAAAGAAAAATCGTTTATTCTATGGAAAAGAGGAAACAAAGAAAAAATACTCCCAAAGGGAGACCCTCTATGAAAAACAGAAAAAATAGCCCAAAAGCTCAAAAAGAGCAGTTTTCCGCCTCTTTACCTCAAACCATGGGACACTTCAGAAGGAACCATGGTAGCTCTTTTCCCATCCCAACGACTTATCCCAAGTAAAGAAAGGTTCATTCTGAGGTGTAAGCACGAAAATTCTTCGCCCCTGGTTTACAAGACCTAGAAACAAGTCTTTTCGCGTTTACATCGCTTTTAAGTGCGTGCCTGCTAGCTTACTCAAACTAGCGAATGTTTTAAAATATGCCTAACTTTTAAAAGGCAATTGTGGCTAAGCGGGATCGTTTCGCTTGAAACCTTCTTGAACCGGTGCTCAAGGGTCGGTTTAAGCGCTTTAGAAAACATCGATTTCAAACAAACATGAACTCTATTTGAAAAGAAAAGCGAGTATGAGGATTTGTTTGCCTAAATTGCAGCTTTTATTATGGGGTTATCCGTATCCAAGTCTTTGAGTTTTTAAGCTATTTTAGGCCGGATGTGTGTGCTTTAAGTGGCCTAAATTTAGCGAGTTTGGAGCGTAGTGCGGGGTTCTCTCTTTGAAAATACGCAAATGCAAGGATGCATGAACTCTCTTCGGGTGTGATATGATGTGAGCTAGTCTCGAATTGAAAGCAACTCACACACCCAGCTTAAAGTAAACACTCGAATGTAAGTGCAACTCACGCAACTGAAAGGGAAATACCCGAACCTTAAAAGCAACTCACACGACTTGAATGTAAATTGCGGAAGGGAGATATACTTATATTAAGAGCGGAAAGGCTCAATGCACGCGTGTGTGAGTGTAGAATAGAAATGACAAACTCACTTGACTTGAATTGAACTTGCCGAAATTGAAATATAAGTATATAAGAGTGGGAAGGCTCAATGTGTTCGTGTGTGTTGTATATAAATGGAAAGACAACTCACACGATTGAAATTGAACTACCCAAAATGTAAATACGTACACAACTGAACATAAAACTCACGCAGCTGAAAGTATATAGATACTCTATATCTTAGGGACAATGAAGGCCCAAAATGTGCGTGAGAGTGTAGAGCAAGTGCTCGAGTGTTCTTGTGTGCAAGTGTGGAAGCTTAAATAACAAACTCACATGACTTGAATGTAAATCCCAAGCAGCTGAAAGTATATAGAGATAGGCTATATCTTATGAGCAACAAAGGCTCAAAAGGTGCGTGAGAGTGTGGAGCAAGTGCGCACGTACGTCTTAGGTGCGAGTGTGAAATGTAAATGACAAACTCATACGGCAAGAATTTAACAGCTCGGAATTGAAATTGCACGGCTTTTACTAAAGTCTTTTGAATAAGAGCGAAGAGTCAATGTGTGTGCAATAGTGTGCAACTAAGAGCGAAAAGGCTCAAGTACACGTGGGTGTCTTGTGTACATCTAAGAGCTAAAGCTCAAGTGTGTGTGTGTGTGCTTGTGTATCAAGCACTAATATTACATCTCGGGGGGAGACCACGCTCCATTATTACAACCACGTATCAAAATTGAATTGAGTATTAAAGGAGTAATGTAAAAGATTGAATTTTAAACACTTACAATGATTCGGCTTTCCTCTTCTTGCTCGTGCTTGGGCTTGTAGTACACCTTGGCAACCAAGAGGAGTCTCCTTAGGTGGGCTTGAGAGAGGTGCTCGGGGCAATCGGGTGTTTGGTCCTTGGAGGGGCTCGGTTTGGCCAAAGGTAGGTTTTGCTAAGGCTAGTCACTACCTAATATGGGGATGGTCCTAAGGTAGGTCACGGTTTAATGGGTGACTTGAGCCAAGGAGGCTCGGGTGGGCGTTTGGGGTGCTCGGCCAAAGGGTTGGCTCTAGTCGGCCTAAAGGGAAGGCTTAGGTGCTCCTAAGGTGTGGCTAGCTAGGGTAAGGCAAGTCACGGTTGGAAGGTCTGCAAGTCGGTGCTGCAGTGGTGCAGCTAAGCAGTCGAGGTGCACAGGGGCTAGGCGCTGGACAGGGGCACTGGGGCGCAGGGCACGCAACAAGGGCACTGAGGCGCAGGGTGCGCAGCAGGGGCACTGGGGCGTAGGGCGCGCAACAGGGGCGCTGGGGCGCAGGGCATGCAGCAGGCACAGGGAGCCGAAAGGCGCGTAGGGTGGCACTAGGGCGCACGAAAGGTGTCGGGTAGTGTCTAGGGTGAGTTTTTGCGGGTTTAGGTTAGGTTGAGTCGGTTTGGAGGGTTTTAGGCTAAGTTTAGGGTTAATTAGGGTGAGGTTTAGTGAAGTGGGTTAGGTGATTAGGTTAGGTTTAGTCGAACTTAGGCGAGGTTTAGGGTAGGATTAGAGGCCTACCTCATGGAGCCGGTCCTTCTTGGTTGAGCCCACGTCCATGCCTTGGTTGCAGCCTTCCTTGGTCGAGCCCACCTTGGTTGCAGCCCACGTTTAAGCCCACTTAGCCAACATGGCTTGAACCTACCTCACCCTTAAGCCAACATGGCTAGGTCTATCTCTCACTCTCTCTCCTCCCAAGCAAGTTCACGTCAATCCATTTTGAGACCCCCACACCTCTATTTATAGGCAAATGAGGTGGGTCTTCGATATGGGTTTTGGATTTAGGTCTTGGAATCCATATCCAATCCAAACACTATTTGGGTATGGATCTCAAATATTTTGGATCCAAATCCGACCCAAATATTTAGTTGGTTTTGGATCTCAGATATTTTGGATCTAGATCCAATCCAAATACTATTTGGATTTGGATATTTGGATCCAGATCCAATCCAAATTACTTTTCTTCAGTCCTTTTTGGCATTTTTCGAGGCGAACGGTTTGTGCAGGCCCTAGCTTCATCAACACTCCATCTTATGCTGGGTTTTCTCCAACTTTGTCGTCCGAACTCCTTCTCGCCTTTTTGGACTTCGTTTCTGCTCATTTTCACCATTTTTTGCTTGGATTTCTACTACTTAGGGGGATGTTCTTGGCTTGGCTTTTGGGTGCTCCGGGCTAGCAGTCTACTTCGGGCCTGGGCCTTCCTTTTGCCTTCTGAACCTGGCTTTTATTAGTCCAGGGTGCTTCTTTTGGGCGTCTGAACCTGCTTCTAAGGCTGCTTTAGTATTCAGGCTTCACCTGTTGAATTTTGGGTTTGACAAAATTGGGACTTGGCTCATATGTGTGAAATTCAACTTGAACGGGTTTAGACAAAATTTTGAAGCTTTTACAGCCCCTAGGTTTTTGAAAACTCCAGAATTGGGTTTTGAAATGAATTTTCAAACCAGGTGTTTGATTTAAAAATTATTTTATTTTAGGGTGTTTACAGATGCCCCTCATTGGCATTATCTAAATTTATTTGGATAATGGCAAAGACGACAACACCCCTATTTAATTTCTCCCTAGATTTGTCCTCGAGAATATGGGATTGTCCCAGTTTTGAGAAAAACATTTGCTTTGTGCCCAGTAAGAGGGGATTTTCATCAAAGGGGACTTTACCTAAGATGGCACTAGTCCTAATTGGGATTGTGCAAGTGTCCATGCATGAATACATGAATGAGTGGCATGGGATGACATGCTAGGAAGTATGGTCTCCTAGAGACTTAATGGAATGGTCGAGCTTTGGGAGTCTAATGAAGACTTGCTGCACCAACTGAGCTGGTCTTATGCTGCTCGATGTTCGGGGGTTTTCTAAACTCATTTTTGAAAGAGGAAAGCTCCTTTTAGCTTCAATTCTAAGGATTTAAGCTTTTCGTGTTTCCCTTTACTTGAGTCTTAACACTCGCTAATCTAGCAGAGGTTTTATAAGAAAATCAAGCCCTATTTCAAAATTCCTACGCCTTACTTAAAATGTCTAATTCTCAAACAAGATGAGATTCAAGTAAGTAAATCCTATTTTTACTTTAGGATTCTTTGAAATGAACCTTTCTTCACTTGGGATAAGTCACAGGGATGGGGAAAGAGTTACCACGGTCCCTTCTGGAGTGTCCCGTGGTTTGAGGCAAAGAGGCGGAAAATTGCTCTGTTTGAGCTTTTTGGCCATTTTTTTCTGTTTTTCATAGAGGCTCTCCCTTTGGGAGTATTTTTTCTTTGTTCCCTCTTTTTCATAGAGTAAACGAATTTTCCTTTTGGGATTCAGCTTTCTTTTGGGAAAAAGATTTTTGCAGGGATTTCCCTTTTGCTTTTAGCCAAGTTTTCCTTTTGGGGAAGAGAAGAGAAGAGGGGAAGGACTTATCCCAAGGATCTACTCGATTTATCCTAGATCAGCCTATTTAGAAATAGCACGTACTACTTGCAAGTATCTTGCTATTTTGAACCAGGCCCTCTTTTGTAAGAAGAAGGATTTTTGAAATGTGACCCATTGGTTTTGGAAAATTCCGCTTTTTCACAAGTGTAAACACCCCGAAATCCCACGAATTTCTTAAAACAAATCTGGTTTTATACAAGCAGCCCCCAAAGGGCCATTTTTGAGTCTGGAAACCCAGGAGCCTTCCAGACAACCCTGTACATATGTTTTAAACTTTATCTTTCTAAAACATATAATATGGCTTTTGAAAACCCTTTTAAAACATGTTTTGAAACCCCGAAGTGGCTTGGCCCGATCAAAACAGGACCAGGAGAGCCAAGAAGAGCCCGGAACCGAAGCACCTGTCGAGCCCGGCACAACAACTCTTGTATCTGATTCACACCCCAGGATCTCGAACGTCCAAGACCTTGTTCTTATCAAAATATCATTTGAAGTCATCTCCGGAAGGCAGAAACGGAGGCGGACAACCATGTTGGCGAAGACCCAACGCAGACGGAGTACTGATGCTGTCAGGCCCCGCACGAATCGTCCATTTCGAACCCAGCTCGAAGGAGTCAGAGTTCAGTTTGGATTGGATCTAGACCATATATATCCAGATTCCAATCCAAACCCATATGTGGACTTGGATTTGGATTTGGATCCAGAGATCCAATCCAATATCCATATCCATGGCCCACATCACCTTCTCATAAATGGAGGTGGGGCCCACTTGAAATTCATGTGGGATATTGAGCATGAGAGAGAGTGGGGGTGAAAAATATCAAGAGTGTTGTATTAAGCTTGACTTGTGTGTCAAGTTTGGGTTTAATCATGTGGGTTAGCCTAATTGAGTGGGTTTAAGCTTGTAATTAGCTAAAACCTAACCTAGGGCTGCACCAACATGGGGTGATCAAGGTCTATGGGCCATGCTAAGGGAGCTCCTTCATCTAAACCTAGCCCAAAATGCCTAAACCTAGCCTAAACCCCTAATCCACCCCTAATCTGAGCCTAATCACCTAACCCACTTCCCTAATCCCGTCCTAATCCCAACCTAATCACCTAACCCACTTCCCTAATCCTTCCCTAAACCTAGATTAATTTCCCTAATCCTAGCCTAAACCTAGCCTAATCACCTAACCTAGCTCACTAAACCTCACCCTAAAACCCAACCACCTAACCTAGCCCTAAACCCCTAAACCACCCTTAGCCCACGATTTACCCAAACCCCTAGTTTTAAAATATCTGGCCCAACCCTTTCCAGCCCACCTTATCTACATACCACCCTACCTAAACCACCTAACCACTACCCTCAGCCCAGCCCTAACCGACCTACCCATCCCCTATTTAAACCCCCCCTCCTTGTGGGCGGGTTTTTCAAAAAGTGGGGGCCCTCACCTCAGCCCAACCGATTCCACTCTCCAAATCCGCCCGCCTGCTCCACTCCCCAACTGCTCCATCTGCTCCACCAGCCGCCACCTGCACCGCCACCTTCCCTCTTCCAGCCACCACCACCATCCCTCAGCCGGACGCCACCACTCCACCCAACCGAACCAGCCAACAGCCACCTGCCCGCCTGCTTCCCACTTCATCCGCCACCTCTCCCCAGTCGGTAAGTACCCCAAACTCCCTCAAAGCCCCTCTCTACCACCTCTCCACTCTTAGCCACCCATCCTACCTTCATCTCAGCCCCTTTGTCACCACCACTTCAACCTAGCCGAACCTAGTATAACCCAAACTGCCGGCCACTACCTAGCCATCATCTCCCATTCGACCTTCCCCTAGGTGTCCTATTCGGCCTTCCCACCAGCTCACCTTTTAGGTCCAGTTTTCCTAAACTCCCAACTCCCCTAGTGACCCTAAGAACCCACTCATTCAGCCTTTTAGACCCCCTACTTTGAGGCGTCATCTACTTGCCGCCGGCCACCTTCGAGGCGCCTATCCCGTGCCCCACTTGCAGCCGGCCAGCACCCTTGATCACCTACCTTTGCGGAGCTCCCGTTTGCAGCCCAAAGCCAAATCCACGCCCAAGCAAGACCTCTACGGACCAGCTACTCGTAAGTGTCTAAACTCGGTCCTTAGTTGTATACTTGCTTGAGATTCAATTTGATACGGGGTTGTAATAATGGAGCATAGTCTCCCCCCGCTTGTAATAACGTGGTTTGGCACAACCACACACGTGCACTCTCTTAGTCGTGCACGATTTTTAACACACACGGGCCCAATCAGCCCCTAATATATAAGTGTACATATATACTTTCATTTTCGAAGGGTTTTGTTTAAGTTGGGTGCGTTGTCTTTCAATTCAAGCACTCTCACACACATTGAGCTTTCGCTCTTATTTGAAAGACCCAAGTAAGGGCCGACCTATACTATTTGGGTTTCATTTCTTGTCGTGTGAGTAAGTCTTTCAATTCAAGCACTCTCACATACATTGAGCTTTCACTCTTATTTGAAAGACCCAAGTAAGGGCCGACCTATACTATTTGGGTTTCATTTCATGTCGTGTGAGTAAGTCTTTCAATTCAAGCACTTTCACACACATTGAGCCTTCGCTCTT
Source organism: Brasenia schreberi (assembly GCA_036023115.1). Classification (NCBI taxonomy): domain Eukaryota; kingdom Viridiplantae; phylum Streptophyta; class Magnoliopsida; order Nymphaeales; family Cabombaceae; genus Brasenia; species Brasenia schreberi. The sequence goes on along the minus strand of JAYKKT010000078.1, from coordinate 16,448,249 downwards.
ACTCCCAAGACCTTAGTAAAGGCCTTATTGCAGTTATATTTGGGTTTCATTTATGTCGTGTGGGTAGTCTTTCAATTCAAGCACTCTCACACACATTGAGCCTTCGCTCTTATTCCCAAGACCTTAGTCAAGGCCATACTGCAATTTATATTTGGGTTTAATTTCATGTCGTGTGTGTAAGTCTTTCAATTCAAGCACGCACCCACATTGAGCCTTCGCTCTTATTTGCAAGACCCGAGTAAGGGCTCATATACGTAAGATATATACATATCTCCCTTCGGTTATTTCCCTTCGGTTATTTCCCTTCTGTTATTTCCCTTCAGTATTGTCTTTACATTTCGGGTTTTCCCTTTGGAGTAGCGTGAGTTTGCATTGCATCTACGCCATACCACGAGGTAGGACGCATATTGCATCAAAGCAAGCCCCGCTCGAATTCGCCCATGTAGTGGAGTGTTCATAACACACAAACTAGGTGGCCCGAAAAGGGATAAAAGAAAAGACTTAGGCACGTGCAAATCCACGTGATCTAAAACATGCAATCGCATCTTAAAGACCCGAAATAGACACCTTGTACCGCTTCGTAGACTTTCTCTCCAAAACTCGATTTTTGCAAAGCGTACAGACTGACCCTTGCACATCGGTGCAAGAAGGTCTGCGACGACAAGAGCTTACTTGCTCACAGTCGCCACGTTTAGAAGTCAGTGTTAAAAATATCTTCGCTAGCTTAAGTAAGCTAGCTGGCACGCCCTATTTGTACACATAAGCCTTAGACACACGAGAAGATCCACTCCAAGCCTCGAAAGAGGCGAAGAGGCGGGGATTTTCGCGCGTCTACAGAGATTGGCACGCCCGGTGGGACGTGAGCCTTTTCAGAAATCGAGTTTATTTGTAGAAGTCTTGCAAAAATTTTGTAAAAAGGTGTCGTTTTAACTTGTTTTCTTTGCTTGTACTTAGGAAATTTTGAAAAAGCTTGAAAAGCATGTCAAAATCCAATCCAAGTGAAGTGTCGAGCCAAGGCTCATGCGCATCAAGTTCTCACTCTAGGAGGATTTTCAAAAACAAAATAAAACTAGATGAAATCGAGGACTTGAGAAGGGAGTTTGAGGCCAAAATCGATGCTCTCAGCCAAGAGGCTGAAGTAGGCGATTCATGTTCATCAAACGGTGAACAAAGGCCTAAAAAGAAATCTGAAAAACCTCGCAAGCAAAAAGAGGCCTCCGTAATAGAAGGCAACCAATACCACGAGTCCTTCACACAAAAGGACCGTAAAGCCCTACAGCAGCTGCTGAAAGGGTAAAATAAAGAGAAAAGAAGCTACGCCCTGTCTGATTTCCTTCCTATGGATTACGAAACAGACAGTGACGATGAAGTACCGAACTTCCATCGGTATGATGGCATGGGAGACCCTAGGTCTCACTTGCAGCTTTTCTCGCGTCGAGCCCACAAGAAGAGAAAGGACTCGATGAAATGGGTGTATTGGTTCCCTCTATCCCTTAAAGGCACAACTGCTAAATGGTTGGCTTCCTACGACTTAAGTCAGTTCGCTACTTTTGAAGAGTTAGCGAACTGCTTCATGCAAAGATTTGCACACAACGTGGAAGTCACGCCAACCCTGAATACCTTAAGGGATACAAAGCAAGGCATGAACGAAGACGTGCATGCCTTCATTATAAGATGGAGGTCGCTTTTAGGCCAAGTGCGAGAGCCTATATCCAAAGGATGAGCAGTAATGCTCATCCTGGATAATTTTAAAAGCGAGTTAAAAACCCTTCTCTCGCTCCATGAGATTTCAACTTTCCATAAGTTGATCAAAAAGGCCTCCCTTTTCGAAACCAACTTGCGAAAAGGGACATACGATCACTTATGGAAAGGAAGTGCCATTCCAAAAACCCGTTTGGAAAAGCCCATCGCATATGGGCTGCCCACGACGGACAAAGGGGCAAAGCCCCATAAAATCGCCAATGTCCGGGTGGATCCAGGCATGGCGGGCACTTCCAAAAATTTTGAAAAAATAGAAAATAAGAGAGAACGTAATTTTCAAAAAACGGTTGAAAAACGGGAGTACACTCCGCTGGGGCAACCTGTGTCGGAGGTCCTAGACCTCTTACTTGCCCAGGGCATGATCGAACTCCCTGAAATCCCCGAAGGAGTCACGTCCAAAGGGGGGTATTTAAACCGATTTTGCAAGTATCATCGGCTCAAAGGCCATGATACCAAACGCTGCTTCTCTCTTTTAAATAAAATTGAGAACTTGATAGCAGAAGGCCGGCTCCAGGTCACTACAGAACCTGAGCCACCTCAAGCTATCTTCAAGGAACCCTTTCCCAAACACGCCAGTGGCAGTGGGAAAGGAAAGGAGGTATGTACCCTCACCTTTTCCAAGGAACTAGCGCAAAAGCCAGAACCTGGTCGACCTGCTTGTGCACCCATCCTTGTATTATACAAGAGGCCCTCCCAAGTCGTCATTCGGGGACCACCAAAAGTGGAAACCCCGACAAAACCAGTTTTGAAAATCCAAGGTTCTCCTCAGCTCATCCTTAGAGCCAAGTTTAGCGCGAACCCTAAGCTGGTCGTGGGGGAAGTCACTAGATCTGGGAGGATCTACCAACCCCCGCACCTTCAAGGTGCTCAAAAGGTGGTCAGTGTGCCTGGCCCCTCAAAAGCATGTATCCCTAGTGGTCTGCCAAAAGCAGATAAGGACAAAGTCATCCTAAATCCTTATGATTTCGAAAACCACCTTTCAAAGATTCCTATTCACATGTCTATCCTAGAGCTTATCAAAACCTCGCCTAGGCATAGACTTGTCTTAGAGAAAATTCTAGAAAGGGCCAAGGTTGATTCGAACATAAGTCCGGAATCCTTGTCTGCCCAAGTGGCTTTATTAGGAGCGAAATCGCCCATCACCTTTTCGAAAGATGATGTAGATAGACCCTACGAAACCCATACCCAGGCCCTGCATATTGAGGTGGTTCTAAACAACCACTCTCTGGACAGGTGCCTAGTCGATGGTGGAGGAGGGCTCAACATCCTTCCACTTCACGTGGCGTACAAAATCGGAGTCACCTTGACTTCAGTGAACCCAAGCCCCATCATTATCACTGGATACGATGGGAATGCGTCTAGGCCTTTAGGATCCATCGAACTCCCAATGGAAACGGGAGGGATCGAACACACGGGGGTGTTCCATGTCTTGGACATCCACCCCCATTATAACCTGTTGCTGGGAAGGCCCTGGATACACAGCTTGTGCACTGTGCCATCCACCTTCCACAGGTGTGTTAAGATCCCTTTTAGGGACCAGGTCGTAGTGATCCTAGGTGAGAGTCACCCACAACTTCAGGGGATCATAAACTCCCCTTGTTTATCAAGCTCCCAGGCCCATGAGGCTAACCTGGGGCAAATCATGGTTGAGCCACCTCGGCTCGTGTTAAACAACCCTAGGAAGGTTGTATATGTGAAGGGGCCGCCCAAAACAGGCCCCCTCCCGACTCTAATCCTCCTAGGAAAACCCAAGCGTTCCCTATTTCCAAAACCCCTGGACAAAAGGCCATACGAGCCTAATATGGACGATAGCATGTTCCAGGACCACGACTTGTATCCCATCTTTTCAAAAAACAAAAGGTCGTGGAACATGTTATTGAATATGGGCTACACGCCCTACAAAAGTCTAGGGGCACAAAACCAGGGTCTCCTAGAACCCATCCTTCCTAGGGCCAACCCAAGCCGATATGGGATCGGCTATACTCCCCGAATACCGTCGGAGCCACCCCCTGTGACCACCTGGGTCAAGGGTGCCCCGGAGCCTGTCTTAGAAGAGACCTACGATTTAGACCTCCTATTCCGAGTCTAACCCGTAGTGTTTTCCCTTTGTAGGTATGACGAAAGATCCCTTTTTCTAAAAATACCAAAAACATTTGAAAACTTAAAATCGAAAAACAAGAAAAACCAAAACAATGGAAAAACAAAAACTCGAAAAAAGTGTGCTTTGTATAGTTCCCAAAGTTCTTGTTTTACAAAAACCCAAAAAAATCGAAAATTTGGAAAATACCAAAAAGATTTTGTACATAGCTGCTCCTGGTAGGCCTTTAGCAAAAGAAAAGGATTTCGAAAGAAGCGTCGTCTGCATAGCCAGACCAAAAATTTCGAAGTCACTTGAAAATCCAAGTACAAAACCAGGTTATTTTAAAAACCACGCATCAAGTTCCCTCGGGTCTATAGCCCACGAGAATGATCAAAGCCCAGAAGTGGATCCCCTTGAGGAAGATCCCACTTCTGAGCTCCCAGAATTTCATAGAATTCTCGATTTTGAAAGACCTTCCCAATCAGTAGGAGGAGATTTCGTAGAGGTGAACCTAGGGGATGATTCCAATACCAAAAACATCAAAATAGGCGCATGCTTGCATGAAACTGAAAAGTTAACATTCATTGCATTTCTACGAACCTATTTAGATGTGTTTGCATGGACGTATGAAGACATGCCGGGCATAGATCCCAGCATTGTCGAGCATCGTCTTCCCTTAGATGTAGGTATAAAACCAATAAAGCAGAAGCTTAGGAAAATACACCCGAATGTACACACGCAAGTCAAAGAGGGTTTAGAAGATCTGCTAAAAGCCAGATTTATAAAACCCATTGCGTATTCTGATTGGTTGTCAAATATCGTTGCGGTTCGAAAAACCAATGGGAAAATTCGAATATGCATCGATTTCAAAAACCTGAATAAAGCCACTCCAAAGGATAATTATCCTTTACCAAACATAGATTTGATAGTCGATAGTACTGCAAATCATGAAATGTTTTCATTCATGGATGGCTATTCAGGCTATAATCAAATCAAACTAAGTCCACGAGATCAGGGTAAGACCGCCTTCACAACCCCATGGGGCACATACTGCTATACAGTCATGCCCTTTGGTTTGAAAAATGCCGGCGCAACATACCAACGAGCCATGAACACGATCTTCCATGATCAAATTCACGAGCTTGTAGAAGTGTATGTAGATGATCTCTTGGCAAAATCCAAAACCCGATGCACCCATATCGAATGTTTACAAAAGATTTTCGAAAGGCTTAGGCTTTACAAAGTAAAGCTAAACCCTCAAAAATGTGTGTTCAGGGTAGAATCAGGGAAGCTTCTAGGCTTTATGGTGAGCCAAAGGGGAATAGAAGTCGACCCCTCTAAGTGTCGAGCCATCATAGACATGGCTCCACCCTCCAATCTCACCCAAGTCCGTAGCCTCCAGGGTCGATTACAATCTGTGCGCCGATTCATATCGAATCTGGCAACTAGATGCGAACCCTTCAACAAACTGTTGAGGAAGGGTACGAAGTTCTTATGGGATGACGAATGCCAAAAGTCCTTCGAGAGACTGAAGGCATACTTGGTTAATCCCCCCGTTTTGAATCCTCCAAAAAAAGGAAAACCGCTTTTATTATACATCTCCGTGCATGTGAATGCTTTAGGAGCCCTGTTGGCTCAATACGAGGATGACACCCATAAGGAGTATGCCATCTACTATATTTCGAAAACTCTCTTGGCTTATGAACGAAATTATCAAGCCATGGAGAAGACGTGCTTGGCCCTAGTCTGGGCCTGCCAGAAGTTCAGACACTATTTCCTAGATCATGAGATCTGGATAGTGTCCAAGCTTGATCCAATCAAGCACTTGTTCGAAAAACCCATTCTCACGGGTAGATTGGGCAAATGGCAACTCCTTCTAATGGAGTATGATCTGAAATACCATCACCAGATCTCCATTAAGGGGCAAGCCCTAGCAGATTACGTGGCTGAATTCCCCTTAGAGGACGCATATCCCACTCTTGTCGAAATGCCTGATGAAGGCATATTGCAAAACCATTTTCAAAACCACATTTTGGCAAATTCTTTCGAAAACCAAGTGTGGAAGATGCACTTCGACGGGGCACGAAACCAACGAGGGGCTGGTGCCGGGATCATCCTAATCTCCCCTGAAAAGGGCGAGATTCCCATAGCAGTCCGCTTAGATTTCGAATGTTCCCACAACGTAGCTGAGTATGAAGCACTCATACAAGGCCTAAGGATTTCGAAAACTCTAGGGGCATCGTGCATCGAGGTCTTTGGAGATTCGCTCCTTGTCATAAACCAAGTTTTAAAAATTTGGCAAGTACGCAATGAGAAACTACTTCCATATCACGAGTTGACCACTCGATTGGTCCAATCCTTCCAGTCGTGTAAGCTCACACATGTGGGAAGAGAGGACAATGGCATCGCCGATGCCCTCTCCTCCTTGGGCTCAGCCCTGAAGGTCGATCCCATTTCAGGGACCAGATCTTTGAAAATATGGCATGCGCCCCGTCCATCCACACGCGACTTGGATATTTGCCAAAACAACCCAGAGTCTATTGGAAAACCCTGGTTCTATGACATAAAACAATTTTTAGAAAATGGGGGATTCACCGAGGAGGCCACGTACAAAGATAAGGCATTCATTCGTAAGATTTCGACCCGATACACCATTCTGGGTGGGGTCTTATACAAAAAGAGTTTTACCGGCATTCTGCTTAGGTGTATCGACCTAGAGGAGGCTAGGATAGTGATGCACGAGTTCCACGATGGAGAATGTGGAGGTCATATTAATGCCAACATGATGGCAATGAAAATACTTAGAGGGGGTTATTTTTGGTCCACCCTGAAAAAGGATTGTCACGATCATGTTAGGAGGTGTCATCCGTGTCAAGTGCATGGGCACGCCATTCATATCCCTTCATCTACATTGCATTCCGTGGTCAGCCCCTGGCCATTTACCATGTGGGCGTTTGACATAGTAGGCCTAATATTTCCAAAGGCCTCGAATGGGCATCATTTTATTTTAGCAGCCACGGAGTATTTCTCCAAGTGGGTGGAAGCCATTTCCCTAACAAATGTAATGGGGAAACATGTGGTGGCTTTCATCCGGAGGAATATCTTGGCTCGATTTGGGGTTCCACGAGACCTTGTGTCTGATAATGGTACCCCATTCAAGAATGAGCGGATGGTTAAGTTGTGCAACACGTATGGCATAACTCACCACTTCTCCTCGCCCTACTACCCTCAAGGCAACGGCCAAGCCGAAGCCACAAATAAGACTCTCATTAGTATTATTGAGAAAACCTTAGAGAAGGGTAGGACGTGGCACGAGAAGCTGGATGAAGCCTTATGGGCTTATAGGACTTCCATCCGGACTCCCACGAATGCCACACCATTCGAGTTGGTCTATGGCACAAACGCCATTCTTCCCATTCATACCCAACTGCATTCATTCCATACATCCATTGCACTCGACCTCCCCCTAGAGACGCTTCAGCATGCTAGGATGGCCGAACTAGATTTGCTAGATGAGAGGTGACTCCTTGACATGGATCATGCTCGCGCATACCGGCAAAGGATAGCCCGACATTATGGCAAACACATAAGACCTTGCCACTTTGAAGTGGGAGATCTGGTCTAAAAACCATCCACCATCGTGGGCCACACCCCCTAGGCAAGTGGCGCCCCAACTGGGATGGACCCTATGTTGTACGAGCAACCACTACGAACAATTCGTATTGGTTGATCGATGTAGAAGTTTGGAATTTAGCAGATCCTATCAATATTCAATACTTAAAGAAGTATCATGTGTAGGATCTGGATTAAATTCCAGTTTTCGAAAAATTTTAAAGGGATAGCTGCCCTGAGACATGTGAATAAGGTGCAAAAGCAACTCGTGTGACCCTGAGCGAGAGAATTCGCACTTGTGAAAGAGTGGAGTTTTCAAAATCGTGGTTGCATTTCAAAATCCTTCATTTTACAAAGAAAGGCCTAGTTCAACATAGCAAGATACTTGCAAGTAGTACGTGCTATTTCTAAATAGGCTGATCTGGAATGGATCGAGTGTAGGCTTGGGATAAGTCCTCCCCTCTTCTCTTCTCCTTCCAAAAGGAAAGCAAAGGCCCAAATCAAAAGGGAATTTCCCATTTAAAGTCTCTTTTCAAAAGAAGGAAACCAGAGTTTAAAAGAAAAATCGATTCTCTTATGAAAAAGAGGGATTAAAGAAAAAATACTCCCAAAGGGAGACCCTCTATGAAAAAAAGGAAAAAGAGGCCAAAAAGCTCAAAAAGAGCAGTTTTCCGCCTTCTATGCCTTAAACCACGGGACGCTTCAGAAGGGACCGTGGTATCTCTTTCCCATCCCTGGCTTATCCCAAGCTAAAGCATGGTTCATTTCGAGGAATCCTAAAGTAAAAATAGGATTTACTTACTTGAATTTCATCTTGTTTGAGAATTCGACGTTTCGAGTAAGACATAGGGATTTGAAATGAAGCTTGTTTTCTTATAAAACCTCCGCTAGATAAGCGAGTGTTAAGACTCAAACAAGGGCAAGCACGAAGAGCTCGAGATCCTTAAGATCGAGGCTCAAGACAGTTGTCCCTTTTGTAAATAGCTTTTGTAAATAAGTTTTGAAAACCGAACATCGAACAGCATAGGATTTGCTCACTTGGAGCAATAGACCTTGTAAGTCTCTAGAGTTCGACCACATCTAGTCTCTGAGAGGTCGCCACTCTTGGCACCACACCCATGTCATCTGCATTCCACACATGGTACTTGCATGAACAAGATCCCATTTTAGGACCAGATTCCATAAGTAAACCCTTTGGCGTGATATCTCCTCCTACCAGAGTTTGTAAAGTTGAGATTTTGCTAAAATGGGACAATCCCATATTCTTCGTGGCTAGATCTAGGGAGACATTAAAAGGGGTGTTTGTCATCTTTGCCCTTATCCAAATCGATTTGGACAAGGCCAAAGAGGGGCATCTGTAAACACCCCGAAATCCCACGAATTTCTTAAAACAAATCTGGTTTTATACAAGCAGCCCCCAAAGGGCCATTTTTGAGTCTGGAAACCCAGGAGCCTTCCAGACAACCCTGTACATATGTTTTAAACTTTATCTTTCTAAAACATATAATATGGCTTTTGAAAACCCTTTTAAAACATGTTTTGAAACCCCGAAGTGGCTTGGCCCGATCAAAACAGGACCAGGAGAGCCAAGAAGAGCCCGGAACCGAAGCACCTATCGAGCCCGGCACAGCAACTCTTGTATCTGATTCACACCCCAGGATCTCGAACGTCCAAGACCTTGTTCTTATCAAAATATCATTTGAAGTCATCTCCGAAAGGCAGAAACGGAGGCGGACGACCATGTTGGCGAAGACCCAACGCAGACGGAGTACTGATGCTGTCAGGCCCCGCACGAATCGTCCGTTTCGAACCCAGCTCGAAGGAGTCAGAGTTCAGTTTGGATTGGATCTAGACCATATATATCAAGATTCCAATCCAAACCCATATGTGGACTTGGATTTGGATTTGGATCCAGAGATCCAATCCAATATCCATATCCATGGCCCACATCACCTTCTCATAAATGGAGGTGGGGCCCACTTGAAATTCATGTGGGATATTGGGCATGAGAGAGAGTGGGGGTGAAAAATATCAAGAGTGTTGTATTAAGCTTGACTTGTGTGTCAAGTTTGGGTTTAATCATGTGGGTTAGCCTAATTGAGTGGGTTTAAGCTTGTAATTAGCTAAAACCTAACCTAGGGCTGCACCAACATGGGGTGACCAAGGTCTATGGGCCATGCTAAGGGAGCTCCTTCATCTAAACCTAGCCCAAAATGCCTAAACCTAGCCTAAACCCCTAATCCACCCCTAATCTGAGCCTAATCACCTAACCCACTTCCCTAATCCCGTCCTAATCCCAACCTAATCACCTAACCCACTTCCCTAAACCTAGATTAATTTCCCTAATCCTAGCCTAAACCTAGCCTAATCACCTAACCTAGCTCACTAAACCTCACCCTAAAACCCAACCACCTAACCTAGCCCTAAACCCCTAAACCACCCTTAGCCCACAATTTACCCAAACCCCTAGTTTTAAAATATCTGGCCCAACCCTTTCTAGCCCACCTTATCTACATACCACCCTACCTAAACCACCTAACCACTACCCTCAGCCCAGCCCTAACCGACCTACCCATCCCCTATTTAAACCCCCCCTCCTTGTGGGCGGGTTTTCAAAAGTGGGGGCCCTCACCTCAACCCAACCGATTCCACTCTCCAAATCCGCCCGCCTGCTCCACTCCCCAACTGCTCCATCTGCTCCACCAGCCGCCACCTGCACCGCCACCTTCCCTCTTCCAGCCACCACCACCATCCCTCAGCCGGACGCCACCACCTCCACCCAACCGAACCAGCCAACAGCCACCTGCCCGCCTGCTTCCCACTTCATCCGCCACCTCTCCCCATTCGGTAAGTACCCCAAACTCCCTCAAAGCCCCTCTCTTCCACCTCTCCACTCTTAGCCACCCATCCTACCTTCATCTCAGCCCCTTTGTCACCACCACTTCAACCTAGCCGAACCTAGTATAACCCAAACTGCCGGCCACTACCTAGCCATCATCTCCCATTCGACCTTCCCCTAGGTGTCCTATTCGGCCTTCCCACCAGCTCACCTTTTAGGTCCAGTTTCCCTAAACTCCCAACTCCCCTAGTGACCCTAAGAACCCACTCATTCAGCCCTTTAGACCCCCTACTTTGAGGCGTCATCTACTTGCCGCCGGCCACCTTCGAGGCGCCTATCCCGCGCCCCACTTGCAGCCGGCCAGCACCCTTGATCACCTACCTTTGCGGAGCTCCCGTTTGCAGCCCAAAGCCAAATCCACGCCCAAGCAAGACCTCTACGGACCAGCTACTCGTAAGTGTCTAAACTCGGTCCTTAGTTGTATACTTGCTTGAGATTCAATTTGATACGGGGTTGTAATAATGGAGCATAGTCTCCCCCCGCTTGTAATAACGTGGTTTGGCACAACCACACACGTGCACTCTCTTAGTCGTGCACGATTTTTAACACACACAGGCCCAATCAGCCCCTAATATATAAGTGTACATATATACTTTCATTTTCGAAGGGTTTTGTTTAAGTTGGGTGCGTTGTCTTTCAATTCAAGCACTCTCACACACATTGAGCTTTCGCTCTTATTTGAAAGACCCAAGTAAGGGCCGACCTATACTATTTGGGTTTCATTTCTTGTCGTGTGAGTAAGTCTTTCAATTCAAGCACTCTTACACACATTGAGCTTTCGCTCTTATTTGAAAGACCCAAGTAAGGGCCGACCTATACTATTTGGGTTTCATTTCATGTCGTGTGAGTAAGTCTTTCAATTCAAGCACTTTCACACACATTGAGCCTTCGCTCTTACTCCCAAGACCTTAGTAAAGGCCTTATTGCAGTTATATTTGGGTTTCATTTATGTTGTGTGGGTAGTCTTTCAATTCAAGCACTCTCACACACATTGAGCCTTCGCTCTTATTCCCAAGACCTTATTTCATGTCGTGTGTGTAAGTCTTTCAATTCAAGCACGCACCCACATTGAGCCTTCGCTCTTATTTGCAAGACCCGAGTAAGGGCTCATATATGTAAGATATATACATATCTCCCTTCGGTTATTTCCCTTCGGTTATTTCCCTTTGGTTATTTCCCTTCTGTTATTTCCCTTCAGTATTCTCTTTACATTTCGGGTTTTCCCTTTGGAGTAGCGTGAGTTTGCATTGCATCTACGCCATACCACGAGGTAGGACGCATATTGCATCAAAGCAAGCCCCGCTCGAATTCGCCCATGTAGTGGAGTGTTCATAACACACAAACTAGGTGGCCCAAAAAGGGATAAAAGAAAAGACTTAGGCACGTGCAAATCCACGTGATCTAAAACATGCAATCGCATCTTAAAGACCCGAAATAGACACCTCGAACCGCTTCGTAGACTTTCTCTCCAAAACTCGATTTTTGCAAAGCGTAAAGACTGACCCTTGCGCATCGGTGCAAGAAGGTCTGCGACGACAAGAGCTTACTTGCTCACAGTCGCCACGTTTAGAAGTCAGTGTTAAAAATATCTTCGCTAGCTTAAGTAAGCTAGCTGGCACGCCCTATTTGTACACATAGGCCTTAGACACACGAGAAGATCCACTCCAAGCCCCGAAAGAGGCGAAGAGGCGGGGATTTTCGCGCGTCTACAACAAGCATCGAGTCTCTCATTCAGGGTTGGCCGTGTACCCTTCTTCTCGCCATTTCCCTTTGAATCACACGGCCAAGGTTGGCCGTGTGCCCTTCTTCTCGCCAAGACCTGGCCTGCCTTAGGTAGGCCCCATACTTACCTAAGTCGACCCAAGACAACCCCACAACCACCTTGGCCGAACCCTAGAGCAAGTCACTCCTACTCGAGCCACCTTGGCTCGAGTTTCACAAGACCTAAACTAAGGCCAAGTGCTGGCCGAATCCTAAGTCTAAACCATACCTAAACCACTGGCCTAATCCTAAGTCTAAACCATACCTAAACCAAGGCCAAGTGCTGGCCTAATCCTAAGTCAAAAACTATACCTAAACCAAGGCCAAGTGCTGGTCATACCCCACACTAAAACCATACCACTCGAGCCACCTTGGCTCGAGTCATACCTTGCCCAAACCGGCCCCAAGTAGCCCCAAACCCATTGTAGCTTGCAGCTCCTGGAACTCCAAGTCTCTCCAAGCTCTCAAGCTCTCCGGCTCCGCTCCCACATGCCACGAATGCCGTAAGAAGAGGTGGATTCGCCCCTTGTACGATCCTAACTCAAAAGGCTGGAAAGTGTAAGTTGATTTCCATATATATCAAATCCCTTTCCATTCAATTCAATTCATCATATGGGGTTGTAATAACGGAGCTTGTCTCCCCCCGGATGTAATATATGTGCTTGATGCAAAACACACACACGTACACTCGAGCCTTTTCGCTCTTATCTGCACACTTTTGCACACAAACGGGCCTCAACAGCCCATAGGATATAGCTCTATTTATATACATTCAGCTGGGTTTTAAGGTTCAAGTCGTGTGAGTTGTCTTTCAATTTATACACTCAAAGCACTCACTCACATTGACCCTTTCCGCTCTTATATATATCTATATCTCCCTTCTGCTGTAGTTTACAGTTCAGTTGCGTGTGTTGCATTTCAATTTATACACAACACCCACGCACAGATTGAGCCTTTCCGCTCTTAAGATATAGATATATTTAAATGTATGCAATTTACATTCAAGTCGTGTGAGTTGCATTCAATTTGGGTTTTCCCTTCTGCTAAGTCTTTAAATTTCGGGTTTTACATTCAAGTTGTGTGAGTTGTATTGCATACTCGCCATACTCGAGCTAGAGTGCATACCTGCATCAAACAAACCCGAACAAAACGTGCAAACATGCCTAAGTGGATAAAATTGAAAGACTTAGGGGCACCCAAATCAAAATCTCGCCAAGGGCATGATTTCAAAAAGATTTTCAAGCACTTCCTTATTCAAAAATCAATTTTGAGTTTAACTTGTTTCAAATGAAGTCTCTATGCGTACAGACTGACCCTTGCACATCGGTGCAAGAAGGTCTGCAACATAAAGATCCCGCTTGCTTACAATTGCCTTTCAAAAGTCAGATATTTCAAAACTACTTCGCTAGTTTGAGTAAGCTAGCTGTCACACCCTAAAAGTAAACGTAGATTGCGAAAAGATTCACTCCAGGCCTAAGAAACCCAGAGTCGAAGATTTTCCGTGTCTACAAGTGTCTCGACCAAGGTCTTTCCAAGGTTGTCCTCATAGGCTTGAGAACCTGATAAGCATGGGAAATTCTGGATTCAATGAAGCTGAGGATGGTTTTCACCTAGAATTACCATTATCTGTCTTCATAGGGGATTTTCACACACCTATGGAAGGTGGATGGCACAACTCGCAGGCTATGTATCCAGGGTCTTCCAAGCAATAGGTTGTAATGGGGGTATATGTCTAAGACATGGAACACCCCCAAGTGGGATATGCCCCCCGTTTCCATGGGTAACTCTACGACTCCCAACGGTCTAGATGCATTCCCATCGTATCCAGTGATTACAATGGGGCTTGGGTTCACGGAGGTCAAGGTGACTCCGATTTGATACGCCACATGGAGCGGAAGGATGTTGAGACCTCCTCCCACATCAACTAAGCATTTGTCGAGAGGATAGTGATTCAAAACTACCTCGATATGCAAAGCTTGGTTGTGGGCTTCATAGGGTCTTTCTATCTCGTCTTCCGAGAACACGATGGGCATTTTTGCACCTATAGACGCTACTTGAATTGTCAAGGACTCAAGGGTTATGTTTGAGTTAACCTTGGCTCTCTCTAAGATTTTTTCTAAAACAAGCCTATGCCTAGGTGAGGTTTGTATCAGCTCTAGGATGGACATGTTTATTGGGATCTTGGAGAGATGATTTTCGAAATCATATGTGGTTAAAACAATTTGACCTTTGTCCGTTTTTGGTGAGACCTTAGGTATGCATGCTTTTGAAGGGCCAGAGATACTGACCATTTAGATTTTTCTAAGTGTTGGGGTTGATAGATCCTTCCAAACCTAGTCACTTCCCCTACACTTTGCCTAAGGCTCGTGCCTATTGTGGCTCTATTTGAGTGCCTTAGAGCACCTCAAATTTATAAAATGGTTCTAGCTGGGGGCGGGACTCTAAGCGCTCCCTAGATTACTACTTGGGTGTTTTTCTTATAAAGGATGTGAGATGATGCACAAGTAGTAAAACCAGAATGTAATGCATGCACTAGACTCTTTGAAGTCGAGAAAGCACATACCTCTTTGCCCTTCCCACTAGTACTTACGTGATTGGGGAAGGGTTCTTTGAAAATGGCTTTGGCAGGCTCTAGTTCCTCAATGACTTGGAGCCGGCCCTGCGCTATCAAGTTCTCGATTTTATTGAGGAGGGAGAAACATTGGTTTGTATCATGGCCCTTGAGCTGATGATACTTGCAAAATCGATTTAAAAACCTCCCTTTGAAAGTGGTTCCCTCAGGAATTTCGGGGAGTATAATCATTTCTTGGGCAAGTAAGAGGTCAAGGACCTTTGAAACAGGTTGCCCCAGTGGGGTATACTCCCATTTTTCAAAAGATTTTTGCAACTTTTTTTCTTTTCTGTTTTCAAAACTCTTGGAAGTGCTCGCCGGGCTTGGATCCACTAAGACGTTTGCAACTTTTTGGGGCTTTACCCCTTTGTCCATTGTGGGTAACCTGTAAGTTTCGGGTTTTTCCAAGCGTGACTTATGTACAACGTTTCCTTTCCACAGGTGATCGTAGACCCCCTTTTTTAGATTTGTTTCAAAGAGGGAGGCTTTTTTGATCAACTTGTGGAAAGTCGATATTTCATGTAAGGAGAGAAGGGTTTTCAATTCAGGTTTAAAATTATCGAGGATGAGCATTACTGCTTATCCTTCTGATATCGGCTCTCTCACTTGCCCCAGGAGGGACCTCCATCGAACGATGAATGCGTGTACATCCTCGTTCTTGGCTTACTTTGTATCCCTCAAAGTGTTTAAAGTTGGTGTAACTTCTACATTATGCAAAAATCTTTGCATAAAGCACTTCGCTAACTTTTCAAAAGTTGTGAACTGACTCAAATCGTAAGAAGCAAGCCATTTTGAAGCAGTTCCTTTGAGAGAAAGGGAAAACCAATATATCCACTTCATCGAGTCCTTTTTGTGGGCTCGATGGGAAAAGAGTTGCAGGTGGGATCTGGGATCCCCCATGCCATCGTACCGATGGAAGTTCGGTATCTCATCGTCACTGTCTATTTCGTAATCCAAGGAAAGGAAATCAGATAGGGAGTATGTCTTCTTTTCTTTATTTTGCCCTTTTAGCAACTGCTATAGGGCTTTACGGTACTTGTGAGTGAAGGACTCATGATATTGGTTTCCCTCCATAAAGGAGATCTCTTTAGGCTTTCTAGACTTGTCGAATCTCTTCTTGCTTTTGCTGCTTCGCCATGAGACGAACAGGACTCAGTTGCCTCTGCCTCTTGGCTAAGCGCAACGATTTTTGCCTCGAAGTCTTTTCGCAAGTCCTCTATCTCTTCTCTCCTATTTTTGAACTTGTTTTTCAAAACATTTTTGGAGTGAGAACTTGATATGCGTGAGACATGGCTGGACACTTCATTGGAGTCTAAACTCGACATGACTCCGATGCTTTGTTTTGAAAACCAACTATTAAATGCAAAAAAGGGAAAGAGTTAAATACTTTTCTTGAAAAAATTTCAAGAGGTTTGTTTGTTTGATCGAGTTTTTCTCAAGTCCCGAGTCCCACCGGGTGTGCCAAATTTGTAAGCACAAAAATTCCTCGCCCCTGGTTTACAAGACCAAGAAATGAGTCTTTTCGCGTTTACATAACTTTTAAGGGCATGCCAACTAGCTTACTATAAACACCCAAAATTTTTTCAAGTATTTTCAAAAACTCCTAAATTTTGAAGGCCAATTTAAAGCCTTTATGAACCTTTAAATTCAAAATCCCCAAATTTTAAAGTTTAGACCTTCTGGGAGAATATTTCAAAATAAAGGTTTTAAATCCAAATAGCCCATGAGTTTCGAAGCAGGCGAAGACCCAATCCAGGCCTCGATTCTCGGAAAGAAGATAAAGTGTATCAAGATACGGATCAAGTTAAATCAGATTGATTCCCAAAAGTGGAGAAGATTGAAGCATATCAAGTTCAAATTCAACAACTTATCCAAATGGAAGGTCAAGACCGATCAAATCCAAGTTTGTCCGATCAAGATGGGGCCAACTTGGAACCAAGACTCGAGGCCATGGTAACAAGCTCATTCAATTCTAGAAGATTTCAAGTATAACTCAAAAGCAAAAGGTGGGAGCCGAATCAAAGAAAGAAGCGAATTCAAGTGGGTCGAAGTTTAAAGAAATTAGCCCAAACAAAACATGTTGCACATTGTAAGGTTGTTTAAAACCAACCGCATGCTCTAGGGCTACACCAAGCCATGGCACCTATACCAGCCCATATAGGCTGGTCCGAATCGACTCAATGAAGAACTACAAGAAGCCAATTTGGAGCGGATCAAATCCACCAAGCTAAAGCTCCAACCCGCCCCACAAGAAACTACTAGAACCAGCCCCCCTTGGCCTATAAAAAGGCCCAAGAGGGGGGGGCGGGTTCCATAACTTGGAGATTGGAGAGAGAAGAGAGAGATCTTGGGTGGTGTGTGCTAGACTAGGTACAGAAATTTTCAGCAAGGAGGGACGTCTTCTAGTGTGGGGGAAGAAGGGGAAGCTAGGTGAGAGCTTGTAGGAGTTGAGAAGGAAGGCCATCAAGAGGAAGGCCGGCTTCATCATTGAAACCCGATCCTTCACCATCCAAAACTCGTGTAAGACCTTTCTTACTTAATCTAAGTTTCATTCTCTTCCATTCAATTCATTAAATGGGGTTGTATTAATGGAGTTTCATCTCCCCCCGAGTAGTAATAATCTAGCTTTGCTGCCATTTCAATTTCGTGGATGAAACACTATACACCCACATGCACGCCAAGTGTTTGCTTTAATGCTTCTTCCTTCCTATATGCTATATACCCTCTATACTTCTAACCCCCTCTATGTCTAAGCTATAAAGTACTTTTCATTCATTTATATTCCAGCAAATTTGCTTTAAGGGTTGTTGCATTTTAATTTCGTGTGGGTTATGCATCATTACATTTATAAAACAGAAAACCGGATTTCAGCATCTCTGCATATATCTGTTTCTGTAATTTTAATTTTGTGATGCTTACTCCGATTGTCTCGAAATTTGGCACACTGATTCCACACACATTTGGACACTCTGTATAAAATTGGCAAGATTTTAGGGCCGCTCAGCCACGTAATAAAAGCATATTAAGAATGACCAGATTTCTGCACCACTGTCTGCACAGTCGGATTTCCTGAAACAGAGGTTGGGTAAAAGTCCCATATCTCTGTCCACAGGAGTCCAAATCAGTTGATTTTTGATGCATTGGAAAGCTAACATCCATAGATTTCCAGCAACATCAATATCATCAAAATAGGAGTTCTGAGAAGAGAGATACAGACTCATCTTTGAGTTTTTGTATTTCTGAAACAGAACTATTCCGAGTCAGTGAGGTGGTCTGAGAAGATTATTTGTTTCTGATTCAATACTACTCCAAATGCAGATTTGAAAAAGGCTACAGTCTCTCCACACTACCAACTTCTTCTGGTAAAATTTTGATAATTTTTAGAAGTCTGTGACGCCTTCAAAACTCCCTTAGAAAACAGCTCTAAAAACAGAATTCTTTGTTTTCAGCAGCTTGTGTTTTTCCAAGTATTGAATCCGAGTGCACAAGTTCAACAAATTTTTCAAAGACACTTGTTTATGTAAAAGGGAGTCATGTTTTAATGTAAAATGAAGTTCCTAAGCGCTCAACACTGACCCTTGAGCATCGGCTCAAGAAGGTGTGAGTGAAAAGATCCCGCTTGTACACAATCGCCTAGAAATCTTACAAACATTTGCTAGTTTTGAACTAGCTGGCACGCTCGCGCAAGCATAGGGGTGGAAAGTTTCATTTCAAGTTTGTCTCATAAACTTTAAAATGAGAATTTTCATGTCTACAGAAATGGCACGCCCGGAATGATGAAGCCGACCTTCCTCTTGATGGCCTTCCTTCTCAACTCCTACAAGCTCTCACCTAGCTTCCCCTTCTTCCCCCACACTAGAAGACATCCCTCCTTGCTGAAAATTTCTGCACCTAGTCTAGCACACACCACCCAAGGTCTCTCTCTTCTCTCTCTAAGCCTTATTAGAGATTGGAGGTGCTCCCAAGCATCAAACTAGAGCCCACCTAGGAACGAGCCATAGGAAAGGTGTGGACGAGGTCACTAGATCCGGAAGGATCTACCAACCCCCACACTTAGCAAAAGATGCTAGCAAGGAAGTGGTCGTTATCCCCGGCCCTTCAAAATCATGCATTCCCAAAGCATCGCATCTCATGGGTAAAAACAATGTGTTAACCCTATATGATTTTGAAAATCACATTGCTAAGATTCCCATAAACATGTCTATCCTAGAGCTTATCCAAACATCCCCTAGACATAGACAACTTTTAGAAAAGATCTTAGAGAAGGCCAAGGTTAACCCAACCATAACCCCTGAGTCCCTCTCCTTCCTAGTCTCACCCATTTGTGCAAAAACTCCCATTGTGTTTTCGGAAGACGAGCTAGAACAACCCTACCAAAACCATAACCAAGCCTTGCATATAGAGGTGGTATTGAATCACCATCCTCTAGACAAATGTTTGGTTGATGGCGGAGGAGGTCTAAATATACTTCCACTACACATAGCCTACAAAATAGGAGTCTTCTTGACCTCTCTAAACCCGAGTTCCATCGTGATCACAGGATACGATGGAAACGCATCCAAACCTTTGGGAGTCATAGAGTTACCCATAGAAGTAGGGGGCATGAGTCATTCCGGGGTGTTTCATGTTTTAGACATGTACCCTGTAAACGCGCGAAAATCCCCGCTTCTCACCTTTTCAGGGCTCGGAGTGGATCCTCTCGTGTGTCTAAGGACTATTTATGCAAACAGGGCGTGCCAGCTAGCTTACTTAAGCTAGCGAAGATATATTTAACACTGACTTCTAATCGTGGCGACTGTGAGCAAGTGAGCTCTTGTCATTGCAGACCTTCTTGCACCGATGCGCAAGGGTTAGTCTGTACGCTTTGCAAAAATCGAGTTTTGGGAGAGAAAGTCTACGAAGCAGTTCGAGGTGTCTAATTCGGGTCTTTTAGATGCGGTTGCATTTTTTAGATCACGTGGATTTGCACGTGCCTAAGTCTTTCCTTTTATCCCTTTTCGGGCCACCTAGTTTGTGTGTTATGAACACTCCACTACATGGGCGAATTCGAGCGGGGCTTGCTTTGATGCAATATGCGTCCTACCTCGTGGTATGGCGTAGATGCAATGCAAACTCACGCTACTCCAAAGGGAAAACCCGAATGTAAAGACAATACTGAAGGGAAATAACCAAAGGAAAATAACCGAAGGGAAATGACTTAAAATATAAATGCCGAAGGGAGATATGTATATAGAGTATGTATATGATCCCTTACTCGGGTCTTGCAAATAAGAGCGAAGGCTCAATGTGGGTGCGTGCTTGAATTGAAAGACTTACACACATGACATGAAATTAAACCCAAATATAAATTGCAGTATGGCCTTAACTAAGGTCTTGGGAATAAGAGTGAAAGCTCAATGTGTGTGAGTGCTTGAATTGAAGTACTACGCACACGACATGAAATTAAACCCAAATATAACTACAATAGGCCTTGACTAAGGTCTTGGGAGTAAGAGCGAAAGCTCAATGTGTGTGAGAGTGCTTGAATTGAAAGACTTACACACACGACATGAAATGAAACCCAAATAGTATAGGTCGGCCCTTACTTGGGTCTTTCAAATAAGAGCGAAGGCTCAATGTGTGTGAGAGTGCTTGAATTGAAAGACTTACACACACGACATGAAATGAAACCCAAATAGTATAGGTCGGCCCTTACTTGGGTCTTTCAAAGAAGAGCGAAGGCTCAATGTGTGTGAGTGTTTGAATTGAAAGACAACACACCCCACTTAAGCAAAACCCTACAAAAATGAAAGTATATGTATATACTTATGTATTAGGGGCTGATTAGGCCCGTGTGTGTTCAAAATCGTGCACAACTAAGAGAGTGCACGTGTGTGGGTGTGCCAAGCCACGTTATTACAAGCGGGGGGAGACTATGCTCCGTTATTACAACCCCGTATCGAATTGAATCTCAAGCAAGTATACAACTAAAGACCGAGTTAGGCACTTACTAGTAGCTGGTCCATAGATGCCTTGCTTGAGCATGGGCTTGGCCTTCGCCTTGGGCTGCAAAAGGGAGCTCCGCGAGGGTGAACGGCAAGAGGTGCTGGCCGGTTGCAAATGGGGTGCGGGAGAGGCGCCTTGAAGGTGGTCGGATGCTAGGGATGGGGTGCCAGATGCTAAGGATGGGGTGCCTAGGGAATGTGGCACTAAGGGAGGCTAAGGGAGTACCTAGGGGACGGATATGGCTGGCGGGTGGCTGACCGAAGGGGCAGGTGGTAGTCGGTTGGAGTGGCCGACTAAGTAGACTTGGTGGTGGCGGGCTGCTAGAGTGATTATGGGTGGAGTATGGGAAGGAAGCTAGCTAGGTGATGGGGCTAGGTGGTAGTGGGTGTAGTAGGTGTAAGGGAGTGATATGGGCAGGTCTTAGGGAGTCGGATAGGGTGGCCGGGTGTAGCTAGGGTGGTTAGGTAGTGGCGGGTAGTTAGGTCGGTTGAGGCTTGGCCGAATGGGAATGGTGGCGGTAGGTGGCTGGTGTTAGGGTAAGGTGGTGGTAGGGTGGATGGTTAAGAGTGGAGGGGAAGTGGAGAAGAGGTGAAGTAGGGTATGGGGTACTAACCAAGTGATGGGAGGCGGCGGGTGGCGGAGGAGAAGCCGGGTGTGATGGTGGATGGGGCAGGTTCGGCCGGATGAAGAGGGTGGCGACGGATGGTTGGTCGGTTGGGGCATGGTGGAGCAGGTGGAGCGAGGTGGTGGCTGGTGGAAGGTCCGACTGGAAGTGGTGCAGGCGGCTGGGTTCGGCTGGGCTGGGAAGTGGGGTCCAAGGCTTGAAAAACCCGTCCACTAGGGGGGGGGGGGTTTATAGCCTTTGTGAAGGGCGGTGGGGGTGGTTTTGGGGTAGTGGTTAGGTGGTCTAGGGAGGGTGGTAAGGTGATATGGTGGGCTGGTATTAGGGTAGGGCCAGATATTTTGTTTTAATGGTTTTGGGGGGATATGGTGTGCTAGGTTTAGATTGGGTGGTTTAGTGGTTTAGGGTTTAGTTAGGTGGGTTGGTTCTAGGGTGAGGTTTAGTGAGCTAGGTTAGGTGATTAGGCTAGGATTAGGCTAGGTTTAGGGAAATTAACCTAGGTTTAGGGAAGGATTAGGGAAGTGGGTTAGGTGATTAGGTTGGGATTAGGCCGGGATTAGGGAGGTAGGTTAGGTGATTAGGCTCAGATTAGGGGCGGATTAGGGTGGAAGGCTAGGATTAGGTATTTTGGGTTAGGTTTAGGTGAAGGAGCTCCCTTTGCATGGCCCATGGACCTTAACCACATCATGTTGGTGCAGCCCTAGGTTAGGTTTTGGCTAATTACAAGCTTAAACCCACTCAATTAGGCTAACCCACATGATTAACCCCAAACTTGACACACAAGTCAAGCTTAATTACAACCACACTTGATCTTATCCACCCCCACTCTCTCTCATGCCCATGATCCCACGTGAAATTCAAGTGGGCCCCACCTCCATTTATGAGAAGGTGATGTGGGCCATGGATATGGATATTGGATTGGATCTCTGGATCCAAATCCAAATCCAAGTCCACATATGGGTTTGGATTGGGATCTGGATATATATGGTCCAGATCCGATCCAAACTGAACTCTGACTCCTTCGAGCTGTGTTCGAAAAGGATGATTTGTGCGGGGTCTGACAGCATCAGCACTCCGTATGCGTTGGGTCTTCGCCAACATGATCGTCTGCCTCCGTTTCTGCCTTCCGGAGATGACTTCAAATGACATTTTGATAATAACAGGGTCTTGGAC
This sequence comes from Brasenia schreberi, assembly GCA_036023115.1. NCBI lineage: Eukaryota > Viridiplantae > Streptophyta > Magnoliopsida > Nymphaeales > Cabombaceae > Brasenia > Brasenia schreberi. The sequence continues at coordinate 16,425,745 of JAYKKT010000078.1, read as the reverse complement.
GTTCGAGATCCTGGGGGTATGGATTTGATACGAGAGTTGCTGTGCCGGGCTCGACATGTGCTCCGGTTCCGGGCTCTCTTTGACTTCGCTGGTCCTGTCTTGATTAGGCCAAGCTGCTTTGGGGCTTCAAAAACGTGTTTTAAAAGTTTTTCAAAAGCCATATTATATATTTTTGAAATATGAAATTTAAAACATATATACAGGGTTGTCTGGAAGGCTCCTGGGTTTCCAGACTCAAAATGGCCCTTTGGGGCTGCTTGTACAAAACCAGGTTTGTTTAAGAAATTCGTGGGATTTCGGGGTGTTTACACACCCCCATTATAACCTACTCCTAGGAAGGCCATGGATACACAGCTTGCGGGCTGTGCCATCCACCTTTCATAGGTGTGTAAAAATACCCCTACAAAACCAAGTTGTGGTAATTCTAGGAGAGAATCACCCCCAGCTGCAGGGAATACAAAATTTCCCATGCTTATCAGGTGATAAAACCCATGAGCCAAAACTAGATGAACCCTTGGTAGCTCATCCCAAACCAAAAGGTGTCGTGCATATAAAAGGGCCGCTCAAGACCATCTCAAAACTACCCAAAGTCCTCCCCAAGTCCATAAAAGTGTTTGAGCATGACATGGACGACACCAAGTTCAAAGGCCATCCCCTTTATAAAACATTTTCAAAATTAAAGAAGCCTTGGAACATGATGTTGAACATGGGTTATATGCCTTATCAAGGCCTAGGCAGCTAAAACCAAGGTCGTCTTGAACCCATAGTGTCGAACATAAACCAAAACCGATATGGGATAGGCTACGACCCATCCATACCACCCGAACCTCCACCCACGACCACTTGGGTCAAGGGTGCCTTAGAACCTTCTAACACCGAAACCTATGACTTAGACCTCTTATTTAGAGCCTAATGCATGGTGTTTTCTTTGTAGGTTTGATGGCAGACCCCGCCACATCCAAAAACCCAAAAAAATCAGAAATTGGCAAAATCCAAAAACATTTAGAAAATTCCCAAAACACAAAAACAATAGAAAATTTCAAAAATCTCAAAAAGAATGTGATTTACATTTCTTCTCCTTCCATTTGTTTACAAAAAGCCAAAAAAATTGAAAATTTTGAAAATTCTAAAAAGAATGTGGTTTTTCTTAATTCCTTGTGTTTACAAAAAGCCCAAAAAATTGAAAAATGCGAAAACACCAAAAACAAGGTTTTATACATTCCATCTTCGAAGAGCAATTTTGAAAAAGCCAAAAAAATCGAAAATCTTGGAAAACCCAAAAACATTGTCTTTGTGAAAAGCCCTAGTCTTTTGAAAGTGGTAGATGTTCTAAAACCGTGTGCCTTGCCTAGCACTTTCATAGAACCCAAATTTCTCAAGAGCGATCAAAGCAAAGAGGAAGATCCCCTCGTCCATGAGGAGGACCAAACCTCCGAGCTTCCCGAGTTCCATAGAATCCTTGATTTAGAAAAACCTTCAAATTCCGTAGGAGGGGATTTTGTGGAAGTAAATCTAGGGAGTGAGTCTAATCCTAAGCATGCTAAAATAGGCGCATGTTTACATGAGCATGAAAGGACATCATTCATCACATTTCTCAAATCATATGTAGATGTGTTTGCATGGACCTACGAAGACATGTCGGGTTTAGACCCAATGGTAGTAGAGCATCGTCTTCCCCTAGAAAACAAAAACTTGAGAGTGATTAAAGCGAGAAGGAAAATCCCCTCATCCATGAGGATGGTCAAGCCTCCAAGCTTTCTATATTCCATAAAATCATTGATTTGGAAAAGCTTCAAAGTCTGTAAGTAAGAGTTTCCTAAAAATGTATTAGAGAGTTAACCTACCCAGAATACATCCAAGGATCATATCATGCATCGCCAAGACTAATGTTGTGCATATCTTTCATGCATCACATTGAAAAACAGTCATGTCATATAGAGATCGGCCATGATATGTGAGTTCTCATACTATTCACTCCAAACTAGGGGCATGGAGATGTTATTCCTTAAATACATTTCATAGAAATTGAGTGTATTCATCATATCATAAAGCATGCATTACCATTGTATTATAGGAATACATCTTGCATGACATAATGCATCCACAAGAAGCCCACACTCCATTTGAAGATGGCGGCCCACAAGGATGGTTCCTATGATGCAAAGAGGCATCACAAAAGGAATGCTGGTAAGTTGATGTTAAGGAAGGAAATTTAGTAGATTCTATAAATGCCCAATACTATGTATGGGGTCTACTTTAAATTTCATTTGAAAAGATTTTGAAAATAGATCTCTTTTGAACTTCTTGAAGAAGGATCAAGGTGGATCGTGTGACCCTAAACAAGGGAAATAGGGTCTTATGAAAGGTGGAGTTTTCAAAATTTATGGGCTATATTTCAAAAGTCCCCATCTTACAAAATCGAGCCTTTTTCAAAATAGCAAAATATTTCCAAATGGTATATGCTATTTCAAAATAGGGTGATCTTAGATGAATCGAGTAAACCATTGGGATAAGTCTCTCCCCATTTCGCTTCTCCTCCCCAAAAAGGAAAATTTGGCAAAATAAAAAAGAGGATATCCCTCCAAAAATTTATCTTCCAAAGAAAAAGAAAAGCAAAGGAGAAAAGAGTGCTTTGATTGAAAAAGAAAGAGGAAAAAGCAAAATCCTCCAAAAAGAAAAAGGGAGGCCCTCTATGAAAAAAGAAAAAAAAAATTGCCAAAAGCTCAAAAGGAGCAAATTTTTCTCTTCTTGGCCTTAAACCACGGGACGCTTCAGAAGGGACCGTGGTAATTCTTTCCCTATCCCTATGACTTATCCTAGTGGAGAAAGGTTTTATCTAGGAAAATCCTAAAGTAGGAATAGGATTTATTCATTTGAATATTATTTTGTTTGAGAATTAGACTTTGTTGTGTAAGTAGGAGAGTTTTGCAATGTTTCCTAGTTTTCCTATAAAAATCTCTACCAAGTAGTAGGTATTATGACCCGAGTAAAGGGAAATACAAGAAGCTGAAAATCCTTGTGATTGAAGCTAAAATGGATTTCCCCTTGTCTTTTGGAAAGTTGTGAAAACCCGAAAACATCAAGCCACATAAGGGCCATGATCACTTGGGGCAGTCGACCTTCACAAGCCTCCCAAGTTCGATCCTTGCATGTTAAGAGTCTCTAAAAGAATCATCGTGTGCATATCACTCACACCCTTCATACATGCCCACGCAAGCATTTCAAAACCATTGAGTACATGATCGATATTAGGACCAAGGTCATAGTAGATTGAGTCCCCTTTGGCTCTAAATCCCCTCTTACTTATTTTTAAAAGTTAGGCACTCAGATGATCCATGCTCTTGAGAAAGGTTCGGAAAGAAGAGTAAAAGGGTGTTTTCTTCTTTGACATTATCCAAACACAGTTGGATTAATGCCAAAGAGGGGCATCTGTAAACACCCAAAATTTTTTCAAGTATTTTCAAAAACTCCTAAATTTTGAAGGCCAATTTAAAGCCTTTATGAACCTTTAAATTCAAAATCCCCAAATTTTAAAGTTTAGACCTTCTGGGAGAATATTTCAAAATAAAGGTTTTAAATCCAAATAGCCCATGAGTTTCGAAGCAGGCGAAGACCCAATCCAGGCCTCGATTCTCGGAAAGAAGATAAAGTGTATCAAGATACGGATCAAGTTAAATCAGATTGATTCCCAAAAGCGGAGAAGATTGAAGCATATCAAGTTCAAATTCAACAACTTATCCAAATGGAAGGTCAAGACCGATCAAATCCAAGTTTGTCCGATCAAGATGGGGCCAACTTGGAACCAAGACTCGAGGCCATGGTAACAAGCTCATTCAATTCTAGAAGATTTCAAGTGTAACTCAAAAGCAAAAGGTGGGAGCCGAATCAAAGAAAGAAGCGAATTCAAGTGGGTCGAAGTTTAAAGAAATCAGCCCAAACAAAACATGTTGCACATTGTAAGGTTGTTTAAAACCAACCGCATGCTCTAGGGCTACACCAAGCCATGGCACCTATACCAGCCCATATGGGCTGGTCCGAATCGACTCAATGAAGAACTACAAGAAGCCGGTTTGGAGCGGATCAAATCCACCAAGCTAAAGCTCCAACCCGCCCCACAAGAAACCACTAGAACCAACCCCCCTTGGCCTATAAAAAGGCCCAAGTTGGGGGGGCGGGTTCCATAACTTGGAGATTGGAGAGAGAAGAGAGAGACCTTGGGTGGTGTGTGCTAGACTAGGTGCAGAAATTTTCAGCAAGGAGGGACGTCTTCTAGTGTGGGGGAAGAAGGGGAAGCTAGGTGAGAGCTTGTAGGAGTTGAGAAGGAAGGCCATCAAGAGGAAGGCCGGCTTCATCATTGAAACCTGGTCCTTCACCATCCAAAACTCGTGTAAGACCTTTCTTACTTAATCTAAGTTTCATTCTCTTCCATTCAATTCATTAAATGGGGTTGTATTAATGGAGTTTCATCTCCCCCCGAGTTGTAATAATCTAGCTTTGCTGCCATTTCAATTTCGTGGATGAAACACTATACACCCACATGCACGCCAAGTGTTTGCTTTAATGCTTCTTCCTTCCTATATGCTATATACCCTCTATACTTCTAACCCCCTCTATGTCTAAGCTATAAAGTACTTTCCATTCATTTATATTCCAACAAATTTGCTTTAAGGGTTGTTGCATTTTAATTTCGTGTGGGTTATGCATCATTACATTTATAAAACAGAAAACCGGATTTCAGCATCTCTGCATATATCTGTTTCTGCAATTTTAATTTTGTGATGCTTACTCCGATTGTCTCGAAATTTGGCACACTGATTCCACACACATTTGGACACTGTATAAAATTGGCAAGATTTTAGGGCCGCTCAGCCACGTAATAAAAGCATATTAAGAATGACCAGATTTCTGCACCACTGTTTGCACAGTCGGATTTCCTGAAACAGAGGTTGGGTAAAAGTCCCATATCTCTGTCCACAGGAGTCCAAATTAGTTGATTTTTGATGCATTGGAAAGCTAACATCCATAGATTTCCAGCAACATCAATATCATCAAAATAGGAGTTCTGAGCAGAGAGATACAGACTCATCTTGGAGCTTTTGTATTTCTGAAACAGAACTATTCCGAGTCAGTGAGGTGGTTTGAGAAGATTATTTGTTTCTGATTCAATACTGCTCCAAATGTAGATTTGAAAAAGGATACAGTCTTTCCACACTACCAGCTTCGTCTGGTAAAATTTTGATAATTTTTGGAAGTCTGTGACGCCTTCAAAACTCCCCTAGAAGACAGCTCTAAAAACAGAATTCTCTGTTTTCAGCAGCTTGTGTTTTTCCAAGTATTGAATCCGAGTGCACAAGTTCAACAATTTTTTCAAAGACACTTGTTTATGTAAAAGGGTGTCGTGTTTTGCTGTAAAATGAAGTTCCTAAGCGCTCAACACTGACCCTTGAGCATCGGCTCAAGAAGGTGTCAGTGAAAAGATCTCGCTTGTACACAATCGCCTAGAAGTCTTACAAACATTTGCTAGTTTTGAACTAGCTGGCATGCTCGCGCAAGCGTAGGGGTGGAAAGTTTCATTTCAAGTTTGTCTCATAAACTTTGAAATGAGAATTTTTATGTCTACACTTACTCAAACTAGCGAAGGTTTTAAAATATGTCTGACTTTTAAAAGGCAATTGTGGCTAAGCGAGATCTTTTCGCTTGAAACCTTCTTGAACCTCGGTTTAAGCGCTTTAGAAAACGTCAATTTCAAACAAACATGAACTCTTTTTGAAAAGAAAAGCGAGTATGAGGATTTGTTTGCCTAAATTACAGTTTTTATTACAGGGTTATCCTATAGACACAGAAAATTCTCACTTCTGGTTCTTAGGCCTGAAGAGAACCTTTTTGTGTGTCTAAATAATTTTTATAACAAGGGCGTGCCAGCTAGCTTACTCAAGCTAGCGAAGTAAGTTTTCAAAATCTGACTCTTTCGGGGCGACTGTGAGCAAGTGAGCTCTTTCCGTCGCAAACCTTCTTGCACCGATGCGCAAGGGTCAGTCTGTATGCTTGGCAAAGTCGTTTTGAATAAAATAACCTCTTTCAAAATACCCGAAGTGTTTGGGTTTTGTTTGTTTGGTTACAAGTTTCATTTCATGTGGGATTTGCACGTGCCTATGTGTAGACGCGCGAAAATCCCCGCCTCTTCGCCTCTTTTGGGGCTTAGAGTGGATCTTCTCTTGTGTCTAAGGCCTATGTATACAAATAGGGCGTGCCAGCTAGCTTACTTAAGCTAGCGAAGATATTTTTAACACTGACTTCTAAACGTGGCGACTGTGAGCAAGTAAGCTCTTGTCGTCGCAGACCTTCTTGCACCGATGCGCAAGGGTCAGTCTGTACGCTTTGCAAAAATCGAGTTTTTGGAGAGAAAGTCTACGAAGCGGTTCGAGGTGTCTATTTCGGGTCTTTAAGATGCGATTGCATATTTTAGATCACGTGGATTTGCACGTGCCTAAGTCTTTTCTTTTATCCCTTTTCGGGCCACCTAGTTTGTGTGTTATGAACACTCCACTACATGGGCGAATTCGAGCGGGGCTTGCTTTGATGCAATATGCGTCCTACCTCGTGGTATGGCGTAGATGCAATGTAAACTCACGCTACTCCAAAGGGAAAACCCGAAATGTAAAGACAATACTGAAGGGGAAATAAAAGAAGGGAAATAACCGAAGGGAAATAACCGAAGGGAAATAACCGAAGGGAAATATGTATATAGCTTATGTATATGAGCCCTTACTCGGGTCTTTGCAAATAAGAGAGAAGGCTCAATGTGGGTGCGTGCTTGAATTGAAAGACTTACACACATGACATGAAATTAAACCCAAATATAAATTGCAGTATGGCCTTAACTAAGGTCTTGGGAGTAAGAGCGAAGGCTCAATGTGTGTGAGAGTGCTTGAATTGAAGTACTACACACACGACATAAATGAAACCCAAATATAACTGCAATAAGGCCTTTACTAAGGTCTTGGGAGTAAGAGCGAAGGCTCAATGTGTGTGAGAGTGCTTGAATTGAAAGACTTACTCACACGACATAAAATGAAACCCAAATAGTATAGGTCGGCCCTTACTTGGGTCTTTCAAATAAGAGCGAAAGCTCAATGTGTGTGAGAGTGCTTTAATTGAAAGACTTACTCACACGACATGAAATGAAACCCAAATAGTATAGGTCGGCCCTTACTTGGGTCTTTCAAATAAGAGCGAAAGCTCAATGTGTGTGAGTGTTTGAATTGAAAGACAACGCACCCAACTTAAACAAAAACCCTTCGAAAATGAAAGTATATGTACACTTATATATTAGGGGCTGATTAGGCCCGTGTGTGTTCAAAATCGTGCACGACTAAGAGAGTGCACGTGTGTGGTTGTGCCAAGCCACGTTATTACAAGCGGGGGGAGACTATGCTCCGTTATTACAACCCCGTATCAAATTGAATCTCAAGCAAGTATACAACTAAAGACCGAGTTTAGACACTTACGAGTAGCTGGTCCGTAGAGGTCTTGCTTGGGCGTGGACTTGGCTTTGGGCTGCAAACGGGAGCTCCGCGAAGGTAGGTGATCAAAGGTGCTGGCCGGCTGCAAGTGGGGCGTGGGATAGGCGCCTCGAAGGTGGCCGGTGGCAAGTAGATGTCGCCTCAAAGTAGGGGGTTTAAAGGGGCTGAATGAGTGGGTTCTTAGGGTCACTAGGGGGAGTTGAGAGTTTAGGGAAACTGGACCTAAAAGGTGAGCTGGTGGGAAGGCCGAATGGGACACCTAGGGGAAAACCGAATGGGAAAGGATGGTTAGGTAGTGGCCGGCAGCTTGGGCTATGCTAGGTTCGGCTAAGTGAAAGTGGTGGCGGCAAAAGGGGCTGAGATGAAGATAGGATGGGTGGCTAAGAGTGGAGAGGTGGAAGAGAGGGGCTTTGAGGGAGTTTGGGGTACTAACCAAATGGGGAGAGGTGGCGGATGAAGTGGGAAGCAGGCGGGCAGGTGGACTGTTGGCTGGTTCGGTTGGGTGGAGGTGGTGGCGTCCGGCTGAGGGATGGTGGTGGTGGATGGAAGAGGGAAGGTGGCGGTGCAGGTGGTGGCTGGTGGAGCAGATGGAGCAGGCGGAGGTGATGGGGAGTGGTCTCGGCTGGATGAGAGATGGGAGAAGGAGAGGGCCCGGCTGGGTGAGATGGTGGTTCCCACTTGGAAAACCCGCCCACAAAGGGGAGGGGTTTAAATAGGGAATGGGTAGGTCGGTTGGGGCTGGGCTAAGGGTAGTGGTTAGGTGGTTTAGGTAGGGTGGTATGTAGATAAGGTGGGCTGGAAAAGGTTGGGCCAGATATTTTAAAACTAGGGGTTTGGGTAAATCGTGGGCTAAGGGTGGTTTAGGGGTTTAGGGTTAGGTTAGGTGGTTGGGTTTTAGGGTGAGGTTTAGTGAGCTAGGTTAGGTGGTTAGGCTAGGTTTAGGCTAGGATTAGGGAAACTAATCTAGGTTTAGGGAAGGATTAGGGAAGTGGGTTAGGTGATTAGGTTGGGATTAGGCCGGGATTAGGGAAGTGGGTTAGGTGATTAGGTTCAGATTAGGGGTGGATTAGGGGTTTAGGCTAGGTTTAGGCATTTTGGGTTAAGTTTAGGTGAAGGAGCTCCCTTAGCATGGCCCATAGACCTTGATCACCCCATGTTGGTGCAGCCCTAGGTTAGGTTTTAGCTAATTACAAGCTTAAACCCACTTAATTAGGCTAACCCACATGATTAACCCAAACTTGACACACAAGTCAAGCTTAATACAACACTCTTGATATTTTTCAACCCCACTCTCTCTCTCATGCCCAATATCCCACGTGAATTTCAAGTGGGCCCCACCTCCATTTATGAGAAGGTGATGTGGGCCATGGATATGGATACTGGATTGGATCTCTGGATCCAAATCCAAATCCAAGTCCACATATGGGTTTGGATTGGAATCTGGATATATATGGTCCAGATCCAATCCAAACTGAACTCTGACTCCTTCGAGCTAGGTTCGAAACGGACGATTCGTGCGGGGCCTGACAACATCAGTACTCCGTCTGCGTTGGGTCTTCGCCAACATAGTCGTCCGCCTCCGTTTCTGCCTTCCGCAGATGACTTCAAATGCTATTTTGATAAGAACAGGGTCTTGGACGTTCGAGATCCTGGGGTGTGAATCAGATACAAGAGTTGCTGCGCCGGGCTCGACAGGTGCTCCGGTTCCGGGCTCTTCTTGGCTCTCCTGGTCCTGTCTTGATCGGGCCAAGCCACTTCGGGGTTTCAAAACATGTTTGAAAAAGGTTTTCAAAAGCCATATTATATGTTTTAGAAAGATAAAGTTTAAAAAATATATATACAGGGTTTTTGAAAGATAAAGTTTAAAACATATATACAGGGTTGTTTGGAAGGCTCCTGGGTTTCCAAACTCAAAATGGCCCTTTGGGGGCTGCTTGTATAAAACCAGATTCGTTTAAGAAATTCGTGGGATTTCGGGGTGTTTACAGCTATTTAAGCCAACTAGGTGTGTGCGTAAGTGACCTAAGTTGGGCGATTTTTGCACGGGAGTGTGGGGTTTGTTTTGATGCAATATGCATCCTAACGCGTGGTATGATGAATATGCAATGCAAACTCACACAACTCCAAGGGAAAACCTGAATTGAAAGACAATGCTTAAGGAAAATTGCGTAATGTAAATTGCAAAAGGGAAATTGCAAAAGGGAAATATGGCTATATCTTAAGAGCGGAAAGGCTCAATTCTGTAAGTGTGTGTCGTGTATATATGGAAAGACTACTCACACAGCTGAACCTTAACACCCAAATCTTAAAGACATAGCGGAAGGGAAATACTTATAATATATATGGGCTCGAAGGCCGCCAACGTGTGCGTGGGTGTTGTGTATATATGTAAAGACAACTCACACGACTTGTAATGTAAAACCCAAATAGAATTGCAATATGGCCCTTATTAGGGTCTTGGGAGTAAGAGCGAAAGCTCAATGTGTGTGAGTGTAGAATTGAAAGACCATGCACACGACTTGAATGAAACACCCAAATAAAATTGCAATATGGCCCTTACTAGGGTCTTGGAAATAAGAGCGAAAGCTCAATGTGTGTGAGTGTGGAATTGAAAGACAACACCCACGACTTAATGGAAAACCCACGCTCCATTATGACAACCCCGTATCAAAATTTAATTGGACATAAAACAAGTTCATATAAGGGACCGAGTTTAGGCACTTACATGTAGCTGGTCCATGTTCAACTTGCGTGGACTTGGCCTTGACAAGTCACCTTGGGCAGCGAAGGGGAGCTCCTTAGGTGGGTGCATGCGGCAGGTAGGGGTGCTGGCTGGGTGGTGGAGTGGCAGGTGGATGGGCTAGGTTGGTGTGGTGTTTGGCTGGGAAGAAGGGGGATTAAGGGAGGTGTTCAGCTGGGAGATAGTGGGGTATGGTGCAAGTCGGCCAGGTTGAAGGGAGAAGAGATGAATGAAAGGTGGCGGGTGGATGGGAGTTGTGGCGGGTGGATGAGATGAAAGGAGTGGTTAGATGAGGTTGAGGTGGGGTACTAACCGTGAAGGAGGTGGTGCTGGTGGATGGAAGTGGTGGCTGGATGGTAGTGGAAGAAGAGTGGCAACCGGGAAGGTGATGGAGTCGGTTGGAGTGGAGAGGTGGTGGCCGGGTCCCAAGACAGAGTGATGGATGAAGGTGGAACTGGCCAGGTAATAGGGGGCATGGAGGGAGTGGAGGAGAGAGGGAAAGTCGCAATGAAGAGGGGTTTTTATAGGCTGGGAATGGGCTGGGTCGGTCACGGGGTTGTGGGCCAGATATTTGTAATAAGGTGGGTATGGGACATGGTTTGGGGTAGGTCGGTTAGGGGGGGCTGGTTAGTGGTTTGGAGTAGGTCGGTTAGGTGGGCTAGGACATAGTGGTTAGGGGTTTAATTAGGTGCACTAAGGTGGGTTTAGGATTAGTTGGTTAGGGTCTTGGTGGTCTAGCTAGGTGAGGTTGACTAGGTGACATTGGGGCGGTTTTGGGTGAAAAGGGTTAGGTCTAGGTTAGGTTTAGGTCAGGTTTTAGGGAAAGTGGCTAGGTGAGGTGAGCTAGCTTAGGGCTAGGTTTAGGAACCTCCCCTTGGCGCCAGTCCATTGATCAAGTTGCAGCCACGTCCAAGTTGGTGCAACCCCAGGTCTGGTGTAGGTGCATACAAGGTTAAACCCACCCTCTAGGTTAAACCCACAAGGCTAACCCACTCTTGACCAAAAGTCAAGCCTACCAACTTTCTCACTCATACTTTATCCCCCCCTTTCTCTCTCTACCCAAGCCTTCCAAGGCATTTCACGTGAAAAATTTGTGGGCCCCTCACCTCCATTTATGAGAAGGTGATGTGGGCCTTGGATATAGATATTGGATTTGGATCTTGGGATCCAAATCCAAATCCAAATACATGTTGGGTTTAGATCTGGATATATATGGTCTAGATCCGACCCAAATCTGATTTTTTTGATTCCTTCATGGCATTTCGAAATGGATGGTTTGTGCGGGGCCTGACTTCATCAGTACTCCGTCTTGTGTTGGGTCTTCGCCAACATTGTCGTCTGCTCTTCTTCTCACCTTCAGGAGTTCATTCTAAGCATTTTTCTGATATTTGGGGCTTGGATGTCTGAGAATCTGGGGATGATTTTGATATGAGAGTTGATGTGCGGGGCTTGAAGTATGCTTCGGGTCTAGGCTCTTCTTCACCTTTTCGCTCCTGCTTTCGTCAGGCCAGGCGCCTTTCGGGGTTTCAAAACATTTTTAAAGTCTAAAACTACCTGTATAAAGTTTTAAAACGTATATACAGTTTCATCATATGTACAGGGTTGTTTGGAAGGCTCCTGGGTTTCTAGACTCAAAATAGCCCTTTGGGGCTACTTTTGTAAAACCAGGCGTATTTGAGAAAATCGTGGGATTTTGGGGTGTTTACAGATGCCCCTCTTTGGCATTATCCAAATTTATTTGGATAATGGCAAAGACGACAACACCCCTTTCAATGTCTCCCTAGATCTATCCACGAAAATATGGGATTGTCCCAATTTTTGAGCAAAATCTCTCTTTTAAATCTGGTAGGAGGAGATATCATGCCAAAGGGGACCCTTTCTACGGTTTTTGGTCCTAAACGGGATCATGTTATGCAAGTGTTCATGCGTGAGTATGCACATGCATGACATGGATGAGACGCCAAGTAGGGCGACCTCCCAGAGACCAGATGGCATGGTCGAACTCTGGAGACTTACGAAGACCTGCTGCTCCAAGTGAGCAGGCCCTATGTTGCTTGATGTTCGATTTTCAAAATCTATTTACAAAAGGGAAAACTGCTTTTAGCCTAAATCCTAAGGATCTCAAGCTTTTCGTGTTTGCCTTTGCTTGAGTCTTGACACTCGCTAATTTAGCGGAGGTTTTATAAGAAAACAAGCTATATTTCAAAATTCCTATGCCTTACTTGAAACGTCGAATTCTCAAACAAAATGAAATTCAAGCAAGTAAATCCTATTTTTACTTTAGGATTCCTCAAACTGAACCATGTTTTACTTGGGATAAGCCAGGGGGATGGGAAAGAGATACCACAGTCCCTTCTGAAGCGTCCTGTGGTTTGAGGCATAGAAGGCGGAAAACTACTCTTTTTGAGCTTTTTGGCCTTTTCTTCCTTTTTTTCATAGAGGGTCTCCCTTTGGGAGTATTTTTTCTTTAATCCCTCTTTTCCATAAGAGAATCAAATTTTTCTTTTTGATTCTGGTTTCTTTCTTTGGGAAAGAGATTTTGGCGGGGATTTCCCTTTGTTTTTGGCCATATTTTCCTTTTGGAAAGAGAAGAGAAGAGGGGAGGACTTATCCCAAAGTCATACTCGATCCATTCCAGATCAGCCTATTTAGAAATAGCACGTACTACTTGCAAGCATCTTGCTATATTGAACTAGGCCTTTCTTTGTAAGAAGAAGGATTTTGAAATGTAACCATGTATTTGGAAAACTCCACTCTTTCACAAGTGTGAATTCTCTCACTCAGGGTCACACAATTTGCTTTTGAACCTTACTTTCGAGGTTTCAACGCAGCTATCCCTAAGAATTTTTGCAAAATGGGAATTTAACCCAAACCCGACACATAATACTTCTTTAAGTATTTGTAAACACCCCAAAATCCCATGATTTTTTCAAATAACTTGGTTTTGCAAAAGCTGCCCCAAAGGGCTATTTTGAATCTGGAAACCCAAGAGCCTTCTAGGCAAAAACCTGTACATATGTTTAAACTATATATGTTTTAAAATATGTATTATATAGTTTTAAAACCTTTTAAAAGATGTTTTGAAACCCCACAAAGCGACTTGGCCTGATGAAAGCAGGACCAGAAGAGAAAAAGAGAGCCCGGAACTGGAGCACATGTCGAGCCTGGCACATCAACTCTCGTGTTAGATTCATCCCCAAAATCTCGAACATCCAAGACCCTGTTATTAACAAAATTGTTTGAAATCATCTCCGGAAGGTGAAAACAAAAGCGGATGATAATGTTGGCGAAGACCCAATGCAAGACGGAGTACTGATGCTGTCAGGCCCCTGTAAACACCCCGAAATCCCACGAATTTCTCAAAATCCATCTGGTTTTATACAAGCAGCCCCAAAGGGCCATTTTGAGTTTGGAAACCCAGGAGCCTTCCAAACAACCCTGTATATATGTTTTAAACTATATCTTTCAAAAACATACGATATGGCTTTTGAAAACCCTTTTAAAACATGTTTTGAAACCCCGAAGTGGCTTGGCCCGATCAAGACAGGACCAGGAGAGCCAAAAAGAGCCCAGAACCAGAGCACCTGTCGAGCCCGGCGCAGCAACTCTTGTATCTGATTCACACCCCAGGATCTCGAACGTCCAAGACCCTGTTCTTATCAAAATAGCATTTGAAGTCATCTCCAGAAGGCAGAAACGGAGGCGGACGACTATGTTGGCGAAGACCCAACGCAGACGGAGTACTGATGCTGTCAGGCCCCGCACGAATCGTCCGTTTCGAACCCAGCTCGAAGGAGTCAGAGTTCAGTTTGGATTGGATCTGGACCATATATATCCAGATTCCAATCCAAACCCATATGTGGACTTGGATTTGGATTTGGATCCAGAGATCCAATCCAATATCCATATCCATGGCCCACATAACCTTCTCATAAATGGAGGTGGGGCCCACTTGAAATTCACGTGGGATATTGGGCATGAGAGAGAGTGGGGATGAAAAATATCAAGAGTGTTGTATTAAGCTTGACTTGTGTGTCAAGTTTGGGTTAATCATGTGGGTTAGCCTAATTGAGTGGGTTTAAGCTTGTAATTAGCTAAAACCTAACCTAGGGCTGCACCAACATGGGGTGATCAAGGTCTATGGGCCATGCTAAGGGAGCTCCTTCACCTAAACCTAGCCCAAAATGCCTAAACCTAGCCTAAACCCCTAATCCACCCCTAATCTGAACCTAAACACCTAACCCACTTCCCTAATCCCGTCCTAATCCCAACCTAATCACCTAACCCACTTCCCTAATCCTTCCCTAAACCTAGATTAATTTCCCTAATCCTAGCCTAAACCTAGCCTAATCACCTAACCTAGCTCACTAAACCTCACCCTAAAACCCAACCACCTAACCTAGCCCTAAACCCCTAAACCACCCTTAGCCCACGATTTACCCAAACCCCTAGTTTTAAAATATCTGGCCCAACCCCTTCCAGCCCACCTTATCTACATACCACCCTACCTAAACCACCTAACCACTACCCACAGCCCAGCCCTAACCGACCTACCCATCCCCCTATTTAAGCCCCCTCCTTGTGGGCGGGTTTTCCAAGTGGGAACCACTATCTCCACCCAGCCGGGCCCTCTCCTTCTCCCTTCTCTCACCCAGCCGGGACCACTCCCCACCTCCGCCTGCTCCATCTGCTCCACCAGCCGCCACCTGCTCCGCCACCTTCCCTCTTCCATCCACCACCACCACCCCTCAGCCGAACGCCATCACCTTCACCCAACCGAATCAGCCAACAGCCACCTGCCCGCCTGCTTCCCACTTCATCCGCCACCTCTCCCCATTCGGTAAGTACTCCAAACTCCCTCAAAGCCCCTCTATTCCACCTCTCCACTCTTAGCCACCCATCCTACCTCCATCTCAGCCCTTTTGCCGCCACCACCTAAACCTAGCCGAACCTAGTATAACCCAAGTTGCTGGCCACTACTTAGCCATCATCTCCCATTCGGCCAACTCCCCTAGGTGTCCTATTCGGCCTTCCCACTAGCTCACCTTTTAGGTCCAGTTTCCCTAAGTACCCAACTCCCCTAGTGATCCTAATACCCACTTATTCAGCCACTTTAAACCCCCTACTTGGAGGTGCCATCTACTTGCCACCGGCCCCCTTCGAGGCGGCTATCCCGCGCCCCACTTGCAGCCGGCCAGCACCCTTGATCACCTACCTTCGCGGAGCTCCCACTTGCAGCCCAAGGCCAAGCCCACGCTCAAGCAAGACCTCTACGGACCAGCTACTCGTAAGTGTCTAAACTCGGTCTTTAGTCGTACACTTGCTTGGGATTCAATTTGATACGGGGTTGTAATAACGGAGCATAGTCTCCCCCCGCTTGTAATAACGTGGCTTGGCACAACCACACACGTGCACTCTCTTAGTCGTGCATGATTTTGAACACACACGGGCCTAATCAGCCCCTAACATATAAGTGTACATATATACTTTCATTTTCGAAGGGTTTTGTTTAAGTTGGGTGCGTTGTCTTTCAATTCAAGCACTCTCACACACATTGAGCTTTCGCTCTTATTTGAAAGACCCAAGTAAGGGCCGACCTATACTATTTGGGTTTCATTTCATGTCGTGTGAGTAAGTCTTTCAATTCAAGCACTTTCACACACATTGAGCCTTCGCTCTTACTCCCAAGACCTTAGTAAAGGCCTTATTGCAGTTATATTTGGGTTTCATTTATGTCGTGTGGGTAGTCTTTTAATTCAAGCACTCTCACACACATTGAGCCTTCGCTCTTACTCCCAAGACCTTAGTAAAGGCCTTATTGCAGTTATATTTGGGTTTCATTTATGTCGTGTGGGTAGTCTTTTAATTCAAGCACTCTCACACACATTGAGCCTTTGCTCTTATTCCCAAGACCTTAGTCAAGGCCATACTGCAATTTATATTTGGGTTTCATTTCATGTCGTGTGTGTAAGTCTTTCAATTCAAGCACGCACCCACATTGAGCCTTCGCTCTTATTTGCAAGACCCGAGTAAGGGCTCATATACATAAGATATATACATATCTCCCTTCGGTTATTTCCCTTCGGTTATTTCCCTTCTGTTATTTCCCTTCAGTATTGTCTTTACATTTCGGGTTTTCCCTTTGGAGTAGCGTGAGTTTGCATTGCATCTACGCCATACCACGAGGTAGGACGCATATTGCATCGAAACAAGCCCTGCTCGAATTCGCCCATGTAGTGGAGTGTTCATAACACACAAACTAGGCGACCCAAAAAGGGATAAAAGAAAAGACTTAGGCACGTGCAAATCCACGTGATCTAAAATATGCAATCGCATCTTAAAAACCCGAAATAGACACCTCGAACCGCTTCGTAGACTTTCTCTCCAAAACTCGATTTTTGCAAAGCGTACAGACTGACCCTTGCGCATCGGTGCAAGAAGGTCTGCGACGACAAGAGCTTACTTGCTCACAGTCGCCACGTTTAGAAGTCAGTGTTAATATCTTCGCTAGCTTAAGTAAGCTAGCTGGCACACCCTATTTGTATACTTAGGCCTTAGACGCACGAGAAGATCCACTCCAAGCCCTCGGAAGGGACGAAGAGGCGGGGATTTTCCCGCGTCTACAGAGATTGGCACGCCCGGTGGGACGTGAGCCTTTTCAGAAATCGAGTTTACTTGTAGAAGTCTTGCGAAAATTTTGAAAAAAGGTGTCATTTTAACTTGGTTTCTTTGCTTGTACTTAGGAAATTTTGAAAAAGCTTGAAAAGCATGTCAAAATCCAATCCAAGTGAAGTGTCGAGCCAAGGCTCATGCGCATCAAGTTCTCACTCTAGGAGGATTTTCAAAAACAAAATAAAACTAGATGAAATCGAGGACTTGAGAAGGGAGTTTGAGGCCAAAATCGATGCTCTCAGCCAAGAGGCTGAAGTAGGCGATTCATGTTCATCGAACGGTGAACAAAGGCCTAAAAAGAAATTTGAAAAACCTCGCAAGCAAAAAGAGGCCTCCGTAATGGAAGGCAACCAATACCACGAGTCCTTCACACAAAAGGACCGTAAAGCCCTACAGCAACTGCTGAAAGGGCAAAATAAAGAGAAAAGAAGCTACGCCCTGTCTGATTTCCTTCCTATGGATTACGAAACAGACAGTGACGATGAAATACCGAACTTCCATCGGTATGATGGCATGGGAGACCCTAGGTCTCACTTGCAGCTTTTCTCACGTCGAGCCCATAAGAAGAAAAAGGACTCGATGAAATGGGTGTATTGGTTCCCTCTATCCCTTAAAGGCACAGCTGCCAAATGGCTGGCTTCCTACGACTTAAGCCAGTTCGCTACGTTTGAAGAGTTAGCGAACTGCTTCATGCAAAGATTTGCACACAACGTGGAAGTCACGCCAACCCTGAATACCTTAAGGGATACAAAGCAAGGCATGAACGAAGACGTACATGCCTTCATTATAAGATGGAGGTCGCTTTTAGGCCAAGTGAGAGAGCCCATATCCGAAGGATGCGCAGTAATGCTCATCCTGGATAATTTCAAAAGCGAGTTAAAAACCCTTCTCTCGCTCCATGAGATTTCAACTTTCCATAAGTTGATAAAAAAGGCCTCCCTTTTCGAAACCAACTTACGAAAAGGGACATACGATCACTTATGGAAAGGAAGTGCCATTCCAAAAACCCGTTTGGAAAAGCCCATCGCATATGGGCTGCCCACGACGGACAAAGGGGCAAAGCCCCATAAAATCGCCAATGTCCGGGTGGATCCAGGCATGGCGGGCACTTCTAAAAATTTTGAAAAAATAGAAAATAAGAGAGAACGCAATTTTTTAAAACCGATTGAAAAACGGGAGTACACTCCGCTGGGGCAACCTGTGTCGGAGGTCCTAGACCTCTTACTTGCCCAGGGCATGATCAAACTCCCTGAAATCCCCGAAGGAGTCACGTCCAAAGGGGGGTATTTAAACCGATTTTGCAAGTATCATCGGCTCAAAGGCCATGATACCAAACATTGCTTCTCTCTTTTAAATAAAATTGAGAACTTGATAGCAGAAGGCCGGCTCCAGGTCACTGCGGAACCTGAGCCACCTCAAGCTATCTTCAAGGAACCCTTTCCCAAACACGCCAGTGGCAGTGGGAAAGGAAAGGAGGTATGTACCCTCACCATTTCCAAAGAACTAGCGCAAAAGCCCGAACCTGGTCGACCTGCTTATGCGCCCATCCTTGTATTATACAAGAGGCCCGCCCAAGTCATCATTCGGGGACCATCAAAAGTGGAAACCCCGGCAAAACCAGTTTTGAAAACTCAAGGTTCTCCTCAGCTCATCCTTAGAGCCAAGTCTAGCGCAAACCCTAGGCTGGTCGTGGGGGAAGTCACTAGATCCGGGAGGATCTACCAACCCCCGCACCTTCAAGGTGCTCAAAAGGTGGTCAGTGTGCCTGGCCCCTCAAAAGCATGTATCCCTAGTGGTCTGCCAAAAGCAGATAAGGACAAAATCATCCTAAATCCTTATGATTTCGAAAACCACCTTTCAAAGATTCCTATTCACATGTCTATCCTAGAGCTTATCAAAACCTCGCCTAGGCATAGACTTGTCTTAGAAAAAATTCTAGAAAGGGCCAAGGTTGATTCGAACATAAGTCCGGAATCCTTGTCTGCCCAAGTGGCTTTATTAGGAGCAAAATCGCCCATCACCTTTTCGGAAGATGATGTAGATAGACCCTACGAAACCCATAACCAGGCCCTGCATATCGAGGTGGTTCTAAACAACCACCCTCTGGACAGGTGCCTAGTCGATGGTGGAGGAGGGCTCAACATCCTTCCACTTCACGTGGCGTACAAAATCGGAGTCACCTTGACTTCAGTGAACCCAAGCCCCATCGTTATCACTGGATACGATGGGAATGCGTCTAGGCCTTTAGGATCCATCGAACTCCCAATGGAAACGGGAGGGATCGAACACACGGGGGTGTTCCATGTCTTGGACATACACCCCCATTATAACCTGTTGTTGGGAAGACCCTGGATACACAGTTTGTGCGCTGTGCCATCCACCTTCCACAGGTGTGTTAAGATCCCTTTTAGGGACCAGGTCGTAGTGATCCTAGGTGAGAGTCACCCACAGCTTCAGGGGATCATAAACTCCCCTTGTTTATCAAGCTCCCAGGCCCATGAGGCTAACCTGGGGCAAATTATGGTTGAGCCACCTCGGCTCGTGTTGAACAACCCTAGGAAGGTTGTATATGTGCAAGGGCCGCCCAAAGCAGGCCCCCTCCCGACTCTAATCCTCCTAGGAAAACCCAAACGTTCCCTATTTCCAAAACCCCTGGACAAAAGGCCATACGAGCCTAATATGGACGATAGCATGTTCCAGGACCATGACTTGTATCCCATCTTTTCAAAAAACAAAAGGTCGTGGAACATGTTATTGAACATGGGCTACACACCCTACAAAAGTCTAGGGGCACAAAACCAGGGTCTCCTAGAGCCCATCCTTCCTAGGGCCAACCCAAGCCGATATGGGATCGGCTATACTCCCCGAATACTGCCGGAGCCACCCCCTGTGACCACCTGGGTCAAGGGTGCCCCGGAACCTGTCTTAGAAGAGACCTATGGTTTAGACCTCCTATTCCGAGCCTAACCCATAGTGTTTTCCCTTTGTAGGTATAACGGAAGATCCCTTTTTCTAAAAATACCAAAAACATTTGAAAAACTTAAAAATAAAAAAAAAATCGAAAAAACAAGAAAAACCAAAAACAATGGAAAAACAAAAACTCGAAAAAAGTGTGCTTTGTATAGTTCCCAAAGTTCTTGTTTTACAAAAACCCAAAAAAATCGAAAATTTGGAAAATACCAAAAAGATTTTGTACCTAGCTGCTCCTGGTAGGCCTTTGGCAAAAGAAAAGGATTTCGAAAGAAGTGTCGTCTGCATAGCTAGACCAAAAATTTCGAAGTCACTTAAAAATCCAAGTACAAAACCAGGTTATTTTGAAGACCAAGCATCAAGTTCCCTCGAGTCTATAGCCCACGAGAATGATCGAAGCCCAGAAGTGGATCCCCTTGAGGAAGATCCCACTTCTGAGCTCCCAGAATTCCATAGAATTCTCGATTTTGAAAGACCTTCCCAATCAGTAGGAGGAGATTTCATAGAGGTGAACCTAGGGGATGATTCCAATCCCAAAAACATCAAAATAGGCGCATGCTTGCATGAAACTGAAAAGTTAGCATTCATTGCATTTCTACGAACCTATTTAGATGTGTTTGCATGGACGTATGAAGACATGCCGGGCATAGATCCCAGCATAGTCGAGCATCATCTTCCCTTAGATGCAGGTGTAAAACCCATAAAGCAGAAGCTTAGGAAAATACACCCGAATGTACACACGCAAGTCAAAGAGGGTTTCGAAGATCTGCTAAAAGCTGGATTTATAAAACCCATTGCGTATTCTGATTGGTTGTCAAATATCGTTGTGGTTCGAAAAATCAATGGGAAAATTCGAATATGCATCGATTTCAGAAACCTGAATAAAGCCACTCCAAAGGATAATTATCCTTTACCAAACATAGATTTGATAGTCGATAGTACTGCAAATCATGAAATGTTTTCATTTATTGATGGCTATTCAGGCTATAATCAAATCAAACTAAGTCCACGAGATCAGGGTAAGACCGCCTTCACAACCCCATGGGGCACGTACTGCTATACAGTCATGCCCTTTGGTTTGAAAAATGCCGGCGCAACATACCAACGAGCCATGAACACGATCTTCCATGATCAAATTCACGAGCTTGTAGAAGTGTATGTAGATGATCTCTTGGCGAAATCTAAAACCCGATGCACCCATATCGAATGTTTACAAAAGATTTTCGAAAGGCTTAGGCTTTACAAAGTAAAGCTAAACCCTCAAAAATGTGTGTTCGGGGTAGAATCAGAGAAGCTTCTAGGCTTTATGGTGAGCCAAAGGGGAATAGAAGTCGACCCCTCTAAGTGTCGAGCCATCATAGACATGGCTCCACCCTCCAATCTCACCCAAGTCCGTAGCCTCCAGGGTCGATTACAATCTGTGCGCCGATTCATATCGAATCTGGCAACTAGATGCGAACCCTTCAACAAACTGTTGAGGAAGGGTACGAAATTCTTATGGGATGACGAATGCCAACAGTCCTTCGAGAGACTGAAGGCATACTTGGTAAATCCCCCCGTTTTGAACCCTCCAAAACAAGGAGAACCGCTTTTATTATACATCTCCGTGCATATAAACGCTTTAGGAGCCCTGTTGGCTCAATACGAGGATGACACCCATAAGGAGTATGCCATCTACTATATTTCGAAAACTCTCTTGGCTTATGAACGAAATTATCAAGCCATGGAGAAGACGTGCTTGGCCCTAGTCTGGGCCTGCCAGAAATTCAGACACTACTTCCTAGATCATGAGATCTGGATAGTGTCCAAGCTTGATCCAATCAAGCACTTATTCGAAAAACCCATTCTCACGGGTAGATTGGGCAAATGGCAACTCCTTCTAATGGAGTATGATCTGAAATACCATCACCAGATCTCTGTTAAGGGGCAAGCCCTAGCAGATTACGTGGCTGACTTCCCCTTGGAGGACGCATATCCCACTCTTGTCGAAATGCCTGATGAAGGCATATTGCAAAACCATTTTCAAAATCACATTTTGGCAAATTCTTTCGAAAACCAAGTATGGAAGATGCACTTCGATGGGGCACGAAACCAACGAGGGGCTGGTGCCGGGATCATCCTAATCTCCCCTGAAAAGGGTGAGATTCCCATAGCAGTCTGCTTAGATTTCGAATGTTCCAACAACATAGCTGAGTATGAAGCACTCATACAAGGCTTAAGGATTTCGAAAACTCTAGGGGCATCATGCATCGAGGTCTTTGGAGATTCGCTCCTTGTCATAAACCAGGTTTTAAAAATTTGGCAAGTACGTAATGAGAAACTACTTCCATATCACGAGTTGACCACTCGATTGGTCCAATCCTTCCAGTCGTGTAAGCTCACACACGTAGGAAGAGAGGACAATGGCATCGCCGATGCCCTCTCCTCCTTGGGTTCAGCCCTAAAGGTCGATCCCATTTCAGGGACCAGATCTTTGGAAATATGGCATGCGCCCCATCCATCCACACACGACTTGGATATTTGCCAAAACAACCCAGAGTCTGTTGAAAAACCCTGGTTCTATGACATAAAACAATTTTTAGAAAATGGGGGATTCACCGAGGATGCCACATCCAAAGATAAGGCATTCATTCGTAAGATTTCGACCCGATACACCATTCTGGGTGGGGTCTTATACAAAAAGAGTTTTACCGGCATTCTGCTTAGGTGTATCGACCTAGAGGAGGCTAGGATAGTGATGCACGAGTTCCACGATGGAGAATGTGGAGGTCATGTTAATGCCAACATGATGGCAATGAAAATACTTAGAGGGGGTTATTTTTGGTCCACCCTGAAAAAGGATTGTCACGATCATGTTAGGAAGTGTCATCCATGTCAAGTGCATGGGCACGCCATTCATATCCCTTCATCTGCATTGCATTCCGTGGTCAGCCCCTGGCCATTTACCATGTGGGCGTTTGACATAGTAGGCCCAATATTTCCAAAGGCCTCGAATGGGCATCGTTTCATTTTAGCAGCCACGGAGTATTTCTCCAAGTGGGTGGAAGCCATTTCCCTAACGAATGTAATGGGCCAACATGTGGTGGCTTTCATCCGGAGGAATATCTTGGCTCGATTTGGGGTTCCACGAGACCTTGTGTCTGATAATGGTACCCCATTCAAGAACGAGCGGATGGTCAAGTTGTGCAACACGTATGGCATAACTCACCACTTCTCCTCGCCCTACTACCCTCAAGGCAACGGCCAAGCCGAAGCCACAAACAAGACTCTCATTGGTATCATTGAGAAAACCTTAGAGAGGGGTAGGATGTGGCACGAGAAGCTGGATGAAGCCTTATGGGCTTATAGGACTTCCATCCGGACTCCCACGAATGCCACACCATTCGAATTAGTCTATGGCATAAATGCCATTCTTCCCATTCATACCCAACTGCATTCATTCCATACATCCATTGCACTCGACCTCCCCCTAGAGATGCTTCAGCATGCTAGGATGGCCGAACTAGATTTGCTAGATGAAAGGCGACTCCTTGCCATGGATCATGCTCGTGCATACCGGCAAAGGATAGCCCGACATTATAGCAAACACATGAGACCTCGCCACTTTGAAGTGGGAGATCTGGTCTTGAAAACCATCCACCATCGTGGCCCACACCCCCTAGGCAAGTGGCGCCCCAACTGGGATGGACCCTATGTTGTACGAGCAACCACTACGAACAATTCGTATTGGTTGATCGATGTAGAAGGTAGGAATTTAGCAGATCCTATCAATATTCAATACTTAAAGAAGTATCATGTGTAGGATCTGGATTAAATTCCAGTTTTCGAAAATTTTATAGGGATAGCTGCCCTGAGACATGTGAATAAGGTGCAAAAGCAACTCGTGTGACCCTAAGTAAGAGAATTCGCACTTGTGAAAGAGTAGAGTTTTCAAAATCGTGGTTGCATTTCAAAATCCTTCATCTTACAAAGAAAGGCCTAGTTCAACATAGCAAGATACTTGCAAGTAGTACGTGCTATTTCTAAATAGGCTGATCTGGAATGAATCGAGTGTAGGCTTGGGATAAGTCCTCCCCTCTTCTCTTCTCCTTCCAAAAGGAAAACAAAGGCCCAAATCAAAAGGGAATTTCCCATTTAAAGTCTCTTTCCAAAAGAAAGAAACCAGACTTCAAAAAGAAAAGTCGATTCTCTTATAAAAAAAGAGGGATTAAAGAAAAAATACTCCCAAAGGGAGACCCTCTATGGAAAAAGGAAAAAGAGGCCAAAAAGCTCGAAAAGAGCAGTTTTCCGCCTTCTATGCCTTAAACCACGGGACGCTTCAGAAGGGACCGTGGTATCTCTTTCCCATCCCTGGCTTATCCCAAGCTAAAGCATGGTTCATTTCGAGGAATCCTAAAGTAAAAATAGGATTTACTTACTTGAATTTCATCTTGTTTGAGAATTCGACGTTTCGAGTAAGGCGTAGGAATTTGAAATGAAGCTTGTTTTCTTATAAAACCTCCGCTAGATAAGCGAGTGTTAAGACTCAAACAAGGGCAAGCACGAAGAGCTCGAGATCCTTAGGATCGAGGCTCAAGACAGTTGTCCCTTTTGTAAATAGCTTTTGTAAATAAGTTTTGAAAACCGAACATCGAACAGCATAGGATTTTGCTCACTTGGAGCAATAGACCTTGTAAGTCTCTAGAGTTCGACCACATCTGGTCTCTGGGAGGTCGCTACTCTCGGCACCACACCCATGTCATCTGCATTCCACGCATGGTACTTGCATGAACATGATCCCATTTAGGACCAGATTCCATAAGTAAACCCTTTGGCGTGATATCTCCTCCTACCAGAACTTGTAAAATTGAGATTTTGCTAAAATGGGACGATCCCATATTCTTCGTGGCTAGATCTAGGGAGACATTAAAAGGGGTGTTTGTCATCTTTGCCCTTATCCAAATCTATTTGGACAAGGCCAAAGAGGGGCATCTGTAAACACCCCGAAATCCCACGAATTTCTCAAAATCCATCTGGTTTTATACAAGCAGCCCCAAAGGGCCATTTTGAGTTTGGAAACCCAGGAGCCTTCCAAACAACCCTGTATATATGTTTTAAACTATATCTTTCAAAAACATACGATATGGCTTTTGAAAACCCTTTTAAAACATGTTTTGAAACCCCGAAGTGGCTTGGCCCGATCAAGACAAGACCAGGAGAGCCAAAAAGAGCCCAGAACCAGAGCACCTGTCGAGCCCGGCGCAGCAACTCTTGTATCTGATTCACACCCCAGGATCTCAAACGTCCAAGACCCTTTTCTTATCAAAATAGCATTTGAAGTCATCTCCAGAAGGCAGAAACGGAGGCGGACCACTATGTTGGCGAAGACCCAACGCAGACGGAGTACTGATGCTGTCAGGCCCCGCACGAATCGTCCGTTTCGAACCCAACTCGAAGGAGTCAGAGTTCAGTTTGGATTGGATCTGGACCATATATATCCAGATTCCAATCCAAACCCATATGTGGACTTGGATTTGGATTTGGATCCAGAGATCCAATCCAATATCCATATCCATGGCCCACATCACCTTCTCATAAATGGAGGTGGGGCCCACTTGAAATTCACGTGGGATATTGGGCATGAGAGAGAGTGGGGATGAAAAATATCAAGAGTGTTGTATTAAGCTTGACTTGTGTGTCAAGTTTGGGTTAATCATGTGGGTTAGCCTAATTGAGTGGGTTTAAGCTTGTAATTAGCTAAAACCTAACCTAGGGCTGCACCAACATGGGGTGATCAAGGTCTATGGGCCATGCTAAGGGAGCTCCTTCACCTAAACCTAGCCCAAAATGCCTAAACCTAGCCTAAACCCCTAATCCACCCCTAATCTGAACCTAAACACCTAACCCACTTCCCTAATCCCGTCCTAATCCCAACCTAATCACCTAACCCACTTCCCTAATCCTTCCCTAAACCTAGATTAATTTCCCTAATCCTAGCCTAAACCTAGCATAATCACCTAACCTAGCTCACTAAACCTCACCCTAAAACCCAACCACCTAACCTAGCCCTAAACCCCTAAACCACCCTTAGCCCACGATTTACCCAAACCCCTAGTTTTAAAATATCTGGCCCAACCCCTTCCAGCCCACCTTATCTACATACCACCCTACCTAAACCACCTAACCACTACCCACAGCCCAGCCCTAACCGACCTACCCATCCCCTATTTAAGCCCCCCTCCTTGTGGGCGGGTTTTCCAAGTGGGAACCACTATCTCCACCCAGCCGGGCGCTCTCCTTCTCCCTTCTCTCACCCAGCCGGGACCACTCCCCACCTCCGCCTGCTCCATCTGCTCCACCAGCCGCCACCTGCTCCACCACCTTCCCTCTTCCATCCACCACCACCACCCCTCAGCCGAACGCCATCACCTTCACCCAACCGAATCAGCCAACAGCCACCTGCCCGCCTGCTTCCCACTTCATCCGCCACCTCTCCCCATTCGGTAAGTACTCCAAACTCCCTCAAAGCCCCTCTATTCCACCTCTCCACTCTTAGCCACCCATCCTACCTCCATCTCAGCCCTTTTGCCGCCACCACCTAAACCTAGCCGAACCTAGTATAACCCAAGTTGCTGGCCACTACTTAGCCATCATCTCCCATTCGGCCAACTCCCCTAGGTGTCCTATTCGGCCTTCCCACTAGCTCACCTTTTAGGTCCAGTTTCCCTAAGTACCCAACTCCCCTAGTGATCCTAATACCCACTTATTCAGCCACTTTAAACCCCCTACTTGGAGGCGCCATCTACTTGCCACCGGCCCCCTTCGAGGCGGCTATCCCGCGCCCCACTTGCAGCCGGCCAGCACCCTTGATCACCTACCTTCGCGGAGCTCCCACTTGCAGCCCAAGGCCAAGCCCACGCTCAAGCAAGACCTCTACGGACCAGCTACTCGTAAGTGTCTAAACTCGGTCTTTAGTCGTACACTTGCTTGGGATTCAATTTGATACGGGGTTGTAATAACGGAGCATAGTCTCCCCCCGCTTGTAATAACGTGGCTTGGCACAACCACACACGTGTGTAGACGCGCGAAAATCCCCGCCTCTTCGCCTCTTTCGTGGCTTGGAGTGGATCTTATCGTGCGTCTATGGCCTATATATATAAACAGGGCGTGCCAGCTAGCTTACTTAAGCTAGCGAAGATATATTTAACACTGACTTCTAAACGTGGCGACTGTGAGCAAGTGAGCTCTTGTCGTCGCAGACCTTCTTGCACCGATGCGCAAGGGTCAGTCTGTACGCTTTTGCAAAAATCGAGTTTTTGGGAGAAAGTCTACGAAACGGTTCGAGGTGTCTAGTTCGGGTCTTTAAGATGCGATTGCATGTTTTAGATCACGTGGATTTGCACGTGCCTAAGTCTTTTCTTTTATCCCTTTTTGGGTCGCCTAGTTTGTGTGTTATGAACACTCCACTACATGGGCGAATTCGAGCGGGGGTTGCTTCGATGCAATATGCGTCCTACCTCGTGGTATGGCGTAGATGCAATGCAAACTCACGCTACTCCAAAGGGAAAACCCGAAATGTAAAGACAATACGGAAGGGAAATAACAGAAGGGAAATAACCGAAGGGAAATAACCGAAGGGAAATAACCGAAGGGAGATACGTATATATCTTATGTATATGAGCCCTTACTCGGGTCTTGCAAATAAGAGCGAAGGCTCAATGTGGGTGCGTGTTTGAATTGAAAGACTTACTCACACGACATGAAATGAAACCCAAATATAAATTGCAGTATGGCCTTGACTAAGGTCTTGGGAGTAAGAGCGAAGGCTCAATGTGTGTGAGAGTGCTTGAATTGAAGTACTACACACACGACATAAATGAAACCCAAATATAACTGCAATAAGGCCTTTACTAAGGTCTTGGGAGTAAGAGCGAAGGCTCAATGTGTGTGAGAGTGCTTGAATTGAAAGACTACTCACACGACAAGAAATGAAACCCAAATAGTATAGGTCGGCCCTTACTTGGGTCTTTCAAATAAGAGCGAAAGCTCAATGTGTGTGAGAGTGTTTAAATTGAAAGACAACACACCCAACTTAAACAAAACCCTTCGGAAATGAAATATATACGTACACTTATATATTAGGGGCTGATTAGGCCCGTGTGTGTTCAAAGTTGTGCACGACTAAGAGAGTGCACGTGTGTGGTTGTGCCAAGCCACGTTATTACAAGCGGGGGGAGACTAGGCTCCGTTATTACAACCCCGTATCAAATTGAATTTCAAGCAAGCGTATGACTAAAGACCGAGTTTAGAAACTTACAAGTAGCTGGTCCGTAGAGGTCTTGCTTGAGCGTGGCCTTGGCTTTGGGCTGCAAATGGGAGCTCCGCGAAGGTGCGTGACCAAGAGTGCTGGCCGGCTGCAAATGGGCGTGGGATGGACGCCTCGAAGGGGACCGGTGGCAAGTGGGCGGCGCCTCCAAGTAGGGAGTTTAGAGTGGCTGACTAAGTGGGTCTTAGGGTCACTAGGTAAGTTAGGGACTTAGGGAAACTGGACCTAAAAGGTGAGCTAGTGGGAAGGCCAAATAGGGCACCTAGGGGAGTCGGCTGAATTGGAAATGGTGGCTGAGCAGTGGCCAGCCACTTGGGTTATCCTAGGTTCGGCTAGGCTTAGGTGGTGGCGGCAAAGAGGTGGAGCTAAGGGGAAGATGGGTGGCTAAGAGTGGAGAGGTGGTAGAGAGTGGTTTTGAGGGAGTTAGGGGGACTTACCGAATGGGAAGGAGTGACGGATGGAGTGGGAGAGTGGCGGGCAGGTAGCTGTCGGCTGGTGGAGTTGGGGGGAAGGTGGTGACGTCCAGCTGGGGGGGGGCAGTGGTGGTGGACGGAAGAGGGAAGGTGGCGGAGCAGGTGGCGGCTGGTGGAGCTGGAGCTGCTGGGAAGACGGGTGAGAGATGGGAGAAGGAGAGGGCCCGGCTGGGTGGTGGAGTGTGGTTCCCACTTGGAAAACCCGCCCACAATGAGGGGGGGTTTAAATAGGGGATGGGTAGGTCGGTTAGGGCTGGGTTGTGGGTAGTGGTTAGGTGGTTTAGGTAGGGTAGTATGTAGATAAGGTGGGCTGGATGGGGTTGGGCCAGATATTTTAAAACTAGGGGTTTGGGAAAATCGTGGGCTAAGGGTGGTTTAGGGGTTTAGGGCTAGGTTAGGTGGTTGGGTTTTAGGGTGAGGTTTAGTGAGCTAGGTTAGGTGGTTTAGGCTAGGTTTAGGCTAGGATTAGGGAAATTAATCTAGGTTTAGGGAAGGATTAGGGGAGTGGGTTAGGTGATTAGGTTGGGATTAGGCCGGGATTAGGGAAGTGGGTTAGGTGATTAGGTTCAGATTAGGGGTGGATTAGGGGTTTAGGCTAGGATTAGGCATTTTGGGTTAGGTTTAGGTGAGGGAGCTCCCTTAGCATGGCCCATAGACCTTGATCACCCCATGTTGGTGCAGCCCTAGGTTAGGTTTTAGCTAATTACAAGCTTAAACCCACTCAATTAGGCTAACCCACATGATTAACCCAAACTTGACACACAAGTCAAGCTTAATACAACACTCTTGATATTTATCACCCCCACTCTCTCTCATGCCCAATATCCCACGTGAATTTCAAGTGGGCCCCACCTCTATTTATGAGAAGGTGATGTGGGCCATGGATATGGATATTGGATTGGATCTCTGGATCCAAATCCAAATCCAAGTCCACATATGGGTTTGGATTGGAATCTGGATATATATGGTCCAGATCCAATCCAAACTGAACTCTGACTCCTTCGAGCTGGGTTCGAGACGGACGATTCGTGCGGGGCCTGACAGCATCAGTGCTCCGTCTGCGTTGGGTCTTCGCCAACATGGTCGCCCGCCTCCGTTTCTGCCTTCCGGAGATGACTTCAAATGATATTTTGGTAATAACAGGGTCTTGGACGTTTGAGATCCTGGGATGTGAATGAGATGCAAGAGTTGTTGTGCCGGGCTTGACAGGTGCTCCGGTTCCGGGCTCTTCTTGGCTCTCCTGGTCCTATCTTGATCGGGCCAAGCCACTTCGGGGTTTCAAAACATGTTTTAAAAGGGTTTTCAAAAGCTATATTATTTGTTTTTGAAAGATAGAGTTTAAAACATATATACAGGGTTTTGTTTGGAAGGCTCCTGGGTTTCCAAACTCAAAATGGCCCTTTGGGGCTGCTTGTATAAAACCAGATTTGTTTAAGAAATTCGTGGGATTTCGGGGTGTTTACAGATGCCCCTCTTTGGCCTTGTCCAAATGGATTTGGATAAGGGCAAAGACGACAAACACCCCTTTTAATGTCTCCCTAGATCTAGCCACGAAGAATATGGGATCGTCCCATTTTAACAAAATCTCAATTTTACAAACTCTGGTAGGAGGAGATATCACGCCAAAGGGTTATACTATGAAATCTGGTCCTAAATGGGATCATGTTTATGCAAGTACCATGCGTGGAATGCAGATGACATGGGTGTGGTGCCAAAAGTGGCGACCTCCCAGAGACCAGGTGTGGTCGAACTCTAGAGACTTACAAGGCCTACTGCTCAAAGTGAGCAAAAACCCTATGCTGTTCGATGTTCGGTTTTCAAAACTTATTTACAAAAGCTATTTACAAAAGGGACAACTGTCTTGAGTCTCGATCCTAAGGATCTCGAGCTCTTCGCGCTTGCCCTTGTTTGAGTCTTAACACTCGCTTATCTAGCGGAGGTTTTATAAGAAAACAAGCCTCATTTCAAATTCCTACGCCTTACTCGAAAGGTCATTTTCTCAAACAAGATGAAATTCAAGCAAGTAAATCCTATTTTTACTTTAGGATTCCTCGAAATGAACCATGTTTTAGCTTGGGATAAGCCAGGGATGGGAAAGAGATACCACGGTCCCTTCTGAAGCGTCCCGTGGTTTGAGGCACAGAAGGCGGAAAACTGCTCTTTTTGAGCTTTTTGGCCTCTTTTTCCTTTTTTTCATAGAGGGTCTCCCTTTGGGAGTATTTTTTCTTTAATCCCTCTTTTTATAAGAGAATCGATTTTTCTTTTTCAAGTCTGGTTTCTTTCTTTTGGAAAGAGACTTTAAATGGGACATTCCCTTTTGATTTGGGCCTTTGTTTTCCTTTTGGAAGGAGAAGAGAAAAGGGGAGGACTTATCCCAAGCCTACACTCGATCCATTCCAGATCAGCCTATTTAGAAATAGCACGTACTACTTGCAAGTATCTTGCTATGTTGAACTAGGCCTTTCTTTGTAAAACGAAGGATTTTGAAATGCAACCATGATTTTGAAAACTCCCCTCTTTCACAAGTGCGAATTCTCTCACTCAGGGTCACACGAGTTGCTTTTGCACCTCATTCACATGTCTCAGGGCAGCTATCCCTCTAAAATTTTCAAAAACCGGAATTTAACCCAGATCCTACACATGATACTTCTTTAAGTATTGAATATTGATAGGATCTGCTAAATTCCTACCTTCTACATCGATCAACCAATACGAATTGTTCGTAGTGGTTGCTCGTACAACATAGGGTCCATCCCAGTTGGGGCGCCACTTGCCTAGGGGGTGTGGGCCACGATGGTGGATGGTTTTCAAGACCAGATCTCCCACTTTAAAGTGGCGAGGTCTCATGTGTTTGCTATAATGTCGGGCTATCCTTTGCCGGTATGCACGAGCATGATCCATAGCAAGGAGTCGTCTTTCATCTAGCAAATCTAGTTCGGCCATCCTAGCATGCTGAAGCGTCTCTAGGGGGAGGTCGAGTGCAATGGATGTATGGAATGAATGCAGTTGGGTATGAATGGGAAGAATGGCGTCTGTGCCATAGACCAATTCGAATGGTGTGGCATTCGTGGGAGTCCGGATGGAAGTCCGATAAGCCCATAAGGCTTCATCCAGCTTCTCATGCCACCTCCTACCCTTTTCTAAGGTCTTCTCAATGATACCAATGAGAGTCTTGTTTGTGGCTTCGGCTTGGCCGTTGCCTTGAGGGTAGTAGGGCGAGGAGAAGTGGTGAGTTATGCCATACGTGTTGCACAACTTAACCATCCGCTCGTTCTTGAATGGGGTACCATTATCAGACACAAGGTCTCGTGGAACCCCAAATCGAGCCAAGATATTCCTCCGGATGAAAGCCACCACATGTTGCCCCATCACATTCGTTAGGGAAATGGCTTCCACCCACTTGGAGAAATACTCCGTGGCTGCTAGAATAAAACGATGCCCATTCGAGGCCTTTGGAAATATGGGGCCTACAATGTCAAACGCCCATATGGTAAATGGCCAGGGGCTGACCACGGAATGCAATGCAGATGAAGGGATATGAATGGCGTGCCCATGCACTTGACATGGATGACACTTCCTAACATGATCGTGACAATCCTTTTTCAGGGTGGACCAAAAATAACCCCCTCTAAGTATTTTCATCGCCATCATGTTGGCATTAACATGACCTCCACATTCTCCATCGTGGAACTCGTGCATCACTATCCTAGCCTCCTCTAGGTCGATACATCTAAGCAGAATGCCGGTAAAACTCTTTTTGTATAAGACCCCACCCAGAATGGTGTATCGGGTCGAAATCTTACGAATGAATGCCTTATCTTTGGATGTGGCATCTTCGGTGAATCCCCCATTTTCTAAAAATTGTTTTATGTCATAGAACCAGGGTTTTTCAATAGACTCTGGGTTGTTTTGGCAAATATCCAAGTCGTGTGTGGATGGATGGGGCGCATGCCATATTTCCAAAGATCTGGTCCCTGAAATGGGATCGACCTTCAGGGCTGAACCCAAGGAAGAGAGGGCATCGGCGATGCCATTGTCCTCTCTTCCCACGTGTGTGAGCTTACACGATTGGAAGGATTGGACCAATCGAGTGGCCAACTCGTGATATGGAAGTAGTTTTTTATTACGTACTTGCCAAATTTTTAAAACCTGGTTTATGACAAGGAGCGAATCTCCAAAGATCTCGATGCATGATGCCCCTAGAGTTTTCGAAATCCTTAAGCCTTGTATGAGTGCTTCATACTCAGCTATATTGTTGGAACATTCGAAATCTAAGCGGACTGCTATGGGAATCTCGCCCTTTTCTGGGGAGATTAGGATGATCCCGGCACCAGCCCCTCGTTGGTTTCGTGCCCCGTCGAAGTGCATCGTCCACACTTGGTTTTCAAAAGAATTTGCCAAAATGTGGTTTTGAAAATGGTTTTGCAATATGCCTTCATCAGGCATTTCGACAAGAGTGGGATATGCGTCCTCCAAGGGGAAGTCAGCCACGTAATCTGCTAGGGCTTGCCCCTTAACGGAGATCTGGTGGTGGTATTTTAGATCATACTCCATTAGAAGGAGTTGCCATTTGCCCAATCTACCTGTGAGAATGGGTTTTTCGAACAAGTGCTTGATTGGATCAAGCTTGGACACTATCCAGATCTCATGATCTAGGAAGTAGTGTCTGAATTTCTGGCAGGCCCAGACTAGGGCCAAGCACGTCTTCTCCATGGCTTGATAATTTCGTTCATAAGCCAAGAGAGTTTTCGAAATATAGTAGATGGCATACTCCTTATGGGTGTCATCCTCGTATTGAGCCAACAGGGCTCCTAAAGCGTTTACATGCACGGAGATGTATAATAAAAGCGGTTTTCCTTGCTTTGGAGGATTCAAAACGGGGGGATTAACCAAGTATGCCTTTAGTCTCTCGAAGGACTTTTGGCATTCGTCATCCCATAAGAATTTCGTACCCTTCCTCAACAGTTTGTTGAAGGGTTCGCATCTAGTTGCCAGATTCGATATGAATCGGCGCACAGATTGTAATCGACCCTGGAGGCTACGGACTTGGGTGAGATTGGAGGGTGGAGCCATGTCTATGATGGCTCGACACTTAGAGGGGTCGACTTCTATTCCCCTTTGGCTCACCATAAAGCCTAGAAGCTTCCCTGATTCTACCCCGAACACACATTTTTGAGGGTTTAGTTTTACTTTGTAAAGCCTAAGCCTTTCGAAAATCTTTTGTAAACATTCGATATGGGTGCATCGGGTTTTGGATTTCGCCAAGAGATCATCTACATACACTTCTACAAGCTCGTGAATTTGATCATGGAAGATCGTGTTCATGGCTCGTTGGTATGTTGCGCCGGCATTTTTCAAACCAAAGGGCATGACTGTATAGCAGTACGTGCCCCATGGGGTTGTGAAGGCGGTCTTACCCTGATCTCGTGGGCTTAGTTTGATTTGATTATAGCCTGAATAGCCATCCATAAATGAAAACATTTCATGATTTGCAGTACTATCGACTATCAAATCTATGTTTGGTAAAGGATAATTATCCTTTGGAGTGGCTTTATTCAGGTTTCTGAAATCGATGCATATTCGAATTTTCCCATTGGTTTTTCGAACTACAACGATATTTGACAACCAATCAGAATACGCAATGGGTTTTATAAATCCGGCTTTTAGCAAATCTTCTAAACCCTCTTTGACTTGCGTGTGTACATTCGGGTGTATTTTCCTAAGCTTCTGCTTTATTGGTTTTACACCTACATCTAAGGGAAGACGATGCTCGACTATGCTGGGATCTATGCCCGGCATGTCTTCATACGTCCATGCGAACACATCTAAATAGGTTCGTAGAAATGCAATGAATGCTAACTTTTCAGTTTCATGCAAGCATGCGCCTATTTTGATGGTTTTGGGATTGGAATCATCCCCTAGGTTCACCTCTACGAAATCTCCTCCTACTGATTGGGAAGGTCTTTCAAAATCGAGAATTCTATGAAATTCTGGGAGCTCAGAAGTGGGATCTTCCTCAAGGGGATCCACTTCTGGGCTTCGATCATTCTCGTGGGCTATAGACCCGAGGGAACTTGATGCGTGGTTTTCAAAATAACCTGGTTTTGTACTTGGATTTTCAAGTGATTTCGAAATTTTTGGTCTGGCTATGCAGACGACGTTTCTTTCGAAATTCTTTTCTTTCGCCAAAGTTAAACCAGGAGCCGCTATGTACAAAATCTTTTTGGTATTTTCCAAATTTTCGATTTTTTTGGGTTTTTGTAAAACAAGAACTTTGGGAACTATACAAAGCACACTTTTTTCGAGTTTTTGCTTTTCCATTGTTTTTGGTTTTTCTTGTTTTTTCGATTTTTTTGGATTTTAAGTTTTCAAATGTTTTTGGTATTTTTAGAAAAAGGGATCTTCCGTCATACCTACAAAGGGAAAACACTATGGGTTAGACTCGGAATAGGAGGTCTAAACCATAGGTCTCTTCTAAGACAGGCTCCGGGGCACCCTTGACCCAGGTGGTCACAGGGGGTGGCTCCGGCGGTATTCGGGGAGTATAGCCGATCCCATATCGGCTTGGATTGGCCCTAGGAAGGATGGGCTCTAGGAGACCCTGGTTTTGTGCCCCTAGACTTTTGTAGGGCGTGTAGCCCATGTTCAATAACATGTTCCACGACCTTTTGTTTTTTGAAAAGATGGGATATAAGTCGTGGTCCTGGAACATGCTATCGTCCATATTAGGCTCGTAGGGCCTTTTGTCCAGGGGTTTTGGAAATAGGGAACGCTTGGGTTTTCCTAGGAGGATTAGAGTCGGGAGGGGGCCTGCTTTAGGCGGCCCCTTCACACATACAACCTTCCTAGGGTTGTTCAACACGAGCCGAGGTGGCTCAACCATAATTTGCCCCAGGTTAGCCTCTTGGGCCTGGGAGCTTGATAAACAAGGGGAGTTTATGATCCCCTGAAGTTGTGGGTGACTCTCACCCAGGATCACTACGACTTGGTCCCTAAAAGGGATTTTGACACACTTGTGGAAGGTGGATGGCACAGCGCACAAACTGTGTATCCAGGGTCTTCCCAGCAACAGGTTATAATGGGGGTGGATGTCCAAGACATGGAACACCCCCGTGTGTTCGATCCCTCCCGTTTCCATTGGGAGTTCGATGGATCCTAAAGGCCTAGACGCATTCCCATCGTATCCAGTGATAATGATGGGGCTTGGGTTTACTGAAGTCAAGGTGACTCCGATTTTGTATGCCACATGAAGTGGAAGGATGTTGAGCCCTCCTCCACCATCGACTAGGCACCTGTCCAGAGAGTGGTTGTTTAGAACCACCTCGATATGCAGGGCCTGGTTATGGGTTTCGTAGGGTCTATCTACATCATCTTCCGAAAAGGTGATGGGCGATTTTGCTCCTAACAAAGCCACTTGGGCAGACAAGGATTCCGGACTTATGTTCGAATCAACCTTGGCCCTTTCTAGAATTTTCTCTAAGACAAGTCTATGCCTAGGCGAGGTTTTGATAAGCTCTAGGATAGACATGTGAATAGGAATCTTTGAAAGGTGGTTTTCGAAATCATAAGGATTTAGGATGATTTTTTCCTTATCTGCTTTTGGCAGACCACTAGGGATACCTGCTTTTGAGGGGTCAGGCACACTGACCACCTTTTGAGCACCTTGAAGGTGCGGGGGTTGGTAGATCCTCCCGGATCTAGTGACTTCCCCCACGACCAGCCTAGGGTTTGCGCTAGACTTGGCTCTAAGGATGAGCTGAGGAGAACCTTGGATTTTCAAAACTGGTTTTGGGGTTTCCACTTTTGATGGTCCCCGAATGACGACTTGTGCGGGCCTCTTGTATAATACAAGGATGGGCGCACAAGCAGGTCGACCAGGTTCGGGCTTTTGCGCTAGTTCCTTGGAAATGGTGAGGGTACATACCTCCTTTCCTTTCCCACTGCCACTGGCGTGTTTGGGAAAGGGTTCCTTGAAGATAGCTTGAGGTGGCTCAGATTCCGCAGTGACCTGGAGCCGGCCCTCCGCTATCAAGTTCTCAATTTTATTTAGAAGAGAGAAGCACCGTTTGGTATCATGGTCTTTGAGCCGATGATACTTGCAAAACCGGTTTAAATACCCCCCTTTGGACGTGACTCCTTCGGGGATTTCAGGGAGTTCGATCATGCCCTGGGCAAGTAGGAGGTCTAGGACCTCCGACACAGGTTGCCCTAGCGGAGTGTACTCCCGTTTTTCAATTGGTTTTGAAAAGTTGCGTTCTCTCTTATTTTCTATTTTTTCAAAATTTTTAGAAGTGCCCGCCATGCCTGGATCCACCCGGACATTGGCGATTTTATGGGGCTTTGCCCCTTTGTCCGTTGTGGGCAGCCCATATGCGATGGGCTTTTCCACACGTGTTTTGGGAATGGCACTTCCTTTCCATAAGTGGTCGTATGTCCCTTTTCGCAAGTTGGTTTCGAAAAGGGAGACTTTTTTGATCAACTTATGGAAAGTTGAAATCTCATGGAGCGAGAGAAGGGTTTTTAACTCGCTTTTGAAATTATCCAGGATGAGCATTACTGCGCATCCTTCGGATATAGGCTCTCGCACTTGGCCTAAAAGAGACCTCCATCTTATAATGAAGGCATGCACGTCTTCGTTCATGCCTTGCTTTGTATCCCTTAAGGTATTCAGGGTTGGCGTGACTTCCACGTTGTGTGCAAATCTTTGCATGAAGCAGTTCGCTAACTCTTCAAAAGTAGCGAACTGGCTTAAGTCGTAGGAAGCCAGCCATTTGGTAGCTGTGCCCTTAAGGGATAGAGGGAACCAATACACCCATTTCATCGAGTCCTTTTTCTTCTTATGGGCTCGACGTGAGAAAAGCTGCAAGTGAGACCTAGGGTCTCCCATGCCATCATACCGATGGAAGTTCGGTATTTCATCGTCACTGTCTGTTTCGTAATCCATAGGAAGGAAATCAGACAGGGCGTAGCTTCTTTTCTCTTTATTTTGCCCTTTCAGCAGCTGCTGTAGGGCTTTACGGTCCTTTTGTGTGAAGGACTCGTGGTATTGGTTGCCTTCCATTACGGAGGCTTCTTTTTGCTTGCGAGGTTTTTCAATTTTCTTTTTAGGCCTTTGTTCACCGTTTGATGAACACGAATCGCCTACTTCAGCCTCTTGGCTGAGAGCATCGATTTTGGCCTCAAATTCCCTTCTCAAGTCCTCGATTTCATCTAGTTTTATTTTGTTTTTCAAAATCCTCCTAGAGTGAGAACTTGATGCGCATGAGCCTTGGCTCGACACTTCACTTGGATTGGATTTTGACATGCTTTTCAAGCTTTTTCAAAATTTCCTAAGTGAAAACAAAGAAAACAAGTTAAAACGACACCTTTATAAAATTTTTCGCAAGACTCCTACAAGTAAACTCGATTTTTTTTTGAAAAGGCTCACGTCCCACCGGGCGTGCCAATCCCTGTAGACGCGCGAAAATCCCCGCCTCTTCGCCTCTTTCGTGGCTTGGAGTGGATCTTATCGTGCGTCTATGGCCTATATATATAAACAGGGCGTGCCAGCTAGCTTACTTAAGCTAGCGAAGATATATTTAACACTGACTTCTAAACGTGGCGACTGTGAGCAAGTGAGCTCTTGTCGTCGCAGACCTTCTTGCACCGATGCGCAAGGGTCAGTCTGTACGCTTTTGCAAAAATCGAGTTTTTGGGAGAAAGTCTACGAAACGGTTCGAGGTGTCTAGTTCGGGTCTTTAAGATGCGATTGCATGTTTTAGATCACGTGGATTTGCACGTGCCTAAGTCTTTTCTTTTATCCCTTTTTGGGTCGCCTAGTTTGTGTGTTATGAACACTCCACTACATGGGCGAATTCGAGCGGGGGTTGCTTCGATGCAATATGCGTCCTACCTCGTGGTATGGCGTAGATGCAATGCAAACTCACGCTACTCCAAAGGGAAAACCCGAAATGTAAAGACAATACGGAAGGGAAATAACAGAAGGGAAATAACCGAAGGGAAATAACCGAAGGGAGATACGTATATATCTTATGTATATGAGCCCTTACTCGGGTCTTGCAAATAAGAGCGAAGGCTCAATGTGGGTGCGTGTTTGAATTGAAAGACTTACTCACACGACATGAAATGAAACCCAAATATAAATTGCAGTATGGCCTTGACTAAGGTCTTGGGAGTAAGAGCGAAGGCTCAATGTGTGTGAGAGTGCTTGAATTGAAGTACTACACACATGACATAAATGAAACCCAAATATAACTGCAATAAGGCCTTTACTAAGGTCTTGGGAGTAAGAGCGAAGGCTCAATGTGTGTGAGAGTGCTTGAATTGAAAGACTACTCACACGACAAGAAATGAAACCCAAATAGTATAGGTCGGCCCTTACTTGGGTCTTTCAAATAAGAGCGAAAGCTCAATGTGTGTGAGAGTGTTTAAATTGAAAGACAACACACCCAACTTAAACAAAACCCTTCGGAAATGAAATATATACGTACACTTATATATTAGGGGCTGATTAGGCCCGTGTGTGTTCAAAGTTGTGCACGACTAAGAGAGTGCACGTGTGTGGTTGTGCCAAGCCACGTTATTACAAGCGGGGGGAGACTAGGCTCCGTTATTACAACCCCGTATCAAATTGAATTTCAAGCAAGCGTATGACTAAAGACCGAGTTTAGAAACTTACAAGTAGCTGGTCCGTAGAGGTCTTGCTTGAGCGTGGCCTTGGCTTTGGGCTGCAAATGGGAGCTCCGCGAAGGTGCGTGACCAAGAGTGCTGGCCGGCTGCAAATGGGCGTGGGATGGACGCCTCGAAGGGGACCGGTGGCAAGTGGGCGGCGCCTCCAAGTAGGGAGTTTAGAGTGGCTGACTAAGTGGGTCTTAGGGTCACTAGGTAAGTTAGGGACTTAGGGAAACTGGACCTAAAAGGTGAGCTAGTGGGAAGGCCAAATAGGGCACCTAGGGGAGTCGGCTGAATTGGAAATGGTGGCTGAGCAGTGGCCAGCCACTTGGGTTATCCTAGGTTCGGCTAGGCTTAGGTGGTGGCGGCAAAGAGGTGGAGCTAAGGGGAAGATGGGTGGCTAAGAGTGGAGAGGTGGTAGAGAGTGGTTTTGAGGGAGTTAGGGGGACTTACCGAATGGGAAGGAGTGGCGGATGGAGTGGGAGAGTG
Source organism: Brasenia schreberi (assembly GCA_036023115.1). NCBI lineage: Eukaryota > Viridiplantae > Streptophyta > Magnoliopsida > Nymphaeales > Cabombaceae > Brasenia > Brasenia schreberi. The sequence goes on along the minus strand of JAYKKT010000078.1, from coordinate 16,385,902 downwards.
GCGGGCAGGTAGCTGTCGGCTGGTGGAGTTGGGGGGAAGGTGGTGACGTCCAGCTGGGGGGGGGGCAGTGGTGGTGGACGGAAGAGGGAAGGTGGCGGAGCAGGTGGCGGCTGGTGGAGCTGGAGCTGCTGGGAAGACGGGTGAGAGATGGGAGAAGGAGAGGGCCCGGCTGGGTGGTGGAGTGTGGTTCCCACTTGGAAAACCCGCCCACAATGAGGGGGGGTTTAAATAGGGGATGGGTAGGTCGGTTAGGGCTGGGTTGTGGGTAGTGGTTAGGTGGTTTAGGTAGGGTAGTATGTAGATAAGGTGGGCTGGATGGGGTTGGGCCAGATATTTTAAAACTAGGGGTTTGGGAAAATCGTGGGCTAAGGGTGGTTTAGGGGTTTAGGGCTAGGTTAGGTGGTTGGGTTTTAGGGTGAGGTTTAGTGAGCTAGGTTAGGTGGTTTAGGCTAGGTTTAGGCTAGGATTAGGGAAATTAATCTAGGTTTAGGGAAGGATTAGGGGAGTGGGTTAGGTGATTAGGTTGGGATTAGGCCGGGATTAGGGAAGTGGGTTAGGTGATTAGGTTCAGATTAGGGGTGGATTAGGGGTTTAGGCTAGGATTAGGCATTTTGGGTTAGGTTTAGGTGAGGGAGCTCCCTTAGCATGGCCCATAGACCTTGATCACCCCATGTTGGTGCAGCCCTAGGTTAGGTTTTAGCTAATTACAAGCTTAAACCCACTCAATTAGGCTAACCCACATGATTAACCCAAACTTGACACACAAGTCAAGCTTAATACAACACTCTTGATATTTATCACCCCCACTCTCTCTCATGCCCAATATCCCACGTGAATTTCAAGTGGGCCCCACCTCCATTTATGAGAAGGTGATGTGGGCCATGGATATGGATATTGGATTGGATCTCTGGATCCAAATCCAAATCCAAGTCCACATATGGGTTTGGATTGGAATCTGGATATATATGGTCCAGATCCAATCCAAACTGAACTCTGACTCCTTCGAGCTGGGTTCGAGACGGACGATTCGTGCGGGGCCTGACAGCATCAGTGCTCCGTCTGCGTTGGGTCTTCGCCAACATGGTCGCCCGCCTCCGTTTCTGCCTTCCGGAGATGACTTCAAATGATATTTTGGTAATAACAGGGTCTTGGACGTTCGAGATCCTGGGATGTGAATGAGATGCAAGAGTTGCTGTGCCGGGCTTGACAGGTGCTCCGGTTCCGGGCTCTTCTTGGCTCTCCTGGTCCTATCTTGATCGGGCCAAGCCACTTCGGGGTTTCAAAACATGTTTTAAAAGGGTTTTCAAAAGCTATATTATTTGTTTTTGAAAGATAGAGTTTAAAACATATATACAGGGTTTTGTTTGGAAGGCTCCTGGGTTTCCAAACTCAAAATGGCCCTTTGGGGCTGCTTGTATAAAACCAGATTTGTTTAAGAAATTCGTGGGATTTCGGGGTGTTTACAACGTGCACTCTCTTAGTCGTGCACGATTTTGAACACACACGGGCCTAATCAGCCCCTAACATATAAGTGTACATATATACTTTCATTTTCGAAGGGTTTTGTTTAAGTTGGGTGCGTTGTCTTTCAATTCAAGCACTCTCACACACATTGAGCTTTCGCTCTTATTTGAAAGACCCAAGTAAGGGCCGACCTATACTATTTGGGTTTCATTTCATGTCGTGTGAGTAAGTCTTTCAATTCAAGCACTTTCACACACATTGAGCCTTCGCTCTTACTCCCAAGACCTTAGTAAAGGCCTTATTGCAGTTATATTTGGGTTTCCTTTATGTCGTGTGGGTAGTCTTTTAATTCAAGCACTCTCACACACATTGAGCCTTCGCTCTTACTCCCAAGACCTTAGTAAAGGCCTTATTGCAGTTATATTTGGGTTTCATTTATGTCGTGTGGGTAGTCTTTTAATTCAAGCACTCTCACACACATTGAGCCTTCGCTCTTATTCCCAAGACCTTAGTCAAGGCCATACTGCAATTTATATTTGGGTTTCATTTCATGTCGTGTGTGTAAGTCTTTCAATTCAAGCACACACCCACATTGAGCCTTCGCTCTTATTTGCAAGACCCGAGTAAGGGCTCATATACATAAGATATATACATATCTCCCTTCGGTTATTTCCCTTCGGTTATTTCCCTTCAGTTATTTCCCTTCTGTTATTTCCCTTCAGTATTGTCTTTACATTTCGGGTTTTCCCTTTGGAGTAGCGTGAGTTTGCATTGCATCTATGCCATACCACGAGGTAGGATGCATATTGCATCGAAACAAGCCCCGCTCGAATTCGCCCATGTAGTGGAGTGTTCATAACACACAAACTAGGCGACCCAAAAAGGGATAAAAGAAAAGACTTAGGCACGTGCAAATCCACGTGATCTAAAATATGCAATCGCATCTTAAAAACCCGAAATAGACACCTCGAACCGCTTCGTAGACTTTCTCTCCAAAACTCGATTTTTGCAAAGCGTACAGACTGACCCTTGCGCATCGGTGCAAGAAGGTCTGCGATGACAAGAGCTTACTTGCTCACAGTCGCCACGTTTAGAAGTCAGTGTTAATATCTTCGCTAGCTTAAGTAAGCTAGCTGGCATGCCCTATTTGTATACTTAGGCCTTAGACGCACGAGAAGATCCACTCCAAGCCCCCGGAAGGGACGAAGAGGCGGGGATTTTCGCGCGTCTACAGCCCCGCACAAACCGTTCGTTTCGAACATACCCCGAAGGAGTCAGAATTCAGCTTTGGATTGGATCTGGACCATATATATCCATATCCAAATCCAAACATATATGTGGATTTGGATTTGGATTTGGATCTGAAGATCCAATCCAATATCCACATCCAGGGCCCACATCACCTTCTCATAAATGGAGGTGGAGCCCACAAGAAATTCATGTGGAATCTTGGGTATGAGAGAGAATGGGGAGGATTAAATTTGAGTGAAATGTGTTAAGCTTGACTTGTGTGTGAAGTTTTGAGTTAATTATGTGGGTTAGCCTAATGAGTGTGGGTTTAAGCTTGTATGCACCTACACCTAACCTAGGGCTGCACCAACATGATGCAACTAGGTCCATGGGCCATGCGAAGGGATGCTCCTAACCCTAATCATAAGCCTAATCCTCTTTACCTAGTCGTTTCCCCCTAATCCTAGCCTAATCACCTAACCTACTTCCTTAATCCTTCCCTAATCCCAACCTAATCACCTAACCCACTTCCCTAATCCTCCCCTAAACCTAGCCTAATTCTCCTAACCTCACCCTAATCCTAGCCCAAACACCTAACCCACTCCACTAAACCTCACCCTAAGCCCAACCCACCTAGCTAATCCCTAAACCACTAAACCAGCCCACCTAAATCCCTAGCACACCATATCCTTAAACCACCTAAGACAAATATCTGGACCACCATATCCCCTAACCACCACCACCATACCCCCAAACCACCATCCCCAATAGCAGCCCCAACCGACCACACCAAAACCCTATAAACCCCCCCCCCCCCCTAGTGGGCGGGTTTTTCATGCAATTCTTGGGCAATCTAGCCCTTTCTCTCTTCTCTCACCTGCTCCACCTTGGAACCTTGGCCAGCTCCACTCCATGCCACCTCCATTCCCTGGCTAGCTCCACTCCACACCACCCGACTGCATCAACCTGCCACCTTCCATTCATTCGACTGCTCCCTTTACACCCGCCACCTTCACCTTCCGGCCAGCCTTCCACTCCGATTAGTACCCCATCACAACACCACCCTCTCTTCACTCCCCCTCCACTCTTAGCCACCACCACACCACCCTTCCTTGGCCTAGCCTCCATTTCATCTAGTCGGCCACCACCTGCCACCTTCCATCCATTCGGCCAACCTCAACCGACTGCACCACCTGCCACAACACCCTTAACCTTACCTCTTTCCTTAAACCAGCCCCTAGCCCACACCTTAGTGACACACCTTAGCTCCCCTTTTCCATCCCTAAGACACTCTACCCCAGCCAAGGCAGCCCCCATCACTCGGCTAGCGCCAAGGCGTCACCCGTTGCACCCTTGCCATTCGGCTAGCACCCACCTTTGCCGTGCCCTTCCAAGGAGTTCCCTCTTGCCACCCAAGGCGATTCACCAGCCCAAGCACAAGCAAGTCACACCCGGACCAGCTATACGTAAGTGCCTAACTCGGTCCTTGTTATAGACTTGCTTAGGCTTAATTAAATTTGATACGGGGTTGTAATAATGGAGCGTTGTCTCCCCCCGCTTGTAATAATGTGGTTTGGCACACCCACACACACGTGCACTTGAGCCTATCTCGCTCTTAGCTGCACATGATTTTGACACATACATGGACCTAATCAGCCCTAAAGATATAGCTATACGTATATAATTTAAGTTACGTGGGGTTTTGCTTAAGTTGTGTGTGTTGTCTTTCAATTTTTACACTCACACACATTGAGCTTTCGCTCTTATTTTCAACACCCGAGTAAGGGCCTATTACAATTTCATTTTGGGTGTTTTACTTCATGTCGTGTGCGTAGTATTTCATTTCTACACTCACACACATTGAGCTTTCGCTCTTACTCCCAAGACCTTAGTCAAGGCCTATTGCAATTATATTTGGGTTTAATTTCATGTCGTGTGTGTAGTACTTCAATTCTACACTCACACACATTGAGCTTTCGCTCTTACTCCCAAGACCTTAGTTAAGGCCATATTGCAATTTATATTTGGGTTTCATTTAAGTCGTGTGAGTTGTCTTTCAATATACACGCAACACCCACGCACACGTTGGCGACCTTCGGGCCCATATATATTATAAGTATTTCCCTTTTGGCTATGTCTTTAAGATTTGGGTTTTAAGGTTCAGCAGTGTGCGTAGTCTTTACATATATACACGGCACACACTTGCACAATTGAGCCTTTCCGCTCTTAAGATATAGCCATATTTCCCTTTTGCAATTTACATTCAAGTCATTTCCCTTCCACATTGTCTTTCAATTCGGGTTTTCCCTTTGGAGTTGCATGAGTTTGCATTGCATATACGCCATACCACGAGTTAGGACGCATATTGCATCAAAGCAAACCCCACACTCCCGCTCAAACTTGCCCCACTTAGGTCACGTGTGCATACACACGCCTAGTTGGCCCGAAAAGGGATAAAAAGAAAGACATAGGCACGTGCAAATCCACGTGAAATAAAACTTGAAACCATACAAAAACAGCCCAAATCGAACACCTCAAACATTTTCCATAGGTTATCATGTCAAAAACTTGATTTTCTAAGCGTACAGACTGACCCTTGCGTGTCGGTACAAGAAGGTCTGCGACGAAAAGAGCTTGCTTGCTCACACTCGCCACGTTAGGAGTCAGATTTCAAAATATCTCTTCGCTAGCTTAAGGAAGCTATCTGGCACGCCCTTTTTGCTTAAATAGGACTTATACACACGAAAAGATTCGCTTCAGGCCTAAGAACCAGAAGCGGGGATTTTCTAGCGTCTACAGGATTTGGCACACCCAGTGGGACGTGAGTCTTTTGAAAAATCTAGTCATATTAGAAACCTTGCGAAATTTTTTCTGAAGGTGTCATTTTAACTCTCTTTTTCTACTTCATGCGTAGGATTTTGAAAGCTTGAAAGCATGTCAAAATCAAACCCAAGTGAAGTGTCGAGCTGTAAACACCCCGAAATCCCACGAACTTCTCAAATAAAACCTGGTTTTGTAAAAGCAGCCCCAAAGGGCTATTTTAAGTCTGGAAACCCAGGAGCCTTCTAGGCAACCCTGTACATATGTTTTAAACTATATATGTTTTAAATATGTATAATATGTTTTTAAAACCTTTTAAATATGTTTTGAAAACCCCACGAAGCGGCTTGGCCTGATCAAAGCAGGACCAGAAGAGCCAAAGAGAGCCCGGAATCGGAGCACAAGTCGAGCCCGGCACAGCAACTCTCATGTTGAATCCACCCCTAGGATCTCGAATGTCCAAGACCCTGTTATCAGCAAACATCACTTGAAATCATCTCCAGAAGGCGAAAACAGAAGCGGACGACCATGTTGGCGAAGACCCAACACAGACGGAGTACTGATGCTGTTAGACCCCGCACAAACCGTTCGTTTTAAACATAGCCTGAAGGAGTCAGAATTCAGTTTGGATTGGATCTGGACCATATATATCCAGATCCCAATCCAAACCTATGTGTGGATTTGGATTTGGATTTGGATCCAGAGATCCAATCCAATATCCACATCCATGGCCCACATCACCTTCTCATAAATGGAGGTGGGGCCCACTTGAAATTCACGTGGGATTATGGGCATGAGAGAGAATGGGGAGGATAAGATTTGAGGGTAATTGTAATTAAGCTTGACTTGTGTGTCAAGTTTGGGGTTAATCATGTGGGTTAGCCTAATTAGTATGGGTTTAAGCTTGTATTAGCCAAAAACCTAACCTAGGGCTGCACCAACATGATGTCTATGGGTTATGCAAAGGGAGCTCCCCAACCCAATCCTAAGCCAAAACCCCTAATCCCGGCCTAATCCTAGCCTAATCACCTAACCCACCTCCCTAATCCTTCCCTAAACCTAGCCTAATTTCCTTAAACCTAACCTAATAGCCTAATCACCTAACCCACCTCACTAAACCTCACCCCAAAACCAACCCACCTAGCTAAACCCTAAACCACTAAACCACCCCACCTAAACCTAGCACACCATATCCCTAAAACCCCTTTAAGCAAAATATCTGGCCCCTCCTCAAAACCAGCCCACCTTATCACCACACCACCACCACCTAAACCACCTTACCACCCTCCAAATACCAGCCCCAACCGCCCTTCAAAAAGCTATATAAACCCCCCCCTAGTGGGTGGGTTTTTCAGCTTTTTCCATCTTCTCCACTCCTCTCCTTCCAGCCCACCCTCAGGCCAGCCGAACCTTCCACCTTGCTCCCTTCTTCCACCTGCACCACCACTACCCCCGGCCAAGCTCCACCTTGCGCCACCACTTCCATCCGGCCTGCTCCACCTTCATCACCCGGCCGAGCTCCATCCTCCTTCATCACCCGGCTGCCCTTCTTCCACACACTGATCTCCTTCACCATCCGGTTAGTACCTCAACCTAACTCTACCTCCCCTTCACTCCCCCTCCACTCTCAACCACCCATACCACCACCACATCACCCCATCACAACCTGCCCGTCACCCTTGTAGACGCGCGAAAATCCCCGCCTCTTCGCCTCTTTCGTGGCTTGGAGTGGATCTTATCGTGCGTCTAAGGCCTATATATATAAACAGGGCGTGCCAGCTAGCTTACTTAAGCTAGCGAAGATATATTTAACACTGACTTCTAAACGTGGCGACTGTGAGCAAGTGAGCTCTTGTCGTCGCAGACCTTCTTGCACCGATGCGCAAGGGTCAGTCTGTACGCTTTTGCAAAAATCGAGTTTTTGGGAGAAAGTCTACGAAACGGTTCGAGGTGTCTAGTTCGGGTCTTTAAGATGCGATTGCATGTTTTAGATCACGTGGATTTGCACGTGCCTAAGTCTTTTCTTTTATCCCTTTTTGGGTCGCCTAGTTTGTGTGTTATGAACACTCCACTACATGGGCGAATTCGAGCGGGGGTTGCTTCGATGCAATATGCGTCCTACCTCGTGGTATGGCGTAGATGCAATGCAAACTCACGCTACTCCAAAGGGAAAACCCGAAATGTAAAGACAATACGGAAGGGAAATAACAGAAGGGAAATAACCGAAGGGAAATAACCGAAGGGAAATAACCGAAGGGAGATACGTATATATCTTATGTATATGAGCCCTTACTCGGGTCTTGCAAATAAGAGCGAAGGCTCAATGTGGGTGCGTGTTTGAATTGAAAGACTTACTCACACGACATGAAATGAAACCCAAATATAAATTGCAGTATGGCCTTGACTAAGGTCTTGGGAGTAAGAGCGAAGGCTCAATGTGTGTGAGAGTGCTTGAATTGAAGTACTACACACACGACATAAATGAAACCCAAATATAACTGCAATAAGGCCTTTACTAAGGTCTTGGGAGTAAGAGCGAAGGCTCAATGTGTGTGAAAGTGCTTGAATTGAAAGACTACTCACACGACAAGAAATGAAACCCAAATAGTATAGGTCGGCCCTTACTTGGGTCTTTCAAATAAGAGCGAAAGCTCAATGTGTGTGAGAGTGTTTAAATTGAAAGACAACACACCCAACTTAAACAAAACCCTTCGGAAATGAAATATATACGTACACTTATATATTAGGGGCTGATTAGGCCCGTGTGTGTTCAAAGTTGTGCACGACTAAGAGAGTGCACGTGTGTGGTTGTGCCAAGCCACGTTATTACAAGCGGGGGGAGACTAGGCTCCGTTATTACAACCCCGTATCAAATTGAATTTCAAGCAAGCGTATGACTAAAGACCGAGTTTAGAAACTTACAAGTAGCTGGTCCGTAGAGGTCTTGCTTGAGCGTGGCCTTGGCTTTGGGCTGCAAATGGGAGCTTCGCGAAGGTGCGTGACCAAGAGTGCTGGCCGGCTGCAAATGGGCGTGGGATGGACGCCTCGAAGGGGACCGGTGGCAAGTGGGCGGCGCCTCCAAGTAGGGAGTTTAGAGTGGCTGACTAAGTGGGTCTTAGGGTCACTAGGTAAGTTAGGGACTTAGGGAAACTGGACCTAAAAGGTGAGCTAGTGGGAAGGCCAAATAGGGCACCTAGGGGAGTCGGCTGAATTGGAAATGGTGGCTGAGCAGTGGCCAGCCACTTGGGTTATCCTAGGTTCGGCTAGGCTTAGGTGGTGGCGGCAAAGAGGCTGAGCTAAGGGGAAGATGGGTGGCTAAGAGTGGAGAGGTGGTAGAGAGTGGTTTTGAGGGAGTTAGGGGGACTTACCGAATGGGAAGGAGTGGCGGCAAAAGGTGGCTGTCGGCTGGTGGAAGATGGGAGAAGGAGAGGGCCCGGCTGAGTGAGGTGGTGGCGTCCGGCTGGTGGGGTAGTGATGGTGGATGGAAGAGGGAGAGTGGCGGAGCAGGTGGCGGCTGGTGGGGCTGGAGCTGCTGGGAAGACGGGTGAGAGATGGGAGAGGAAGAGGGCCCGACTGGGAGGTGGAGTGTGGTTCCCACTTGGAAAACCCGCCCACAAGGAGGGGGGTTTAAATAGGGGATGGGTAGGTCGGTTAGGGCTGGGCTGTGGGTAGTGGTTAGGTGGTTTAGGTAGGGTGGTATGTAGATAAGGTGGGCTGGAAGGGGTTGGGCCAGATATTTTAAAGCTAGGGGTTTGGGTAAATCGTGGGCTAAGGGTGGTTTAGGGGTTTAGGGCTAGGTTAGGTGGTTGGGTTTTAGGGTGAGGTTTAGTGAGCTAGGTTAGGTGATTAGGTTGGGTTTAGGCTAGGATTAGGGAAATTAATCTAGGTTTAGGGAAGGATTAGGGAAGTGGGTTAGGTGATTAGGTTGGGATTTGGCTGGGATTAGGGAAGTGGGTTAGGTGATTAGGTTCAGATTAGGGGTGGATTAGGGGTTTAGGCTAGGATTAGGCATTTTGGGTTAGGTTTAGGTGAGGGAGCTCCCTTAGCATGGCCCATAGACCTTGATCACCCCATGTTGGTGCAGCCCTAGGTTAGGTTTTAGCTAATTACAAGCTTAAACCCACTCAATTAGGCTAACCCACATGATTAACCCAAACTTGACACACAAGTCAAGCTTAATACAACACTCTTGATATTTATCACCCCCACTCTCTCTCATGCCCAATATCCCACGTGAATTTCAAGTGGGCCCCACCTCCATTTATGAGAAGGTGATGTGGGCCATGGATATGGATATTGGATTGGATCTCTGGATCCAAATCCAAATCCAAATCCACATATGGGTTTGGATTGGAATCTGGATATATATGGTCCAGATCCAATCCAAACTGAACTCTGACTCCTTCGAGCTGGGTTCGAGACGGACGATTCGTGCGGGGCCTGACAGCATCAGTGCTCCGTCTGCGTTGGGTCTTCGCCAACATGGTCGCCCGCCTCCGTTTCTGCCTTCCGGAGATGACTTCAAATGATATTTTGGTAATAACAGGGTCTTGGACGTTCGAGATCCTGGGATGTGAATGAGATGCAAGAGTTGCTGCGCCGGGCTTGACAGGTGCTCCGGTTCCGGGCTCTTCTGGGCTCTCCTGGTCCTGTCTTGATCGGGCCAAGCCACTTCGGGGTTTCAAAACATGTTTTAAAAGGGTTTTTAACAGCTATATTATTTGTTTTTGAAAGATAGAGTTTAAAACATATATACAGGGTTTTGTTTGGAAGGCTCCTGGGTTTCCAAACTCAAAATGGCCCTTTGGGGCTGCTTGTATAAAACCAGATTTGTTTAAGAAATTCGTGGGATTTCGGGGTGTTTACAGATGCCCCTCTTTGGCCTTGTCCAAATGGATTTGGATAAGGGCAAAGACGACAAACACCCCTTTTAATGTCTCCCTAGATCTAGCCACGAAGAATATGGGATCGTCCCATTTTAACAAAATCTCAATTTTACAAACTCTGGTAGGAGGAGATATCACGCCAAAGGGTTCACTTATGGAATCTGGTCCTAAATGGGATCATGTTCATGCAAGTACCATGCGTGGAATGCAGATGACATGGGTGTGGTGCCAAAAGTGGCGACCTCCCAGAGACCAGGTGTGGTCGAACTCTAGAGACTTACAAGGCCTACTGCTCAAAGTGAGCAAAAACCCTATGCTGTTCGATGTTCGGTTTTCAAAACTTATTTACAAAAGGGACAACTGTCTTGAGTCTCGATCCTAAGGATCTCGAGCTCTTCGCGCTTGCCCTTGTTTGAGTCTTAACACTCGCTTATCTAGCGGAGGTTTTATAAGAAAACAAGCCTCATTTCAAATTCCTACGCCTTACTCGAAAGGTCATTTTCTCAAACAAGATGAAATTCAAGCAAGTAAATCCTATTTTTACTTTAGGATTCCTCGAAATGAACCATGTTTTAGCTTGGGATAAGCCAGGGATGGGAAAGAGATACCACGGTCCCTTCTGAAGCGTCCCGTGGTTTGAGGCACAGAAGGCGGAAAACTGCTCTTTTTGAGCTTTTTGGCCTCTTTTTCCTTTTTTTCATAGAGGGTCTCCCTTTGGGAGTATTTTTTCTTTAATCCCTCTTTTTATAAGAGAATCGATTTTTCTTTTTCAAGTCTGGTTTCTTTCTTTTGGAAAGAGACTTTAAATGGGACATTCCCTTTTGATTTGGGCCTTTGTTTTCCTTTTGGAAGGAGAAGAGAAAAGGGGAGGACTTATCCCAAGCCTACACTCGATCCATTCCAGATCAGCCTATTTAGAAATAGCACGTACTACTTGCAAGTATCTTGCTATGTTGAACTAGGCCTTTCTTTGTAAAACGAAGGATTTTGAAATGCAACCATGATTTTGAAAACTCCCCTCTTTCACAAGTGCGAATTCTCTCACTCAGGGTCACACGAGTTGCTTTTGCACCTCATTCACATGTCTCAGGGCAGCTATCCCTCTAAAATTTTCGAAAACCGGAATTTAACCCAGATCCTACACATGATACTTCTTTAAGTATTGAATATTGATAGGATCTGCTAAATTCCTACCTTCTACATCGATCAACCAATACGAATTGTTCGTAGTGGTTGCTCGTACAACATAGGGTCCATCCCAGTTGGGGCGCCACTTGCCTAGGGGGTGTGGGCCACGATGGTGGATGGTTTTCAAGACCAGATCTCCCACTTCAAAGTGGCGAGGTCTCATGTGTTTGCTATAATGTCGGGCTATCCTTTGCCGGTATGCATGAGCATGATCCATAGCAAGGAGTCGTCTTTCATCTAGCAAATCTAGTTCGGCCATCCTAGCATGCTGAAGCGTCTCTAGGGGGAGGTCGAGTGCAATGGATGTATGGAATGAATGCAGTTGGGTATGAATGGGAAGAATGGCGTCTGTGCCATAGACCAATTCGAATGGTGTGGCATTCGTGGGAGTCCGGATGGAAGTCCGATAAGCCCATAAGGCTTCATCCAGCTTCTCATGCCACCTCCTACCCTTTTCTAAGGTCTTCTCAATGATACCAATGAGAGTCTTGTTTGTGGCTTCGGCTTGGCCGTTGCCTTGAGGGTAGTAGGGCGAGGAGAAGTGGTGAGTTATGCCATACGTGTTGCACAACTTAACCATCCGCTCGTTCTTGAATGGGGTACCATTATCAGACACAAGGTCTCGTGGAACCCCAAATCGAGCCAAGATATTCCTCCGGATGAAAGCCACCACATGTTGCCCCATCACATTCGTTAGGGAAATGGCTTCCACCCACTTGGAGAAATACTCCGTGGCTGCTAGAATAAAACGATGCCCATTCGAGGCCTTTGGAAATATGGGGCCTACAATGTCAAACGCCCACATGGTAAATGGCCAGGGGCTGACCACGGAATGCAATGCAGATGAAGGGATATGAATGGCGTGCCCATGCACTTGACATGGATGACACTTCCTAACATGATCGTGACAATCCTTTTTCAGGGTGGACCAAAAATAACCCCCTCTAAGTATTTTCATCGCCATCATGTTGGCATTAACATGACCTCCACATTCTCCATCGTGGAACTCGTGCATCACTATCCTAGCCTCCTCTAGGTCGATACATCTAAGCAGAATGCCGGTAAAACTCTTTTTGTATAAGACCCCACCCAGAATGGTGTATCGGGTCGAAATCTTACGAATGAATGCCTTATCTTTGGATGTGGCATCTTCGGTGAATCCCCCATTTTCTAAAAATTGTTTTATGTCATAGAACCAGGGTTTTTCAATAGACTCTGGGTTGTTTTGGCAAATATCCAAGTCGTGTGTGGATGGATGGGGCGCATGCCATATTTCCAAAGATCTGGTCCCTGAAATGGGATCGACCTTCAAGGCTGAACCCAAGGAAGAGAGGGCATCGGCGATGCCATTGTCCTCTCTTCCCACGTGTGTGAGCTTACACGATTGGAAGGATTGGACCAATCGAGTGGCCAACTCGTGATATGGAAGTAGTTTTTTATTACGTACTTGCCAAATTTTTAAAACCTGGTTTATGACAAGGAGCGAATCTCCAAAGATCTCGATGCATGATGCCCCTAGAGTTTTCGAAATCCTTAAGCCTTGTATGAGTGCTTCATACTCAGCTATATTGTTGGAACATTCGAAATCTAAGCGGACTGCTATGGGAATCTCGCCCTTTTCTGGGGAGATTAGGATGATCCCGGCACCAGCCCCTCGTTGGTTTCGTGCCCCGTCGAAGTGCATCGTCCACACTTGGTTTTCAAAAGAATTTGCCAAAATGTGGTTTTGAAAATGGTTTTGCAATATGCCTTCATCAGGCATTTCGACAAGAGTGGGATATGCGTCCTCCAAGGGGAAGTCAGCCACGTAATCTGCTAGGGCTTGCCCCTTAACGGAGATCTGGTGGTGGTATTTTAGATCATACTCCATTAGAAGGAGTTGCCATTTGCCCAATCTACCTGTGAGAATGGGTTTTTCGAACAAGTGCTTGATTGGATCAAGCTTGGACACTATCCAGATCTCATGATCTAGGAAGTAGTGTCTGAATTTCTGGCAGGCCCAGACTAGGGCCAAGCACGTCTTCTCCATGGCTTGATAATTTCGTTCATAAGCCAAGAGAGTTTTCGAAATATAGTAGATGGCATACTCCTTATGGGTGTCATCCTCGTATTGAGCCAACAGGGCTCCTAAAGCGTTTACATGCACGGAGATGTATAATAAAAGCGGTTTTCCTTGCTTTGGAGGATTCAAAACGGGGGGATTAACCAAGTATGCCTTTAGTCTCTCGAAGGACTTTTGGCATTCGTCATCCCATAAGAATTTCGTACCCTTCCTCAACAGTTTGTTGAAGGGTTCGCATCTAGTTGCCAGATTCGATATGAATCGGCGCACAGATTGTAATCGACCCTGGAGGCTACGGACTTGGGTGAGATTGGAGGGTGGAGCCATGTCTATGATGGCTCGACACTTAGAGGGGTCGACTTCTATTCCCCTTTGGCTCACCATAAAGCCTAGAAGCTTCCCTGATTCTACCCCGAACACACATTTTTGAGGGTTTAGTTTTACTTTGTAAAGCCTAAGCCTTTCGAAAATCTTTTGTAAACATTCGATATGGGTGCATCGGGTTTTGGATTTCGCCAAGAGATCATCTACATACACTTCTACAAGCTCGTGAATTTGATCATGGAAGATCGTGTTCATGGCTCGTTGGTATGTTGCGCCGGCATTTTTCAAACCAAAGGGCATGACTGTATAGCAGTACGTGCCCCATGGGGTTGTGAAGGCGGTCTTACCCTGATCTCGTGGGCTTAGTTTGATTTGATTATAGCCTGAATAGCCATCCATAAATGAAAACATTTCATGATTTGCAGTACTATCGACTATCAAATCTATGTTTGGTAAAGGATAATTATCCTTTGGAGTGGCTTTATTCAGGTTTCTGAAATCGATGCATATTCGAATTTTCCCATTGGTTTTTCGAACTACAACGATATTTGACAACCAATCAGAATACGCAATGGGTTTTATAAATCCGGCTTTTAGCAAATCTTCTAAACCCTCTTTGACTTGCGTGTGTACATTCGGGTGTATTTTCCTAAGCTTCTGCTTTATTGGTTTTACACCTACATCTAAGGGAAGACGATGCTCGACTATGCTGGGATCTATGCCCGGCATGTCTTCATACGTCCATGCGAACACATCTAAATAGGTTCGTAGAAATGCAATGAATGCTAACTTTTCAGTTTCATGCAAGCATGCGCCTATTTTGATGGTTTTGGGATTGGAATCATCCCCTAGGTTCACCTCTACGAAATCTCCTCCTACTGATTGGGAAGGTCTTTCAAAATCGAGAATTCTATGAAATTCTGGGAGCTCAGAAGTGGGATCTTCCTCAAGGGGATCCACTTCTGGGCTTCGATCATTCTCGTGGGCTATAGACCCGAGGGAACTTGATGCGTGGTTTTCAAAATAACCTGGTTTTGTACTTGGATTTTCAAGTGATTTCGAAATTTTTGGTCTGGCTATGCAGACGACGTTTCTTTCGAAATTCTTTTCTTTCGCCAAAGTTAAACCAGGAGCCGCTATGTACAAAATCTTTTTGGTATTTTCCAAATTTTCGATTTTTTTGGGTTTTTGTAAAACAAGAACTTTGGGAACTATACAAAGCACACTTTTTTCGAGTTTTTGCTTTTCCATTGTTTTTGGTTTTTCTTGTTTTTTCGATTTTTTTGGATTTTAAGTTTTCAAATGTTTTTGGTATTTTTAGAAAAAGGGATCTTCCGTCATACCTACAAAGGGAAAACACTATGGGTTAGACTCGGAATAGGAGGTCTAAACCATAGGTCTCTTCTAAGACAGGCTCCGGGGCACCCTTGACCCAGGTGGTCACAGGGGGTGGCTCCGGCGGTATTCGGGGAGTATAGCCGATCCCATATCGGCTTGGATTGGCCCTAGGAAGGATGGGCTCTAGGAGACCCTGGTTTTGTGCCCCTAGACTTTTGTAGGGCGTGTAGCCCATGTTCAATAACATGTTCCACGACCTTTTGTTTTTTGAAAAGATGGGATATAAGTCGTGGTCCTGGAACATGCTATCGTCCATATTAGGCTCGTAGGGCCTTTTGTCCAGGGGTTTTGGAAATAGGGAACGCTTGGGTTTTCCTAGGAGGATTAGAGTCGGGAGGGGGCCTGCTTAGGCGGCCCCTTCACACATACAACCTTCCTAGGGTTGTTCAACACGAGCCGAGGTGGCTCAACCATAATTTGCCCCAGGTTAGCCTCTTGGGCCTGGGAGCTTGATAAACAAGGGGAGTTTATGATCCCCTGAAGTTGTGGGTGACTCTCACCCAGGATCACTACGACTTGGTCCCTAAAAGGGATTTTGACACACTTGTGGAAGGTGGATGGCACAGCGCACAAACTGTGTATCCAGGGTCTTCCCAGCAACAGGTTATAATGGGGGTGGATGTCCAAGACATGGAACACCCCCGTGTGTTCGATCCCTCCCGTTTCCATTGGGAGTTCGATGGATCCTAAAGGCCTAGACGCATTCCCATCGTATCCAGTGATAACGATGGGGCTTGGGTTTACTGAAGTCAAGGTGACTCCGATTTTGTACGCCACATGAAGTGGAAGGATGTTGAGCCCTCCTCCACCATCGACTAGGCACCTGTCCAGAGAGTGGTTGTTTAGAACCACCTCGATATGCAGGGCCTGGTTATGGGTTTCGTAGGGTCTATCTACATCATCTTCCGAAAAGGTGATGGGCGATTTTGCTCCTAACAAAGCCACTTGGGCAGACAAGGATTCCGGACTTATGTTCGAATCAACCTTGGCCCTTTCTAGAATTTTCTCTAAGACAAGTCTATGCCTAGGCGAGGTTTTGATAAGCTCTAGGATAGACATGTGAATAGGAATCTTTGAAAGGTGGTTTTCGAAATCATAAGGATTTAGGATGATTTTTTCCTTATCTGCTTTTGGCAGACCACTAGGGATACCTGCTTTTGAGGGGTCAGGCACACTGACCACCTTTTGAGCACCTTGAAGGTGCGGGGGTTGGTAGATCCTCCCGGATCTAGTGACTTCCCCCACGACCAGCCTAGGGTTTGCGCTAGACTTGGCTCTAAGGATGAGCTGAGGAGAACCTTGGATTTTCAAAACTGGTTTTGGGGTTTCCACTTTTGATGGTCCCCGAATGACGACTTGTGCGGGCCTCTTGTATAATACAAGGATGGGCGCACAAGCAGGTCGACCAGGTTCGGGCTTTTGCGCTAGTTCCTTGGAAATGGTGAGGGTACATACCTCCTTTCCTTTCCCACTGCCACTGGCGTGTTTGGGAAAGGGTTCCTTGAAGATAGCTTGAGGTGGCTCAGATTCCGCAGTGACCTGGAGCCGGCCCTCCGCTATCAAGTTCTCAATTTTATTTAGAAGAGAGAGCACCGTTTGGTATCATGGCCTTTGAGCCGATGATACTTGCAAAACCGGTTTAAATACCCCCCTTTGGACGTGACTCCTTCGGGGATTTCAGGGAGTTCGATCATGCCCTGGGCAAGTAGGAGGTCTAGGACCTCCGACACAGGTTGCCCTAGCGGAGTGTACTCCCGTTTTTCAATTGGTTTTGAAAAGTTGCGTTCTCTCTTATTTTCTATTTTTTCAAAATTTTTAGAAGTGCCCGCCATGCCTGGATCCACCCGGACATTGGCGATTTTATGGGGCTTTGCCCCTTTTGTCCGTTGTGGGCAACCCATATGCGATGGGCTTTTCCACACGTGTTTTGGGAATGGCACTTCCTTTCCATAAGTGGTCGTATGTCCCTTTTCGCAAGTTGGTTTCGAAAAGGGAGGCTTTTTTGATCAACTTATGGAAAGTTGAAATCTCATGGAGCGAGAGAAGGGTTTTTAACTCGCTTTTGAAATTATCCAGGATGAGCATTACTGCGCATCCTTCGGATATAGGCTCTCGCACTTGGCCTAAAAGAGACCTCCATCTTATAATGAAGGCATGCACGTCTTCGTTCATGCCTTGCTTTGTATCCCTTAAGGTATTCAGGGTTGGCGTGACTTCCACGTTGTGTGCAAATCTTTGCATGAAGCAGTTCGCTAACTCTTCAAAAGTAGCGAACTGGCTTAAGTCGTAGGAAGCCAGCCATTTGGCAGCTGTGCCCTTAAGGGATAGAGGGAACCAATACACCCATTTCATCGAGTCCTTTTTCTTCTTATGGGCTCGACGTGAGAAAAGCTGCAAGTGAGACCTAGGGTCTCCCATGCCATCATACCGATGGAAGTTCGGTATTTCATCGTCACTGTCTGTTTCGTAATCCATAGGAAGGAAATCAGACAGGGCGTAGCTTCTTTTCTCTTTATTTTGCCCTTTCAGCAGCTGCTGTAGGGCTTTACGGTCCTTTTGTGTGAAGGACTCGTGGTATTGGTTGCCTTCCATTACGGAGGCTTCTTTTTGCTTGCGAGGTTTTTCAATTTTCTTTTTAGGCCTTTGTTCACCGTTTGATGAACACGAATCGCCTACTTCAGCCTCTTGGCTGAGAGCATCGATTTTGGCCTCAAATTCCCTTCTCAAGTCCTCGATTTCATCTAGTTTTATTTTGTTTTTCAAAATCCTCCTAGAGTGAGAACTTGATGCGCATGAGCCTTGGCTCGACACTTCACTTGGATTGGATTTTGACATGCTTTTCAAGCTTTTTCAAAATTTCCTAAGTGAAAACAAAGAAAACAAGTTAAAACGACACCTTTATAAAATTTTTCGCAAGACTCCTACAAGTAAACTCGATTTTTTTGAAAAGGCTCACGTCCCACCGGGCGTGCCAATCCCTGTAGACGCGCGAAAATCCCCGCCTCTTCGCCTCTTTCGTGGCTTGGAGTGGATCTTATCGTGCGTCTAAGGCCTATATATATAAACAGGGCGTGCCAGCTAGCTTACTTAAGCTAGCGAAGATATATTTAACACTGACTTCTAAACGTGGCGACTGTGAGCAAGTGAGCTCTTGTCGTCGCAGACCTTCTTGCACCGATGCGCAAGGGTCAGTCTGTACGCTTTTGCAAAAATCGAGTTTTTGGGAGAAAGTCTACGAAACGGTTCGAGGTGTCTAGTTCGGGTCTTTAAGATGCGATTGCATGTTTTAGATCACGTGGATTTGCACGTGCCTAAGTCTTTTCTTTTATCCCTTTTTGGGTCGCCTAGTTTGTGTGTTATGAACACTCCACTACATGGGCGAATTCGAGCGGGGGTTGCTTCGATGCAATATGCGTCCTACCTCGTGGTATGGCGTAGATGCAATGCAAACTCACGCTACTCCAAAGGGAAAACCCGAAATGTAAAGACAATACGGAAGGGAAATAACAGAAGGGAAATAACCGAAGGGAAATAACCGAAGGGAAATAACCGAAGGGAGATACGTATATATCTTATGTATATGAGCCCTTACTCGGGTCTTGCAAATAAGAGCGAAGGCTCAATGTGGGTGCGTGTTTGAATTGAAAGACTTACTCACACGACATGAAATGAAACCCAAATATAAATTGCAGTATGGCCTTGACTAAGGTCTTGGGAGTAAGAGCGAAGGCTCAATGTGTGTGAGAGTGCTTGAATTGAAGTACTACACACACGACATAAATGAAACCCAAATATAACTGCAATAAGGCCTTTACTAAGGTCTTGGGAGTAAGAGCGAAGGCTCAATGTGTGTGAAAGTGCTTGAATTGAAAGACTACTCACACGACAAGAAATGAAACCCAAATAGTATAGGTCGGCCCTTACTTGGGTCTTTCAAATAAGAGCGAAAGCTCAATGTGTGTGAGAGTGTTTAAATTGAAAGACAACACACCCAACTTAAACAAAACCCTTCGGAAATGAAATATATACGTACACTTATATATTAGGGGCTGATTAGGCCCGTGTGTGTTCAAAGTTGTGCACGACTAAGAGAGTGCACGTGTGTGGTTGTGCCAAGCCACGTTATTACAAGCGGGGGGAGACTAGGCTCCGTTATTACAACCCCGTATCAAATTGAATTTCAAGCAAGCGTATGACTAAGGACCGAGTTTAGAAACTTACAAGTAGCTGGTCCGTAGAGGTCTTGCTTGAGCGTGGCCTTGGCTTTGGGCTGCAAATGGGAGCTCCGCGAAGGTGCGTGACCAAGAGTGCTGGCCGGCTGCAAATGGGCGTGGGATGGACGCCTCGAAGGGGACCGGTGGCAAGTGGGCGGCGCCTCCAAGTAGGGAGTTTAGAGTGGCTGACTAAGTGGGTCTTAGGGTCACTAGGTAAGTTAGGGACTTAGGGAAACTGGACCTAAAAGGTGAGCTAGTGGGAAGGCCAAATAGGGCACCTAGGGGAGTCGGCTGAATTGGAAATGGTGGCTGAGCAGTGGCCAGCCACTTGGGTTATCCTAGGTTCGGCTAGGCTTAGGTGGTGGCGGCAAAGAGGCTGAGCTAAGGGGAAGATGGGTGGCTAAGAGTGGAGAGGTGGTAGAGAGTGGTTTTGAGGGAGTTAGGGGGACTTACCGAATGGGAAGGAGTGGCGGCAAAAGGTGGCTGTCGGCTGGTGGAAGATGGGAGAAGGAGAGGGCCCGGCTGAGTGAGGTGGTGGCGTCCGGCTGGTGGGGCAGTGATGGTGGATGGAAGAGGGAGAGTGGCGGAGCAGGTGGCGGCTGGTGGGGCTGGAGCTGCTGGGAAGACGGGTGAGAGATGGGAGAGGAAGAGGGCCCGGCTGGGAGGTGGAGTGTGGTTCCCACTTGGAAAACCCGCCCACAAGGAGGGGGGTTTAAATAGGGGATGGGTAGGTCGGTTAGGGCTGGGCTGTGGGTAGTGGTTAGGTGGTTTAGGTAGGGTGGTATGTAGATAAGGTGGGCTGGAAGGGGTTGGGCCAGATATTTTAAAGCTAGGGGTTTGGGTAAATCGTGGGCTAAGGGTGGTTTAGGGGTTTAGGGCTAGGTTAGGTGGTTGGGTTTTAGGGTGAGGTTTAGTGAGCTAGGTTAGGTGATTAGGTTGGGTTTAGGCTAGGATTAGGGAAATTAATCTAGGTTTAGGGAAGGATTAGGAAAGTGGGTTAGGTGATTAGGTTGGGATTTGGCTGGGATTAGGGAAGTGGGTTAGGTGATTAGGTTCAGATTAGGGGTGGATTAGGGGTTTAGGCTAGGATTAGGCATTTTGGGTTAGGTTTAGGTGAGGGAGCTCCCTTAGCATGGCCCATAGACCTTGATCACCCCATGTTGGTGCAGCCCTAGGTTAGGTTTTAGCTAATTACAAGCTTAAACCCACTCAATTAGGCTAACCCACATGATTAACCCAAACTTGACACACAAGTCAAGCTTAATACAACACTCTTGATATTTATCACCCCCACTCTCTCTCATGCCCAATATCCCACGTGAATTTCAAGTGGGCCCCACCTCCATTTATGAGAAGGTGATGTGGGCCATGGATATGGATATTGGATTGGATCTCTGGATCCAAATCCAAATCCAAATCCACATATGGGTTTGGATTGGAATCTGGATATATATGGTCCAGATCCAATCCAAACTGAACTCTGACTCCTTCGAGCTGGGTTCGAGACGGACGATTCGTGCGGGGCCTGACAGCATCAGTGCTCCGTCTGCGTTGGGTCTTCGCCAACATGGTCGCCCGCCTCCGTTTCTGCCTTCCGGAGATGACTTCAAATGATATTTTGGTAATAACAGGGTCTTGGACGTTCGAGATCCTGGGATGTGAATGAGATGCAAGAGTTGCTGCGCCGGGCTTGACAGGTGCTCCGGTTCCGGGCTCTTCTGGGCTCTCCTGGTCCTGTCTTGATCGGGCCAAGCCACTTCGGGGTTTCAAAACATGTTTTAAAAGGGTTTTTAACAGCTATATTATTTGTTTTTGAAAGATAGAGTTTAAAACATATATACAGGGTTTTGTTTGGAAGGCTCCTGGGTTTCCAAACTCAAAATGGCCCTTTGGGGCTGCTTGTATAAAACCAGATTTGTTTAAGAAATTCGTGGGATTTCGGGGTGTTTACAACCCTTCCCCATTTGGCCAGACCTAACCCCTTATACCACCCGACTATCTACCTTCCCCCTAGTGTCACTCGGCCACCCTACTTGGCTCCCAAGGACCTACCCCCTCCACTCTTAGTCAGCCCTTAGCTCCACCTTCCACAGCAACCTAGCTAGCTCCCTTCCCATCCATAACATCCCCACTACCCCAGCCGGCCACCACTCAAAACACCCCCTAGTCGGCCAGTCACAGCCAACTGCACCAAACCCATTCGGTCAGCCACATCCTTTCCCTTAGACATTTCCTTTAGGCTCCCCTTAGCGCCACCTTCCATAAATCCTTCCCTACCTTAGTGACCTCCCTTAATTACTTCAGCCCTTGACACCATGGCAGCACCCCCTAGCAGCCGGCAAGCACCAAGGCGCCACATCCGCGCTCCTTTGTCACCCGGCCACACATCCTTGTCGTGCCACTCCAAGGAGCTCCCTCTTGCAGCCCAAGGTGAAGCCATGCCCACGCTTAAGCAAGTCACCTCCGGACCAGCTATAAGTAAGTGCCTAACTCGGTCCTTAGTTGTAGACTTGCTTAAGTTAAATTAAATTTGATACGGGATTGTAATAATGGAGCAATGTCTCCCCCGCTTGTAATAACGTGGCTTGGCACACCCACACACACGTGCACTTGAGCCTACCTCGCTCTTAGTTGTGCACAATTTTGAACACACACGGGCCTAATCAACCCTTTAAATATAAGTTTATGTATATACTTTAAGTTGCGTAGGGTTTTGCTTGAGTTGGGTGTGTTGTTTTTAAATTCTCGCACTCACACACATTGAGCTTTCGCTCTTATTTGCAAGACCCAAGTAAGGGCCGTGTTATACTTTCCTTGGGTTTAATTTCATGTCGTGTGTGTAGTATTTCAATTATACACTCACACACATTGAGCTTTCGCTCTTACTCCCAAGACCTTAGTCAAGGCCTATTGCAGTTATATTTGGGTTTCATTCATGTCGTGTGTGTAGTATTTCCATTATACACTCACACACATTGAGCTTTCGCTCTTACTCCCAAGACCTTAGTTAAGGCCATACTGCAATTTATATTTGGGTTTCATTTAAAGTCGTGTGTGTTGTCTTTACATTTTCACACGCACCCACATTGAGCTTTCGCTCTTATTTGTAAGACCCAAGTGAGGCCCATATATAGTATATACGTATTTCCCTCTTGGCTATGTCTTTTCAATCTGGGTTTTAAGGTTCAACAGTGTGCGTAGTCTTTCAATATATACACGGCACACACTTGCACTATTGAGCCTTTCCGCTCTTAAGATATAGTCATATTTCCCTTTTGCAATTTCCCTTCGGCAATTTACATTTGCAAGTCATTTCCCTTCGGCAATTTCCATTTCAAGTCATTTCCCTTCGGTATTATCTTTTAAATTCGGGTTTTCCCTTTGGAGTAGCATGAGTTTGCATTGCATATACGCCATACTACGAGTTAGCACGCATATTGCATCAAAGCAAACCCCATACTCCTGCTCAAAATCGCCACATTCTAGTGGAGTGTTCATAACACACACCTAGGTGGCCCAAAAAGGGATAAAAAGAAAGACTTAGGCACGTGCAAATCCACGTAAAATAAAATATGAAAGTCATACAAACAAACTCGAATCAAACACCTCAAACCGCTTTCGTAGGTTCTTACATCCAAAAACTCGATCTTTAAAAGCGTACAGACTGACCCTTGCACATCGGTGCAAGAAGGTCTGCGACGACAAGAGCTTGCTTGCTCATAGTCGCCACGTTAGAAGTCAGGTTTTAGAATATATTTTCGCTAGCTTAAGTAAGCTAGCTGGCACGCCCTGTTTGTTTAAATAGGACTTAGGCACATGAAAAGGTTCGCTTCAGGCCTAAGAACCAGAAGCAAAAATTTTCTTCGTCTATACGAGCCAAGGCTCATGCGCATCAAGTTCTCATTCTAGGAGGGTTTTGAAAAAAAAAATCAAACTAGAAGAGATAGAAGATTTGAGAAGGGAATTCGAGGCCAAAATCGATGCTCTTAGCCAAGAGGTTGAAGCAGGCGATTCATGTTCATCGAATGGTGAACAAAAGGCCATGAAAAGACCTGAAAAACCTCGCAAACATAAAGAGGCCTCCATAATGGAAGGCAACCAATACCATGAGTCCTTCACATAAAAGGACCGTAAAGCCCTACAACAGCTGCTGAAAGGGCAAAATAAAGAGAAAAGGAGTTACGCCCTGCCTGATTTCCTACCTATGGATTCTGAAACAGACAGTGACGATGAAATATCGAACTTCCATCGGTATGACGACATGGGAGACCCTAGGTCTCACCTGCAACTTTTCTCACGTCGAGCACATAAGAAGAAAAAGGACTCGATGAAATGGGTGTATTGGTTCCCTCTATCCCTTAAAGGCACAACTGCCAAATGGTTGGCTTCCTACGATCTAAGCTAGTTCGCTACTTTTGAAGAGTTAGCGAACTGCTTTATGCAAAGATTTGCACATAACGTAGAAGTCACGCCGACTTTAAACACTTTAAGGGATACAAAGCAAGGCATAAACGAAGACGTGCATGCCTTCATTATTCGATTGAGGTCCCTTTTAGGGCAAGTGCGAGAGCCAATATCCGAAGGATGCGCAGTCATGCTCATCCTGGATAATTTTAAAAATGAGCTAAAGACCCTTCTCTCGCTTCACGAAATCTCAACTTTTCATAAGTTGATAAAAAAAGCATCCCTTTTTGAAACCAATTTGAAGAAAGGGATATATGACCACTTATGGAAAGGAAGTGCCATTTCAAAAGCCCGCTTGGAGAAGCCCATCACTTATGGACTACTCACGATGGACAAAGGGGCAAAACCCCACAAAATTGCCAATGTCCGGGTGGATCCAGGTTCGGCGAGCACTTCGAAAAATTTTGAAAAATTAGAAAACAAAAGGGAGAGAAACTTCCAAAAACCTGTTGAAAAATGGGAGTACACTCCGCTAGGGCAACCTCTGTCGGAGGTCCTAGACCTCCTACTTGCCCAAGGCATGATTGAACTCCCCGAAATCCCCAAGAGAGTCACTTCCAAAGGGGGATATTTAAACCGCTTTTGCAAGTATCATTGGCTCAAAGGCCATGATACAAAGCATTGTTTCTCCCTTTTAAACAAAATCGAGAACTTGATAGCGGAGGGTTGACTCTAGGTCACTGCGGAACTCGAGCCAACTCAAACTATCTTTAAAGAACCCTTTCCCAAGCATGCCAGTAGCAGTGGGAAAGGAAAGGAGGTATGTACCCTCACCTTTTCAAAAGATCTAGTGCATTTATCTGAGTCTGATCGATCCACTTGTGCATCTACTCTTGTACTTTATAAGAAACCCACCCAAGTAATCATTCGGGGACCATCAAGAGCTGAATCCCCAGCTAAACTAGTTTTAAAGATTCAAGGTGCTCCAAAACTCACGGTTAGAGCCAGTTTAGGTGCGAACCCTAGGTTGGTCGTGGGGGAAGTGACAAGATCCGGAAGGATCTATCAACCCCCGCACCTACAAAGTGCTAAAAAGGTGGTCAGTATGCCTGGCCCCTCAAAAGCAAGTATTCCTAGAGTTCTGCCGAAAGTAGACAATGGGAAAATCATTTTAAACCCTTATGATTTTGAAAACCATCTTTCAAAGATTCCTATCCACATGTCCATCCTAGAGCTTATACAAACTTCGCCTAGGCATAGACTCGTGCTAGAGAAAATTCTAGAAAGAGCCAAGGTTAGTTCGAACATAACCCCGGAATCCCTATCTGACCAAGTGGCGTCAATAGGAGCAAAATCGCCCATCACTTTCTCGGAAGATGATGTAGATAGACCCTACGAGTCCCATAACCAGGCCTTGCATATCGAGGTGGTTCTGAATAACCACTCTCTGGACAGGTGCCTTGTCGATTGGGGAGGAGGGCTCAACATCCTTCTACTTCATATGGCATATCAAATCGGAGTCACCTTGACTTCAGTAAACCCAAGTCCCATCGTTATCACTAGATACGATGTGAATGCGTCTAGACCCTTAGGATCGATCGAACTCTCTATGGAAACGGGAGGACACAGGGGTGTTCCATGTCTTGGGCATCCACCCCCATTATAACCTGTTGTTGGGAAGGCCCTGGATACACAGCTTGTGCGTTGTGCCATCCACTTTGCACAGGTGTGTCAAGATCCCTTTTAGAGACCAAGTCATGGTGATCCTAGGTGAGAGTCACCCTCAGCTTTAGGGGATCATAAACTCCCCTTGTTTGTCGAGTTCCCAGGCCCATGAGGCTAACCTGGGGCAGACCATGGTTGAGCCGCCAAGGCTCGTGTCAAACAACCCTAGGAAGGTTGTATATGTGAAGGGGCCGCCCAAGGCTGGCCCCCTCAAAGTTCTAACCCTTCTAGGAAGACCCAAACATCCCTTATTTCCAAAACCCCTAGACAAGAAGCCATATATGCATAATATGGATGACAGCAAGTTCCAGGACCACGATTTATATTCAAACTTTTCAAAAAACAAAAAATCATGGAACATACTATTAAACATGGGTTACACGCCCTATAAAAGTCTAGGGGCACAAAACCAGGGTCTCCTAGAGCCAATCCTTCCTAGGGCCAACCCAAGTCGATATGGGATTGGCTATACTCCCAAAATACCACCAGAGCCACCCCCTGTGACCACCTAGGTCAAGGGTGCCCTGGAGCCTACCCTAGAAGAAACTTACGATTTAGACCTCTTATTCCGAGTCTAACCCGTAGTGTTTTCCCTTTGTAGGTATGATGGAAGATCCCTTTTATAAAAATACAAAAACATTTGAAAAACACAAAATCGAAAAAATAAAAAAATTGCAAAAACCAAAAACATTGGAAAATCAAAAACTCGAAAATAGAGTAGTTTGTATAGTTCCTAAGGTTCTTGTTTTGCAAAAACACAAAAAAATCAAAAATATACAAAATACCAAAAAGATTTTTTACATAGCTGCTCCTGGTAAGGCTTTGGAAAAAGAAAAGGATTTCGAAAAGAACGTCGTCTGCATAGCCAGACCAAAAATTTCGAAATCAATTGAAAATCCAAGTGTAAAACCAGGTCTTTTGAAAACTCACGCATCAAATTCCCTTGGGTCTATAACCCACGAGAATGATCGAAACCCAAAAGTGGATCCCCTTGAGGAAGATCCCACTTCTGAGCTCCCAGAATTTCATAAAATTCTCGATTTTGAAAGACCTTCCAATTCAGTAGGAGGAGATTTCATAGAGGTGAACCTAGGGAGTGATTCTAATCCCAAACTCATCAAGATAGGCGCATGTTTGCATGAGCATGAAAGATCAGCATTCATTACATTTCTACAAACCTATTTAGATGTGTTTGCATGGATGTATGAAGACATGCCGGGCATAGACCCCAGCATTGTTGAACATCGTCTTCCCTTAGATGCGGATGTAAAACCCATAAAGCAGAAGCTTAGGAAAATACATCCAAATGTACACGCACAAGTTAAAGAGGGTTTAGAAGATCTGCTAAAAGCCGGATTTATAAAACCCATTGCGTATTTTGATTGGTTATTGTAAACACCCCGAATTTTCCAAAAATCAAAAACTCTCAAAAATACAAAAAAGCTCGTTTGAGCCAAAACGACAACTTGTTTTAAAATGTGAAAACAGGCACAAAAGGCAAAAGAAAAGCCCAGGCAAGAAGAGGATTCGAGCCCAGAATTTTAGAAGCCACCCCCTGTTCAAAAACAGAAGAAAAAAGAGCTCGTTTGGAGAAAAGCCCGATAGAAGGGTAAAAATGTAATTTGAGGAACAAAGACTTGGGGAAGACCCAGGCCAGAGTTGGCCGTCCGATGAATCGAAGTCCGCTCGAAACCGACGGTGAAAAGCACCAAAAAGGACCAGAAAACCAAGGAGAAGAAAAAGTTCGAACTGGATCTGGACCCAAAATATCCAGATCCAGATCCAAATTGTGTTTGGATTGGATCTGGATCTCAAAAAACAAGATCCGAGATCTGAGATCCAAACCCAAATAAATATTTGGACTGGATCTGGATCTCAAAAATATCCGAGATCCATGATCCAGATCCAAACAGGGTTTGGATTGGATCCGAATAGCCAGACCCAAATCCAGGACCCAAGATCCAAGACCCACTTAAAACCTCTATAAATAGAGGTGAGTGGGCTGGAAATCATTCACGTGAAGTCTCCAGGAAACCCACTTCACATGAAATAAAGGGGGGGGGATGAGAGAGAAAGTGGCTCATACGCCCAAAATGTTTTTTGTTTGAGATGGGGATTGGCCAAGGGCTGCACCAATGGTAGAAGCCTCTTCTTCAAAGCTGGGAACGTTGCATGGTGGAGCTTGGCGGCGTGAGTGGTGGCTGGAGCGGAGCTGCACCCTAGGTAAGCCTTAAAAACCTAATCTAACCCACCTCTTCCCTAACCTCTCTAGACCACCCATCAACCACCAAGAACCGCCCCTAAAAACACTACCTAAACAGCCAAGTCCTGGCCGATTTTTCCAAAACATCTACCCTAGACAACCACCTAGCTAGGCTGCTCCAAGACCTAAACCTAGTTCGGCCACCACCTGGCCGAACTCCCCCCCTTCAACCCAACCAAGTTCGGCCAGCTTTGGCCAAACTTCAACCTAACTCGAGCCACCTTGGCTCGAGTCCTTTTTCCACAAAAACCCACGGCCTGCACCAGCAGGCCGTGTCCCCTTTTCCTACCCAAGGTGGCCTGCCCTAAAGAAAGGCCAACTACCTAAAAACCAGCCCAGCCCATGGCTGGTTTTCCCCCTCCAACTACCTAAAACAGTCCGGCCAAAGGTGGCCGGGCTTCCTTGTTTTTCTTGCCAAAAACCTGGCCGGCCTTAGCCAGCCCACCCACCTAAGACCCACGGCCTGCTAGAGCAGGCCGTGTCCCACCTAAAATCAACTAAGGCCTGCCCTAAAGGCAGGCCATCCCAGCCCAAAACCTTAGGCTAAGGGCTGGCCGTGAACCAGCCCCCTAAGCTCACCTTGGCAACCTAGTGAACCCTACCTAAACCTGGCCATGTATCATCCCTAGCTTAACCGTGTCCCATCTTCAGCACCTAGACTAGGACCAACTACACCCTAATACCACTCTTACTCGAGCCACCTTGGCTCGAGTTTCACAAGATCTAAACCAAGGCCAAATGTTGGCCGAACCCTAGAGCAAACAACTACCACTCGAGCCACTTTGGCTCGAGTTTCATAAGACCTAAACCATATCCTATCACTCGAGCCACCTTGACTCGAGTCATGCCTAATACCAGGTCCAAAACATGACCTAAACCAAGGCCAAGTGCTGGCCTAATCCTAAGCTTAAACACGACCTAAACCAAGGCCAAGTGCTGGCCTAATCCTAAGTCTAAACCTAAGGCCAAATGCTGGCAAAATCCTAAACCAAAAAGCCTATAACTCGAGCCAAGGTGGCTCGAGTCATCCCTTACCCAAACCAGCCCCAAGCGGCCCTAAACCCGGTATAATTTGCAGCTCTCGGAACTCCAAGTCTCCCCAAGCTCTCAAGCTCTCCGGCTTCGCTCCCACGTGCCCCAGACTCCATGTAATGATGATGGACTCGCCTCTTGTACGAGCATAACTCAAGAATCTGGAAAATATGAGTTTATTTTGATATATATCAAGTTGTTTTTCGTATTCAATTCAATTTGATACGGGGTTGTAATAACGGAGCATCGTCTCCCCCAGATGTAATAACGGTGCTGGACACACGAGACACACACGTACACTCAAGCCTTTTCGCTCTTATCTCGTACACAAGCACCACGTACACAATTGAGCCTTTTCGCTCTTATTATACGTACGTATTTCAATTAAGCTGGGTTGTTACATTAAGTCGTGTGAGTTTGTTTTTCAATTACACACTCGCACCCAAGAAATACCCGAGCGTTTGCTCAAACACTTCACGCACATTTTGGCCTCAGAAGCCGCTAAGATATAGCCATATCTATATACTTTCTGCTGCGTGAGTTTTCCCGGTTCAGTTGTGTACGCATTTCAATTCTGGGTTTTAAATTCAGTCGTGTGTGTTGTCTTTCAATTTATACACATACACACACACCACAATTGAGCCTTTCCGCTCTTACATATATCTATATCTCCCTTCTGCTGCGTTTTATGGTTCAGTTGCGTGTGTTGCATTTCAATTTATACACAACACCCACGCACACATTGAGCCTTTCCGCTCTTAAGATATAGAGATATTTGAATTTCTGCAATTTACATTCAAGTCGTGTGAGTTGCATTCAATTTGGGTTTTCCCTTCTGTTAAGTCTTTAAATTTTGGGTTTTACATTCAAGTTGTGTGAGTTGCATTGCATACTCGCCATACTCGAGCTAGGTTGCATACCTGCATCGAACAAACCCGAATAAATCGTGCAAAACGCCCATCTTAGGCACTTGATGCACACACTCCACGCCTAAAGGCAGATAAATTTCAAAGACTTAGGGTCGCCCAAACCCAGTAAAAGCAAAAACTCGCTAAATGCATGCTTTCTGAAGTTTTCAAACACCTGTTCATTCAAAAATCAAATTTGAGTTTAACTTGTTTCAAACGAAGTCTCTAAGCGTACAAACTGACCCTTGAGCGTCGGTTCAAGAAGGTTTGCGACGAAAAGATCCCGCTTGTCCACAATTGCCTTTCAAAAGTCAGATATTTCAAAAACTACTTCGCTAGTTTGAGTAAGCTAGCTGGCACGCCCTAAAAGCGAACGTAAGCACGAAAAGGTTCACTTCAGGCCTAAGAACCCGCAAGTGAAAATTCTCCGTGTCTACAGTTATCAAACATCGTTGTGGTTCGAAAAACCAATGGGAAAATTCGAATATGCATCGATTTCAGAAACCTGAATAAAGCCACTCCAAAGGATAACTATCCTTTAATGAACATAGATTTTATAGTCGATAGTACTGCAAATCACGAGATGTTTTCGTTTATGGATGGCTATTCAGGGTATAACCAAATTAAATTAAGTCCATGAGATTAGGGTAAGACCGCATTCACAACCCCATGGGGCACGTACTGCTATACAGTCATGCCCTTTGGTTTGAAAAATGCCAGTGCAACATACCAACGAGCCATGACCACGATCTTCCATGATCAAATTCATGAGCTCGTAGAAGTGTATGTAGATGATCTCTTGGCGAAATCCAAAACCCGATGCACTCATATCGAATGTTTGCAAAAGATTTTCGAAAGGCTTAAACTTTACAAAGTAAAGCTAAACCCTCAAAAATGTGTATTCGGGGTAGAGTCCGGAAAGCTTCTAGGCTTTATGGTGAGCCAAAAGGGTATAGAAGTCGACCCCTCTAAGTGTCGAGCCATCATAGACATGGCTCCACCCTCCAATCTCACATAAATTCGTAGCCTCCAGGGTTGATTACAGTCCGTTCGCCGATTTATATCAAATCTGGCGACTAGATGCGAACCCTTCAACAAACTGTTGAGGAAGGGCATGAAATTTTCATGGGATGACGACTACCAAAAGTCCTTCGAGAGACTAAAGGCATACCTGGTTAATCCCCCTGTTTTGAATCCTCCAAAGCAAGTAAAACCTCTTTTGCTTTACATTTCCGTGCATGTGAATGCTTTGGGAGCTCTATTAGCTCAATACGAGGATGACACCCATAAGGAGTATGCCATCTATTATATTTCCAAAACTCTCTTGGCTTACGAAATGAATTATCAAGCCATGGAGAAGACGTGCTTGGCCCTAGTCTGGGCCTGCCAGAAATTTAGAAATATAATAGCTTGATCGGCCTCACCTAGGCTCCACTCTTGGTCCTACCTTCAACCAGCTAGAGTGTCACAAACTTGAGGTGGATGCACTTTAGCTTGATCATTTTGATGAAACTTGGTTCCTTCCATGGTGACTTGGACCAGCCCCATGTGGGCTGGTTTAGGGTGCCATGTCTTGAGCTTGAATGTGGCCAATTAGGCCTTTGATGCAGTCGATCTTAGTTCACCTTGGCATTTCTTTACAACTTGATCCAACGCTCTTGGTCGGACCTAGCTATGTTTTTCCAAATCAATTTGGCCATGCTTGAACTTGTTTCTTGAATGACTCATGTTCCACCTTGATTTCCTCTTGTCTTGGATGAAATGAGATAGCATTTGAACTTGATCGGGCTTCAACTTTATCTTCTCTGCTTTTGAATCAATCTGAATCTGGGCTTGGATTGGATCTTATCTGCTCCGAAATTCAGAGGCTATTTTAACTCGAATTTAAAACCTTAAAGTATTTCTCCAAATGTTTAAACTTTAAAATTTGGAGTGTTTTGAATTTAAAGGTTCATAAGGTTTTAAACTGGTTTTTGGAAATTCAGGACTTTTTGAAAACATTTGAAAATTTTTGGGTGTTTACAGTCATATGGGACTCAAACCTAAGTATGATGGGCCTTTCATAGTGATACAAAGGATAGGATTAGTAGCATATAAGCTAGAGCTTCCAGATATATTGAAGCTACATTTAGTCTTCCACGTATCCCAACTCAAGAGGTACTTTGAGGATCCCCAAAGACTTGAGCGTCGACCACCACCATTTGTACGACAAGATATGGCAGCCATAGATGCTAGCACATAGAGTTGAAGGTGCTCGACTGTGTCGGTAGACACAATACTTGGTGAGGTAGAGTGAGAAGAGTTCCGACAATCATTTGTGGATTCATATTGCACAACTTTGGCAGTACGAGCAGCTGATACGTACATACCACGAGGCCTCGAGGATGAGTCCTAATTCAATTGGGGGAGAGTTGTCACAGCCTTAACATTGAGTCGCACACACTCACACACTCTTGCTTCATGTGCACGTACAATTGCTTCACACACACACTTGCTCATGGTGCTTCATCCTACATCATTGTATGTAGTGTACATAATAGGAGTGAGTCTTATAATTAGACTTGATCTCGATTGTACAACCATCCTAACCAAACCTAGCATACTTGTATTAGGATACCTACTTGAGTCCTAAGCTAGGTAATAAGAGTGTTCACACTCTTAGGCTAAGTGGGTTGGGTTAGTCTAGAAGGTTAGTCCTAACCAGCCACACTAATCCAAAAGAAGGGAATATTCTTTGGACCAACCCCTTCCAGCCCCTATAAATAGATGCATGGGGGAGGCATGAAAAAGGAGAGCTAGAGAGCTAGAGTGCGATTGATAGAAGAGGTAACACTCCGGTCCATGAGTGTTAGATCCTAGAGTGAGTCATGTACTATTCCTTATTAGGAAGAAGTAAAGATCAATTTTGTTCCAACTGATTCATGTATACACAACTTTGATAAAATAAAGATCGTTGAACTTACCTTGATGCCTACTTCCTTAATGCATTGTGAGATAGATCCATGAGTATTGGACGTGAGCAGAAAGCCCGAGGTAAGAAGACATTTTGCTAGGAATTAGTGAGTTTCACTAGTGCCAAGGAAACCTCCCTTGGATCGGTTTCCACCAAAGTTTTCAGATACGCTTATAGTAGATGGTGTCTACTAGCCATTACTTGTCTGTAAACCTCATTTAAAGAGAAGGTTAGGGCAGATCCGTGACAGAGTCCATGATCAATATCTACCTAAGCCTCTTCCTCTTCTAAGGTTTGGTTATAGAGCAACAAGGCACATAGGCAAATTTTGCTTTCATTAATATGATCACCGAAGGAATGATGCAAAATCATGCAACTTCTCAAAATAATTTCATGATAATGTAGGAATTAAAATATGCTAGATAGGAATTTTTATAGCCTAGGATATGTAACACAATATGATAAGAAGATACCTATTGTATGATTATTATGCAACTATGTAAACACCCTAAATAAAAATATTTTCAAAAATCCCAATTTCGAAAATCAATTTAAAGCCTTTATGAACCTTTAAATTCGAAAACCCCAACTTTTCAAAGTTCAAGTCTTTTGGGAACATTTCAAAATAAAGGTTTTAAATTCAAGTTAAAAGGCCCATGGATTTTAAAAGCAAATCAGATGAACAGGTGAGACCCAATCCAAATCGAGATTGAAACCAGTTTCGGAAGCACAGGATGGACCGAGTTAGAAGCTATCCTCTCCAGATAAAGCAAGCATATCAAAGAGGATACGAAGATCAAAATTGGATAAGAAGATCAAAGATGGATAAAATGAATTGGACCGAGGTTATAGACGGGATTAGCTTCGCAATACATGGCTAAGATGGATCGTCTCTTGTAAACACCCCAAATTTTCCCAATTTCAAAACTCTCAAAAACACAAAAAGCTCTTTCAAAGCCAAAACAGCAATCCTATTTTAAAATGCCAAATAAGGCCGTGTGGGGTTTTAGGGAGAGGGCCTGCCGGGTGGCAGGTCTTGTTCTTGGTGAAGGCAAGGAGCACGACTGGGAAGGTGTAGGCGGCAGGTGGAGTTGGAGTTAGGGGGTTCGACTGGGAAGGTGCGGCAGGTGGTCGGTTGGGTGAGTGAGAGTCGAGTGCAAGGTGCACTCGGCTGCACTTAGGGAAGGGAGGCGGTGGTGTGATGAAGGCTAGGTGGTGATGTAGGTGAGTGAGAGCCGAGTGCAAGGTGCACTCGGCGACACTTAGGGAAGGGAGGCAGTGGTGTGATGAAGGCTAGGTGGTGATGGGCTGGGGATGTGGTGGAGAGGTGGTGGTTGGGTTCGGCCAACAGGTCAAGGAGGGAGGCCGGCTAGGTTGGGTTCGGCCAGCTAGGGTAGTGAGGGATGAGCTAAGTAGTGGCTCGGTTCAGGTGGAGCCTTGGACGGTGGCGGGTATGGTGGAGTGGAGTGGTGGTGCTAGGTTTAGGCGGGTTCAATGGAGTGGGTTAGGTTAGGTTTGGAGGGTTAAGAGGAGAAGGGTTAGGTCGGGTTTAGGCTTACCTTAGGTGCAGCCCACTAGGTCCAGCCACCTCCACTCAGTGTAGCCCACTTCAAGTTGGTGCAGCCCACTAGGTCCAGCCTTGATCAACATGGATCAAGCCCACTTCACTCATGAGCCCATATGGTTAGGTCCCTCTCTCACTCTCTCTCCTCCCAAGCATTTGCATGAACCCCTTTTCTTGGACCCCCTCACCTCTATTTATAGGCAAATGAGGTGAGTCTTGGATATGGGTCTTAGGTTTGGATCGTGGAATCCATGTCCGATCCAAACACTATTTGGATCTGGATCTTGGATCTCGGATATTTTGAGATCTATATCCGATCCAAATCCAACATTTTTATGGATATAGATCTGGACTTTTTGGTCCAAATCTGATCCAATTCAAACACTATTTGGATCCAATCCAAATCCAAACACTATTTGGATTGACCCAAATCCAAACAAAATTTGTATTGGATCTGGACAGGTTTTACCCATTTGTCTTTTTGACATTTGTGGGTTTTTTTCAAAATTTCATGCTTGAGCATTCATTTTGGCACCACAATATTGAGCACATACTTTGAGATCACGATACTTACAGTATCCATGGGTATGCAAAGCATGGTTGCGGTGATCCTAGCAGCTGCACCAGCTACAAACCTCTCAACGTTAGTGATTTCTTCGTGGCCTGTCAATTTCATTAGTTGCTTTCTATATGTATCGTATGCATAGAAGTTTACAGCCTTAAATGGTGCTGTCCGCAGAATATTAACAAAGTTGCCCTTCCAAAAGCCCCTTAAACCTTGAGACTCTGCAATTTTCTTAATAACTGCAAAAAGGTTGCTCTTTTCACCATGAAGTATATACTCAAGCTTCAGTCTCTCAAGAGGAGCAACAAATGTTCTGATAAAAGACAAACGAATGAACAAACGTCAAAGATGAATTCTAGAAACGAGAATGCACCTCAAACTAACATATTAAGAAAGTAAGTGAATATCAGAACCTGAAATAAAGAGTATAATATCATACAGATATAGAGGTAAACCCTTTTCTTTAAGGTGAGTATGTAATTAGATAGTGTAGAAACAGTAACTTTCAATTATTTTTTGTTTCATTCTTCCTATATGCTAATGAGCTATCTGCAAGATTGAGAAAAGAAAAGGAAAGAACTCAGAAAGAGCGCTTTCAAATGCTACCAATCATTCTGGAGAAGTGTACGTCATGTCGTCGATAGATCATTATCTTCGCACAAAAATTTTAACTTGACAGCTCATATAAACAGCGAAGAAAGAATTCGCATCATCCACCCATGATAATAAAAAATAAGGGATCTGAATCATTTTAAAGGAAAGAATACAGCAAGCACCAATACAGCACGAACCCCAAACACCAACGGAAACAAACTTAAAATCAAATGTCGGATAGAAATTCCACACGTAGAACTTGATAAATCTCAAAAATCAGATAGAAACTAGCACCTTGGATTCGATAAATCTAAAAAACCACATACAAATCGCAGCTAGAAATCAAGAAATTACCTACTACTAAGTAGAGGTTTTTTGGTAGGAAATCTTGGAAAACATTTCAAATTTCCATTTCCTACATCTCTCATGGGATGAACTAGGTTTTTTAAGATGTTGAATTGGAAGAAACACCAAGTCTACAGCCAACTCATATGATCAAGCCCAAAACGTGAATCAAGTCAATGGTCTACACCATCCTTAACCGGCCAAGAGGGTGCACCCAGTTGAGCCTAGACAAGGCCAAACCAACTCAAGGAACCAGCCCACATGGGGCTGGTCCATATCATCACAAGGGGACTACTCCACCTTGGATCATGGATTGGACTTAGAGCCTACCAAACCCGCCCCAATGAAGGGCCTAGAACCAACCCCTTGGCCTATAAAGAGGGCCAAGGGGGGGGGGGGGGGGGTGCAGGTTCACCATCTTGATTCCTTTGGAGTTTGGGGCTATCTTGGTGAAAGAGTTACAAGGAAGTGTCACATCTTCCCTAGATCGTGGGCTGCAAGGAGTGAAGTAAGGTGGATAAGAGAGTGGGGTAAATCTAGGTTGTTGAGTGCAAGTGAGAAGGAGTGAAGCATAGAAGAAGGAGGACGGATTCCACTCTTGAAATTTTCGGCAATTGGGTGGAAAGTTGTAAGTATTTTCATACTTTGATTTTAATCCTTCTTCTCCTCTAATTCAATTTAAAAGGGGTTGTATTAATGGAGCATTGTCTCCCCCCATGTTGTAATAATGATTAGATTTGCTGAATTTGCATTCTTATGTATATACTCTGTGTGTTTGTTTATATGATTCTTCCCCAATATACTCTATAGAACACTCTATACTCTCTACCCCCTCTATGCTTAAGCTTATATACATATTTCCCTTTATTTCCTTTCAGCAATTTCAATTCGTGATGTTGTGTTGTTGCAATTTCAATTTGTGTGAGTTTTCGTCACATATGTTTCTAAAAACCTGAAACTAGATTTTATCATCTCGGCATACATTGATTGCTTTATTTTTAATTCTCAAACCTCTACTCCAATTGATCCTAAATTTTTCACATATGTTCTACATACATAGTCTCATTTCTAATAAAATTTTCATGGATTTTAGGGCCATACAACCACATAATTAAAACTGTGCAAGGCTAGAGTAATTTCTGTCAACTGTTTGTCCAAACTGTTTTCCTGCAACAAAGTTTGGGTTTTCATCCCATAACTCTATCTGTAGGCCTCCAAAATTTATGAATTTTGATTCATTGGAAAGCTAACATCTATAGATTTCTATTAAGATTAAATTCACTAAATGTGAAACTTGGAGCACTGAGATACAAACTCATCTTTGAGTCTCTATATTTCTATGAGAAAACAGTTCTGGGTGCCTGAGTAGAGGAACTTCCCAGATTTAATTTTGCATCCATATAGCTCCTAATCATGATCTGTAAAGTGCTACAGACCCTCCACATCTCAAGCTCAGTTCTGTTAAATTTTGATGATTTTAGGAGGTTTGTAAGGAACTGAAAACGATTCAGGAAATAAGGCTTGAAAATATAACATTCTATTTTTCGACACTTGTTTATTTTTGAGCTTGAACTAAGTGCATTACATATCTTCTTTGAAAAACACCTTATAATCATGTGAATTGGAGTTTCTCACTTTTAGTATTGAAGTTTCTAAGTGCTTAGGCTAACTGTTAAGCGTCGGTTCAAGAAGGCCTAAAGCAAAAAGAGCTCGCTTAGCCTAATCGCCAATTAAAGTCAGATTTTTATATTTTTGCTAGTTTTTGAAAAACTAGCTGGCACGCTCGCGCAAGAGTAGATTAGAAATTATCATTTCCTCTACATAGGCTTGGAGTGAAAATTTCATGTCTACAGAATTGGCACGCCCGGTGAGACTCGAGCCTTAAGAAACTTCAACTTAGGTGAACTCCAATTCCAAGCTTTTTCAAAAACGTGGTGTTAACTTTTGAACTTGTGCATAGTTGGTTTTACACAAAAAAGCATGTCTAGTTTGGATGAGTCATATGAAGTGTCGAGCCAGGCTTCTTGCTCATCAAGTCCATTTTCAAAGAAATTTTCAAAAATGGGTTACAAAAACAAAGAAGAATCGTTTGTTTTCCTCCGAAGAGACATCAAGCTCTTAGGAGAAAGGATTGTCGCTCTAAGCCAAGAGGCTGAAAAGGTGGAGTCATGTTCTTCCCATGGGAAGCGAGGGCTCACAAGAGATCAACTAGATCAAGAAAGCCCAAAGAGACCTCGATAGTGGAGGGGGAAGAAGAACATGAAACTTTCACATTGAAAGATAGAAAGGCCCTACAACAACTATTGAGAGGCCAAATTAAAGAGAAGAAGTCATATGCACTATCAAATTTCTTACCTTCTGATTACCAAACTGCTAGTGATGATGACATACTGAATTTCCATCAGTATGACGGAAGTGGGGATCCTAGATCCCACCTTCAACTCTTCTCTTGTAGGACCTATAAAAAGAAGAAAGATTCAATAAAATAGATATACTAGTGTCCCCTTTCCCTTAAGGGCAACGCTTCAAAGTGGTTGGCTTCATACGATTTAAGCCAATTCGCTACCTTCGAAGAACTAGCGAATTGCTTTATGCAAAGATTTTCCTACAATGTGGAAGTCACTCCCACTTTGAACACCTTAAGGGACACTAAACAAGCACCTAACGAGGATGCTCACGCATTCATCGTTAGGTAGAGGTCACTCTTGGGGCACCATCTCAGAAGGATGTGCAGTAATGCTAATCCTTGAAAATTTCAAAACAGATTTGAAAGCACTTCTATCTCTTCATGAAATATCAACGTTCCATAAATTAATCAAGAAGGCTTCCCTCTTCGAAGCTAATTTGAAAAAGGGGGTCTATGAAGATTTATGGAAAGGGAGGACTTTCCAAAAGACTCGTTTTGAAAAGCCCGGGACATATGGGCAATCCACTGTGGACAATGGGGCAAAACCCCAAAAAGTTGCAAATGTTCGAGTGGAATCAATCTCGGCCGACCCTTCTAAAAAGACCAAACAAAAACATGTTGAAAAGCTTCAAAAGAATTTTGAAAGGAGGGAGTTCACTCTATTAGGACAACCGATCACGGAAGTCCTAGACCTCCTGTTAGCCCAGGGCATGGTCACCCTCCCCACTCTTCCCGAGGGGACACCCCCTAAAGGAAAATTTTTGAATAAATTTTGCAAGTATCATAGGCTCAAAGGCCATGATACCAATAAATGTTACACTCTTTTAAATAAAATCGAAGACTTGATAGAGTAAGGAAGGCTCCACGTCATGGAGGAACCGGAGCTCTCCCAAGCTATTTTGAAAGAACCCTTCCCCAACCACGCAAGCACCAGTGGGAAGGGCAAAGAGGTACGCTCTCTCTCACACAAAACTCGTGGAATGGAGCATGCATTGCATATGGTACATGCTACTTGCCACACACCACTTGCTCTTTATAGGCACGAAAATTCTCACTTCTGGTTTTGAAGCCGGAAATGAACCTTTTCGCGTCTATGTCGTTTCTATGGGTGTGCCAGCTAGCTTGCTCAAGCTTGAGAAGTTTTTGAAATATCTTACGTTTTAAAAGCAATTGTGAGCAAGCGGTATCTTTTCGCTTTAAACCTTCTTGAACTGGTGCTCAAGGGTCAGTTTAAGCAATTGTAAATGTTGATAAAACAATTTTGACTCTTTGAAAGGAGCTAAGTGTTTTGAAAACTCGATTTTGTCTAAGTTTGCAAGTTTTATGTACGGGGTTGGATGGTTCCAAGTCTTTGAGTTTTTAAGTTATTTAGGCCGGATATGTGTGTGCATAAGTGGCCTAATTTCAGCGAGTTTGAGCGTAGATTCGGGGTTTCTTTGAAAAGGCACGAATGTAAGGATGCACAAAACGTTTTTCGGGTTTGAGATGATGTGAGCTAGGCTCGAATTGAAAGCAACTCACACATACAACTTAATGTAAATACCCGAATGGAAGTGCAACTCACACAGCTTAAGGGAAATACCCGAACTTGAAAGCAACTCACACAACTTGAATGTAAATTGCAAAATTGAAATATACTTATATCTTAAGAGCAGAAAGGCTCAATTGTGAGTGAGTGCTCTTGGTGTGTAAATGGAAAAACAACTCACACGACTGGAATTAAACTTGCCGAAATTGAAATATAAGTATATAGTAAGAGCGGAAAGGCTCAATGCACGCATGTGTGCAGTGTGAAATTTAAATGACAAACTCACACGACATGAATTGAACTTTGCCGAAATTGAAATATAGATATATAATAAGAGCGGAAAGGCTCAATTGTGAGTGAGTGCTCCTCGTGTGTAAATGTAAAGACAACTCACACAACTTGAATTGAACCACCCAGAAATGTAAGTGCGTACACGACTTAATATAAAACTCACGCAGTTGGAAAATGTATAAGTATGCTATATCTTATGAGCAACAAAGACTCAAAATGTGTGTGAGAGTGTGGAGCAAATGCTCGAGTACTTCTTGTGTGCGAGTGTGAAATTTAAATGAAAAACTCACACGACGTAAATGTAACAACCCGAATTGAATTGCAACTCACACAACTTTCACTAAAGTAAATACCCAAAGGGAAATATATACTTTAGCTTAAGAGCGGAAAGGCTCAATGTGTGTGCAATTAAGAGCGGAAAGGCTCAAGTGCACGTGGGTGTTTTGTGTACGTCTAAGAGCAATATGGCTCAAGTGTACATGTGTGCTTCGTGTGTCAAGCACCAATATTACATTTCGAGGGGAGACTACGCTCCATTATTACAACCCCGTATCGAATTGAATTGAATTTGAAATGAGTAAGGTAAAAACCGAATTTAAACACTTACAAGTGGTCGGCTTTTCCTCTCAACGTGCTTGGGTTCGTCCACCTTGGAAGCCAAGAGATGAGTCTCCCTAGGTGGGTTTTGACGTAAATTTGGGCTTGGGATATACTTGTGGGCAGCCGGGTGCTTGAGCTTAGGAAGGGTTTAGGTTCGTCCAAGGCATGGGGCTAAAGATAGTGGGTCACGGCTAGGGTAAGTCACGGCCTAGGTGGGGCAGGTCCTAATCGACACTAAGGGGAAGGGATGCAGTTGCCTAGGTCTCGGCTGAAGTAAGGTTGGGGTGGCTCTAGGTGCGGCAATGGAGTGGGGCGCTACGGTAGGTGTGGCAGGGAAATGGGGTGTTGGCGCTAGTGGGGTGATGCGGTGCGGTGTTTTCGGGATGTGGCGCTAGGAACGGGGTGTGGGCAGCTGGTGTTGGGGTGCCAGGGAGTGGGGTGCTAGTGCGACGGGCTGTGGCGCTATGGACAGGGGGGTGCGGCGCGACAGGAAGGTGATGGGTGCTGGTGCTGGCTGGGGTTAGGGGGAGTGGCAGGTGGTGAGGGAGCTGGGTGTGGAAAGGTGGTAGGTGGTGAGGGTCACGGTAGGAAGGTGGCAGGTGGTGAAGGTCATGGCAGGAAGGTGGTAGGTGGTCGGGTGTTGGGGTGGTGTGGCGCTAGGTGCACCGGGAGGTGAGGGATGTAGGGTGGTGGGTGGGGTAGGAAATGGGTTCAAACTGAGTGCAACTGCACTCAGTTGGTTTTAGATTTAGGTAGGTTAGGGGGAGTTTGGGTTGGTTTAGGTGAAAGGGGCTAGGTCTAGGCTAGTTTTGGGTTAGGTTTAGTGGGGTCAGTTAGGTGGTTTAGGCTGAGTCAGGGTGAGGTTGAGAGACCTACCTCTTGGAGCTGGTCCACCATGCATAGCCCATGTCTCCATGCCTTTGTGCAGCCCTTCTTCAAGTTGGTACAGCCCTTCGGTTTGAGCCTAGGTTCAT
This sequence comes from Brasenia schreberi, assembly GCA_036023115.1. Taxonomy (NCBI): domain Eukaryota; kingdom Viridiplantae; phylum Streptophyta; class Magnoliopsida; order Nymphaeales; family Cabombaceae; genus Brasenia; species Brasenia schreberi. The sequence continues at coordinate 16,344,163 of JAYKKT010000078.1, read as the reverse complement.
ACAAGGCTTGAACCCATGCCCGTGATCAAGCCCACAAGGCTAGCCCACTTAAAAATATCTAGCACACCAATTTTCCCTCACCTACTTTACGCAAGCTCTCCCAAGCCCACTTGAATTTTCACGCGAACTTATGGCACCCTCTCACCTCTATTTATAGGCAAATGAGGTGGGTCTTGGATATGGATCTTGGATTTGGATTTTAAGATCCAAATCCAATCCAAACACTATTTGGGTCTGGATCTGGATATTTGGGTCCAGATCCAATCCAAATTTTCATTTCTTTAGTCCTTGGCGTTTCGAGGGATATTTGGGTGCCCAGAAAGGAAAGCGGGCGTTAAAAAGGGAAAGTGAGCTTCCCAGAAAGAAAAGCTCATATTTGGAAAGAAATCAATTCCAGAGGGAAAGTCGGTATCACCAAAGGAAAGGAAAGATAGAGGCAGGAACAATGGCTTCCGAGGGAAAAGGTTTGGTATCAAATACATTTGGTAATTGTAAACACCCAAAATGGTGATGTTTTCAAAACCCCTGAATTTCAAAAACCAGCTTACAACCTTTTTGAACTTTTAAAACCCCAAAATTTTGAAGTTTAAACCTTTTCAGAAAATATTTCAAAATAAAGGTTTTGAATTCAAGTAAAAAACCCATGGATTGCAAAACAGCTCAAATAGACAGCTGAAGTTGTCAAAAAGTAAAGGAGAGGCCCAGCCTATCTGGATAAAAGCGAGACGAAAGATCAAACCCGGTGTCCATTTCAAAAGACAAGTTCAGCTTCAAAAATGCAAAATGAAATCAAGACCCTAATGAAGTTGTCAGAAAAAAAACAAAGACCGAGTCTGTAAAAACGGGAATCAGTGTCCGCCTCAAAATCTATGATCAACCTCACCAAATGCAACCTCAAAACAGGACCAGACAAATCAAAAACCAAACATCAAAAAGTCTTGAAAGCAAGAAATTGGCAGGTCAAAAGGACTGAGAAAAACCCAGTCTAAAATCAGGTCATCGAGGAACTGGAGCCCGCTCAAAAATCGTCCATTTCATGCACCAAAGAAGGATTCAAAAGAAAAATTTTTGGATTGGATCCGAACCAAAGGATCTAGATCCATGCCCCAAAGAAGAACCCTTTGGATCGGGTTGGATGCAAAGATCCAAACCCGATCCAAAGATCCACTCCCTTGGCCTATAAATACGACCAGGGGGGCTTGAGAGGGGGTTGGTTAAAAGTGAGGAGAGAGGAGAGAAGGTGGAGCTCACGTGAAGAGCTTTGAGCTGCACCAAGGGGGGCGTTGCTCAACAAGGGGGGCGCTGCTCGGCAAAGGGGGTCACTGCTTGGAAAGGGGTGCTGCACCAAGGGGGGCACTGCACCAAGGGGGGTGTTGCACCAACCGAACTGCACCTTGGAGGACCCGGCTCATCAAGGTGGGGGCCTGGCAAAAGGGTTGCATCAAACCGAACAAAAGGGCTAGAGTGAACCAAACGAATTGAACCAAAGGCTCGATTGAAGGAAAAAAACTTATAAGTTCTTAAAACTTTGATTTCATACCGTTTTCTTCATTAAATTCAATTCGGAACGAGGTTATATTAATGGAGCGAAGTCTCCCCCCATGTTGTAATATTTGTGCATGAACACGATCGCACCCACGAGCACTTGAGTCTTTTCGCTCTTTACACTCACATGCACTCAAGCCTTTCCGCTCTCTGCCTCAATATACATTATAAACATTCTATACTTCAAACCCCCTCTTTCCTTAAGCAAGTATACGTATTTCAATTTGCGTGAGTTTTACTTTCGTGAAAGTAGACTGGCTGCATTTTCAATTCACGTGAGTTTTACTTTCGTGAAAGTAGAGTGGCTGCATTTTCAATTTGCGTGAGTTTTACTTTCGTGAAAGTAGAGTGACTACATTTTCAATTCGTGTGAGTTTTACTTTCGTGAAACGTAGAGTGGCTGCACTTTCAATTTGCGTGAGTTTTACTTTCGTGAAAGTAGAGTGGGTGCAATTTCAATTCGGGTGAGTTCGCATCATTATTCTCAAAAACCCAAAACAGAATTTATAGCATCTCTGCATCTGCTCATTGCGACAAATCGCTCGAACACTTGCTCAAATCATGCTGAAACTAGGCCACACATTCCACACACACATCAGGCCTAAACAAATAAAACTTGCAAGAAATTTAGGGTCATCCAACCCTCGTAATAAAATTGACAAGGAGTGCACAAACCGAATTTGTCAAAACACTTATCGTTTGAAGTAAAACTTATTGGAAAATCGAAGTTCCTAAGCGCTTAAACTAACCCTTGAGTGTCGGTTCAAGAAGGTTTAAAGTAAAAAGAGTCTGTTTGCCTACAATTGCCAAAAAGTCAAAAAAATATTTTAAAACATTTGCTAGTTTGAGTAAGCTAGCTGGCACGCTCACGCAAGCAGAGGCACGAAAAGGTTCACTTCGAGTTTTATAACTTGGGAGTAGAAATTTTCATGTTTACAGAATTGGCATGCCCGGTGGGACTCGGGTCTTAAGCGAACTTCAATTCAACAATTCAAAACTTCGAAAAAATTTCAAGAAAAGTGTTTAACTTTTGCCTTTTTGCACTTATAGGATTTCTAAAATTTTGAATCATGTCATGTTCATACTCCAATGAAGTATCTAGCCGAGCCTCTTGCTCATCAAGTTCATTTTCCAAAAAAATTTCAAAAACCACTTTTAAAAGCAAAAGAGAAGAGCTTGAAGACTTGCGAACCAATATTACGAATCCTTCACACTGAATGATCGAAAAGCCCTCCAACAACTGTTGAGAGGCCAAAACAAAGAGAAAAGATCATACGCACTATCAGATTTTCTTCCTCCAGATTACCGAACAAATAGTGACAACGACATACCAAGCTTCCATCGGTATGATGGCATGGGGGATCCTAGATCCCACCTGCAACTCTTTTCTCACAGAGCCTACAAAAAGAAAAAGGACTTTGCCAAATGGATATATTGGTTCCCCCTCTCCCTTAAGGGAACTGCTTCAAAATGGCTTGCTTCCTACTACCTAAGCGAATTCACAACTTTTGAAGAGTTGGCGAATAGCTTCATGCAAAGGTTTTCTTACAACGTGGAAGTGACCCCACTTTGAACACCCTTAGGGACACAAAACAAGCATCAAACGAGGATGTACATACATTCATCGTTCGATGGAGGTCCCTCCTCGGGCAAGTAAGGGAGCCCATCTCTAAAGGATGCCCAGTGATGCTCACCCTTGAGAATTTTAAAATGGAGTTGAAAACACTTCTTTTTTTGGACAAAATTTTAACTTTCTATAAATTAATCAAAAAGGCTTCTCTCTTTGAAGAAAATCTGAAAAAGGGGGTCTATGATGACTTATGGAAAGGAAAAATGTTTCAAAAACAATGATTTGAAAAACCCGGGACATATGGGCTACCCACTGCGGACAATAGGGCAAAACCCCAAAAAATTGCTAATGTTTGAGTGGAAACGAAACCGACCGGCACTTTAAAGAGAAATGAACCAAAAATTGAAAAAAAGATTCAAAAAACTTTTGAAAAGAGGGAGTATACCCCACTGGGGCAGCCCATCTCGGAGGTCCTCGACCTCTTGCTCGCTGAAGGAATGGTAACACTCCCCGAGATTCTGGAGGGGACACCTCCAAAAGGGAGATTTTTGAACAAATTTTGCAAGTATCTGTAAACATGAAAATTTCCACTTCCAAGTTAGAAAACTCGAAGTGAACCTTTTTGTGCCTACGCTTGCGCGAGCGTGCTAGCTAGCTTACTCAAACTAGCGAAGGTTTTTTAACCGATTTTCTGACTTTGGCGATTGTAAGCAAGCGGACTCTTTTCGCTTTAAACCTTCTTGAACCGATGCTCAAGGGTCGGTTTTAAGTGCTTAGGAACTTCAATTTTCAAACAAGTTTTTACTTCAAATTAACTAAATGCTCAGTGTTTTGGACGAATTCGATTTGTGCACTCTTGCTAATTTTATCATGAGGGTTGGACGGCCCTAAGATTTTTGCAAGTTTTATTTATTTAGGCTTGATGTATATATGGAATGTGCGGCCTAGTTTTAGCTTGGTTGGAGCGAGGGTTTGAGTAATTTGCCGCAATGAGCAGATGCAGAGATGCTATAAATTTTGTTTTGGGTTTTAGAGAACGAATAAAAACTCACCCAAATTGAAATGGCATCCACTCTACTTACACAAAAGTAAACTCACGCGAATTTAAAGTACAACTCACTCGACTTTCATGAAGTAAACCCACGCGAATTTAAGTGCAACTCACTTGACTTTCACGAAGTAAACCTACGCAAATTTAAATGCAACTCACTCGACTTTCACGAAAGTAAACCCACGCGAATTTAAATTGCAACTCACTCGACTTTCACAAAAGTAAACCAAAGCGAATTTAAATTGTAACTCACTCGACTTTCACGAAAGTAAACCCATGCAAATTTAAATATATATGTTTAGCTTAAGAGAGCAAAAAGGCTCGAGTGCGCGTGAGTGTAAAGAGTGGAAAGGCTCGAGTGCTCGTGGGTGTACTCGTGTTCAATCCAATAATTTAAGAGCGGAAAGGCTCAAGTGCTTGTGGGTGTAAAGAGCGGAAAGGCTCAAGTGCACGTGTTTGTGATCGTGTTCATCCACCAGTTTAAGAGCGAAAAGGCTCAAGTGCTCGTGGGTGCGATCGTGTTCATGCACAAATACGGGGAGAGACTTCGCTCCATTACTACAACCCCGTTTCGAATTGAATTTAAGGGGAAAAAATAGTTTAAAATGACAGTTTTAACAACTTACAATTTTCCCTTCAATCGAGCTTGTGATGAGGTTGGCTTGGTTTGCTCAAACCCACTTTGTTGCAGCCGTGAGCTAGGTTATCCCCAAGGTGCAGCCGTGTGGTCAAAACCTTCTTGCCGGGTCCAAGTGTTTTGCCAGGTGCAATCAAGGTAGGTTCAGCTCCAAGTCAAAGGCGGTTCATGTTCAGCCAAGTCAAGCCAGCCAAGGTAGGTTGGCCAAGCCGTCTTGGTTGCAGCCCAAGGTTCGGCCAGGTTCAGCTCAAGGGGTGCAGTCGGGTCTAAGTGTTCGGCCAGGTGCAGTCAAGGTAGGTTTGGTTCAGTTGGGTTTGGCCAGCAAGTCAAAGAAGTTGTTCGACTAGCTAGGTTCAGTCAAAGGTGTGTTCTGTTCAGCTGGGTTTTGTCAAGGTAGGTCAAAGTGTAGCCGAGTGCAGGCGTGAGGTTTTGGTTCAAGGACTCACCTAGTTCCAGTCGGTCTCCTTGGTCGACCTCGGTTCAGCCAGGTGTAGCCCACTCTTGGTCACAGTCGGTCACCTTGTTGCAGCCGTGGTGCAGCCCACTCTTGGTCACAACCGATCACCTTGTTGCAGTCGTGGTGCAGCCATGGTGCAGCCCACTCTTGGTCACAACCGATCACCTTGTTGCAGTCGTGGTGCAGCCATGGTGCAGCCCACCCTTAGTCACAGCTAGACACCTTGTTGGAGCCGTGGTGCAGCACACCCTTGGTCACAGTCGATCCTCCTCTTGGTTGCAGCCACCTTACCTCAAGCCAAGCCTTGACTACCCCTTTGTTGCAGCCTTCTAGCCCAAACCGAGTCACTTTGGTTGCAGCCCACCCCTTAGGTTAAAGCCACAAGGTCAAGCCCACCTTTGTTGACTTGTTGACCTTGATCACCCACGTGAACCCTTTGGAGCTCCACTCCTTCTCTCTCCTCCTTTTCAAAATATCCCAAGCCTTCTTACGTGAACCCCCTTGGTCCTATTTATAGGCCAAGGGTGGTTCTTTGGATTGGGTTTGGATCCTACGATCCAACACAATCCAATCTGCAAATGGACCTGGATCTGGATTTTTTTGTACAGATCCAATTCAAATTTTCTTTTTTGAGTCCTTCTTTGGTGCACGAAATGGATGGTTTTCGAGCGGGCTCCGATTCCTCGGTGACTTGATTTTAGCCTAGTTTTTTTTCAACTTCTTTAACCGGCCGATGTCTTGCTTTTTAGGACTTTTTGATGTTTGATTTGGTCTCAAGTTTGGCTTTTTGGAATTCAAGAGTTTTGAAAACATAAAAATTTTGGGTGTTTACAGATGTCCCTACTCAAGGGCGTGTGGCATAGGTGTGAGCCTGCCAAAAATTTAGACCCTACTTCTTAGATCATGAGATATGGATAGTGTCTAGGCTTGATCTAATCAAGCACTTATTTGAAAAACCTATCCTCATGGGTAGGCTTGGTAAATGGCAGCTCCTCTTAATGGAGTATGATTTAAAATTTCACCATCAAACCTCCATTAAGGGACAAGCCCTAGCTAAACATGTGGCTGAGTTTCCCCTTGAAGAGACATATCCCATACTTGATGAAATGCCCGATGAGAGCATCTTTACAAATGATTTTCAAAACGATGTTTTAACAAGTTGTTTGAATGAAAACCAAGTATGGAAAATGCACTTTGATGGGGCAAGAAACCAAAGAGGGGTAGGTGTAGGAGTCATCCTCATATCCCCTGAAAAGGGAGAGATCCCCATTACTATTCGCATAGATTTCGAATGTTCCAATAATATGGCCGAATATGAGGCACTCATACAAGGTTTGAAAATTTTAAAAAATCTAGGGGCATCTTGCATTGAAGTCTTTGAAGATTCTTTACTTGTTATAAACCAAGTTTTAAAAAGTTGGCAAGTCAAAAATGAAAAACTCATTCCATACGACAAATTGGCCACCAAACTGGTCGATTCCTTCAAATCATGTACACTCACTCACATAAGTAGAGAGGACAACACCATAGCGGATGCCCTCTCATCCTTAGGATCAGCCCTAAGGGTCGATCCCACCTTGGGAACCCGATCCTTAGAGATATGGCACTCACCTACTCCATCCACCCACAATTTAGAGATTTGCCAAAATGACCAAAATTCCATTGAAAAACCCTAGTTTCAAGATATTAAAAACTTTTTAGAAAATGGAGGATTTTCGGAATTTGCTTCTTCTAGGGATAAAGCTTTCATTTGAAAAATTTCAACTCGATATGTGATTTTGGGAGGAGTTCTCTATAAAAAAAGTTTTACCGGCATCTTGTTGAGGTGTGTAGACCTTGAGGAGGCTATGACTATAATGCATGAATTCAACGATGGAGAATGTGGAGGGCATGTGAATGCAAATATGATGGCCATGAGGATACATAGACCTAGCTATTTTTGGTCTACCCTTAAGCAAGATTGTCATGATCATGTTAGGAAATGTCACCCATGTCAAGTGCATGGACATGCCATTCATATCCCATCATCAACCTTGTATTCGATTGTTAGCCCATGACCTTTCACCATGTGGGCGTTTGACATCGTAGGACCAATCTCCCCAAATGCGTCAAATGGACATAGGTTCATCCTAGTAGCCACCGAATATTTTTCTAAATGGGTTGAAGCTACCTCCTTGGCTAATGTCCAAGGGAAACATGTAGTGGCATTCATTAAGAAGAATATCTTGGCTCGATTTGGAGTTCCAAGATACCTAGTGTCCGATAATGGCACCCCTTTCAAGAATGAGAAGATGGAAAAGTTATGTAATACCTATGGCATAACTCAACACTTCTTGTCATCCTACTACCCTCAAGGCAATGGCCAAGCCGAAGCCACAAACAAGACTCTCATAAGCATCATTGAAAAAACCTTAGAGAAGGGTATGACATGGCATGAGAAGCTTGATGAAGCCTTATGGGCTTATAGGCATCCAAACACCCACCAATGCCACGCCATTTGAGTTGGTTTATGGTACAAATGATATTCTTTCCATTCATACCAAATTGCATTCATTTCATACATCACTCGCACTCGACCTACCCTTAGAGACTTTTCAACATACTAGGATGACTGAGCTTGATTTGTTAGATGAAAAAAGGCTCCTTGCTATGGATCATGCACATGCATACCGGCAAAGGATAGCCCAACATTACGAAAAGCATATGAAGACTCACCACTTCAAAGTGCGAGACCTTGTATTGAAAGTCATCCACTATCGTGACCCACATCCACTTGGAAAGTAGCGGCCCAAGTGGGATGGTCCCTATGTTGTAAGGGAAATAACCACCAATAATGCATATTGGTTAATCGATGTTAAGGGTAAGAATTTAGTAGACCCTATAAATGCCCAATATTTGAAAAAATACCATGTGTAGGGTCTAAGCTAAATCCATTTGAAAATGTTTTTTTATAGGATCTCCTTTGAACTTCTTGAAAGAAGGATCAAGGTGGATCGTGTGACCCTGAATAAGGGAATCAATGTTTTTGAAAAGTAGAGTTTTCAAAATGAATGGGTTACATTTCAAAAATCTTTATCTTACAAAAGAGGGCCTTTTTCAACATAGCAAAATATTTTCAAATAGTACCTGCTATTTGGAAATAGGGTGATCTTACATGAATCGAGTAAACCATTGGGATAACTCTCTCCCCTCTTCACTTCTCTTCTCCAAAAAGAAAAATTTGGCAAAAAGCAGAAAAAAAAATATTAAAATCACTCCCAAAAGTCCCCTTCCAAAAGAAGGCAAAATGGGAAAAAGAAAGAAAATAGTTCTTTGATTGAAAAAGAAAAGAGGGAAAAACAAAAGAAAAATCCTCCAAAATAGGAGGCCCTCTATGAAAGAAAAAGAAAAAATTGCCAAAAAGCTCAAAAGAGCAAATTTTCCGCCTCTTTACCTTAAACCACGGGACGCTTCAGAAGGGACCGTGGTAAACTCTTTCCCATATCCCTACGATTTATCCCAATAGAAAAAGGTTTATTTCGGAGAGTCCTAGAGTAAGAATAGGATCTTCTTATTTGAATTTCATTTTGTTTGAATTAGACGTTGTTGGATAAGGCGTAGAAATTTTGCAATGTTTCCTGGTTTTCTTATAAAACCTCTATTAAGTAGTAAGTATTAAGACTCAAGTAAAGGGAAACACAAGAAGCTAGAAATCCTTGTGATTGAAGCTAAAAGGGTTTTCCCTCTTTCGAAATCAAATTTGGAAAACCCCCGAACATCCAGCAACATGAGACCAGTTCACTTGGGGCAGCCACCTTCATGAGCCTCCCAAGTTCAATCATTGTATGATTAGGGTCTCTAGAAAATCATATTCTCTGGCATATCATCCATGTCACCCACTCATGATCATGCATACACACAAGGTCGTCGAGAACATGATCCTAATTAGGACTAGAACCACAACAGGCCAAGTCCCCATTGACGCAAATTTCCTCTTACCTATCATAAAGAAAAGGGTTTTTAGAAAGCAGGGACGATACATATTCTCGACGAAAGATCAAGGAAGAAAAACAAAATGGGTGTTTTCTTCTTTGACATTATCCAAATACATTTGGATCAATGTCAAAGAGGGGCATCTATAAACACCCAAAATGGTGATGTTTTCAAAACCCCTGAGTTTCAAAAACCAGCTTACAGCCTTTTTGAACTTTTAAAACCCCAAAATTTTGAAGTTTAAACCTTTTCAGAAAATATTTCAAAATAAAGGTTTTCAATTCAAGTCAAAAACCCATGGATTGCAAAATAACTCAAACAGACAAGTGAAACCCAATCCAAAATCCAACTCGAAATACAGTTAAAAAGTGAAGGAGAGGCCCAGCCTGTCCAGATAAAAGCGAGATGGAAGATCAAACCTGGTGTCCATTTCAAAAGACAAGTTTAGCTTCAAAAATGCAAAATGAAATCAAGACCCTGATGAAGCTATCAGAAAAAAACCAAAGATCGGTTCTGTCAAAACGGGAATCAATGTCCACCTCAAAATCTAGGATCAACTTCGCCAAATGAAGCTTAAAATGGGACCAAACAGATCAAAAACAAAACATCAAAAAGTCTTGAAAGAAAGAAATTATTCGATCAAAAAGACTGGGAAAAACCTAGTCTAAAATTGAGTCACCGAGAAACTAAAGCTCGCTAAAAAACCATCCATTTCATGCACCAAAGAAGGACTCAAAAGAATTTTTTTTGGATTGGATCCGGACCAAATGATCCAGATCCATGCCCCAAAGAAGAACCCTTTGGATCAAGTTGGACCCAAAGATCCAAACCCGATCCAAAGATCCACTCCATTAGCCTATAAATAAGACCAAGGGGGGGGGGGCTTGAGAGGGGGTTGGTTGAAAGTGAGGAGAGAGGAGAGAAGGTGGAGCTCATGTGAAGAGCTTGGAGCTACACCAAGGGGGACATTGCTCGGCAAGGGGGGGCGTTGCTCGGCAAGGGGCGCTGCACCAAGGACCTGGCTAGGCACCAACTGGCCGAACTTCACCAAGGCTGGGAATCAAACTGCACCTTGGAGGACCCATCTCATCAAGGTGGGGGCCCGGCAAGAGGGCTACATCGAACCGAACAAAAGGGCTTGAGTGAACCAAACAAATTGACCCAAAGGCTCGATTGAAGGAAAAAAGCTTGTAAGTTCTTAAAACTTTGATTTCATACCGTTTTCTTCATTAAATTCAATTCGGAACGGGGTTGTATTAATGGAGCGAAGCCTCCCCCCAAGTTGTAATATTTGTGCATGAACACGATTGCACCCACGAGCACTTGAGCCTTTTCGCTCTTTACACTCACATGCACTCGAGCCTTTTCAATTCGCGTGAGTTTTACTTTCATGTATATTATAAACATTCCATACTTTGAACCCCCTCTTTTCTTAAGCAAGTATATGTATTTCAATTCGCATGAGTTTTACTTTCATGAAAGTAGAGTGGCTGCATTTTCAATTCGCGTGAGTTTTACCTTCGTGAACATAGAGTGCTTGCACTTTCAATTTGCGTGAATTTTACTTTCATGAAAGTAGAGTGGCTGCATTTTCAATTCGCGTGAGTTTTACCTTCGTGAACATAGAGTTGCTGCACTTTCAATTCGCGTGAGTTTTACTTTCGTGAAAGTAGAGTGGTTGCATTTTCAATTCGCGTGTGTTTTACTTTTGTGAAAGTAGAGTGACTGCTTTTTCAATTCGCGTGAGTTTTACTTTTGTGAAACGTAGAGTGGCTGCACTTTCAATTTGCGTGAGTTTTACTTTCGTGAAAGTAGAGTGGGTGCAATTTCAATTCGGGTGAGTTCGCATCATTATTCTCAAAAACCTAAAACAGAATTTATAGTATCTCTGCATCCGCTCATTGCGACAAATCGCTTTAACACTCACTCAAATCACGCTGAAACTAGGCCACACATTCCACACACACATAAGGCCTAAACAAATAAAACTTGCAAGAAATTTAGGGTCATCCAACCCTCGTAATAAAATTGGCAAGGAGTGCACGAACCGAATTCGTCAAAACACTTGTTATTTGAAGTAAAACTTGTTGGAAAATCGAAGTTCCTAAGTGCTTAAACTGACCCTTGAGCGTCGGTTTAAGAAGGTTTAAAGCGAAAAGAGTTCGCCTTCCTACAATCGCCAAAAAGTCAGGAAAACATTTTAAAACCTTCACTAGTTTGAGTAAGTTAGCTGGCATGCTCGTGCAAGCGTAGGCACGAAAAGGTTCACTTCGAGTTTTATAACTTGGGAGTGGAAATTTTCATGTTTATAGTAACATATCCATGTTATGTTTGGTTGTTAAAAGAAGGCAGTTAGTGTGTTGATCTGTATCAGTTTTGCATTATGACCTGTTGTTGTTATGTTACTTTAGTGTTAACAATAATGTCAATATTCTGTAAACACCCCGAAATCCCACGAATTTCTCAAATTCATCTGGTTTTGTAAAAGCAGCCCCAAAGGGCGATTTTGAGTCTGGAAACCCAGGAGCCTTCCAGACAACCCTGTACATATGTTTTAAACTTTGTATTTCAAAAACATACAATATGGCTTTTAAAAACCTTTTTAAAAAACATGTTTTGAAACCCCGAAGTGGCTTGGCCCGATCCACACAAGACCAAGAAAGCTAAGAAGAGCCCGAAACCAGAGCACATGTCAAGCCCGGCACAGCAATTCTCGTATCAAATCCATACCCCCAGGATCTCGAACGTCCAAGACCCTGTTATTATCAAAATGTCATTTGAAGTCATCTCCGGAAGGCAGAAACGGAGGCGAACGATCATGTTGGCGAAGACCCAACGCAGACGGAGTGCTGATGCTGTCAGACCCCGCACAAACCGTTCGTTTCGAATACAGCTCGAAGGAGTCAGAGTTCAGTTTGGATTGGATCTGGACCATATATATCCAGATCCCAATCCAAACCCATGTATGGACTTGGATTTGGATTTGGATTCAAAAATCCAATCCAATATCCATATCCATGGCCCACATCACCTTCTCATAAATGGAGGTGGGGCCCACTTGAAATTCATGTGGGATTATGGGCATGAGAGAGAGTGGGGATGGATAAGATCAAGTGTGTTGTAATTAAGCTTGACTTGTGTGTCAAGTTTGGGGTTAGTCATGTGGGTTAGCCTAATTGAGTGGGTTTAAGCTTGTAATTAGCCAAAACCTAACCTAGGGCTGCACCAACATGATGTGGTTAAGGTCCATGGGCCATGCAAAGGGAGCTCCTTCACCTAAACCTAACCCAAAATACCTAATCCTAGCCTTCCACCCTAATCCGCCCCTAATCTGAGCCAAATCACCTAACCCACTTCCCTAATCCTTCCCTAAACCTAGGTTAATTTCCCTAAACCTAGCCTAATCCTAGCCTAATCACCTAACCTAGTTCACTAAACCTCACCCTAGAACCCACTGACCTAACCAAACCCTAAACCCCTAAACCACCCCTAGCCCACAACCTACCCAAACCACTTGTATTTAAAATATCTGGCCCTACCCTTTCCAGCCCACCTTATCTTCATACCACCCTACCTAAACCACCTAACCACTACCCCAAACCCAGCACTAACCGACCTACCCATCCCTATATAAACCCCCCCCCTTGGGGGCGGGTTTTCCTATCTAGGAGCCTTCCCCAAGCCCAACCGGGTCCTCTCCTTCCTCCACTTTCCCACCTGCTCCACCTGCTCCACCTACTCCGCCTGCACCACCACCTGCTCTCCATCCCACCACCACCTGCACCGCCACCTACACCACCACCTCCCAGCCGAATATCACCGCCTGCCCAGCTTCCTTCCAACCGAGTGCCACCCTCTCTTCACTCGGTAAGTGCCCTACCTTCCACCTTACTCCCTCTTCACTCCCTCTCCATTCTCAACCACCTAATCCACTCCCATATCCCCCTAACACTAGACCTTCCACTTGCCGCCACCACTCCCACTCGGCCAAGCCTTAGTCACCCTAATTACCTGCCACTACCTAACTACCCTAGCTACACCCGGCCACCCTATTCGACTTCCTAAGACCTGCCCATAGCACTCCCTTACACCCACTACCACCTAGCACCATCACCTAGCTAGCTTCCTTCCCATACTCCACCCATAGCTATCCTAGCAGCCCGCCACCACCATATTCCCCTAGTCGGCCACTCCAACCGACTGTCCCTTCCATTCGGCCAGCCACCTCCTTTCGCCTAGGTGCTCCATTAGATCTTCCCTTAGGATCCCCTTAGGGCCATACTCCCTAACACTATATCCTCTCCTAGTGACCCTATATACTCACCTTGCCCAGCCCCTTTAATCTCACACGTCAAGGCGACACCATCCCTAGCATCCGGCCACCTTTAAGGCACCTCTCCCGCGCCCCATTTGCAGCCGGCCAGCACCCCTTGTCGCTCAACCTCGCGGAGCTCCCTTTTGCAGCCCAAGGCGAAGGCCAAGCCCCCGCTCAAGCAAGGCCTCTACGGACCAGCTACTAGTAAGTGCCTAACTCGGTCTTTAGTTGTATACTTGCTTGAGATTAAATTTGATACGGGGTTGTAATAACGGAGCCTAGTCTCCCCCCGCTTGTAATAACGTGGCTTGGCACACCCACACACGTGCACTCTCTTAGTTGTGCACGATTTTGAACACACACGGGCCTAATCAGCCCCTAATACATAAGTATATACATATACTTTCATTTTGAAGGGTTTTGCTTAAGTTGGGTGCGTTGTCTTTCAATTCAAGCACTCTCACACACATTGAGCCTTCACTCTTATTTGAAAGACCCAAGTAAGGGCCGACCTATACTATTTGGGTTTCATTTCATGTCGTGTGTGTAAGTCTTTCAATTCAAGCACTCTCACACACATTGAGCCTTCGCTCTTATTTGAAAGACCCAAGTAAGGGCCGACCTATACTATTTGGGTTTCATTTCATGTCGTGTGTGTAAGTCTTTCAATTCAAGCACTCTCACACACATTGAGCTTTCGCTCTTATTTGAAAGACCCAAGTAAGGGCCGACCTATACTATTTGGGTTTCATTTCATGTCGTGTGTGTAAGTCTTTCAATTCAAGCACTCTCACACACATTGAGCCTTCGCTCTTATTTGAAAGACCCAAGTAAGGGCCGACCTATACTATTTGGGTTTCATTTCATGTCGTGTGTGTAAGTCTTTCAATTCAAGCACTCTCACACACATTGAGCTTTCGCTCTTATTTGAAAGACCCAAGTAAGGGCCGACCTATACTATTTGGGTTTCATTTCATGTCGTGTGTGTAAGTCTTTCAATTCAAGCACTCTCACACACATTGAGCTTTCGCTCTTACTCCCAAGACCTTAGTCAAGGCCTATTGCAGTTATATTTGGGTTTCATTTCATGTTGTGTGCGTAGTAATTCAATTCAAGCACTCACACACATTGAGCTTTCGCTCTTATTCCCAAGACCTTAGTTAAGGCCATACTGCAATTTATATTTGGGTTTAATTTCATGTTGTGTGTGTAAGTCTTTTCAATTCAAGCACGCACCCACATTGAGCCTTCGCTCTTATTTGCAAGACCCGAGTAAGGGCTCATATACATACTCTATATACATATCTCCCTTCGGCATTTATATTTCAAGTCATTTCCCTTCGGTTATTTCCCTTCAGTATTGTCTTTACATTCGGGTTTTCCCTTTGGAGTAGCGTGAGTTTGCATTGCATCTATGCCATACCACGAGGTAGGACACATATTGCATCAAAGCAAGCCCCGCTCGAATTCGCCCATGTAGTGGAGTGTTCATAACACACAAACTAGGTGGCCCGAAAAGGGATAAAAGAAAAGACTTAGGCACGTGCAAATCCACGTGATCTAAAACATGCAATCGCATCTAAAAGACCCGAATTAGACACCTTGAACCGCTTCGTAGACTTTCTCTCCCAAAACTCGATTTTTGCAAAGCGTACAGACTGACCCTTGCGCATCGATGCAAGAAAGTTTGCGACGACAAGAGCTCACTTGCTCACAGTCGCCACGATTAGAAGTCAGTGTTAAATATATCTTCGCTAGCTTAGGTAAGCTAGCTGGCACGCCCTGTTTGCATAATAAGGCCTTAGACACATGAGAGGATCCGCTCCGAGCCCTGAAAAGGTGAGAGGTGGGGATTTTTCGCGCGTCTACAGAGATTGGCACGCCCGGTGGGACGTGAGCCTTTCAAAAATCGAGTTTTTTAGTAGAAGTCTTGTGAAAATTTTTAAAAGGTGTCATTTTAACTTGTTTTCTTTGCTTGTACTTAGGACATTTTGAAAAAGCTTGAAAAGCATGTCAAAATCCAATCCAAGTGAAGTGTCGAGCCAAGGCTCATGTGCATCAAGTTCTCACTCTAGGAGGATTTTCAAAAACAAAATAAAACTAGATGAAATCGAGGACTTGAGAAGGGAGTTTGAGGCCAAAATCGATGCTCTCAGCCAAGAGGCTGAAGTAGGCGATTCATGTTCATCAAACGGTGAACAAAGGCCTAAAAAGAAATCTGAAAAACCTCGCAAGCACAAAGAGGCCTCCGTAATGGAAGGCAACCAATACCACGAGTCCTTCACACAAAAGGACCGTAAAGCCCTACAGCAGTTGCTGAAAGGGCAGAATTAAGAGAAAAGGAGCTACACCTTGTCTGATTTCCTTTCTATGGATTACGAAACAGACAGTGACGATGAAATACCGAACTTCCATCGGTATGATGGCATGGGAAACCCTAGGTCTCACTTGCAGCTTTTCTCACGTCGAGCCCATAAGAAGAAAAAGGACTCGATGAAATGGGTGTATTGGTTCCCTTTATCCCTTAAAGGCACAGCTGCCAAATGGCTGGCTTCCTACGACTTAAGCCAGTTCGCTACTTTTGAAGAGTTAGCGAAATGCTACATGCAAAGATTTGCACACAACGTAGAAGTCACGCCGACTCTGAATACCTTAAGGGATACAAAGCAAGGCATGAACGAAGACGTACATGCCTTCATTATAAGATGGAGGTCGCTTTTGGGCCAAGTGCGAGAGCCCATATCCAAAGGATGCACAGTAATGCTCATCCTGGATAATTTTAAAAGCGAGTTAAAAACCCTTCTCTCGCTCCATGAGATTTCAACTTTCCATAAGTTGATCAAAAAGGCCTCCCTTTTCGAAACCAACTTGCGAAAAGGGACATACGATCACTTGTGGAAGTGCCATTCCAAAAACCCGCTTGGAAAAGCCCATCGCATATGGGCTGCCCACGACGGACAAAGGGGCAAAGCCCCATAAAATCGCCAATGTCCGGGTGGATCCAGGCATGGCGGGCACTTCCAAAAATTTTGAAAAGTTAGAAAATAAGAGGGAGCGAAATTTTCAAAAACCGGTTGAAAAACAGGAGTATACTCCGCTGGGGCAGCTTGTGTCGAAGGTCCTAGACCTCCTACTTGCCCAGGGCATGATAGAACTCCTTGAAATCCCCGAAGGAATCACTTCCAAAGGGGGGTATTTAAACCGATTTTGTAAGTATCATCGGCTCAAAGGCCATGATACCAAACGCTGCTTCTCCCTCTTAAATAAAATTGAGAACTTGATAGCAGAAGGCCGGCTCCAGGTCACTACGGAACCTGAGCCACCTCAAGCTATCTTCAAGGAACCCTTTCCCAAACACGCCAGTGGCAGTGGGAAAGGAAAGGAGGTATGTACCCTCACCATTTCCAAGGAACTAGCGCAAAAACCAGAACCTGGTCGACCTACTTGTGTGCCCATTCTTGTACTATACAAGAAGCCCGCCCAAGTCGTCATTCGGGGATCACCAAAAGTGGAAACCCCGGTAAAACCAGTTTTAAAAATCCAAGGTTCTCCTCAGCTCATCCTTAGAGCCAAATTTAGCGCGAACCCTAGGCTGGTAGTGGGGGAAGTCACTAGATCCGGGAGGATCTATCAACCCCCGCACCTTCAAGGTGCTCAAAAGGTGGTCAGTGTGCCTGGCCCCTCAAAAGCATGTATCCCTAGTGTTCTGCCAAAAGCAGATAAGGACAAAGTCATCCTAAATCCTTATGACTTCGAAAACCACCTTTCAAAGATTCCTATTCACATGTCTATCCTAGAGCTTATAAAAACTTCGCCTAGGCATAGACTTGTATTAGAGAAAATTCTAGAAAGGGCCAGGGTTGATTCGAACATAAGTCTGGAATCCTTGTCTGCCCAAGTGGCTTTATTAGGAGCAAAATCGCCCATCACTTTTTCGAAAGATGATGTAGATAGACCCTACGAAACCCATAACCAGGCCCTGCATATCGAGGTGGTTCTAAACAACCACTCTCTGGACAGGTGCCTAGTCGATGGTGGAGGAGGTCTCAACATCCTTCCACTTCATGTGGCGTACAAAATCGGAGTCACCTTGACTTCAGTGAACCCAAGCCCCATCGTTATCACTGGATACGATAGGAATGCGTCTAGACCTTTAGGATCCATCGAACTCCCAATGGAAACGGGAGGGATCGAACACACGGGGGTGTTCCATGTCTTGGACATCCACCCCCATTATAACCTGTTGTTGGGAAGGCCCTGGATACACAGTTTGTGCGCTGTGCCATCCACCTTCCACAGGTGTGTCATGATCCCTTTTAGGGACCAGGTCATAGTGATCCTAGGTGAGAGTCACCCACAGCTTCAGGGGATCATAAACTCCCCTTGTTTATCAAGCTCCTAGGCCCATGAGGCTAACTTGGGGCAAAGTATGGTTGAGCCACCTCGGCTCGTGTTAAACCACCTTAGGAAGGTTGTGTGTGTGAAGGGGCCGCCCAAAGTAGGCCCCCTCCCGACTTTAATCCTTCTAGGAAAACCCAAGCGTTCCCTATTTCCAAAGCCCCTGGACAAGAGGCCATACGAGCATAATATGGACGATAGCATGTTCCAGGACCACGATTTATATCCAACTTTTTCAAAAAACAAAAAGTCGTGGAACATGTTGTTGAACATGGGCTACATGCCCTACAAGAGTCTAGGGGCGCAGAACCAGGGTCTCCTAGAGCCCATCCTTCCTAGGGCCAACCCAAGCCGATATGGGATCGGCTATACTCCCCGAATACCGCCGGAGCCACCCCCTGTGACCACCTGGGTCAAGGGTGCCTCGGAGCCTACCTTAGAAGAGACCTACGATTTAGATCTCCTATTCCGAGTCTAACCCATAGTCTTTTCCCTTTGTAGGTATGACGGAAGATCCCTTTTTCTAAAAATACAAAAACATTTGAAAAACTTAAAATAAAAAAAAATCGAAAAACAAGAAAAACCAAAAACAATAGAAAAACAAAAACTCGAAAAAAGAGTGCTTTGTATAGTTCCCAAAGTTCTTGTTTTACAAAAACCCAAAAAAAATGAAAATTTGGAAAATACCAAAAAGATTTTGTACATAGCTGCTCCTGGTAGGACTTTGGCAAAAGAAAAGGCTTTCGAAAGAAACGTCGTCTGCATAGCCAGACCAAAAATTTCGAAATCACTTGAAAATCCAAGTACAAAACCAGGTCATTTTGAAAACCACACATCAAATTCCCTCAGGTCTATAGCCCATGAGAATGATCAAAGCCCAGAAGTGGATCCCCTTGAGGAAGATCCCACTTCTGAGCTCCCAGAATTTCATAGAATTCTCGATTTTGAAAGACCTTCCCAATCAGTAGGAGGAGATTTCATAGAGGTGAACCTAGGGGATGATTTCAATCCCAAAACCATCAAAATAGGCGCATGCTTGCATGAAACCGAAAGGTTAGCATTCATTGCATTTCTACGAACCTATTTAGATGTGTTTGCATGGACGTATGAAGACATACCGGGCATAGATCCCAGCATTGTCAAGCATCGTCTTCCCTTAGATGCAGGTGTAAAGCCCATAAAGCAGAAGCTTAGGAAAATACACCCGAATGTACACACGCAAGTCAAAGAGGGTTTAGAAGATCTGCTAAAAGCTGGATTTATAAAACCCATTGCGTATTTTGATTGGTTGTCAAATATCGTTGTGGTTCGAAAAACCAATGGGAAAATTCGAATATGCATCGATTTCAGAAACCTGAATAAAGCCACTCCAAAGGATAATTATCCTTTACCGAACATAGATTTGATAGTCGATAGTACTGCAAATCATGAAATGTTTTCATTCATGGATGGCTATTCAGGCTATAATCAAATCAAACTAAGCCCACGAGATTAGGGTAAGACCGCCTTCACAACCCCATGGGGCACGTACTGCTATATAGTCATGCCCTTTGGTTTGAAAAATGCCGGCGCAACATACCAACGAGCCATGACCACGATCTTCCATGATCAAATTCATGAGCTTGTAGAAGTGTATGTAGATGATCTCTTGGCAAAATCCAAAACCCGATGCACCCATATCGAATGTTTACAAAAGATTTTCGAAAGGCTTAGGCTTTACAAAGTAAAGCTAAACCCTCAAAAATGTGTGTTCGGGGTAGAGTCAGGGAAGCTTCTAGGCTTTATGGTGAGCCAAAGGGGAATAGAAGTCGACCCCTCTAAGTGTCGAGCCATCATAGACATGGCTCCACCCTCCAATCTCACCCAAATCCATAGCCTCCAAGGTCGATTACAATCCGTTCGCCGATTCATATCGAATCTGGCAACTAGATGCGATCCCTTCAACAAACTGTTGAGGAAGGGCACGAAATTCTTATGGGATGACGAATGCCAAAAGTCCTTCAAGTGACTGAAGGCATACTTGGTTAATCCCCCGTTTTCAATCCTCCAAAGCAAGGAAAACCGCTTTTATTATACATCTCCGTGCATGCAAATGCTTTAGGAGCCCTGTTGGCTCAATACGAGGATGACACCCATAAGGAGTATGCCATCTACTATATTTCGAAAACTCTCTTGGCTTATGAACGAAATTATCAAGCCATGGAGAAAACGTGCTTGGCCCTATTTTGGGCCTGCCAGAAATTCAGACACTATTTCCTAGATCATGAGATCTGGATAGTGTCCAAGCTTGATCCAATCAAGCACTTGTTCAAAAAACCCATTCTCAAGGGTAGATTGGGCAAATGGCAACTCCTTCTAATGGAGTATGATCTGAAATACCATCACCAGATCAACATTAAGGGGCAAGCCCTAGCAGATTACGTGGCTGAGTTCCCCTTAGAGGACGCATATCCCACTCTTGTCGAAATGCTTGATGAAGGCATATTGCAAAACCATTTTCAAAACCACATTTTGGCAAACTCTTTCGAAAACCAAGTATGGAAGATGCACTTCGATGGGGCACGAAACCAACGAGGGGCTGGTGTCGGGGTCATCCTAATCTCCCCTGAAAAGGGCGATATTCCCATAGTAGTCCGCTTAGATTTCGAATGTTCTAACAACGTAGCTGAGTATGAAGCACTCATACAAGGCTTAAGGATTTCGAAAACTCTAGGGGCATCATGCATCGAGGTCTTTGGGGATTCGCTCCTTGTCATAAACCAGGTTTTGAAAATTTGGCAAGTACGTAATGAGAAACTACTTCCATATCACGAGTTGGCCACTCGATTGGTCCAATCCTTCCAATCGTGTAAACTCACACACATAGGAAGAGAGGACAATGGCATCGCCGATGCCCTATCCTCCTTGGGTTCAGCCCTGAAGGTCGATCCCATTTCAGGGACTAGATCTTTGGAAATATGGCATGCGCCCCACCCATCCACACACGACTTGGATATTTGCCAAAACAACCCAGAGTCTATTGAAAAACCCTGGTTTTATGACATAAAACAATTTTTAGAAAATGGGAGATTCACCAAGGATGCCACATCCAAAGATAAGGCATTCATTCGTAAGATTTCGACCCGATACACCATTCTGGGTGGGGTCTTATACAAAAAAAGTTTTACCGGCATTCTGCTCAGGTGTATCGACCTAGAGGAGGCTAGGATAGTGATGCATGAGTTCCACGATGGAGAATGTGGAGGTCATGTTAATGCCAACATGATGGCAATGAAAATACTTAGAGGGGGCTATTTTTGGTCCACCCTGAAAAAGGATTGTCACGATCATGTTAGGAAGTGTCATCCATGTCAAGTACATGGGCACGCCATTCATATCCCATCATCTGCATTGCATTACGTGGTCAGCCCCTGGCCATTTACCATGTGGGCGTTTGACATCGTACGCCCAATATTTCCAAAGGCCTCGAATGGGTATCGATTTATTTTAGCAGCCACGGAGTATTTCTCCAAGTGGGTGGAAGCCATTTCCCTAACCAATGTAATGGGGCAACATGTGGTGGCTTTCATCCAGAGGAATATCTTGGCTCGATTTGGGGTTCCACGAGACCTTGTGTCTGATAATGGCACCCCATTCAAGAACGAGCGGATGGTTAAGTTGTGCAACACGTATGGCATAACTCACCACTTCTCCTCGCCCTACTACCCTCAAGGCAACGACCAAGCCGAAGCCACAAACAAGACTCTCATTAGTATTATTGAGAAAACCTTAGAGAAGGGTAGGACGTGGCACGAGAAGCTGGATGAAGCCTTATGGGCTTATAGGACTTCCATCCGGACTCCCACGAATGCCACACCATTCGAATTGGTCTATGGCACAAACGCCATTCTTCCCATTCATACTCAACTGCATTCATTCCATACATCCATAGCACTCGACCTCCCCTTAGAGACGCTTCAGCATGCTAGGATGGCCGAACTAGATTTGCTAGATGAGAGGCGACTCCTTGCCATGGATCATGCTCGTGCATACCGGCAAAGGATAGCCCGACATTATAGCAAACACATGAGACCTCGCCACTTTGAAGTGGGAGATCTGGTTTTAAAAACGATCCATCATTGTGGCCCACACCCCCTAGGCAAGTGGCGCCCCAACTGGGATGGACCCTATGTTGTACGAGCAACCACTACGAACAACTCGTATTGGTTGATCGATGTAGAAGGTAGGAATTTAGCAGATCCTATCAATATTCAATACTTAAAGAAGTATCATGTGTAGGATCTGGATTAAAATCCAATTTTCGAAAATTTTTAGGGATAGCTGCCCTGAGACATGAAAATAAGGTGCAAAGGCAAAGTCGTGTGACCCTGAGTGAGAGAATTCGCACTTGTGAAAGAGCGGAGTCTTCAAAATTGTGGTTACATTTCAAAATCCTTCTTCTTACAAAGAAAGGCCTAGTTCAATATAGCAAGATACTTGCAAGTAGTACGTGCTATTTCTAAATAGGCTGATCTAGAATGTATCGAGTGTAGGCTTGGGATAAGCCCTCCCCTCTTCTCTTCTCCTTCCAAAAGGAAAACAAAGGCCCAAAACAAAAGGGAATTTCCCAATCAAAGTCTCTTTCCAAAAGAAAGAAACCAGAATTTAAAAGAAAAATCGATTCTTTTATAAAAAAGAGGGATTAAAGAAAAAATACTCCCAAAGGGAGACCCTCGATGAAAAAAAAGGAAAAAGAGGCCAAAAAGCTCAAAAAGAGCAGTTTTCCGCCTTCTGTGCCTCAAACCACGGGACGCTTCAGAAGGGACCGTGGTATCTCTTTCCCATCCCTGGCTTATCCCAAGCTAAAGCATGGTTCATTTCGAGGAATCTTAAAGTAAAAATAGGATTTACTTACTTGAATTTCATCTTGTTTGAGAATTCGACGTTTCGAGTAAGGCATAGGAATTTGAAATATGCCTTGTTTTCTTATAAAACCTCCGCTAGATAAGCGAGTGTTAAGACTCAAACAAGGGCAAGCACGAAGAGCTCGAGAACCTTAGGATCGAGGCTCAAGATAGTTGTCCCTTTTGTAAATAGCTTTTGTAAATAAGTTTTGAAAACCGAACATCGAACAGTATAGGATTTGCTCACTTGGAGCAATAGGCCTTGTAAGTCTCTAGAGTTCAACCACGTCTGGTCCCTGGGAGGTCGCCACTTTTGGCACCACACCCATATCATTTGGATTCCATGCATGGTACTTGCATGAACATGATCCCATTTAGGACCAGATTCCATGTAGAACCCTTTGGCGTGATATCTCCTCCTACCAGAGTTTGTAAATTGAGATTTTTGCTAAAAATTGGGATGATCCCATGTTCTTCGTGGATAGATCTAGGGAGACATTGAAAGGGGTGTTTGTCATCTTTGTCCTTATCCAAATCTATTTGGACAAGGCCAAAGAGGGGCATCTGTAAACACCCCGAAATCCCACGAATTTCTCAAATTCATCTGGTTTTGTAAAAGCAGCCCCAAAGGGCTATTTTGAGTCTGGAAACCCAGGAGCCTTCCAGACAACCCTGTACATATGTTTTAAACTTTGTATTTCAAAAACATTTTTAAAAAACATGTTTTGAAACCCCGAAGCGGCTTGGCCCGATCCAGATAGGACGAGGAAAGCTAAGAAGAGCCCGGAACCGGAGCACATGTCAAGCCCGGCACAGCAACTCCCGTATCAAATCCATACCCCGAGGATCTCGAACGTCCAAGACCCTGCTATTATCAAAATGTCATTTGAAGTCATCTCCGGAAGGCAGAAACGGAGGCAAACGATCATGTTGGCGAAGACCCAACGCAGACGGAGTGCTGATGCTGTCAGACCCCGCACAAACCGTTCGTTTCGAATACAGCTCGAAGGAGTTACAGTTCAGTTTGGATTGGATCTGGACCATATATATCCAGATCCCAATCCAAACCCATGTATGGACTTGGATTTGGATTTGGATTCAAAAATCCAATCCAATATCCATATCCATGGCCCACATCACCTTCTCATAAATGGAGGTGGGGCCCACTTGAAATTCATGTGGGATTATGGGCATGAGAGAGAGTGGGGATGGATAAGATCAAGTGAGTTGTAATTAAGCTTGACTTGTGTGTCAAGTTTGGGGTTAGTCATGTGGGTTAGCCTAATTGAGTGGGTTTAAGCTTGTAATTAGCCAAAACCTAACCTAGGGCTGCACCAACATGATGTGGTTAAGGTCCATGGGCCATGCAAAGGGAGCTCCTTCACCTAAACCTAACCCAAAATACCTAATCCTAGCCTTCCACCCTAATTCGCCCCTAATCTGAGCCTAATCACCTAACCCACTTCCCTAATCCCGGCCTAATCCCAACCTAATCACCTAACCCACTTCCCTAATCCTTCCCTAAACCTAGGTTAATTTTCCTAAACCTAGCCTAATCCTAGCCTAATCACCTAACCTAGTTCACTAAACCTCACCCTAGAACCCACCGACCTAACCAAACCCTAAACCCCTAAACCAACCCTAGCCCACAACCTACCCAAACCACTTGTATTTAAAATATCTGGCCCTACCCTTTCCAGCCCACCTTATCTTCATACCACCCTACCTAAACCACCTAACCACTACCCCAAACCCAGCCCTAACTGACCTACCCATCCCTATATAACCCCCCCCCCCCTTGGGGGCGGGCTTTCCTATCTAGGAGCCTTCCCCAAGCGCAGTCGAGTCCACTCCTTCCTCCACTTTCCCACCTGCTCCACCTACTCCGCCTGCACCACCACCTGCTCTCCATCCCACCACCACCTACACCGCCACCTACACCACCACCTCCCAGCCGAATCACCGCCTGCCCAGCTTCCTTCCAACCGAGCGCCACCCTCTCTTCACTCGGTAAGTGCCCTACCTTCCACCTTACTCCCTCTTCACTCCCTCTCCATTCTCAACCACCTAATCCACTCCCATATCCCCCTAACACCAGACCTTCCACTTGCCGCCACCACTCCCACTCGGCCAAGCCTTAGTCACCCTAACTACCTGCCACTACCTAACTACCCTAGCTACACCCGGCCACCCTATTCGACTTCCTAAGATCTGCCCATAGCACTCCCTTACACCCACTACCCCCACTACCACCTAGCCCCATCACCTAGCTAGCTTCCTTCCCATACTCCACCCATAGCTATCCTAGCAGCCCGCCGCCACCTTATTCCCCTAGTCGGCCACTCCAACCGACTGTCCCTACAATTCGGCCAGCCACCTCCTTTCCCCTAGGTGCTCCATTAGATCTTCCCTTAGGCTCCCCTTAGGGCCATACTCCCTAACACTATATCCTCTCCTAGTGACCCTATATACTCACCTTGCCCAGCCCCTTTAATCTCACACGTCAAGACGACACCATCCCTAGCATCCGGCCACCTTCAAGGCGCCTCTCCCGCGCCCCATTTGCAGCTGGCCAGCACCCCTTGTCGCTCAACCTCGCGGAGCTCCCTTTTGCAGCCCAAGGCGAAGGCCAAGCCCTCGCTCAAGCAAGGCCTCTACGGACCAGCTACTAGTAAGTGCCTAACTCGGTCTTTAGTTGTATACTTGCTTGAGATTAAATTTGATACGGGGTTTTAAGAACGGAGCCTAGTCTCCCCCCGCTTGTAATAACGTGGCTTGGCACACCCACACACGTGCACTCTCTTAGTTGTGCACGATTTTGAACACACACGGGCCTAATCAGCCCCTAATACATAAGTATATACATATACTTTCATTTTGAAGGGTTTTGCTTAAGTTGGGTGCGTTGTCTTTCAATTCAAGCACTCTCACACACATTGAGCCTTCGCTCTTATTTGAAAGACCCAAGTAAGGGCCGACCTATACTATTTGGGTTTCATTTCATGTCGTGTGTGTAAGTCTTTCAATTCAAGCACTCTCACACACATTGAGCCTTCGCTCTTATTTGAAAGACCCAAGTAAGGGCCGACCTATACTATTTGGGTTTCATTTCATGTCTCGTGTGTAAGTCTTTCAATTCAAGCACTCTCACACACATTGAGCTTTCGCTCTTATTTGAAAGACCCAAGTAAGGGCCGACCTATACTATTTGGGTTTCATTTCATGTTATGTGTGTAAGTCTTTCAATTCAAGCACTCTCACACACATTGAGCTTTCGCTCTTACTCCCAAGACCTTAGTCAAGGCCTATTGCAGTTATATTTGGGTTTCATTTCATGTTGTGTGCGTAGTACTTCAATTCAAGCACTCACACACATTGATCTTTCGCTCTTATTCCCAAGACCTTAGTTAAGGCCATACTGCAATTTATATTTGGGTTTAATTTCATGTCGTGTGTGTAAGTCTTTTCAATTCAAGCACGCACCCACATTGAGCCTTCGCTCTTATTTGCAAGACCCGAGTAAGGGCTCATATACATACTCTATATACATATCTCCCTTCGGCATTTATATTTCAAGTCATTTCCCTTTGGTTATTTCCCTTCGGTTATTTCCCTTCAGTATTGTCTTTACATTCGGGTTTTCCCTTTGGAGTAGCGTGAGTTTGCATTGCATCTACACCATACCACGAGGTAGGACGCATATTGCATCAAAGCAAGCCCCGCTCGAATTCGCCCATGTAGTGGAGTGTTCATAACACACAAACTAGGTGGCCCGAAAAGGGATAAAAGAAAAGACTTAGGCACGTGCAAATCCACATGATCTAAAACATGCCATCGCATCTAAAAGACCCGAATTAGACACCTCGAACCGCTTCGTAGACTTTCTCTCCCAAAACTCGATTTTTGCAAAGCGTACAGACTGACCCTTGCGCATCGGTGCAAGAAAGTCTGCGACGACAAGAGCTCACTTGCTCACAGTCGCCACGATTAGAAGTCAGTGTTAAATATATCTTTGCTAGCTTAGGTAAGCTAGCTAGCACGCCCTGTTTGCATAATAAGGCCTTAGACACACGAGAGGATTCGCTCCGAGCCCTGAAAAGGTGAGAGGCGGGGATTTTTCGCGCGTCTACATATTCCAACACTCATGGAGGAAATCCAACGAGAATGAAAGTTGGTTTTCAATAACGTAACATAGGTCACTTGAACACTTTCATAGTAAGCAGGCATGTAACATGGATTTGCATAATCACATTCATATAGGTAATAGGGGACTGCTTAAATAGATTTAGTTGAGATCATTATGTGAGATTATTGGTTCCCTCGAAGTGATCATTTACTAATAGTGTTGATTTATGCTGTGTGTTCGTTTTTCTCATGTTGAACTTTTGAATTAGCCTTGTTATATAATAAAAATGTTCTCATCAAAATGAATTTCGAGGTTCTATTATGCTGAGGCTCCACCTTGTTATGTGCAGATCAATACAATCAAGTTGTTGTAATAGCAATGTGGGAATGGGAGCGAGAAGGGGGAGCCTTGCTGATATCGTGCAGGAAGAATTAGCTTGACCATCATCCTCATCTGGTTAGACTTCTGCATCAGCAACATACGAACAACTCAAATGCTGAATTGCTTGAAGATCAGATTTAGAAACTGAGAAAAGATGTACCTCAACACAGTCTTGTCAATAATGAAGAAGGTTCCCTTGAAATCAGCAAAATGACCTCATCTAGTGATGGTTCTGTCACTGATGTTACTAGTTTTTCTTCTCTCAGTGAGGAACTGAAAGTTATAAAGCAAGAAAATATATCACTACAAAATGACTTAGAAGTATTGAAATCAACGTTTGCTGATGTCAGAGAAACTAGTGAGAGGTTGCTTGTAATGGAAAAGTCAGACCTTCTTAGAGTGCTTTAGGGATCTGGAGTTAAAGGTTGCATCTGTTTAGGAGAATGTCACTGAGATCAAAATTCTAACCGATGAATTTAATGTGCTATGTGGTAAGGTGGATCATTTGCAAACTTTGCTTGAAATCACATCTAGACAAGCTGAACAAACTGTTGATATTATGCAAAAGAATACATTTGTTAAGGACCATTCTGGAACTTGTGTTACTAGCATGAAAGAGAGTTTTTGTCCCAAAGTAAAGTACCGAATTCAAATGAAAACATAGAGGACCAAACAGACAACTGCAAAGAGATTGAGCGATGGCATATGTTGTATCGTGATCTTCAAATTTCTGACGTGTATTGCGTGGTACCTGAGCAAAAGGTACATGAATTAATTGGTACCTGCAAGAATCTCAATGAATACTTCCAGAGAGCAAGTGAAGAAGATTCTTGGTGAAAATGCTTCAATGAATGCATAAATTGATGAACTGAAACAGAAAATGCCTTACTTGATGATGAAGCAGAAAAATATGAAACTTAGATTTGTTGAATGTTTGTCTGTCACATCATCTTTAGAAGAAAGCATAATATCTCTTGAGGATCACTATTTTCTCTAATGAGGATTGAACGAAGCAGCTCAGAGGTACTCTCTGTTGCTTGGATATCTTCTGATTGATTCTATGGGCGACATTTCAAAAATAGAAATGTTGGATACCTATGCAAGGACCTGAAGTTCCTCAACTTGAACACAGTTAGACAAAAGGGAAGGCCAACCTATGCAGAAAGGTAGATGCTGAGATGTTGAATTAATCTAGCAACT
Source organism: Brasenia schreberi (assembly GCA_036023115.1). NCBI lineage: Eukaryota > Viridiplantae > Streptophyta > Magnoliopsida > Nymphaeales > Cabombaceae > Brasenia > Brasenia schreberi. Next base: position 16,315,628 of record JAYKKT010000078.1, on the reverse strand, counting down.
TACCATATCAACTCTGACCACATCAAGCCTCACCCGATTCCATAATGGTGGTCAAATTTAGCAACCGATAACAGCAAGTGAATAACCTCAAGAAAGCCAGTAATTCACAAAGTTGAGTCAACCTTTATCACGTGAACAGAAACATGGCAAATGAAGTGGATTTTAGCAAGTGAAGAACAGCAAAATCACTTGCTCTTTTCAGCCCCAACCGATCCCAACCATCAGCAAATGCAGAAAACAGCACATTGGGCTGGTTTTAGTAGGTTTTCAGACAGCATCTACTTACCAAACCGATGCTCAATAAACAATGGAAGGTTAGCATGGCACTTTCCCAAATCTAGTCTGAGTCGATTTCAGTAGGTATGTGCAGCAGAATTCGGCCTAGTTTGGAAGGCCTTCAACAACAACTCCTTGCCTTTTTACGTTAAGATACAGCAAAGGAAGTTGCCGTGTCCAATCCTACAGCCAATAGGCAACTCGTGGCTTATAAATGGGGGCACAAGAAGGCTGCAAAGGCATCAACCATTCATCGCTAAAAACCAGTCCGTGAACAGTAGAAGAAAAAAAACACAAGAAAGAGAGAGAGAGAGAGAGAGATGGAGGAGAAGAAGAAGAAGAAGAGGTCAGCCCTACTCTGCCATCTAACATCCGCTCGAGGGAGTTCCTCAACCACGTTAGGAACTTTGCATCCTCGTCTTCCAAGATTCCACATGTTAGAATCATTCATTGTATGATCCATGGAAAACTAAGAATTTGCAGGTTTTGCAGAGAATTGTACAAGGACACTACAACTCATGTTCATGACCCATGTCAATGCAAAACATGAATGTTTTCTTTATGAACAAGATAAAAATAGCATACCTATGATCTGCATGAACTTTAGGACTGGTTACAGGTTGAAGATCGTTCCAAACAATCAAAGGAACGCTTAGAATTTTTCTGCAATTCTGAATTTTTGAAACCACATGATCATATACACCTGAATACGGATTTATTTTGAACAAACGGCTATTCCAATCAAATCCATTTTTTGTACATTCAATCTAGACATGTCAGGGATAATTAGAAAAAAAATTTAAGATTTTATGTGATCGTTTGCCTATCCAATTAAATCCATGAACTTTAGTGAAAATCCGATTTTGTTCTGCAGAAACAGAACATTCAGAAATAGACTCCTGTTCTTTTAGCCATATCTCTATAAATATTGAGTAACATTGCATGAAAATTGATTCTCTGGAAATCTAACATCTAGAGCTTTCTAAAAAATCAAATTTTACTGAATTTGGATGTCTGAGTACAGAGATATGATTGTTTTTCTGAGTCTTTGAATCATAGACACAAAACTGTTCCGAGATTCTGAACAGTCTCTGATTCTAGATTTAATTCTCAGAATTTACAAAAGAAAAATAGAAAATAAAATTTATTCTGATTCTTAACATGTATATCTTCCTTCTGTAAAATGTTTAGAATTTTTGTAGGCTCAGAAATATTTTTAAGAAATCAGATAACAGGTCTTTGAAATAGAACAGGTTCTGCAATTTTTAGAATCTGAAAATTTTCAGAAATCAGGAACTTAGGCACAAATTCTGAAATTTGTAAAATCAGTTTTTGCTTTTTCGGATTTAACAGATTCCAACATTTTTTAAGCATCTAGGCTAACCCTTGAGTGCCAGTTCAAGAAGGTCTACGGTGAAAAGATCTCACTTGTCCACAATCGTCTTCTAAAGCGAGAAAATCGAAATTTGTTAGTTTTAGCAAACTAACTGGCACACTCACGCAACACGACGTAGTTCGAGGGTTTTATTTCAAATCCTAAAAGATTTTGAAATAAAAACTCACATCTAAAGATCCAATCAAGCATTTGTTTGAAAAACCTATCCTAATGGGTAGGCTTGGTAAATGGCAACTCCTCTTAATGGAGTATGATTTAAAGTTTTATCACCAAACCTCCATTAAGGGACAAGCCCTCACTAATCATATGGCCGAATATCCTCTTGAAGATACATATCCCATACTTGATGAAATGCCCGATGAAGGCATATTTACAAATGAATTTCAAAACCATGTCTTTGCAAATTGTTTTAATTAAAATCAAGTATGAAAAATGTATTTTGATGGGGCAAGGAATCAACAAGGGGCAGGTATAGGAGTCATCCTCATATCCCCTAAAAAGGGAGAGATCCCCATTGCCATTCGACTAGATTTTGAGTGCTCAAATAATATGGCCGAGTATGAGGCACTCACACAAGGCCTAAAAATTTTGAAAAATCTAAGGGCATCATGTATTGAAGTCTTTGGAGATTCCTTACTTGTTGTAAACCAAGTTTTGAAATTTTGGCAAGTCAAGAATGAAAAACTTATACCATACCATGAATTGGCCACTAAATTGGTCGATTCTTTCAAATCATACACACTCACTCACATAGGTAGAGAGGACAACACCATAGCAGATGCCCTCTCATCTCTAGATTCAGCTCTCTAAGGGTTGATCCCACCTTGGTAACCCAATCCTTAGAAATATGGCACTCACCCACTCCATCCACCCACAATTTGGAGATTTGCCAAAATGACCGAAATTCAATCGAAAAACCTTGGTTTTACAACATTAAAAACTTTTTGGAAAATGAAGGATTTCCCGAATTTGCTTCTTCCAAAGATCAAGCTTTGATTCAAAAGATTTTAACCCGATATGTGATTTTGGGAGGAGTTCTTTACAAAAAGAGTTTTACAAGCATCTTGTTGAGATGTGTAGAGCCTGATGAAGCTAGGACTATAATGCATGAGTTCCACAATGGAGAATGTGGAGGTCATGTCAATGTCAATATGATGGCCATGAAGATACTTAGGGCCGGTTATTTTTGGTCCACCCTAAAACAAGATTGTCATGATCATGTTAGAAAATATCATCAATGTCAAGTGCAACATGCTATACATATCTCATCCTCCACCTTGCATTCCATTATAAGCCCATGACCTTTTGCTATGTGGGCATTTGATATCATAGGACCCATCTCCCCAATTGCATCCAATGGACATAGGTTCATATTAATAGCCACCGAATATTTTTCTAAATGGGTTGAAGCTACCTCCTTCGCTAATGTCCAAGGACAACATATAGTGGCATTCATTAAGAAAAATATTTTGGCTCGATTTGGAGTTCCAAGAGACGTAGTGTCCGATAATGGCACCCCTTTCAAGAAAGAGAAGATGGAAAGGTTATGTAACACCTATGGCATAAATTAATACTTCTCATCGCTCTACTATTCTCAAGGCAACGGCCAAGCTTAAGCCACAAACAAGATTCTCATAAGCATCATTGAGAAAACCTTAGAGAAGAGTAGGACATGGCATGAGAAGCCTAATGAAGCCTTATGGGCTTATAGAACTTTCATCCGAACACCCACAAATGCCACACCATTCGAGTTGGTCTATGGTACCAATGCCATACTCCCTATTCATACAAAATTGCATTCATTCCATACATCACTTGCACTAAACCTACCACTAGAGAGTTTACAACATGCTAGAATGGCTGAGCTTGATTTATTAGATGAGAAAAGGCTCCTTGCTATGGATCATGCACATGCATACCGACAAAGGATAGCCCGACATTATGAAAAGCATATGAAGGCTCGCCACTTCAAAGTGAGAGACCTTGTATTGAAAATCATCCACCATCGTGGCCCACATCCACTTGGAAAGTGGCGGCCCAAGTGGGATGGTCCATATGTTGTGAGGGGAACAACTACCAACAATGCATATTGGTTGATTGATGTTGAGGGTAGGAATTTAGTAGACCCTATAAATACTCAATATTTGAAAAATATTATGTATAGGGTCTATGTTAAATTCTTTCGAAAAGATTTTAAATGGGTCTCCTTTGAACTTCTTGAAAGAAGGATCAAGGTTGATCATATGACCCTGAATAAGGAAGTCGATGCTTCATGAAAAGTAGAGTTTTCGCAATCAGTTGGTTACATTTCAAAAATCTTTGGCTTACAAAATTGGGCCTTGTTCAATATAGCAAAATATTTTCAAGTGATAGATGCTATTATGAAATAGGATGATCTAAGCTAAATCGAGTAACCAAAGGGATAAGTTCTTCCCCATTTCACTTCTCTTCCAAAAGGAAAATAGGCAAAAATCATAAAAGAGGATATAAAAATTCCTCCAAAAAGAGGTCTTCCTTCAACTAGAAAGAAGGAATACAAAAATTCCTCTAAATGAGGTTTTCTTCTTGATTAAAAAAGAAAAGAAAAGGACAGAGGAAAAAGAAAAAGAAAAAAAAATCCTCCAAAAAGAAAAAATGGGAAGCCCTCCATGTTGAAAGAAAAGAAAAATGCCAAAAGCTCAAAAGAGTAATTTTTCATCTCTTTGCCTCAAACCACAAGACGCTTCAGAAGAGACCATGGTAACTCTTTCTCATATCCCCACAATTTAACCCAATGGAGAAAGATTTATCTATGAAAATCCCAGAGTAGGAATAGGATCTACTTATTTGGATTTCATTTTGTTTGAGAATTAAACTTTGTTGTGTAGGAAATAGAATTTTGAAATATTTTCTAAAATTTTCTACAAAACCTTTGCTAAGTAGTGGGTATTGAAACCCAAATGAGGGAAAATATGGAAAGCTGGAAGTCCTTTTGATTGAAGCTAAAAGGAGTTCCTTTTTTGAAAATAAATTTTGAAAACACAAGATGTCAAAACAAGATGGGATTATCCCACTTGGGGCAGCCGGACTTCATAGGCCCCTCCTCAAGTTCATTCATCTAGTAGCCAAGTCTCTAAAGTTTCACACTCCATATGCATCACTTATACCATCCATGAATGCATCCAAAGTCATTCAATGCATGATCATGTTTAGGACTAGCACACAACATAGGTCAAGTCCCCTTTGGCTGAAATCCCCTCCTACATGACACAAGGAAAGAGGATTTTATGAAAGAAAGGATGATTTATATTCTTAAGAGTAATTTGGGAAGTAAAAAACAAAAGGGTGTTTTCTTCTTTGCTATTATCCAAATAAATTTGGATTAATGCTAAAGAGGGACATCTCTAAACACCCTAAATAAAAATATTTTCAAAACTCCCAATTTCGAAAATCAATTTAAAGCCCTTATGAACCTTTAAATTCGAAAACCCCAACTTTTCAAAGTTCAAGTCTTTTGAGAACATTTCAAAATAAAGGTTTTCAACTCAAGTTAAAAGGCCCATGGATTTTAAAAGCGAATCAGACGAACAGGTGAGACCCAATCCAAATCCAAATTGAAACTAGTTTCGGAAGCAAAGGATGTATCGAGTCAGAAGTCTATCCTCTCCAGATAAAGCAAGCATATCAAAGAGGATACGAAGATCAAAATTGGATAAGAAGATCAAAGATGGATAAAATGAATTGTACCGAGGTTATGGATAGGATTAGCTTCGCAAAATGGATCATTTCAAGCTACGAAGACAATTCAAGTTCAAATACATGGCTAAGATGGATCGTCTCTCATGGGATGAACTGGGTTTTTTAAGATGTTGAATTGGAAGAAACGCCAAGTCTACAGCCAACTCATATGATCAAGCCCAAAATATGAATCAAGTCAATGATCTACACCATCCTTAGCTGGCCAAGAGGGTGCACTCGGTTGAGCCTAGGCAAAGACAAACCAACTCAAGGAACCAGCCCACATGGGGCTGGTCCATATCATCACAAGGGGACCACTCCACCTTGGATCACAGATTGGACTTGGAGCTACCAAAACCGCCCCAATGAAGGGCCTAGAACCAACCCCTTAGCCTATAAATAGGGCCAAGGAGGGGGGGGGTTCACCATCTTTATTCCTTTGGAGTTTGGGGCTATCTTGGTGAGAGAGTTAGGGGTTGGGATTAGCAAGGAAGTGTTGTATCTTCCCTAGGTCATGGGCTGCAAGGAGTGAAGTAAGGTGGGTAAGAGAGTGGGCTAGATCTACGTTGTTGAGTGCAAGTGAGAAGGAGTGAAGCAAGGAAGAAGGAGGTCAGATTCCACTCTTGAAATTTTTGGCAATTGGGTGGAAAGTTGTAAGTATTTTCATACTTTGATTCTAATCCTTCTTCTTCTCTAATTCAATTTAAAAGGGGTTGTATTACTGGAGCATTGTCTCCCCCCATGTTGTAATAATGATTAGATTTGTTGTATTTGCATTCTCATATATGCACTCTATGTGTTTGTTTATATGATTCCTCCCCAATATACTCTATAAAACACTCTATACTCTCTACCCCCTCTATGCTTAAGCTTATATACATATTTCCCTTCATTTTCTTTTAGCAATTTCAATTCGTGATGTTGTATTATTGCAATTTCAATTCGTGTGAGTTTGCATCACGTATGTTTCTGAAAACCTAAAACTGGATTTTATCATCTTTGCATACATTGATTTCTTTATTTTTAATTCTCAAACCTCTACTCCAATCGATTCAAAAATTTACACATATGTTCTACACATAGGCTCACTTCTAATAAAATTTTCAAGAATTTTAGGACCATGCAACCACGTAATTAAAACTATGCAAAATAAGAGTAATTTTTGTCAATTGTTTGTCTAAATTATTTTCCTACAACAGAGTTTGGGTTTTCATCCCATTACTCTATCTGTAGGCCTCCAAAATTAATGAATTTTGATTTATTAGAAAGATGACATCCATATATTTCCATCAAGATCAAATTTACTAAATTTGGAACTTGAAGCACTGAGATACAGGCTCATCTTTGAGTCTTTGTATTTTTATGATGAAACAGTTTCGGATGCCTAAGCAAAAGTACTTACCAGATTTAATTTTGCATGAATACAACTCTGAATCATGATATGTAAAGTGATACAGACCCTGCACACCTCAGGCTCAATTATGTTAAATTTTGATGATTTTAGGAGTCTATAAGGTACTAAAAATGATTCAGGAAACAAGGCCTTGCAAATGCCTTTAAATGACTCCATATGTTGGTTTGCTTAATGTGCGTATTAGAAATTGCTTTATTATCTACATTGATGCATTGTATGAGTATACTCAAATTCATATCGTGTTGTAAGGTATGCCTAGGTTGGGAGCATGTCGAGTCATAAGATAAATTAGTGAGAATAGTGTGTGTTTTGAAAATAAATTGTTTGGATATTGGATCTAAATATATGGTTTTATACCAAAAATGAAAATATGATATGGACTCTTATGGATGTCTTCAAACTAGGAGATGTCTCAGGTAGCAACATATGATTTTGGGTTTGTTTACATAATTGTGTCAAAGCACGACCTGCTTGTATGGTTTTTAGAAATTGTTCCCTTTAGACCCGAGGGGTAGGACTTGATGTGTTATTTTACAGTCTGTCAATATATAAGTGTAGATGTGAATTTTTATTCTGAAGTTTATGTAGAGACTTGAAACTAAATTCGTAAACTACGAGTGCGCGAGCATTTCAGCTAGTTTCCTCAAACTAACAAAGATGATTTCTGACTTCTTTGGCGATTGTGGGTAAGTGAACTCTTTTCGCCGTAGATCTTCTTGAAGCGATGCTCAAGGGTCAATCTAGGCGCTTTGAAATTGTTTAATTCTTGACTCAAAACACTTTAAATCCTAAAAAATAAAAACTAACTCTATTTTCAAAGACTTGTTTTCTGATTTTTTTGGATAATTTTTTGACCTCCAAAAATCCTCAAAATTTAATAAAAAGTAAAGTGAGATATGAAGATTTATAAACTATTTTTATTTTTATTTTAGGTGTTGTATATGTGTGCAATTACATCTGAGAATGTCCCTTACTTTGGTATTCGAGACTTATTTGTGACAAAGATATAGAGGCTTAGAGAAACGATTGTATCTCGGTACCTAGATATCTGATTTTTATGAAATTAGTCTAGTTGAAAAGTTACTGATCTAAGTTTTCCAATGGAAATCAAAATGATTCATTGTGGATAAAGTTATGAGATTATGACGCAGCCTTTGTTGTAGGACATGTAGGTTTTATAAACTTTGTTTCGATTTCATACAGTTTTCTCATATTTTATTTATGGTCTTGCATAATCCTAAATTTTTTTAAAAGTTTATGAATAGTGTTTCTGTGTGTATAGATTAGGTGTGCAAAATTTCATCACATTCGGAGCAGAGAGTAAGGAAATAAAAATCATTCATCGGATATATGTAGAGTGCACAAAATAGAGTTTTAGTTTCTACAAAATACGTGAGTGAATTTTGACTGAATTAGAAGATAATCTACAACAATTAAAATGTGAAGAACTTAAGTAAATGAAGGAAATTATCATTACAGCATAAGTATAGAGGGGATTAGTAGATATAAGATCTTATAATAAATATTGAGGTAGAAAAAACTGAAAATCAAACACATAGCATGCATCAACAAACAAAGGAAATTGGGAAGCATAACCCCTTAATTATTACATAAAAAATAGAGACATAAGCTCCTTAATTACAATCCCATTAAATTGAATGAAAGTGAATGAAGAAGAAAGGATTGAAAAGAGATGGGAAGAAGGGACTTGAAACTTGAGAAGAAACCACCGGTGGCCAACGGGTGGTGGCCGATGGCTTGAGGAAGATGGGCAGCGCCTCCTCCTTCTTCTTCCTCCCTCTCTCTCTCTCTCTCTTGTTACAGGGATTTCACTCTCTCTTGGGATCCTCAAACCAGCCCCCCAAGACCCCTATTTATACTTTTCAAGGGAGAGCCTCTAAGGCCTTCCATGGGTTAGAACTTGGTGCTTCAATGCAAGACCCAATTCGGGTTTGATCCAAATAAAATTTCTAGAATTGTGGATGTACATGGGGTAGGTGGGGCATGGAGAGTGTCCCCCTTAAACCCACATGGGCTTGGTGTAGCCTTGGGTGTGTCCCATGTGGTGGTGCACCCACCTTGCTTGACCCGACTATAATGTGGCCATGGTGCGGTCTATGGCATGGATCAGGCTTCTCCATTTGGCTTGATGTGACTCGAACCTTGATCAATAGACAAGATGCCTTAGCTGAATTAGTCCAACTGTACTCCTTAATTTGTAGATTGGTCGCATGCTTCCTTGCGCCTAGTTGGTGAAGTACTTCAACTTGAATTTCGAGTTGATTTAACTCAAGTCTTGCTTGACTAGGAATCGGCCCAAGCCTTATCTTGTTTTGTCTTAAATGCATCATTCCTTTCTAATTAGATCACAATTTGATTTGTTTTGGAGTTGAATTTGATCCAATCTATTGGTCCTTGACCTTAGCTCTGCTTGTCTTAACATTCGATTGGACACTACTGATGTTTGGATCGAGTCATGTTTGGTCCTGACTCCCAGTTTGAATAAAACCTTGATTTGATTACCTTCAATTTTGTTGGGATCTGGTTTGTCCTTGGTCAAATCTTGCTTGATTGTGTTTGATCTGGCCACGCATTGCCTCCGTGTCATTTTGGTTCAATCCATTTCTCCCAAAAATTACTCCTCCTGCTGATTTGGGTTTGTTCTATCTTTGGGTAGATCAACATTCCCTTTTTTGAATTTCAAATTTTGATTTTTGGCAATCCTGGGGTTTTCAAGAATATTATATTTATTTTGAAAATGATGTTTGAAACTATTTCAAATTTGAGAGACATGTTCAAATCATGGATTTTCAAACTATGTCTAGTTTTGAAAAAATTATTTTAGGGAATTTACAATAAGACCTAATTTGCCTATGTTATGGCTATCAAAGGCTGCGTGTCTGGATAGAAAGAGGGATTGGGAGGCTCCTAGGGTGATTGTGGTTCGACACAGTAGTAGTCTTGACATCAAAATTAAATTTGCATTACTAAGATGTGTTTGATAATACATGTATGTTTTAGTTGATAGTGTTGATTTGAATTGTGATATAAGTTTTATTAAATTTGCCTCTCTCTATATGCTCTCTCTCGCTCACTTCCCCTCTCACCTCACCATAACATTTCTCTCTATCTTCTCAAACCCACCTCCTCCTCTCATCTTGCTAGTGGATGCTGCTTATCTTTCTCTTGCCTCCCCCTAAATGGGTGGGCACCCTCTCTCTCATTGGATTCTCTTGTGCTCTCAACATTGTTCTTTCAGGTTCTCTATGTCTCTATTTTTCTATGGTTTTTCAACAATGACGTGAAACACTCTCATTCCTCTTTGCACAAAGATGAACTTTTAGTGTGTCACTTTTTTTATGGGAGATGCAAGAGACACTCATTCCTCTTCGAAGAAAGATGAGTGTCTAGTGCATCTCTCATTTTGTGTGTATCTCTTGTTATGTTTGTTAAATATAATGTCTGATGTCTTTTTAATTATTTTAACTTAATACATGATAAAAATGCCATGTAGTGGATGAGTATAATGTCTCACATAATAGTACTGCATTATCGAGTATAATGTCTCATTTTGTTAAATATAATAGTACTGCATTATCGAGACAATATAATGCAATATCATATAGGAGAAAACAAACAAACTTATCCCATAAGACTCACATAGCTCACAATCTCTACAATTCAAGCTAGTTGAATTTCTATCCATCCATTAGTTATCTAATTAAAACTAACTATAACCTACCCTTAAGAACCTATATAGCTTTATTAAGGACACTAGCATCTTTTGGTAGCTCAAATTAGGATCCCAAGATATCTAACACATTTTACCAGACCGACCTTATTTAGGAATCTAAACTGGCCTTTTTGAAAACTTAAATCAATTGCAGAATACCCTTGGAAAAACGTAGCTATAACTGCACAACAAGTGTGTAGGAATTTCTGATTTGAATAAGTCAAATATTTTGTTAGCATAAAAGTTTGCCCTTATCCGGTGGAACAAGAAGACTTTTTGTCAAAAGAACCGACAAGGGCCCATACACATTTAGAGTAATCGAAGGTAAATCTTAAAATTTGTTTTCTTATTTGTTCCTCCCTTTTAAGTTAGATGTTGTGAGTTGAGGTTCCTCATAACCGAAATTTACATATATAGACTAATCAATCTCTTTCAAGTTCAGCCCTCACCTCCTTTTACAGCTAAGAATGGGTTAGATTCTAGATTATTCTTGGGTACACGACGCTTCATCTTCTTCAAGGATTCATTGCTACTAGTGGTGCTTCGGTTTCCATAATAACTCGTTACTCCTCTTTCAATGTTGAAAGTGGCTCCTTGGTTTGCTTGCATGTTCCTATTATTGGCCAGGGCATTCTATCCTCAAAGTGACTCTTGGGATATGCATTTTTTGGCGTTACCAGCAACCAACCACTTTTGCCCATGTTCTAGCTTAAGTTGTCTTCTTTTCTCTATCTTATTTAGTTTTGCAATGGATTATTAGTAAGGTTATTGGGGTCTCTTGCTTGATTCACGATTCCTGTAGCTAATCCCAAGCTCTATCCATCTTGATGAGTCCCCATGGTTTTCGCCGTTCAAGGTGTTCTCACTAATACAGAGATAAGAGCACTAAATAATGATGTTACCTTTTGCTGGTACTTAGGGTAGGGGGTTGAGAGAGGGGGGAATTTTGAGATAAAGGGAAGCATAGACTTGAGAAAAGGTTCGAAATGGTGCAAAAGCAAGAATTGGGCAAGCCTTGGTCGTTATACGGCACACACTAGTCAAATGATTCCAAGATGGGCGCGGAAGAAGACGAAACAGGATAAAGTTCTTTCTCTTTTATTTGTGCTCGCAATAATCTTACGTTATCACATCCCTCGCCTAACAATATAATGTTCCATTCAACTGGAAAAGCTTCACGGCTGCCGGCAACACATAATTTCCATGCGAACTTTGATGTGAAAATGGACTTAGTAATAGACGTTGCACGTGTGAACACCTTCACGAACTAGTGAGAAGCTAGTCTCTTCTAAGATAATAATTGTAGAGATGTCAAAATGGTCTCTTCACGGTCAATTCTGGCTCATATTTGAAGCAGGGTCAAATGGCCCGGCCCTAATGGCCCTGGATGGGCCCAGAGTACAGCAGGCCCATTGGATATTAGATCGGGTATATAAGATCCAATCCAAATCTACTTAAAATTCAAATCCAACCACAAGCCATATACATATACACGTGTAATAAAAAACTATATATATGTATATATCTATATATATGTATTACATATATATACATATACATATAATATATAATATACATATAGTGGAAAAACTATACATTTATAAATGTAATTGAAAAACTATATATAGTGTATATATAGTACATATGTATATGTATATATGTATATATATGTATATATGTGTATATATATATATGAGCCATATATACTATATATATATATATATAATAAAAAACTATACATCTATACATGTAATATGTTCTCTCTCTCTATTTATCTATATATATATATATGTGTGTGTGTATGTGTGGACCGGCCCAGCTCGGCCCATATTGTCATCTCTAAACTTGAGTATGGTGAGTGGAATTGATTCCTTATTGAACTACCTCAATATCTCCCTTGAGTGATAATTGGAAGTGGGCGACCGAATGTGCTTTATCTTGTGTACAAGTAGAAAACTATTTAGTGACTGATCACTTGCACCAACCCCTAAATAAAGTACGGTTCGTGCACTATTGTCATACTTTCGAGGGAATGAAATGGATACAAGGACCGACCATAAAGTGGGATACGGATAATTGAAAAAATAGTATGTCAAAGCATGAGGAAAGGCTCCTTGTGTATAAGCAAATGAGAAATGCAAAGGAAGTTATAATAGTCCAAGTAGAAATGAGTAGGCTGCGTCATGAAGATGAGCTAGCTACAAGGCACAAAACTCGTTCTTTCATGCTACAGGAGCACGTCTTGCGACTTGTTTGGATTATCCAAAACATGTTTAAATATATATATACATATATATATATATATATATATATATATATATATATATATATATATCCCACTTTCCTACATAAACTTGTTTGAACATGCCTTTTCTCGATATCGTATTTTCCCTTTTTTTCCTTTGTGTGTGTGAGAGAGAGACAGATATACAGGGATACATAGAGAGAGAGAGAGAGAGAGGAGATCTCGGAGTCGTATACTATTCAGAGATATAGGGTGCCTAGAAAGGCTTTGTATTGAGACGTTGAGTGAATGCATCACAAGCACACTTCCTAACCCGAGGTGTATGCTCAAGAGGCACGAGATCGACCATGCTCGAGTTGACAATGCGCCCACATATTCACCTCGTATTATATGGCTATCCTGTGCTGTTTCAACCAGATAACTCAAAATAATTCAAAGCTCTCTCTCTCTCTCACACACATGAATATACAATCACAAACATATGCTATAATTACGCAATAAAAGTTGCATACCATTGATTTTCAAACTGCAGTAAATGTCATTTCAAACCAATAATTGCTATGCTTTGACATATCGAACAAAATACATAAACCCTTTCCGGGGTTTTGGGCACGATTCCTTCTTTAACTCCCATATCACGCTTGTCAAACAAACTCTAGATTCTTGTCCACAAGGCGCACACCATTGGCAGATCTAAGCCGGTTTGCCTGCTCAAGACAAACAAATAAATAAATGTATTATTATAAAAAAGTAAAGAATTATATTTCACTCGGGTAAAACTTTTTATCTCCTTTGGAAATGTTTCACAAAAATCTCTGTATCAATAAAAAGGTAACAACATAGAATGAATGCAAGATTTAGTGTTATTCTTCCTCGGTAAGAAAGCTTTTCAAAAGGGCATTTAGGAAAAGAAAGAAACACTAAGAAAGTAAGGTGGAAACTGTTTTAAAAAATAAATATCATGCGATAAACTCCAGAAAACAAAGTATCAAATAATTTCGTTTTTCATCGTTTTTCCTTCTGGTTCGTAGTATTGTCCAATTTTTATTGATCCATGACTACACTTCGATAATGAAGAACTGACCAACATTATGATTAGAGTCTTCACCTGCTCGTTTGTTATCTCCACACTAAATCCATCAACAATAACCCAAGAAAATCGTTTGGTATACGTCCCGGGTTCGAACACCTTCGCCAGTAAGATGTCATGTTTCTTGCTGAGATACAAATCCAGTTTTCCGTCCCCTTCTTTTGAACTTTCAACAAGAGAAAACTACTTAGGAGAAGAAGAGGAAAAAGGAGCAGAACGAAGAATATCAACGCAAACCTTTTGGATCTAAGTCGCTCATATTCAGGGTCGTAATCCATGAAAACGAAGTAGAGCTCTTTCATTGACGAAGCTTCTGTCATAATGTTACGCCCCCTCTCAGCTCTCGAATGGACCCTACGGCTATGAGTCTTCCAACCTTTCTGCATCACCCCTTTCATTTATAAACCACAAAAGCAGGACCCCCTTTTCCATCTTCACATTCTACCTCTCTCTCTCTCTCTCTCTCTCCACACACACACAAGAATAGTTATGTGCTGGCGTAGCCTTGCTGATTTTTATTTACGTGCTATTTTTTACTCTAGGTTTAGTTGTTATGCAGAGGCCAGAAGCATATCCCGGATGCTCCAAATCTTGTGGGACCAACAAATCGTGGTTGTAATATTCTCCATACGTTTATCCCGAAAATTACAGTGTTCCTAGAATGATAAGCATGACCTTTTTACCATTTGTTCTACGGCTCCTTTATGTAGAGCTACGAAACGAGATGAGGCGCTCATTGTTCGAACCATCCAATCATGTCAGAGTTTTATTTTACAGCAACTATTACATTAAAAACCTAAATTTTGGCTTAAATGGGTAAGTGCTTATATTTAACGATAAAAATTATGTAGAAATCTTGGTTTTCAATTTGAAGGAAGTATGATAATGCTTGGTCGGAACTCATTGAGTCCGGCTGGCCATGACTGATCAAACAAGACAGGGCACAAACAAACAGACATTCTTTTGCTGCTGATATTTATATTCTTCACGTGCAGTAGTTTTCTCCTAATAAAAGTATTCGTGTATAATTGCTTCAATTCATTTTGCCCAACTCATAAGCAGTCTCGTCCACTATGCACATTTGACGCGTTAATCATTAAAGATATGATGAGGAAAAGTTGTGTCATGCTTTGACAAGCGGTGTGCAGAAGATTAAGATCAAAACTCGCTTTCTGTCACCATCACTCAACAATAAAGTATCAGCATTTTATCAACAACGTTCTCAATCCAAATATTTAACCTTTTCCTATACGCAAGTTGGATTAAGGAAGCCTAGCCCCTCCTCTTGTATCCAGATATGCGCATCGTGTCAGTCGAAACATGTGACCTTCAGGTGAAAGGTGTTTTTAAGGTTGGCTGGCTAGTTAAGAGAGTCGTGGCTTCCTGCGGTCCTTAATGTATCAGAAATGTAAAAGTGAAAGGATAATATAGTCTCTCGGAATAAGAATACAATACCTGAAAGGACATGCATGTCGTTTTGTGAAAGTTGTGGGCCATAATGCAGAGGAGAGAGCGGGGACCACAGTTGCTAGCGTTCACGGACGGGGGCCATGCCCAGAGAAGTCTCCCGATCAACGACCCTCCATTCTAACCTTTCTCCACCCGCACCGAAACGAATGGTGAAACCCTGGAAAGTCTAAGAATCGTAGCGGTCCACTCGACGCATCTGAACAGCTAAAGCCTGATTTACCGACGAGTGGTGTTCACATGGATCTTGGCAATTGCAAGTTTGATTTAGTGTCATCTCGTGTCATTTCTTGTTCAGGTTATGAACAAACAGGTCAACCTGAAAAGAAGTAGCTTTTTCGTGTTACTTTGAGTGTATACGAGCAGGGCCTTTCAGGTGGTATTCATGTTGGTATGGTGTTATATTGACAGCAAGTTCGTGCCGTACGTTGCGACTGTGTTCTGTCATTTTAATTGGTCATAAACAGGTCAATAATAAAGCAGTCATCGTTATTGTCACCTGGGGAGTGCCTTATTTTGCCAGCTCTAGTTCAGACTTTATCAAATACATTTAATTCGGTAGGTTAACCCTAGTATTTGAAAGATGAGCACCATATCAATTAGAATATTGTGCATTTGGATTCGAGTACATATTGTTGGAATATGAATATGGATAAGCAAGATATAAATTAATTGATTAATTGAACCCAATTAACATTCGTCGTCTTCTGGATTTGAAGTGTTGAATCGAACAAACAAAAGTAAGCTGTTTAATGGGAGATTCTGACACAAGCTTTCATTGGAGGGTTGGGGGTGGATCGACGGGGATTTGGTCCACAGCCCCACAATTCAGAGAAGATATGGTCCCAAAAAGGAAATGAAGGGTAAACGTCCGCGACAGTGAACACTTTGATGGTTCATTCATACATTATGAAGAATAGCCATCTTGGGCACTTCAACAGCGACTGCCATGCACACTGAATATATGTATATGCTGAAGGCTTCAAGGCCAAATTATATCGTTCCATATAGTACTTATTATAAGTTCAGTAATGCTGCTGATTCTATTTTATGTCGACCAAATTTGAAATGCTCTTTGATCATAAGATATCCTTATTTTGCATAAAGTTCAAAACAGTTGCAGCGCGTTAATTGATTCACGTCTTTTCGACAAATTATAACATTTATGCATGTATAGATTCGACATATTATATATGAAAACCAGACCCTGCTTTTGGGTACATGACTATCATTAGAAAAGTATTAGAAAAGTGATAAGGGTGACGGTAGTGATCGTGGGAATACGTAAGTATTTTTTAATGTTTTTTATGTTGGGTGGCATGAGTATCCTTTTAGTATTTAAAAATATAAAAAACAATATTATTAATCTTATGCTCCAAAAAATCAAACGAGAATGCATACGAAAACATATCGGAAGATATATATAGTAATTATATCTTACAAACAATTGATTGTGTGCACCAGTACATCCATTGCTTTTTGGGTAGGAGTATCCTTTATAAATTTTAGGTAAAACTTCATATCATTATCATGTGTTTTACCAAAATCCACTTTAGTAATTAATGATTCATTTCACAACATAAAACGCATAAGTTTTAAAAGTTAAGCGCTTTAGTATGGTGACCGTGATGCCGTTAGTGGACATTTGGCGTGGCAAATGGAATCCAATCAGATATGAGGAAGGTGATCTATGGCAAGATCCAAGCTTCACAATATCTTCGCTAATTCTTCCTCCCTAAAGTTCTTAATCCCTTCTTTCTCTTTCTCTATCGTGTGCACATGGAGTCATTCTTGTGTGATAGCCAACTACCGGCGGTTTTGGCCACATGATCAAAGGTATTCTCTCTCTCAACCGTTGCAGTGCACACACTATCAACAGTCTAAGTTTCTCTCACCATGGTCGACCTCAAGAGATGGTGATCAGAACAACAAAAGGAAGCTCGAACTCGGAAATCGTGAGTTTCTCTTTTGCGTTTATTTGCTTTCAGCATTGCATGTCCATAGTTTAATTCTTTTTGAGTTAATGCAAAGTTTCTAGTTTTTACCTCCATCTTTGCTTTACCAATCTTCTGCCACATGCATTTTGCCCCATCAATTACCTCACAATTTCACTAGAAGAGAGAATCAAATCAACTCTAAGCTACTTTATGTCAAGGATACCCAGAGAACGCATTCACCTAATTAACTTGGCAGACATTGAGCGATTCAGATATGATGGAATACGTCACAACTTAATCTACCAACATCATTCTGCAACTACAAAAGGTGCACAAGTCAGTCAATTCTAAATTTTATTGATTATTGTGTGACTTTTGGCACGCCTCATATAAGAGACCAAATCTTATTTTGATGTTAACATATTGTCAATTCAACATGCAATACTTTCCTGTAGGATGAAAAACTAAATTATTTGGGTCATCAATTACAGGTTGTCTAGCTCTTGGAGGACTTGTCTGAACTTTTCTCAACTAAAGAAAACCCTTTAGCTAGATAATCTCCATCCAAGTTTCCATCATGATAATGTAGTCTAACTTAGTAGGAGATAAAGCAGCAACCTACTGCAATAGAGATCATTATCAAGTGGTGCTTTTAGCAATATCAATATCACCACCCAAGTTGGTACCCACAAAAACCTTACGAGTCTAAATTACTTTTGCAAAAATAAAAATCACATAACTTTTAATCCTTTTAGGTAACAAATGATCCAATACAACCTTCATTGTTATTTCACTAGATTTTTCACCTATTTTTTCACAACTCTTACAATATGAGGGTTGTTTTTGGTACTACTTTCATGCTTATACTGGACAAGTTACATAGTTCAAGAAAGTTGACGAGTTCTCTCATCTGACATTTTGTATTTTCGTGACTAGCTAATGCTAATAGTTAATGAATTCTTCCTTATTAATTCTTTTTCCTTTAATGAAAGGAATACGTAAATCCCGTATTTATTAGTCTTATACTTCATAGTTTCTTCATCAATAGAGTTTGAAGGGTTTGGCTATATAGATTTTTTGTTTTCATAGAGCTCGACCATGTGCCATACTAACCGTTAACTCAATATAAGTTGCATCATTCTTTACTATTTCCTTTTAACACTTGTATGGTCTTTCTCTTCTACTTTTAATATTTTTACTATTTAGTTTTTCGTACCTTTATATCAAAGATTTCTTTGGTTGTCTTTTCACTTTTGCAAACCATCTTAAACAATTTTCTCTCATTTTATCATCTATTGGTGTCACTCCTAATTTGTTTCTAATATCCTCATTATATATATATGATTTGTCTTTGTGTGATCACAAATCCATCTAATTATTGTTCTATATTACTTACCTTTCAACTTTAATGGTATCTTTTTATCATATAGATAACCTAATGCACCTCTCCATTTAATTTTATGGATAACATTTCCATCAATTTTTTATTACTCTAGAAAAGTGACCTTAGGTATTTAAAATTTGCTTATGAGAGACATAGTATATGTCATTCTTAATTTTTATGTCATTTGGAGTAACTACATGATCAAACTTATATCTCATATATTCCATTTTATTCTACTAAGTCGGAGCCTTTACATTCTAATGCTTTCCATAGTTTCAATTTCTTATTAACTTTTTCCTTAGATTTATATACTAACACAATGTCATCCTCAAATAATATACACTAAGGTACTTCATCTTGAATATATTTTGTTAACTCATCAATAACCAATACAAATAAATATAGACTTAAAGTTAATCCTTGATGTAATCCAATATCAACTTCAAAGAAATTTGTCATTCCTTCAGTGCACCATCATACATATCTCTTATATGGTTAGTGTATGTCAATGGAATACCTTTTTTTCTAAGAATCTCCAAAGAATATCTCTTGACATCTTATCATAAGTTGTTTCTAGATTAATAAATATCATGTGAATGTTCTTCTTTTTTGCTTTAAAGTATTTTATAAAATATCTCAATAGGTGAATAGCATCAACAGATCTTCTTGGCATGAATCTAAATTAGTTCTCTATTGTACTTGATACTTGTCTCAACTTCCATTCAATACTTCTTTCCCGTAATTTGATAGTATGAATTATCAACTTAATACCCCAATAATTTATACAATGTTTAGTGACTCACTTGTTATTTTACAGGTATAATTGTATGCTTCCTCCATTCTCCAAGTATCTTTTGTTTTTTCATTTTTTATTAAATAATCTTATAAGTCAAGTGATACTTGTCATACCAAAGATTTTTCATACTTCTCTAAAATATTGTTTGGTCTTAGAGGTTTATCAACTTCCATAAGCTTAAGAGTCTCTTTGATTTCATTCTTTTGAATATGTCAGTAAAAATTATGGTTTATATAATCTTCTAAGTTTGTTAGCTCTCCTAAGCTAATATTAGTACCTATATTTTTGTTAAAAAGCTTATGAAAATAATTTTTCATCTATTTTAATATTATCACGTATCACTAGAATCTTTTTATTCTCATCTTTGATGTATCTAACAAAAATAAAATACTTTTCTTATCTCTAGTCTTACCTCTTTTAAATATATTTGTTTCACCTTTTTTTGAGTTGAACTATTTATATAAATCTTTCTAAATTTTAGCTTTTGCTTCAGTAGTAGCCTTTTTTTATTTCTCATAAAGTCCCAAGTTTCATTAGTTTTGTTGGAATAATGTAATTTGTAGCATGCCCTCTTTGCCTTAATTTTATCTTTCACCACTTTACTTCACTACCAAGCTTTCTTTGTTGCAGATATGCCTTCTTTTGAATTACTTAATACATATTTTATCACATTCCTAATATACTTAGTTATATTATTCCATGTGTTAAAAGGTGTACCTACATAATTCTAAGCATTTTATTGAAGAACTTTCTACCTAAAAATATCTTCTTTCTCATTTTTGAGTTTTCACCATTACTTTGAGTAGTTAAGCTTTGTCTTAGAATTACTTTTGCAATCCTTACAACATAATCTATCTTTTCTCCTACATGCAAAATAATTGATTTGTATATGTAACAAAACACTCTTATAAGTAATTAAATATTCATCTCACTTTTTAGAACTTGTGATAGCTATCATTTATGTTACAGAATGTGATTCGAAAGTCAAACAATATATAGGAATTCATTAATAACATGAAGAATAACTTTGAGAGGACCAAGTAAAATACAAGCATAATTTTGGCTTCTACATCCATAAATCAAGATGCAAATGGATATAAATGTTCTAAGTAAAGACATGAAGATGAGAACAAAAGTGTGCTCATGACCAAAATTATCCATCATACATTCGATAACAAACCAATTTCCTTGTTCCATTACATATACCTTTAGTTTGATGCTCAAAAATGAACTATTTATCAAGCATTCAATCCTTTATTGACCTTCACAGATATCATTTAAAAGATGTGCTTGTATATGTTATGCATGCATCAAAAGAGGGATGCATGATCATGTATGCATCAAAAGGTCAGCCATGCATGATCATGTTAGGACTGGTGCTTAGTGTAAGTCAAGTCTCCTTTGACACAAATCTCCTTCCTTCACAAAAAAATCCAAGAACATGGATGCTATAAAGGAAAATCCATACTCTCAAGTCAAATTTTGGGAAGAAAGATAAAAAAGGGTGTTTTCTTCTTTAACATTATACAAATAAATTTGGATTAATGCTAAAGAGGGGCATTTTTAAACACCCTAAAAATTCTGTAAAGCATGCTCTCGAAATTATGAAAATAGGCTTATTTCAAATCCTTGATTTAAAATGAAAACTATGAATTTCACAAAATCTTTAAAATAAAGATTTTAAAATTAAAGTTTTCAAAATTAAAGTTACGGAATCAAATTTGTAAATTTGAAAATACAGAAAGGGATGAAAGCCAGATCAAATCAAGGATATGAAGAAATTAGGCTGGGAGAGACGATCAAGGCGATAGTCGAGTCAAGCCCGCATCAAGCCAGGACCAAGCTATGGATCAATGGAGATCAAAGACGTGGAGCAAATTAAGCCAAGACTTCACCAAGCATGGCACAAAGCTGCCCCAAGTCGAACTAGGTCGGGCTATATCAAAGTGCATCCAACCGACCACCATATCAAGTCCAACCGAGTCCACTTGGTTGAATGAACCTCTTTGTCCATACACTCCTTGATCAAACCCACCTTAGCTTTGCTTGACCACACCACCTTGGCTTTGTTTCACCAAGCCACATGGACAAACCTTGACCAAAACCCCTTGGCAAACCTTCATTGAGCCACCTCTGTTTTGCTTGACCAAGCTCCCTTGGCTAAACCCGTCTTGATCAAGTTACATTTGACCTTGGCCTAACCAAGTCACCTAGACCCAACCCATCTTGGCTAACCCACGTGAACACAAAGGGGACCAGCACAAGGCCCATGTGAGCACATGGGATAGTCATGGAATTGGAGCAAGAGATTGGACCAAAAAGCTTGACCCAATCCACATCGTGGAAGCCTCTAAGCCTCCCCCCCTTTGAGGCCTATAAAAAGGAGACTTGGGGGCTCATTTCCAACATTGAAGGACATGTAGAGGGATCCCAAGAGAGAGAGCGAGTGCTGTAAAAAGAGAAAGAGGATGAGAGAAAAAGAGAGAGAAAGAAAGAGTGAGTGAGAGAAGAGGGAAAGAAGGGAATCGACCCCTTCCTTGAGCCATCGTCCATTGGATGCCATTGTAAGTTTGATCATTCTTCTTTGCTGATCTAAATCTCTTCTTCTTATTTAATTCAAAAGGAGTTGTATTAATGGAGCATTAGTCTCTCCCCAGGATGTAATAGAGTAGAAATGTTGCCCGTTTCATTCCTTTTATATTTATGCATTCTACTTGTTTGATTTCAAGTTTCTCTACCTCTCTATATGTTATATCCTCTTATATCTCATAATTCCCTCTATGATTAAGCTATAAACATATTTTAATTTATTTCCCTTCAGTCATTTACTTTGAATTAGCTGTGATTAGCTTTTAATTTCGGATGAATGCATTCACGTATGCTTTAGAAACTGAAATTATGTTTTCAGCATCCCACAAATGTCTGGTATTGCATTTTTCATTTACGAACCTCTACTCCAAATAATCTAAAATTTTATACACCAAATCCTCACATATAGGCCCAGGTATAACAAAATTTTCAAGAATTTTCAGACCCTGTATCATTGTAAATAAAATAGAGCAAAATCAGACAAATTTAGAGTCAAGTCTATCCAGTCTATGTTTCCTACAACAGAGGTTAGGTAATCTTCCTATAACTTTGTCTCCAAGAAGCTAAATCTATTGAAAAGTCTCATTGAAAATTTGGCATCCACAGCTTTCCAACAAGACTAAATTCATAAAAATTGGAGCTCTGGGCACCGAAATACAAAAGTTTCTTTAGACCTTTGTATTTTTGTAACAGAACATTATGAACGCTTAAGGAGAGGCATTTCTCATATTTAATTCTATAAAATTACAATACACAAAAATAAAATAAAAATAGTCTTAGGATCTTTACATTCTTCTCTACATAATAAAAAAGTTTCATGAATTTTGGAGATTCTAAGCTATTTTAAAAACTTCAGAAACAAGATCTGAAAAGAAAACCAACTTTTGTTTTTTAGAACTTGAAAAGTTTTCATTCACTAAATCAAGTGCATGACTTGTTTGATTCAAATTGGCTCTAAAGTGAATTTTGGAAACACAGACCTTACTCAAATTAATCCTCAAAGTGTCTAGGCTGACCCTTGACTGCCAGTTAAAGAAGGGCTAAGACGAAAAAGATTCTGCTTCTCCACAATCGCTAAACGAAGTCAGAAATACAACTTTGCTAATTTAAGTGAAACTAACTGGTACGCTCGCACAAACGACTCAGGTCTTTGAGGATTGATTAAGCTTAGTGTCAATTTCTCCAAATTCACTCGTTTTGAAAAATTTTGGTGTTTAATCCATCTTTTGTGCGCAGGTCTATTCTTTTCTTCAAATAATGTCAAGTTCGAAAGGTTCATATGAGGTCTCAAGCTGAGCCTCGTACTTTACAAGTCGAATTTTGAAAAGGATTTCAAAAATCGAGATGATTTGCTTGTTTTTCTAAGAAGAGAACTCAAAAACATAGAGGAAAAAATCATCGCGCTAAGCTAAGAGGCCGAGGTGGTTGAATCTTGTTCCTCTCATGGAAAATAAGCGAGGGATCATAAAAGATACCCTCATGTGAGAAAAATAAAAATGGCATTTAGGTTGGAGGAGGAACCAGAGCCAAAGTCATTTACTATTAAGGATAGGAAAGCCTTACAACAGTTGCTAAAAGGGCAAGATAAAGAGAAAAGAGCTTATGCACCATCGGACTTTTTACCTTTCGATTATCAAAACGATAGTGACGATGAGATACCGAATTTTCATTGGTATGACGGAAATGGAGATTCTAGATCTCACCTCCAACTCTTTTCTCATAGAGCCTATACAAAAAAAAGACTCTTCAAAATAGATATATTAGTTCCCCCTCTCTCTCAAGGGAAATGCATCAAACTGGTTGGCTTCTTATGACTTGAGCTAATTCATCAACTTTGAAGATTTGGTGCATTGTTTCATGCAAAGGTTTTCGCATAATGTAGAAGTGACCCCAACTTTGAACACCTTGAGAGACACGAAAGAAGCACCTAACGAGGATGCACACATATTCATCGTTAAATGGAGGTCACTTTTGAGCCAAGTTAGAGAGCCCATATCCGAGGGATGTGCAGTAATGCTCATTCTAGAAAATTTTAAAACAGATTTAAAAGCACTCCTCTCCCTCCATGAGATCTCAACTTTCCAAAAGTTGATAAAAAAAGATTCACTCTTCGGAAACAAATTTAAAAAAAGGAGTATATGAAGATCTGTGGAAAGGGAGGAGTTTTCTAAAACCCAGATTTGAAAAACCTGAGGTATATGTGTCACATGCACTAGGAGGGGTGAAAACCCAAAAAGTGTCAAATGTCCAAGTAGAGTCAAGCTCGGCAAAACCTTTCAAAACCTCAAAAATCATTTAGAAAAGATCAAAAAAAAGTTTGAAAAAAGGCAATTCACTAACCTAGGACAACCACTCACGTAGGTCCTAGACATCTTGTTAACCCAAGGTCTCATAAGCCTCCTGGTCATTCCTAAAGGGGCACTCCCTAAGGGAAAATTTATCAACAATTTTTGCAAGTATCATAGGCTCAAAGGCCATGATACAAATAAATGTTTTGCTCTTAAAAATAAAATTGAAAACTTGATAAAGCAAGGTAGGCTCCACGTCTTGGAGGAATCAGAACCCTCCCAAGCGATACTCAAAGAGCTCTTTCCCAATAATGCAAGCAAAAGTGAGAAAGGAAAAAAGGTATGCCTTCTTCAACTCCAAACTCATGGGATTGAGCATGCATGGCATACGGTTCACACTACTTGTCACACACCACTCTCTCTCATAATAAAAAAAGAGAAGTAGTGATCTAGGGAGCGCTTAGAGTCCCTCTCTCGGCTAGAGCCTTTATATAAATTTGTAGTGTTCCAAAGTATCAAAATAGAGCAAAGCTAGGATCGAGACTTAGAGAGAGTGTAGGTGAGGTGACTAGATCCGGAAGGACCTATCAACCCTTCTACTTAGCTAAACAAGCTAGCAAGGAAGTGGTCATTTTACCCAACCCTTCAAAAGCATGCATCCCTAATGTATCTCATAGCATAGATAAAGGTAAAAGTGTTGTGTTAACCCCATATGATTTGGAATTTTATCTTTCAAAACTTCTCATAAACATGTCTATTTTAGAGCATGTAAACACCCCGAATTTTCTAAATATCAAAAACTCCCAAAAACATAAAAAGCTCGTTTGAGCAAAAAACGACAACCTATTTTAAAATGTGAAAACAGGTACAAAAGGCAAGAGAAGAGCCCCGACAAGAAGAGAAATCAAGCCTGGAGTCTCAAAAGCCACCCCCTGTTTGAAAATGGAAGAAAAAAAGAGCCCGTTTGGAGAAAAGCCCGATAAAAGGGTAAAAATGTAATTTGGGTCAAAGAAAAAGCATAAAGCAGCTCCAAAATGCAGAAAGAAGCCCAGTACCTGAGGAGGTCGACAGAAGTCCGAGACACGTCTCGTCAGAATGAAGAACGGAATCCGTGCGGCAATCTGAGTTCGATATCAACAGGAACCGGCCAAAAACCAAAACGGCAGACCGAAACGAAGGCCGAAAAAGTCTTGAAAAGCAGAACACTGGTTGGAAGAAAGACTTGGGGAAGACCCAGGCCAAAATTGGGCGTCCGATGAATTGAAGCCCGCTCGAAACTGACGGTGAAAACCACCAGAAAGGACCAGAAAACCAAGGAGCAGAAGAAAAGTCTAGATTGGGTCTGGACCCAAAAATATCCAGATCCAGATCCAAATTGTGTTTGGATTGGATCTGGATCTTAAAAATCCAAGATCCGAGATCCGAGATCCAAACCCAAATAAATATTTGGACTGGATCTAGATCTCAAAATATCCGAGATCCGCGATCCAAATCCACATAGAGTTTGGATTGGATCCGGATAGCCAAACCCAAATCCAAAACCCAAGATCCAAGACCCACTTAAAACCTCTATAAATAGAGGTGCTGGGCATGAAAAATTTTTCACGAGAGAACTCTCCAGGGAAGCTCCTCACGTGAGATAAAGGGGGGGATGAGAGAGAAAGAGCCTGATAGGCCCAAAACTTTTTTTGTTGGAGATGGGATTGGCCCATGGAGGCAAGGGCTGCACCAAACGAGCGTCTTCTTCAAGCTGGCTGGGAGTGGAGGTCGTGGTGGAGCTTGGCGGCTTGAGTGGTGGCTAGAGCGGTGCTGCAAATAGGTAAGCCCCTAAACCTAACCTATACTCCCTCTTCCCTAACCTCTCTAGACCACCCAAATGTCCCCTAAAAAAGCCACTAAACCAGCCAAGTGCTGGCCGGTTTTCACCAAGCTTCCCACCCAAAACCGCCACCTAGCTAAGCCCTACCTAGAACCCAAACAAAAGCTAACCTAGCTCAGCCATTTGCTGGCCGAGCCACCCACCTTTTCAGAGCAAAACCTTGGCTCGGCCAAGAGCTGGCCGAGCCCACCTAACTCCCTCTCGTGTCCCACCCAAAGACATCATGGCCTGCCCTAAAGGCAGGCCAGCCAAGCCAAAGACAACGGCCTGCTAGAGCAGGCTGTGTCCCACCCAAAAACGTCAAGGCCTGCCCTAAAGGCAGGCCATACCTATCCAAGAAAACCACGGCTTGCAAATGAAGGTCGTGTTCTCTTCAAAAAAAAAAAACCAAAGGCATGCCCTAGTGGCAGGCCATTTACCTACCACAAACCCACGGCCTGCTAGTGCAGGTCGTGTCCTTCATTAACCTAACAAGCCTGCCATTGTGGCAGGCCACCTACTTACCTAAGTCAGCCAAACAGGCCGCCCATTTTGCTGGCCGCCTACCACCAAGAACCAGTCCTAAACCTAAATCGTGACTAGCCTAGGACAACCAACACCTAACCTAGGACTCAGCCAACTCTACCCTAAACCAAGTTCACTCGAGCCACCTTGGCTCGAGTCACACAAGCAAAAACTAAGGCCAAGGCTGGCCGGATCCTAAAGCAAAACCCCTCTCACTCGAGCCACCTTGGCTCGAGTTTCACAAGACCAAAAGCTAAGGCCAAATGCTGGCCGAATCCTAAGCCTAAACTATATCTAAACCAAGGCCAAATGTTGGCCTAATCCTAAGTCTAAACCATACCTAAACCAAGGCCAAGTGCTGGCCTAATCCTAAGTCTAAACCATACCTAAACCAAGGCCAAGTGCTGGCCTAATCCTAAGTCAAAAACTACATCTAAACCAAGGCCAAGTGCTGGCCATACCCCACACTCAAACCATAATCACTCGAGCCAAGGTGGCTCGAGTCTTACCTTGCCCAAACCAGCCCCAAGTAGCCCCAAACCCATTGTAGCTTGCAGCTCCCGGAACTCCAAGTCTCTCCAAGCTCTCAAGCTCTCCGACTTCGCTCCCACATGCCCCGGACTCCATAAGAAGAAGGCGGATTCGCCCCTTGTACGATCCTAACTCAAAAGGCTGGAAAGTGTAAGTTGATTTCGATATATATCAAATCCCTTTCTATTCAATTCAATTTGTCATATGGGGTTGTAATAACGGAGCATCGTCTCCCCCCGGATGTAATATATGTGCAAAACACACACACGTACACTCGAGCCTTTCCGCTCTTATCTGCACACTTTTGCACACAAACGGGCCTCAACAGCCCATAGGATATAGCCCTATTTATATACATTCAGTTGGGTTTTAAGGTTCAAGTCGTGTGAGTTGTCTTTCATTTTATACACTCAAAGCACTCACTCACATTGAGCCTTTCTGCTCTTACGTATATATACGTGTTTCCCTTCCAGCTGGGTTTTAAATTCAAGTTGCGTGAGTTATTTATACACTCAAAGCACTCACGCCACAATTGAGCCTTCTCGCTCTTATATATATCTATATCTCCCTTCTACTGCGTTTTACGGTTTAGTTGCGTGGGTTGCATTTCAATTTATCCATAACACCCACGCACACATTGAGCCTTTCCGCTCTTAAGATATAGATATATTTAAATTTCTGCAATTTACATTAAAGTCGTGTGAGTTGCATTCAATTTGGGTTTTCCCTTCTGCTAAGTCTTTAAATTTCGGGTTTTTACATTCAAGTTGTGTGAGTTGCATCGCATACTCGCCATACTCGAGTTAGAGTGCATACCTGCTTCGAACAAACCCGAACAAAATATACAAACACGCCTAAGTGATTAAAATTGAAAAACTTAGAGTCGCCCAAGCCTAGTAAAAGCAAAAACTCGCCAAGTGCATGATTTCCAAAGTTTTTCAAACACCTATTTATTCAAAAATCGATTTTTGAGTTTAACTTGTTTCAAACGAAGTCTCTAAGCGTACAGACCGACCCTTGCGCGTCGGTGCAAGAAGGTCTGCGACGAAAAGATCCCTCTTGCCTACAATCGCCTTTCAAAAGTCAGATATTTCAAAAACTACTTCGCTAGTTTGAGTAAGCTAGCTAGCACGCCCTAAAAGCGAACATAGATTGCGAAAAGATTCGCTCTAGGCCTGAGAAACCCGGAGTCGAGGATTTTTCATGTCTACAGATTTGGCACGCCCGGTGGGACCCGGGACTTAAGTAGACTTCAAACAAACAAGTTACACTCAAATTTTTGAAAAAAAGGTATTTTCCAAAAAATCGTGCATACTTAGAAAAGTTGCAGAAAATGGAGCAAAAACCAAAATCCTCGTCGAGTAAATCAAAAGAGGTTTCAAAACAGCCAAAGAACGAGAAATGCTAGCTGATATATGGGCAACTTTCAAAAAAATGGATGTTTTAAGCAAGGAGCTTAAAACCCATAAATCCCATAGCAGCTCTTCTCGGGCGCACAAAGATTATGAAAAGAAAACCAAATTCAAAATCGACGAAGGAATTGAGGTAAAAGGCCAAACCCAAGAAAAGGGCGAGTCCTCCACTCCCACAAATCCAAAATTTGAAAATTCCAAAGAAAATTCGAAAAAAGTTGTTTTTGTTTCAAAAAATCAAAAAAATCTTGAAAACTTTCAAAAAGACAAAAATTGAAAAATCAAACTTTGAAATTTCGAAAAATTCAAGTGCAATTCCTAAGTCTAGGCACACACACACACAGTGGGACATGAAACCCACACCCCACAAAGAGACGAGAGTGAAAAACAGGTAGGTTTCAAAAAGGAATGCCTCGTGAAACCCCGGGGGCTCAAAACAGAGTTACCCGGGAAAACGGCCTGCTGTCACCCTGAAAAGGTAGATAAGCCACAAAGAGGTATGCCTGAAACTTATCCTTCTCAAAACTCTCTTCTTCATATAGGGTCATCAGATGCATTGGATAACCCCTCTGCACACACAAACCCACGAAATATGCCTAAGTTAGAGAATTTTCAAGGTGCGCCAAATATCCCGCACCAGCTAAAAGAATTTCAAAAGCAAAAGCAAAAACAAATTCAAAAAATGGTAGACATAGAGACCCCTAATGCATGCATCGACATTTTAGGAGCTCATAACCCTGCCATAGAAAAACCCACTTCTTCGAGCCTAGTCTTGTACCCTGGAACCAAGATCAGAGCTTTGAAATAGAAAAATCCATCCCTGGGGGCACCACGAGTTGAACCTAGGGAGCAAGTCAAGGAAGCCAAGGTTGCATGGAAGCCCAAGTCTTCCATCACCCTAGAATCCAAAATCCCAAAATCCAAAAGGGTATATATCCCCGACATGGACGATTCCATGTTCCAAGACCATGATTTATATAAAAACTTTTCGAAAAACAAGAAGTCTTGGAACATGATTCTGAATATGGGATATAAACCCTACCAGGGCCTGGGAACCCAAAACCAAGGTAGGCTCGAACCTGTCATACCTCAGGCCAATCGACAAAAGTATGGATTGGGCTACAACCCACCCATACCCCCAGAGCCGCCACCTAAGACCATCTGGGTCAAGGGTGCCTTGTAGAACCTCTAAAACCCAAAACCCATGTCTTAGACCTATTGATTAGAGTCTGATTCATGAATGTTTTCTTTGTAGGTTCATGGGAAGATCCCTCCTTTTGAAAAAGCCAAAAAAATCAGATATTTGCCAAAAACCAAAAAAATTGAAAACCCAAAACAAAATCTCAAAAAAAAAAACATTTGGAAAAATGAAAATTCCAAAAAGAAATTTGTTTTTAAGGCCTTTGTCCATGTACAAAGTCCATTTTCGAAAATTGTAAAAATGCTTTTCGAAAATTGTATATAACTCCCAAAAACCGAAAAATCCAGAAAGCTGATCTTGAACACCCTTTTGTCTAGAGCTTTTTCAAAATAAAAAGCTCGAGAATCACCAAAGCCAGGAGGAATAAAAACCTCCGAACTTCCTGAAATTCGCAAGATCCTTGACTTATGCAAAGATTGGAGATTTTTAGAAATAAGCCTGACCCATAGTGTGTGCATAAGCATCATGCATCACATCTTGAAATCATACATGTGCATCGAGTCTAGATATCATCTTAGAACTCGAATTCTGGGTTTTTTGTGAAACCAAAGGGGCAATGAAAGTCGACCCCCTAAGTATCAAGCCTTCGTAGACAGGTCTCCATACGAATCAAATCCAACACCTTCAAGGAAAATTTCAAACGGAAATGAGAGTCTCGAAAAAAAGGGTTATCATTTCACAAAAGCCTTTTCAAAATTCTTTTGATAAAAACCTTCCATGCTTTGCAAATTCTGCATTGTTTGCTTGACTTGATCAAATGAAGATGTTGTTCATACTAAATGTGCTATACATTTTCAAAAAACTCTTTTGGCGTGTGAAAGGAATCACTAAGCCAAAAGAAAAATCGTGCTTGGCCTTGCTGTAGGCCCTAAAAATGCGAGACATCATCTCCCATAGAAAGGGGAATGATTCATTAAAGCACTCATTTGAAAATCCTATCTCAACAGGTAGGCAAAATGGCAGCCCCTTTCAATAGAGTATGAGTTTCAAAACTCAAGACTCAATTAAGGGACAAGCCCTGTATCGTGTGGCTAAAGTGCCTCTTTGAGACACACTCCCATACTCAATCAAATGCCCCATGAAAGCATGAATCTTCAAAATGAATTCCAAAACCTTGCTTGACCAAAATCAAGTGTAGGAAACATATTTCAATCAAAAGGGCTGGTATAGAACCATCTTCATGTAGAAAGGGAGGATTTCCCAAAATTGCTTTCTCAAAAAGGATCAAAATTTCGAAAATTTAACCCTACATATACTTTGAAAAGAAAGATTTTTCAACTTCTGGTTTTATATGAAAACCTTGATTGTGTTGGGATAAAGAACATGAATCTCACGATGAAATATGAAGACCATGTCAAAACTAAAACCTGATGGCCATGACGATCACTTAGGGTTGGTTATGTTTTCCATCCTTGAGCAAAAAGTATCATGATCATGTTAGGAAAATCGTGGAAGTGCATGGACATGAACATACCATTGTCCATCCTTAATCCTTTTGAAAAGCCATGGCCCTTCACCATGTGGCCATGCGAAATTTCCCTCAAGCTAGGGGCATTTTTAAATATAGCCCCTAGACACCTTCCATGAAGTAACAAAATTCATAGAATGCATCTCCTTCTTGACTTGTGAGATACATTTCATATATTCACTCTTGCATAAAATCGTGTATTTCCATTTTGAGTCACATGGAGTGCATAGCATGCATCATATCACCCCAAAGAAAGCCCAAGAGGTGGGCAAACCTGAGTAAGAATGTCCCCATGTCTTCAAAAAGGGCAACAAAAATCGAAAATTTGTTGATGTTGTGGGTCGAAATTAGCAAAACCCCGAAAATGCCCGAATATTCAAAAGGGTTTATGTTAAATTCCTTTTTCGAAAAGATTTTTGAAAAATCGAACTCCTTTGAAACTTCTTGAAAGAAGGATCAAAGTTGATTGTATAACCCTGAATGGAGGAATTTATACTTTTCAAAAGGTAGAGTCTTCCAAAAACAAATTGGCGATATTTCAAAGAACCTTGGCTTACAAGATTAAGCCTTCTTCAAAATATCAAAATATTTTCGAATAGCAGGTGCTATTAAGAAATAGGACGATCTCGTTTGAATCGAGTAACCAAAGGGATAAGCCTTCCCCCATTCTACTTTCTCTCCAAAAAGGAAAATTGGCTGTGTCCAAAAGAAAAAGAAAAACGAGAATACAAAAACTCCTCCGAAAGTGGTCTTCCCTTCATAAACAGGGAATACAAAAACTTCTCCGAAAGAGGTCTTCTCGTTCAAAAAGAAAAAAAAGGAGATATAAAAAAACTCCTCCCAAAGAGGTCTTCCCTTCATAAACAGGTTATACAAAAACTCCTCCAAAGAGCTGCTCTCCTTTAAAGAAAAGAGGGATTAATGAAAAAATACTCTCAAAGGAAGACCCTCTGTAAAAAAAAGAAATAAAAAGCCAAAGCTCAAAGAGTGATTTTCCGACTCTTTTCCTAAAACCACAGGACGCTTCAAAAGGGACCGTGGTATCTCTTTCCCATATCCCTACGGCTTATCCCCAAGGAAAAAGGTTCAAATTTGCGAAAATCCTAAAGTACGAATAAAATCGGCTTATTTGGATTTCATTTTGTTTGAGAACTCGACTCTGTTTTGTAGGAAATGGAACTTTGAAATGTTTTCCAAGTTTTCCTACCCAAAAACCTCTATTGAGTAGCAGGTATTGAAACCTGAATGAAGGGAAGTATGAAAAACAGAAATCCTTTTCGATACGAGCTAAAAGGAGTTCATTTTCAAAAAAAGAAATTTTTCAAAAAACCCATGAATGTCAAAAAGACAAGGGTAGAACCTGCTTGGAGCAGACAGCCTCAAAAGGCTCTCTCCAAAGCTCGAAAACCCGAAAATGTCTAGAAGACATGGGTAAAACCTGCTCGGAGCAGCCTGCCTCAAAAGGCACTCTTCGGGCTCAAAAACCCAAAAACAAAAACTTTTTTTCATGCATGCATCCAAAATCGTCCATGCATGATCATACATAGGGAAACCTAGGAAAAGTCCCCTTTTTTGCTAAAAATCCCCACCTGTGGTAAAAGAAAAATAGGGTTTTGCGAAATAAAAATGGTGTATTCTCGAGAAAATTTGAGAGAAAAACCAAAATGGGGTGTTATCTTCTTCGCCATTATCCAAATCAATTTGGATAATGCCAAAGAGGGGCATCTGTAAACACCTCGAATTTTCCAAATATCAAAAACTCCCAAAAACATAAAAAGCTCGTTTGAGCCAAAAACGACAACCTGTTTTAAAATATGAAAACAGGTACAAAAGGCAAGAGAAGAGCCCCGACAAGAAGAGAAATCAAGCCTGGAGTCTCAAAAGCCACCCCCTGTTCGAAAATGGAAGAAAAAAAGAGCCTGTTTGGAGAAAAGCCCGACAAAAGGGTAAAAATGTAATTTGGGTAAAAGAAAAAGCATAAAGCAGCTCCAAAATGCAGAAAGAAGCCAGTACTTGAGGAGGTCGACAGAAGTCCGAGACACGTCTCGTCAGAATGAAGAACAGAATCCATGCGGCAATCTGAGTTCGATATCAATAGGAACCGGCCAAAAACCAAAACGGCAGACCGAAACGAAGGCCGAAAAAGTCTTGAAAAGCAGAACACCGGTTGGAAGAAAGACTTGGGGAAGACCCAGGCCAAAATTGGCGTCCGATGAATTGAAGCCCACTCGAAACCGACGGTGAAAAACACCAGAAAGGACCAGAAAACCAAGGAGCAGAAGAAAAGTCTGAATTGGGTCTAGACCCAAAAATATCCAGATCTAGATCTAAATTGTGTTTGGATTAGATCTGGATCTTAAAAATTCAAGATCCAAGATCCGAGATCCAAACCCAAATAAATATTTGGACTGGATCTAGATCTCAAAATATCCGAGATCCGCGATCCAAATCCACATAGAGTTTGGATTGGATCCGGATAGCCAAACCCAAATCCAAAACCCAAGATCCAAGACCCACTTAAAACCTCTATAAATAGAGGTGCTGGGCATGAAAAATTTTTCACGAGAGAACTCTCCAGGGAAGCTCCTCACGTGAGATAAAGGGGGGGATGAGAGAGAAAGAGCCTGATAGGCCCAAAACTTTTTTTGTTTGAGATGGGATTGGCCCATGGAGGCAAGGGCTGCACCAAACGAGCGTCTTCTTCAAGCTGGCTGGGAGTGGAGGTCGTGGTGGAGCTTGGCGGCTTGAGTGGTGGCTAGAGCGGTGCTGCAAATAGGTAAGCCCCTAAACCTAACCTATACTCCCTCTTCCCTAACCTCTCTAGACCACCCAAACGTCCCCTAAAAAAGCCACTAAACCAGCCAAGTGCTGGCCGGTTTTCACCAAGCTTCCCACCCAAAACCGCCACCTAGCTAAGCCCTACCTAGAACCCAAACAAAAGCTAACCTAGCTCAGCCATTTGCTGGCCGAGCCACCCACCTTTTCCGAGCAAAACCTTGGCTCGGCCAAGAGCTGGCCGAGCCCACCTAACTCCCTCTCGTGTCCCACCCAAAGACATCATGGCCTGCCCTAAAGGCAGGCCAGCCAAGCCCAAGACAACGGCCTGCTAGAGCAGGCCGTGTCCCACCCAAAAACGTCAAGGCCTGCCCTAAAGGCAGGCCATACCTATCCAAGAAAACCACGGCCTGCAAGTGCAGGCCGTGTCCTCTTCAAAAAAAAAACACCAAAGGCTTGCCCTAGTGGTAGGCCACAGGCCGTGTCCTTCATTAACCTAACAGGCCTGCCATTGTGGCAGGCCACCTACTTACCTAAGTCAACCAAACAAGCCGCCCATTTTGCTGGCCGCCTGCCACCAAGAACCAGTCCTAAACCTAAACCGTGACTAGCCTAGGACAGCCAACACCTAACCTAGGACTCAGCCAACTCTACCCTAAACCAAGTTCACTCGAGCCACCTTGGCTCGAGTCACACAAGCAAAAACTAAGGCCAAGGCTGGCCGGATCCTAAAGCAAAACCCCTCTCACTCGAGCCACCTTGGCTCGAGTTTCACAAGACCAAAACCTAAGGCCAAATGCTGGCCGAATCCTAAGCCTAAACTATATCTAAACCAAGGCCAAATGCTGGCCTAATCCTAAGTCTAAACCATACCTAAACCAAGGCCAAGTGCTGGCCTAATCCTAAGTCTAAACCATACCTAAACCAAGGCCAAGTGCTGGCCTAATCCTAAGTCAAAAACTACACCTAAACCAAGGCCAAGTGCTGGCCATACCCCACACTCAAACCATAATCACTCGAGCCAAGGTGGCTCGAGTCTTACCTTGCCCAAACCAGCCCCAACTAGCCCCAAACCCATTGTAGCTTGCAGCTCCCAGAACTCCAAGTCTCTCCAAGCTCTCAAGCTCTCCGACTTCGCTCCCACATGCCCCGGACTCCATAAGAAGAAGGCGGATTCGCCCCTTGTACGATCCTAACTCAAAAGGCTGGAAAGTGTAAGTTGATTTCGATATATATCAAATCCCTTTCTATTCAATTCAATTTGTCATATGGGGTTGTAATAACGGAGCATCGTCTCCCCCCGGATGTAATATATGTGCAAAACACACACACGTACACTCGAGCCTTTCCGCTCTTATCTGCACACTTTTGCACACAAACGGGCCTCAACAGCCCATAGGATATAGCCCTATTTATATACATTCAGCTGAGTTTTAAGGTTCAAGTCGTATGAGTTGTCTTTCATTTTATACACTCAAAGCACTCACTCACATTGAGCCTTTCCGCTCTTACGTATATATACGTGTTTCCCTTCCAGCTGGGTTTTAAATTCAAGTTGCGTGAGTTGTCTTTCAATTTATACACTCAAAGCACTCACACCACAATTGAGCCTTCTCGCTCTTATATATATCTATATCTCCCTTCTATTGCGTTTTACGGTTTAGTTGCGTGGGTTGCATTTCAATTTATCCATAACACCCACGCACACATTGAGCCTTTCCGCTCTTAAGATATAGATATATTTAAATTTCTGTAATTTACATTAAAGTCGTGTGAGTTGCATTCAATTTGGGTTTTCTCTTCTGCTAAGTCTTTAAATTTTGGGTTTTTACATTCAAGTTGTGTGAGTTGCATCGCATACTCGCCATACTCGAGTTAGAGTGCATACCTACATCGAACAAACCCGAACAAAACGTACAAACACGCCTAAGTGATTAAAATTGAAAAACTTACGGTCGCCCAAGCCCAGTAAAAGCAAAAACTCGCCAAGTGCATGATTTCCAAAGTTTTTCAAACACCTATTTATTCAAAAATCGATTTTTGAGTTTAACTTGTTTCAAACGAAGTCTCTAAGCATACAGATCGACCCTTGCGCGTCGGTGCAAGAAGGTCTGCGATGAAAAGATCCCGCTTGCCTACAATCGCCTTTCAAAAGTCAGATATTTCAAAAACTACTTCACTAGTTTGAGTAAGCTAGCTGGCATGCCCTAAAAGCGAACGTAGATTGCGAAAAGATTCGCTCCAGGCCTGAGAAACCCGGAGTCGAGGATTTTCCATGTCTACAAAGCTGATACAAACCTCACCTAAACATAGACAAGTTTTCATGGGATAACCAAGTAGTGGTGATCCTTGGAGAAGACCACCCAAACCTGAAAGGAGTCCAAATCTTCTCTTGCATATCATGTGACCCATTAAGTGAGAGGGCCATGGAGACGCCCAACTCACCCAAAACTATGCACCCCCTAGGAGATGCCCAATCCCACAAAACCGTCCATCTCCTAGGAACCCCCAAGCATCTAGAACCACCCTTTCCTAGGATCATGTGTATCCTAGGGAAACCAAAGTCTTCCCTCAACCAAACCTTCCAACTCTTAGGCAAACCCAAGCCAGCTCGTATACATAACCATGTTGTGGATGATACATTATTCTAAGGTCATTGTCTTTACAAAAACTTTTCAAAACTCAAAAAGCCTTGGAATATGATATTAAACATGGGATATACACCATACAAGGGTCTAGGAGCTAAAAATCAAGGTAGGTTAGAGCTCATCCTACCTCTACTCAACCAAGGTCGGCATGGATTGTGATACACCCCATCCATACTCCCTGAGCCACCACCTAAGACCAATTGGGTCAAGGGTGCCCTAGAACCCACTAAAACTGAAACCTATGACTTAGACCTCTTGTTTGGAGTCTAATTCATAGTATTTTTCTTGTAGGTTTGATGGAAGACCCCTCTTTAGAAAAATCCAAAAAATATATATATTTAGAAAAACCAAAAAAATCTAGAAAACTTTCAAAACCCAAAAACATTTGAAAAATCTGAAAATTCCAAAAAGAAGGTTTTTTGTGTTTATCCTTCTAGCATTTGTTTGGAAAAAACCAAAAAAATTGAAAATCTCAAAATCTCAAAAAAAAAGTCTTTTACATTCATCCTTTTAGCTTGTGTTTAGAAAAAGACAAAAAATTTGAAAAATATGAATACCCCAAAAATCTTGATTTGCAAAACCATGTACAAACCCCAATTTTGATTTTTACAAAGCCTATGTACATTCTTAAGCCAAAATCATCTAAATCCATTACGCATAACCCCAGTCTCTTGCATGACACTTTCCTAGAAATTAAAGCACTTGAGAGTGATCAAAGCAAGGAAGAAGATCTCCTCATCCATGAGGAAGATCAAGCCTCCGAGCTTTCCAAATTTCATAGAATCCTTGACTTTGAAAAACCTTCAAATTTCGTAGGAGATTTTCTAGAAATCAATCTAGGGAGTGAGTCTAACCCAAAGTGTCTCAAAATAGGTACTTGTTTGTATGAGCATAAAAGAGCATTATTCATTGTAGTTTTGAAATTTTATGTAAATGTATTTGCATGGACCTATGAAGACATGCCGGGTTTAGACCTTAGGATCGTAAAACATAATCTACCGTTAGAACCAAATACAAAACCCGTGAAACAAAAGCTTAGAAAAATCCATCCTGATGTTCACTCCCAAGTAAAAAAGGATTTAGAAGATCTTTTAAAAGTCGGAATTATAAAACCCATTGCCTATTCTGAATGGCTTTCAAATATTGTGGTAGTTTGAAAATCCAATGGAAAAATTCGTATTTGCATCCATTTTAGAAATATGAACAAAGCCACTTCAAAAGATAATTTTCCACTGCCAAATATTGATTTGATAATGGATAGCACTGCAAATCAAGAAATGTTTTCTTTAATGGATGGCTACTCGGGTTATAACCAAATCAAACTAGCGCCAAAAGATCAAGTAAAAACTACTTTTACTACACCTTGGGGCACATACTGCAACACGGTTATGCCTTTTGGTTTGAAAAATGGCGGTGCCACATACCAAAGAGCCATGACTACTATTTTTCATAATCAAATCCATGAGCTCTTGGAAGTATATATGGACGATCTTTTGGTAAAGTCAAAAACCCGAAGCATACACATAAAATTTTTGCAAAAGATTTTCTAAAGACTTAGGATTTATAAAGTGAAATTAAACCTTCAAAAATGTGTTTTTGAAGTGGAATTAGGAAACTTCTTAGGGTTCATGGTAAGCCAAAGGGGCATAAAGGTTTACCCCTCTAAGTGTCGAGCCATCATCGACATACTTCCACCCTCCAACTTAACCCAAATCCGAAGTCTCCAAGGTCGACTCCAAGCAATTAGGAGATTCATCTCCAATTTAGCAACAAGATACAAACCTTTCAATAGGCTTTTAAGAAAAGGGGTTAAACTTGAGTGAGATCTTAATTCCCAAAAAGCTTTCGAAAGATTGAAAACTTATTTAGTTAATCCTCAAATTTTAAAACCTCCAAAGCAAGGAAAACCTTTATTGCTTTACATTTCCATTCATGAAAATGCATTGGGTGCTTTACTTGCTCAATATGAAGATGATAGTCTTAAGAAGTATGCTATTTACTATATTTTGAAAACTCTATTGGCATATGAAAGAAATTATCAAGCCATGGAGAAAATGTGCTTGGCCTTGGTATGGACTTGCCAAAAGTTTAGACATTAGTTCCTAGATCATGAAATTTGGATAGTGTCTAAACTTGACCCTATCAAGCACCTCTTCGAAAAACCTATTCTAACAAGTAGGCTAGGTAAATGGCAGCTCCTCTTAATAGAGTATGATCTGAAATTTCATCACCAAAACTCCATTAAGGGACAAGCCCTAGTCGATCATGTGGTTGAGTTACCCCGTGAACATATATATCCCATACTCGATGAAATTCCTGATGAAGGCATCTTTACAAATGAATTTCAAAACCATGTTTTATCAAATTGTTGTAATGAAGAGCAAAAATGGAAAATGTACTTTGATGGAGCAAAGAACCAACAAGGGGCAGGCGTTGGAATCATTCTCATATCCCCCGAGAAAGGAGAAATCCCAATAGCATTTTGACTAGATTTTTCATGCTCAAATAATATAGCTGAATATAAAGCACTCATACAAGGACTAAAAGTTTTGAAAAATCTAAGGGCATCATGTATTGAAGTCTTTGGAGATTCTATGTTTGTTATAAAACAAGTTTCAAAAATTTGGCAAGTCAAAAATGAAAAACTCATTCCATACCACGAATTGGCCACCTAGTTGGTCGATTCTTTCAAATCATGTACATTGACTCATATAGGTAGAGAGGATAATACCATAGCTGATGCCCTCTCCTCTTTAGGGTATCTCTAAGGATCAACTCTACCATGGGCACTCGATCCCTAGAAATCCTCCATTTACCCACTCCATCCACCCATGATTTAGAGATTTACCAAAATAACCAAAATCCAATGAAAAAACCTTGGTTTCAAGACATTAAAAACTTTTTAGAAAATGGAGGATTTTCCAAATTTGCTTTCTTTAAAGATAAAGCTTTTATTCAAAAAATTTCAACCCGATATATGATTTTGGGAGGGGTTCTTTACAAAAAGAGTTTTGCCGGCATCTTGTTAAGATGTGTCGATCTTGATGAGGCTAGGACTATAATACATGAATTCCACAATGGGGAATGTGGAGGCCATGTCAATGCAAATATGATGGCAATGAAAATACTTAGGACTGGTTATTTTTTGTCCACTTTGAAGAAAGATTGTCATGATCATGTTAGGAAATGTCATTAATGTCAAGTGTATGGAAACGCCATTCATATTTCATCATCCACCTTGTACTCATTTGTGAGTCCATGGCCCTTCACCATGTGGGTATTTGACATCATAGGACTAATCTCACCAACTGCATCAAATGGACATAGGTTCATCATAGGAGCCACCGAATATTTTTCTAAATGGGTTGAAGCTACCTCCTTGGCTAATGTCCAAGGACAACATGTAGTGGCATTCATTAAGAAAAATATCTTGGGTCGATTTGGAGTTCCAAGAGACCTAGAGTCGGATAATGGCACCCCATTCAAAAATTGGAAGATGGAAAAGTTATGTAATACCTATGGCATTACTCAACACTTTTCATCGCCCTACTACCGTCAAGGCAATGGCCAAGCTGAAGCCACAAACAAAACTCTCATAAGCATCATTGAGAAAACTTTAGAAAAAGGTAGGATATGGCATGAGAAGCTAGATGAGGCCTTATGGGCTTACAGGACTTCCATTCATATACCCACAAATGCCACACCATTCGAGTTGGTCTATGGTACAAATGTCATACTTCCCATTCATACCAAATTGTATTCATTTCATACATCTCTTGCACTCAATTTGCCCATAGAGACCCTACAACAAGCTAGGATGGTTGAGCTTGATTTACTTGATGAGAAGAGGCTCCTTGCCCATGGATCATGCACATGCATACCGGCAAAGAATAGCCCAACATTACGAAAACTTATGAAGGCTCGCCACTTCAAAGTGAGAGACCTTGTCTTGAAAATCATCCATCATCATTCCCCACATCCACTTGGTAAGTGGCGACCCAAGTGGGATGGTCCCTATGTTGTAAGAGGGATAACCACAAATAATACATATTGGTTGATTGATGTTGAGAGAAGAAATTTAATAGACCCTATACATACTTGACAAAATATTATGTATAGGGTCTATGTTAAATTCTTTCAAAAAGATTTTAAAATAGGTCTCCTTTGAACTTCTTGAAAGAATGATCAAAATGGATTATATGGCCCTAAATGAGAGAATTGATGCTTTATGAAAAGTAGAGTTTTTAAAATTATTTGGTAACATTTCAAAAATCTTTGGCTTACAAAATGAGGCCTAGTTCAAAATAGCAAAATATTTTTAAATGATAGATGCTATTAGAAAATGGAATGCTCTTGGCTGAACCGAGTATCCAAAGGGATGAGTTTTCCCCATTTCATTTCTCTGCAAAAAGGAAAATTGACAAAATCAAAAGAAAAAGGAAGAAAACAAAAACCTCCAATATAGAGGTCTTCTAAAAAGAAAAGGAAAAACAAAAACCTCCAAAATAGAGGTCTTCCCTTTGAAAAAAAAGAAAAAGAAAAGCCAAAGTTCAAAAAAAAAAAGCAATTTTTTAAATTCTTTGCCTTAAACCACTGGACACTTCAGAACGAACCGTGGTAACTCCTTCCCGAATTCCTTATAACTTATCCCAATGGAAAAAGGTTTTTCGTTAAAATCCTAGAGTAGTAATATGACCTACTTATTTGGATTTCATTTTGTTTGAGAATTAGACTTTGTTGTGTGGGAAATTGAATTTTGAAATGTCATCCAAAATTTTCTAGAAAACCTCTATTTAAGGATTGGGTATTGAAACCTAAATGAGGGGAAATGTAAGAAATTGGAAATCCTTTTTAATAGAAACTAAAAAGGAGTTTCCGTTTGAAAAAATTTTGAAAACCCAAAACATCAAAAGAAACAATATGGGATTATCTTACTTGGGGCAGTCGACCTTCACAGGTTTCTCCTAAAGCTCATACATCTCATGAGTGAGTCTCTAAACACTACACTCTATCTATAGCACACACCATACATGTATCAAAAGATCAGCCATGCATAATCATGTTAGGACTAGTGCTTAGTATAAGTGAAGTCCCCTTTGACACAAATCCCCTTCCTTCACAAAAAAATCCAAGAACACGGATGCTATAAAGGAAGATCCATACTCTCAAGTCAAATTTTGGGAAGAAAGACAAAAAGGGGTGTCTTATTCTTTGACATTATCCAAATAAATTTGGATTAATGCCAAAGATGGGCATATGTAATCACCCTGAAAATTCTGTAAAGCATGCTCTCGAAACTGTGAAAATAGGCATATTTCAAATCCTTGATTTAAAATGAAAACTGTGAATTTCGCAAAATCCTTAAAACAAGGATTTTAAAATTAAAGTTTTCAAAATTAAAGTTAAGGAATCAAATTTGAAAATATGGAAAGGGATGAAAGCCATATAAAATCAAGGATAAGAAGAAATTAGGAAGAGAGCGAGGATCAAGGCGACAGTTGAGTTAAGCCCGCATCAAGCTTGGACCAAGCTATGGATCAATGAAGATCAAAGACGTCAAGCAAACTAAGCCAAGACTTCACCAAGCATGGCACAAAGCTGCCCCAAGTCGAACTTGGCCGAGCTATATCAAAGTGCATCCAACCGACTACCATATCAAGTCCAACCGAGTCCACTTAGTTGAATGAGCCTCTTTGACTGGACACTCCTTGATCAAACCCACCTAAGCTTTGCTTGACCACACCACCTTGGCTTTGTTTGACCAAGCCACCTTGACAAACCTTGACCAAAACCCCTTGGCCAATCTTCATTCAGCCACCTCAGTTTTGCTTGACCAAGCCTTGACCAAACTCCCTTGGCTAAACCCGTCTTGATCAAGTCACCTTTGACCTTGGCCTAACCAAGTCACCTAGACCCAACTCATCTTGGCTAACCCACGTGAACACAAAGAGGACCAGCACAAGGCCCACATGAGCACATGGGGCAGTCATGGAAATGGAGCAAGAGATTGAGCCAAAAAGCTTGACCCAATCCACATCGTGGAAACCTCTAGGCCTCCCCCCCTTGAGGAATATAAAAAGGGGTCTTGGGGGCACATTTCTAGCATTAAAGGATGTGTAGAGGGGTAAGTCAAGTCCCCTTTGGCACAAATCCCCTTCCTTCATAAAAAAATCCAAGAACACGGATCCTATAAAGGAAGATCCATACTATCAAGTCAAATTTTGGGAAGAAAGATAAAAAAGGGTGTTTTCTTCTTTAACATTATACAAATAAATTTGGATTAATGCCAAAGAGGGGCATCTGTAAACACCCTAAAAATTCTATAAAGCATGCTCTTGAAATTGTGAAAATAGGCTTATTTCAAATCCTTGATTTAAAATGAA
The DNA here is from genome assembly GCA_036023115.1 of Brasenia schreberi. Lineage (NCBI taxonomy): Eukaryota > Viridiplantae > Streptophyta > Magnoliopsida > Nymphaeales > Cabombaceae > Brasenia > Brasenia schreberi. The sequence goes on along the minus strand of JAYKKT010000078.1, from coordinate 16,272,495 downwards.
AACTATGAATTTCGTAAAATCTTTAAAACAAATATTTTAAAATTAAAGTTTTCAAAATTAAAGTTAAGGAATCAAATTTGGAAATTTGAAAATACAGAAAGGGATGAAAGCCAAATCAAATCAAGGATAAGAAGAAATTAGGATGGGAGCGATGATCAAGGCGATAGTTGAGTCAAGCCCACATCAAGCCAGGACCAAGCTATGGATCAATGGAGATCAAAGACGTGGAGTAAATTAAGCCAAGACTTCACCAAGCATGGCACAAAGCTGCCCCAAGTCAAACTTGACCGGGCTATATCAAAGTGCATCCAACCGACCACCATATCAAGTCCAACCGAGTCTACTTGGTTGAATGAACCTCTTTGGCCATACACTCCTTGATCAAACCCACTTAGCTTTGCTTGACCACACCACCTTGGCTTTATTTGACCAAGCCACCTTGATAAACCTTGACCAAAACCCCTTGGCCAACCTTCATTGAGCCACCTTGGTTTTTCTTGACCAAGCCTTGACCAAACTCCCTTGGCTAAACCCGTCTTGATCAAGTTACCTTTGACCTTGGCCTAACCAAGTCGCCTAAACCCAACCCATCTTGGCTAACCCACGTGAACACAAAGGAGACCCGCAGAAGGCCAACGTGAGCACATGGGGTAGTCATGGAATTGGAGCAAGAGACTGGGCCAAAAAGCTTGACCCAATCCACATCGTGGAAGCCTCTAGGCCTCCCCCTCTTGAGGCCTATAAAAAGGGGTCTTGGGGGCTCATTTCCAACATTGAAGGACATGTAGAGGGATCCCAAGAGAGAGAGAGTGTGTTGTAAAAAGAGAGAGGATGAGAGAAAAAGAGAGAGAAAGAAGGAGAGAGTGAGAGAAGAGGGAAAGAAGGGAATCGACCCCTTCCTTAAGCCATCGTCCATTGGATGCCATTGTAAGTTTGATCCTTCTTCTTTGCTGATCTAAATCTCTCCTTCTTATTTAATTCAAAAGGGGTTATATTAATGGAGTATTAGACTCCCCCCATGATGTAATAGAGTAGAAATGTTGCTCGTTTCATTCCTTTTACATTTATGCATTCTACTTGTTTTATTTCAAGTTTCTCTACCTCTCTATATGTTATATCTTCTTATATCTCATAATACTCTCTATAATTAAGCTATAAACATATTTCAATTCATTTTCCTTCAGTCATTTTCTTTGAATTAGCTGTGATTAGCTTTTAATTTTGGATGAATGCATTCACGTATGATTTAGAAACTAAAATTATGTTTTCAGCATCCCATAAATGTCTGGTATTACATTTTTCATTTACGAATCTCTACTCCAAATAATATAAAATTTTATATACCAAATCCTCACATACAGGCCCAGGTATAACAAAATTTTCAAGAATTTTAAGGCCATGTGTCATTATAAATAAAATAGAGAAAAATCGGACAAATTTAGAGTCAAGTCTATCCAGTCTGTGTTTTCTGCAACAGAGGTTAGGTAATCTTCCTATAACTTTGTCTCAAAGAAGACAAATATATTGAAAAGTCTCATTATAAATTTGACATCCATAGCTTTCCAATAAGACTAAATTCATAAAAATCGGATCTCTGAGCACCGAAATACAAAAGTTTCTTTAGACCTTTGTATTTTTGTAACAGAACATTATGAACGCTTAAGGAGAGGCATTTCTCATATTTAATTCTATAAAATCACAACACACAAAAATAAAATAAAAATAGTCTTAGGATCTTTACATTCTGCTCTACATACGGTAAAAGTTTCATGAATTTTGGAGATCTCTATGCTATTTTAAAAACTTCAGAAACAAGATCTGAAAAGAAAACAAACTTTTGTTTTTAGAACTTGAAAAGTTTTCATTCACTAAACTAAGTGCATGACTTGTTTGATTCAAATTGGCTCTAAAATGAATTTTGAAAACACACACCCTACTCAAATTAATCCTCAAAGTGTCTAGGCTGACCCTTGACTGCCAGTTAAAGAAGGGCTAAGACGAAAAGATTCCGCTTCTCCACAATCACTAAACGAAGTCAGAAATACAACTTTGCTAATTTAAGTGAAACTAGCTGGTACGCTCGCACAAACGACGTCAGTTTAAAACTTTTTTCAAGTCTCTACATAGATTTTGGAATAAAATTTTCACATCTACAAGGTTATATAGTGTTATATGATATACATGATGTTATATGTGAATTGCACACAATATATTCATAGGTTATATGATGTTATAGATAAATACTTGCTTAGTTATAATGTTACAAGAATTTCTCATAGGATATTTGAGAGCTTTGAAGGTTATATCACTAGTACAAATTTGAGCATTTTTGAAATGTGTTATTTTCATCAATCAAAACTACCAACTATCAAAAAAAACTAAAAATCATCGAAACAAGTTCGCTGGGAAAAAGTCTATTAGAAAAAGTTGCAACAACCCTAAAAAATAAGTGCAAAACTACCAAAAATACTCTACAGCTGAAAGACGTCAATTCTAACAAATACCCAAACCACCGGAAATGTTTCGTAGGACCATCATAAATAAATTTCTGTTAACAAAAAATTGTTCCATATGAAAAAATTCTTTTAAGAATGGACCACGGTTGGAAATGTGCTTATGCTTCTATTTCCGATTGGTTTCAATGTTTCGATTGAAAGTAAGTTTTCATCACATGTACCGAATATACAATATGAAACAATCATAACCCTCGATCTTACAAATTAATATATTTAAATAAAAGCATCATGTAAATAATTATATTAAGTATCAAACATACATCAAGTTTACAATTAAGCAAGTGAGCACTAGCCATATAGGCTAAAGTAACAATGATAACACATATATCATATGGGACAAAATGAATACATTAAGTCCAAAGTGATGAAAAGATAAGTCCACCATAGCCATATAGGACCACAAAGTGATAACAAGTACATAAATTCCTTAAGGCCGAATTGAATCAAGAGCAATGTCCAATATATCCTAAAGAAAAGTTTAATATTTGATAGGTTGTAGTCGATCATCTCTAACATTTCTTGTATTATGTAATTCCTACAATAATCCATTAAAACATGATAAGTATTGAAAGACATGGATAACTACTACTTTCAAAATAGCATATAACAAGGAATTATTTTTACTAAGACAATAACATGACCTTTTTAAAAGCATGTTAACTATTGAAAAATATAAATTGCCATTATAACAAAGTAATATATAACAAGGAATATTGTCTCAAGTTTTATAGGCATAGATGATTAGAGTTTGAAACATAGCTGAGATACTATTTCTAATGTATCAATGAGCTACTCAATGAATAAAATATCTTTGAGGCAACATTCTTGAATATAATTACCTATGATGGAAGGTTTTTCTCTATGTGCTCCTTCTCTTGCTCTAACTAATACTGATGTTCTGCGTTCTTCTCTTCTAGCTTGTATAAATATTCTATTTCTTTTAGCATTTATACCTTGACTTGTGGCAAAATAGAGCAAGGATGCACATTCATTCCAGTTTCAGCTAAATGATGTCTTACATGACTAACTCTACTATGCATGAGATGTCCATAAAAATTACATCTCATTGCCATTGTTTCTCTATGTTCTTGAACTTTCTTGTTGTAGTAGTCCTCTATCGAACATAAATGAGGATTGTCAGTAATTGATAAATATGAGAAATTTGAGACTTTGACTTTTGAAGGAGAGAGTAGGGACCTCTTGGAAAGAGAAAGTGAAAGAGAAAGTGGTAGGAAGCCTAAGAAGGTAGCCTTGGGGTTGAAAACAACCTCGGACCTCGAAAGTTGAATCGTTTTGGAGGAGAAAGTAGGGGGCCTCTAAGATTGTATTTGTGTGAAAGCTCTTATTGTCAATGTACAACAAGGGCACCAAATCATTTTCACATAGCACAATACAAAGACCAAGTGTAGAAGGAAATAGGCAAATCACAATGATGCCAATAGTAATATGTGAATATTAAGGACATGTATACAACATTCAATTTGATAAAGATGATTTCACGGTATAAAGATAGAGACAAAACACTTCTTTATCTGCTTAATTTTAACATGCAACATGCATTGGGATGTCGTCACACTAGGAATTCGACTCTTGGGTGGTGCATGGCTTCGGCCTATCAATTTAACTAAAAAATTATTATACAATCAATTGTTGTATAAAGCTTTTTGTTGAGTATAACAAATTTCTACAAGTAGGTTATACTAAAATAAGTAAAAACATATCATGAAAATAATCTAGCGAGGGAATGAAGAGAAAAGAGGGAGGTCAGTGGTATATTGCTACATTGGAAATAACGAGGCACGTGTGAGTGTTTGGTGAGGAAGTAGGGTGAATTGGGGGGACCGGCAATGAACTTCCAGTGCAGGATTTGTGAGTGAAAGTAGTTATATGATAGAGTGTGCGGTGTCTCTCAGTTTTTTATTGCACGCACCTTGCGTGGGTCCATACACACATGTCCGTCATCCACTATGTAGATGAAGAATGAGATTTGCCCCCTAGCGAACTCACACTTCTCCCTCTTCACTTAAAGGGAGTGCTTCTCTGAGTGACTAAAGACAAGCATCAAATGTCAGACATGCCACTTGAGAGTACTACTGTAGATAGTGATATTAACGGGGTAGACTACCAAAAACTTATCAAAAATATCATACAACATTCATCAGTTGACAAAATATCTTAGGAGTATTGGTGAAGCCAAATGGCTTGACAAAAAACTTATAAGTCCCATACAACATCACCATCATGGTCTTTGTCTCATCTCGGAGTGCAAACCACACTTGCTAGTAGCCAAACCTAGATCCAACTTGTTGAAACACCTAGCTCCATTGAGATAGTCAAACAAATCAGCTGCTAGAGGAAAAGCATATCGATCCCATACATGACCTTGTTCAAGGCTCTCTAGTCCATCTACATATGAAGCAAACCATCCGCTTTCCGCTAAAAGAGAATGGGAGAGCCGTATGGTGACGACAATGGAATAATAATAGCCTGCAACAACTCCTCTAGCTGCCTCCTCAATTTGGCTAGCTCTATGGTACTCATCTGATAAGTGGGGAGGCTTCGCCTCAGTCTCCAACTTGATGGTGTGGTCTGTCTCGCACCTAGACAACAATTGTGCTATCATGGTACCTAGAACTCCTCCAATACTGACTGAATCTCCATGGGAACCCCCTTGACCAATGCCTCAAATTGTCTCATTCTCGTCATGAACAATCGCAAGAAGGGTAGGACCACCCTATCTCACAATTGGATGGCCAAAAGTGTGAAATAAATTTAGGCGAGAACTCATCGATGTACATAAGTCCTCTGAAATGGGAGATTGAAATTGTCCATCTCATTCACAATGAAATCCAAGGTACCGGACTAATACCAAATACTTATGTGGCACGCCCTCGCCACCCTTACGATGCAGCCTATGGGAAAGTTCATAGTCTTTACACATTGCACCGAAGCTGAAATCCAGAGTTTAAAAGATCGTGCGGTGGTAAAAATAATCGAGTGGGTGACCCATAATTAGTGATCCCTCGAACCGTGCCTCCCGAAGGTCACCTCAACATAAATTAGGCCTTTACATTCTCCTTCTCTAATTGAACCACATAGCTTAAATCTCGATACAATTACTATCAAGTGGACTCACACGATCATCCATGGCAATGAAGGCATTCAGCTTCGCCTTCTTAGGGCAAAACTACATGGGGGTGAAATCCCTAGTAAATAAGACAAGGTCCGGGTGCGCGTTGGTAATCCTTGGACTACGGCTTCCTCCTTGTGAAAGAGAAAGATGTAGTTGCGTCACTCATAGTTGAACCACTCCCTACTCCCTAATGTCGTCCTCTACCATGTCACCCATCCTGATGCTTACCCTGTCCACCATAGTGATAGTCGTCGAGAAAAATCACCCTTCTGCATTGACCCATGGCTGAAAACTCTCTATGCCACAACTCTGCATTAACTCATGCCTGAAGACCCTTGTAAAACTGATATAACTTGTCATCTTCGCTCATATTCCTAACATCGAGCAATGTGACTGAAGCATTTCACATACTCGTGTATGTTGAAAGTATGCTTGAGTTACCGAAGTTGGCACCAGGCTCTCCATTTAAAGTCAGTAGGTGAAAATTGTTGTCGCAACTCCTCCTTAAGCTACAGCCAAGAATTAATTCTTGGTTCTCCAAACTCCTCAATGAGTGTCTCTCATATGTTCCACCAAACCTTGGCATCAAGAATATGGTGCAATTGCACTCGTCTATGTGCGTGGCCTTGAAATACACCTCGAATTCCCACAAAAAATTCTCCAACAACTTTCGGTCTCGAACTCCTTTTGAATGACCTAGGTTCCGGTACTTTTACTCACCAAAAGTCAATGAAGAAAGAGATGGAGAGACTGCAGCAACAACTGTGATTGCAATAGCTGCTGGCATACTCTCTCCCACCATATGAGCGGTGGGATTCTCCATTGGATTGTTGGCTTGATTTGCAAAACGAAGTACTCACACTTTGGCTTCGAGTTGGGCCATTCACGCAAAACGAAGTACTCACACTTGGTCTCCAAGGCAGCAATTTGTTTAGCTGTGTTAGCGAGGTCCGGAACATCGCCACTACCCGCAGTTGCCTTTTCCTTCACCATACTATTGAGGGTTGTGAGATGATCGAGCACTTGACAAGCTTCATGGTGACCTTAGCAACACAATAGCCAACTCGAAACAACTCGTCGACTAACCACCGAGCAACAACAATTTTCTTAAAATTCAGCAACAGAAAAAGGGTCCAGGCTGGTCCGTGACCAACTTTGGAGAGATGAATAGCTCGTCCTTCGAGCTTCTTCTCTTAACATGGTACCAATCTATACTTCTCACAACCCACTACCAAAACACACACTCCTGAGCCAAACTGCATATTAATCTCAACCAAAGCACCTAAACTTTGCCAAAAACTAGTTTATATTGTGATTTTCTGCAGCACTCCTTGCTGCCTTAACACCTGGCAAAAATCTGGTGATACTTCTCTCTGTCCAAAGACACTTTGGAACACACCAAGGATACAGGAATTTACCAGCAAAATTTTAGCTAAAACCGACCTCTACAACTCAAGCCATATACCAAACAAGCATGAAACTTCACAGGCTGTTTCTGATTTTCTACAGAAATTCGGTGACAGCGCCTCTGTGCGACTGATTTCCACCAGCAATGACTGACCTCTAACCACTACCACTGCTATGGGTTGGAAAATACATGAACAGACGACCCCAACCACCACTGTAATGGGCAAACCGCCACTGTAATGGGCGAAAATGGTTTCAATAGAAATAAGAAAATCACCTGATATCTACGATGACCCTGTTTATTGCAGAAACAACAAGAAAATGACAAGGGGCTTGAGCCTTTATTTATAATAACACATACTATATATAATGCGAGAGAGTGTATGAGGATAAAGGGCAAAAAGTTGACAGTTTTGAAAAAAAGAAGAAACACATCGCTCGTGAAGGATTATGACTTTAAGTGTGTGAGATAGACCTATTATCCCAGCTTATTGTATGGATTATGGAGTCAAACGACTAATGGGCATGACGGAATGAATTGATCACTCCGAATTTATTGGGAATCACGCCTTAAAAGCTAGGTATGGTATTTGTTATTTATTTGAAAGCATATAAATGGGCATGTGTAATCAAAGATAGAAGCAAAAAATAAATGATATAATTCAAGCTTTTTTCTTCTTTTACTTCCCCCAAGAATAAAAATAAAACCATCTTTTCTTCTTCTAGCACATTGAGTACCTACAATTGAGATAAACAGCCACGTTATGCAAGACTCATTCTATCATCTGATTGAGTCCTATTTTTTCTTGAGAACAACGATCATAATTTTCTAACATTCTCCATATCTTCTAGCATTTTTCTCGAACCTATCATGTCCAAGTGTAAGGCTACTACTTCGAACCATAGTAATATATATATATATATATATATATATATATATATATATATATATATATATATATATATATATATATATATATACTGAACACCCCGATACGAGCACACCCCTATGTCGAACTCTTGTGATTTCCGTTCAAGGTTCTTTGGATATAACTTCTAGCCAATAGAGACGTGTCTCTTTGTGCACTTCACTCAATATGGTTCAGTATGGGGAAATCATAGCATAGATCGAGACGATGTGAAATGGCCATACGAGGATTTAATCTGAAAATGGTCCCACATTTTTCTGTTTCCCAGGTTGGCAGGATCAGAAGTCCAGCTTTCGAAAGGGCCCACCAGAAGGTCTCCTGACACAGAGGCGGAAATGCCAAGTCGGATGCGCACGTGGATAGGGATGCGATTTGATTCTAGCACCCGAGTTACGACGACGTCGCGATCTGACCCTTACTGAGCCGTGGCTAGCTGCGTGCGAGTCTGTACCTCGATGAAAGCAGGATTACGGACAAAAGGGTCCGTCGCCATCTTTCGGCCCATCGTGAAAGCAGACCAGTACAATGAAAGGGCTGTACAGAAACCGTCACGTGGGAACTAGCTGCCCCGTTCAGACTCGGACGTGCCGTGTGCTGTGCGGTTGTTTGCATCTCGGAACTATCATACCGAGAGGCTCTCGCATGGCAGACTAAGACTCTTGATTGTGGTTGAACACAAAATTATGGAGGGATTCCATATAAACAATGTAACATGTCGGAGACTGAGTGTGAGAATAGCGATGATGAAGAGGCCAGTAGGGACGATGACGGGCATGCAATGGCGGATGCTACCCCTTGAAATTTTGAAAAATTACACTAAAACTAATGTTTTACGTGAATACATGGTTGAGATCTATGATTCACCCCCCCTAACATGATGAAATATGTACATCGCCCCTTCAAAACTATTTTGTAGATCAGCCATTGGGGACAAGTAAAGCGAGAGATATCATTTGATGATTGCGAAGCCTCCTTTGTCATGAGAATGTTAAAAGTATTTGAGAAAAACTAGTGCCAATGTTTCGGCCCCTTAGAGAAAGTAGCTATCACAAAATTACATCTAATCATCAAATCATGGTCATTTTGAGGTTGGGTCATTGACTTAATTAGACAGATCCATTTAAAATCGTCAAAAGGGCATACTTTCTTCATAGTGACAATCAATTATTTTACTAAATGGGTCAAGGTTGTACCATTGAAAATGGTGACCCAAGATGATGTGATCAAGTTGATCAATTGCTACATTATCTTTTGATTTGGAATTCCACAAATGAGTATAGTCGATCAAGGGACAATGTTCACAGGAGATAAGCTAACGACTTTTCTTGAGAACTTTGATGTTAAATTGGTGCATTCAATCTCTATTATGCATAGGTGAATGGTCAAGCTAAGGCTACCAATAGGGTGATTATTGATTTAATTAAGAATCACCTCAAGAACAATCCATGAAAATTACACAAGTTATTACTTGAGGTCCTTAGGTATACGAAACTCCAAAACCTGGGCTACTGACATGACTCCGTTTTGGCTGACATATGAATAGGATGTGATATTACTGATAGAGATTAAGGTTAAATCTATGCAAGTAGCCAAGATGAATAATTTATAATCAGATGAATATTTACAATTGTCGATGATGGAACTACATTATGTGGATGAAGATTGCTTGATGACATTAAACAATTTACTTGCTAATAAGTAAAAAGTTGCTTGAGTATACAACAAACATGTTTGAGTGAAACAGTTTCGAGAAGGAAACTTATTTTGAAAGGCTATTTTACTAGTAGCCCTAAAAGACTCCAATTTGGGAAATGGTCTCCCAATTGGGATGGACCGTGTTGAAGATTCTATCACGAGGGGCGTATAGATTGGTGAAAATAGAAGGCAAGAGCATGGGAGGAATATAAATAGTAAGTACTTAAAGAAGCATTATCTTTTGGTTTGAAAAGGACAATTTATTTGAAAAATTCAATGAATGTGATTATACGTTTATTAAACTAATTGTAAAGAATATAAAAAAAGAGAAGCGAGCCGATTATTTAGCTTGAGGTAAATGCCTTAACAATAATAGAAGTGGTTCTCTACCAGGCCAATTCATCTTATATTGTAGTCATCCAACACTTCTCATACTCCCATTCTAGAGCCCTGAGATTCTCGACTGTCAATGATTATTATAGTACTTGGTTCTTCGAGACGGCTTCTAAGTAAGCCTTTGAGTTTCAAAGTTTTTGTTGTTCCTCTTCATAAGATCTAGTTACGATAAGTAGTTCTTGGTAGCATAGGACCAAATAATCATTGAGAGGGAAGTTGTAAAGTAAGGGAGGCAACCTCGAGAGAGAGAGAGACTCTCATGATAGGGACTCTCCGGAGTGTTCTGCATCCTATTGATTTTTGTTGCAATTCTGATCATAAGGATCATAGCGACTCTCATGATAGGGACTCTCTGGAGTGTTCTGAAAGTCAAGGAGCATAGATTTGTGGTGGATCAAAGGCAGATCAGTGCTGGGAATCATATGTGTCCAAGTTTTTCAAGTAGCTATACAACAATACACATACCCTATTTATGGTGTTTTCTCAAGTGTTGTTTGTATCAAATCGTATCATATCATAAAGTTTTTTAAAAATAGAAAAAAAATTTAAAAAAAAATTTACAAAAGATCAAGACAATTCTAAACAATTTCTATAATTTAAAAGTTGAGTAAACATTCATCATTCGCTGTTCAAATTTTAATGTATAAGCATTTAAGGCTTAAACACTACACCTTTATTTATGATTAAATCATTAAATAAATAGCAAAATTATAACTTTTATAATTGAAAAAAAAATTGCATATTGTAATCAAGATCATCAAATAAATAATATTCATCTTCTTTTCCTCCTTGTTCAAAATCATCACCATCTTCAATAGCAAAATCAATATAATGATCCCTTTGCTAATATTGTTGCGCTCCTTTCAAATTGATCAATGGAATATCTTCTTAAGTTAAGAATGTATTTTCTTTTCATCTTCCATAATCCACTACTCTAAGATATCAAAATTATCAAGACTTATTGGATCAAATTGGTTCTCGTAACTATTTGAGTTTAACTCTCTTAATTCTCTACAAGAATGATAAGTAAATAAAAATTAAAACTAAAAGTTCAAAAATAAAACTTAATAAATTGAGACATTGAATTAAATACTTAATTAGTAACTCTTCGTAATTACCTCTATTGAAGCCACATGTTGGAATGGATAAAAAGTAGGTCATTGAGTCACTTATGTTCTAACTTGCGGATTTTGCTTGTATGGATATGTTTAAAGATACTCAAATTTCTTTCACAAAAAGTTGCATTAAAGGTTTGGCTCAAAACCCTCATTGTAAAATCTTTCAAGTTTAGGCAATCACTTACAAACCTGCTCTATGAAAAATCTTACAAAAAAAGAGAAATATAAAGATTTATTTTACTATAAATATAATATTTAATAAACTTAAATATTAAGATAAATGATTTATATGTTTACTTGAGTGCATAACAATATAGTTGTGAATGACTACAAGCAAAGCAATCAAGTGAAGAACATAATCATAGATCTCCATCTCTTATTGTATAGCGTATTCTCTACTCTCATCGGGGACCAATCTACCTATGTAATCAATGATACCTCTATTAAGATCACCATCTCTTTTAAAGATTATAAAATACCTAAATGTTAGATTTAGGCAGTAAGATGATACATTAATAGGTTGATGCAACTATTTATTCTATCTATTATCAATAATCTTCCACATGGTACATAATCACTCTTTCTTCCATTAAAATTGCTCCTAATAGATTTTTTAGCCTTATTCATGGCTTCACAAAGATAGCCCATAGATGATTTTTCTTCACTATCAGCCAATTTCAAAACTTTGATCACAAGAGTCATAAAATGTACTCTTAAAGACCGTCCCTAAAATCTCATTAAGTTTTTTATTTCTTCTATTTTAAAGCAACTCTACAAATTGTTGCTAGTCATGTGAGGTAAGCATTCTCTTCAAGGACTACTTTTATTTAAAAATGATCTGTACTAACAAGAAATTAGTTTAAAATTGAGTAGCAGTCATATGATGGTGCTCTGCAAGATTCCCTCAAAGTTGAACAATACTCTTGGACTTCGAGGACAGTCTTATCCAATAGTTATTCTCTCAACTTATTATAAGATGACATCTTATACACTAGACCAATGTTAGCAATGGTATATATTATTACTTAAAAATGAAAAGAATATGCAGCATTAAATGAAATACATGTATCATAGAACCATCTTCCCTATTAAAGTGTAATAGAAAATGGGCCACTAGGGCTCGTAGATTTCATTCCCTTGGCTAGGGCCCTAGTGACCAACCGAAGGGACCATTGGCCCCCAATAGCTTTCCTCCCTCTTTCCCTTCTTGTTGTTGCAAACTCTCATCCTTGATCTATAAATAGGGTCACAATCTTCATTAAATAATATCCTAATTTTGAGAATCATCCTTGGTTATTTGTTTGATTCATTTGTTGTTCGTTTGACTTGACTTGTGTGTTTTGAATGCCAAGTATTTGGTGTATTGATTGTTTGGGGATTCTTAGATCGTGATATTATCATTTGATGTAGACTCTTTAAGTCATTTGAAGAGTTATTTCTCACATGGCATCAGAGCCTACTCGAAATCAAATCATCGGGTGTGATTGCATTGGAAAACGTGTTCAACTTGAAGTGAGTTTGAAAAAATCATGCTTTCTTGTTTTCATCATTTTAAGGTTGAAGTAACTGTTAAAACTTGTTTTTATAAACAATGGAAAGCAAAACTAAAGTATTCTATTGTTTTCTTGATCTAAATTGTTATCAAAGTTTGACCCGAATAATAAAAAAGTATTTTTTATCTAAAGATTATTGGTATTATGTTGATGATACTATTCAAGAACCTAATTTGCTTTTTGATGGACTTGATGAAAATGAAATCATCAAGAACCAAGACAAATAGAAACAAGATTTAAAAATATGGGAAAATATGAATGCAAAGATCACTTATATCATTTGTCAAAATATAGATGAGAAGCTTAGAAATAAAATCAATATTTTTTCAAATGCTTTTTAAACTTGAGATTATTTTATGAAAATCCATTCTCAGGATTTTGTTTTCCAAATCCATTTAATGAAAAAAATGATAATACTCAAGCAAGGCAACTTTTGTATTAGAGATTACCAAAATAAATTTTTCGAGTTGTGAAATCAACTTTGAAGTTTGGCGAATTTGGAAAACTATAAAAAATGGATGAATTTTAAAAGTATCTAGAAAATCAATAATTCTTCTTGCTTATGTGAGTCTTAGAGAGGAATTTGAAAATATTTGATCCACTCTAGTTATGAAAGAAATTAGATTAAAAGCTCTAAATACTTTGAAAGAAACCATTCTTTCCACATCTAGATCATTGAGTAAACTTAAAGTCATACAAGCCAACACATGTAAAGAATATTTAAGGGTTAACTAGGAACTACATGAGACCCACGGTCTCATAGCCCAATAAAAGTATTGTTTTCTACTATTGTAAAGAGAGTGAGCACATCAAGACCACTTGCCCAATTTTGATAAAAAACCAGTAATATGATCATCTTGGAGAATAAAGAGGTATAAACTCTACCTTCTAACGTTAAGGCATACATAGAAGAGATGCTCAAAAAGAAAGCTAGCATATCCGAGAATGTGTTATCAATAATTTCTCAAGGTTTATCTTGGTTTTTAGACTCGGGTATATCCTTTCACATGATACACAAAAAGAATTTTTTGAAAAACACTTGCCAAAAGAGTTCCAATAAGCATGTTTTTATGACCGATGCTATAAGACTTCAAGTAGAGGAAGTTAGAAGTTTTGAAAATAAAGATTTCAAAATACCCAATAGCTGCAAGGTTTGCCAAAATTAGAAATTCTAATAAGCAAGTTTTTACTTGCCAAAAGGGTTCTAATAAGCATGTTCTTACATCCTCACTACAAGGCTTGCTTACTCATGCAATTGTTTTGAAGTGATAGCAGCACAATCAAGTGTAGTACTAGGAGAAAAAATGACTTTATACCAAAATGAGATCTTCCTTTAGCCCTCTCTTCTACCACTTGTAACCTCTTGAACAACCTTCTTTTTCTTTGTTGGTGGTCGAGAACTATTACTACCAACCTCTATCATAGCATCAGAAATAATGCTATCATTATCACCACCACTAAGTCCAACTCTTTGTAAAGGGATGCTATCATTATCACCACCACTAAGTCCAACTCTTTGTAAAGGGATCTATTTAACCATTAGATCAAAACATTTTTGTGTAAAAGAACATTGAACCTTCACATGGCCCGGCACATGTAGTCCCCATGTCCTCCCCAAGCTTTTGAACTAAGGTTCGTGCTTTACCATCTATATAAAAGGACATGTGAGATTCTCCCAATCATTAATATGTTACTAAAAATGCCCAATAGTATTCACGTGTACAAATCTCTCACTCGCACTTGACTTTCATATATAACTAAAGATATATCAAATAAGCATTTGGAGATACTTAACATAAATTAGATACAATTAATGTCACATAAATTTAATTAATCCAACCATCATTAATTAGTCATTAAGTATAACACAATGAAGATCCAAATTACTTTGTCTACATCATACGGTACAAAAGATGTATATATATATATATATATATTTCTTGTAGTGTCATGTTACAAAATTGTAACTTGGCCCAACATATAAAGTGAGACTTTACTAGCTGTTTTTTTCTAATAGAGCAGACGTCACGTAGATGTCGGAGATGCAAAATGCATGAGAGAGCATGCAAGTGGTTTCTCGCAACCAACTATGAGCTGAGACGAGAAATCGGAGGAAGTTGGAGCGTGCTATGTCTTGTTGTAGGTAGGTGCGAAAGCGAGTAGCGGTGGGCAAAGTGAGAGGAAGTCCTCGATCAAGTGCAACTGGGCGGTCCCCTTGCATGATTTAAATGACTTTCACATGAAAAAGCGATGCATGTTAAGTTACGTAAGTTTACATGGTACTCAACTTTGGATGAGGGCCCTTCTCTTTTACGCACCTCGATACTATTTTTCTAAGACTCGAGCAAGAATAGTGTATATAAAGAGTGAAATGATGATGATGGTTATTCAAATAATTAAAGAGAGATCAAACTTTAGGTTAGAGTTGACGTTAAAAATCGAGGCAATGTGGGTAGTAGACAACATCGGGTAAGAGCTAATCGATGTAAATCCAGTCTAATAGACAAGAAATTTAAGATCAAAACTAAGATCTCATATAGAGAGGATTCACAATCTTAACCAAGAAAAACGGTTAACAAGGATACGATCATGTAGACCTACTGATGGGTAAGGTGAGGCGGCCATCACATCTAAAATCCGAAATTTTTGTATGGGCCACCTCACATCTCTCGGCCTCCCCACACTTCAGAGTTATAAACTTCATTAGATTCAACAATGAATAGACCCGAAGCTGCATAGCCAAGCAAATACTCATATTTCCTTGCACAACATGCTAAGCTTGTTACGGCTTGTAGAACAAGCCTTTTTACCTTATCTTGCCTTACCGCTACTGTAAGCTTACAGTAAGGCCCCTCATATAACATATATATGTCAGAAGGTACAGATGTGGCAACATGTTTTCACCAAATCATAATTTACCTCGACAAAACATTAATTAAAAATGAAGGTGCACGTGATCACCAGCTTTAACATCAAATTCCAAAAATCTGTAGATATTTCATAATGCATTTTAGTGTTCTATTAATGCTTTTGATATGTTGAGGAATGTTATATGTGTGTGCATGCGTTTAGTGCCCATATGCATATATATGTATGTATGTGTTGACATATATGTATGTTAGGGTCCTCACTAAAATGTTCCCAAACATGATCGTCCAATCAACAAGAATCATGCAGAAAAAATAGAAATGCAACTTGTACTTGCTTTTGTACAATCATATTATAAGAACACTTTTTACTTTCTCTATTTCAATTTTAATGAATGGTTGCACTTAGTTGATGACTAGGGAGCACGTCATCCAGAAGATAAGCTAAAAGTAATTGAATACTCAAATGACTAGGGAGCTCATTGTAAACACCCTGAAATCCCACGAACTTCTCAAATAACCTGGTTTTGTAAAAGCAGCCCCAAAGGGCTATTTTGAGTCTGGAAACCCAGGAGCCTTCCAGACAAACCTTGTACATATGTTTAAACTGTATATGTTTTAAAATATGTATAATATAGTTTTAAAACCTTTTAAAATACGTTTTGAAAACCCCACAAAGCGGCTTGGCCTGATGAAAGCAGGACCAAAAGAGCAAAAGAGAGCCCGGAACCGGAGCACATGTCGAGCCCGGCACAACAACTCTCGTGTTAGATTCATCCCCAGGATCTCGAACATCCAAGCCCCTGTTATCAACAAATCATTTGAAATCATCTCCAGAAGGTGAAAATAGAAGCGGACGACCATGTTGGCGAAGACCCAACGCAAGACGGAGTACTGATGCTGTCAGGCCCCGCACAAACCGTTCGTTTCGAACATACCTTGAAGGAGCCAGAATTCAGCTTTGGATTGGATCTGGACCATATATATCCAGATCTCAATCCAAACATATATGTGGATTGGATTTGGATTTGGATCCAAAGATCCAATCCAAATATCCACATCCAGGGCCCACATCACCTTCTCATAAATGGAGGTGGGGCCCACTTGAAATTCACGTGGAATCTTGGGCATGAGAGAGAATGGGGAGGATTACATGTGAGGGAAATGTATTAAGCTTGACTTGTATGTCAAGTTTTGGGTTAATCATGTGGGTTAGCCTAATTAGTGTGGGTTTAAGCTTGTATGAACCTACACCTAACCTAGGGCTGCACCAACATGATGCAATGAAATCCATGGGCCATGCAAAGGGATGCTCCTAACCCAATCCCAAGCTAAACCCCCTAATCCTAGCCATTTACCCTAATTCCAGCCTAATCCTAACCTAATCACCTAACCCACCTCCCTAATCCATCCCTAAACCTAGCCTAATTCTCCTAATCCTGACCTAATCCTAGCCTAAACACCTAACCCACCTCACTAAACCTCACCCAAAAACCAACCCACCTAGCTAAGCCCTAAACCACTAAACCACCCCACCTAAAACCCTAGCACACCATATCCCTAAAACCACCTAACCTAAATATCTGGCCCCCCCTAAATATCTAACCCACCTTATTCCTAAACCACCACCACCTAACCACTAAACCACCCCCCCAAAACCAGCCCAACCGACCCTATCAAAATCCTATAAAAACCCCCCTTAGTGGGCGGGTTTTTCAGATTTTTTTGGAACTCCCTTTGGGCCAACCGAGCCCTTCCTCTCCTCTCTCATCCCTTGCTCTCCTCTCTCACCTGCTCCACCTTGGACCTCTGGCCAGCTGCACTCCACGCCACCATCACCTCCGTCCAGCTCCACTCCACGCCACCTGACTGCACCCACCTTCCACCCGGCTGCCTCCCTTGGACACCCGCCACCTTCACCTTCCTCTCTGGTTAGTACCCCATCCTAACACTACCCTTTCTTCACTCTCCCTCCATTCTCAGCCACCACATACCACCCCATCCAGCCAGCCACCATCTACCACCCTTCACCAATCGGCCAGCCACAACCCACTATACCACCCGCCAGCCCTACCTTCCCCTTTAACAGTCCCTAGCTAGTTCCCAGCCACCTTACCTTTCCTCTAGGACCTGTCCCTCCTTTCCCTTAGACAGCCTCACACCTTAGCTCCCCTTCCTTTCCTAAGCACCCCCTAACTACCCCAACCAAGGCGCCACAGCAACACCCCCTCCCATCACCCGGCTAGCGCCAAGGCACCACACCCGCAGCACCTTGCTTCCACCTGACCAGCACCCCTTTGTCGTGCCCTTCCGAGGAGCTCCCTCTTGCAACCCAAGGCGACACTCAAGCCCAAGCTCAAGCAAGTCACTTCCGGACTAGCTATACGTAAGTGCCTAACTCGGTCCTTGTTTATAGACTTGCTTAAGCTTAATTAAATTTGATACGGGGTTGTAATAACGGAGCATTGTCTCCCCCCGCTTGTAATAACGTGGCTTGGCACACCCACACACACGTGCACTTGAGCCTACCTCACTCTTAGCTGTACACGATTTTGAACACACATGGGCCTAATCAGCCCTTAAGATATAGACTTATTTATATAATTTAAGTTGTGTGGGGTTTTGCTTAAGTTGTGTGTGTTGTCTTTCAATTCTCGCACTCACACACATTGAGCTTTCGCTCTTATTTGCAAGACCCAAGTAAGGGTCGTGTTATATTTTTCCTTGGGTGTTTTACTTCATGTCGTGTGCGTAGTACTTCAATTCTACACTCACACACATTGAGCTTTCGCTCTTACTCCCAAGACCTTAGTTAAGGCCTATTGCAATTTATACTTGGGTTTAATTTCATGTCGTGTGCGTAGTACTTCAATTCTACACTCACACACATTGAGCTTTCGCTCTTAATCCCAAGACCTTAGTTAAGGCCATATTGCAATTTATATTTGGGTTTCATTTAAGTCATGTGAGTTGTCTTTCAATATACACACAACACCCACACAACACGTTGGCGACCTTTGGGCCCATATATATTATAAGTATTTCCCTTTCGGCTTAAGATTTGGGTTTTAAGGTTCAGCAGTGTGCGTAGTCTTTACATATATACACGGCACACACTTGCACTATTGAGCCTTTCCGCTCTTAAGATATAGCCATATTTCCCTTTCGCATTTTCCTTTTTGCAATTTCCCTTTTGTAATTTACATTTCAAGTCATTTCCCTTCCACATTGTCTTTCAAATTTCGGGTTTTCTCTTTGGAGTTGCATGAGTTTGCATTGCATATATGCCATACCACGAGTTAGGACGCATATTGCATCAAAGCAAACCCCATACTCCCGCTCAAAGTCACCCCACTTAGGTCACATGTTTATAACACACACCTAGTTGGCCCGAAAAGGGATAAAAAGAAAGACATAGGCATGTGCAAATCCATGTGAAATAAAACTTGAAAATCATACAAAAACAACCCGAATCGAACACCTCAAACATTTTCGTAGGTTCTTGTATTTAAAACTCAATTTTTTAAGCGTACAGACTGACCCTTGCGCAACGGTGCAAGAAAGTCTGCGACGAAAAGAGCTTGCTTGCGCACAGTCGCCACGTTAGGAGTCAGATTTAAAAATATCTCTTCGCTAGCTTAAGTAAGCTAGCTAGCACGCCTTTTTGCTTAAATAGGACTTAGACACACGAAAAGATTCGCTTCAGGCCTAAGAACCAGAAGCGGAAACTTTCTGCGTCTACACTCATCAAATATTTTTATCATTGTTGTTGTTGTTTGTTCATACAAGAAACAAGAATATGTAGTCTTTTATATACAAGAAGCTAAGAATGTCGTTTATACTGTAATTATAACTAATTCTACTAGATAAGTTGCTCCATATTTGAAGCTAGGCATATCCTGTGATTTAGTTGTCATATATTGTGATAATAATGCAATGATATTATTTTCTTAGAAGCAATCATTTAATGATAAGTACCTATGCATATGATATAACTCAAATGAATGAAATATCAGTGTCTCATCTATTTATTGAGGATATAATAGCATACCCCTTGATTAATGACATATAGAAAGACTTGCCTTCCAAGCATTTGATTCACATGTGGTGGAGATATGCCTAAAGCTCTTAGCTATGCAGAAAAAGAACATACATCATAGAAAAAACACAATTGAAAAGAGTACAAATGAAATGTTATGCAAAAAAAATGTATTGATTATGATAAATTGCATAGCATGCACAACTCGTTATGGTCATATTTGAAATGTGTAAACTACTAAACTAAGAAGGTGATATAATTCAGAAAGCTACTAAATAGTGGGAGAAATTCTCTATATGATGATTCGGCTAAGTGACCACATGAGAGATGTAAGCTCATACAGTTGATGTGGCCACTTTAGCCCCAATATATTATTCATGTAATTAAAAAGGCGAGCTCCTTCCTAATTAGGTAGTTTGTTCAATAGAAATCAAAATAATTCTTAAAAGATGCTTGACAAAAATCTATTGTTTATAAACTAATTTCAATTTTGCATGGAATGGGTTCAAGAGAATCCAAAAAAAGAGGCACGTGATTAGTCCCTTCTCCTAGGAATCTAATGATGGGAAAGACTAAATAAGAACTAGAGAGATGATCTTAACTAACATATCCAAAGTGATTATCTTGAGCACTAGATTTATGATATCCCTCTAAGAAAAACCTCCCTAAAGACATTGATCTAGGTGATTCAAGGCCAATCACACTACTCATCACGTGAATCTCTTAACTACAAAATTTTGCAAGTGCAAAATTCAACATAGGAAACCCTCAAGACCAAAAATGGTATTTCCACACACATAGAGAGAGAAGGGTTACCCTCTTTTCGTGTTGATAAATAGAGATAGAGGAAAAAGATTGCACTTAAGGGATAAGTTGGGTGTTATGGTAGGAAACCTCTGAAGATATTGGCTTTTGGAGATTAGAGTTGTCGTGCTCTTCTCCAAAAATGATGATAAATGCAAATGCCTTCAAGGCATGGGTTATACTAACTTTTAGACTTACTCTTCGCTTCTCGTATCAAAAAGACCGAGTACACAGGGTATCATCAAATTTGTATAAGATACAATGAAGATTTCTTGACTCGCCAACAATTTTTTCTTGTGAGACTAAGAATTACAATGGTTTTCTCAAAACAAATGAAAAGCAAAGAAAACTAGTGGTGAATTGAAGGATAAAATGACCAATACCATTTGCACTAGCCTCACATCTATATTTGTAGGGCATGCCTTTCTGGCTATTTAAGAAACATGATAAAGGTTTTATTTAATACCTCATAAAACGACAGATGAACTTATTTAATTCTCATGTTCTTTGAGGTAAACTCATAACTATATATATCTTCCTTTTTTAAAATGACATGTAAGAACCTTACGTGGCTCAATTGGTCATTGATGTATGATTGAAGTTGAAATTTTTTCTTTTTTTTGGCTAGGTTTTGTGGAATATGCTTGCTAAAATAGCAGATTTCAAGAGGAAATCTGTCACTTTTGTGAAGAAAGTGGGTGACATTGTTCGCTTAATACTTTCGGAAGTTGTTCATGTATTTATTATTTTATTTCAAGACTTCTTTTCTTTGTTGAAATGTGTTTTTCTGTTGCTGATGTTGAATGACTTTCTTTCTCACATTGCGTATGCAGGTCCTATTTTTGGCAGTACTGGTGCACAATAGGATGGAACGGATAGTAAAGAGCTTTCCTAAATGCAAGGTGAATTTGAGTAGTTGTGTGAGGACCTGACTTAACCTGCTCCATTGCCATTACCATAATCCCCTCTCACGGAGGAATACCAATTGTATATTGCCGATTTGATTTAAGGGGTTGCATCAAGTATTAAAATTTGTTAACCCAACTATGCAAGACCGTATTAGGTCAGGTCCAACTTTAGCTCCAGCCACCAATGTTAAAGACTTCTTTAAAATAACTTGGCTTTTGGGTACATGGTATGATCATTATACTATGATTGTCCAAGAAATCATATTACATGTTTCTTGGTCAAAGTTGCGTCAGGCAAGAGATGGTCTCTTTAGACAGGGCCGGTTATCCGGTATTCAGAACCACCTTGTTCCAAACATCAGTTCCTGTTACGGAACAAACGGTTTGGAAGTGGCTTTGGTTTGAATCTTTTTAAAGAAAAAATATAAAAGCAAACTGAACCAGCCGGTCGATTCCGGTTTGGAACCGTCAACCATCATATCGGACTGGCCGGTAAAATTTTCTTCTTTTAAATTGTAAAAGAAGAACCTTTGAATCGTAGATCATCTTTTTCCGAGGAGCAACTCTTTTAGAAAAGTTGAAGGGAGCGTCCGATAGATTCGAAGTACATATATGAGATCACAAACATGGCTGTTTGTAAGATTAAAGCTTTAAGGGAGTTACAGATGTATAAATTAATAAAAGAAAGTCTCTTGGATGACTTCCATGTGGTTTGTGACCAAACACACTTGTAAAGTTTTTAAAGTAAATTAGATGCCCTTAACTTTAGCACGAAAGGTAATTCACTTTCTTAGGTTGCCCATGTTCCTTATCCTTTTCGTATGATATATATATCCTTTCCTTTATGATAGATGACTTTATAATCATATCCTTACAAATAGATGAATTCTGTACAAGGTTAATTGCATTCAATACTTTGAAGAAATCCTCAGGATGGAGACAAGTACATCTTGACTTTCATCCAATCCTCCGTGCTGCATCTCTTCCCTGAGCTCTCTGACCCTCGCTTTATCAATGTTATCCTCATAACTGTGGAGCCAAATCAGACCAGCATATATATCCCCTTGTATCTCGAGTTTACCTGATTGCAGATTATGATAAATGAATTCTGCTTGCTTAAGATAGTACTTTGATACACCTCCCGACTTGCTCACAAGAGCTCTGAACAGAGCATTGTTTAAACTAACTGTAGGCTGGTAACTCCGTACCCCGGATCATTCTGTTATAAATCATTCAAGCAACCATGAGCAGATGCTTCGATATAAGAAATAATTAAAATGTGAAATGTTGTCTCAGCAGGTACCAACCCCTGGCTTACAATGACATCAAAAATCTCTCTTCATTTTGAATATTTCCGTTCCTTGCCCAAGTAATCTGCTAGATTGGTAGCAAGGGAAAAATCAAACCGAAACCAATGTTGTTGAATCATCCACTTACACACCTGCAGAATCAGTAGAACATCTGTAAAACATAAACATATTCAACTTTGAAAAGATTAGGAGGGAAAAAAGAAGATTTCTTCCTCCTTTTCTTTATATCACTTGTAACCAAGTCTCAATTATAAAATAAATAGTAATCCCTTTATCAGTTCTACTTTTGGCCCTTAAGTCTCTAATAGTACAATTTGTGAATGTTTCTACAAGCCTTCAAATTCGCCATACACTTCATTTCCAGAAAATAGAGCAGCAATGTACCCCTCAAGTGAGCTTAAACTACTCAACGCTTCCACCTTTACATATGGATGTGGGAAATATTTCTTGTGTCTGAAGTTTCTCCTCAAATTCATATATCTCTTAGTGTTGCCTTAAAGTTAGTGAAGTCTAATTTGTGATCCCCTGCCAATGAATTTACAGCACCTTTTATGAAAGGCAAATTCCTAAGCTACAGACGTATAAACAAAAAGATGGCAATTCCAGACATTCTAAGCCAACAGCATTCAGTTCATGGTGTTCTAGATAAAAATTTATCCAGACCATTACAATCAAGAACTTTATTGCGACTTCCAAACATAACATTGCATTTCTCAACTGAAGTGAATAATGGCTTTTCCAGTTACAAGCTCTCAATCAAAGCAGTGATATTCATATGTTACATGTTGAATTGAACTCAAGGCAAGGACATGAAAACAAAATTTAACAAAGAGACGATCAAAGAAGGAAAACGATAAAACAAGTAAGGTTAAACTCCCTATAACCAACAACTGAGCCCCAGAAGTTTTTTTCCCCTTCTTTTTGGAAGCTATAAAAAAGCAGCATATTGGACCAACTTAACTGCATCAAGGAAATTAGAAAAAAAAGAAACGAAAACAGAACATATATTAACCATCCAATGCGAAGTATTTAAACCCTAAACAAACATAAGGGTAGTTCCAACTCCGAAAGAAGAAGAAGAAGAAGCCAAACCCGAAAACTAGCATCATTCTCGCGAATCCTCAGAAAATGTACAATAACGTAAGTGGCATCATCTTGTCTGTTCCACTTCCTCTGAGAATTAAGTAGTCTGATGAGCGTAGCAGGCTTGTGAGGACAGAGTCTTGCACAGCCACGCGACCTTCGACCTCCTCCACTGCTCAGGGAGCTCCTCTAGATCCTTCACATCCACCGGTGGACCAGCCGGCGACCGGGCGTCCAAGTCCGAAGCCACCGGCTCTCTGGCCGCAAAGATATGGCCTTCGGACCCATCCTCCGCCGTTTCCGTGTCCTGCAATTCGAGGGGAGAAGCGGGAAGGGGGAGACTAAGGAGGTAGTTGCACTCTAGGTGTTGGTGATGAAGGTGGGCATGGTTTTGGAGAGGAATAGAAGGGAAGAGAGGTGGGTGATGGTGGGTTAAGGATGAGGTTTTGAGGGTGTGGAGAGAGCGAATACGCAGTTTGACAGAGGGAAGAGAGAAAGAGAAAGAGGGAGAAGGAAGAGGCGGTGTTTTGGAGGAAGAAAAGTTGCAGAACTCCGAGAGAAGATAACAGTTGGGTTCCGCCCTGCAGCAGCATCCTCTGTCCCTCTCTACTCTGTATTTCGATTTTCAGAAGGGGCCTTCCCTTTTCCCCTTCCGCACGAAAATCCTTTGTTACTTAAAAATTCGTCGACATAGGCACCAGGATGTAGCACGACGTTGCCTCCTCTTTCATTTTTCTTTGAATTTACTTGTCCAAAATAGAACACGAAATCGATGTTCTAAAAAGCTTATATGGCACCCTATCATAGGACACGATGCAATACATTGTCGATTTCAACGAATTATTAAAAAATAAAAATAAAATTTTTAATTAATTAACAAAAACTAGCTAAGTGTTAGAAAGTACAATCCAAAATATACTTAAAAATAATATTCAATCACATTATCAATCAATCAAAATAAATTGAATGAAGTGATATGTTAAACAATTTAATGCTACTAAGTAAATAACAATAATTAATCACAATTAATAATCACAAGAAGATTAAGAATAAGGACTAAGCAATATGAACTTGACAAGAGCAACTAAGCTACATTAGAGCACATAAAAAAAGATCACAATCCAAGTTATAGCTAGTCAATCATCCATTACAAATTGTTTGGAGTTTATGTTCAACTTCAAATTCATTACACAACACGTGGTTCATTCACCATATTCAATATAGGCAACAAAACAACAGTAATGAGGGTCAATGCTTGAGTTGCATCATCATCATCGTCATCTTTTCCCTCCTCTTCTATATCCTCATGTACTCTAACACCTCCAATATTATCATCATCCTCTCAAATCTCTACTGCAAGTACTCTCTAATTTTTATCCTCTATTTGACTCCCTCATTTAGAATATCAACATTTTCCTCTATTTGACCCCTCATTTAGAATATCAATATTTTGGTAACTATTTGGGGATATTACACCTTTTTAAAAAAATTAATTAAATACCTTCATTGGTCATTCGTGTGCCCACTAGCTATGATAGAACAACTTATAACTTTCCATGTCTCTCTAAATTCAATAGACTAATCACAAACAATTTCAATACATTTCTTGAGCAATATATCTCTCGAAACATGGTAAGTAGGCATCTCATAGCCTACTCTTATACAAATTATGGCATCTGTCATTCTTTGAAAGAAAAACAAATTTGCTACATTGAATGACTGACAAATTTCACAAAAAATTTAACAACCTTTAAATCAACTTTTCAATTATTGCCCTTGAATTCATTGTTAATCTAATACGTGGTTGAGCTCAAAGCGTAGTTTGTAGTAGGAAAGTGGAAGGTATTAGATATATATTGTTGCTTCTACCACTTTTATTACCCTTTCGTTGGCAAACAAGACCTCTTGCAGTGGAACTAACTCCATTATTACTACCACTATAGTACACTGTCCTTCCCTTTTCGTGATGCTTCTTTGTCTACTCAAGGCTCTCCTTTATCTCTTCCTCATAAACTTCATTACCATATTGTAGACACAATCCTCATTTCTGGTTCTTAGGCCTGAAGTGAACCTTTTTGTGTATCTAAGTCATATTTTAGCAAAAGGGCGTGCCAGCTAGTTTGCTTAAGCTAGTGAAGAAAGTTTTTGAAATCTGACTTCTATCGGGGCGACTGTGAGCAAGTGAGCTCTTTTCGTCGCAGATCTTCTTGCACCGATGCGCAAGGGTCAGTCTGTACGCTTGGCAAAGTCTTTTAAAATGTAAACCTCTTCGAAAAATACCCTAAGTGTTCAGGCTTTTGTATATACGATTGCAAATTTTATTACACGTGGGATTTGCACATGCCTATGTCTTTCTTTTTAAGCTTTTTAGGGCCAACTAGGTGTGTGCATAAGTGACCTAAGTTGGGCGATTTTTGAGCGAGAGTGTGGGGTTTGCTTTGATGCAATATGAGTCCTAACTTGTGGTATGGCCTATATGCAATGCAAACTCACACAACTCCAAAGGGAAAACCCGAATTGAAAGACAATGTGGAAGAGAAATGACTTAATGAAAATTGCAAAAGGGAAATTGTAAAAGGAAAATATGGCTATATCTTAAGAGCGGAAAGGCTCAATTGTGCAAGTGTGTGTCGTGTATATATGGAAAGACTACGCACACAGCTGAACCTTAAAACCCAAATCTTAAAGACATAGCCGAAGGAAAATACTTATAATATATATAGGCCCGAAGGTCGCCAACGTGTGCATGGGTGTTGTGTGTATATTGAAAAACAACTCACACAACTTGTAATAAAAATATTTTGAAGGCTTCATTTGTAAGCCAAGGATTTTTGAAATGTCACCAATTTGTTTTTGAAAAACTCTACTTTTCGTAAAGCATCAATTCCTTCATTTGGGGTCATACAATCAACCTTGATCCTTCTTTCAAGAAGTTTCAAAGGAGTTCAATTAAAAATCTTTTTGAAAGAATTTAATCTAGACCCTTTCGAGTATTGAGCATTTTCGGGGTCTACTAAATTTCTACTCACAATATCAATATATCAACATGTATTATTGATTTTTGTTGGCCCTTTTTATGACAAGGGGACATTCCTACTTGGGCTGTCACCTTTTTGGGCCTCTTGGGTGAATGAGGTGTATATGATGTATGATATGCACTCCATGCGATTCAATGGAAATACATGCTTTATGAAATGATGACAATATGAAATGTATTCCACATGATACGATGGAGATATATGTTTTATGAAATTGATTCTCCATGGAAGGTGTCTAGGGATGCATTTTTTAATGCCCCTAGTTTGATGGAGATGAATGATTCACATGGCCACATGGTGAAGGGCCATGGTTTTTCAAAGGGAATTCTGGGTGATGACATGTCCATGCACTTGACACTTATGACATTTCTAACATGATCATTTTTGCTTAAGGGTGGAAAAACATAACCAGTCCTAAGTGATCGTCATGGCCATCATATTTGAATTGACATGATCCCCACATTTTCCATCATGGGACTCATGTATTTATCCTAACCTTATCAAGGTTTTCATATCAACAAGATGCTGAAAATTTTTCTTTCCAAAATCATATGTAGGGTTAAAATTGTTCCAAAACTTGATCTTTTTGAAGAAGCAAATTCGAGAAATCCTCTCTTTCTAAAATTTTTCTTGGGAGTTATGAAGATGATTTCGATACTGGCCCTTTGATCGAAATTTATTTCCCATGCTTGATTTTCCTTGAAACAGTTTGTCCAAGCATGGTTTTTGAAATTGATTTGGAAAATATGCCTTCATGGGGAATTTGATCAAGTGTGGGGAATGTGTCTCGAAGAGGCACTTCAGCCACACGATGTAGGGCTTGTCCCTTAATGGAGTCTTGAGGATGAACTCATACTCCATTGAAAAGGTCTGCCATTTATCTTGCCTACCCATTAAGATAGGTTTTTCAAATAAGTGCTTGAATGAATCAACATTATTCCTTTTTCAGGACATGGAAAATAATGTCTTGAATTTGGAGGCCTACACCAAGGCCAAGCACGATTTCTCTATTGGCTTGATAACTTCTTTCACATGCCAAATAGATTTTTCGAAATAATATAAATGGCACACTTTTTATGGATATCATCTTCACATTGATCAAGTAAAGCACCCAATGCATTCACGTGATTTGGAATGCTTTGGAGGTTTTTGAATTTTGGAGGATTTATCAAAATCTTTTTGAAAAGCATCATTCAAAATTTTTAACCCTTTTTCAACAGTCTCTTTGAGGGGTTTTGCATCTTAATAGCTTAGAAGTAACCTTGGAGGTTTTGGATTTAATTCATATGGAGACATGCCTATGATGGCTCGATACTTAGGGGGTCGATTTCAATGCCCCTTTGGCTTGACACAAAACTCGAGTTCTAAGATGATGTCTAGACCCGATATTGTTCATGCACATATATGATTTCCAAAATGCAATGCATGATACTCATGTAAACATGCACATGCTATGGTTTAGACTCACTTCTAAAAATCCCCAAATTTTCTAAGTCAAGGATTCTACGAATTTCAGGAAGCTTGGAGGTGATTTTCCTCCTTGCATTGATGGTTCTCAAGCATTTTAATTTTGAGGAAGCTCTGGGCAAGAGAGAGGTATACATGGTTAGCTTTGGATGATTTTTGGGTTTTGAGTATATACAATTTTGGAAAGTATTTTGAAACTTGGCTGTGTACATGGCCATTGTTTTTGGAGTTTTTGAAATTTTTCAATTTTTTTATCTTTTTCGAAACATAATTTCAAAGATCAATATGAAAGACTTTCTTTTTGAAAACTTTCTTCCAAATCAAGAATGGGGGAATGAAACAAATTTCTTTTTGAAAATTTTCAGATTTTTCAAATGTTTTGGGGATTTTGAAGGTTTTCAATTTTTTTGGTTTCTAGGAATATCTAATTTTTCTAGTTTTTTGAAAAGGAGGGCTCTTCCATCGAACCTACAAAGAAAACTTCATGAATTAGACTCTAATCAATAGGTCTAAGCCATGGGTTTCGGTTTTAGTGGGTTCTAAAGGGCACCCTTGCAAGTGGTCTTACGTGGTGGCTCAGGGGGTATGGGTGGGCTGTAGCCCAATCCATATCGACTTGGGTTGGCTTTTGGTAGGCTGGGTTCTAGCCAACCTTGATTTCTTGCTCTTAGGCCCTTGTAGGGTTTATATCCCATGTTTAAGATCATGTTCTAAGGCTTTTTGGTTTTTGAAAAGGTTTTATAAAGTTCATGCCCTTGGGACATTGAATCGTCTATATCATGGATATATACCCGTTTTATTGTGGATAGGAGTTTGGATTTTGGGGTGGTGGAAGACTTGAGTTTCCACACGACCCTTGGTTGGGAGCTATGGTTTTCAAGGGAGATTTGGGTTCATTCATGGTAGGTGTTCCTAGGATGTTGATGCATGCCTTAGGATCTACCTTATTTTAAACTTTATTTCGTTTTTATTTTTGAAATTCTTTTTTGTGGTGCGGGACATTTGAC
The DNA here is from genome assembly GCA_036023115.1 of Brasenia schreberi. Classification (NCBI taxonomy): domain Eukaryota; kingdom Viridiplantae; phylum Streptophyta; class Magnoliopsida; order Nymphaeales; family Cabombaceae; genus Brasenia; species Brasenia schreberi. Next base: position 16,243,225 of record JAYKKT010000078.1, on the reverse strand, counting down.
GTACCTTAAAAGTCCTCATTTTCGGGCACATTTTGTGGGTTTGTGGGTGCATGAGTGTGATTCAATGCATCCAATGACCCAATTTCGAGAGGAGAGTTTAGAGGAGGATGGGTTTCAGGCATACCTCTTTTCGGCTTTTCTACCTTTTCATAGTGAGAGCAGGCCTTGTCCCCGGGTGACTCTATTTTGAGCTCCCATTGCTTTTCGAGGCGTTCCTTCTCGAATCCTACCTTTTTGTGACTCTCGTCCTTTTATGGGGTGTGGATTTTGTGTCCCACTATGTTTGTGTCCCCAAAATCAGGGACTTCCTTTCTTCCTTTTAGAATTTCAAAGTTTTGTTTTTCAAATTTTTTGTGTTTTTGAACATTTTCCAGATTTTTTTGACTTTTTGAAATAGGAAAATCGTTTTTTGGTTTTTCTTTTGAGGTTGGAGGGTTTGGAGGCTTAGGAATAGATGATTTTATCCATCTTCGGGTTTCATCTTTAACCTCATATCCTTCATTGAGTTTAGGATCAGTTTTCCTTTCATGATCTCTATGTGCCCGAGATATGCTGCTATGTGATTGATGTGCCTTAATCTCATGGGTTAAGGCGTCCATCATTCTAAAAATTTTTTTGATAGCAGCCAGCTCCTCTTGGGCTTTAGATGATTGGAACAACTACTTTGAGTTACACGATGAGGATTTCCTTGGCTTTTCATCCATTGTTTGCAAATTTTGGTGCATAATTTTGAAAACGTGTTTTTTGAAAGATTTGGAGTTTTACTTGTTTGATTTAAAGTTCGCTTAATACCCGAGTCCCACTGGGCGTACCAATTTTGTAAACATGAAAATTTCCACTCCCAAGTTATAAAACTCGAAGTGAACCTTTTCGTGCATATGATTGCTCGAGTGTGCCGGCTAGCTTACACAAACTAGCGAAGGTTTTTTAAACGATTTTTTGACTTTTGGCGATTGTAGGCAAGCAGACTCTTTTCGCTTTAAACCTTCTTGAACCGATGCTCAAGGGTCGGTTTAAGCACTTATGAACTTCGATTTTCAAACAAGTTTTTACTTCAAATTAACTGAACAATCAATGTTTTGAAAGAATTTGATTCGTGCACTCTTGCCAATTTTATTATGGGGTTGGATGACCCTAATATTCTTGCAAGTTTTATTTATTTTGGCCTGATATGTGTGTGGAATGTGTGGCCTGATTTTAGCGTGATTGTAACGAGTGTTCGAGTGATTTGCTGCAATGAGCGACTGCAGAGATGCTATAAATTCTATTTTTGATTTTTGAGAAGGATGATGCGAACTCACCTGAATTAAAATTGCACCCACTCTACATCCGAAGTAAAACTCAAGCGAATTTAAAGTGCATTCACTCTACTTTCACGAAAGTAAAACTCACGCAAATTGAAGTGCTTTAACTCTACTTTCATGAAAGTAAAACTCACCCGAATTGAAGTACTTTCACTCTACTTCCATGAAAGTAAAACTCACGCAAATTGAAATATATATATTTAGCTTAAGAGAGCGAAAAGGCTCGAGTGCAAGTGAGTGTAAGAGTGGAAAAGCTCGAGTGCTCGTAGGTGTAATCGTGACAATCCACCAATTTAAGAGTGAAAAGTCTCAAGTGCATGTGGGTGCGATCGTGTTCATCCACTAATTAAGAGTGAAAAGGCTCAAGTGCTTGTGGGTGCGATCGTGTTCATCTACCAGTTAAGAGTGAAAAGGCTCAAGTGCTTGTAGGTGCGATCGTGTTCATGCACCAATATTATAATATAGGGGGAGACTTCGCTCCATTAATACAACCCCTTTTTGAATTGAATTTAATGGAGAAAGCAGTTAAAAACCGAAGTTTAAAGAAACTTACAAGTTTTCCCCATTTTCTTTGGTCTTTGGTGCAGTCGGGTCCTTGGTGCAGCGCCCCCCTAGTGCAGGTGCAATGCCCCCTTGGTGCGGTTGTAACGCCCTTTTGTGCGGTCGGGTTTAGGCACTCACCTTGGCCAAGAGGCTTCACGTGAACCACCTTGAGCTCCAACCTCTCTCCTTCTTCTTCAAGCCTCCAACCCCTTTTCTTCAACCCCCTTGGCCCTATTTATACGCCAATAGTGAATCTTTTGGATTGGGTTTGGATCCTTGGGTCCAACTCGATCCAATTTTTAGTGGGACATAAATTTGGATCTTTTGGTCTAGATCCAATCTAATTTTTTTGTCTTCTTGTGGGGTTTGGATTTGGATTTACTTTTAGTCCAGATCCAATCCAAAATTTTTCTTTTGAGTCCTTTGGTGCATGAAATGGATAGTTTTTAAGCGAGCTCCGGTTCCTCGGTGACTCGATTTTAGAGTGGGTTTTTTCCAGCCCCTTTAACCGACCAATGCTTATTTTTAGGACTTTTCTTTTGAGGCTTGATTTAATCTGTCTGGCCTTGTCTTGAGCTTATTTTTTATGAGGTCGATCCTAGATTTTCAATCGGACTCTGATTTTCATTTTGACAAGCCCGATTCTTGCTTTTTGAGGGTTTCATGAGGATCTTGATTTCATTTTGCCTTTTTGAAGTTGAACTTGCTTCGATATGAACACAGGATTCGATCTTCAATCTGGCTTTCATCCAAACAGGCTTGACCCATCCTTCACTTTTTGACTTGACCTCGAGCACATTGAAAAGCCAAAAAAATGCGTCATTGGGACAAATAAAAAAAAAATCTTGAAAAAGTAAAAAGATTTGAAAAGCGAAAAGTTACAAAGGTCAAAATTTTGAAAATTGAAAGTGAAGTCTACATTTCTAGGCACATAAGCAGAGTAGGGCATGAGATTCACTTCACACAAATCACTCCAAATTTTTCACAAACATTTACTCCGATGGGTTTCATTCCCATGAGCACCACTTTACACATACAAGAGAATGAGTGTTGCACATACATAGGCTTGGAAGATGAAATCTAAGACCTCAAAATGCAACAGGAGCTCGAAGCCATGCATGAGCTACAGCACCCTCAAGACGCCTACAAGGAAGTTTGCTCTCACCATGAAAAGATAGACAAGCTTAAAAAAAGTATATCTGAAACTCATTTCTCTCAAAACTCTCTACTCGATCCTCCTCTTTGTTATGTAGGACCGGTAGATCATTCATATGCATTCCATATATCAAATTACACTCATGCACCCACAAACCCACAAGACGTGCCAAAGAATGTAGATTTTCAATGTGCGTCGAATGTCAAGCACCAACAAAAAGAATTTCAAAATGAAAAATAATATCAAAATAAAAATAAAAACATGATAGACATGGTTACTCCTAAGGCATGCATCGACATCCTAGGACCCAAAAGAAGATTTATAACATCGAATGTAGAGTGGGTGCAATTTCAATTCGGGTGAGTTTGCATTATCATTCTCAAAAACCCAAAAGAAGATTTATAACATCTCTGCATCCGCTCATTGCGGCAAATCGCTTGAACCCTCGCTCCAACCATGCTAAAACTAGGCCACATATTTCACAGACACATCAGGCCTAAATAAATAAAACTTATAAGAATCTTAGGGTCGTCCAACCCCGTGATAAAATTGGCAAAAGAGCACAAACCGAATTCGTTCAAAACACTTGTCGTTTTGAAGTAAAACTTGTTTGAAAAGCGAAGTTCCTAAGCGCTTAAACTGACCCTTGAGCATCGGTTCGAGAAGGTTTAAAGCGAAAAGAGTCTGCTTGCCTACAATCGCCAAATGTCAGAAAATCGTTTCAAAAACCTTTGCTAGTTTGAGTAAGCTAGCTGGCACGCTCGTGCAAGCGTAGGCACGAAAAGGTTAACTTCGAGTTTTCTAACTTGGGAGTGGAAATTTTCATGTTTACAGAACCTTTTAATAGGCTTTTGAGAAAAGGGGTTAAATTTGAGTGGGATTCCGATTGCCAAAAAGCTTTTGAAAGATTGAAAACTTATTTGGTTAATCCTCGAATTTTAAAACCTTGAACGCAAGGAAAACCTTTATTGCTTTACATTTCCATTCATGTGAATGCATTAGGTGTTTTACTTGCTCATTATGAGGATGATAGTTTAAAAGAATATGCTATTTACTACATTTCGAAAACTCTATTGTCATATAAAAGAAATTATCAAGCCATAGAGAAAATGTGCTTGGCCTTGGTATGAGCTTGCCAAAAGTTTAGACATTACTTCCTAGATAATGAAATTTGGATAGTGTCTAAACTTGACCCTATCAAGCACTTTTTTGAAAAATCTATCATAACGGGTAGGCTAGGTAAATGGCAGCTCCTCTTAATAGAGTATGATATGAAATTTAAGCACCAAAACTCCATTAAGGGACAAGCCCTAGCCGATCATGTGGCTGAGTTACCCCTTGAAGTTACATATCCCATACTTGATGAAATGCCCGATGAAGACATCTTTGCAAACGAATTACAAAACCATGTTTTATCAAATTATTGTAATGAAGACCAAGTATGGAAAATGTACTTTGATGGGTCAAAGAATCAACAAGGGGAAAGCATGAGAATCATTCTCATATCCCTGGAGAAGGGAGAAATCCCAATGGCATTCCGGCTAGATTTTTCATATTCAAATAATGTGGTTGAATATGAGGCACTCATACAAGGCCTAAAAGTTTTAAAAAATCTAGGGGCATCATGTATTGAAGTCTTTGGAGATTCCATACTTGTTGTAAACCAAGTTTCGAAAATTTGGCAAGTCAAAAATGAAAAACTCATTCCTTACCCTGAATTGGCCACCCAGTTGGTCGATTCTTTCAAATCATGCGCACTCACTCACATAGGTAGAGAGGACAACACCATAGCCGATGCCCTCTCCTCTTTAGGGCATCTCTAAGAATCGACCCCACTATGGGAACTCGATCCTTAGAGATCCTACATTTACCCATTGCATCCACCCATGATTTAGAGATTTACCAACATGAACAAAATTTAATTGACAAACCTTGGTTTCAAGACATTAAAAAAAATTAGAAAATAAAGGATTTCTCGAATTTGCTTCCTTTAAAGGTAACACCTTTATTCGAAGGATTTCAACCCGATATGTGATTTTTGGAGGAGTTCTTTATAAAAAAAGTTTTACCGGCATCTTGTTGAGATGTGTCGGCCATGGTGAGTCTAGGACCATTATGCATGAGTTCCACGATGGAGAATGTGGAGGTCATGTCAACGCAAATATGATGGCCATGAAAATACTTAGAGTAGGTTATTTTTGGTCCACTTTAAAGCAAGATTGTCATAACTATATTAGGAAGTGTCATCAATGTCAAGTGCATGGAAATGCCATTCATATTTCATCATTCACATTGCATTCCATTGTGAGTGCATGGCCCTTCACCATGTGGGCATTTGATATCATTGGACCAATCTCACCTACTGCATCACATGGACATAGGTTTATTTTAGGAGCCACTGAATATTTTTCTAAATGGTTGAAGCTACCTCCTTGACTAATATACAAGGACAACATATAGTGGCATTCATTAAGAGAAATATCTTGGCTCGATTTGGAGTTCCAAGAGACCTAGTGTCGGACAATGGCACCCCTTTCAAAAATGAGAGGATGGAAAAGTTATGTAATACATATGGCATTACTCAATACTTCTCTCATCGCCCTACTACAAACGACCAAGCTGAAGCCACAAACAAAACTCTCATAAGTATCATTGAGAAAACTTTAGAGAAGGATAGGACATGGCATGAAAAGTGAGATAAAGTCTTATAGGCTTATAGGACTTCCATCAGTATACCCACAAATGCCACACCATTCGAGTTGGTCTATGGTATAAATGGTATACTTCCTATACATACCAAATTGCATTCATTTCATACATCTCTTGCACTCGATTTGCCTATGGAGACCCTATAACAAGCTAAGATGGCTGAGCTTGAGTTACTTGATGAGAAGAGACTCCTTGCCATGGATCATGCACATGCATATAGGCAAAGGATAGCCCGACACTATGAAAAGCATATGAAGGCTTGCCACTTCAAAGTGAGAGACCTTGTCTTGAAAACCATCCACCATCGTGACCCACATCCACTTGAAAAGTGGCAGCCCAAGTGAGATGGTCCCTACGTTGTGAGAGGAACAACCTCAAATAATGCATATTGGTTGATTGATGTTGAGGGAAGAAATTTAGTAGACCCTATAAATGCCCAATATAGGGTATTCTTTAAATTCTTTTGAAATTTTTTTTAAAATGGGTCTCCTTTGAACTTCTTGAAAGAATGATCAAAATGGATTATGTAACCCTAAATGAGGGAATTGATGCTTTATAAAAAGTAGAGTTTCAAAATCATTTGGCAACATTTTAAAAATCTTTGGCTTACAAAATGAGGCCTAGTTCAAAATAGCAAAATATTTTCAAATGATAGATGCTATTAGGAAATGGGATGTTCTTGGCTTAATCGAGTATCCAAAGGGATAAGTTTTTCCCATTTTATTTCTTTCCAAAAAGGAAAATTGGCAAAATCAAAAGAAAAAGGAAGGAAATAAAAACCTCCAATATAGAGGTCTTCCAAAATCAAAAGAAAAGGAAGAAAATAAAAACCTTCAATATAGAGGTCTTCCAAAAAAAAAAGGAAAAACAAAAACCTCTAAAATAGAGGTCTTCCATTTGAAAGAAAAGAAAAAGAAAAGTAAAAGCTCAAAAAGAGCAATTTTTTATCTCTTCGCCTTAAACCACGGGATGCTTCAGAAGGGACCATGGTAACTCTTCCCCAAATCCCCTATAGCTTACCTTAATAGAAAAAGGTTCTCCAATGAAATCCCAGAGTAGGAATAGGACCTACTTATTTGAATCTCATTTTGTTTAAGAACTAGACTTTGTTGTGTGTGAAATTGAATTTTAAAATATCATTCAAAATTTCCTACAAAACCTCTACTAAGTAGTGGGTATTGAAACCCGAGTAAGGAGAAATGTGAGAAATTGGAAGTCCTTTTGATAGAAACTAAAAAGGAGTTCTCATTTGAAAAGAAATTTTGAAAACTTGAAACATCAAAAGAAACAATATGGGATTATCTCACTTGGGGTAGCCAACCTTCATAGGCTTCTCTTCAAGCTCATACATCTCATGAGTGAGTCTCTAAATGCACACTCCATTTACATCACACACCATGCATGCATACATCCATCAAAAGGTTAGTCATGCATGATTATCCTAGGACTAGTGCTTTGTTTAAACTAAGTCCCCTTTTGGCTAAGATCCCCTCCTTCACAAAAATCCAAGGAATGGATACTTTAAAAAGAAGGGAAGATTCATACTCTCAAATCAAATTTTGAGAAGAAAAAGCAAAAAGAGTGTATTTCTTCTTTGCCATTATCCAAATAAATTTGGAATAATGCCAAAGAGGGGCATCTATAAACACCCTAAAAAAAATTTAAAAGCATATCCAAGCATGGTCTCAAAATTTTGAAAATAGGTTTGTTTTAAATCCCTAATTTAAATGAAAATTGTGAATTTCACAAAATCCCTAAAACGAATATTTCAAAATCAAATGTTTTCAAAATTGAAGTTACGGAATCAAATTTGAAAATTTGAAAAGATGTTGAGGGATTAAAGCCAGGTCAAGCAGGAATAAGAACGAATCGTCCCTACCGAAGATTCGGGATGGGAGCGAGGATCAAAGCAACAGTCAAGTCAAGCTCACATTAAGCAAAGACCAAGCTCATGTGAACCAAGACGAAGGACCTAGTTTTGAATGGGCTAGGAAAGTTGAAACCAAGATGTGTTAGGCCAAATCAAGAGCCTAAGGTCAAAGGCAAAAGACTCGATTTATAATCAAGTCAAACAAGTTGATGTGTGGACTCAAATGAAGACATGAACCAATCCAAGACTCCATCAAATATGGTACAAGGTTGCCCTAAGTTGAACTTAGTCGGGCCACGTCCATCCAGTTGACTGCACCAAATCAAGTCCAACCGATCATATTCAGAAGCACTCAGCCGAACCTACCTTGACCAAAGGCACTTGGCTGCATCAAGGCTGGACTGACCTAGCCACATAGGGCTGGGCTAGCATTGACCAAGGGATGACCATCAAGAGGCCATGTGAAGGCTATGTGGCCAACCAAGGATCGGATCAAGGCTTGGGCTCCAAAGACCCACCCAATCCAAATCGTTGAAGGCTCTAAGCCTTCCCCCCTTGAGGCTTATAAAAAGGGATCTTGGGGGCTGTTTTCCAACATTAAAGGAAGAGTGGAGAGAGCCTAAGAGTGAGAGAGGGAGAGTTGCAGCAAGAGAGAGAAAGAGAGGGAAAGAAAGAGAGAGGAAGAGAAAGGAGAAAAGGAAGGAAGGAGTCGATCCCTTCCTACTTCACTCACATTCATCACCCACTAAGGTCCGATTGCAAGGTTTTATTCTCATCCTTTACTTACTTTAATCTCTCCTTATTCCCATTCAATTAAAAGGGGTTGTATTAATGGAGCAATTGTCTCCCCCTATGATGTAATAGTGTAGTAATGTTGTCTATTTCATTCCACGCCTATTACATATTTGATTTCAAGTTTCTCTACCTCTCTATATGATATACTCTCTTATATCTTTTAATCCTCTCTATACTTAAGCTATAAATATATTTCAATTAATTTCTCTTAAGTCATTTGCTTTAAATTTCTTGTGATTAGTCTCTTAATTTCAAACAAAATGCATTCACGTATGTTTTAAACACAGAAATCCATTTTCAGCATCCTCCATACGTCTGATATTTTATTTTTCATTTCTGTCTCTCTACTTCAAATGATCTAAAATTTGGTACACCGAATTCTCACCCAAAGCTCACATATAATAAAATTTTCAAGAATTTTGGAGCCGTGCATACATGTAATTAAAATCGGGGAAGATCGGAAAAATTTATAGTTAAATTTGTCAAACTTGTGTTTCTTATAATAGAGCTTAGGTTATCATCACATAACTCTATCTATGATGAACCAATTTTAGTGAAACTTATCTCATTGGAAATCTGATATCCATAGCTTTCCAACAAGACTAAATTCACAAAGATCGAGGCTCTGTGCACCGAGATACAGACGTTTCTTTAAACATCTATATTTCTGTAATAGATCAGTTTTGAGTGCCTGAGCAGAGACACATTCTTGATTTAATTATACACAATTATAGCACATAAAAATAAAATAAAAATAGTTCCAGAATTTCCATATTCATTTTTTTTCATTATAAAATTTTTCATGAATTTTGGAGATTCAAAAACTATTCAAAAAAAATTGAAAATAAGTTTTGAAAAAAGAACTAGTTTATATTTTTCAGAACTTTGAAAATTTTCCCTTCATAGGCAAAGTGCATGTTTTTGGTTAATTTAAGTTGATTTGAAAGTGAATTTTGGAAACACACACCTTGTTTAAATCAATCCTCAAAGCGTTTAGGTTGACCCTTGAGCGTCGGTTCAAGAAAGCCTAAGACGAAAAGATCTCGCTTCCCTACAATCACTACACGAAGTCAGAAAATTACTCTTTGCTAGTTTAAGCAAACTAGTTGGCACGCTCGTGCACGACGTTAATTGAAAACTTATTTCAAGTCTCTACATAGACTTTGGAGTAAAACTTTACTTCTACACCTTTCATGAGCCCCAGCACTAAAATTGAGGTGGCATTTAATAGCTGAAGTCTTTGACTGGTCGACATCACCCTAAATCCAATGGTCTTCTCAAAGGTGGATGAAACCAAGGAATAGTTCATCCTCGAATCCACCAAGGCCCTTAAACTACGAGCCTAATAAGAACCTCTACAAAGTTAAGTGCTCGGTGTGGTTACTCCATCACACTATGTTGAGAACCTGAAATTTGTTGACCTAGATCACATCATCGTCTTGTGCGATGAGACTCCCACCAGCATGCTTGCGTTCCTCAACCTCCTCAATCAACAAAGCTACTAGCTTTGCTCATTTGGGCAAAACCCTGGTGAGGTGTGGGTCATTACAGACAAAGCATGGCCCAACTCCCTTTGAACCACTTGCATATGGAGGCACTTACATTCACTGAAAAAGATGGTGTGATGCCGCCTATTACTGAAATCGAATCCAAATGGCCCTACTGAAATGTACCTAGCTGGCCTCCCTACTGCCGTGAGCCATTCTTCTTCTAGTTGCCACCTAAACTAGGCCATTCCTTCTTTCAAACTGATCGGCCATCATAATCTCTCGAACTCCTCATGTCCACAAAATATTCTACTGTTAGAGTTGATCTCTTATGGATGGTACGGTTCTTCAGTAGTCAGCACTCAAGAGATTGAATTTAAAAATAAAAAAAAGTTAGGATAGGCTATTCTTTAAGGTGTGATAAACACGAACCTTTAGATTTATTTTCCACCATCGATGTCAAATAATTGAATACAATGTACCCAAGCAAACACCTTTAAGATACAACGAACACCCTTGGTTTGTCTTGCACGAATGCAACCGAGTCATAGACAAACCAACAAAACAAAGATAATGATATTATAAATCCAATTGGCACTACAATAAGACTTTCAACTCTCTTGAAAAACTAAGTAGAAAATGACACACAATGAGAGAAAAAGTTTGATGAATCTTGTTTATAATACCACTATATATAGACATGGTAAAGAGGTAACTCATAATATGTTGTTACTAACTAGCATAATTGTCACTCAAGTAGATGACCCTTAATGCTATAACATGGCTAGAATTATCACTCAAATAATGTCAAAATATGACTAAAAATGCTCATGAGTTACAACCACTATATGTCATACTAATGAGTACAATTATCACTCATGTAAGTAACACTTAATGTCATGACTGTAAAATGCTCATGAGTTATAACCACTACATGTCCTACTAATGAGAACATTAATCACTTAAGTAAGTGACTCTTAATGCCACAACATGTCTACAGATATAACCTTCACCAAATATATTTTGGTATTTTGAAAATCACCCAACAATCTCACCATTTTCATAATACATTTGAACAAGTCATCATTTTGAAAATCTTATAATTTCGATAAAGGTATCTCATGATTTGAACCCTTACATAGCAAAACATAGATTTTAGTCATTCGAATTGAATAGTAGATAAGCTTGGAACTATTTAATCCCATTGAACAAGTGTACATGTTTTACATATAAGATTCTAATATCGTTACTGTAAACATGAAAATTTTCACTCCCAAGTTAGAAAACTTGAAGTGAACCTTTTCGTGCCTACGATTGCTCGAGCGTGCCAGCTAGCTTACTCAAACTAGCGAAGGTTTTTAAACGTTTTTTTGACTTTTGGTGATTGTAGGCAAGCGGACTCTTTTCGCTTTAAACCTTCTTGAACCGATGCTCAAGGGTCGGTTTAAGTGCTTAGGAACTTTGATTTTCAAACAAGTTTTTAGTTCAAATTAACTAAACGATCAGTGTTTTGAAAGAATTCGGTTCGTGCACTCTTGCCAATTTTATTACGGGGTTGGATGACCCTAATATTCTTGCAAGTTTTATTTATTTTGGCCTGATGTGTGTGTGGAATGTGTGGCCTGGTTTTAGCGTGGTTGGAGCGATTTGCCGCAATGAGCGGATGCATAGATGCTATAAATTCTGTTTTGGGTTTTTGAGAACGATGATGCGAACTCACCCGAATTGAAATTGCACCCACTCTACGTTCGAAGTAAAACTCATGCGAATTTAAAGTGCATTCACTCTACTTTCACGAAAGTAAAACTCACGCGAATTTAAAGTGCTTTCACTCTATTTTCACGAAAGTAAAATTCACGCGAATTGAAGTGCTTTCACTCTACTTTCACGAAATACAACCCCTTTTTGAATTGAATTTAATGGAGAAAGTGGTTTAAAACCAAAATTTAAAATACTTATAAGCTTTCCCCATTTGCTTTTTAGCCTTTTTGGTGCAGCCCCTTCGCTTCACCTTCTTTGAGCTCCTTCTCTTTCTAGGTTCGGTCCAAGCTCTTGCCTCAAGCCCACCTTTGTTTGGCCTTGGTGCATATGGTGGAATTCGACCCCATAACGCCCCCTTGGTGTGCAACCCCCCTGGTGTGCAACCCCCCCTGGTGTGTAATGCCCCCCCTTGGCCTCCAAGCTTCTTCACGTGAAGCCCTTGAGCTCAACCTCTCTCCTTAGGAGTTTTGAAAAACATCACCATTTTTATAGTGTTTAAAGATCCAAATGTATTTGGATAATGTCAAAGAAGAAACACCCTTTATGGATTTTCTTCCCAAATTTTCTTGAGAATGAATCATCCTTCGTTTTGTAAAACTCCTTTTTCTTTGATCATAGGAGGGAGATTTCTAGCCAAAAGGAGACTTTTCTTATGTGGGGTGCTTTTCGTATGCATGATCATGCATGAATGACTTTTGAATGCATGCATGAGTGAACGAGGTGAGCTTTTGGAAGAGTTTATGTTTGGGGTTTTTGAGCCTGGAGAGAGCCTTTAAAGGTCGACTACCTCAAGCAGGTTTTATCCCATATCTTTTTGACATTTTTGGATTTTTGAGCTCGGAGAGAGCCTTTTGAAGCCAACTACTCTACGCAAGTTTTATCCCATGTCTTTTTGACATTTTTGGGTTTTAAAAATTTCTTTTTCAAAAAGAACTCCTTTTATCTTCCATCAAAAAGGACTTCTAATTTTTCATACTTCCCTTTATTTGAGTTTCGATACCTATTACTTGGTAGAGGTTTTTGGTAGGAAATTTTGGAAAACATTTCAAAGTTCCATTTCCTACAAAACAAAGTCTAATTCTCAAACAAAATGAAATCTAAATAAGTAGATTCTATTCCTACTTTAGGATTTTCATAGTTGAACATTTTTCTATTGGAATAAGCTGTAGGGATATGGAAAAGAGTTACCACGGTCCCTTCTGAAGCGTCTCGTGGTTTTAGACAAAGAGTTGGAAAATTTGCTCTTTTGAGCTTTGGCTTTGTAGACGCAGAAAGTTCCCGCTTCTGGTTCTTAGGCCTGAAGCGAATCTTTTCGTGTGTTTAAGTCCTATTTAAGCAAAAGGGAGTGCCAGCTAGCTTACTTAAGCTAGCAAAGAGATATTTTTAAATCTGACTCCTAACGTGGCGACTGTGAGTAGCAAGCTCTTTTCGTCGCAGACATTCTTGCACCGATGTGCAAGGGTCAGTCAGTACGCTTAGAAAATCAAGTTTTAAATACGAGTGTATATATTATCTTGATCGTACATGTCAAGCTCAATCGATGAAGACATGAGTCTGCTCCGTTCCTTCAAGTCCAAAGCTTTCCCATGTATCTGTCCCCTTCAAACCTCAAGTGTATTAAAATGCTTTCTAAAGTCACTGCGCATGACGTGGTCTTATTCCATGACTAGCTAAGTGATGGACACTATATTGCCGAAATTGGGGAATTAAAATGCTTTCTAAAGTCAATCATCATAAAGGATATGGATGCATGAGCCCTAAAGATCATGCCATAGGCTTTTACATGTTCTTACCACTAAACACCTTTAAACTCAAGGTTCAAGTTCAAGACGTATATTTACCCAACTCCTATAATGATAATATTGGATAACTTAAGTAACGGTTAAAATTAAAATGTACCATTACTCAAAGCATAATATGATAGTTGATTTAGGAGGGCACTTTTATACTTTAGGACTTCGTGAGGATTGTTGGATTTAATGTTAGTTATGGTTGAGTTAATTAAACTTATTTATATTAATAACATTTAATTCATGTTGGTTTCCCTAAATATGTAATTAATCCATCATTGACATATGTGAAGTTCTAAGCGGAGACTATGAACTTATGCATGTGATGACTAAGCGGAGACAAAGTTTAACCCCATATTCATGAACACGAAAATGTTTGAGGTGTTCGATTCGGGTTGTTTTTGTATGATTTTCAAGTTTTATTTCACGTGGATTTGCACGTGCCTATGTCTTTCTTTTTATCCCTTTTCGGGTCAACTAGGTGTGTGTTATGAACACGTGACCTAAGTGGGGCGACTTTGAGCGGGAGTATGGGGTTTGCTTTGATGCAATATGCGTCCTAACTCATGGTATGGCGTATATGCAATGCAAACTCATGCAACTCCAAAGGGAAAACCCGAAATTGAAAGACAATGTGGAAGGAAAATGACTTGAAATGTAAATTGTAAAAGGGAAATTGCAAAAAGGGAAATGCGAAAGGGAAATATGGCTATATCTTAAGAGCGGAAAGGCTCAATAGTGCAAGTGTGTGCCATGTATATATGTAAAGACTACGCACACTGCTGAACCTTAAAACCCAAATCTTAAAGACATAGTCGAAAGGGAAATACTTATAATATATATGGGCTCGAAGGTCGCCAACGTGTTGCGTGGGTGTTGTGTGTATATTGAAAGACAACTCACACGACTTAAATGAAACCCAAATATAAATTGCAATATGGCCTTAACTAAGGTCTTTTGAGTAAGAGCGAAAGCTCAATGTGTGTGAGTGTAGAATTGAAGTACTACGCACACGACATGAAATTAAACCCAAGTATAAATTGCAATAGGCCTTGACTAAGGTCTTGGGGAGTAAGAGCGAAAGCTCAATGTGTGTGAGTGTAGAATTGAAGTACTATGCACACGACATGAAGTAAAACACCCAAGGAAAAATATAACACGGCCCTTACTTGGGTCTTGCAAATAAGAGCGAAAGCTCAATGTGTGTGAGTGCGAGAATTGAAAGCCAACACACACAACTTAAGCAAAACCCCACGCAACTTAAATTATATAAATAAGTCTATATCTTAAGGGCAGATTAGGCCCGTGTGTGTTCAAAATTGTGTGCAGCTAAGAGCGAGATAGGCTCAAGTGCACGTGTGTGTGGGTGTGCCAAGCCACGTTATTACAAGCGGGGGGAGACAATGCTCTGTTATTACAACCCCGTATCAAATTTAATTAAGCTTAAGCAAGTCTATAAACAAGGACCGAGTTTGGCACTTACGTATAGCTAGTCCGGAGGTGACTTGCTTGAGCTTGGGCTTGAGCGTCGCCTTGGGCTGCAAGAGAGCGCGGCAAAGGGGTGCTGGCCGGTTGGGAAGCAAGGTGCTGCGGGTGTGGCGTGGAGTGGAGCTGGCCGGAGGTCCAAGGTGGAGCAGGTGAGAGAGGAGAGCAAGGGATGAGAGAGGAGAGGAAGGGCTCGGCTGGCCTTAAGGGAGTTCAAAAAATCTGAAAAATCCGCCCACTAGGGGGAGGGGTTTATAGGATTTTGATAGGGTCGGTTGGGCTGGTTTTGGGGGGGGGGGGGTTTAGTGGTTAGGTGGTGGCGGTTTAGGAATAAGGTGGGCTAGATATTTAGGGGGGCCAGTGTAGACGCAGAAAACCTCCGCCTCCCTGGTTTCTTAGGCCTGGAGCGGATCCTTTTCGTGTGTTTAAGTCCTATTTGAATAAACAGGGTGTGCCAGCTAGCTTACCTAAGCCAGCGAAGATATATTTTAACTTGACTTCTAACGTGGCGACTGTGAGCAAGCAAACTCTTTGTCGTCGCAGACCTTCTTGCACCGATGCGCAAGGGTCAGTCTGTATGCTTTAAAAATCAAGTTTTGAGTGGAAAAAGCCTACAAAAGCGGTTCGAGGTGTTTGATTCGGGTCTTTTTAGTACGATTTTCAGATTTTAAGTCACGTGAATTTGCACGTGCCTAAGTCTTTCTTTTTATCCCTTTACGGGCCACCTAGGTGTGTGTTATGAACACTCCACTAAATGTGGCGAATTTGAGCGGGAGTATGGGGTTTGCTTTGATGCAATATGCGTCCTAACTCGTGGTATGGCGTATATGCAATGCAAACTCACGTTACTCCTGAATGTAAAGACAATGCCGAAGGGAAATGACTTAAGGGAAATGACTTGAAATGTAAATGCCGAAGGGAAATTGCCGAAGGGAAATACGTATATAAGGTATATATGGGCCCTTACTTGGGTCTTGCAAATAAGAGCGAAGGCTCAATGTGGGTGCGTGCTTGAATTGAAAGACTACACACACGACATGAAATGAAACCCAAATATAACTTGCAATATGGCCTTAACTAAGGTCTTGGGAATAAGAGCGAAAGCTCAATGTGTGTGAGTGCTTGAATTGAAGTACTACGCACACAACATGAAATTAAACCCAAATATAAATTACAGTATGGCCTTAACTAAGGTCTTGGGAATAAGAGTGAAAGCTCAATGTGTGTGAGTGCTTGAATTGAAGTACTACACACACGACATGAAATAAACCCAAGGATAGTATAACACGGCCCTTACTTGGGTCTTACCAATAAGAACGAAGGCTCAATGTGTGTGCGTGATTGAATAGAAAGACAACACACTCAACTTAAGCAAAACCCTACGTAATTTAAAGTATATACATAGATTTATATCTTAGGGGCTGATTAGGCCCGTGTGTGTTCAAAATCATGCACGACTAAGAGAGTGCACGTGTGTGTGGGTGTGCCAAGCCACGTTATTACAAGCAGGGGGAGACTATGCTCCGTTATTACAACCCCGTATCAAATTGAATTCATGCAAGTCTACGACTAAGGACCGAGTTAGGCACTTACTTATAGTTGGTCCGAAGATGACTTGCTTGAGCGTGGGCTTGGCCTCGCCTTGGGCTGCAAGAGGGAGCTCCTCAAAGTTGAACGGTAAAGGGGGCTGCTGGCCAAATGCTTTGGGTGCGCGGGAAGGGCGCCTTGAAGGTGGCCGGCTGCTAGGAAGGTGCCGAACTTGGTGTGTTGGGCTAAGGTGGATAAGTGGGGTCACTAAGGATGGGCTGGTATAAGGAAGGTAGTGCTAAAGGGGAGCCTAAGGGAGTGCCTAAGGGAGATGAATGGTTGGCCGAGTGGATGTGGTACAGTCGGTTGGAGTGGCCGACTAAGGGAAGCTTTTTGGCCTCTTTTTCCTTTTTTTCATAGAGGGTCTCTCTTTGGGAGTATTTTTTCTTTAATCCCTCTCTTTTTTTCACAAGGGAATCAATTTTTCTTTTGGATTCTAGTTTCTTTCTTTTGGAAAGAGACTTTGGATGGGAAAATTCCCTTTATTTGGGCCACGTTTTCCTTTTGGAAGGAGAAGAGAAGAGGGAAGGACTTATCCCAAGGTCATACTCGATCCATTCCAGATCAGCCTATTTAGAAATAGCACATACTACTTGCAAGTATCTTGCTATATTGAACTAGGCCTTTCTTTGTAAGAAGAAGGATTTTGAAATGTAACCACGATTTGGAAGACTCCACTCTTTCACAAGTGCGAATTCTCTCACTCAGGGTCACACGATTTTGCCTTTGAACCTTACTTTCTAAGTCTCAAAGCAGCTATCCCTAAGGTTTTCAAAAATGGGAATTTAACCCAAATCCTACACATAATACTTTTTTAAGCATTGAATATTGATAGGATCTGCTAAATTCCTACCTTCTACATCGATAAACCAATACGAGTTGTTCGTGGTGGTTGCACGTACAACATAGGTTCCATCCCACTTGGGGCGCCACTTTCCAAGGAGATGTGGGCCACGATAGTGGACGATTTTTAAAACCAGATCTCCCACTTCAAAGTGGTGAGGTCTCATGTGTTTGCCATAGTGTCAGGCTATCCTTTGCTGGTATGCATGAGCATGATTCATAGCAAGGAGTCGCCTCTCATCTAGCAAATCTAGTTCGGCCATCCTAGCATGTTGAAGCGTTTCTAGGGGGAGGTCGAGTGCAATGGATGTATGGAATGAATGCAATTGAGTATGAATGGGAAGAATGGCGTTTGTGCCATAGACCAATTCGAATGGTGTGGCATTCGTGAGAGTCCGGATGGAAGTCCTATAAGCCCATAAGGCTTCATCCAGCTTCTCGTGCCACATCCTACCCTTCTCTAAAGTCTTCTCAATTATACTAATGAGAGTCTTGTTTGTGGCTTCGGCTTGGCCGTTGCCTTGAGGGTAGTAGGGTGAAGAGAAATGGTGAGTTATGCCATACGTGTTGCACAACTTAACCATCCGCTCATTCTTGAATGGGGTGCCATTATCGGACACGAGGTCTCATGGAACCCCAAATCGAGCCAAGATATTCCTCCTAATGAAAGCCACCACATGTTGCCCCTGTACGTTGGTCAGGGAAATGGCTTCCACCCACTTGGAGAAATACTCAGTGGCTGCTAAAATGAATCGATGCCCATTCGAGGCTTTTGGAAATATAGGGCCTACAATGTCAAATGCCCACATGGTGAATGGCCAGGGGCTGACCACGGAATGTAATGCAGATGAGGGGATATGAATGACGTGCCCATGCACTTGACATGGATGACACTTCCTAACATGATCGTGACAATCATTTTTCAGGGTGGACCAAAAATAGCCCGCTCTAAGTATTTTCATTGCCATCATATTGGCATTAACATGACCTCCACATTCTCCATCGTGGAACTCATGCATCACTATCCTAGCCTCCTCTAGATCGATACATCTAAGTAGGATGCCGGTAAAGCTTTTCTTATATAGAACCCCACCCAGAATGGTGTATCAGGTCGAAATTTTACGGATGAATGCTTTATCTTTGGATGTGGCATCCTCGGCGAATCCCCCATTTTGTAGAAAATGTTTGATATGATAAAACCAAGGTTTTTCAACAGATTTTGGGTTATTTTGGCAAATATCCAAATCGTGTGTGGATGGGTTGGGCGCATGCCATATTTCTAAAGATCGGGTCCCTGAGATGGGATCGACCTTTAGGGTTGAACCTAAGGAGGAGAGGGCATCGGCAATGCCAGTATCCTCTCTTCCTACGTGTGTGAGTTTACACGATTGGAATGACTCAACCAATCGAGTGGCCAACTCGTGATATGGAAGTAGTTTTTCGTTACGTACTTACCAAATTTTCAAAACCTGGTTTATAACAAGGAGCAAATCTCCAAAGACCTCGATGCATGATGCCTCTAGAGTTTTCGAAATCCTTAAGCCTTGTATGAGTGCTTCATACTCAGCTATGTTGTTGGAACATTCGAAATCTAGGCGGATTGCTATGGGAATCTCGCCCTTTTCAGGGGAGATGAGGATGACCCCAGCACCAGCCCCTCGTTGGTTTCGTGCCTCATCGAAGTGCATCTTCCACACTTGGTTTTCGAAAGAGTTTGCCAAAATGTGGTTTTGAAAGTGGTTTTGTAATATGACTTCGTCAGGCATTTCATTAAGTGTGGGATATGCGTCTGTAAACACCCCAAATCTTCTATTTTTCAAAAACTCTCAAAACACCAAAAAGCTCGTTTGAGCCAAAACGACGACCTGTTTTGAAATGTGAAAACAGGTATAGAAGGCAAAAGAAGACCCTAGGCCCGAAGAGGATTCAAGCCCAGAGCTTCAGAAGCCACTCCCTGATAAAAAAACAAAAGAAAGCAGAGCCCATTTGATGAAAAGCTCAACGGAGTCCAGAACGGCAAGACGAAGTCCGGACGACAAAGTTGGGGAAAACCCAGCACCAGACGGAGCGCTGATGAAGCCAGTGCCCGCACAGATCGTTCGCCTCGAGAAGCCAAGAAGGACTGTCCGAAGAAATTTTGATTTGGATCTGGACCATATATATCCAGATCCAAATCCATGTAATGAATAGTGTTTGGATTTGGGCCAATCCAAATAGTGTTTGGGTCGATCCAAATAGTGTTTGGATTGGATCGGATCTGGATCAAAATATCCAGATCCGTATCCATAAAAATATTGGGTTTGGATCGGATACAGATCTCAAAATATCCGAGATCCAATATCCAGATCCAAATAGTGTTTGGATTTGGGTATGGATCCAAACCCCAAACCCAAACCCAAATCCAAGACCCACCTCAAATCTCTATAAATAGAGGTGAGGGGGTCCATGTAAAGGGTTCATGCAAATGCTTGGGAGGAGAGAGAGGGAGTGATAAACCTAGCCATGTGGGCTTATGAGTGAAGTGGGCTTGAGCCATGTTGGCCAAGGCTAGATCAAGGGGGCTGCACCAACTCGAGCCTAGCTGCACCAAGAGGTGGACCGCGGGCGTGGAAGTGGGCTGGACCGATTGGAGGTGGCTGGACCTAGTGGGCGGCACCTAAGGTAAGCCTCAACTAAACCTAGCCCTTCTCTCTACCCTTCTAAACCTAACCCATATGAACCCACCTACACCTAACTAAACCTAAACCACCACAAATAAGCCCAGCCAAGTGCTGGCCGAACTCCCCAAAACCCTTTCCCCAACCAACCTGCAACCTGGCTGAACCTCTCTATCACCGCCTTGACCCAACTCCACCTGCACCTTACCTGCCCCGACTAACCTACCACCATCTAAAAACCGCCACCATCCCTCGCCCCAAACCACACCTAATGGCCTGCTCCTTGGCAGGCCATTCTCTTTAGTAAACCCACGGCCTGCTGGTGCAGGCCGTGCCTCATCAAAGCCTAGCCAAGGCCTGCCACTCGGCAGGCCCTCTCCCTACAAGCCCACGGCCTGCTAGTGCAGGCCGGGCTTCCCCTCCTTTACCAAGGGCAGGGCCTGCCACTCGGCAGGCCACATCTCCCTAGAAACCCCACGGCCTGCTAGTGCAGGCCGTGTCCCTTCCTTCACCCCCAAGCCCACGGCCTGCTGGTGCAGGCCGTGTATCATCCACATCACTAAAGCCCCGGCCTGCCACAAGGCAGGCCGTTTCCTTGAACCCACCTACCTCTAGCCTTGACTCCCCCAGCCAGGCCGAGCCCTAGCTCAGCCCTGGCCGACCTGCCTTGGCCTTGACTGACTGAACCTAACCTAGTTAGGGTTTCCCCTAAAAACCTAACTCGAACCACCTTGGCTCGAGTCATCCTAAGGCACTCCCTTGCAAGGTAAAACCCCGGGCTGCACCAAGACAGCCCGAGTTGCCCCAAGTTCCCCTAGAACCCAACTCGAGTTATCCCAAACCAAGCCCATACCAAGCCAATAACCAGGCCCATACAAAGCCTACTAAAACACCTCTCCCAAGTCCTCAAAGGTTCAAAAACACCTCCAAGCTAGCCGGTTCCACTTCCATGTGATCCGGGCTCCACACGCAAGGCGTACGCGTCCTAGACACACCCCACATAGCGGGCTAGGTGAGTTGTAAGTCCTTACATTTGGTGTTTTATTAAATTTTGATACGGGGTTGTAGTAAAGGAGCTTCGTCTCCCCCCGCTTGTAATAACTTGGTTTGCCACCCACACACACGCGCACTTGAGCCTTTCCGCTCTTAGTCGTACACTTTTCGCGCACACACGGGCCTAACCAGCCCTTAATATATAGTTTTATTTATATATTTTAAGTCAAGGGGGTTTTTAATTAAGTCGTGTGTGTTGTCTTTCCATTTTCCACACGCACACACATTGAGCCTTCGCTCTTACTCCCAAGACCTTAGTAAAGGCCTTATTGCAGTTATATTTGGGTTTCATTTATGTCGTGTGCGTAGTACTTCAATTCTACACTCACACACATTGAGCTTTCGCTCTTACTCCCAAGACCTTAGTCAAGGCATACTGCAATTTATATTTGGGTTTCATTTCATGTCGTGTGTGTAAGTCTTTCAATTCAAGCACGCACACACATTGAGCCTTCGCTCTTATTTACAATACCCAAGTAAGGGCCCCTACATATACTCTATATAAAGTATTTCTTTCGGCTACGTCTTTAAGATTCGGGTTTTAAGGTTCAAGTCGTGTGCGTTGTCTTTCAATATATACACGACACACACTTACACAATTGAGCCTTTCCGCTCTTAAGATATAGCCATATTTCCCCTTCCGCTATTTACTTTACAAGTCATTTCCCTTCGGCTATTTACTTTACAAGTCATTTCCCTTCGGCAATTTCCCTTCGGCATTGTCTTTTAATTTCGGGTTTTCCCTTTGGAGTAGCGTGAGTTTGCATTGCATCTACGCCATACCACGAGGTAGGACGCATATTGCATCGAAGCAAGCCCCGTACTCCCGCTCAAATTCGCCCCATGTAGTGGAGTGTTCATAACACACACCTAGGTGGCCCATAAAGGGATAAAAAGAAAGACTTAGGCACGTGCAAATCCACGTGATCTAAAATCTGAGAATCGTACAAACCCGAATCAAATCGCGCAAGACTTAGGGTCGTCCAACCCTTACAAAGTCAAAATCGCCCAAATGCATGGTTTTCAAAAGGTTTTAAAACACTTCTTCATTCAAAATATATTTTGAGTTAAACTTGTTTCAAAACGAAGTCTCTAAGCGTACAGACTGACCCTTGTGCATCGGTGCAAGAAGGTCTGCGACGTAAAAATCCCGCTTGCCTACAATCGCCTTTCAAAAGTCAGATTGTTTTCAAAACATACTTTGCTAGTTAAAGTAAACTAGCTGGCACGCCCATAAAGCGAAGTAGATTGCGAAAAGGTTCACTTCAGGCCTAAGAACCCGCAAGTGAAAATTTTCGGTGTCTACAATTTGGCACGCCCGGTGGGACCCGGGACTTAAGCAGACTTCAAACAAACGAGTTATACTCAATTTTTCGAAAAAAAGAGTGTTTTTTTCAAAAATCGTGCATACTTAGGAAAATTGCATGAAAATGGATAGAAAGCTACAAAAATCTTCGTTGAGTAAACTAAAAGAGGTTTTCAAATCAGATAAAGCCCAAAGAGAGCTCGATGAGATTGAAAAAATATTTCAAAAGATGGATGCTTTAAGCAAGGAGCTTAAAGCCCATCGAACACATAGCAGCTCTTCGAGGGCACATACAGATCGTGAATTGAAAACCGATCTCAAACTCAACGAAGGATTGGAGATTAGAGACAAATCCCGGCAAAGGGATAAGTCATCCACTCCTACAACTTCAAGCTTTTCAAAATCCATAGAAAAACCAAAAAAAGATTTTTCTATTTCAAAAAACCAAAAAAATCTTGAAAATTTGGAAAAAGACCAAAAAATTGAAAAACAAAATTTTGGAATTTCGAAAACTTCAAGTCCTAAGTCTAGGCACACACATACAGTGGGACATGAAGTCCACACCCTACAAAGGAACGAGAGTGAAAAACAGGAAGGTTTCGAAAGGAAACGCCTCGTTAAAACCCGGGGGCTCAAAACAGAGTTACCCGGGAAATCGGCTTGCTCTCACCCTAAAAAGGTAGACAAGCCACAAAGAGGTATGCCTGAAACCCATCCTTCTCAAGACTCTCTTCTTCATGTAGGGTCATCAGATGCATTGGATAACCCCTTTGCACACACAAACCCACAAACTGTGCCAAAACTTGAGGATTTTCAAGGTGCGCCAACTATCGCGCACCATTCAAAGGAATTTCAAAAACAAAAAGAAGTTTTGAAAATGGTAGACATGGAGACCCCTAATGCATGCATCGACATCTTAGGAGCTCATAACCCTACCATAGAAAAACCCACTTCTTCGAGCCTAGTCTTGTGCCCTGGAGCCAAGGCTATGGCTTTGAAACAAAAAAATCAATCCCTAGGGGCACCACGAGTTGAACCTAGGGACCAAGTCAAAAACTTCAAGGGACCTTGCATGGCTCCCCTTGAAGTAAATTTTTCCCAAAATAGGGTATGGAACCATAAGTTTTCCATAACCCTGCTATGTCCAAAACTCCTCAAGGAACCAAGCTTGGCTTTCCTTGAGGGCAAAGTCTCCCAAACCAGGTTTGTATGGAAGCCCAAGTCTTCCATCACCCCGGAATCCAAACTCCCGATATCCAAAAGGGTATATATCCCCAACATGGACGATTCCATGTTCCAAGATCATGATTTATACCAAAACTTTTCGAAAAGCAAAAAGTCTTGGAACATGATTCTGAATATGGGATATAAACCCTACGCGGGCCTGGGAACCCGAAACCAAGGTAGGCTTGAGCCTGTCCTACCTAAAACCAATAGGGAACGATATGGACTGGGCTACAGCCCACCCATACCACCAGAGCCGCCACCTAAGACCATCTGGGTCAAGGGTGCCTTGTAGAACCTCTAAAACCGAAACCCATGTCTTAGACCTATCTGATTAGAGTCTGATTCATGAATGTTTTCTTTGAAGGTTCAATGGAAGATCCCTACTTTTGAAAAAGACAAAAAAAGTTGAAAACTCTCAAAATCTCAAAAACATTTGGAAAAACGAAAATTCCAAAAAGAAATTTTGTTTCAAAAGCCTTTGGCCATGTACAAAGCCCATTTTCGAAAAATTGTAAAAATGCTTTCAAAAAAATGTATATACTCCCTAAAACCAAGTATCCAAAAAGCTGATCCTATCCACCCCTTTTGCCTAGAGCTTTTTCAAAAATGAAAAGCTCGAGAATCACCAAAGCAAGGAGGAATAAACACCTCCAAGCTTCATGAACTTCGCAAAATCCTTAACTTATGGAAAATTGGGGATTTTTAGAAATAAGTTAACCCATAGTGTGTGCATAAGCATCATGCATTACACTTTGAAATCATTCATATGCATCGAGTCTAGACATCATTCTAGAAATCGAATTCAGGGTTTTGCAAAATCAAAGGGGCAATAAGAGTCGACCCCCTAAGTATCGAGCCATCATAGGCATGTCTCCATACAAATCAAAACCAACACCTTCGAGGCAAATTTTAAAAAAGGAAATGAGAATCTTGAAAAAGGGTTACACATTTCACAAAAACCTTTCATGGCTTTGAAAAAAAAAGATTTTCTTCAACTTCTGGTTTATATAAAAACCTTGATTGTGTTAGGATAAAGAACATGAATCTCACGATGAAATATGGAGACCATGTCAAAACTAAAACCTGATGGCCATGACGATCACTTAGGGCTGGTTATGTTTCCCATCCTTGAGCAAAAAGTATCATGATCATGTTAGAAAAACCATGGAAGTGCATGGACATGAACATACCATTGTCCATCCAAAATCCCTTTGAAAAGCCATGGCCCTTCACCATATGGCCATGCGAAATTCCCATCAAGCTAGGGGCATTTTTAAACACAGCCCCTAGACACTTTCCATGGATAAGTGAACGCATCTCCTTCATGATTTGTGAGATACATTTCATGTGTTCATCATTGCATAAAAACATGTATTTCCATTTTAAATCACATGGAGTGCATAGCATGCATCATATCACCCCGAAGAAAGCCCAAAAGGGTGGCAAACTCGAGTAGAAATGTCCCCATGTCTTCGAAAGGGCAACAAAAATTAGAAATTTGTTGATATTGTGGATAGAAATTAGCAAAACCCCGAAAATGCCCGAATATTCAAAAGGGTTTATGCTGAATTCTTTTTCAAAAAGATTTTGAAAAATCGAACTCCTTTGAAACTTCTTGAAAGAAGGATCGAAGTAGATTGTATAACCCCGAATGGAGGAATCTATACTTTTCGAAAAGTAGAGTCTTCCAAAAATGAATTGGTTATATTTCAAAGAACCCTGGCTTACAAGATTAAGCCTTGTTCAAAATATCAAAATATTTTCGAATAGCAGATGCTATTAAGAAATAGGACGATCTCGTTTGAATCGAGTAACCAAAGGGATAAGCCCTCCCCCATCCTACTTTCTCTCCAAAAAGGAAAATTGGCTATTTTCAAAAGAAAGAAAAAAAAAAATCGAGAATACAAAAACTCCTCCGAAAGTGGTCTTCCCTTCATAAACAGGGAATACAAAAACTCCTCCGAAAGAGGTCTTCTCGTTTCAAAAGAAAAAGGAGATATAAAAACACTCCTCCCAAAGAGGTCTTCCCTTCATAAACAGGGAATACAAAAACTCCTCCAAAGAGCTGCTCTCCTTTAAAGAAAAGAGGGATTAATGAAAAAATACTCCCAAAGGGAGACCCTCTATGAAAAAGAAACAAAAAGCCAAAGCTCCAAAGAGCGATTTTCCGATTCTTTGCCTAAAACCACGGGACGCTTCAGAAGGGACCGTGGTATCTCTTTCCCATATCCCTACGGCTTATCCCCGAGGAAAAAGATTCAAATTTGCGAAAATCCTAAAGTACGAATAAAATCGGCTTATTTGGATTTCATTTTGTTTGAGAACTCGACTCTGTTTTGTAGGAAATGGAACTTTGAAATGTTTTCCAAGTTTTCCTACCCAAAAACCTCTACTGAGTAGCAGGTATTGAAACCCGAATGAAGGGAAGTATGAAAAATGGAAGTCCTTTTCGATACAAGTTAAAAGGAGTTCCTTTTCAAAAAGAAATTTTCGAAGAACCCATGAATGTCAAAAAGACATGGGTAAAAACCTGCTCGGAGCAACCAGCCTCAAAAGGCTCTCTTCGGGCTCAAAAACAAAAAATAAAATTTTTCTCATGCATGCATTCAAAGAGTCATTCGTGCATGATCATACATATAGGGAAATAGCTAGGAAAAGCCCCCTTTTTGCTAAAAATCCCCACCTGTGGAAAAAGAAAACAGGGTTTTTGCGAAATAAATGGTGTATTCTCGAGAAAATTTGAGAGAACGGGGTGTTTCTTCTTTGCCATTATCCAAATACATTTGGATAATGCCAAAGAGGGGCATCTGTAAACACCCCAAATCTTCTATTTTTCAAAAACTCTCAAAACACCAAAAAGCTCGTTTGAGCCAAAACGACGACCTGTTTTGAAATGTGAAAACAGGTATAGAAGGCAAAAGAAGACCCTAGGCCCGAAGAGGATTCAAGCCCAGAGCTTCAGAAGCCACTCCCTGATAAAAAAACAAAAGAAAGCAGAGCCCATTTGATGAAAAGCTCAACGGAGTCCAGAACGGCAAGACGAAGTCCGGACGACAAAGTTGGGGAAAACCCAGCACCAGACGGAGCGCTGATGAAGCCAGTGCCCGCACAGATCGTTCGCCTCGAGAAGCCAAGAAGGACTGTCCGAAGAAATTTTGATTTGGATCTGGACCATATATATCCAGATCCAAATCCATGTAATGAATAGTGTTTGGATTTGGGCCAATCCAAATAGTGTTTGGGTCGATCCAAATAGTGTTTGGATTGGATCGGATCTGGATCAAAATATCCAGATCCGTATCCATAAAAATATTGGGTTTGGATCGGATACAGATCTCAAAATATCCGAGATCCAATATCCAGATCCAAATAGTGTTTGGATTTGGGTATGGATCCAAACCCCAAACCCAAACCCAAATCCAAGACCCACCTCAAATCTCTATAAATAGAGGTGAGGGGGTCCATGTAAAGGGTTCATGCAAATGCTTGGGAGGAGAGAGAGGGAGTGATAAACCTAGCCATGTGGGCTTATGAGTGAAGTGGGCTTGAGCCATGTTGGCCAAGGCTAGATCAAAGGGGGCTGCACCAACTCGAGCCTAGCTGCACCAAGAGGTGGACCGCGGGCGTGGAAGTGGGCTGGACCGATTGGAGGTGGCTGGACCTAGTGGGCGGCACCTAAGGTAAGCCTCAACTAAACCTAGCCCTTCTCTCTACCCTTCTAAACCTAACCCATATGAACCCACCTACACCTAACTAAACCTAAACCACCACAAATAAGCCCAGCCAAGTGCTGGCCGAACTCCCCAAAACCCTTTCCCCAACCAACCTGCAACCTGGCTGAACCTCTCTATCACCGCCTTGACCCAACTCCACCTGCACCTTACCTGCCCCGACTAACCTACCACCATCTAAAAACCGCCACCATCCCTCGCCCCAAACCACACCTAATGGCCTGCTCCTTGGCAGGCCATTCTCTTTAGTAAACCCACGGCCTGCTGGTGCAGGCCGTGCCTCATCAAAGCCTAGCCAAGGCCTGCCACTCGGCAGGCCCTCTCCCTACAAGCCCACGGCCTGCTAGTGCAGGCCGGGCTTCCCCTCCTTTACCAAGGGCAGGGCCTGCCACTCGGCAGGCCACATCTCCCTAGAAACCCCACGGCCTGCTAGTGCAGGCCGTGTCCCTTCCTTCACCCCCAAGCCCACGGCCTGCTGGTGCAGGCCGTGTATCATCCACATCACTAAAGCCCCGGCCTGCCACAAGGCAGGCCGTTTCCTTGAACCCACCTACCTCTAGCCTTGACTCCCCCCAGCCAGGCCGAGCCCTAGCTCAGCCCTGGCCGACCTGCCTTGGCCTTGACTGACTGAACCTAACCTAGTTAGGGTTTCCCCTAAAAACCTAACTCGAACCACCTTGGCTCGAGTCATCCTAAGGCACTCCCTTGCAAGGTAAAACCCCGGGCTGCACCAAGACAGCCCGAGTTGCCCCAAGTTCCCCTAGAACCCAACTCGAGTTATCCCAAACCAAGCCCATACCAAGCCAATAACCAGGCCCATACAAAGCCTACTAAAACACCTCTCCCAAGTCCTCAAAGGTTCAAAAACACCTCCAAGCTAGCCGGTTCCACTTCCATGTGATCCGGGCTCCACACGCAAGGCGTACGCGTCCTAGACACACCCCACATAGCGGGCTAGGTGAGTTGTAAGTCCTTACATTTGGTGTTTTATTAAATTTTGATACGGGGTTGTAGTAAAGGAGCTTCGTCTCCCCCCGCTTGTAATAACTTGGTTTGCCACCCACACACACGCGCACTTGAGCCTTTCCGCTCTTAGTCGTACACTTTTCGCGCACACACGGGCCTAACCAGCCCTTAATATATAGTTTTATTTATATATTTTAAGTCAAGGGGGTTTTTAATTAAGTCGTGTGTGTTGTCTTTCCATTTTCCACACGCACACACATTGAGCCTTCGCTCTTACTCCCAAGACCTTAGTAAAGGCCTTATTGCAGTTATATTTGGGTTTCATTTATGTCGTGTGCGTAGTACTTCAATTCTACACTCACACACATTGAGCTTTCGCTCTTACTCCCAAGACCTTAGTCAAGGCATACTGCAATTTATATTTGGGTTTCATTTCATGTCGTGTGTGTAAGTCTTTCAATTCAAGCACGCACACACATTGAGCCTTCGCTCTTATTTACAAGACCCAAGTAAGGGCCCCTACATATACTCTATATAAAGTATTTCTTTCGGCTACGTTTAAGATTCGGGTTTTAAGGTTCAAGTCGTGTGCGTTGTCTTTCAATATATACACGACACACACTTACACAATTGAGCCTTTCCGCTCTTAAGATATAGCCATATTTCCCCTTCCGCTATTTACTTTACAAGTCATTTCCCTTCGGCTATTTACTTTACAAGTCATTTCCCTTCGGCAATTTCCCTTCGGCATTGTCTTTTAATTTCGGGTTTTCCCTTTGGAGTAGCGTGAGTTTGCATTGCATCTACGCCATACCACGAGGTAGGACGCATATTGCATCGAAGCAAGCCCCGTACTCCCGCTCAAATTCGCCCCATGTAGTGGAGTGTTCATAACACACACCTAGGTGGCCCATAAAGGGATAAAAAGAAAGACTTAGGCACGTGCAAATCCACGTGATCTAAAATCTGAGAATCGTACAAACCCGAATCAAATCGCGCAAGACTTAGGGTCGTCCAACCCTTACAAAGTCAAAATCGCCCAAATGCATGGTTTTCAAAAGGTTTTAAAACACTTCTTCATTCAAAATATATTTTGAGTTAAACTTGTTTCAAAACGAAGTCTCTAAGCATACAGACTGACCCTTGTGCATCGGTGCAAGAAGGTCTGCGACGTAAAAATCCCGCTTGCCTACAATCGCCTTTCAAAAGTCAGATTGTTTTCAAAACATACTTTGCTAGTTAAAGTAAACTAGCTGGCACGCCCATAAAGCGAAGTAGATTGCGAAAAGGTTCACTTCAGGCCTAAGAACCCGCAAGTGAAAATTTTCGGTGTCTACAGCGTCCTCCAGGGGGAACTCAGCCACGTAGTAAGCTAGGGCTTGCCCCTTAATGGAGATTTGGTGGTGGTATTTCAGGTCATACTCCATTAGAAGGAGTTGCCATTTGCCCAATCTACCAGTGAGAATGGGTTTTTCGAACAAGTGCTTGATTGGATCAAAGCTTGGACACTATCCAGATCTCATGATCTAGGAAATAGTGTCGAAATTTCTGGCAGGCCCAGACTAGGGCCAAGCACGTCTTCTCCATAGCTTGGTAATTTCGTTCGTAAGCCAAGAGAGTTTTCGAAATATAGTAAATGGCATACTCTTTATGGGTGTCATCCTTGTATTGAGCCAATAGGGCTCCCAAAGCATTCGCATGCACAGAAATGTAAAGCAAAAGAGGTTTTCCTTGCTTTGGAGGATTCAAAACGAGGGGATTAACTAAGTATGCCTTTAGTCACTCGAAGGACTTCTAGCAGTCGTCATACCATGAAAATTTCGTGCCCTTCCTCAACAGTTTGTTGAAGGGTTCGTATCTAGTCGCCAGATTTGATATAAATCGGCGAACGGACTGTAATCGACCCTGGAGGCTATGAATTTGTGTGAGAATGGAGGGTGGAGCCATGTCTATGATGGCTCGATACTTAGAGGGGTCGACTTCTATACCCTTTTGGCTTACCATAAAGCCTAGAAGCTTTCCAGACTCTACCCCGAATACACATTTTTGAGGGTTTAGCTTTACTTTGTAAAGCCTAAGCCTTTCAAAAATCTTTTGTAAACATTCGATATGAGTGCATCGGGTTTTGGATTTTGCCAAGAGATCATCTACATACACTTCTACGAGCTCATGAATCTGATCATGGAAGATCGTGGTCATGGCTCTCTGGTATGTTGCGCCGGCATTTCTCAATCCAAAGGACATGACTGTATAGCAGTACGTGCCCCACGGGGTTGTGAATGCGGTCTTACCCTGATCTCGTGGACTTAATTTAATTTGATTATAGCCTGAATAGCCATCCATAAACGAAAACATCTCGTGATTTGCAGTACTATCGACTATCAAATCTATGTTTGGTAAAGGATAGTTATCCTTTGGAGTGGCTTTATTCAGGTTTCTGAAATCGATGCATATTCGATTTTTCCCATTGGTTTTTCGAGCCACAATGATATTTGATAACCAATCAGAATACGCAATGGGTTTTATAAATCCGGCTTTTAGCAGATCTTCTAAACCCTCTTTGACTTGTGCGTGTATATTCGGATGTATTTTCCTAAGCTTCTGCTTTATGGGTTTTACATCCGCATCTAAGGGAAGACGATGTTCGACAATGCTGGGGTCTATGCCCGGCATGTCTTCATACGTCCATGCAAACACATCTAAGTAGGTTTGTAGAAATGCAATGAATGCTTATCTTTCATGCTCATGCAAACATGCGCCTATCTTGATGAGTTTGGGATTGGAGTCACTCCCTAGGTTCACCTCTATGAAATCTCCTCCTACTGAATTGGAAGGTCTTTCAAAATCGAGAATTTTATGAAATTCTAGGAGCTCAGAAGTGGGATCTTCCTCAAGGGGATCCACTTCTGGGCTTCGATCATTCTCGTGGGTTATAGACCCGAGGGAATTTGATGCATGAGTTTTTAAAAGACCTGGTTTTATACTTGGATTTTCAATTGATTTCAAAATTTTTGGTCTGGCTATGTAGGCGACGTTCCTTTCGAAATCCTTCTCTTTTTCCAAAGTCCTACCAGGAGCAGCTATGTACAAAATCTTTTTGGTATTTTGTAGATTTTCGATTTTTTTGGGTTTTTGCAAAATAAGAACTTTAGGAACTGTAAACACCCCAAAATCCCACGAATTCCTCAAAACAAATCCTGTTTTGTAAAAGCAGCCCCAAAGGGACATTTTGAGTCTGGAAACCCAGGAGCCTTCCAGGCAACCCTGTACATATGTTTTGAACTTTATATTTCAAAAATATATAATATGGCTTTAAAAACCTTTTAAAACACGTTTTTGAAACCCCGAAGCAGCTTGGCCTAATCTAGATAGGACCAGGAAAGCTAAGGAGAGCCCAGAACCAGAGCATATGTCGAACCCGGCACAGCTACTCTCGTATCAAATCCACCCCTAGGATCTCGAACGTCCAAGACCCTGTTATCATCAAAATATCCTTTGAAGTCATCTCCGGAAGGCGAAAACAGAGGCGGACGATCATGTTGGCGAAGACCCAAATGCAGATGGAGTACTGATGCTGTTAGACCCCGCACAAGCCGTTCGTTTCGAACACAGCCCGAAGGAGTCATAATTCAGTTTGGATCGGATCTGGACCATATATATCCAGATCCCAATCCAAACCCATGTGTGGACTTGGATTTGGATTTGGATCCAGAGATCCAATCCAATATCCACATCCATGGCCCACATCACCTTCTCATAAATGGAGGTGGGACCCACTTGAATTTCACATGGGATTATGGGCATGAGAGAGAGTGGGGGAGGATAAGATCAAGTGTGTGTTGTAATTAAGCTTGACTTGTGTGTCAAGTTTGGGGTTAATCATGTGGGTTAGCCTAATTAAGTGGGTTTAAGCTTGTAATTAGCCAAAACCTAACCTAGGGCTGCACCAACATGATGTGATTAAGGTCCATGGGTCATGCAAAGGGAGCTCCTTAGCCTAATCCTAACCAAAAACACCTAATCCTAGCCTTTTACCCTAATCCGGTCCTAATCCTAGCCTGATCACCTAACCCACTTCCCTAATCCCGGCCTAATCCCAACCTAATCACCTAACCCACTTCCCTAAACCTTCTCTAAACCTAGGTTAATTTCGCTAAACCTAACCTAATCCTAGCCTAATCACCTAACCCACCTTACTAAACCTTACCCCAAAACCAACCCACCTAGCTAAACCCTAAACCTCTAAACCACCCCACCTAAACCTAGCACACAATCTACCCAAAACCCCTTGCATTTAAAATATCTGGCCCTACCCTAATACCAGCCCACCTTACTACCTTACCACCACCCCTAGACCACCTAACCACTTCCCCAAAACCAGCCCCACCGCCCTTCACAAAGGCTATAAACCCCCCCCCTAGTGGGCGGGTTTTTCATCTTTTGGGTCCTCCATTTCCAGCCGACCTTCCACCTCTTCTCCACTTCCACCTGCCCCACTCCCAGCCGGCTCTTCCACCTGCACCACCACCAGCCACCACCGTGCTCCACCTGCTCCACCACTCCCCAGCCACCCGTCGCCATCCTCTTCATCCGGCCGAACCAACTAATCCACCACACCCGGCTGCTCCTCAACCAACTACCGCCTCCCACCACCCGGTTAGTACCCCATACCCTACCTCACCTCTTCTCCACTCCCCCTCCACTCTCAACCACCTACACTACCACCACCTTACCCTAACACCAGCCACCTGCCGCCCCCCCCACTCCCATTCGGCCAGGCCATAACCACCCTAACTACCCGTCACTAGCTAGACACCCTAGCTACACCCAGCCACTCCACCCAACTCCCTAAAACCTGCCCATATTACCTCACCACATCCACTACTACCTTACCCCATATCCTAGCTAGTTCCCTTCCCATCCACCATTACCTAGCCACCCTAGCAGCCCGCCACCACCAAGTTCCCCTAGTCGTCCACTCCAACCGACTGTCACTTCCATTCGGCCAGCCACATCCTTCCCTTAGGTGCTCCATTAGACATTCCCTTAGGCTCCCCCTTAGTACCATACTCCCTAACCTTATCCTCTCTTAGTGACCCTACATACTCACCTTAGCCCCACGCACAAAACCAGCCCTCCGCTAAGTAGCTGGCCACCTTCAAGGCGTCTCTTCCGTGCACCTAAGGCACCCGGCCAGCAACCCCTTGCCATTCAACTCCGCGGAGCTCCATCTTGCAGCCCAAGGCAAAGCCCAAGCCCACGCTCAAGCAAGGCATCTTCGGACCAGCTATTAGTAAGTGCCTAACTCGGTCCTTAGTTGTATACTTGCTTAAAATTCAATTCGATACGGGGTTGTAATAATGGAGCATAGTTTCCCCCCGCTTGTAATAACATGGCTTGGCACACCCACACACACGTGCACTCCCTTAGTCGTGCACGATTTTGAACACACACAGGCCTAATCAGCCCCTAATACATAAATATATATATATATATATATACTTTAATTTTCGTAGGGTTTTTGCTTAAGTTGGGTGTGTTGTCTTTCAATTCAAGCACTCACACACATTGAGCCTTCGCTCTTATTTGAAAGACCCAAGTAAGGGCTGTGCTATACTATTTGGGTTTTCATTTCATGTGGTGTGTGTAAGTCTTTCAATTCAAGCACTCACACACATTGAGCCTTCGCTCTTATTTGAAAGACCCAAGTAAGGGTCGTGCTATACTATTTGGGTTTTCATTTCATGTCGTGTGTGTAAGTCTTTCAATTCAAGCACTCACACACATTGAGCCTTCGCTCTTATTTGAAAGACCCAAGTAAGGGCCGTGTTATACTATTTGGGTTTAATTTCATGTTGTGTGCATAGTACTTCAATTCAAGCACTCACACACATTGAGCTTTCGCTCTTATTCCCAAGACCTTAATCAAGGCCATACTGCAAGTTATATTTGGGTTTCATTTCATGTCGTGTGTGTAAGTCTTTCAATTCAAGCACGCACCCACATTGAGCCTTCGCTCTTATTGGCAAGACCCAAGTAAGGGCACGTATATACCCTATATACATATCTCCCTTCGGCATTTACATTACAAGTCATTTCCCTTCGGCATTGTCTTTACATTCGGGTTTTCCCTTTGGAGTAGCGTGAGTTTGCATTGCATCTACGCCATACCACGAGGTAGGATGCATATTGCATCAAAGCAAGCCCCGCTCAAATTCGCCCATATAGTGGAGTGTTCATAACACACAAACTAGGTGGCCCATAAAGGGATAAAAAGAAAGACTTAGGCACGCGCAAATCCATGTGATCTAAAATCTGCCATCGTATTAAAGACCCGAATCAAAAACACCTCGAACCGCTTCGTAAGCTTTTTCTATCCAAAAAACTCGATTTTTCAAAGCGTATAGACTGACCCTTGCGCATCGGTTCTAGAAGGTCTGCGACGACAAGAGCTCACTTGCTCACAGCCGCCACGTTAGAAGTCAGCTTAAAATATATCTTCGCTAGCTTAGGTAAGCTAGCTGGCACGCCTTGTTTATATAAATAGGCCTTAGACGCACGAGAGGATCCGCTCCAGGCCCTAATAAGCCAGAAGGGGACGAGTTGGGATTTTTCCGCATCTACAGAGATTGGCATGCCCGGTGGGACATGAACCTTTCAAAAATCGAGTTTTTAAGTTAGAAGCTTGCGAAAAATTTTGTTGAAAAGGTGTCATTTTAACTTGCTTTCTTTACTTGTACTTAGGAAATTTTGAAAAAGCTTGAAAAGCATGTCAAAATCCAATCCAAGTGAAGTGTCGAGCCAAGGCTCATGCACATCAAGTTCTCACTCTAGGAGGATTTTCAAAAACAAAATAAAACTAGATGAGATCGAGGACTTGAGAAGGGAGTTTGAGGCCAAGATCGATGCTCTCAGCTAAGAGGCTGAAGTAGGCGATTCATGTTCATCAAATGGTGAACAAAGGCCTAAGAAAAAATATGAAAAACCTCGCAAGCACAAAGAGGCCTCCGTAATGGAAGGCAACCAATACCACGAGTCCTTCACACAAAAGGACCGTAAAGCCCTACAGCAGTTGGTGAAAGGGCAGAATAAAGAGAAAAGAAGCTACGCCCTGTCTGATTTCCTTCCTATGGATTACGAAACAGACAGTGATGATGAAATACCGAACTTCCATCGGTATGATGGCATGGGAGACCCTAGGTCTCACTTGCAGCTTTTCTCACGTCGAGCCCATAAGAAGAAAAAGGACTCGATGAAATGGGTGTATTGGTTCCCTTTATCCCTTAAAGGCACAGCTGCCAAATGGCTGGCTTCCTACGACTTAAGCCAGTTCGCTACTTTTGAAGAGTTAGCGAACTGCTTCATGCAAAGATTTGCACACTGTAGACGCACGAAAATCCCCGCTTCTCACCCTTTTCTGGGCTTGGAGCGGATCCTCTTGTGCATCTAAGGCCTATTTATGCAAACAGGGCGTGCCAACTAGCTTACCTAAGCTAGCGAAGAAATATTTAAAATTGACTTCTAATCGTGGCGACTGTGAGCAAGTGAGCTCTTGTCGTCGCAGACCTTCTTGCACCGATGCGCAAGGGTCAGTTTGTACGCTTTGCAAAAAATCGAGTTTTGGGAGAGAAAGTCTACGAAGCGGTTCGAGGTGTCTAATTCGGGTCTTTTAGATGCGGTTGCATATTTTAGATCACGTGGATTTGCACGTGCCTAAGTCTTTCCTTTTATCCCTTTTCGGGCCACCTAGTTTGTGTGTTATGAACACTCCACTACATGGGCGAATTCGAGCGGGGCTTGCTTTGATGCAATATGCGTCCTACCTCGTAGTATGGCGTAGATGCAATGCAAACTCACACTACTCCAAAGGGAAAACCCGAATGTAAAAGACGATACTGAAGGGAAATAACCGAAGGGAAATGACTTGAAATATAAATGCCGAAGGGAGATATGTATATAGAGTATGTATATGAGCCCTTATTCGGGTCTTGCAAATAAGAGCGAAGGCTCAATGTGGGTGCGTGCTTGAATGGAAAGACTTACACACACGACATGAAATTAAACCCAAATATAAATTGCAGTATGGCCTTGACTAAGGTCTTGGGAGTAAGAGCGAAAGCTCAATGTGTGTGAGAGTGCTTGAATTGAAGTACTACGCACACGACATGAAATTAAACCCAAATATAAATTGCAGTATGGCCTTGACTAAGGTCTTGGGAGTAAGAGCGAAAGCTCAATGTGTGTGAGAGTGCTTGAATTGAAGTACTACGCACACGACATGAAATTAAACCCAAATATAACTGCAATAGGCCTTGACTAAGGTCTTGGGAGTAAGAGCGAAAGCTCAATGTGTGTGAGAGTGCTTGAATTGAAGTACTATGTACACGACATGAAATTAAACCCAAATATAACTGCAATAGGCCTTGACTAAGGTCTTGGGAGTAAGAGCGAAGGCTCAATGTGTGTGAGAGTGCTTGAATTGAAAGACTTACACACACGGCATGAAATGAAACCCAAATAGTATAGGTCGGCCCTTACTTGGGTCTTTCAAATAAGAGCGAAAGCTCAATGTGTGTGAGAGTGCTTGAATTGAAAGACTTACCCACACGACATGAAATGAAACCCAAATAGTATAGGTCGGCCCTTACTTGGGTCTTTCAAATAAGAGCGAAAGCTCAATGTGTGTGAGTGCTTCAATTGAAAGACAACGCACCCAACTTAAGCAAAACCCTTCAAAAATGAAAGTATATGTATATACTTATGTATTAGGGGCTGATTAGGCCCGTGTGTGTTCAAAATCGTGCACAACTAGGAGAGTGCACGTGTGTGGGTGTGCCAAGCCACGTTATTACAAGCGGGGGGAGACTATGCTCCGTTATTACAACCCCATATCGAATTGAATCTCAAGCAAGTATATACAAGTGGGGGGAGACTATGCTCCGTTATTAAAAGCGGCTGCAAATGGGGCGCGGGAGAGGCGCCTTGAAGGTGGCCGGGTGCTAGGGATGGAGTGTCGGATGCTAAGGATGGGGTGCCGGATGCCAAGGATGGGGTGCCTAGGGAATGTGGCACTAAGGGAGGCTAAGGGAGTACCTAGGGGACGGATATGGCTGTCGGGTGGCTGACCGAAGGGGCAGGTGGTAGTCGGTTGGAGTGGCCGTCTAAGGGGACTTGGTGGTGACAGGTGGCTGGTGTTAGGGTAAGGTGGTGGTAGGGTGGATGGTTAAGAGTGGAGGGGAAGTGGAGAAGTAGGGTATGGGGTACTAACCAAGTGATGGGAGGCGGCGGGTGGCTGAGGAGAAGCCGGGTGTGATGGTGGATGGGGCAGGTTCGGCCGGATGAAGAGGGTGGCGACAGATGGTTGGTCGGCTGGGGTGTGGCGGAGTAGGTGGAGCGAGGTGGTGGCTGGTGGAAGGTTCGGCTGGAAGTGGTGCAGGCGGCTGGGTTCGGCTGGGCTGGGAAGTGGGGTCCAAGGCTTGAAAAACCCTTCCACTAGGGGGGGGGTTTATAGCCTTTGTGAAGGGCGGTGGGGGTGGTTTTGGGGTAGTGGTTAGGTGGTCTAGGGAGGGTGGTAAGGTGATATGGTGGGCTGGTATTAGGGTAGGGCCAGATATTTTGTTTTAATGGTTTTTGGGGGATATGGTGTGCTAGGTTTAGATGGGGTGGTTTAGTGGTTTAGGGTTTAGTTAGGTGGGTTGGTTCTAGGGTGAGGTTTAGTGAGCTAGGTTAGGTGATTAGGCTAGGATTAGGCTAGGTTTAGGGAAATTAACCTAGGTTTAGGGAAGGATTAGGGAAGTGGGTTAGGTGATTAGGTTGGGATTAGGCCAGGATTAGGGAAGTGAGTTAGGTGATTAGGCTCAGATTAGGGGTGGATTAGGGTGGAAGGCTAAGATTAGGTGTTTTGGGTTAGGTTTAGGTGAAGGAGCTCCCTTTGCATGACCCATGGACCTCAACCACATCATGTTGGTGCAGCCCTAGGTTAGGTTTTGGCTAATTACAAGCTTAAACCCACTTAACTAGGCTAACCCACATGATTAATCCCAAACTTGACACACAAGTCAAGCTTAATTACAACACACTTGATCTTATCCACCCCCACTCTCTCTCATGCCCATGATCCCACGTGAAATTCAAGTGGGCCCCACCTCCATTTATGAGAAGGTGATGTGGGCCATGGATATGGATATTGGATTGGATCTCTAGATTCAAATCCAAATCCAAGTCCACATATGGGATTATGGGCATGAGAGAGAGTGGGGGTGGATAAGATCAAGTGTGGTTGTAATTAAGCTTGACTTGTGTGTCAAGTTTGGGGTTAATCATGTAGGTTAGCCTAATTGAGTGGGTTTAAGCTTGTAATTAGCCAAAACCTAACCTAGGGCTGCACCAACATGATGTGGTTAAGGTCTATGGGCCATGCAAACGGAGCTCCTTCACCTAAACCTAACCCAAAATACCTAATCCTAGCCTTCCGCCCTAATCAGCCCCTAATACATAAGTATATACATATACTTTCATTTTTGAAGGGTTTTGCTTAAGTTGGGTGCGTTGTCTTTCAATTCAAGCACTCACACACATTGAGCTTTCGCTCTTATTTGAAAGACCCAAGTAAGGGCCGACCTATACTATTTGGGTTTCATTTCATGTCGTGTGGGTAAGTCTTTCAATTCAAGCACTCTCACACACATTGAGCCTTCTCTCTTATTTGAAAGACCCAAGTAAGGGCCGACCTATACTATTTAGGTTTCATTTCATGTCGTGTGTGTAAGTCTTTCAATTCAAGCACTCTCACACACATTGAGCTTTCGCTCTTACTCCCAAGACCTTCGCCAAGGCCTATTGCAGTTATATTTGGGTTTCATTTCATGTTGTGTGCGTAGTATTTCAATTCAAGCACTCACACACATTGAGCTTTCGCTCTTATTCCCAAGACCTTAGTTAAGGCCATACTGCAATTTATATTTGGGTTTAATTTCATGTCGTGTGTGTAAGTCTTTCAATTCAAGCACGCACCCACATTGAGCCTTCACTTTTATTTGCAAGACCCGAGTAAGGGTCCATATACCTACTCTATATACATATCTCCCTTCGGCACTTACTTTACAAGTCATTTCCCTTCGGTTATTTCCCTTCAGTTATTTCCCTTCAGTATTGTCTTTACATTCGGGTTTTCCCTTTGGAGTAGCGTGAGTTTGCATTGCATCTATGCCATACCACGAGGTAGGACGCATATTGCATCGAAGCAAGCCCCGCTCGAATTCGCCTATGCAGTGGAGTGTTCATAACACACAAACTAAGTGGCCCATAAAGGGATAAAAGGAAAGACTTAGGCACGTGCAAATCCACGTGATCTAAAATATGCAATCGCATCTAAAAGACCCGAATTAGACACCTCGAACCGCTTCGTTGGCTTTCTATCCCAAAACTCGATTTTTGCAAAGCGTACAGACTGACCCTTGCACATCGGTGCAAGAAGGTCTGCGACGACAAGAGCTCACTTGCTCACAGTCGCCCCGATTAGAAGTCAGTTTTAAATATATCTTCTCTAGCTTAGGTAAGCTAGCTGACATGCCCTGTTTGCATAAATAGGCCGTAGACACACGAGAGGATCCGCTCCAAGCCCTGAAAAGGTGAGAAGTGGGGATTTTCGTGCGTCTACACATGCGTGGAATGCAGATGACATGGGTGTGGTGCCAAGAGTGGCGACCTCCCCGAGACCAGATGTGGTCGAACTCTAGAGACTTATAAAGCCTACTGCTCCAAGTGAGCAAAATCCTATGCTGTTCAATGTTCGGTTTTCAAAACTTATTTACAAAACTATTTACAAAAGGGACAACTGTCTTGAGCCTCGATCCTAAGGATCTCGAGCTCTTCGTGCTTGCCCTTGTTTGAGTCTTAACACTCGCTTATCTAGCGGAGGTTTTATAAGAAAACAAGTTGTATTTCAAATTCCTACGCCTTACTCGAAACGTCGAATTCTCAAACAAGATGAAATTTAAGTAAGTAAATCCTATTTTTACTTTAGGATTCCTTGAAATGAACCATGCTTTAGCTTGGGATAAGCCGGGGATGGGAAAGAGATACCACGGTCCCTTCTGAAGCGTCCCGTGGTTTAAGGCATAGAAGGCGGAAAACTGCTCTTTTTGAGCTTTTTGGCCTCTTTTTCCTTTTTTTTCATAGAGGGTCTCCCTTTGGGAGTATTTTTTCTTTAATCCCTCTTTTTCATAAGAGAATCGATTTTTCTTTGGAATTCTGGTTTCTTTCTTTTGGAAAGAGACTTTGAATGGGAAATTCCCTTTTGTTTTGGGCCTTTGTTTTCCTTTTGGAAATAGAAGAGAAGAGGGGAGGACTTATCCCAAGCCTACACTCGATCCATTCCAGATCAACCTTTTTAGAAATAGCACGTACTACTTGCAAGTATCTTGCTATGTTGAACTAGGCCTTTCTTTGTAAGAGGAAGGATTTTGAAATGTAACCACGATTTTGAAAACTCCACTCTTTCACAAGTGCGAATTCTCTCACTTAGGGTCACACGAGTTTGCCTTTGCACCTTATTCACATGTCTCAGGGCAGCTATCCCTAATATTTTTTGAAAAATGGAATTTAAATCCAGATCCTACACATGATACTTCTTTAAGTATTGAACATTGATAGGATCTGCTAAATTCCTACCTTCTACATTGATCAACCAATACGAGTTGTTCGTAGTGGTTGCTCGTACAACATAGGGTCCATCCCAGTTGGGGCGCCACTTGCCTAGGGGGTGTGGGCCACGATGATGGATGGTTTTTAAGACCAGATCTCCTACTTCAAAGTGGCGAGGTCTCATGTGTTTGCTATAATGTCGGGCTATCCTTTGCCGGTATGCACGAGCATGGTCCATGGCAAGGAGTCGCCTCTCATCTAGCAAATCTAATTCGGCCATCCTAGCATGCTGAAGCGTCTCTAGGGGGAGGTCGAGTGCTATGGATGTATGGAATGAATGTAGTTGAGTATGAATGGGAAGAATGGCGTTTGTGCCATAGACCAATTCGAATGGTGTGGCATTCGTGGGAGTCCGGATGGAAGTCCTATAAGCCCATAAGGCTTCATCCAGCTTCTCGTGCCACGTCCTACCCTTCTCTAAGGTTTTCTCAATTATGCTAATGAGAATCTTGTTTGTGGCTTCGGCTTGGCCGTTGCCTTGAGGGTAGTAGGGCGAGGAGAAGTGGTGAGTTATGCCATACGTGTTGCACAACTTAACCATCCGCTCGTTCTTGAATGGGGTGCCATTATCAGACACAAGGTCTCGTGGAACCCCAAATCGAGCCAAGATATTCCTCTGGATGAAAGCCACCACATGTTGCCCCATTACATTGGTTAGAGAAATGGCTTCCACCCACTTGGAGAAATACTCCGTGGTTGCTAAAATAAATCGATGCCCATTCGAGGCCTTTGGAAATATTGGGCCTACGATGTCAAACGCCCACATGGTAAATGGCCAGGGGCAGACCACGGAATGCAATGCAGATGAAGGGATATGATTGACGTGCCCATGCACTTGACATGGATGACACTTCCTAACATGATCGTGACAATCCTTTTTCAGGGTGGACCAAAAATAGCCCCCTCTAAGTATTTTCATTGCCATCATGTTGGCATTTACATGACCTCCACATTCTCCATCGTGGAACTCGTGCATCACTATCCTAGCCTCCTCTAGGTCGATACACCTAAGCAGAATGCCGGTAAAACTTTTTTTGTATAAGACCCCACCCAGAATGGTGTATCGGGTCGAAATCTTACGAATGAATGCCTTATCTTTGGATGTGGCATCCTCGGTGAATCCCCCATTTTCTAAAAATTGTTTTATGTCATAAAACCAGGGTTTTTCAATAGACTCTGGGTTGTTTTGGCAAATATCCAAGTCATGTGTGGATGGGTGGGGCACATGCCATATTTCCAAAGATCTGGTCCCTAAAATGGGATCGACCTTCAGGGCTGAACCCAAAGAGGAGAGGGCATCGGCGATGCCATTGTCCTCTCTTCCTATGTGTGTGAGTTTACACGATTGGAAGGATTGGACCAATCGAGTGGCCAACTCGTGATATGGAAGTAGTTTCTCATTACGTACTTGCCAAATTTTTAAAACCTGGTTTATGACAAGGAGCGAATCTCCAAAGACCTCGATGCATGATGCCCCTAGAGTTTTCGAAATTCTTAAGCCTTGTATGAGTGCTTCATACTCAGCTACGTTGTTGGAACATTTGAAATCTAAGCGAACTGCTATGGGAATCTCACCCTTTTCAGGGGAGATTAGGATGACCCCAGCACCAGCCCCTCGTTGGTTTCGTGCCCCATCGAAGTGCATCTTCCACACTTGGTTTTCGAAAGAATTTGCCAAAATGTGGTTTTGAAAATGGTTTTGCAATATGCCTTCATCAGGCATTTCAACAAGAGTGGGATATGCGTCCTCTAAGGGAAACTCAGCCACGTAATCTGCTAGGGCTTGCCCCTTAATGGAGATCTGGTGATGGTATTTCAGATCATACTCCATTAGAAGGAGTTGCCATTTGCCCAATCTACCCGTGAGAATGGGTTTTTCGAACAAGTGCTTGATTGGATCAAGCTTGAACACTATCCAGATCTCATGATCTAGGAAATAGTGTCTGAATTTCTGGCAGGCCCAGACTAGGGCCAAGCACGTCTTCTCCATGGCTTGATAATTTCGTTCATAAGCCAAGAGAGTTTTCGAAATATAGTAGATGGCATACTCCTTATGGGTGTCATCCTCGTATTGAGCCAACAGGGCTCCTAAAGCATTTGCATGCACGGAGATGTATAATAAAAGCGGTTTTCCTTGCTTTGGAAGATTCAAAATGGGGGATTAACCAAGTATGCCTTCAGTCTCTCGAAGGACTTTTGGCATTCATCATCCCATAAGAATTTCGTGCCCTTCCTCAATAGATTGTTGAAGGGTTCACATCTAGTTGCCAGATTCGATATGAATCGGCGAACGGATTGTAAGCGACCCTGGAGGCTACGGATTTGGGTGAGATTGGAGGGTGGAGCCATGTCTATGACGGCTCGACACTTAGAGGGGTCGACTTCTATTCCCCTTTGGCTCACCATAAAGCCTAGAAGCTTCCCTGATTTTACCCCGAATACACATTTTTGAGGGTTTAGCTTTACTTGGTAAAGCCTAAGCCTTTCGAAAATCTTTTGTAAACATTCGATATGGGTGCATCGGGTTTTGGATTTCGCCAAGAGATCATCTACATACACTTCTACAAGCTCATGAATTTGATAATGGAAGATCATGGTCATGGCTCGTTGGTATGTTGCGCCGGCATTTTTCAAACCAAAGGGCATGACTGTATAGCAGTACGTGCCCCACGGGGTTGTGAAGGTGTCTTACCCTGATCTCGTGGGTTTAGTTTGATTTGATTATAGCCTTAATAGCCATCCATGAATGAAAACATTTCATGATTTGCATTACTATCGACTATCAAATCTATGTTTGGTAAAGGATAATTATCCTTAGGAGTGGCTTTATTCAGGTTTCTGAAATCGATGCATATTCGAATTTTCCCATTGGTTTTTCGAACTACAATGATATTTGATAACCAATCAGAATACGCAATGGGTTTTATAAATCCGGCTTTTAGCAGATCTTCTAAACCCTCTTTGACTTGCGTGTGTACATTCGGGTGTATTTTCCTAAGCTTCTGCTTTATGGGTTTTACACATGCATATAAGGGAAG
Source organism: Brasenia schreberi (assembly GCA_036023115.1). NCBI lineage: Eukaryota > Viridiplantae > Streptophyta > Magnoliopsida > Nymphaeales > Cabombaceae > Brasenia > Brasenia schreberi. The sequence continues at coordinate 16,199,212 of JAYKKT010000078.1, read as the reverse complement.
ACGATGCTCGACAATGCTGGGATCTATGCCCGGCATGTCTTCATACGTCCATGCAAACACATCTAAATAGGTTCGTAGAAATGCAATAAATGCTAACCTTTCGGTTTCATGCAAGCATGCGCCTATTTTGATGGTTTTGGGATTGGAATCATCCCCTAGGTTCACCTCTATGAAATCTCCTCCTTCTGATTGGGAAGGTTTTTCAAAATCGAGAATTTTATGAAATTCTGGGAGCTCAGAAGTGGGATCTTCCTCAAGGGGATCCACTTCTGGGCCTTGATCATTCTCGTGGGCTATAGACCCGAGGGAATTTGATGCGTGGTTTTCAAAATGACCTGGTTTTGTACTTGGATTTTCAAGTGATTTTGAAATTTTCGGTCTTGCTATGCAGACAACATTTCTTTCGAAATCCTTTTCTTTTGCCAAAGTGTTACCAGGAGCAGCTATATACAAAATCTTTTTGGTATTTTCCAAATTTTCGATTTTTTTGGTTTTTTGTAAATCAAGAACCTTGGGAACTATACAAAGCACTCTTTTTTCGAGTTTTTATTTTTCCATTGTTTTTGGTTTTTCTTGTTTTTCGATTTTTTTGATTTTAAGCTTTTCAAATGTTTTTGTATTTTTAGAAAAGGGATCTTCCGTCATACCTACAAAGGGAAAACACTATGGGTTAGACTCGGAATAGGAGATCTAAATCGTAGGTCTCTTCTAAGGCAGGTTCCGGGGCACCCTTGACCCAGGTGGTCACAGGGGGTGGCTCTAGCGGTATTCGGGGAGTATAGCCGATCCCATATCGGCTTGGATTGGCCCTAGGAAGGATGGGCTCTAGGAGACCCTGGTTCTGTGCCCCTAGACTCTTGTAGGGCGTGTAGCCCATGTTCAACAACATGTTCCACGACTTTTTGTTTTTTGAAAAAGTTGGATACAAGTCGTGGTCCTGGAACATGCTATCGTCCATATTATGCTTATATGGCCTCTTGTCTAGGGGCTTTGGAAATAGGGAATGCTTGGGTTTTCCTAGAAGGATTAGAGTCGGGAGGGGGCCTGCTTTGGGCGGCCCCTTCACACATACAACCTTCCTAGGGTTGTTTAACATGAGCCGAGGTGGCTCAACCATAATTTGCCCCAGGTTAGCCTCGTGGGCCTGGGAGCTCGATAAACAAGGGGAGTTTATGATCCCCTGAAGCTGTGGGTGACTCTCACCTAGGATCACTACGACCTGGTCCCTAAAAGGGATCTTGACACACCTGTGGAAGGTGGATGGCACAGCGCACAAACTGTGTATCCAGGGCCTTCCCAGCAACAGGTTATAATGGGGGTGGATGTCCAAGACATGGAACACCCCCGTGTGTTCGATCCCTCCCATTTCCATTGGGAGTTCGATGGATCCTAAAGGTCTAGACGCATTCCCATCGTATCCAGTGATAACGATGGGGCTTGGGTTCACTGAAGTCAAGGTGACTCCGATTTTGTACGCCACATGAAGTGGAAGGATGTTGAGCCCTCCTCCACCATCGACTAGGCACCTATCCAGAGAGTGGTTGTTTAGAACCACCTCGATATGCAGGGCCTGGTTATGGGTTTCGTAGGGTCTATCTACATCATCTTCCGAGAAAGTGATGAGCGATTTTTCTCCTAATAAAGCCACTTGGGCAGACAAGGATTCTGGACTTATGTTCGAATCAACCTTGGCCCTTTCTAGAATTTTCTCTAATACAAGTCTATGCCTAGGTGAGGTTTTTATAAGCTCTAAGATAGACATGTGAATAGGAATCTTTGAAAGGTGGTTTTCGAAGTCATAAGGATTTAGGATGACTTTGTCCTTATCTGCTTTTGGCAGAACACTAGGGATACATGCTTTTGAGGGGCCAGGCACACTGACCACCTTTTGAGCACCTTGAAGGTGTGGGGGTTGATAGATCCTCCCGGATCTAGTGACTTCCCCCACGACCAGCCTAGGGTTCGCGCTAAATTTGGCTCTAAGGATGAGCTGAGGAGAACCTTGGATTTTTAAAACTGGTTTTACCGGGGTTTCCACTTTTGGTGGTCCCCGAATGACGACTTGGGCGGGCATCTTGTATAGTACAAGAATGGGCGCACAAGTAGGTCGACCAGGTTCGGGTTTTTGCGCTAGTTCCTTGGAAATGGTGAGGGTACATACCTCCTTTCCTTTCCCACTGCCACTGGCGTGTGTGGGAAAGGGTTCCTTGAAGATAGCTTGAGGTGGCTCAGGTTCCGCAGTGACCTGGAGCCGGCCTTCTACTATCAAGTTCTCAATTTTATTTAAGAGGGAGAAGCAGCGTTTGGTATCATGGCCTTTGAGCCGATGATACTTACAAAATCGGTTTAAATACCCCCCTTTGGAAGTGACTCCTTCGGGAATTTCAGGGAGTTTTATCATGCCCTGGGCAAGTAGGAGGTCTTGGACCTCCGACACAGGTTGCCCCAGCGGAGTGTACTCCCGTTTTTCAACCGATTTTTGAAAATTTCGCTCCCTCTTATTTTCTATCTTTTCAAAATTTTTGGAAGTGCCCGCCACGCCTGGATCCACCCGGACATTGGCGATTTTATGAGGCTTTGCCCCTTTGTCCGTCATGGGTAGCCCGTATGTGATGGGCTTTTCCAAGCGGGTTTTTGGAACGGCACTTCCTTTCCACAAGTGATCGTATGTCCCTTTTCACAAGTTGGTTTCGAAAAGGGAGGCCTTTTTGATCAACTTATGGAAAGTTTAGATCTCATGGAGTGAGAGAAGGGTTTTTAACTCGCTTTTAAAATTATCTAGGATGAGCATTATTGTGCATCCTTCGGATATGGGCTCTCGCACTTGGCCCAAAAGCGACCTCCATCTTATAATGAAGGCATGTACGTCTTTGTTCATGCCTTGCTTTGTATCCCTTAAGGTATTCAGAGTCGGCGTGACTTCTACGTTGTGTGCAAATCTTTGCATGAAGCAGTTCGCTAACTCTTCAAAAGTAGCGAACTGGCTTAAGTCGTAGGAAGCCAGCCATTTGGCAGGTGTGCCTTTAAGGGATAAAGGGAACCAATACACCCATTTCATCGAGTCCTTTTTCTTCTTATAGGCTCGACGCGAGAAAAGTTGCAAGTGAGACCTTGGGTCTCCCATGCCATCATACCGATGGAAGTTCGGTATTTCATTGTCACTATCTGTTTCGTAATCCATAGGAAGGAAATCAGACAGGGCATAGTTTCTTTTCTCTTTATTCTGCCCTTTCAGCAACTGCTGTAGGGCTTTACGGTCCTTTTGTGTGAAGGACTCGTGGTATTGGGTGCCTTCCATTACGGAGGCCTCTTTGTGCTTGCGAGGTTTTTCAGATTTCTTTTTAGGCCTTTGTTCACCGTTTGATGAACATGAATCGCCTACTTCAGCCTCTTGGCTGAGAGCATCAATTTTGGCCTCAAACTCCCTTCTCAAGTCCTCGATTTCATCTAGTTTTATTTTGTTTTTGAAAATCCTCCTAGAGTGAGAACTTGATGTGCATGAGCCTTGGCTCGACACTTCACTTGGATTGGATTTTGACATGCTTTTCAAGCTTTTTCAAAAATGTCCTAAGTACAAGCAAAGAAAAACAAGTTAAAATGACACCTTTTACAAAATTTTCGCAAGACTTCTACTTAAAAACTCGATTTTTTTGAAAGGCTCACGTCCCACCGGGTGTGCCAATCTTTGTAGACGCGCGAAAATCCCCGCTTCTCACCTTTTCAGGGCTCAGAGCGGATCCTCTCGTGTGTCTAAGGCCTATTTATGCAAACAGGGCGTGCCAGTTAGCTTACCTAAGCTGGCGAAGATATATTTAAAACTGACTTCTAATCGTGGCGACTGTGAGCAAGTGAGCTCTTGTCGTCGCAGACCTTCTTGCACCGATGCGCAAGGGTCAGTCTGTACGCTTTGCAAAAATCGAGTTTTGGGAGAGAAAGTCTACGAAGCAGTTCGAGGTGTCTAATTCGGGTCTTTTAGATGCGATTGCATATTTTAGATCACGTGGATTTGCACGTGCCTAAGTCTTTCCTTTTATCCCTTTTCGGGCCACCTAGTTTGTGTGTTATGAACACTCCACTACATGGGCAAATTCGAGCGGGGCTTTCTTTGATGCAATATGCATCCTACCTCGTGGTATGGCGTAGATGCAATGCAAACTCACGCTACTCCAACGGGAAAACCCGAATGTAAAGACAATACTGAAGGGAAATAACCGAAGGGAAATAACCGAAGGGAAATGACTTGTAAAGTAAGTGCCGAAGGGAGATATGTATATAGAGTAGGTATATGGGGCCTTACTCGGGTCTTGCAAATAAGAGCGAAGGCTCAATGTGGGTGCATGCTTGAATTGAAAGACTTACACACACGACATGAAATTAAACCCAAATATAAATTGCAATATGGCCTTAACTAAGGTCTTGGGAATAAGAGCGAAAGCTCAATGTGTGTGAGTGCTTGAATTGAAGTACTACGCACACAACATGAAATGAAACCCAAATATAACTGCAATAGGCCTTGACTAAGGTCTTGGGAGTAAGAGCGAAAGCTCAATGTGTGTGAGAGTGCTTGAATTGAAAGACTTACACACACGACATGAAATGAAACCCAAATAGTATAGGTCGGCCCTTACTTGGGTCTTTCAAATAAGAGCGAAAGCTCAATGTGTGTGAGAGTGCTTGAATTGAAAGACTTACACACACGACATGAAATGAAACCCAAATAGTATAGGTCGGCCCTTACTTGGGTCTTTCAAATAAGAGCGAAGGCTCAATGTGTGTGAGTGTTTGAATTGAAAGACAACACACCCAAGTTAAGCAAAACCCTACAAAAATGAAAGTATATGTATATACTTATGTATTAGGGGCTGATTAGGCCCGTGTGTGTTCAAAATCATGCACAACTAGGAGAGTGCACATGTGTGGGTGTGCCAAGCCATGTTATTACAAGCGGGGGGAGACTATGCTCCGTTATTACAACCCCATATCGAATTGAATCTCAAGCAAGTATACAACTAAAGACTGAGTTAGGCACTTACTAGTAGCTGGTCCGTAGATGCCTTGCGTGAGCGTGGGCTTGGCCTTCGCCTTGGGCTGCAAAAGGGAGCTCCGCGAGGTTAAGCAGCAAGAGGTGCTGGCCAAAGGTCCTTGGTGCATGGAAGAGGCACCTTGAAGGCGGCCGGCCACTAGAGATGGGCTGTCTTTGGTGGGTTGGGTTAAAGGACCTAAGGAGGGTCACTAGGGGGAGTGTAGTGTTGGGGAATATGGCACTAAGGGAAGGGAACTAGATAGGGGAAGCTCTTAGGGAGTTGGATGGGGTAGCCGGGTGTAGCTAGGTTGGTTAGGTAGTGGCGGGTAGTTAGGATACTATGGGTTCGGCTGAGGGGGAAGGGTGGCAGCAAGTGGCTGGCTGTGGGGGCAGGTGGTGGTAGTGTAGGTGGCTGAGAGTGGAGAGGGAGTGGAGAAGAAGTAGAGTGGAGTATGGGGTACTAACCGGATGATGGGAGGCGGCGGGTGGTTGGAGAGCAGTCGGGTGTGGTGGAGCAACTGGTTCGGCCGAAGGCAGGGGTGGCGACAGGTGGTGGGCCTGCTGGGGTGTGGTGGAGCAGGTGGAGCACGGTGGTGGCTGGTGGTGGTGCAGGTGGAAGGCCTGGTTGGACGTGGATGAAGTGGCTGGGCTCGGTTGGGCTGGACCAAGGTGAGAGAGGATGGGAAGGGAGAGAGCTTCTAGATCGGAAAACCCGCCCCCAAGGGGGGGCGTTTATATAGGGATGGGTAGGTCGGTTAGGGCTGGGTTTGGGGTAGTGGTTAGGTGGTTTAGGTAGGGTGGTATGATGATAAGGTGGGCTGGAAAGGGTAGGGCCAGATATTTTAGATACTAGTGGTTTGGGTAGGTTGTGGGCTAGGGGTGGTTTAGGGGTTTAGGGTTTGGTTAGGTGGGTGGGTTCTAGGGTGAGGTTTAGTGAGCTAGGTTAGGTGATTAGGCTAGGATTAGGCTAGGTTTAGGGAAATTAGCCTAGGTTTAGGGAAGGATTAGGGAAGTGGGTTAGGTGATTAGGTTGGGATTAGGCAGGAATTAGGGAAGTAGGTTAGGTGATTAGGCTCAGATTAGGGGCGGATTAGGGTGGAAGGCTAGGATTAGGTATTTTGGGTTAGGTTTAGGTGAAGGAGCTCCCTTTGCATGGCCCATAGACCTTAACCACATCATGTTGGTGCAGCCCTAGGTTAGGTTTTGGCTAATTACAAGCTTAAACCCACTTAATTAGGCTAACCCACATGACTAACCCCAAACTTGACACACAAGTCAAGCTTAATTACAACACACACTTGATCTTATCCACCCCCACTCTCTCTCATGCCCATAATCCTACGTGAAATTCAAGTGGGCCCCACCTCCATTTATGAGAAGGTGATGTGGGCCATGGAAATGGATATTGGATTGGATTTTTGAATCCAAATCCAAATCCAAGTCCATACATGGGTTTGGATTGGGATCTGGATATATATGGTCCAGATTCGATCCAAACTGAACTCTGACTCCTTCGAGCTGTGTTCGAAAGGGACGGTTTGTGCGGGGCCTAACAGCATCAGTGCTCCGTCTGCGTTGGGTCTTCGCCAACATGATCGTCCGCCTCTGTTTTCACCTTCCGGAGATTACTTCAAACAATGTTTCGATGATACAGGGTCTTGGACGTTCGAGATCCTGGGGGTGTGGATTTGATACAAGAGTTGCTGTGCCGGGCTCGACAAGTGCTCCGGTTCCGGGCTCTTCTTAGCTCTCCTGGTCCTGTCTTGATCGGGCCAAGCCGCTTCGGGGTTTCAAAACATGTTTTAAAAAGGTTTTAAAAGCCATATTGTATGTTTTCGAAATATAGAGTTCAACACATATGTACAGGGTTGTCTGGAAGGCTCCTGGATTTCTAGACTCAAAATGGCCCTTTGGGGCTGCTTTTACTAAACCAGGTTGTTTCGAGGAATTCGTGGGATTTCGGGGTGTTTACAACCATGCACACAACTTAAATTAAAACACCCAAGGGAAATTGCAATATGGCCCTTACTAGGGTCTTGGGAATAATAGCGAAAGCTCAATGTGTGTGAGTGTGAAAATTGAAAGACCACACACACAACTTAATTTAAAATCCACGCAGCTTAATATACATAATTATAACTATATCTTAAGGGCTGATTAGGCCTGTGTGTGTGTCAAAATCGTGAGCAGCTAAGAGCGAAATGGCTCAAGTGCACGTGTGTGTGGGTGTGCCAAACCACATTATTACAAGCTGGGGGAGACAACGCTTCATTATTACAACCCCGTATCAAATTTAATTAAATGTAGGCAAGTTCATAACAAGGACCGAGTTAGGCACTTACGTGTAGCTGGTCTGGGTGTAACTTGCTTGTCTTTGGCCTAGTGAGTTGCCTTGGACAGCCGAAGGGGAGCTCCTTGGGTGCGTGTGGGTGCCAAGTAGGGTCTTAGCTGAATAAAGACTTGAGGATAGCCGAGTGGTGGGCACAGCAAGGAGGGATGTTGAGTGAGTTGGGGCAGGTTCGGGTGCTAGCTAGGTGGTTGCAGGTTGAAGGGTGAAGGTTTAGCTAGGGGCTGAGAAATGGGTGGCTAAGGAAAGGTGGGGATGTAGGGTGTGAAGTGGCCAGGTGTAAGGGAGAAGGCTGTGGTGGCGGGTGATGGACTGTGTGGCCGGGTAAGAGAGGGGTGAAAGAGAAGTTAGATGGGGCTGAGATGGGGGTACTAACCGGAGGTGGTGGAGGTGGTGGAAGGAAGTGGCAGTCGAATGGAGTTGGAAGAAGGTGGCAGCCGAGTGAAGTGTGCAGCCGGGTGGAGTGGCGATGGAGGTGGAAGGTGCAGTCGGGTGGAATGGCGGTGGAGGTGGTTCAGTTGGGATGATGGAGTGAGATGGGGTGGAAGAGAGGGCAGGTGAGAGAGGAGAGAGAGGGATCTCTTTCACGCAAAAAGGAAGGGGTTTTATAGGCATGGGATGTGGTTGGTTGATGAGGTGGTATGGGGTAGATATTTAGGATATGGTGGGCTGGTGGGGTGGTTTGGGTAGGTCGGTTAGGGTGGCTGGGAATTGAGGGTTAGGGTCTAATTAGGTGGGTTAAGGTGGGATTAGGTTTAGTCTAGCTAGGGTCTAGGTGCTCTAGTTAGGTGGGGTGAGCTAGGTGAGGTCGGCTAGGTATGGTTAGGGTGGTTTTGGGTGAGGGTGGCTAGGATGGGCTCAGGTTTAGGGGGGAATGGCTAGGTGAGGTGGGTTAGTTTAGGGCTAGGTTTTAGGAGCATCCCCTTGGCATCGATCCATAGACCTAGTTGCAGCTTGTTCATGTTGGTGCAGCCCCAGGTTAGGTGTAGGTGCATACAAGCTTAAACCCACACTCTTAGGCTAAACCCACATGGTTAACCCACCCTTGACTAAAGTCAAGCCCACCAACTTTCTCACTCATACTTTATCATCCCATTCTCTCTCTACCCAAGCTTTTCACGTGAATTCTCTGTGAGCCCCACCTCTATTTATGAGAAGGTGATGTGGGCCATGGATGTGGGTATTGGATTGGATCTTTGAATCCAAATCCAAAACCAAATCCAAATGCATATTTGGGTCTAGATCTGGATATATATGGTCCAGATCCGGCCCAAATTTGATTTTCTGACTCCTTCATGGCATTTCGAAACGGACGGTTTGTGCGGGGCCTGACTGCATCAATACTCCGTCTTGCGTTGGGTCTTCGCCAACATTGTCGTCTGCTCTTCTTCTCACCTTCCGCAGATCATTTCGAACAATTTTGTTGATATTAGGGGCTTGGATGTCCGAGACTCTGGGGATGATTCTGATACGAGAGTTGATGTGCCGGGCTTGACACATGCTCCGGGTCCGGGCTCTCTTTCACTTCTTCGGTCCTGCTTTCATCAGGACAAGTTGCTTTTTGGGGTTTCAAAATACCTTTTTAAGGTTTTAAAAGTTGTATGTATATATTTTAAAACGTATATAGTTTTAACATACGTACAGGGTTTTCTGGAAGGCTCCTGGGTTTCCAGACTAAAAATAGCCCTTTGAGGCTGCTTTTGTAAATCTAGGTATATTTGAGAAAATCATGAGATTTTGGGGTGTTTACAAATGCTCCTCTTTGGCATTATCCAAATTGATTTGGATAATGGCAAAGACGACAACACCCCTTTCGCTGTCTCCCTAGATCTACCCACAAAAATATGGGATCGTCCCAATTTTTAAGCAAAATCTCTCTTTTAAACCATGGTAGGAGGAGATATCACGCCAAAGGGAATCTATATTCCTATGGTTTTTGGTCCTAAAACGGGATCATGTTATGCAAGTGTTCATGCGTGGATGTGCACATGCATGTTATGGATGAGACGCCAAGGATGGTGACCTCCCAGAGACCAGATAGCATGGTCGAACTCTTGTGACTTACGAAGGCCTACTGCTCCAAGTGAGCAGACCCTATGCTTGCTCGATTTTTAATTTTTCAAAATCTATTTACAAAAGGGAAAACTGCTTTGAGCCTCAATCCTAAGGATCTCAAGCTCTTCGTGTTTGCCTTTGCTTGAGTCTTGACACTCGCTAATCTAGCGGAGGTTTTATAAGAAAACAAGCTATATTTCAAAATTCCTACGTCTTACTCGAAACGTCGAATTCTCAAACAAAATGAAATTCAAGTAAGTAAATCCTATTTTTACTTTAGGATTCCTCGAAATGAACCATGTTTTACTTGGGATAAGTCATGGGGATGGGAAAGAGATACCACGGTCCCTTCTGAAGTGTCCCATGGTTTTAGGCATAGAAGGCGGAAAACTGCTCTTTTTGAGCCTTTTGGCCTTTTTTCCTTTTTTTCATAGAGGGTCTCCCTTTGGGAGTATTTTTTCTTTAATCCCTCTTTTCCATAAAAGAATCGAATTTTTCTTTTGACTCTGGTTTCTTTCTTTGGGAAAGAGATTTTGGTGAGGATTTCCCTTTGTTTTTGGCCACATTTTCCTTTTGGAAGGAGAAGAGAAGAGGGGAGGACTTATCCCAAGGTTATACTCGATCCATTACAGATCAACCTATTTAAAAATAGCATGTACTACTTGCAAGTATCTTGCTATATTGAACTAGGCCTTTCTTTGTAAGAAGAAGGATTTTGAAATGTAACCACGTATTTGGAAAGCTCCACTCTTTCACAAGTGCGAATTCTCTTACTCAGGGTCACACGATTTTGCCTTTGCACCTTATTTTCAGGTCTCAGGGCAACTATCCCTAAAGTTTTCGAAAATTGGAATTTAACCCAAATCCTACACATAATACTTCTTTAAGTATTGAATATTGATAGGATCTGCTAAATTCCTACCTTCTACATCGATCAACCAATACGAGTTGTTCGTGGTGGTTGCACGCACAACATAAGGTCCATCCCACTTGGGGTGCCACTTTCCAAGTGGATGTGGGCCACGATAGTGGATGATTTTCAAAACCAGATCTCCCACTTCAAAGTGGCGAGGTCTCATGTGTTTGTCATAATGTCGGGCTATCCTTTGCCGGTATGCATGAGCATGATCCATGGCAAGAAGTCGCCTCTCATCTAGAAAATCTAGTTCGGCCATCCTAGCATGCTGAAGCATCTCTAGGGGGAGGTCGAGTGCAATGGATGTATGGAATGAATGTAGTTGTGTATGAATGGGAAGAATGGCGTTTGTGCCATAGACCAATTCGAATGGTGTGGCATTCGTGGGAGTTCGGATGGAAGTCCTATAAGCCCATAAGGCTTCATTCAGCTTCTCGTCCCACGTCCTACCCTTCTCTAAAGTCTTCTCAATTATACTAATGAGAGTCTTGTTCGTGGCTTTGGCTTGGCCGTTGCCTTGAGGGTAGTAGGGCGAGGAGAAGAGGTGAGTTATGCCATACGTGTTGCACAACTTGACCATCCGCTCGTTTTTGAATGGGGTGCCATTATCGGACACAAGGTCTCTTGGAACCCCAAATCGAGCCAAGATATTTCTCCTAATGAAAGCCACCACATGCTGCCCCTGTACATTGGTTAGGGAGATGGCTTCCACCCACTTGGAGAAATACTCAGTGGCTGCTAAGATGAACCTATAACCATTTGATGCCTTAGGGAAAATTGGGCCTACAATATTAAATGCCCACATGGTAAATGGCTAGGGGCTGACCACGGAATGCAATGAAGATGAGGGGATATGAATGGCGTGCCCATGCACTTGACATGGATGACACTTTCTAACATGATCGTGGCAATCCTTTTTCAGGGTAGACCAAAAATAGCCCGCTCTAAGTATTTTCATTGCCATCATGTTGGCATTAACATGACCTCCACATTCTCCATCGTGGAATTCATGCATAACAGTCCTAGCCTCCTCTAAGTCGACACATCTTAGTAGGATGCCGGTAAAATGTTTTTTGTACAAAACCCCACCCAAAATGGTGTATCGGGTAGAAATTTTCCAGATGAATGCCTTATCTTCGGATGTGGCATCCTCGGCGAATACCCTATTTTCTAGAAAACATTTGATGTCATAAAACCAAGGTTTTTCAACAGAATCTGGATTATTTTGGCAGTTATCGAAATCGTGTGTGGATGGGGTGGGTGCACGCCATAAACCCTCTTTGATTTGTGCATGTATATTCGGATGTATTTTCCTAATCTTTTGCTTTATGGGTTTCACATCCGCATCTCTGGGAAGACGATGTTCGATAATACTGTGGTCTATGCCCGGGATGTCTTCATACGTCCATGCAAACACATCTAGGTTGGTTTGTAGAAATGCAATGAATGCTGATCTTTCATGCTCATGCAAACATGCGCCTACCTTAATGAGTTTGGGATTTGAATCACTCCCTAGGTTTACCTCTATGAAATCTCCTTCTACTGAATTGGAAGGCTTTTCAAAATCAAGAATTTTATGAAATTCTGGGAGCTCAGAAGTGGGATCTTCCACAAGGGGATCCACTTCGGGGCTTCGATCATTCTCGTGGTTTATAGACTAGAGGGAATTTAATGCATGGATTTTCAAAAGACCTGGTTTTATACTTGGAATTTCTATTGATTTCAAAATTTTTGGTCTGGTTATACAGACGACGTTCCTTTCGAAATATTTTCCTTTTTCCAAATCCTTACCAGGAGCAGCTATCTACAAAATCTTTTTGGAGTTTTGTAATTTTTTGATTTTTTTGTTCTTTTGCAAAACGAGTATTTTGGAAACTATACAAACTACTCTTTTTTCGATTTTTCGATTTTTTAATGTTTTTGGATTTTGTAATTTTTCTATTTTTTTGATTTTGAGTTTTTCAAATGTTTTTGTATTTTTGATAAAGGGATCTTCCATCATACCTACAAAGGGAAAACACTACAGGTTAGACTCTGAATAGGAGGTCTAAATCGTAGGTTTCTTCTAGGGTAGGCTCCAGGGCACCCTTTACCTAGGTGGTCATAGGGGGTGGCTCTAGTGGTATTTTGAGAATATAGCCGATCCCATATCAGCTTGGATTGGCCCTAAGAAGTATGGGTTCTAGGAGACCCTAATTTTGTGCCCCTAGACTCTTATAAGGCAAATAGCCCATGTTTAACAGCATGTTCCACGATTTTTTGTTTTTGAAGAATTTTGGATACAAATCATGGTCCTGGAACTTGTTGTCGTCTATGTTGTGTACATAGGGCTTTTTGTCCAGGGGTTTTGGAAATAAGGGGTTCTTGGGTTTTCCTAGAATGGTCAAAACCTTGAGGGGGCCAGCCTTGGGTGGCCCCTTCACATACACGACCTTCCTAGGGTTGTACAAAGTGAGCCTTGGTGGCTCAAGCATGGTTTGCCCCAGTTTTACCTCATGGGTCTGGGAGCTTGACAAGCAAGGGGAATTTATGATCCCCTAAAGTTGAGGATGACTCTCTCCTAGGATCACTACGACTTTGTCATTGAAAGGGATCTTGACACTGTAGACACTGAAAATCCTCACCTCTGGTTCTTAGGCCTGAAGTGAATCTTTTCGTGTGTCTAAGTCATATTTTAGCAAAAGGGCGTGCCAGCTAGCTTGCTTAAGCTAGTGAAGAAACGTTTTGAAATCTGACTTCTATCGGGGCGACTGTGAGCAAGTGAGCTCTTTTCGTAGCAGACCTTCTTGCACCGATGCGCAAGGGTCAGTCTGTACGCTTGGCAAAGTCTTTTTTAGAATATAAACCTCTTTGAAAATTACCCTAAGTGTTTGGGCTTTGGATGTATGATTTCAGATTTTATTACACGTGGGATTTGCACGTGCCTATGTCTTTCTTTTTTATCTCTTTCGGGCCAACTAGGTGTGTGCGCAAGTGACCTAACTTGGGCGATTTTGAGCGGGAGTGTGGGGTTTGCTTTGATGCAATATGCGTCCTAACTTGTGGTATGGCGTATATGCAATACAAACTCACGCAACTCCAAAGGGAAAACCCAAATTGAAAGACAATGCGGAAGGGAAATGACTTAATGTAAATTTGCAAAAGGGAAATTGCAAAAGGGAAATATGGCTATATCTTAAGAGCGGAAAGGCTCAATTGTGCAAGTGTGTGCCATGTATATATGTAAAGACTACGCACACTGCTGAACCTTAAAACCTAAATCTTAAAGACATAGCCGAAGGGAAATACTTATAATATATATGGGCCCGAAGGTCGCCAACGTGTGCGTGGGTGTTGTGTGTATATTGAAAGACAACTCACACGACTTGTAAATGAAACCCAAATATAATTGCAATATGGCCTTGACTAAGGTCTTGGGAGTAAGAGCGAAAGCTCAATGTGTGTGAGTGTAGAACTGAAATACTACGCATATGACATAAATTTAAACCCAAATGTAATTGCAATAGGCCTTGACTAAGGTCTTGGGAGTAAGAGCGAAAGCTCAATGTGTGTGAGTGTAGAATTGAAATACTACGCATATGACATGAATTAAAACACCCCAAAACGAAATTGCAATAGGCCCTCACTAGGGTCTTGGAAATAAGAGCGAAAGCTCAATGTGTGTGAGTGTGAAAATTGAAAGACAACACACACAACTTAATAAAACCCACGCAACTTAAATACACATAAGTATAGCTATATCTTAAGGGCTGATTAGGCCCATGTGTGTGTCAAAATCATGTGCAACTAAGAGCGGGATAGGCTCAAGTGCATGTGTGTGTGGGTGTGCCAAACCACATTATTACAAGCGGGGGGAGACAACGCTCCATTATTACAACCCCGTATCAAACTTAATTGAGCATAAGCAAGTCTATAACAAGGACCGAGTTAGGCACTTACGTATAGCTGGTCTGGGTGTGACTTGCTTGGCTTTGGCCTAGTGAGTCGCCTTGGGCTGCAAGAGGGAGCTCCTTGGATGGGCGCGGCAAGTGGGAGGTGCTGGCCGAACGATGAAGGTGCAGGTCCTGGCCGAGTGGAAGGGTGCTGTCTTGGCTGGGCTTGAAGTACTTAGGGGAGGTAGGTGGAACTAGGGTGTGTCACTAAGGCTTGGGGTAGGTCTTAGGGAGAGGTAAGGTGGGTGTAAGGCGCAGCTGGCTGAGAGAGGAGGGGCAGGTGGTGCGAGTGATGGCCGGGTGTATGGGAGATGTTGGGGGTAGTCGGGTGATGGAGTGGCAGGTTTGTGGGGTGGCGAGAGAAGGTGGAGGTGTTGGTGGAGTCAACCTAGGGGGTGAGGTGGAGGAGAAAGAGGGGAGAGTGAGAGGAGAGGCTTACCTAAGGGAAACCGTGGAGGGCAGCTGGCCGGATGGGTGAAGAAGAGGCGGTAGGTGAGGTCTTGGCCGGATGGAAGGAAGTGGTAGGTGGCGTGGAGTGGTGCTGGCCGGGTGCAGCAGGTGGAAGGTGGCATGGAGTGGTGCTGGCCGAAGGGTGGAGGTGGCGGGTTCCAAGAGGGGGGAGAAATCCCAGATTTTTAAGAGCTAAAGACCCCTCACCCGCATGCATGGGAGGGGTATTTATAGGCTTAGTGGGGTCGGTGGCTGGGCTGGTATTGGGGAGTCGGTTGGGCTGGTTAGGTGGTGGTGGTTTGGGGGTATGGTGTGCTAGATATTTAGGTGGGCCAGATATTTGTTTTGGGTGATTTGGGGATATGGTGTGCTAGGTGTTTAGGTGGGTTGGTTTAGTGGTTTAGGGCTTAGCTAGGTGGGTTGGGCTTAGGGTGAGGTTTAGTGAAGTGGGTTAGGTATTTAGGCTAGGATTAGGGTGAGGTTAGGGGGATTAGGCTAGGTTTAGGGAAGGATTAAGGAAGTGGGTTAGGTGATTAGGCTAGGATTAGGGAAGGATTAAGGAAGTGGGTTAGGTGATTAGGCTAGGATTTGGTTGGGTTTAGGGGGAAATGGCTAGGTAAGATGGGTTAGCTTAGGGTTAGGTTAGAAGCATCCCTTTGCCTTCGACCCATGGACTTAGTTGCAGCAAATTGGTGCAGCCCTAGGTTAGGTGTAGGTGCATACAAGCTTAAACCCACACTCATTAGGCTAACCCACATGATTAACCCAAAACTTGACACAAAAGTCAAGCCCACCATGTTTCTCACTCATATTTCGCCCCATTCTCTCGCATACCCAAGCTTTTCACGTGAATTTCTTGTGGGGTCCACCTCCATTTATGAGAAGGTGATGTGGGCCATGGATGTAGATGTTGGATTGGATCTTCAGATCCCAATCCCAATCCAAATCCAAATCCAAATACATGTTTGGATTTGGATCTGGATATATATGGTCCAGATCCGATCCAACTCTAATTTTCTGACTCCTTTATAGTATGTTCAAAACAGACGGTTTGTGCAGGGCCTGACAGCATCCGTACTCTGGTTTCTTAGGGTTAGGTTAGAAGCATTCCGTCTTGCGTTGGGTCTTCGCCAACATTGTCGTCCGCTCCTCTTTTCACCTTTCAGAGATCATTTCAAATAATTTGCTGATAACAGGGCCTTGGATGTCCGAGATTCTGGGGATGAATCTGATACGAGAGTTGATGTATCGGGCTCGACATATGCTCCAGTTCTGGGCTCTCTTTCGCTCCTCCGGTCCTACTTTCATTAGGCCAAGTTGCTTTGCGGGGTTTCAAAACACCTTTTTAAAGGTTTTAAAATTATATAATACATATTTTAAAACACATATGATTTAAACATATGTACAGGGTTTTGCCTCGAAGGCACCTGGGTTTCCAGACTCAAAATAGCCCTTTGGGGTAGCTTTTGCAAAACCAGGTGTTTTGGGAAAAATCGTGGGATATTGGGGTGTTTACAGACACACCTGTGGAAGGTAGATGGCACAGTGCACAAGCTATGTATCCAGGGCCTTCCCAACAACAGGTTATAATGGGGGTGTATGTCCAGGACATGGAAGACTCTCGTGTGTGCTATCCCTCCCATTTTCATGGGGAGTTCTATAGATCCTAGTGGTCTAGATGCATTCCCATCATATCCAGTGATAACGATGGGACTTGGATGAACGGATGTCAAGGTGACTCCGATTTGATTCGCCACATGAAGTGGAAGGTTGTTGAGCCCTCCTCCCCCATCGACAAGGCACCTATCCAAAGAGTGGTTATTCAGAACTACCTCGATATGTAGGGCCTGGTTATGGGACTCGTAGGGTCTATCTACATCGTCTTCCGAGAATACGATGGGCGTTTTCGCTCCTATGTAGGCCACTTGTTTGGACAAAGATTCAGGGGTAATGTTCGAACTAACCCATGCTCTTTCTAGAATTTTCTCTAACACTAGTCTATGCCTAGGCGAAGTTTGTATTAGCTCTAGGATGGACATATTGATAGGAATCTTTGAAAGATGGTTTTCGAAATCATACACCTTTAAAACGACATTTCCTTTGTCCGTTTTTGGCAGAACTCTAGGAATACATGCTTTTGAGGAGCCAGGCACACTGACCACCTTTTTAGCACTTTGTAGATGTGGGGGTTGGTAGATCCTCCTGGATCTTGTCACCTCCTCCACGATCAACCTAGGTTTCACACTAATCATGTCTCTGATCAAGAGATTTGGAGCACCTTGAATGGTTAACACTGGTTTAACCGGAGACAGAACTCTTGGTGGTCCCCGAATGACTACTTGGGTGGGTTTCTTGTAAAGTATGAGAGTAGACGCACAAGTAGATGAACCAGACTCACATGCGTGTGCTAGATTCTTTGAAATCGTGAGAGCACATACCTCTTTTCCCTTCCCACTGGTACTTGCGTGCTTGGGGAAGGGTTCTTTGAAGATAGCTTGGGCAGGCTCAGGTTCTTCAGCGACCTAGAGCCGGCCTTCTGCTATGAAGTTCTCAATTTTATTAAGGAGAGAGAAACACCACCTTGTATCATGGTCTTTGAGCCGATGATACTTGCAGAATTTGTTTAAAAACCCTCCCTTCGAAGTGACTCCCTCGGAAATCTCAGGGAGTTCAATCATGCCTTGGGCAAGTAGGAGGTCTAGGACCTCCGACACAGGTTGCCCCAGCGGAGTATACTCCCGTCTTTCGAAGGGTTTTTGAAAATTCCTCTCCTTTTTATTTTCTGTTTTTTCAAAAGTTCTTGAAGCACTTGCCGGGCTTGGATCCACCCGGACATTGGCGATTTTATGGGGTTTTGCCCCTTTGTCTACAGTGGATGGCCCATAAGTGATGGGCTTTTCCAAGCGAGTTTTCGAAATTGGATTTCCTTTCCATAAGTGGTCATACACCCCCTTTTTCAAATTTGTTTCGAAAATGGATGCTTTCTTTATTAACTTATGGAAAGTCGAGATTTCATGAAGCGAGAGAAGGGTTTTCAACTCGTTTCTAAAATTATCCAGGATGAGCATGACTGCACATCCTTCAAATATGGGCTCTCGCACTTGACCTAAGAGAGACCTCCAACGAACGATGAATGTATGTACGCCCTCGTTCACACCTTGTTTTGTATCCCTCAAGGTGTTGAAAGTCGGCGTGACTTCTACGTTATGCGAGAATCTCTACATAAAGCACTTCGCTAACTCTTCAAAAGTTGCGAACTGGCTAAGATCGTAGGAAGCCAGCCATTTGGCAGCTATGCCCTTGAGGGACAAAGGGAACCAATACACCCATTTCATCAAGTCCTTTTTTTTCTTATGGGCTCGACGAGAGAAACGCTGCAAGTGAGACCTAGAGTCTCCCATGCCATCATATCGATGGAAGTTCGGTATTTCATCGTCACTGTCTGTTTCATAGTCCACAGGCAAGAAATCAGACAGGGCTTAACTTCTTTTCTCTTTATTTTGCCCTCTCAACAGCTGCTGTAGGGCTTTACGGTCCTTATGTGTGAAGGACCTGTGGTATTGGTTACCTTCTATCGCGGAAGTCTCTTTGTGTTTGCGAGGTTTTTCAAATTTTTTCTTGGCCTTTGGTTCACCATTTGACGAACATAAATCGCCTGCTTCAGCCTCTTGGCTAAGAGCGGCTATTTTGGCCTCGAAGTCCCTTCTCAAGTCTTCAATCTCTTGTTTTTTCGAAAACTTTCTAGATTGAGAACTTGATGCGCATGAGCCATGGCTAGATACCTCTTGGGAGCCTGGACTTGACATGCTTCAATATGCTTTTCAAAACAAATCCTAAGTATGAAAATGCAACAAACAAAGTTAAAACACTTTAGAAAAAAAAATTCATGAGGGTTTTCTACATGAACTGACTCTGCACAAGGCCCAGGTCCCACCGGGCGTGCCAAACCTGTGGACATGGAAAATTCCTACTTCTGGTTCTAAGGCCTGAAGTGAACCTTTTCGTGTGTCTAAGTCGTATTTAACAAAAGGGGCGTGCCAGCTAGCTTGCTTAAGCTAGCGAAGAAAGTTTTTGAAATCTGACTCTATCGAGGCGAGTATGAGCAAGTGAGCTCTTTTCGTCGCAGACCTTCTTGCACCGATGTGCAAGGGTCAGTATGTATGCTTGGCAAAGTCTTAAAAATCAAACCTCTTTGAAAAATACCCGAACTGTTTGGGCTTTGTTTGTACGATTGCAAGTTTTATTACACGTGGGATTTGCACGTGCCTATGTCTTTCTTTTTAAGCTTTTTAGGGCCAACTAGGTGTGTGCACAAGTGACCTAAGTTGGGAGATTTTTGCACGGGAGTGTGGGGTTTTGCTTTGATGCAATATGCATCCTAACTCGTGGTATGGCGAATATGCAATGCAAACTCACACAACTCCAAAGGGAAAACCCGAATTGAAAGACAATGCAGAAGGGAAATGACTTAATGTAAATTGCAAAAGGAAAATTGCAAAAGGGAAATATGGCTATATCTTAAGAGCGGAAAGGCTCAATTGTGCAAGTGTGTGTCGTGTATATATGGAAAAACTACGCACACAGCTGAACCTTAAAACCCAAATTTTAAAGACATAGCCGAAGGGAAATACTTATAATATATATGGGCCCGAAGGTTGCCAACGTGTGCGTGGGTGTTGTGTGTATATGTAAAGACAACTCACACGACTTGTAATGAAAACCCAAATATAATTGCAATATGGCCTTGATTAAGGTCTTGGGAGTAAGAGCTAAAGCTCAATGCGTGTGAGTGTAGAATTGAAATGCTATGCACACAACTTGAATTTAAACACCTAAAACGAAATTGCAATATGGCCTTTACTAAGGTCTTGAGAGTAAGAGCGAAAGATCAATGTGTGTGAGTGTGGAAATTGAAAGACCATGTACGCAACTTGAATTAAAACACCCAAGGGAAATTGCAATACGGCCCTTACTAGGGTCTTGGGAGTAAGAGCGAAATCTCAATGTGTGTGAGTGTGAAAATTGAAAGACCACGCAAACAACTTAAATTAAAACCCACGCAGCTTAATACATATAGGTATAACTATATCTTAAGGGCTAGTTAGGCCCGTGTGTCTGTCAAAATAGTGTGCAGCTAAGAGCGGAATGGCTCAAGTGCACGTGTGTGTTGGTGTGCCAAATCACATTATTACAAGCGGGGGGAGACAACGCTCCATTATTACAACCCCGTATCAAATTTCATTAAATGTAAGCAAGTTCATAATAAGGACCGAGTTAGGCACTTACGTGTAGTTAGTCCGGGCTCAACTTGCTTGGCTTTGGCCTAGTGAGTCGCCTTGGACAACCGAAGGGGAGCTCCTTGGATGTGTGTGGGCGGCAAGTAGGGTGCGAGCTGGGTGGAGCCTTGGTGGTGGAGTTGTAAACACCCCGAAATCAGACGAATTTCTCAAAACAAACTTGGTTTTGTAAAAGCAGCCCCAAAGGGCTATTTTGAGTCTGGAAACCCAGGAGCCTTCCAGGCAATCCTGTACATATCTTTTAAACTTTATATATTTCAAAAATGTATAATATGGCTTTAAAAACCTTTTAAAACACGTTTTTGAAACCCCGAAGCAGCTTGGCCCAAGCAAGACAGGACCAGAAAAGCTAAAGAGAGCTCAGAACCGGAGAACAAGTCGAGCCCGGCATAGCAACTCTCACATTGAATCCACCCCCAGGATCTCGAACGTCCAAGACCCTGTTATCCACAAAACATTACTTAAAATATTCTTCGAAAGGCGAAAACAGAGGCGGACGATCATGTTGGCGAAGACCCAACGTAGACGGAGTACTGATGCTGTGAGACCCCGCATAAACCGTTAGTTTCGAACACGGCCTGAAGGAGCCAGAATTCAGTTTGGATTGGATCTGGACATTATATATCCAGATCCTAATCCAAACCCATGTATGGACTTGGATTTGGATTTGGATCCAGAGATCCAATCCAATATCCATATCCATGGCCCACATCACCTTCTCATAAATGGAGGTGGGGCCCACTTGAATTTCACGTGGGATTATGGGCATGAGAGAGAGTGGGGGAGGATAAGATTAGAGTGTGGTTGTAATTAAGCTTGACTTGTGTGTCAAGTTTGGGGTTAATCATGTGGGTTAGCCTAATTAAAGTGGGTTTAAGCTTGTAATTAGCCAAAACCTAACCTAGGGCTGTACCAACATGAGGCAACAAGGTCTAGCGGCCATGCAAAGGGAGCTCCTTAAACCAAACCTAATCAAAAAGCCCTAATCCTAGCCTTTTACCCTAATCCTGTCCTAAACCTAGCCTAATCACCTAACCCACTTCCCTAATCCTTCCATAAACCTAGGTTAATTTCCCTAAACCTAACCTAATCCTAGCCTAATCACCTAACCCACCTCACTAAACCTCACTCCAAAACCAACCCACCTAGCTAAACCCTAAACCTCTAAACCACCCCACCTAAACCTAGCACACAATCTACCCAAAACCCCTTGTATGAAAATATCTGGCCCCTCCCCAAAACCAGCCCACCATATCACCACACCACCCCTACCTAAACCACCTAACCACCCTTCTAATACCAGCCCCAACCGCCCTTCAAAAAAACTATAACGCCCCCCCCCCCTAGTGGGCGGGTTTTCAAGGTTTTTCCCACCAAGCTCTCCACCTTGGCCTTCCAGCCCAGCTGACTCCAACATTGCTCCACTTGCCCCACAGCTAGCCACCACCTCGCTCCACCTGCTCCACCACACCCCGACCGGCCAACCACCTGTTGCCACCACTTCCTTCGGCCGAACCCTCTACCTCACCTGCCCGGCTGCTCCTCTTCCATCCGCCGCCTTCCATCACCATCGGTTAGTACCCCATCCTTCACTCCACCTCTTCTTCGCTCCCCCTCCACTCCCAGCCACCTACACCACCACCACATCCCCCTAACACCAACCACCGTCTATCCTACCCATTCGGCCCAACCTCAACCACTCCAACCACCCGCCATTACCTAGACACCTTAGCTACACCTGGTCACTCCACTTAACTCCCTAAGACCTACCCATATCACCTCACCACAGCCGGCCACTACCTTACCCCATACCCTAGCTAGCTCCCTTCCCATCTACAACAGCCCTAGCTACCTTAACAACCACCACCACCGAGTCTCCCTTAGTCGGCCACTCCAACCGACTGTCACATACCCATGCGGCCAGCCATCCGCCAGCCACATACCACCCCTAGGCACTCCCCTAGACACTCCCTTAGGCTCCCATTTAGTGCCACATTTCCTAACACTACACCCTCCCATAGTGACCCTACTTAGTCACTTTAGCCCAATACACAAAGCCAGCCCATTCCTAGCAGCCGGCCATCTTCAAGGCACCCCTCCCGCGTGCCATTTCCATCCAGCCAGCAGCCCCTTTGCCGTTCAACTCCGAGGAGCTCCCTCTTGCAGCCCAAGGTGAAGGCCAAGCCCACGCTCAAGCAGGGCATCTTCGGACCAGCTATAAGTAAGTGCCTAACTCGGTCCTTAGTTGTTGTAAACACCCCGAAATCCCACGAATTTCTCAAATTCATCTGGTTTTGTAAAAGCAGCCCCAAGGGGCCATTTTGAGTCTGGAAACCCAGGAGCCTTCCAGACAACCCTATACATACGTTTTAAACTTCATATTTCAAAAATATATAATATGGCTTTTGAAAACCTTTTAAAATACGTTTTTGAAACCCCAAAGCAGCTTGGCCTAATCAAGACAGGACCAGCAAAGTCAAAGAGAGCCCGAAACCGGAGCACATGTCAAGCCCGGCACAGCAACTCTCGTATCAAATCCATACCCCCAGGATCTCGAACGTCCAAGACCCTGTTATTATCAAAATGTCATTTGAAGTCATCTCCGGAAGGCAGAAACGGAGGCGGACGACCATGTTGGCGAAGACCCAACGCAGACGGAGTACTGATGCTGTCAGACCCCACACAAACCCATGTGTGGACTTGGGATAGGATTTGGATCCAGAGATCCAATCCAATATCCATATCCATGGCCCACATCACCTTCTCATAAATGGAGGTGGGCCCACTTGATTCACGTGGGATTATGGGCATGAGAGAGAGTGGGGATGGATAAGATCAAGAGTGTTGTAATTAAGCTTGACTTGTGTGTCAAGTTTGGGGATAATCATGTGGGTTAGCCTAATTGAGTGGGTTTAAGCTTGTAATTAGCCAAAACCTAACCTAGGGCTGCACCAACATGAAGTGGTTAAGGTCTATGGGCCATGCAAAGGGAGCTCTTTCACCTAAACCTAACCCAAAACACCTAATCCTAGCCTTCCACCCTAATCCACCCCTAATCTGAGCCTAATCACCTAACCCACTTCCCTAATCCTTCCCTAAACCTAGGTTAATTTCCCTAAACCTAGCCTAATCACCTAACCTAGCTCACTAAACCTCAACCTAAAACCCAACCACCTAACCTAGCCCTAAACCCCTAAACCACCCCTAGCCCACAATCTACCCAAACCACTAGTAGTTAAAATATCTGGCCCTACCCTTTCCAGCCCACCTTATCTTCATACCACCCTACCTAAACCACCTAACCACTACCCCAAACCTAGCCCTAACCGACCTACCCATCCCTATATAAACCCCCCCCCTTGGGGGCGGGTTTTCCGAGCTAGAACCCCTCACCCATCCCAGTCGGGCCCTCTCTTTCCTCCACTGCTCCACCTGCTCCACCTGCTCCGCCTACACCACCACCTACTCTCCATCCCACCACCACTTGCACCGCCATCTCCACCACCACTTGCACCGCCATCTCCACCACCTCCCGGCCGAGCCTCACTACCTGTCCAGCTTCCTTCCAGCCGAGCGCCACCTTCTCTCCATTCGGTAAGTACCCCACACTCTACCTAGCTCCTTCTCTACTCCCTCTCCACTCCCAGCCACCCACTATACCACCACCTACTTTCCATCCCACCACCACTTGCCGTCACCCGTACACTCGGCCAAGCCTTAGCCGCCCTAGCCCTTCGCCACTACCTAACTACCCTAGCTACCTCCCGGCCAGCCATCTCTTTTCCCCTAGGTGTCCCATTCGACCTTCCCTTAAGCTCCCCTTAGGTCCATACTCCCTAACACTCTATACTCTCCTAGTGACCCTACATACTTACTTGGCCCAGCCCCTTTAATCCCCCACACCAAGGCGACACCCTTGCTTGCAGCCGGCCACCATCAAGGCGCTTATCCCGCGCCCCATTTGCAGCCGGCCAGCACCCTTTGTCGTTCACCCTCGCGGAGCTCCCATTTGCAGCCCAAGGTGAAGGCCAAGCCCACGCTCAAGCAAGGCCTCTACGGACCAGCTACTAGTAAGTGCCTAACTCGGTCTTTAGTTGTATACTTGTTTGAGATTCAATTTGATACGGGGTTGTAATAACATAGCATAGTCTCCCCCCGCTTGTAATAACGTAGCTTGGCACACCCACACACGTGCACTCTCTTAGTTGTGCACGATTTTGAACACACACGGGCCTAATCAGCCCCTAATACATAAGTATATACATATACTTTCACTTTGAAGGGTTTTGCTTAAGTTGGGTGCGTTCTCTTTCAATTCAAGCACTCTCACACACATTGAGCTTTCGCTCTTATTTGAAAGACCCAAGTAAGGGCCGACCTATAATATTTGGGTTTTTATTTCATGTCGTGTGTGTAAGTCTTTCAATTCAAGCACCCTCACACACATTGAGCCTTCGCTCTTACTCCCAAGACCTTAGTAAAGGCCTTATTGCAGTTATATTTGGGTTTCATTTATGTCGTGTGTGTAGTACTTCAATTCAAGCACTCACACACATTGAGCTTTCGCTCTTACTCCCAAGACCTTAGTCAAGGCCATACTGCAATTTATATTTGGGTTTAATTTCATGTCGTGTGTGTAAGTCTTTCAATTCAAGCACGCACCCACATTGAGCCTTCGCTCTTATTTGCAAGACCCAAGTAAGGGCTCATATACATACTCTATATACATATCTCCCTTCGGCACTTACTTTACAAGTCATTTCCCTTCGGTTATTTCCCTTCAGTATTGTCTTTACATTCGGGTTTTCCCTTTGGAGTAGCGTGAGTTTGCATTGCATCTACGCCATACCACGAGGTAGGACGCATATTGCATCAAAGCAAGCCCCGCTCGAATTCGCCCATGTAGTGGAGTGTTCATAACACACAAACTAGGTGGCCCGAAAAGGGATAAAAGGAAAGACTTAGGCACGTGCAAATCCACGTGATCTAAAACATGCAATCGCATCTAAAAGACCCGAATTAGACACCTCGAACCGCTTCGTAGACTTTCTCTCCAAAAACTCGATTTTTGCAAAGCGTACAGACTGACCCTTGCGCATCGGTGCAAGAAGGTCTGCGACGACAAGAGCTTACTTGCTCACAGTCGCCACGTTTAGAAGTCAGTGTTTAATATATCTTCGCTAGCTTAGGTAAGCTAGCTGGCATGCCCTGTTTGCATACATAGGCCTTAGACACACGAGAGGATCCGCTTCGAGCCCTGAAAAGGTGAGAAGCGGGGATTTTTCGCACGTCTACAGAGATTGGCACGCCTGGTGGGACGTGAGCCTTTCAAAAATCGAGTTTTTAAGTAGAAGTTTTGCGAAAATTTTGTAAAAGGTGTCATTTTTAACTTGTTTTCTTTGCTTGTACTTAGGACATTTTGAAAAAGCATGAAAAGCATGTCAAAATCCAATCCAAGTGAAGTGTCGAGCCAAGGTTCATGCGCATCAAGTTCTCACTCTAGGAGGATTTTCAAAACCAAAATAAAACTAGATGAAATCGAGGACTTGAGAAGGGAGTGTGAGGCCAAAATCGATGCTCTCAGCCAAGAGGCTAAAGTAGGCGATTCATGTTCATCAAACGGTGAACAAAGGCCTAAAAAGAAATCTGAAAAACCTCGCAAGCACAAAGAGGCCTCTGTAATGGAAGGCAACCAATACCACGAGTCCTTCACACAAAAGGACCGTAAAGCCCTACAGCAGTTGCTGAAAGGGCAGAATAAAGAGAAAAGAAACTACGCCCTGTCTGATTTCCTTCCTATGGACTACGAAACAGACAGTGACGATGAAATACCGAACTTCCATCGGTATGATGGCATGGGAGACCCTAGGTCTCACTTGCAGCTTTTCTCGCGTCGAGCCCATAAGAAGAAAAAGGACTCGATGAAATGGGTGTATTGGTTCCCTTTATCCCTTAAAGGCACAGCTGCCAAATGGCTGGCTTCCTACGACTTAAGCCAGTTCGCTACTTTTGAAGAGTTAGCGAACTGCTTCATGCAAAGATTTGCACACAACGTAGAAGTCACGCCGACTCTGAATACCTTAAGGGATACAAAGCAAGGCATGAACGAAGACGTACATGCCTTCATTATAAGATGGAGGTCGCTTTTGGGCCAAGTGCGAGAGCCCATATCCGAAGGATGCGCAGTAATGCTCATCCTGGATAATTTTAAAAGCGAATTAAAAACCCTTCTCTCGCTCCATGAGATTTCAACTTTCCATAAGTTGATCAAAAAGGCCTCTCTTTTCGAAACCAACTTGCGAAAAGGGACATACGATCACTTATGGAATGAAAGTGCCGTTTCAAAAACCCGTTTGGAAAAGCCCATCGCATATGGGCTACCCACGACGGACAAAGGGGCAAAGCCCCATAAAATCGCCAATGTCCTGGTGGATCCCGGCATGGCAGGCACTTCCAAAAATTTTGAAAAATTAGAAAATAAGAGGGAGCGCAATTTTCAAAAACTGGTTGAAAAACGGGAGTATACTCCGCTGGGGCAACCTGTGTCGGAGGTCCTAGACCTCCTACTTGCCCAGGGCATGATAGAACTCCCTGAAATCCCCGAAGGAGTCACTTCCAAAGGGGGGTATTTAAACCGATTTTGTAAGTATCATCGGCTCAAAGGCCATGATACCAAACGCTGCTTCTCTCTCTTAAATAAAATTGAGAACTTGATAGCAGAAGGCCGGCTACAGGTACCTGCGGAACCTGAGCCACCTCAAGCTATCTTCAAGGAACCCTTTCCCAAACACGCCAGCGGCAGTGGGAAAGGAAAGGAGGTATGTACCCTCACCATTTCCAAGGAACTAGCGCAAAAACCCGAACCTGGTCGACCTACTTGTGCGCCCATTCTTGTACTATACAAGAAGCCCACCCAAGTCGTCATTCGGGGACCACCAAAAGTAAAAACCCCTGTAAAACCAGTTTTAAAAATCCAAGGTTCTCCTCAGCTCATCCTTAGAGCCAAATTTAGCGCGAACCCTAGGCTGGTCGTGGGGGAAGTCACTAGATCCGGGAGGATCTATCAACCCCCGCACCTTCAAGGTGCTCAAAAGGTGGTCAGTGTGCCTGGCCCCTCAAAAGCATGTATCCCTAGTGTTCTGCCAAAAGCAGATAATGACAAAGTCATCCTAAATCCTTATGACTTCGAAAACCACCTTTCAAAGATTCCTATTCACATGTCTATCCTAGAGCTTATAAAAACCTCGCCTAGGCATAGACTTGTATTAGAGAAAATTCTAGAAAGGGCCAAGGTTGTTTCGAACATAAGTCCGGAATCCTTGTCTGCCCAAGTGGCTTTATTAGGAGCAAAATCGCCCATCACTTTCTCGGAAGATGATGTAGATAGACCCTACGAAACCCATAACCAGGCCCTGCATATCGAGGTGGTTCTAAACAACCACTCTCTGGACAGGTGCCTAGTCGATGGTGGAGGAGGGCTCAACATCCTTCCACTTCATGTGGCATACAAAATCGGAGTCACCTTGACTTCAGTGAACCCAAGCCCCATCGTTATCACTGGATACGATGGGAATGCGTCTAGACCTTTAGGATCCATCGAACTCCCAATGGAAACGGGAGGGATCGAACACACGGGGGTGTTCATGTCTTGGACATCCACCCCCATTATAACCTGTTGCTGGGAAGGCCCTGGATTCACAGTTTGTGCACTGTGCCATCCACCTTCCACAGGTGTGTCAAGATCCCTTTTAGGGACCAGGTCGTAGTGATCCTAGGTGAGAGTCATGTAGACGCGCGAAAATCCCCGCCTCTTTGCCTTTTTCAGGGCTTGGAGCGGATCCTCTCGTGTGTCTAAGGCCTATGTATGCAAACAGGGCGTGCCAGCTAGCTTACCTAAGCTAGCGAAGATATTTTTAACACTGACTTCTAAACGTGACGACTGTGAGCAAGTAAGCTCTTGTCGTCGCAGACCTTCTTGCACCGATGCACAAGGGTCAGTCTGTACGCTTTGCAAAAATCGTGTTTTTGGAGAGAAAGTCTACGAAGCGGTTCGAGGTGTCTATTTCGGGTCTTTAAAATGCGATTGCATGTTTTAGATCACGTGGATTTGCACGTGCCTAAGTCTTTTCTTTTATCCCTTTTCGGGCCACCTAGTTTGTGTGTTATGAACACTCCACTACGTGGGCGAATTCGAGCGGGGCTTGCTTTGATGCAATATGCGTCCTACCTCGTGGTATGGCGTAGATGCAATGCAAACTCACGCTACTCCAAAGGGAAAACCCGAAATGTAAAGACAATACTGAAGGGAAATGACTGAAGGGAAATAACCGAAGGGAAATAACCGAAGGGAGATATGTATATAGATTATGTATATGAGCCCTTACTCGGGTCTTGCAAATAAGAGCGAAGGCTCAATGTGGGTGCGTGCTTGAATTGAAAGACTTACACACACGACATGAAATTAAACCCAAATATAAATTGCAGTATGGCCTTGACTAAGGTCTTGGGAGTAAGAGCGAAGGCTCAATGTGTGTGAAAGTGCTTGAATTGAAAGACTTACTCACACGACATGAAATAAAACCCAAATAGTATAGGTCGGCCCTTACTTGGGTCTTTCAAATAAGGGCGAAAGCTCAATGTGTGTGAAAGTGCTTGAATTGAAAGACTTACCCACACGACATGAAATGAAAACCCAAGTAGTATAGGTCGGCCCTTACTTGGGTCTTTCAAATAAGAGCGAAAGCTCAATGTGTGTGAGTGCTTGAATTGAAAGACAACGCACCCAACTTAAACAAAACCCTTCGAAAATGAAAGTATATATATACACTTATGTATTAGGGGTTGATTAGGCCCGTGTGTGTTCAAAATCGTGCACGACTAAGAGAGTGCACGTGTGTGGTTGTGCCAAGCCATGTTATTACAAGCGGGGGGAGACTATGCTCCGTTATTACAACCCCGTATCAAATTGAATCTCAAGCAAGTATACAACTAAAGACCGAGTTTAGGCACTTACGAGTAGCTGGTCCGTAGAGGCCTTGCTTGAGCGTGGCCTTGGCCTTCGCCATGGGCTGCAAACGGGAGCTCTGCGGGGATAGGTGACCAAGGGTGCTGGCCGGCTGCAAGTGGGGCGCGGGATAGGCGCCTCGAAGGTGGCCGGCTGCAAATGGGTGTCGCCTCGATGTGGGGGGTTAAAGGGGCTGGACCAAGTGAGTGTTTAGGGTCACTAGGAGAGTCGAGGGTTTTGGGAAGGTGGACCTAAAAGGGGAGTTTATGGGAAGGCCGAATGGGAGTCCTATAGGGTGGAAGAAATGGCTGGCCGGGTGCAAATGGGATGGTTAGGTAGTGGCCGGTAGTTTAGGTTGTGTTAGGTTCGGCTAAGTTAAAAAGGGTGGTGACAAAGGGCTGAGATGAGGATAGGGTAGGTGGCTAGGAGTGGAGAGGGAGTAGAGAAGAATTTAGGGAGAGTTGGGTAATGCTTACCGAATGGGGAGAGATGGCGGATGGAAGAGAGAAGCCGGGTGTAGATGGGATGGAGAGCAAGTGTGGCGTCCGGCTGGGAGAGGGTGGTGGCGTCCGGCTGGGAGATGGTGGTGGTGCAGGTAGTGCTGGTGGAGCAGGTGGAGCAGGCGGGCAGGTTCGGCTGGGTGAGGAAAATGGGAGAAATAGAGGGCCCGGCTGGGTGAGGTGAGGGTTCTTACTAGGAAAACCCGCCCCCAAGGGGGGGGGTTTAAATAGGGATGGGTAGGTCGGTTAGGGCTGGGCTTGGGGTAGTGGTTAGGTGGTTTAGGTAGGGTGGTATGTAGATAAGGTGGGCTGGAAAGGGTTGGGCCAGATATTTTGAGAACTAGGGGTTTGGGTAGATTGTGGGCTAGGGGTGGTTTAGGGGTTTAGGGCTAGGTTAGGTGGTTGGGTTTTAGGGTGAGGTTTAGTGAGCTAGGTTAGGTGATTAGGCTAGGTTTAGGCTAGGATTAGGGAAATTAATCTAGGTTTAGGGAAGGATTAGGGAAGTGGGTTAGGTGATTAGGTTGGGATTAGGCTGGGATTAGGGAAGTAGGTTAGGTGATTAGGCTCGGATTAGGGGCGGATTAGGGTGGAAGGCTAGGATTAGGTATTTTGGGTTAGGTTTAGGTGAAGGAGCTCTCTTTGCATGGCCCATAGACCTTACCCACCTCATGTTGGTGCAGCCCTAGGTTAGGTTTTGGCTAATTACAAGCTTAAACCCACTCAATTAGGCTAACCCACATGATTAAACCCAAACTTGACACACAAGTCAAGCTTAATTACAACCCTCTTGATATTTTTCATCCCCACTCTCTCTCATGCCCATAATCCCACATGAATTTCAAGTGGGCCCCACCTCCATTTATGAGAAGGTGATGTGGGCCATGGATATGGGTATTGGATTGGATCTCTGGATCCAAATCCAAATCCAAGTCCACATATGGGTTTGGATTGGGATCTGGATATATATGGTCCAGATCCAATCCAAACTGAACTCTGACTCCTTCGAGCTGGGTTCGAAACGGACGATTCGTGCGGGGTCTGACAGCATTAGTACTCCGTCTTCGTTGGGTCTTCGCCAACATGGTTGTTCGTCTCCGTTTCTGCCTTCCGGAGATGACTTCAAATGATATTTTGATAAGAACAGGGTCTTGGACGTTCGAGATCCTGGGGGTGTGAATCAGATACCAAAGTTTGGCTTGCCGGGCTCGACCTGTGCTCCGGTTCCGGGCTCTTCTTAGCTCTCCTGGTCCTGTCTTGATCGGGCGAAGCCGCTTCGGGGTTTCAAAACATGTTTTAAAAAGGTTTTAAAAGCTATATTGTATGTTTTCGAAATATAGGGTTCAAAACGTATGTACAGGGTTGTCTGGAAGGCTCCTGGGTTTTCAGACTCAAAAATGGCGCTTTGGGGCTGCTTTTACAAAACCAGGTTTGTTTAAGGAATTCGTGGGATCGTCCCATTTTTAATGGCAAAGATGACAAAACACCCCTTTTAATGTCTCCCTAGATCTAGCCACGAAGAATATGGGATCGTCCCATTTTTAGCAAAATCTCAATTTACAAACTCTGGTAGGAGGAGATATCACGCCAAAGGGTTCACTATGGAATCTGGTCCTAAAATGAGATCATGTTCATGCAAGTACCATGCGTGGAATGCAGATGACATGGGTGTGGTGCCAAAAGTGGCGACCTCCCAGGGACCAGATGTGGTCGAACTCTAGAGACTTACAAGGCCTACTGCTCCAAGTGAGCAAATCCTATGCTGTTCGATGTTCGGTTTTCAAAACTTATTTACAAAAGCTATTTACAAAAGGGACAACTGTCTTGAGCCTCGATCCTAAGGATCTCGAGCTCTTCGTGCTTGCCCTTGTTTGAGTCTTAACACTCGCTTATCTAGCGGAGGTTTTATAAGAAAACAAGGCATATTTCAAATTCCTACGTCTTACTCAAAACGTCGAATTCTCAAACAAGATGAAATTCAAATAAGTAAATCCTTTTTTTACTTTAGGATTCCTCAAAATGAACCATGCTTTAGCTTGGGATAAGCCAGGGATGGGAAAGAGATACCACGGTCCCTTCTGAAGCGTCCCGTGGTTTAAGGCATAGAAGGCGGAAAACTGCTCTTTTTGAGCTTTTTGGCCTCTTTTTCCTTTTTTTCATAGAGGGTCTCCCTTTGGGAGTATTTTTTTCTTTAATCCCTCTTTTTCATAAGAGAATCGATTTTTCTTTTAAATTCTGGTTTCTTTCTTTCGGAAAGAGACTTTGAATGGGAAATTCCCTTCTGTTTTGGGCCTTTGTTTTCCTTTTGGAAGGAGAAGAGAAGAGGGGAGGACTTATCCCAAGCCTACACTCGATCCATTCCAGATCAGCCTATTTAGAAATAGCACGTACCACTTGCAAGTATCTTGCTATGTTGAACTAGGCCTTTCTTTGTAAGAAGAAGGATTTTGAAATGCAACCATGATTTTGAAAACTCCACTCTTTCACAAGTGCGAATTCTCTCACTTAGGTTCACACGAGTTTGCCTTTGCACCTTATTCACATGTCTCAGGGCAGCCATCCCCATAAATTTTCGAAAACTGGAATTTAATCAAGATCCTACACATGATACTTCTTTAAGTATTGAATATTGATAGGATCTGCTAAATTCCTACCTTCTACATCGATCAACCAATACGAATTGTTCGTAGTGGTTGCTCGTACAACATAGGGTCCATCCCAGTTGGGGCGCCACTTGCCTAGGGGGTGTGGGCCACGATGGTGGATGGTTTTTAAGACCAGATCTCCCACTTCAAAGTGGCGAGGTCTCATGTGTTTGCTATAATGTCGGGCTATCCTTTGCCGGTATGCACGAGCATGATCCATGGCAAGGAGTCGCCTCTCATCTAGCAAATCTAGTTCGGCCATCCTAGCATGCTGAAGCGTCTCTAGAGGGAGGTCGAGTGCTATGGATGTATGGAATGAATGCAGTTGGGTATGAATGGGAAGAATGGCGTTTGTGCCATAGACCAATTCGAATGGTGTGGCATTCGTGGGAGTTCGGATGGAAGTCCTATAAGCCCATAAGGCTTCATCCAGCTTCTCGTGCCACGTCCTACCCTTGTCTAAGGTTTTCTCAATAATACTAATGAGAGTCTTGTTTGTGGCTTCGGCTTGGCCGTTGCCTTGAGGGTAGTAGGGTGAGGAGAAGTGGTGAGTTATGCCATACGTGTCGCACAACTTAACCATCCGCTCATTCTTGAATGGGGTACCATTATCAGACACAAGGTCTCGTGGAACCCCAAATCGAGCCAAGATATTCCTCCGGATGAAAGCCACCACATGTTGCCCCATTACATTGGTTAGGGAAATGGCTTCCACCCACTTGGAGAAATACTCCGTGGCCGCTAAAATAAATCGATGCCCATTCGAGGCCTTTGGAAATATTGGGCCTATGATGTCAAACGCCCACATGGTAAATGGCCAGGGGTTGACCACGGAATGCAATGCAGATGATGGGATATGAATGGCATGCCCATGCACTTGACACGGATGACACTTCCTAACATGATCGTGACAATCCTTTTTCAGGGTGGACCAAAAATAGCCCCCTCTAAGTATTTTCATTGCCATCATGTCGGCATTAACATGACCTCCAAATTCTCCATCGTGGAACTCGTGCATCACTATCCTAGCCTCCTCTAGGTCGATACACCTAAGCAGAATGCCGGTAAAACTCTTTTTGTATAAGACCCCACCCAGAATGGTGTATCGGGTCGAAATCTTACGAATGGATGCCTTATCTTTGGATGTGGCATCCTCGGTAAATCCCCCATTTTCTAAAAATTGTTTTATGTCATAGAACCAGGGTTTTTCAATAGATTCTGGGTTGTTTTGGCAAATATCCAAGTCGTGTGTGGATGGATGGGGCGCATGCCATATTTCCAAAGATTTGGTCCCTGAAATGGGATCGACCTTCAGGGCTGAACCCAAGGAGGAGAGGGCTTCGGCGATGCCATTGTCCTCTCTTCCTACGTGTGTGAGCTTACACGACTGGAAGGATTGGACTAATCGAGTGGCCAACTCGTGATATGGAAGTAGTTTCTCATTACGTACTTGCCAAATTTTTAAAACTTGGTTTATGACAAGTGTAAACACCCCGAAATCCCACGAACTTCTCAAAATTCATCTGGTTTTATACAAGCAGCCCCAAAGGGCCATTTTTGAGTCTGGAAACCCAGGAGCCTTCCAAACAACCCTGTATATATGTTTTAAACTATATCTTTCAAAAACATATGATATGGCTTTTGAAAACCCTTTTAAAACATGTTTTGAAACCCCAAAGTGGCTTGGCCTGATCAAGACAGGACCAAGAGAGCTAAGAAAAGCCCGGAACCGGAGCACATGTCGAGCCCGGCGCAGCAACTCTTGTATCTGATTCACACCCCTAGGATCTCGAACGTCCAAGACCCTGTTCTTATCAAAATATCATTTGAAGTCATCTCCGGAAGGCAGAAATGGAGACGAACGACCATGTTGGCAAAGACCCAACGAAGACGGAGTACTGATGCTGTCAGACCCCGCACGAATCGTCCGTTTCGAACCCAGCTCGAAGGAGTCAGAGTTCAGTTTGGATTGGATCTGGACCATATATATCCAGATCCCAATCCAAACCCATATGTGGACTTGGATTTGGATTTGGATCCAGAGATCCAATCCAATACCCATATCCATGGCCCACATCACCTTCTCATAAATGGAGGTGGGGCCCACTTGAAATTCACGTGGGATATTGGGCATGAGAGAGAGTGGGGATAGAAAATATCAAGAGTGTTGTATTAAGCTTGACTTGTGTGTCAAGTTTGGGTTTAATCATGTGGGTTAGCCTAATTGAGTGGGTTTAAGCTTGTAATTAGCTAAAACCTAACCTAGGGCTGCACCAACATGGGGTGATCAAGGTCTATGGGCCATGCTAAGGGAGCTCCTTCACCTAAACCTAACCCAAAATGCCTAATCCTAGCCTAAACCTAGCCTAATCACCTAACCTAGCTCACTAAACCTCACCCTAAAACCCAACCACCTAACCTAGCCCTAAACCCCTAAACCACCCTTAGCCCACAATCTACCCAAACCCCTAGTTTTAAAATATCTGGCCCAACCCTTTCCAACCCACCTTATCTACATACCACCCTACCTAAACCACCTAACCACTGCCCTCAGCCCAGCCCTAACCGATCTACCCATCCCCTATTTAAACCCCTCCCCTTTGGGGGCGGGTTTTCAAGAAAGGGAGCCCTCACCTCAGCCCAGCCGACTCCACTCTCCAACCTGTCCGCCTGCTCCACTCCCCAACTGCTCCACTCTCCACCGGCACCACCTGCACCGCCACCTTCCCTCTTCCATCCACCATCATTACCCAGCCGGACGCCACCACCTTCACCCAACCGAACCAGCCAAGAGCCCACCTGCCCGCCTGCTTCTCATTGCCTTCCACCGTCTCTCCCCATTCGGTAAGTACCCTAATTCCATCAAAGCCCTTCTCTTCCACCTCTCCACTCCTAGCCACCTACCCTATCCTCATCTCAGCCCTTTTGCCACCACCCTTTTCACTTAGCCGAACCTAGCATAGCCCAAACTGCCGGCCATTATCTAGCCATCATATCGCATTCGGCCTTCCCCTAGGTGTCCCATTCGGCCTTCCCACAAACCCTCCCTTAGGTCCAGTTTCCCTAAACTCTTAACTCCCCTAGTGACCCTAAGAATTCACTTGTTCAGCCCCTTTAACCCCCAACCTCGAGGCGACATCCACTTGCCACCGGCCACCTTTGAGGCGCCCATCCCGCGCCCCACTTGCAGCCGGCCAGCACCTTTGGTCACCTATCCTCGCGGAGCTCCCGTTTGCAGCCCAAGGCCAAGCCCACGCTCAAGCAAGACCTCTACGGACCAGCTACTCGTAAGTGTCTAAACTCGGTCTTTAGTTGTACACTTGCTTGAGATTCAATTTGATACGGGGTTGTAATAACGGAGCATAGTCTCCCCCCGCTTGTAATAACGTGGCTTGGCACAACCACACACGTGCACTCTCTTAGTCGTGCACGATTTTGAACACACACGGGCCTAATCAGCCCCTAATACATAAGTGTATATATATATACTTTCATTTTCGAAGGGTTTTGTTTAAGTTGGGTGCGTTGTCTTTCAATTCAAGCACTCACACACATTGAGCCTTCGCTCTTAGTTGAAAGACCCAAGTAAGGGCCGACCTATACTATTTGGGTTTCATTTCATGTCGTGTGAGTAAGTCTTTCAATTCAAGCACTCTCACACACATTGAGCTTTCGCTCTTATTTGAAAGACCCAAGTAAGGGCCGACCTATACTATTTGGGTTTCATTTCATGTCGTGTGAGTAAGTCTTTTAATTCAAGCACTTTCACACACATTGAGCCTTCGCTCTTACTCCCAAGACCTTAGTAAAGGCCTTATTGCAGTTATATTTGGGTTTCATTTATGTCGTGTGGGTAGTCTTTCAATTCAAGCACTCTCACACACATTGAGCCTTCGCTCTTATTCCCAAGACCTTAGTCAAGGCCATACTGCAATTTATATTTGGGTTTAATTTCATGTCGTGTGTGTAAGTCTTTCAATTCAAGCACGCACCCACATTGAGCCTTCGCTCTTATTTGCAAGACCCGAGTAAGGGCTCATATACATAAGCTATATACATATTTTCCTTTGGTTATTTCGCTTCGGTTATTTCCCTTCTGTTATTTCCCTTCAGTATTGTCTTTACATTTCGGGTTTTCCCTTTGGAGTAGCATGAGTTTGCATTGCATCTACGCCATACCACGAGGTAGGATGCATATTGCATCAAAGCAAGCCCCGCTCGAATTCGCCCATGTAGTGGAGTGTTCATAACACACAAACTAGGTGGCCCGAAAAGGGATAAAAGAAGAAAAGACTTAGGCACGTGCAAATCCACGTGATCTAAAATATGCAATCGCATCTTAAAGACCCGAAATAGACACCTCGAACCGCTTCGTAGACTTTCTCTCCAAAACTTGATTTTTGCAAAGCGTACAGACTAACCCTTGCGCATCGGTGCAAGAAGGTCTGCGATGACAAGAGCTTACTTGCTCACAGTCGCCACGTTTAGAAGTCAGTGTTAAAAATATCTTCGCTAGCTTAAGTAAGCTAGCTGGCACGCCCTATTTGTATACATAGGCCTTAGACACACGAGAAGATCCACTCCAAGCCCCGAAAGAGGTAAAGAGGCGGGGATTTTCGCGCATCTACAACAAGGAGCGAATCTCCAAAGACCTCAATGCACGATGCCCCTAGAGTTTTTGAAATCCTTAAACCTTGTATGAGTGCTTCATACTCAGCTACGTTGTTGGAACATTCGAAATCTAAGCAGACTGCTAAGGGAATCTCGCCCTTTTCAGAGGAGATTAGGATGACCCCAGCACCAGCCCCTCGTTGGTTTCGTGCCCCGTCGAATTGCATCTTCCACACTTGGTTTTCGAAAGAATTTGCCAAAATGTGGTTTTGAACATGGTTTTGCAATATGCCTTCATCAGGCATTTCGACAAGAGTGGGATATGCGTCCTCTAAAGGGAATTCAGACAAGTAATCTGCTAGGGCTTGCCCCTTAATGGAGATCTGGTGATGGTATTTCAGATCATACTCCATTAGAAGGAGTTGCCTTTTGCCCAATCTACCCGTGAGAATGGGTTTTTCGAACAAGTGCTTGATTGGATCAAGCTTGGACACTATCCAGATCTCATGATCTAGGAAATAGTGTCTGAACTTCTGGCAGGCCCAAACTAGGGCCAAGCATGTCTTCTCCATGGCTTGATAATTTCGTTCATAAGCCAAGAGAGTTTTCGAAATATAGTAGATGGCATACTCCTTATGGGTGTCATCCTCGTACTGAGCCAACAAGGCTCCTAAAGCATTTATATGCACGGAGATGTATAATAAAAGTGGTTTTCCTTGTTTTGGAGGATTCAAAATAGGGGGATTAACCAAGTATGCCTTCAGTCTCTCGAAGGACTTTTGGCATTCGTCATCCCATAAGAATTTCGTACCCTTCCTCAACAGTTTGTTGAAGGGTTCGCATCTAGTTGCCAGATTCGATATGAATCGGCGTACGGATTGTAATCGACCCTGGAGGCTACGGATTTGGGTGAGATTGGAGGGTGGAGCCATGTCTATGATGGCTCGACACTTAGAGGGGTCGACTTCTATTCCCCTTTGGCTTACCATAAAGCCTAGAAGCTTCCCTGATTCTACCCCGAACACACATTTTTGAGGGTTTAGCTTTACTTTATAAAGCCTAAGCCTTTCAAAAATCTTTTGTAAACATTCGATATGGGTGCATCGGGTTTTGGATTTCGCCAAGAGATCATCTACATACACTTCTACAAGCTCATGAATTTGATCATGAAAGATCGTGTTAATGGCTCGTTGGTATGTTGCGCCGGCATTTTTCAAACCAAAGGACATGACTGTATAGCAATACGTGCCCCATGGGGTTGTGAAGGCGGTCTTACCCTGATCTCGTGGACTTAGTTTGATTTGATTATAGCCTTGTAAACACCCCAAATCTTCTAATTTTCAAAAACTCTCAAAACACCAAAACGCTCGTTTGAGCCAAAACGACGACCTGTTTTGAAATGTGAAAACAGGTACAGAAGGCAAAAGAAGACCCTAGGCCCGAAGAGGATTCAAGCCCAGAGCTTCAGAAGCCACTCCCTGATAAAAAAACAAAAGAAAGCAGAGCCCATTTGATGAAAAGCTCAACGGAGTCCAGAACGGCGAGACGGAGTCCGGACGACAAAGTTGGGGAAAACCCAGCACCAGACGGAGCGCTGATGAAGCCAGTGCCCGCACAGATCGTTCGCCTCGAGAAGCCAAGAAGGACTGTCCGAAGAAATTTTGATTTGGATCTGGACCATATATATCCAGATCCAAATCCATGTAATGAATAGTGTTTGGATTTGGGCCAATCCAAATAGTGTTTGGGTCAATCCAAATAGTGTTTGGATTTGGATTGGATCCAAATAGTGTTTGGATTGGATCGGATCTGGATCAAAATATCCAGATCCGTATCCATAAAAATATTGGGTTTGGATCGGATACAGATCTCAAAATATCCGAGATCCAATATCCAGATCCAAATAGTGTTTGGATTTGGGTATGGATCCAAACCCCAAACCCAAACCCAAATCCAAGACCCACCTCAAATCTCTATAAATAGAGGTGAGGGGGTCCATGTAAAGGGTTCATGCAAATACTTGGGAGGAGAGAGAGGGAGTGATAAACCTAGCCATGTGGGCTCATGAGTGAAGGGGGCTTGAGCCATGTTGGCCAAGGCTAGATCAAGGGGGTTGCACCAACTCGAGCCTAGCTGCACCAAGAGGTGGACCGCGGGCGTGGAAGTGGGCTGGACCGATTGGAGGTGGCTGAACCTAGTGGGTTGCACCTAAGGTAAGCCTCAAACTAAACCTAGCCCTTCTCTTTACCCTTCTAAACCTAACCCATATGAACCCACCTACACCTAACTGACCCTAAACCGCCCCAAGTAAGTCCAGCCAAGTGCTGGCCGAACTTCACAAAACCCCTTTCCCAACCGACCTGCCCTAGCTGGCCGAACCCCACCTTGCCACCAACCAACATCCCTTAGTCGCCGCCCCCACCACCGGCCGCAGCCTGGCCGAACCTACCTATCACCGCCTCAACCAAAACCCACCCGGACCTGCACTACCTAAGCCTACCACCACCTGCCCTTAACCACCCAACTCCACCTGCACCTCACCTACCCCGACTAGCCTCCCACCACCTACAAACCGCCGCCCCTAACCTGCCTTTAACCAAAACCCACTTCGCCACCATCCCTTGCCCCAAACCAAACCCAATGGCCTGCTCCTTGGCAGGCCATTCCCTTTAATAAACCCACGGCCTGCTGGTGCAGGCCGTGCCTCATCTAAACCCAGCTAGGGCCTGCCACTCGGCAGGTCACTTCTTACCAAAAACCCGCAAAGGCCTGCCACTCGGCAGGCCCTCTCCCTACAAGCCCACGGCCTGCTAGTGCAGGACGGGCTTCCCCTCCTTTACCAAGGGCAGGGCCTGCCACTCGGCAGGCCACATCTCCTTAGAAACCCCACGGCCTGCTAGTGCAGGCCGTGTCCCCTCCTTCACCCCCAAGCCCACGGCCTGCTGGTGCAGGCCGTGTATCATCCACATCACTAAAGCCCCGGCCTGCCACAAGGCAGGCCGTTTCCTTGAACCCACCTACCTCTAGCCTTGACTCCACCCAGCCAGGCCGAGCCCTAGCTCAGCCCTGGCCGACCTGCCTTGGCCTTGACTGACTGAACCTAACCTAGTTAGGGTTTCCCCTAAAAACCTAACTCGAACCACCTTGGCTCGAGTCATCCTAAGGCACTCCCTTGCAAGGTAAAACCCCGGGCTGCACCAAGACAGCCCGAGTTGCCCAAGCTCCCCAGAATCCAACTCGAGTCATCCAAAACCAGGCCCATACCAAGCCTACTCAAACACCTCTCCCAAGTCCTCAAAGGTTCTCAAACACCTCCAAGCTAGCCGGTTCCACTTCCATGTGATCCGGGCTCCACACGCAAGGCGTACGCGTCCTAGACACACCCCACATAGCGGGCTAGGTGAGTTGTAAGTCCTTACATTTGGTGTTTTATTAAATTTTGGATACGGGGTTGTAGTAAAGGAGCTTCGTCTCCCCCCGATTGTAATAACGTGGTTTGACACACCCACACACACGCGCACTTGAGCCTTTCCGCTCTTAGTCGTACACTTTTTGCACACACACGGGCCTAACCAGCCCTTAATATATAGTTATATTTATATATTTTAAGTCAAGGGGGTTTTTAATTAAGTCGTGTGTGTTGTCTTTCCATTTTCCACACGCACACACATTGAGCCTTCGCTCTTACTCCCAAGACCTTAGTAAAGGCCTTATTGCAGTTATATTTGGGTTTCATTTATGTCGTGTGCGTAGTACTTCAATTCTACACTCACACACATTGAGCTTTCGCTCTTACTCCCAAGACCTTAGTCAAGGCATACTGCAATTTATATTTGGGTTTCATTTCATGTCGTGTGTGTAAGTCTTTCAATTCAAGCACGCACACACATTGAGCCTTCGCTCTTATTTACAAGACCCAAGTAAGGGCCCCTACATATACTCTATATAAAGTATTTCTTTCGGCTACGTCTTTAAGATTCGGGTTTTAAGGTTCAAGTCGTGTGCGTTGTCTTTCAATATATACACGACACACACTTACACAATTGAGCCTTTCCGCTCTTAAGATATAGCCATATTTCCCCTTCGGCTATTTACTTTACAAGTCATTTCCCTTCGGCAATTTCCCTTCGGCATTGTCTTTACATTTCGGGTTTTCCCTTTGGAGTAGCGTGAGTTTGCATTGCATCTACGCCATACCACGAGGTAGGACGCATATTGCATCGAAGCAAGCCCCGTACTCCCGCTCAAATTCGCCCCATGTAGTGGAGTGTTCATAACACACACCTAGGTGGCCCATAAAGGGATAAAAAGAAAGACTTAGGCACGTGCAAATCCACGTGATCTAAAATCTGAGAATCGTATAAACCCGAATCAAATCGTGCAAGACTTAGGGTCGTCCAACCCTTACAAAGTCAAAATCGCCCAAATGCATGGTTTTCAAAAGGTTTTAAAACACTTCTTCATTCAAAATATATTTTGAGTTAAACTTGTTTCAAAACGAAGTCTCTAAGCGTACAGACTGACCCTTGCGCATCGGTGCAAGAAGGTCTGCGACGTAAAAATCCCGCTTGCCTACAATCGCCTTTCAAAAGTCAGATTGTTTTCAAAACATACTTTGCTAGTTAAAGTAAACTAGCTGGCACGCCCATAAAGCGAAGTAGATTGCGAAAAGGTTCACTTCAGGCCTAAGAACCCGCAAGTGAAAATTTTCGTTGTCTACAAGCCTGAATAGCCATCCATGAATGAAAACATTTCATGATTTGCAGTACTATCGACTATCAAATCTATGTTGGGTAAAGGATAATTATCCTTTAGAGTGGCTTTATTCAGGTTTCTGAAATCGATGCATATTCGAATTTTCCCATTGGTTTTTCGAACCACAACGATATTTGACAACCAATCAGAATAAGCAATGGGTTTTATAAATCCGGCTTTTAGCAGATCTTCTAAACCCTCTTTGACTTGCGTGTGTATATTCGGGTGTATTTTCCTAAGCTTCTGCTTTATGGGTTTTACTCCTGCATCTAAGGGAAGACGATGCTCGACTATGCTAGGATCTATGCCCGGCATGTCTTCATACGTCCATGCAAACACATCTAAATAGGTTCGTAGAAATGCAATGAATGCTAACTTTTCAGTTTCATGCAAGCATGCGCCTATTTTGATGGTTTTGGGATTGGAATCATCCCCTAGGTTCACCTCTATGAAATCTCCTCCTACTGATTGGGAAGGTCTTTCAAAATCGAGAATTCTATGAAATTCTGGGAGCTCAGATGTGGGATCTTCCTCAAGGGGATCCACTTCTGGGTTTTGATCATTCTCGTGGGCTATAGACTCGAGGGAACTTGATGCGTGGTTTTCAAAATGACCTGGTTTTGTACTTGGATTTTCAAGTAATTTCGAAATTTTTGGTCTGGCTATGCAGACGACGTTTCTTTCGAAATCCTTTTCTTTTGCCAAAGTCCTACCAGGAGCAGCTATGTACAAAATCTTTTTGGTATTTTCCAAATTTTCGATTTTTTTGGGTTTTTGTAAAATAAGAACTTTGGGAACTATACAAAGCACTCTTTTTTCGAGTTTTTGTTTTTCCATTGTTTTTGGTTTTTCTTGTTTTTCGATTTTTTTGATTTTAAGTTTTTCAAATGTTTTTGGCATTTTTAGAAAAAGGGATCTTCCGTCACACCTACAAAGGGAAAACACTACGGGTTAGACTCGGAATAGGAGGTCTAAATCGTAGGTCTCTTCTAAGACAAGCTCCGGGGCACCCTTGACCCAGGTGGTCACAGGGGGTGGCTCCGGCGGTATTCGGGGAGTATAGCCGATCCCATATCGGCTTGGGTTGGCCCTAGGCAGGATGGGCTCTAGGAGACCCTGGTTCTGCGCCCCTAGACTCTTGTAGGGCGTGTAGCCCATGTTCAACAACATGTTCCATGACTTTTTGTTTTTGAAAAAGTTGGATACAAGTCGTGGTCCTGGAACATGCTATCATCCATATTAGGCTCGTATGGCCTCTTGTCCAGGGGCATTGGAAATAGGGAACGCTTGGGTTTTCCTAAGAGGATTAAAGTCGGGAGGGGGCCTGCTTTGGGTGGCCCCTTCACACATACAACCTGCCTAGGTTTGTTCAACACGAGCCGAGGTGGCTCAACCATAATTTGCCCCAGGTTAGCCTCCTGGGCCTGGGAGCTTGATAAACAAGGGGAGTTTATGATCCCCTGAAGCTGTGGGTGACTCTCACCTAGGATCACTACGACCTGGTTCCTAGAAGGGATCTTAACACACCTGTGGAAGGTGGATGGCACAGCGCACAAACTGTGTATCCAGGGCCTTCCCAGCAACAAGTTATAATGGGGGTGGATGTCCAAGACATGGAACACCCCCGTGTGTTCGATCCCTCCCGTTTCCATTGGGAGTTCGATGGATCCTAAAGGTCTAGACGCATTCCCATCGTATCCAGTGATAACGATGGGGCTTGGGTTCACTGAAGTCAAGGTGACTCCGATTTTGTACGGCACATGAAGTGGAAGGATGTTGAGCCCTCCTGCACCATCGACTAGGCACCTGTCCAGAGAGTGGTTGTTTAGAACCACCTCGATATGCAGGGCCTGGTTATGGGTTTCGTAAGGTCTATCTACATCATCTTCCGAAAAAGTGATGGGCGATTTTGCTCCTAATAAAGCCACTTGGGCAGACAAGGATTCCGGACTTATGTTCGAATCAACCTTGGCCCTTTCTAGAATTTTCTCTAATACAAGTCTATGCCTAGGTGAGGTTTTTATAAGCTCTAGGATAGACATGTGAATAGGAATCTTTGAAAGGTGGTTTTCAAAATCATAAGGATTTAGGATGACTTTGTCCTTATCTGCTTTTGGCAGACCACTAGGGATACATGCTTTTGAGGGGCCAGGCACACTGACCACCTTTTGAGCACCTTGAAGGTGCGGGGGCTGATAGATCCTACCGGATCTAGTGACTTCCCCCACGACCAGCCTAGGGTTCGCGCTAAACTTGGCTCTAAGGATGAGCTGAGGAGAACCTTGGATTTTTAAAACTGGTTTTACCGGGGTTTCTACTTTTGGTGGTCCCCGAATGACGACTTGGGCGGGCCTCTTGTATAGTACAAGGATGGGTGCACAAGTAGGTTGACCAGGTTCTGGCTTTTGCGCTAGTTCCTTGGAAATGGTGAGGGTACATACCTCCTTTCCTTTCCCACTGCCACTGGCGTGTTTGGGAAAGGGTTCCTTGAAGATAGCTTGAGGTGGCTCAGGTTCCGCAGTGACCTGGAGCCGGCCTTCTGCTATCAAGTTCTCAATTTTATTCAAGAGAGAGAAGCAGCGTTTGGTATCATAGCCTTTGAGCCGATGATACTTACAAAATCGGTTTAAATACCCCCCTTTGGACGTGACTCCTTCGGGGATTTCAGGGAGTTCTATCATGCCCTGGGCAAGTAAGAGGTCTAGGACCTCCGACACAGGTTGCCCTAGCGGAGTATACTCCCGTTTTTCAACCGGTTTTTGAAAATTGCGTTCTCTTATTTTCTAATTTTTCAAAATTTTTGGAAGTGCCCGCCATGCCTGGATCCACCCGGACATTGGCGATTTTATGGGGCTTTGCCCCTTTGTCCGTCGTGGGTAGCCCATATGCGATGGGCTTTTC
This sequence comes from Brasenia schreberi, assembly GCA_036023115.1. NCBI lineage: Eukaryota > Viridiplantae > Streptophyta > Magnoliopsida > Nymphaeales > Cabombaceae > Brasenia > Brasenia schreberi. The sequence goes on along the minus strand of JAYKKT010000078.1, from coordinate 16,154,779 downwards.
CAAACGGGTTTTTGGAACGGCACTTCCTTTCCATAAGTGGTCGTATGTCCCTTTTCGCAAGTTGGTTTCGAAAAGTGAGGCCTTTTTGATCAACTTATGGAAAGTTGAAATCTCATGGAGCGAGAGAAGGGTTTTTAACTCGCTTTTGAAATTATCCAGGATGAGTATTACTGTGCATCCTTCGGATATGGGCTCTCGCACTTGGCCCAAAAGCGACCTCCATCTTATAATGAAGGCATGTACGTCTTCGTTCATGCCTTGCTTTGTATCCCTTAAGGTATTCAGAGTCGGCGTGACTTCTACGTTGTGTGCAAATCTTTGCATGAAGCAGTTCGCTAACTCTTCAAAAGTAGCGATCTGGCTTAAGTCGTAGGAAGCCAGCCATTTGGCAGCTGTGCCTTTAAGGGATAGAGGGAACCAATACACCCATTTCATCGAGTCCTTTTTCTTCTTATGGGCTCGATGGGAGAAAAGCTGCAAGTGAGACCTAGGGTCTCCCATGCCATCATACCGATGGAAGTTCGGTATTTCATCATCACTGTCTGTTTCGTAGTCCAGAGGAAGGAAATCAGACAGGGCGTAGCTTCTTTTCTCTTTATTCTGCCCTTTTAGCAACTGCTGTAGGGCTTTACGGTCCTTTTGTGTGAAGGACTCGTGGTATTGGTTGCCTTCCATTACGGAGGCCTCTTTTTGCTTGGAGGTTTTTCAGATTTCTTTTTAGGCCTTTGTTCACCGTTCGATGAACATGAATCGCCTACTTCAGCCTCTTGGCTGAGAGCATCGATTTTGGCCTCAAACTCCCTTCTCAAATCCTCGATTTCATCTAGTTTTATTTTGTTTTTGAAAATCCTCCTAGAGTGAGAACTTGATGCGCATGAGCCTTGGCTCGATACTTCACTTGGATTGGATTTTGACATGCTTTTCAAGCTTTTTCAAAATATCCTAAGTACAAGCAAAGAAAAAACAAATTAAAACGACACATTTTTACAAAATTTTCGCAAGACTTCTACTTTAAAACTCGATTTTTGAAAGGCTCACGTCCCACCGGGCGTGCCAATCTCTGTAGACGCGCGAAAATCCCCGCCTCTTTGCCTTTTTCAGGGCTTGGAGCGGATCCTCTCGTGTGTCTAAGGCCTATGTATGCAAACAGGGCGTGCCAGCTAGCTTACCTAAGCTAGCGAAGATATTTTTAACACTGACTTCTAAACGTGGCGACTGTGAGCAAGTAAGCCCTTGCCGTCGCAGATCTTCTTGCACCGATGCACAAGGGTCAGTCTGTATGCTTTGCAAAAATCGAGTTTTTGGAGAGAAAGTCTACGAAGCGGTTCGAGGTGTCTATTTCGGGTCTTTAAAATGCGATTGCATGTTTTAGATCACGTGGATTTGCACGTGCCTAAGTCTTTTCTTTTATCCCTTTTCGGGCCACCTAGTTTGTGTGTTATGAACACTCCACTACGTGGGCGAATTCGAGCGGGGCTTGCTTTGATGCAATATGCGTCCTACCTCGTGGTATGGCGTAGATGCAATGCAAACTCACGCTACTCCAAAGGGAAAACCCGAAATGTAAAGACAATACTGAAGGGAAATGACTGAAGGGAAATAACTGAAGGGAAATAACCGAAGGGAGATATGTATATAGATTATGTATATGAGCCCTTACTCGGGTCTTGCAAATAAGAGCGAAGGCTCAATGTGGGTGTGTGCTTGAATTGAAAGACTTACACACACGACATGAAATTAAACCCAAATATAAATTGCAGTATGGCCTTGACTAAGGTCTTGGGAGTAAGAGCGAAGGCTCAATGTGTGTGAAAGTGCTTGAATTGAAAGACTTACTCACACGACATGAAATAAAACCCAAATAGTATAGGTCGGCCCTTACTTGGGTCTTTCAAATAAGGGCGAAAGCTCAATGTGTGTGAAAGTGCTTGAATTGAAAGACTTACCCACACGACATGAAATGAAAACCCAAGTAGTATAGGTCGGCCCTTACTTGGGTCTTTCAAATAAGAGCGAAAGCTCAATGTGTGTGAGTGCTTGAATTGAAAGACAACGCACCCAACTTAAACAAAACCCTTCGAAAATGAAAGTATATATATACACTTATGTATTAGGGGTTGATTAGGCCCGTGTGTGTTCAAAATCGTGCACGACTAAGAGAGTGCACGTGTGTGGTTGTGCCAAGCCATGTTATTACAAGCGGGGGGAGACTATGCTCCGTTATTACAACCCCGTATCAAATTGAATCTCAAGCAAGTATACAACTAAAGACCGAGTTTAGGCACTTACGAGTAGCTGGTCCGTAGAGGCCTTGCTTGAGCGTGGCCTTGGCCTTCGCCATGGGCTGCAAACGGGAGCTCTGCGGGGATAGGTGACCAAGGGTGCTGGCCGGCTGCAAGTGGGGCGCGGATAGGCGCCTCGAAGGTGGCCGGCTGCAAATGGGTGTCGCCTCGATGTGGGGGGTTAAAGGGGCTGGACCAAGTGAGTGTTTAGGGTCACTAGGAGAGTCGAGGGTTTTGGGAAGGTGGACCTAAAAGGGGAGTTTATGGGAAGGCCGAATGGGAGTCCTATAGGGTGGAAGAAATGGCTGGCCGGGTGCAAATGGGATGGTTAGGTAGTGGCCGGTAGTTTAGGTTGTGTTAGGTTCGGCTAAGTTAAAAAGGGTGGTGACAAAGGGCTGAGATGAGGATAGGGTAGGTGGCTAGGAGTGGAGAGGGAGTAGAGAAGAATTTAGGGAGAGTTGGGGAATGCTTACCGAATGGGGAGAGGTGGCGGATGGAAGAGAGAAGCCGGGTGTAGATGGGATGGAGAGCAAGTGTGGCGTCCGGCTGGGAGAGGGTGGTGGCGTCCGGCTGGGAGATGGTGGTGGTGCAGGTAGTGCTGGTGGAGCAGGCGGGCAGGTTCGGCTGGGTGAGGAAAATGGGAGAAATAGAGGGCCCGACTGGGTGAGGTGAGGGTTCTTGCTAGGAAAACCCGCCCCCAAGGGGGGGGGGTTTAAATAGGGATGGGTAGGTCGGTTAGGGCTGGGCTTGGGGTAGTGGTTAGGTGGTTTAGGTAGGGTGGTATGTAGATAAGGTGGGCTGGAAAGGGTTGGGCCAGATATTTTGAGAACTAGGGGTTTGGGTAGATTGTGGGCTAGGGGTGGTTTAGGGGTTTAGGGCTAGGTTAGGTGGTTGGGTTTTAGGGTGAGGTTTAGTGAGCTAGGTTAGGTGATTGGGCTAGGTTTAGGCTAGGATTAGGGAAATTAATCTAGGATTAGGGAAGTGGGTTAGGTGATTAGGTTGGGATTAGGCTGGGATTAGGGAAGTAGGTTAGGTGATTAGGCTCGGATTAGGGGCGGATTAGGGTGGAAGGCTAGGATTAGGTATTTTGGGTTAGGTTTAGGTGAAGGAGCTCTCTTTGCATGGCCCATAGACCTTACCCACCTCATGTTGGTGCAGCCCTAGGTTAGGTTTTGGCTAATTACAAGCTTAAACCCACTCAATTAGGCTAACCCACATGATTAAACCCAAACTTGACACACAAGTCAAGCTTAATTACAACCCTCTTGATATTTTCCATCCCCACTCTCTCTCATGCCCATAATCCCACGTGAATTTCAAGTGGGCCCCACCTCCATTTATGAGAAGGTGATGTGGGCCATGGATATGGGTATTGGATTGGATCTCTGGATCCAAATCCAAATCCAAGTCCACATATGGGTTTGGATTGGGATCTGGATATATATGGTCCAGATCCAATCCAAACTGAACTCTGACTCCTTCGAGCTGGGTTCGAAACGGACGATTCGTGCGGGGTCTGATAGCATCAGTACTCCGTCTTCGTTGGGTCTTCGCCAACATGGTCGTTCGTCTCCGTTTCTGCCTTCCGGAGATGACTTCAAATGATATTTTGATAAGAACAGGGTCTTGGACGTTCGAGATCCTGGGGGTGTGAATCAGATACAAGAGTTGTTGTGCCGGGCTCGACCTGTGCTCCGGTTCCGGGCTCTTCTTAGCTCTCCTGGTCCTGTCTTGATCGGGCCAAGCCGCTTCGGGGTTTCAAAACATGTTTGAAAAAGGTTTTAAAAGCTATATTGTATGTTTTCAAAATATAGGGTTCAAAACGTATGTACAGGGTTGTCTGGAAGGCTCCTGGGTTTTCAGACTCAAAAATGGCGCTTTGGGGCTGCTTTTACAAAACCAGGTTTGTTTAAGGAATTCGTGGGATTTCGGGGTGTTTACAAGTCACCCACAGCTTCAGGGGATCATAAACTCCCCTTGTTTATCAAGCTCCCAGGCCCATGAGGCTAACCTGGGGCAAATTATGGTTGAGCCACCTCGGCTCGTATTGAACAACCCTAGGAAGGTTGTATGTGTGAAGGGGCCGCCCAAAGTAGGCCCCCTCCCGACTTTAATCCTCCTAGGAAAACCCAAGCGTTCCCTATTTCCAAAGCCCTTGGACAAGAGGCCATACGAGCCTAATATGGATGATAGCATGTTTCAGGACCACGACTTGTATCCAACCTTTTCAAAAAATAAAAAGTCGTGGAACATGTTGTTGAACATGGGCTACACGCCCTACACGACTTGTATCCATCCTTCCTAGGGCCAATCCAAGCTGATATGGGATCGGCTATACTCCCCGAATACCGCCGGAGCCACCCCCTGTGACCACCTGGGTCAAGGGTGCCCCGGAGCCTGCCTTAGAAGAGACCTACGATTTAGATCTCCTATTCCGAGTCTAACCCGTAGTGTTTTCCCTTTTGTAGGTATGACGGAAGATCCCTTTTCTAAAAATACAAAAACATTTGAAAAACTTAAAATCAAAAAAATCGAAAAACAAGAAAAACCAAAAACAATGGAAAAACAAAAACTCAAAAAAAGAGTGCTTTGTATAGTTCCCAAAGTTCTTGTTTTACAAAAACCCAAAAAAATCGAAAATTTGGAAAATACCAAAAAGATTTTGTACATAGCTGCTCCTGGTAGGACTTTGGCAAAAGAAAAGGATTTCGAAAGAAACGTCGTCTGCATAGCCAGACCAAAGATTTCGAAATCACTTGAAAATCCAAATACAAAACCAGGTCATTTTAAAAACCACGCATCAAATTCCCTCGGGTCTATAGCCCATGAGAATGATCAAAGCCTAGAAGTGGATCCCCTTGAGGAAGATCCCACTTTTGAGCTCCCAGAATTTCATAGAATTCTCGATTTTGAAAGACCTTCCCAATCAGTAGGAGGAGATTTCAAAGAGGTGAACCTAGGGGATGATTCCAATCCCAAAACCATCAAAATAAGCGCATGCTTGCATGAAACTGAAAAGTTAGCATTCATTGCATTTCTACGAACCTATTTAGATTGGGTAGTGTCCAAGCTTGATCCAATCAAGCACTTGTTCGAAAAACCCATTCTCACGGGTAGATTGGGCAAATGGCAACTCCTTCTAATGGAGTATGATCTGAAATACCATCACCAGATCTCCATTAAGGGGCAAGCCCTAGCAGATTACGTGGCTGAATTCCCCTTAGAGGACGCATATCCCACTCTTGTCGAAATGCCTGATGAAGGCATATTGCAAAACCATTTTCAAAACCACATTTTGGCAAACTCTTTCGAAAACCAAGTATGGAAGATGCACTTCGATGGGGCACGAAACCAACGAGGGGCTGGTGCCGGGGTCATCCTAATCTCCCCTGAAAAGGGCGAGATTCCCATAGCAGTCCGCTTAGATTTCGAATGTTCCAACAACGTAGCTGAGTATGAAGCACTCATACAAGGCTTAAGGATTTCGAAAACTCTAGGGGCATCGTGCATTGAGGTCTTTGGAGATTCGCTCCTTGTCATAAACCAGGTTTTAAAAATTTGGCAAGTACGTAATGAGAAACTACTTCCATATCACGAGTTGGCCACTCGATTGGTCCAATCCTTCCAGTCGTGTAAACTCACACAGATAGGAAGAGAGGACAATGGAATCGCCGATGCCCTCTCCTCTTTGGGTTCAGCCCTGAAGGTCGATCCCATTTCAGGGACCAGATCTTTGGAAATATGGCATGCGCCCCACCCATCCACACACGACTTAGATATTTGTCAAAACAACCCAGAGTCCATTGAAAAACCTTGGTTTTATGACATAAAACAATTTTTAGAAAATGGGGGATTCACCGAGGATGCCACATCCAAAGATAAGGCATTCATTCGTAAGATTTCGACCCGATACACCATTCTGGGTGGGGTTTTATACAAAAAGAGTTTTACCGGCATTCTACTTAGGTGTATCGACCTAGAGGAGGCTAGGATAGTGATGCATGAGTTCCACGATGGAGAATGTGGAGGTCATGTTAACGCCAACATGATGGCGATGAAAATACTTAGAGGGGGCTATTTTTGGTCCACCCTGAAAAAGGATTGTCACGATCATGTTAGAAAGTGTCATCCATGTCAAGTGCATGGGCACGCCATTCATATCCCTTCATCTGCATTGCATTCCGTGGTCAGCCCCTGGCCATTTACCATGTGGGCGTTTGACATCGTAGGCCCAATATTTCCAAAGGCCTCGAATGGGCATCGATTTATTTTAGCAGCCACGGAGTATTTCTCCAAGTGGGTGGAAGCCATTTCCCTAACCAATGTAATGGGGCAACATGTGGTGGCTTTCATCCGGAGGAATATCTTGGCTCGATTTGGGGTTCCATGAGACCTTGTGTCTGATAATGGCACCCCATTCAAGAACGAGCGGATGGTTAAGTTGTGTAACACATATGGCGTAACTCACCACTTCTCCTCGCCCTACTACCCTCAAGGCAACGGCCAAGCCGAAGCTACAAACAAGACTCTCATTAGTATTATTGAGAAAACCATAGAGAAGGGTAGGACGTGGCACGAGAAGCTGGATGAAGCCTTATGGGCTTATAGGACTTCCATCCGGACTCCCACGAATGCCACACCATTCGAATTGGTCTATGGCACAAACGCCATTCTTCCCATTCATACTCAACTGCATTCATTCCATACATCCATAGCACTCGACCTCCCCCTAGAGAAGCTTCAGCATGCTAGGATGGCCGAACTAGATTTGCTAGATGAGAGGCGACTCCTTGCCATGGATCATGCTCGTGCATACCGGCAAAAGATAGCCCGACATTATAGCAAACACATGATACCTCGCCACTTTGAAGTGGGAGATCTGGTCTTAAAAACCATCCACCATCGTGGCCCACACCCCCTACGCAAGTGGCGCCCCAACTGGGAGGGACCCTATGTTGTACGAGCAACCACTGCGAACAATTCGTATTGGTTGATCGATGTAGAAGGTAGGAATTTAGCAGATCCTATCAATATTCAATACTTAAAGAAGTATCATGTGTAGGATCTGGACTAAATTCCAGTTTTCAAAAATTTTAGAGATAGCTGCCTTGAGACATGTGAATAAGGTGCAAAGGCAAGTCGTGTGAACCTAAGTGAAGAGAATTCGCACTTGTGAAAGAGTGGAGTTTTCAAAATCGTGGTTACATTTCAAAATCCTTCTTCTTACAAAGAAAGGCCTAGTTCAACATAGCAAGATACTTGCATGTGGTACGTGCTATTTCTAAATAGGCTGATCTGGAATGGATCGAGTGTAGGCTTGGGATAAGTCCTCCCCTCTTCTCTTCTATTTCCAAAAGGAAAACAAAGGCCCAAAACAAAAGGGAATTTCCCATTCAAAGTCTCTTTCCAAAAGAAAGAAACCAGACTTCAAAAAGAAAAATCGATTCTCTTATGAAAAAGAGGGATTAAAGAAAAAATACTCCCAAAGGGAGACCCTCTATGAAAAAAAGGAAAAAGAGGCCAAAAAGCTCAAAAAGAGCAGTTTTTCCGCCTTCTATGCCTTAAACCACGGGACGCTTCAGAAGGGACCGTGGTATCTCTTTCCCATCCCTAGCTTATCCCAAGCTAAAGCATGGTTCATTTCGAGGAATCCTAAAGTAAAAATAGGATTTACTTACTTGAATTTCATCTTGTTTGAGAATTCGATGTTTCGAGTAAGGCGTAGGAATTTGAAATATGCCTTGTTTTCTTATAAAACCTCCGCTAGATAAGCGAGTGTTAAGACTCAAACAAGGGCAAGCACGAAGAGCTCGAGATCCTTAGGATCGAGGCTCAAGACAGTTGTCCCTTTTGTAAATAGTTTTGTAAATAAGTTTTAAAAACCGAACATCAAACAGCATAGGACTTGCTCACTTGGAGCAGTAGGCCTTGTAAGTCTCTAGAGTTCGACCACATCTGGTCCCTGGGAGGTCGCCACTTTTGGCACCACACCCATGTCATTTGCATTCCACGCATGGCACTTGCATAAACATGATCCCATATAGGACCAGATTCCATAGTACAAATCCTTTGGCGCGATATCTCCTCCTACCAGAGTTTGTAAATTGAGATTTTGCAAAAAAATTGGGGCGATCCCATATTCTTCATGGATAGATCTAGGGAGACATTGAAAGGGGTGTTTGTCATCTTTGCCGTTATCCAAATCGATTTGGACAAGGCCAAAGAGGGGCATTTGTAAACACCCCGAAATCCCACGAATTTCTCAAATTCATCTGGTTTTGTAAAAGCAGCCCCAAGGGGCCATTTTGAGTCTGGAAACCCAAGAGCCTTCCAGACAACCCTGTACATACGTTTTAAACTTCAAATTTCAAAAATATATAATATGGCTTTTGAAAACCTTTTAAAACACATTTTTGAAACCCCAAAGCAGCTTGGCCTAATCAAGACAGGACCAGCAAAGTCAAAGAGAGCCCGGAACCGAAGCACATGTCAAGCCCGGCACAGCAACTCTCGTATCAAATCCATACCCCCAGGATCTCGAACGTCCAAGAGCCTGTTATTATAAAAATGTCATTTGAAGTCATCTCCGGAAGGCAGAAACGGAGGCGGACGACCATGTTGGCGAAGACCCAACGCAGACGGAGTACTAATGCTGTCAGACCCCGCACAAATCGTCCGTTTCGAACCCAGCTCGAAGGAGTCAGAGTTCAGTTTGGATTGGATCTGGACCATATATATCCAGATCCCAATCCAAACCCATGTGTGGACTTGGGATTGGATTTGGATCTAGAGATCCAATCCAATATCCATATCCATGGCCCACATCACCTTCTCATAAATGGAGGTGGGGCCCACTTGAAATTCATGTGGGATTATGGGCATGAGAGAGAGTGGGGATGGATAAGGTCAAGAGTGTTGTAATTAAGCTTGACTTGTGTGTCAAGTTTGGGGATAATCATGTGGGTTAGCCTAATTGAGTGGGTTTAAGCTTGTAATTAGCCAAAACCTAACCTAGGGCTGCACCAACATGAAGTGGTTAAGGTCTATGGGCCATGCAAAGGGAGCTCCTTCACCTAAACCTAACCCAAAACACCTAATCCTAGCCTTCCACCCCTAATCTGAGCCTAATCACCTAACCCACTTCCCTAATCCCGGCCTAATCCCAACCTAATCACCTAACCCACTTCCCTAATCCTTCCCTAAACCTAGGTTAATTTCTCTAAACCTAGCCTAAACCTAGCCTAATCACCTAACCTAGCTCACTAAACCTCACCCTAAAACCCAACCACCTAACCTAGCCCTAAACCCCTAAACCACCCCTAGCCCACAATCTACCCAAACCACTAGTATTTAAAATATCTGGCCCTACCCTTTCCAGCCCACCTTATCTTCATACCACCCTACCTAAACCACCTAACCACTACCCCAAACCCAGCCCTAACTGACCTACCCGTCCCTATATAAACCCCCCCCCTTGGGGGCGGGTTTTCCTAGCTAGAACCCCTCACCCATCCCAGCCGGGCCCTCTCTTTCCTCCACTTCCCCAGCTGCTCCACCTGCTCCACCTGCTCCACCTGCTCCGCCTGCACCACCACCTACTCTCCATCCCACCACCACTTGCACCGCCATCTCCACCACCTCCCGGCCGAGCCTCACTACCTGTCCAGCTTCCTTCCAGCCGAGCGCCACCTTGTCTCCATTCGGTAAGTACCCCACACTCTACCTAGCTCCTTCTCTACTCCCTCTCCACTCCCAGCCACCCACCATACCACCACCTACTTTCCATCCCACCACCACTTGCCGTCACCCCTACACTCGGCCAAGCCTTAGCCGCCCTAGCCCTTCGCCACTACCTAACTACCCTAGCTACCTCCCGGCTAGCCATCTCTTTTCCCCTAGGTGTCCCATTCGACCATCCCTTAAGCTCCCCTTAGGTCCATACTCCCTAACACTCTATACTCTCCTAGTGACCCTACATACTCACTTGGCCCAGCCCCTTTAATCCCCCACACCAAGGCGACACCCTTGCTTGCAGCCGGCCACCATCAAGGCGCCTATCCCGCGCCCCATTTGCAGCCGGCCAGCACCCTTTGTCGTTCACCCTCACGGAGCTCCCGTTTGCAGCCCAAGGCGAAGGCCAAGCCCACGCTCAAGCAAGGCCTCTACGGACCAGCTACTAGTAAGTGCCTAACTCGGTCTTTAGTTGTATACTTGTTTGAGATTCAATTTGATACGGGGTTGTAATAACGGAGCATAGTCTCCCCCCGCTTGTAATAACGTGGCTTGGCACACCCACACACGTGCACTCTCTTAGTTGTGCACGATTTTGAACACACACGGGCCTAATCAGCCCCTAATACATAAGTATATACATATACTTTCACTTTGAAGGGTTTTGCTTAAGTTGGGTGCGTTGTCTTTCAATTCAAGCACTCTCACACACATTGAGCTTTCGCTCTTATTTGAAAGACCCAAGTAAGGGCCGACCTATACTATTTGGGTTTTTATTTCATGTCGTGTGTGTAAGTCTTTCAATTCAAGCACTCTCACACACATTGAGCCTTCGCTCTTACTCCCAAGACCTTAGTAAAGGCCTTATTGCAGTTATATTTGGGTTTCATTTATGTCGTGTGTGTAGTACTTCAATTCAAGCACTCACACACATTGAGCTTTCGCTCTTACTCCCAATACCTTAGTCAAGGCCATACTGCAATTTATATTTGGGTTTAATTTCATGTCGTGTGTGTAAGTCTTTCAATTCAAGCACGCACCCACATTGAGCCTTCGCTCTTATTTGCAAGACCCAAGTTAGGGCTCATATACATACTCTATATACATATCTCCCTTCGGCACTTACTTTACAAGTCATTTCCCTTCGGTTATTTCTCTTCGATTATTTCCCTTCGATTATTTCCCTTCAGTATTGTCTTTACATTCGGGTTTTCCCTTTGGAATAGCGTGAGTTTGCATTGCATCTATGCCATACCATGAGGTAGGACGCATATTGCATCAAAGCAAGCCCCGCTCGAATTCGCTCATGTAGTGGAGTGTTCATAACACACAAACTAGGTGGCCCGAAAAGGGATAAAAGGAAAGACTTAGGCACGTGCAAATCCACGTGATCTAAAACATGCAATCGCATCTAAAAGACCCAAATTAGACACCTCGAACCGCTTCGTAGACTTTCTCTCCAAAAACTCATTTTTGCAAACCGTACAGACTAACCCTTGCGCATCGGTGCAAGAAGGTCTGCGACGACAAGAGCTTACTTGCTCACAGTCGCCACGTTTAGAAGTCAGTGTTAAATATATCTTTGCTAGCTTAGGTAAGCTAGCTAGCACGCCCTGTTTGCATACATAGGCCTTAGACACACGAGAGGATCCGCTCTGAGCCCTGAAAAGGTGAGAAGCGGGGATTTTTCGCGCGTCTACAGTTGTATACTTGCTTAAATTTAATTCAGTACGGGGTTGTAATAACGGAGCATAGTCTCCCCCCGCTTGTAATAACGTGGCTTGGCACACCCACACACACGTGCACTCTCTTAGTCATGCACGATTTGGAACACACACGGGCCTAATCAGCCCCTAATACATAAATATATATATGCTTTAACTTACGTAGGGTTTTGCTTAAGTTGGGTGTGTTGTCTTTCAATTCAAGCACGCACACACATTGAGCCTTCGCTCTTATTTGTAAGACCCAAGTAAGGGCCGTGCTATACTATTTGGGTTTAATTTCATGTCGTGTGTGTAAGTCTTTCAATTCAAGCACTCACACACATTGAGCCTTCGCTCTTATTTGTAAGACCCAAGTAAGGGTCGTGCTATACTATTTGGGTTTAATTTCATGTCGTGCGTGTAAGTCTTTCAATTCAAGCACTCACACACATTGAGCTTTCGCTCTTATTTGTAAGACCCAAGTAAGGGCCGTGTTATACTATTTGGGTTTAATTTCATGTTGTGTGCGTAGTACTTCAATTCAAGCACTCACACACATTGAGCTTTTGCTCTTATTCCCAAGACCTTAGTTAAGGCCATATTGCAAGTTATATTTGGCTTTTATTTCATGTCGTGTGTGTAAGTCTTTAAATTCAAGCACGCACCCACATTGAGCCTTCGCTCTTATTTGCAAGACCCAAGTAAGGGCCCATATATATATCTTATATACATATCTCCCTTCGGCATTTACATTACAAGTCATTTCCCTTCAGTTATACCCAAGTAAAGGCATAGCTGCCAAATGGCTGGCTTCCTACGACTTAAGCCAATTCGCTACTTTTGAAGAGTTAGTGATCTGCTTCATGCAAAGATTTGCACACAACGTAGAAGTCACGCTGACTCTGAATACCTTAAGGGATACAAAGCAAGGCATGAACGAAGACGTACATGCCTTCATTATAAGATGGAGGTCATTTTTAGGCCAAGTGCGAGAGCCCATATCCGAAGGATGCGCAGTCATGCTCATCCTGGATAACTTTAAAAGCGAGTTAAAAACCCTTCTCTCGCTCCATGAGATCTCAACTTTCCATAAGTTGATCAAAAAGGCATATCTTTTCGAAACCAACTTGAGAAAAGGGACATACGATCACTTATAGAAAGGAAGTGCCGTTTCTAAAACCCGCTTGGAGAAGCCCATCATATACAGGCTACCCATGATGTACAAAGGGGCAAAACCCCATAAAATCGCCAATGTCTGGGTGGATCCAGGCGTGGCAGGCACTTCCAAAAGTTTTGAAAAACTAGAAAATAAAAGGGAGTGAACCTTTCAAAAACCGATTGAAAAACGGGAGTACACTCCGTTGGGGCAACCTATGTCGGAGGTCCTAGACCTCCTACTTGCCCAAGGCATGATAGAACTTCTCGAAATCCCCGAAGGAGTCAGTTCCAAAGGGGGGTATTTAAATTGATTTTGTAAGCATCATCGGCTCAAAGGCCATGATATCAAATGCTGTTTCTCCCTTTTAAATAAAATTGAGAACTTGATAGCAGAGGGCCGGCTCCAGGTCACTGAGGAACCTGAGCCACCTCAAGCTATCTTCAAAGAACCCTTTCCCAAGCACGCCAATGGCAGTGGGAAAGGAAAGGAGGTATGTACCCTCACCTTTTCTAAGGAACTAGCGCAAAAACCTGAGTCTGGTCAACCCACTTGTGCGCCCACTCTTCTGCTTTACAAGAAGCCCGCCCAAGTCATCATCTGGGGACCACCAAAGGCTGAATCCCCAGCAAAACTAGTTTTAAAACTTCAAGGTGCTCCTCAACTCATACTTAGAGCCAAATTTAGTGCGAACCCTAGGCTGGTCGTGGGGGAAGTCACTAGATCCGGGAGGATCTATCAACCCCCGCACCTTTAAGGTGCTAAAAAGGTGGTCAGTGTGCCTGGCCCCTCAAAAGCATGTATCCCTGGTGTTCTGCCAAAAGCAGACAAAGATAAAGTTATCCTAAATCCTTATGACTTCGAAAACCACCTTTCAAAGATTCCTATCCACATGTCTGTCCTAGAGCTTATACAAACCTCGCCTAGGCATAGACTCATGCTAGAGAAAATTTTAGAAAGGACCAAGGTTGATTCGAACATAAGTCCAGAATCCCTGTCTGCCCAAGTGGCTTTATTAGGAGCAAAATCGCCCATCACTTTCTCGGAAGATGATGTAGATAGACCCTACGAGTCCCACAACCAAGTCCTGCATATCGAGGTGGTTCTGAATAACCACTCTCTGGACAGGTGCCTAGTCGATGGGGGAGGAGGGCTCAACATCCTTCCACTTCATGTGGCGTATCAAATCAGAGTCACCTTGACTTCAGTAAACCCAAGCCCCATCGTTATCACTAGATACGATGGAAATGCGTCTAGGCCGTTAGGATCAATCGAACTCCCAATGAAAACGGGAGGGATCACACACACGGGGGTGTTCCATGTCTTGGACATCCACCCCCATTATAACCTACTGCTGGGAAGACCCTGGATACACAGCTTGTGCGCTGTGCCATCCACCTTCCACAGGTGTGTCAAGATCCCTTTCAGGGACCAGGTCATAGTGATCCTAGGTGAGAGTCACCCACAGCTTCAGGGGATCATAAACTTCCCTTGTTTATCGAGTTCCCAGGCCCATGAGGCTAACCTGGGGCAGATTGTAATTGAGTCATCAAGGCTCGTGTTAAACAACCCTAGGAAGGTTGTATGTGTGAAGGGGCCGCCCAAAGTAGGCCCCCTCCCGATTCTAACTCTTCTAAGAAAACCCAAGCATTCCCTATTTCCAAAGCCCCTGGACAAGAAGCCATATGAGCACAATATGGACGACAGCATGTTCCAGGACCACGAGCTTTATCAAAAAATTTCCAAAAACAAGAAATCGTGGAACATGTTGTTGAACATGGGCTACACGCCCTACAAGAGTCTAGGGGCGCAGAACCAGGGTCTCCTAGAGCCCATCCTTCCTAGGGCCAATCCAAGCCGATATGGGATCGGCTATACTTCTAGAATACCGCCAGAGCCACCCCCTGTGACCACCTAGGTCAAGGGTGCCCTGGAACCTGCCTTAGAAGAGACCTACAATTTAGATCTCCTATTCTGAGTCTAATCCATAGTGTTTTCCCTTTGTAGGTATGATGGAAGATCCCTTTTATAAAAATACAAAAACATTTGGAAAACTTAAAATCAAAATAATCGAAAAGGAAGAAAAGCCAAAAACAATGGAAAAACAAAAACTCGAAAATAGAGTGCTTTGTATAGTTCCCAAGGTTCTTGTTTTACAAAAACTCAAAAAAATCGAAAATTTGGAAAATACCAAAAAGATTTTGTATATAGCTGCTCCTGGTAGGACTTTGGCAAAAGAAAAGGATTTCGAAAGAAACGTCGTCTGCATAGCCAGACCAAAAATTTCGAAATCACTTGAAAATCCGAGTACAAAACCAGGTCTTTTTGAAAACCATGCATAAAATTCCCTTGGATCTATAGCCCACGAGAATGATCGAAGCCCAGAAGTGGATCCCCTTGAGGAAGATCCCACTTTTGAGCTCCCAGAATTTCATAAAATTCTCGATTTTGAAAGACCTTCCCAATCAGTAGGAGGAGATTTCATAGAGGTGAACCTAGGGGATGATTCCAATCCCAAAATCATCAAAATAGGCGCAAGCTTGCATGAACATGAAAGATCAGCATTCATTGCATTTCTACGAACCTATTTAGATGTGTTTGCATGGACGTATGAAGACATGCCGGGCATAGATCCCAGCATTGTCGAGCATCATCTTCCCTTAGATGCGGATGTAAAACCCATAAAGTAGAAGCTTAGGAAAATACACCTGAATGTACACACGCAAGTCAAAGAGGGTTTAGAAGATCTGTTAAAAGCCAGATTCATGTACTGCAAATCATGAAATGTTTTCGTTTATGGATGGCTATTCAGGCTATAATCAAATCAAACTAAGTCCACGAGATCAGGGTAAGACCGCCTTCACAACCCCATGGGGCACGTACTGCTATACAGTCATGCCCTTT
Organism: Brasenia schreberi; assembly: GCA_036023115.1. Classification (NCBI taxonomy): domain Eukaryota; kingdom Viridiplantae; phylum Streptophyta; class Magnoliopsida; order Nymphaeales; family Cabombaceae; genus Brasenia; species Brasenia schreberi. Next base: position 16,139,000 of record JAYKKT010000078.1, on the reverse strand, counting down.
GGTTTGAAAAACGCCGAAGCAACATACCAACGAGCCATGACCACGATCTTCCATGATCAAATTCATGAGCTCGTAGAAGTGTATGTAGATGATCTCTTGGCGAAATCCAAAACCCGATGCACTCATATCGAATGTTTGCAAAAGATTTTCGAAAGGCTTAGGCTTTACAAAGTAAAGCTAAACCCTCAAAAATGTGTATTCGGGGTAGAATCAGGGAAGCTTCTGGGCTTTATGGTGAGCCAAAGGGGTATAGAAGTCGACCCCTCTAAGTGCCGAGCCATCATAGACATGGCTCCGCCCTCCAATCTCACCCAAATCCGTAGCCTCCAGGGTCGTTTACAATCCGTTCGCTGATTCATATCGAATCTGGCAACTAGATTCGAACCCTTCAACAAACTATTGAGGAAGGGCACGGAATTCTTATGGGATGATGAATGCCAGAAGTCCTTCGAGAGACTAAAGGCATACTTGGTTAATCCCCCCGTTTTGAATCCTCCGAAGCAAGGAAAACCACTCTTACTTTACATCTCCGTGCATGCGAATGCTTTAGGAGCCCTGTTCGCTCAATACAAGGATGACACCCGTAAGGAGTATGCCATCTACTATATTTCAAAAACTCTCTTGGCTTATGAACGAAATTATCAAGCCATGGAGAACACATGCTTGGCCCTAGTCTGGGCCTGCCAGAAATTCGGACACTATTTCCTAGATCATGAGATCTGGATAGTGTCCAAGCTTGATCCAATCAAGCACTTGTTCGAAAAACCCATTCTCACGGGTAGATTGGGCAAATGGCAACTCCTTCTAATGGAGTATGACCTGAAATACCATCACCAGATCTCCATTAAGGGGCAAGCCCTAGCAGATTACGTGGCTGAGCTCCCCTTAGAGGAAGCATATCCCACACTTGCTGAAATGCCTGATGAAGGCATATTGCAAAACCATTTCCAAAACCACATTTTGGCAAACAATTTCGAAAACCAAGTGTGGAAGATGCACTTCGATGGGGCATGAAACCAACGAGGGGTTGGTGCTGGGGTCATCCTCATCTCCCCTTAAAAGGGCGAGATTCCCATAGCAGTCCACCTAGATTTCAAATGTTCCAACAACGTAGCTGAGTATGAAGCACTCATACAAGGCTTAAGAATTTCGAAAACTCTAGGAGCATCATGCATCGAGGTCTTTGCAGATTCGCTCCTTGTCATAAACTAGGTTTTGAAAATTTGGCAAGTACGTAACGAAAAACTGCTTCCATATCACGAGTTGGCCATTCGATTGGTTGAGTGCTTCCAATCATGTAAACTCACACACGTAGGAAGAGAGGACAATGGCATTGCCGATGCCCTCTCCTCCTTGGGTTCAGCCCTAAAGGTCGATCCCATTTCAGGGACTCGATCTTTAGAAATATGGCATGCGCCCAACCCATCCACACACGATCTGGATATTTGCCAAAATAACCCAGATTCTATTAAAAAACCCTGGTATCATGACATCAAATAGTTTCTAGAAAATGGGGGATTCGCCGAGGATGCCACATCCACAGATAAGGCATTCATCCATAAGATTTCGACCCGATACACCATTCTGGGTGGGGTTTTATACAAAAAGAGTTTTACCGGCATTCTGCTTAGGTGTATCGAGCTAGAGGAGGCTAGGATAGTGATGCATGAATTCCACGATGGAGAATGTGGAGGCCATGTCAATGCCAATATGATGGCAATGAAAATACTTAGAGGGGGCTATGTTTGGTCCACCCTGAAAAAGGATTGTCACGATCATGTTAGAAAGTGTCATCCATGTCAAGTGCATGGGCACGCCATTCATATCCCATCATCTGCATTGCATTCCGTGGTCAGCCCCTGGCCATTTACCATGTGGGAGTTTGACATCATAGGCCCAATATTTCCAAAAGCCTCGAATGGGCATCGATTTATTTTAGTAGCCACGGAGTATTTCTCTAAGTGGGTGGAAGCCATTTCCCTAACCAACGTGCTAGGGCAACATGTGGTGGCTTTCATTCGGAGGAATATCTTGGCTCGATTTGGGGTTCCACGAGACCTTGTGTCTGATAATGGTACCCCATTCAAGAACGAGTGGATGGTTAAGTTGTGTAACACGTATGGCATAACTCGCCACTTCTCTTCGCCCTACTACCCTCAAGGCAACGGCGAAGCCGAAGCCACAAATAAGACTCTCATTAGCATAATTGAGAAGACTTTAGAGAAGGGTAGGACGTGGCACGAGAAGCTGGATGAAGCCTTATGGGCTAATAGGACTTCCATCCGGACTCCCACGAATGCCACACCATTCGAATTGGTCTATGGCACAAACGCCATTCTTCTCATTCATACTCAACTGCATTCATTCCACACATCCATTGCACTCGACCTCCCCCTAGAGACGCTTCAGCATGCTAGGATGGCCGAACTAGATTTGCTAGATGAGAGGCGACTCCTTGCCATGGATCATGCTCGTGCATACCGGCAAAGGATAGCCCGATACTATGGCAAACACATGAGACCTCGCCACTTTGAAGTGGGGGATCTAGTCTTGAAAATCATCCACTATCGTGGCCCACATCCCCTCGGAAAGTGGCGCCCCAAGTGGGATGGACCCTATGTTGTACGAGCAACCACCACGAACAATTCGTATTGGTTGATCGATGTAGAAGGTAGGAATTTAGCAGATCCTATCAATATTCAATACTTAAAGAAGTATCATGTGTAGGATTTGGATTAAATTCCAGTTTTTGAAAATTTTAGGGATAGCTGCCCAGAGACCTGAAAATAAGGTGCAAAGGCAAAATCGTGTGACCCTGAGTGAGAGAATTCGCACTTGTAAAAGAGTGGAGTCTTCCAAAATCGAGGTTACATTTCAAAATCCTTCTTCTTACAAAGAAAGGCCTAGTTCAATATAGCAAGCTACTTGCAAGTAGTATATGCTATTTCTAAATAGGCTGATCTGGAATGAATCGAGTGTAAGCTTGGGATAAGTCCTCCCCTCTTCTCTTCTCCTTCCAAAAGGAAAACATGGCCAAATAAAGGGAATTTCCCATCCAAAGTCTCTTTCCAATAGAAAGAAACCAGAATCCAAAAAAAAAAAATCGATTCTCTTGTGAAAAAGAGGGATTAAAGAAAAAATACTCCCAAAGGGAGACCCTCTATGAAAAAAAAGGAAAAAGAGGCCAAAAAGCTCAAAAAGAGCAGTTTTCCGCCTTCTGTGCCTCAAACCACGGGACGCTTCAAAAGGGACCGTGGTATCTCTTTCCCATCCCTGGCTTATCCCAAGCTAAAGCATGATTCATTTCGAGGAATCCTAAAGTAAAAATCGGATTTACTTACTTGAATTTCATTTTGTTTGAGAATTCGACGTTTCGAGTAAGGCATAGGAATTTGAAATATAGCTTGTTTCCTTACAAAACCTCCGCTAGATAAGCGAGTGTTAAGACTCAAACGAGGGCAAACACGAAGAGCTCGAGATCCTTAGGATCGAGACTCAAGACAGTTGTCCCTTTTGTAAATAGTTTTGTAAATAAGTTTTGAAAATCGAACATCGAACAGCATAGGATCTGCTCACTTGGAGCAGCAGGCCTAGTAAGTCTCTAGAATTCGACCACATCTGGTCTCTGGGAGGTCGCCACTCTTGGCACCACACCCATGTCATACATCTGCATTCCACGCATGACACTTGCATAAACATGATCCCATTTAGGACCAGAAACCTTTTGTATATCCCTTTGGCGTGATATCTCCTCCTACCAGGGTTCTAAACTGAGATTTTGCTAAAGATTGGGACGATCCCATATTCTTCGTGGTTAGATCTAGGGAGACATTGAAAGGGGTGATTTGGACAAGGCCAAAGAGGGGCATCTGTAAACACCCCGAAATCCCACGAATTTCTCAAAACAAGCCTGGTTTTGTAAAAGTAGCCCCAAAGGGCTATTTTGAGTCTGGAAACCCAGGAGCCTTACAGGCAACCCTGTACATATGTTTTAAACTTTATATATTTCAAAAATGTATAATATGGCTTTAAAAACCTTTTAAAACACATTTTTGAAACCCTGAAGCAGCTTGGCCCAAGCAAGACAGGACCAGAAAAGCTAAAGAGAGCCCGGAACCGGAGCACAAGTCGAGCTCGGCACAACAACTCTCACATTGAATCCACCCCCAGGATCTCGAACGTCCAAGACCCTTTTATCCACAAAACATTACTTAAAATCAACGTCGGAAGGCGAAAACAGAGGCGGACGATCATGTTGGCGAAGACCCAACGCAGACAGAGTACTGATGCTGTCAGACCCCGCACAAACCGTTAGTTTCGAACACAGCCTGAAGGAGCCAGAATTCAGTTTGGATTGGATCTGGACCATATATATCCAGATCCCAATCCAAACCCATGTGTGGACTTGGATTTGGATTTGGATCCAGAGATCCAATCCAATATCCATATCCATGGCCCACATCACCTTCTCATAAATGGAGGTGGGGCCCACTTGAATTTCACGTGGGATTATGGGCATGAGAGAGAGTGGGGGAGGATAAGATTAGAGTGTGGTTGTAATTAAGCTTGACTTGTGTGTCAAGTTTGGGGTTAATCATGTGAGTTAGCCTAATTAAAGTGGGTTTAAGCTTGTAATTAGCCAAAACCTAACCTAGGGCTGCACCAACATGATGCAACAAGGTCTATGGGCCATGCAAAGGGAGCTCCTTAATCCAAACCTAATCAAAAAGCCCTAATCCTAGCCTTTTACACTAATCCTGTCCTAAACCTAGCCTAATCACCTAACCCACTTCCCTAATCCCGGCCTAATCCCAACCTAATCACCTAACCCACTTCCCTAATCCTTCCCTAAACCTAACCTAATCCTAGCCTAATCACCTAACCCACCTCACTAAACCTCACCCCAAAACCAACCCACCTAGCTAAACCCTAAACCTCTAAACCACCCCACCTAAACCTAGCACACAATCTACCCAAAACCCCTTGTATGAAAATATCTGGCCCCTCCCCAAAACCAGCCCACCTTATCACCACACCACCCCTACCTAAACCACCTAACCACCCTTCTAATACCAGCCCCAACCGCCCTTCAAAAAAACTATAAACCCCCCCCTAGTGGGCGGGTTTTCAAGGTTTTTCCCACCAAAATCTCCTCCTTGGTCTTCCAGCCCAGCCGACTCCAACCTTGCTCCACTTGCCCCACAGCTAGCCACCACCTCTCTCCACCTGCTCCACCACACCCCGGCCGGCCAACCACCTGTCGCCACCACTTCCTTCGGCCGAACCCTCCACCTCACCTACCCGGCTGCTCCTCTTCCATCCGCCACCTTCCATCACCATCCGTTAGTACCCCATCCTTCACTCCACCTCTTCTCTGCTCCCCCTCCACTCCCAGCCACCTACACCACCACCACATCTCCCTAACACCAACCACCCTCCATCCTACCCATTCGGCCCAACCTCAGCCACTCCAACCACCCACCATTACCTAGACACCCTAGCTACACCCGGCCACTCCACTTAACTCCCTAAGACCTACCCATATCACCTCACCACAGCCGGCCACTACCTTACCCCATACCCTAGCTAGCTCCCTTCCCATCTACAACAGTCCTAGCTACCTTAGCAACCACCACCACCGAGTCTCCCTTAGTCAGCCACTCCAACCGACTGTCACATACCCATTCGGCCAGCCATCCGCCAGCCACATACCACCCCTAAGCACTCCATTAGACACTCCCTTAGGCTCCCATTTAGTGCCACATTTCCTAACACTACACCCTAGCCCAATACACAAAGCCAACCCATTCCTAGCAGCCGGGCCATCTTCAAGGCGCCCCTCCCACGCGCCATTTCCATCCGGCCAGCAGCCCCTTTGCCGTTCAACTCCAGGAGCTCCCTCTTGTAGCCCAAGGCGAAGGCCAAGCCCACGCTCAAGCAAGGCATCTTCGGACCAGCTATAAGTAAGTGCCTAACTCGGTCCTTAGTTGTATACTTGCTTAAATTTAATTCGGTATGGGGTTGTAATAACGGAGCATAGTCTCCCCCCGCTTGTAATAACGTGGCTTGGCACACCCACACACACGTGCACTCTCTTAGTCGTGCACGATTTGGAACACACACGAGCCTAATCAACCCCTAATACATAAATATATATATGCTTTAACTTACGTAGGGTTTTGCTTAAGTTGGGTGTGTTGTCTTTCAATTCAAGCACGCACACACATTGAGCCTTCGCTCTTATTTGTAAGACCCAAGTAAGGGCCGTGCTATACTATTTGGGTTTAATTTCATGTCGTGTGTGTAAGTCTTTCAATTCAAGCACTCACACACATTGAGCCTTCACTCTTATTTGTAAGACCCAAGTAAGGGCCGTGCTATACTATTTGGGTTTAATTTCATGTCGTGTGTGTTAATCTTTCAATTCAAGCACTCACACACATTGAGCTTTCGCTCTTATTTGTAAGACCCAAGTAAGGGCCGTGTTATACTATTTGGGTTTAATTTCATGTTGTGTGCGTAGTACTTAATTTCAAGCACTCACACACATTGAGCTTTCGCTCTTATTCCCAAGACCTTAGTTAAGGCCATATTGCAAGTTATATTTGGGTTTTATTTCATGTCGTGTGTGTAAGTCTTTCAATTCAAGCACGCACCCACATTGAGCCTTCGCTCTTATTTGCAAGACCCGAGTAAGGGCCCATATATATATCTTATATACATATCTCCCTTCGGCATTTACATTACAAGTCATTTCCCTTCGGTTATTTCCCTTCGGCATTGTCTTTACATTCGGGTTTTCCCTTTGGAGTAGCATGAGTTTGCATTGCATCTACGCCATACCATGAGGTAGGACGCATATTGCATCGAAGCAAACCCCGTACTCCCGCTCAAATTCGCCCCATGTAGTGGAGTGTTCATAACACACACCTAGGTGGCCCATAAAGGGATAAAAAGAAAGACTTAGGCACGTACAAATCCATGTGATCTAAAATCTGCAATCGCACTAAAAAGACCCGAATCAAACACCTCGAACCGCTTTCGTAGGCTTTTCCTACCCTAAACTCGATTTTTAAAGCGTACAGTTGCACATCGATGCAAGAAGGTCTGCGACGACAAGAGCTCACATGCTCACAGTCGCCACATTAGAAGTCAGGATAAAATATATCTTCGCTAGCTTAGGTAAGCTAGCTGGCATGCCCTGTTTATACAAATAGGACTTAGACACACGAAAGGATCCACTCCAGGCCCTGAGAAGCCAAAGGGAGGCGAGGATTTTCCAAGTGTGTGGCTAGGGTGCAGCGGTTTAAGGTGGCTGGTTAGGATGGGGGCAGGTAGGTTGTTGGTTAGATGGTGGCGGGTTAAGGGTGGAGGTTTAGCTAGGGGCTGTGAAGTGGATGACTAAGGGAAGATAGTGAGTGTAAACACCCCAAAATCCAACACCTGGTTCGAAAATCAGCTCAAAAAGCAAAGTTTGGAATTTTCGAAAAACCCAGGAGCTCAAATACTTCCCTTCATTTTCCAACCCCGTTTAAAACATGAAATCCTAAAAAGTTGACGAAAGTCCCATTTCTACAAAAGCCCAGACGAGCAGGTGAAGCCTGGCTCACAGCAGCTTCAAAAGAGATTCAAAAACTCAAAGATCAAGCCCAACCCGATGAAAAGCAAATTTTAGAGACAAAAGGGGAGCCCAGGCCATAAGTAGACTTCAAGCCTGAAGCATTGAAGGCCAAGCCAAAAGCACCTCTGAAATCATGAGCAATCCAAGTCAAAAAACAAGAAAAATCAGTTGAAACAGAGTCCATAAAGGTGAAAAGGAGCTTGGATGATGAAATTGGGAAAAACCCAGCATAAGACGGAGCGTTGATGAACTCAGGGCCCGCACAAACCATCTAGCTCGGAATGCCATTAAGGACTGAAGAAGAGAAAAATTTGGTTCAAATCTGGATCCAAATATCCAGATCCAGACCCAAGATCCACATCCAAATAAGACTTGGATTGGATCTGGATTTCAGAACCAATCCAAGATCCATATCCAATCCCCTTGCCTATAAAAGGACGTGAGGGGGGGAGGTCCCAGGATTCTTTTTTCTTGTGAAAGCTTGGTGGGTGGAGAGAGAGAGAGAGAGAAAAGCAAGTCAAGAATGGTGGCTTGACTTGGCCTTTTCATTGTGGGCTGATGTTGTGGGTTGACATTGTGGGCAAAGAGGCATTTCACGCAGGTCAAGTGCTGCAACAAAGGAAATCCGACAGCTTGGATGGCTCTCCCATTGCGTGAAGATTGGTTGTGTGGAAACCAATAGGAGCTGGTCGGTTCCCCACTAAGGTTAGTTCCTAAACACTACCCTAAGCCCTTCTTTCCCTAATCCTCTAAACTACCCAAAATACATCCCCTAGAACCCACCCAAGCTCGGCCAAAGTACTGGTCGAGCCTTGCTTAAACCCATCCTAATCTACACAAAACCGTTCCCACACAAAACCACCCAAGCTCAGCCACTATCTGGCCGAGCTTTCCCTAGATCTGTCCCACTAATCACCCTAAGCCTTGGCCTTAAACCCTCCCTTAGATCCTTACCATTCAGCCTAAAAAGCCTAACCAAACCGAGTGCCTAATGCACTCGGTTCCCTTAGCCACCCACACTCACCTAGCTCGGCCACTAGCTGGCCGAGTATTGGCTTAAACCCTACCTAAAACCACCTCCTAAAGCAACCCAGCTCGACCACCATTTGGCTGAGCCATTTCCTTAGGATCTCGCCTTAAACCTTACCTAAAACCACTTCCTAAACTTACCCAACTCGGCCACCATTTGGCCGAGCATTTCCTTAGAACCATTCCTTAGGATCTCACCTAGGATCATCCACAAGACATCAACTAGGCTCGGCCATTAGCTGGCGGAGCATTCCTTTAAGACCTTGCCTAAAACTACCCATAAAACATCACCCAAATCGGCCATCAGCTGGCCGAGTATCCCCTTAGGACCTTGGCTTAACTCTTACCCAAGGCCACCCATTTAGACCTGGCCTAGATCCCTTACATCTCGCCCTAGATCGTCCATATCTTACCCAAACCCATAGCATATCCATATGTCGACCTAGCCTAGATCAAAAATTAGGATCAACACCCCACGCAGCTGATCGATTCGCAGCGAGAGGTCCATCCAACGGCTGTACCCAAGGTCGGATTTCATTGATAAAGAAATCCCAAGCAGACGACGTGTAAGTGTTTGAATCTGGTCTTTTACATTACTTCAAGTTCAATTAAATTCATATGGGGTTGTAATAACGGAGCTTATCTCCCCCCGGATGTAATATATGTGCTTGATGCAAAACACACACATGTACACTCGAGCCTTTCCGCTCTTATCTGCACACTTTTGCACACAAACGGGCCTTAACAACCCATAGGATATAGCTCTATTTATATACATTCAGTTGGGTTTTAAGGTTCAAGTCGTGTGAGTTGTCTTTCATTTTATACACTCAAAGCACTCACTCACATTGAGCCTTTCCGCTCTTACGTATATATACGTATTTCCCCTTCAGCTGAGTTTTAAATTCAAGTTGCGTGAGTTGCCTTTCAATTTATACATTCAAAGCACTCACTCACATTGAGCCTTCTCGCTCTTAAGATATAGCTATATATTTCCTTTCCGCATCTAAGATATAGCCATATTTTCCCTTCTGCAATTTCCCTTCTGCTATGTCTTTAAATTCCGGGTTTTCCCTTCAAGTTGTGTGAGTTGCATTACATATACGCCACACTCGAGATAGGGAGCATACTTGCATCAAACAATCCTATGCAAAATAGTGTAGAATCTGTCAAAATCGAGCACTTGATGCACACAATTACATGCCAAAATTTGCTAAAACCCAAAAGACATAGGAGCATGTGGATCCCATGAATAAAATCTGCAATTTGACAAAAGCCAATTGATCAAACACTTTCATACTTTTCAGGAAGGTCGTATTTGTTCAAAATCAAGTTTTCCTAAGCGTACAGACTGACCCTTGCGCATCGGTGCAAGAAGGTCTGCGACGAAAAGAGCCCACTTGTCCACAGTCGCCCCAAAAGTCAGATATTTTCAAAATTTACTTCGCTAGTTTGAGTAAGCTAGCTGGCATGCCCTAAAAGCGAACGTAGATTGCGAAAAGATTCACTCCAGTCCTAAGAACCCGGAGTCGAAGATTTTCCGTGTCTATAGATGTGGCACGCCCGGTGGGAGCTGGGTCTTAAGGAAAATCGATACAAACAAAGAGATCTTTTGAAAATTTGTTTTCAAAGAAAAGTGTTTTAACTCTTTGTCTTTTTGCATTTCATAGGTGGATTTTAAAGCATCGGAGTCATGTCGAGTTCAAACTCCAATGAAGTGTCTAGCCGTGCCTCATGCGCCTCAAGTTCTTATTCTAGGAAATCTTTGAAAACTCGAAAACAAAGAGAGGAAGAGATAAGAAGGGAGTACGAGGCCAAAATCGCTGCTCTTAGCCAAGAGGCTGAAGTAGCCAATTCGTGTTCATCACATGGCGAACCAATGAAGGCCAAAAAGAAATTTGAAAAACTCGTAGACACAAGGAGACCTCCGCGATGGAAGGCAACCAATACCACGACTCCTTCATTCACAAGGATCATAAAGCCCTACAGTAGTTGCTGAAGGGGCAAAACAATGAGAAAACAACGTACGCCTTGTCTGACTTTCTCCCTTTAGACTATGAAATAGACAGTGACAACAAAATACCGAATTTCCATCGGTATGATGGCATGGGAGATCCTAGGTCTCACTTGCAACTTTTCTCTCGTCGAGCCCATAAGAAAAAGAAGGACTCGATGAAATGGGTGTATTGGTTCCCTTTATCCCTCAAAGGCACAGCTTCCAAATGGCTGGCTTCCTACGATTTGAGCCAGTTCATAACTTTTGAAGAGTTAGCGAACTGCTTTATGCAAAGATTTTCACATAACGTAGAAGTCACGCCTACTTTAAACACTTCGAGGGATACTGTAAACACCCCGAAATCCCATGAATTTCTTCAAAACAACCTGGTTTTATACAAGCAGCCCCAAAGGGCCATTTTTGAGTCTGGAAACCCAGGAGCCTTCCAGACAACCCTGTATATATGTTTTAAACTTTATCTTTCAAAAACATATGATATGGCTTTTGAAAACCTTTTAAAACACGTTTTTGAAACCCCGAAGCGACTTGGCCCGATCAAGACAAGACCAGGAGAGCTAAGAAGAGCCCGGAACCGGAGCACACGTCAAGCCCGGCACAGCAACTCTTGTATTTGATTCACACCCCCAGGATCTCGAACGTCCAAGACCCTGTTCTTATCAAAATGTCATTTGAAGTCATCTCCGGAAGGCAGAAACGGAGGCGGACGACCATGTTGGCGAAGACTCAACGCAGACGGAGTACTGATGCTGTCAGGCCCCGCACGAATCGTCCGTTTCGAACCCAGCTAGAAGGAGTCAGAGTTCAGTTTGGATTGGATCTGGACCATATATATCCAGATCCCAATCCAAACCCATATGTGGATTTGGATTTGGATTTGGATCTAGAGATCCAATCCAATATCCATATTCATGGCCCACATCACCTTCTCATAAATGGAGGTGGGGCCCACTTGAAATTCATGTGGGATATTGGGCATGAGAGAGAGTGGGGATGGAAAATATCAAGAGTGTTGTAATTAAGCTTGACTTGTGTGTCAAGTTTGGGGTTAATCATGTGGGTTAGCCTAATTGAGTGGGTTTAAGCTTGTAATTAGCCAAAACCCAACCTAGGGCTGCACCAACATGAGATGGTTAAGGTCTATGGGCCATGCAAAGGGAGCTCCTTCACCTAAACCTAACCCAAAACACCTAATCCAAGCCTACCCCCCTAATCCACCCCTAATCTGAGCCTAATCACCTAACCCACTTCCCTAATCCCGGCCTAATCCCAACCTAATCACCTAACCCACTTCCCTAATCCTTCCCTAAACCTAGATTAATTTCCCTAATCCTAGACTAAACCTAGCCTAATCACCTAACCTAGCTCACTAAACCTCACCCAACCACCTAACCTAGCCCTAAACCCCTAAACCACCCCTAGCCCACAATCTACCCAAACCCCTAGTTTTCAAAATAGGCCCAACCCTTTCCAGCCCACCTTATCTACATACCACCCTACCTAAACCACCTAACCACTACCCCAAGCCCAGCCCTAACCGACCTACCCATCCCTATTTAAACCCCCCCCCCCTTGGGGGCGGGTTTTCCTAGCTAGAAGGACCCTCACCAATCCCAGCCGGGCCCTCTCTTTTCCCCATTTTCCTCACCCAGCCGAACGCCACCGCCTACACCACCACCATCCCTCCACCCCACCACAGCTCACACCACCATCTCCCAGCCGGACGCCACCGCTTGCTCTCCATCCCAACCACCCGGCTTCTCTCTTCCATCCACCGCCTCTCCCCATTCGGTAAGCATTCCCCAACTCTACCTAAATCCTTCTCTACTCCCTCTCCACTCCTAGCCACCCACCATATCATCATCTCAGCCCTTTGTCACCACCCTTTTCACTTAGCCGAACCTAGCACAACCTAAACTACCAGCCACTACCTAACCATCCTATCTACATTCGGCTTTCCCCTAAGACTCCCATTCGGCCTTCCCCTAAACTCCCCTTAGGTCCATATTCCCTAACCCTCTATACTCCCCATTCGTGACCCTACACACTTACTTGGCCCACCCCTTTAATCGCCCACATCAAGGCGACACCCACTTGCAACCGGCCACCTTCGAGGCGCCTATCCCGCGCCCCACTTGCAGCCGGCCAGCACCCTTGGTCACCCATCCTCGCGGAGCTCCCATTTGCAGCCCAAGGCGAAGGCCAAGCCCATGCTCAAGCAAGGCCTCTACGGACCAGCTACTCGTAAGTGCCTAAACTCGGTCTTTAGTTGTATACTTGCTTGAGATTCAATTTGATACGGGGTTGTAATAACGGAGCAAAGTCTCCCCCCGCTTGTAATAACGTGGCTTGGCACACCCACACACGTGCACTCTCTTAGTCGTGCACGATTTTGAACACACACGGGCCCAATCAGCCCCTGATACATAAGTATACATATATATTTTCATTTTCGAAGGGTTTTGCTTAAGTTGGGTGCGTTGTCTTTCAATTCAAGCACTCACACATATTGAGCTTTCGCTCTTATTTGAAAGACCCAAGTAAGGGCCGACCTATACTATTTGGGTTTCATTTCATGTCGTGTGAGTAAGTCTTTCAATTCAAGCACTCTCACACACATTGAGCTTTCGCTCTTATTTGAAAGACCCAAGTAAGGGCCGACCTATACTATTTGGGTTTCATTTCATGTCGTGTGAGTAAGTCTTTCAATTCAAGCACTTTCACACACATTGAGCCTTCGCTCTTACTCCCAAGACCTTAGTAAAGGCCTTATTGCAGTTATATTTGGGTTTCATTTATGTCGTGTGTGTAGTACTTCAATTCAAGCACTCTCACACACATTGAGCCTTCGCTCTTACTCCCAAGACCTTAGTCAAGGCCATACTGCAATTTATATTTGGGTTTAATTTCATGTCATGTGTGTAAGTCTTTCAATTCCAGCACGCACCCACATTGAGCCTTCGCTCTTATTTGCAAGACCCGAGTAAGGGCTCATATACATAATCTATATACATATCTCCCTTCGGTTATTTCCCTTCGGTTATTTCCCTTCAGTTATTTCCCTTCAGTATTGTCTTTACATTTCGGGTTTTTCCTTTGGAGTAGCATGAGTTTGCATTGCATCTACGCCATACCACGAGGTAGGACGCATATTGCATCAAAGCAAGCCCCGCTCGAATTCGCCCACGTAGTGGAGTGTTCATAACACACAAACTAGGTGGCCCGAAAAGGGATAAAAGAAAAGACTTAGGCACGTGCAAATCCACGTGATCTAAAACATGCAACCGCATTTGAAAGACCCGAAATAGACACCTCAAACCGCTTCGTAGACTTTCTCTCCAAAAACTCAATTTTTGCAAAGCGTACAGACTGACCCTTGCGCATCGGTGCAAGAAGGTCTGCGACGACAAGAGCTTACTTGCTCACAGTCGCCACGTTTAGAAGTCAGTGTTAAAAATATCTTCGCTAGCTTAGGTAAGCTAGCTGGCACGCCCTGTTTGCATACATAGGCCTTAGACACACGAGAGGATCCACTCTCAGCCCTGAAAAAGGCAAAGAGGCGGGGATTTTCGCGCGTCTACAGATACGAAGCAAGGTATGGACGAAGATGTGCATACATTTATTGTTCGATGGAGGTCCCTCCTTGGGTAGGTGCGGGAACCCATATCCGAAGGATGCGCAGTAATGCTCATCCTGGATAATTTTAAAACTGAGTTGAAAACCCTTCTTTCTCTACACGAAATCTCTACTTTCCACAAACTGATTAAAAAAGCATCTCTTTTTGAAACAAATTTAAAGAAAGGGATTTATGACCATTTGTGGAAAGGGAGCATAATTTCAAAAACTCACTTGGAGAAGCTCGGCAATTACGGGCTACCCACCATGGAGCCAAAACCCCACAAGGTTGCCAATGTTCGGGTAGATCTAAGGCTGGCGAGCACTTCAAAGAATTTTGAGAGTTTCAAAAACAGAAAAGACAAAAACATGCAAAAACCCTTTGAAAAATGGGAGTACACTCCGCTAGGGCAACCTATGTCAGAGGTCCTAGACCTCCTACTCACCCAAGGCATGATCGAACTCCCTGAAATCCCTGAGGGAATCACTTCCAAATGGAGGTTTTTGAATCGATTCTGCAAGTATCATCGGCTCAAAGGCCACGATACCAAGTAGTGTTTTTCCCTACTAAACCAAATCGAGAACTTGATAGCAGAGGGCCAGCTCTAGGTCACTGAGGAACCAGAGCCTGCCCAAGCTATTTTCAAAGAACCCTTCCCCAATCACGCAAGTACCAGTGGGAAGGGCAAAGAGGTATGTGCTCTCACAATTTCGAAGAGTCTAGCGCGTACATATGAGTCTGGTTTTTCTACTTGTGCATTTACACTCGTCCTTCGTAAGAAACCTGCCCAAGTAGTGATTCGGGGACCACCAAGAGCTCCATCCCCGATTAAACCAATTTTGAAAATTCAAGGTGCTCCAAAACATTCGATTAAAGCCATATTAGGTGCGAACCCTAGGTTGATCGTGGGGGAAGTGACAAGATCCGGGAGGATCTATCAACCCCCACATCTGCAAAATGCTAAAAAAGTGGTCAATGTGCCTGGCCCTTCAAAAGCATATACTCCTAGGGTTCCGTCGAAAATGGACAAAGGAAAAATCGTCTTAAACTTGTATGATTTCGAAAACCATCTTTCAAAGATTCCCATTAACATGTCCATCCTAGAGCTAAAACAAACCTCGCCTAGGCATAGACTCGTGTTAGAGAAAATCCTAGAAGGAGCAAAGGTTAGTTCGAACATAACCCCAGAATCCTTGTCCAATCAAGTGGTGTTCATAGGTGCAAAAATACCTATCATGTTTTCGGAAGAGGATCTCGAAAGACCCTATGAATCACATAATCATGCCCTACATATCGAGGTGGCATTGAATCACCACTCTCTGGATAGGTGCCTAGTTGACGGAGGGGGAGGGCTCAACATCCTTCCGCTTCACATAGCGTACCAAATTGGAGTCACCTTGACTTCCATGAATACAAGCCCCATCGTAATCACTAGATACGATGGGAATGCGTCTAGACCTTTAGGATCTATTGAACTACCCATGGAAATAGGAGGGATAGCTCACGTGGGGGTATTCCATGTTTTGGACATCCACCCCCACTACAACCTATTACTAGGAAGGCCTTGGATACACAGCCTGCATGCTGTGCCATCCACCTTCCATAGGTGTGTCAAAATCCCTTTTGAAAATCAAATAGTTGTGATCCTAGGTGAGAGTCACCCACAACTTCAGGGAATCCAGAATTCCCCATGTTTTTCAAGTTCCCAGGCCTACGAGGCCAACCCAGGGTAAACCATGGTCGAGCCACCAAAGCTCACACTTCAAATACCTAGGAAGGTCGTGTATATCCAGGGGCCGCCCAAGGCTGGCCCACTCAAAACATTAACTATCCTAGGAAAATCCAAGCATCAATTATTTCCAAAACCCCTAGTCAGAAAGCCTTATGTGCATAACATGGACGATAGCAAGTTCCAGGACCACGAATTATATGAAAACTTTTCCAAAAACAAAAAATCGTGGAACATGTTATTGAACATGGGGTATATACCATACAAAAGTTTAGGGACACAAAACCAGGGTCTCATAGAACCCATATTGCCCAAGGCCAACCAAAGCTGACATGGGATCGACTATACTCCTAAAATACCACCAGAGCCCCCCCCTATGACCACCTGGGTCAAGGGTGCCCTGGATCCTACCCAAGCAGAAACCTATGATTTAGACCTCTTGTTTAGAGTCTAACCTGTGGCATTTTTCTTTGTAGGTATGATGGAAGATCCCTCAATCAAAAACACAAAAACATTTGAAAAACTCGAAATACAAAAACATTTGGAAAAATCCACAAAACCAAAAACATTTGAAAAAGATGAAAAACTCGAAAAAAGAGTTGTTTGTATAGTTCCCAAATCCTTACAAAAATCCAAAAAAATAAAAAATGTGTAAAATACCAAAAACAAAATCCTGTATTTAGCAGCTCCTGGTAAACGTTTTGAAAAAGCCAAGGATTTCGAAAAGAAAGTCCTCTTCATAAGAGGACCAAAATCTTCAAAACCTACAGAAAATCCAAAACAAAAACCAGGCATTTGCGAAAACTGTGCGTCAAGTCCAAATTCTCTAGGATTTAGAATTCTTGAGAATGATCAAAGGCCAGAAGTAGATCCCCTCGAGGAAGATCTCACTTCTGAGCTCCCAGAATTTCATAAAATTTTTGATTTTGAAAAACCTTCGAAATCAGTAGGAGGAGATTTCATAGAGATAAACTTAGGGAGTGATTCAAAGCCAAAACTCATTAAGGTAGGCGCATGTTTGCATGTGCATGAAAGAGCATCATTCATTGCATTTTTGAAAACCTACATTGATGTGTTTGCATGGACGTATGAAGACATGCCGGGTATAGACCCGAATGTTGTAGAGCATCATCTTCCCTTAGACTCAGATGCAAAACCCGTAAAACAAAAGCTTAGGAAAATACATCCGAACGTGCATTCACAGGTCAAAGAGGGTTTAGAAGATCTGTTAAAAGACGGATTTATAAAACCCATTGCGTATTCTGATTGGTTGTCCAATATAGTTATTGTTTGAAAAACCAGTGGGAAAATTTGAATATGCATCGATTTCAGAAACCTGAATAAAGCCACACCCAAAGATAATTTCCCTTTACCAAACATTGATTTGATAGTCGATAGTACTGCAAATCATGAGATGTTTTCATTCATGGATGGCTATTCAGGGTATAACCAAATCAAACTAAGCCCACGAGAATAGGCTAAGACCGCTTTCACAACCCCATGGGGCACGTACTGCTATATAGTCATGCCCTTTGGTTTGAAAAATGCTGGCGCCACATACCAGAGAGCTATGACCTCGATCTTTCATGATCAGATTCATGAGCTCGTAGAGGTATATGTAGATGATCTCCTGGCTAAGTCAAAAACTCGATGCACTCATCTCGAATGTTTGCAAAAGATTTTCGAAAGGCTTAGACTTTACAAAGTAAAGCTAAACCCTCAAAAATGCGTGTTCGGGGTAGAATCTGGTAAGCTTTTAGGATTTATGGTAAGCCAAAGGGGCATAGAAGTCGACCCATCTAAATGTCAAGCCATTATAGACATGGCTCCACCCTCCAATCTCATGCAGATTCGTAGCCTCCAAGGTCGATTGCAATCCATTCGCAGGTTTATCTCAAACCTGGCGACTAGATGCGAACCCTTCAACAAGTTGTTGAGAAAAGGTATGAAATTTTTATGGGATGACGATTGCCAAAAATCATTCGAAAGGCTAAAGGCATACTTAGTTAATCCCCCTGTTTTAAATCCTCCAAAGCAAGGAAAACCTCTTCTGCTTTACATTTCTGTGCATGCGAATGCCTTGGGTGCCTTGTTAGCTCAATACGAGGATGATACCCACAAGGAGTATGCCATCTATTATATTTCGAAAACTCTCTTGGCTTATGAAAGGAATTATCAAGCCATGGAGAAGACGTGCTTGGCCTTGGTATGGGCCTGCTAGAAATTTTGACACTACTTCCTGGATCATGAGATCTGGATAGTGTCCAAACTCGATCCCATCAAGCACTTGTTCGAAAAACCCATTCTCACGGGTAGATTGGGCAAATGGAAACTCCTTCTAATGGAGTATGACTTGAAATACCATCACCAGATCTCCTTTAAGGGGCAAGCCCTAGCATACTACATGGCTGAGTTCCCCCTAGAAGATGCATATGCCACACTCAATGAAATGCCTGATGAAGGCATATTGCAAAACCATTTTCAAAACCACATTTTGGCAAACTCTTTCGAAAACCCAGTGTGGAAGACGCACTTCAACGGGGCACAAAACCAACGAGGGGCTAGTGCCGGGATCATCCTCGTATCCCCTGAAAAGGGTGAAATCCCCATAGCAATTTGCCTAGATTTCGAATGTTCCAACAACATAGTTGAGTATGAAGCACTCATACAAGGCTTAAGGATTTCGAAAACTCTAGGGGCATCATGCATCGAGGTCTTTGGAGATTCACTCCTTGTTATAAACCAAGTTTTAAAAATTTGGCAAGTTCGAAATGAAAAATTGCTTCCATATCACGAGTTGGCCACTCGACTGGTCGAGTCGTTCCAATCGTGTACACTCACACATGTAGGAAGAGAGGATAATGGCGTTGCCGATGCCCTCTCATCCTTGGGTTCAGCCCTAAGGGTCGATCCCACTTTGGGAACTAGACCCCTTGAAATATGGCACGCACCCACTCCTTCCATACACGATTTGGAAATTTGCCAAAATAACATGGGTCTTGATGAAAAACCTTGGTTTTATGACATAAAGTATTTTCTAGAAAATGGGGGATTCGCTGAAGATGCCACATCTAAAGATAAGGCATTCATCTGAAAAATTTCTACCCGATACATAATTTTGGGTGGGGTTCTGTACAAAAAGAGTTTTACCGGCATCTTACTAAGATGCGTCAACCTAGAGGAGGCTAGGACTGCTATGCACGAATTCCACGATGGAGAATGTGGAGGTCATGTCAATGCCAACATGATGGCGATGAAAATACTTAGAGCAGGTTATTTTTGGTCCACCCTGAGAAAAGATTGCCACGATCATGTTAGGAAGTGTCATCCATGTCAAGTGCAACGGCACGCCATTCATATCCCCTCATCATCATTGCATTCCGTGGTCAGCCCCTAGCCATTCACCATGTGGGTGCTTGATATTATAGGACCAATTTTTCCAAAGGCATCGAATGGACACAGATTCATTTTAGCAGCCACTGAGTATTTTTCCAAGTGGGTCGAAGCCACCTCCCTGACCAATGTCCAGGGGCAACATGTGGTGGCTTTCATTAGGAAAAACATCTTGGCTCGATTTGGAGTTCCAAGAGATATTGTGTCCGATAATGGCACCCCATTTAAAAACGAGCGGATGGTCAAGCTGTGCAACAAGTATGGCATAAATCATCACTTCTTGTCGCCTTACTACCCTCAAGGCAACGGCCAAGCCGAAGCCACCAACAAGACTCTCATCAGCATTATTGAGAAAACCTTAGAGAAGGGTAGAACGTGGCATGAGAAGCTGGATGAAGCCTTATGGGCTTATAGGACTTCCATCCGAACTCCCACGAATGCCACGCCCTTTGAGTTGGTCTATGGCACAAACGCCATTCTCCCCATTCATACACGACTGCATTCATTTCATACATCCATTGCACTCGACCTCCCCCTAGAGACGCTTCAGCATGCTAGGATGGCCGAACTAGATATATTAGATGAGAGGCGACTTCTTGCTATGGATCATGCTCATGCATACCGGCAAAGGATCGCCTGACACTATGAGAAACATATGAAACCTCGCCATTTTGAAGTGGGAGATCTCGTTTTAAAAATCATCCACCATCGTGGCCCACATCCACTTGGAAAGTGGCGGCCCAAGTGGGATGGCCCTTATGTTGTGCGTGGAACCACCACGAACAATTCTTATTGGTTAACCGATGTCGAAGGTAGGAATTTAGCGGATCCTATCAATATTCAGTATTTGAAAAAGTATCATGCGTAGGGTCTGAGTTTAAATTCCCATTTTGCAAATATGTTTTAGGGAAAGCTACTTTGAAACCTCGAAAGTAAGGATCAAAGGCAAATTGTGTGACCCTGAATAAGAGAATCGACGCTTGTGAAAAAGTGGAGCTTTCCAAATACGTGGTTACATTTCAAAATTCTTCTTCTTACAAAGAAAGGCCTAGTTCAATATAGCAAGATACTTGCAAGTAGTGCGTGCTATTTCTAAATAGGCTGATCTGGAATGGATCGAGTATGACCTTGGGATAAGTCCTCCGCTCTTCTCTTCTCCGTCCAAAAGGAAAATTTGGCCAAAACAAAGGGAAATCCCTAAATCTCTTTCCCAAAGAAAGAAAGCTGAATCAGAAATAGAAAATTGATTCCTATATGAAAAAGAGGGAATAAAGAAAAAATACTCCCGAAGGGAGACCCTCTATGAAAAAAAGAAAGAAAAGGCCAAAAAGCTCAAAAAGAGCAGCTTTCCGCTTCTTTGCCTCAAACCATGGGACACTTCAGAAGGGACTGTGGTATCTCTTTTCCCCGTCCCTATGACTTATCCCAAGTAAAACATGGTTCATTTCAAGGAATCCTAAAGTAAAAATAGGATTTACTTACTTGAATTTCATCTTGTTTGAGAATTCGACGTTTTGAGTAAGGCGTACGAATTTTGAAATTTAGCTTGTTTTCTTATAAAACCTCCACTAGATTAGCGAGTGTTAAGACTCAAGTAAAGGCAAATAAAAAGAGCTAAAGGTCCTTAGGATCGAGGCTAAAAGGAATTTTCCCTCTTGAAATGAATTTCAAAAACTCAAACGTCGAGCAACATAAGGCCCGCTCACTTGAAGCAGCAGGTCTTCATAAGACTCAAGGGTTCGACCATTTGATCAAGTCTCTAGGAAGTCGACCTTCCTAAATGTCTCATCCATTCACTTGCATGTTCAAGCATAAACACTTCATACATGATCTCAATTAAGACTAGAACCCATAGGAAAGTCCCCTTTGGTGAAAATCTCCTCCTACCAGGCTTAAAAGGAAATGTTTTTTTTCAAAATTTGGGAACGATCCCATATTCTTAAAATCAAATCCAGGGAGAAAACAAATAGGGGTGTTATCTTCTTCACCATTATCCAAATCAATTTGGATAATGCCAAAGAGGGGCATCTATAAACACCCCGAAATCCAAAGATTTTGCAAAAACCAACACTTGGTTCGAAAATCAGCTCAAAAAGCCAAGTCTGGAATTTTCGAAAAACCCAAGAGCTCAAATACTTCAAACCTTCGTTTTCCAACCAAATTTAAAACATGAAATCCTAAAAAGTGGACGAAAGTCCCATTTGTGCAAAAGCCTAGACGAACAGGTGAAGCCTGGCTCAAAGCAGCTTCAAAAGAGATTCAAAAACTCAAAGATCAAGCCCAGCCCGATGAAAAGCAAATTTCAGAGACAAAAGGGAAGCCCAGGCCACAAGTGGACTTCAAGCCTGAAGCATCGAAGGCCAAGCCAAAAGCACCTCTGAAATCATGAGCAATCCAAGTCAAAAAACAAGAAAAATCAGTTGAAACAAAGTCCATAAAGGTGAAAAGGAGCTTGGACGACGAAATTGGGAAAAACCCAGCATAAGACGGAGCGTTGATGAACTCAGGGCCCACACAAAACGTCCGGCTCGGAACGCCAGGAAGGACTGAAGAAGAGAAAATTTTGGTTCAAATTTGGATCCAAATATCCAGATCCAGATCCAAGATCCAGATCCAAATAAGACTTGGATTGGATCTGGATTTCAGAACCAATCCAAGATCCATATCCAATCCCCTTGCCTATAAAAGGACGTGAGGGGGGGAGATCCCAGGATTCTTTTTTCACGTGAAAGCTTAGTGGGTGGAGAGAGAGAGAGAGAAAAAAAAGCAAGTCAAGAATGGTGGCTTGACTTGGCCTTTTCATTGTGGGCTGATGTTGTGGGTTGAGATTGTGGGCAAAGAGGCATTTCACGCAAGTCAAGTGCTGCAATAAAGGAAATTCGGCAGCTTGGATGGCTCTCCTATTGCGTGAAGATTGGTTGTGTGGAAACCAATAGGAGTTGGTCGGTTCCCCACTAAGGTTAGTTCCTAAACACTACCCTAAGCCCTTCTTTCCCTAATCCTCTAAACTACCCAAAATGCATCCCCTAGAACCCACCCAAGCTCGGCCACTATCTGGCCGAGCTTTCCCTAGATCTGTCCCACTAATCACCCTAAGCCTTGGCCTTAAAACCTCCTCCTAAACCTAACCAAACCAAGTGCCTAATGCACTCGGTTCCCTTAGCCACCCACACTCACCTAGCTAAAACCACCTCCTAAACCTACCCAGCTCAGCCACCATTTGGCCGAGCATTCCCTTAGAACCTAGCTTTAAAACCTACCCAAAATCCTCCACGAAATCCCACCCAGCTCGGCGACCATTTGGCCAAGCATTTCCTTAGAACCATTCCTTAGGATCTCACCTAGGATCATCCACAAGACATCAACTAGGCTCGGCCATTAGCTGGCCGAGCATTCCTTTAAGACCTTGCCTAAAACTAACCATAAAACATCACCCAAATCGGCCATCAGCTGGCCGAGTATCCCCTTAGGACCTTGGCTTAACTCTTACCCAAGACCACCCATTTAGACCTGGCCTAGATCCCTTACATCTCGCCCTAGATCGGTCCATATCTTACCCAAACCCATAGCATATCCATATGTCGACCTAGCCTAGATCAAAAATTAGGATCAACACCCCATGCAGCTGATCGATTCGCAGCGAGAGGTCCATCCAACGGCTGTACCCAAGGTCGAATTTCATTGATAAAGAAATCCCAAGCAGACAACGTGTAAGTGTTTGAATCTGGTCTTTTACATTACTTCAAGTTCAATTAAATTCATATGGGGTTGTAATAACGGAGCTTTTCTCCCCCCGGATGTAATATATATGCTTGATGCAAAACACACACACGTACACTCGAGCCTTTCCGCTCTTATCTGTACACTTTTGCACACAAACGGGCCTTAACAACCCATAGGATATAGCTCTATTTATATACATTCAGCTGGGTTTTAAGGTTCAAGTCGTGTGAGTTGTCTTTCATTTTATACACTGAAAGCACTCACTCACATTGATCCTTTCCGCTCTTACGTATATATACGTATTTCCCCTTCAACTGGGTTTCAAATTCAAGTTGCGTGAGTTGCCTTTCAATTTATACACTGAAAGCACTCACTCACATTAAGCCTTCTCGCTCTTAAGATATAGCTATATATTTCCTTTCCGCATCTAAGATATAGCCATATTTTCCCTTCTGCAATTTCCCTTCTGCTATGTCTTTAAATTCTGGGTTTTCCCTTCAAGTTGTGTGAGTTGCATTGTATATACGCCACATTCGAGATAGGGAGCATACTTGCATCGAACAATCCTAAGCAAAATCGTGAAGAATTTGTCAAAATCGAGCACTTGATGCACACAATTACACACCAAAATTTGCTAAAACCCAAAAGACATAGGAGCAAGTGGATCCCATGAATAAAATCTGCAATTTGACAAAAGCCAATTGATCAAACACTTTCATACTTTTCAAAAAGGTCGTATTTGTTCAAAATCGAGTTTTCCTAAGCGTACAGACTGACCCTTGCGCATTGGTGTAAGAAAGTCTGTGACGGAAAGAGCCCACTTATCCACAGTCGCCCCAAAAGTCAGATATTTTCAAAATTTACTTCGCTAGTTTGAGTAAGCTAGCTGGCATACCCTAAAAGCGAACGTAGATTGCGAAAAGATTCACTCTAGGCCTAAGAACCCGGAGTCGAAGATTTTCCGTGTCTACAGTGAGGTAGGGTGTGAAGTGGCTAAATGGATGAAGAAGAGGCGGGCTGTGGTGGCGGGTGATGGAGTGTGTGGCTGGGTAAGAAAGGGGTGGAAGATAGGCTAGATGGGGCTGAGATGGAGTACTAACCGGGGTGCTGGTGGATGAGGTGGTGGCCGGAGGTGGTGGAAGGAGGTGGCAGCTGAATGGAGTGTGCAGCCGGGTGAGGGAGTGGGAAGATGGCAGTCGGGTGGAGTGCGCAGCTGGATGGAGTGGCAGCCTGGTGGAGTGGCGGTGGATGTTGGTGCAGTTGGGGGAGAATGGGAGTGAGATGGGGTGGAAGAGAGGGCAGGAGAGAGAGGAGAGAGAGCCCTTTTTAAAACCCGCCCCAAAAGAGGGGTTTTTATAGGCATGAGCTGGGGTCGGTTGGGAGTGGTATGGGGTAGATATTTAGGATAAGGTGGGCTGGTGGGGTGGTTTGGGTAGGTCGGTTAGGGAGGGTGGTATGGTAGTTTAGGGTAGGTCGGTTAGGGTGGCTGGGAATTAGTGGTTAGGGCCTAATTAGGGGTATTAAGGTGGGATTAGGTTTAGACTAGCTAGGGTCTAGGTGGCCTAGTTAGGTGGGGTGAGCTAGGTGAGGTCGGCTAGGTATGGTTGGGGCGGTTTTGGGTGAGGACGGCTAGGATTGGGTCAGGTTTGGGGGGGAGTGGCTAGGTGAGGTGGGTTAGCCTAGGGCTAGGTTTTAGGAGCATCCCCTTGGCGTCGATCCATGGACCTAGTTGCAGCCAGATTCATGTTGGTGCAGCCCCAGGTTAGGTGTAGGTGCATACAAGCTCAAACCCACACTCTTAGGCTAAACCCACATGGTTAACCCACCCTTGACTCAAAGTCAATCCCACCAACTTTCTCACTCATACTTTATCACCCCTTCTCTCTCTATACCCAAGCTTTTCACGTGAAATATCTGTGGGTCCCACCTCGATTTATGAGAAGGTGATGTGGGCCATGGATGGGGATATTGGATTTGGATCTTTGGATCCAAATCCAACTGCATGTTTGGGTCTGGATCTAGATATATATGGTCCAGATCCAGCCCAAATCTGATTTTCTGATTCCTTCATGGCGTTTCGAAATGGACGGTTTGTGCGGGGCCTGGCTGCATCAATACTCCGTCTTGCGTTAAGTCTTCGCCAACATTGTCGTCCGCTCTTCTTCTCACCTTTCGGAGATCATTTTGAACAAATTTGTTAATATTAGGGGCTTGGATGTCTGAGAATCTAGGGATGATTCTAATACGAGAGTAGATGTGTCGTGCTTGAAATATGTTGCGGGTCCGGGCTCTCTTTTGCCTCTTTGGTCCTGCTTTCATCAGGCCAAGCTGCTTTTTGGGGTTTCAAAATACCTTTTTAAGGTTTTAAAACTATATGTATACATTTTTAAAACATATATGGTTTCAACATATGTACAGGGTTGTCGGGAAGGCTCCTGGGTTTCCAGACTCAAAATAGCCCTTTGGGGCTGCTTTTGCAAAACCAGACATAATTGAGAAAATCGTGGGATTTTGGGGTGTTTACAATACCAAACTGCATTCATTCCATAGATCACTTGCACTCGACCTCCCCCTAGAGACGCTTCAGCATGCTAGAATGGCCGAGCTTATTTTATTAGATGAAAGAAGGCTCCTTGCTATGGATCATGCACATGCATACCGGCAAAGGATAGCCCAACATTACAAAAAGCATATGAAATTGTAAACACCCCGAAATCCCACGATCTTCTCAAATAAAACCTGGTTTTGTAAAAGCAACCCCAAAGGGCTATTTTGAGTCTGGAAACCCAGGAGCCTTCCAAGCAACCCTGTATATATGTTTAAACTATATATGTTTTAAAATATGTATAATACGCTTTTAAAACCTTTTAAAATACATTTTGAAACCCCACAAAGCGGCTTGGCCTGATGCAAGTAGGACCAGAAGAGCTAAAGAGAGCCCGGAATCGGAGCACATGTCGAGCCTCGCACAGCAACTCTCATGTTAGATCCACCCCTAGGATCTCGAACATCCAAGTTCCTATTATCAGCAAAAATCCTTTGAAATCATCCCCGGAAGGTAAAAACAGAAGCGGACAACCATGTTGGCGAAGACCCAACGCAAGACGGAGTACTGATGCTATCAGACCCCGCACAAACCGTTCGTTCCGAACATACCCTAAAGGAGTCAGAATTCAGTTTAGATTGGATCTGGATCATATATATCCAGATCCCAATCCAAACGTATGTGTGGATTTGGATCCAAAGATCCAATCCAATATCCACATCCATGGCCCACATCACCTTCTCATAAATAGAGGTGGGGCCCACTTGAAATTCACGTGGGATTATGGGCATGAGAGAGAATGGGGAGGATAAGCATGAGGAAAATGTATTAACCTTGACTTGTGTGTCAAGTTTGGGTTAATCATGTGGGTTAGCCTAATTAGTGTGGGTTTAAGCTTGTATGAGCCTACACCTAACCTAGGGCTGCACCAACATGATGCAATGAAGTCCGTGGGCTATGCAAAGGGAGCCTCCTAACCCAATCTGAAGCCAAAACCCCTAATCCAAGCCATTTACCCTAATCCCGGCCTAATCCTAGCCTAATCACCTAACCTACTTCCCTAATCCTGGCCTAATCCCAACCTAATCACCTAACCCACCTCAATAATCCTTCCCTAAACCTAGCCTAATTCCCCTAATCCTAACCTAATCCTAGCCTAAACACCTAACCCACCTCACTAAACCTCACCCCAAAACCAACCCACCTAGCTAAGCCCTAAACCACTAAACCACCCCACCTAAACCCTAGCGCACCATATCCCTAAAACCACCTAAAACAAAATATCTAGCCCCCCCTAAAAAACCAGCCCACCTTATCACCACACCACCACCACCTAACCACTAAAACACCCTTTCAAAACCAGCCCAAACCGACTTTTGAAAAACCTATAAACCCCCCCCCCCTAGTGGGCGGGTTTTCAACTTAAGCCCAGCCATCTTGGGCCAGCCGATTCTTCTCTCACCCCTTTGCTCTCTTCTCCCACCTGCACCACCACCACTGCCCGACCAGCTCCACTCCACGCCCCCACCATCTCCCAGCCTGCATCATTCCACGCCACCACAGTCGCCCTGCCAGCTCCACTCCTTCCACCCGACTGCCTTCCTTGGACACCAACCGCCCTCTCCTATCCGGTTAGTACCTTATCCTAACTCCACCCTATCTTCACTCCCCCTCCACTCTCAGCCACCCCATAGCACCCTACCTTAGCCTAGTCTCCACTCCATTCAGCCGGCCACCACCTAACTACCCGCCACCCTTTAACCATACCCAACCGCACCACCCGCTGCCCTACCTTCCCATTTGTGACACCCCTTAGCTACCCCAGCCACCTTACCTTGTTCCCTAGGACCTGTCCTTCCTCCCCTTTAACCATCCCTTAGCCAACACCCTACTAGCTCCCTCGCCATTCCCAAACACCCCTAGCTACCCCAGTCGGCCAGCCACAGCCGACTGCACCCAATCACCCGCAACCTTACACCCTCTTCCTTAGACATCCCCCTTAGTCACCCCTTAGCTCCACCTTCCCTAGGATCTACCCTATACCTTAGCGACACTCCCTAACCACTTCAGCCCAAGACACCACAGCAGCACCCTCCTAGCAGCCGGCAAGCCCCAAGGCGCCACATCCGCCACCCTTGCTTCACCCGGCCAATCACTCCCTTGCCGTGCCATTCTGAGGAGCTCCCTCTCGCAGCCCAAGGCGACGCCCAAGCCCAAGCTCAAGCAAGTCACCTCCGGACCAGCTATACGTAAGTGCCTAACTCGGTCCTTACTTGTAGACTTGCTTAAGTTAAATTAAATTTGATACGAGGTTGTAATAACGGAGCATTGTCTCCCCCCGCTTGTAATAACGTGGCTTGACACACCCACACACACGTGCACTTGAGCCTACCTCGCTCTTAGTTGTGCACGATTTTGAACACACACGGGCCTAATCAGCCCTTAAGATATAAATTTATTTATATACTTTAAGTTGCGTGGGGTTTTGCTTAAGTTGTGTGAGTTGTCTTTTAATTCTCGCACTCACACACATTGAGCTTTCGCTCTTATTTGCAAGACCCAAGTAAGGGCCGCGTTATATTTTCCTTGGGTTTAATTTCATGTCGTGTGTGTAGTATTTCAATTATACACTCACACACATTGAGCTTTCGCTCTTACTCCCAAGACCTTAGTCAAGGCCTATTGCAATTATATTTGGGTTTTACATTACAAGTCGTGTGAGTAGTCTTTACATATACACACAACACCCACGCACACGTTGGCGACCATTGGGCCCATATATATTATAAGTATCTCCCTTCGGCTATGTCTTTAAGATTTGGGTTTTAAGGTTCAGCAGTGTGCGTAGTCTTTCCATATATACACGACACGCACTTGCACAATTGAGCCTTTCCGCTCTTAAGATATAGCCATATTTCCCTTTTGCAATTTACATTAAGTCATTTCCCTTCTGCATTGTCTTTCAATTCGGGTTTTCCCTTTGGAGTTATGTGAGTTTGCATTGCATATACACCATACCACGAGTTAGGATGCATATTGCATCAAAGCAAGCCCCACACTCCTGCTCAAAGATCGCCCAACTTAGGTCACTTATGCACACACCTAGTTGGTCCTAAAAAGATAAAAAGACAGCAATATGTCTTTCTATCCCTTTTCGGGTTGTTTTTGTATGATTTTCAGTTTTTATTTCACGTGGATTTGCACGTGCCTATGTCTTTCTTTTTATCCCTTTTCGGGCCAACTAGGTGTGTGTTATGAACACATAGCCTAAGTGGGGCGACTTTGAACGGGAGTTTGGGGTTTGCTTTGATGCAATATGCGTCCTAACTCATGGTATGGCGTATATGCAATGCAAACTCACGCAACTCCAAAGGGAAAACCCGAAATTGAAAGACAATGCCGAAGGAAAATGACTTGTAATGTAAATTGCCGAAGGGAAATTGCGGAAGGGAAATTGCAAAAGGGAAATATGTCTATATCTTAAGAGCGGAAAGGCTCAATAGTGCAAGTGTGTGCCGTGTATATATGTAAAGACTATGCACACTGCTGAACCTTAAAACCCAAATCTTAAAGACATAGCCGAAAGGGAAATACTTATACTATATATGGGCCCAAAGGTCGCCAACGTGTTGCGTGGGTGTTGTGTATATATTGAAAGACAACTCACACGACTTAAATGAAACCCAAATATAAATTGCAATATGGCCTTAACTAAGGTCTTGGGAGTAAGAGCGAAAGCTCAATGTGTGTGAGTGTATAATTGAAATACTACACACACGACATGAAATTAAACCGAAATATAAATTGCAATATGGCCTTAACTAAGGTCTTGGAAGTAAGTGCGAAAGCTCAATGTGTATGAGTGTATAATTGAAATACTACACACACGACATGAAATTAAACCAAATATAAATTGCAATATGGCCTTAACTAAGGTCTTGGGAGTAAGAGCGAAAGCTCAATGTGTGTGAGTGTATAATTGAAATACTACACACACGACATGAAATTAAACCCAAGGAAAATATAACACGGCCCTTACTTGGGTCTTGCAAATAAGAGTGAAAGCTCAATGTGTGTGAGTGCGAGAATTAAAAGACAACACACACAACTTAAGCAAAACCCCACGCAACTTAAAGTATATAAATAAATTTATATCTTAAGGGCTGATTAGGCTCGTGTGTGTTCAAAATCGTGCACAATTAAGAGCGAGGTAGGCTCAAGTGCACGTGTGTGTGGGTGTGCCAAGCCACGTTATTACAAGCGGGGGGAGACAATGCTATGGCATGCGCCCAATCCATCCACACACGATTTGGATATTTGCCAAAATAACCCAGATTCTATTGAAAAACCCTGGTTTTACGACATCAAACATTTTTTAGAAAATGGGGGATTCACCGAGGATGCCACATCCAAAGATAAGGCATTCATCCGTAAGATTTCGACCCGATACACCATTCTGGGTGGGGTTTTATATAAGAAAAGCTTTACCGGCATCTTGCTTAGGTGTATCGATCTAGAGGAGGCTAGGATAGTGATGCATGAGTGCCACGATGGAGAATGTGGAGGTCATGTTAATGCCAACATGATGGCAATGAAAATACTTAGAAGGGGCTATTTTTGGTCCACCCTGAAAAAGGATTGTCACGATCATGTTAGGAAGTGTCATCCATGTCAAGTGCACGACACGCCATTCATATCCCCTCCTCTACATTGCATTCCATGGTCAGCCCCTGGCCATTCACCATGTGGGCGTTTGACATCGTAGGCCCTATATTTCCAAAAGCCTCGAATGGGCATCGATTCATTTTAGCAGCCACTGAGTATTTCTCCAAGTGGGTGGAAGCTATTTCCCTAACCAACGTACTGGGGCAACATGTGGTGGCTTTCATCCGGAGGAATATCTTGGCTCGATTTGGGGTTTCACGAGACCTTGTGTCTGATAATGGCACCCCATTCAAGAATGAGCGGATGGTTAAGTTGTGCAACACGTATGGCATAACTCACCACTTCTCTTCGCCCTACTACCCTCAAGGCAACGGCCAAGCCGAAGCCACAAATAAGACTCTCATTAGTATAATTGAGAAGACTTTAGAGAAGGGTAGGACGTGGCACGAGAAGCTGGATGAAGCCTTATGGGCTATAGGACTTCCATCCGGACTCCCACGAATGCCACACCATTCGAATTGGTCTATGGCACAAATGCCATTCTTCCCATTCATACTCAATTGCATTCATTTCATACATCCATAGCACTCGACCTCCCCCTAGAGACGCTTCAGCATGCTAGGATGGCCGAACTAGATTTGCTAGATGAGAGGCGACTCCTTGCTATGGATCATGCTCGTGCATACCGGCAAAGGATAGCCCGACACTATGGCAAACACATGAGACCTCGCCACTTTGAAGTGGGGGATCTGGTCTTAAAAATCATCCACTATCGTGGCCCACATCCCCTTGGAAAGTGGCGCCCCAAGTGGGATGGACCCTATGTTGTACGTGCAACCACCACGAACAACTCGTATTGGTTGATCAATGTAGAAGGTAGGAATTTAGCAGATCCTATCAATATTCAATACTTGAAGAAGTATTATGTGTAGGATTTGGATTAAATTCCCCATTTTCGAAAAAAATTAGGGATAGCTGCCCTGAGACCTGAAACTAAGGTGCAAAGGCAAAGTCGTGTGACCCTTAGTGAGAGAATTCGCACTTGTGAAAGAGTGGAGTCTTCAAAATCATAGTTGCATTTCAAAATCCTTCTTCTTACAAAGAAAGGCCTAGTTCAATATAGCAAGATACTTGCAAGTAGTACATGCTGTTTCTAAATAGGCTGATCTGGAATGGATCGAGTGTGACCTTGGGATAAGTCCTCCCCTCTTCTCTTCTCCTTCCAAAAGGAAAACAAAGGCCCAAAATAAAGGGAATTTCCCATTCAAAGCCTCTTTACAAAAGAAAGAAACCAGCATTCAAAAGAAAAATCGATTCTCTTATGAAAAAGGGGGATTAAAGAAAAAATACTCCCAAAGGGAGACCCTCTATGAAAAAAAAAAAGGGAAAAAGAGGCCAAAAAGCTCAAAAAGAGCAGTTTTCCGCCTTCTATGCCTTAAACCACGGGACGCTTCAGAAAGGACCGTGGTATCTCTTTCCCATCCCTGGCTTATCCCAAGCTAAAACATGGTTCATTTTGAGGAATCCTAAAGTAAAAATAGGATTTACTTGAATTTCATCTTGTTTGAGAATTCGACGTTTCGAGTAAGACGTAGGAATTTGAAATATAGCTTGTTTTCTTATAAAACCTCCGCTAGATAAGCGAGTGTCAAGACTCAAACAAGGGCAAACACGAAGAGCTCGAGATCCTTAGGATTGAGACTCAAGACAGTTGTCCCTTTTGTAAATAACTTTGTAAATAGATTTTGAAAAATCGAACATCAAACAGCATAGGATTTGCTCACTTGGAGCAGTAGGCCTTGTAAGTCTCAAGAGTTCGACCATATCTGGTCTCTGGGAGGTCGCCACTCTTGGCACCACACCCATGTCATGCATCTGCATTCCACACATGGCACTTGCATAAACCTGATCCCATTTTAGGACCAAAAACTGTTTGCATATCCCTTTGGCGTGATATCTCCTCCTACCAGGGTTTTAAAAATGAGATTTTTGCTAAAGATTGGGACGATCCCATATTTTCGTGGATAGATCTAGGGAGACATTGACAGGGGTGTTTGTCATCTTTGCCCTTATCCAAATCGATTTGGACAAGGCCAAAGAGGGGCATCTGTAAACACCCTGAAATCCCACGAACTTCTCAAATAAAACCTAGTTTTGTAAAAGCAGCACCAAAGGGCCATCTTGAGTCTGGAAACCTAGGAGCCTTCCAGGCAACCCTGTACATATGTTTTAAATATGTGTAATATAGTTTTAAAAACTTTTAAAATACGTTTTGGAACCCCATGAAGCGTCTTGGCCTGATCAAAGCAGGACCAGAAGAGCCAAAGAGAGCCCGGAACCGGAGCACAAGTCGAGCCCGGCACAACAACTCTCGTGTTGAATCCACCCCCAAGATCCTGAACGTCCAAGACCCTGTTATCAGCAAACATCACTTGAAATCATCTCCGGAAGGCGAAAATAGAAGCGGACGACCATGTTGGCGAAGACCCAACGCAGACGGAGTACTGATGCTGTCAGACCCCGCACAAACCGTTCGTTTCGAACAAAGCCTGAAGGAGTCAGAATTCAATTTGGATTGGATTTGGACCATATATATCCAGATCCCAATCCAAACCTATGTGTAGATTTGGATTTGGATCCAGAGATCAAATCCAATATCCACATCCATGGGCCACATCACCTTCTCATAAATGGAGGTGGGGCCCACTTGAAATTCACGTGGGATTATGGGCATGAGAGAGAATGGGGAGGATAAGATTTGAGGGTAATTGTAATTATGCTTGACTTGTGTGTCAAGTTTGGGGTTAATCATGTGGGTTAGCCTAATTAGTATGGGTTTAAGCTTGTATTAGCCAAAACCTAACCTAGGGCTACACCAACATGATGCAACAAGGTCTATGGGTTATGCAAAGGGAGCTCCCTAACCCAATCCTAAGCCAAAACCCCTAATCCTAGCCTTTTACCCTAATCCCGGCCTAATCCTAGCCTAATTTCCTTAAACCTAACCTAATCCTAGCCTAATCACCTAACCCACCTCACTAAACCTCACCCCAAAACCAACCCACCTAGCTAAACCCTAAACCCCTAAACCACCCCACCTAAACCTAGCACACCATATCCCTAAAACCCCTTTAAGCAAAATATCTGGCCCCTCCTCAAAACCAGCCCACCTTATCACCACACCACCACCACCTAAACCACCTTACCACCCTCCAAATACCAGCCCCAACCGCCCTTCAAAAAGCTATATAAACCCCCCCTAGTGGGTGGGTTTTTCAACTTTTTCCATCTTGGCCAATCACAGCCGAGCCCCCTTCCACCTTGCTCCCTTCTTCCACCTGCACCACCACAACCCCCGGCCAGCTCCACCTGCACCACCACCTCCATCCGGCCTGCTCCACCCACGCTGCCACCACCTCCCGGCCGAGCTCCATCCACCTTCATTACCCGGCTGCCCTTCTTCCACACACCGACCCTTCACCCATTCGGTTAGTACCTCAACCCAACTCCATCTTCTCTTCACTCCCCCTCCACTCTCAGCCACCACACCAACACCACACCCCGCCAACACAGCCTTCCCGCCACCCTTCCCATTCAGCCAGACCTAATCCCGTTACATCACCCGATCCCGTACTTTCTCCTAGTGACACCCGGCCACCCTATCTTGCTCCCTAAGACCTGCCCCTTTCACTCTCAACCAACCCATTAACCCCACCTTCCGCAGCACCCTAGCTAGCTCCCTTCCCATCCGTGACATACCCTAAGACCTGCCCCAGCCGACTACACCCAACCCATTCGGCAGCCACACCCTTTCCCTTAGACATTCCCTTTAGGCTCTCCTTTAGCGCCACCTTCCCTAGCACCAGCCTATCCCTTAGTGACCCTCCTTAGACAACTCAGCCCTTGACATCACGACAACACCCTCCTAGCAGCCGGCGAGTCCCCAAGGCGCCACAATCCTCCTTTGTCGCCCGGCCACACATCCTTGCCATTCCATTCCGAGGAGCTCCCTCTTACAGCCCAAGGTGAAGCCAAGCCCACGCTCAAGCAAGTCACCTTCGGACCAGCTATAAGTAAGTGCCTAACTCGGTCCTTAGTTGTCGACTTGCTTAAATTAAATTAAATTTGATATGGGGTTGTAATAACGGAGCATTGTCTCCCCCCGCTTATAATAACGTGGCTTGGCACACCCACACACACGTGCACTTAAGCCTACCTCGCTCTTAGTTGTGCACGATTTTGAACACACATGGGCCTAATCAGCCCTTTAAATATAAGTTTATGTATATACTTTAAGTTGCGTAGGGTTTTGCTTGAGTTGGGTGTGTTGTTTTTAAAATTCTCGCACTCACACACATTGAGCTTCCGCTCTTATTTGCAAGACCCAAGTAAGGGCCGTGTTATACTATCCTTGGGTTTAACTTCATGTCGTGTGTGTAGTATTTCAATTATACACTCACACACATTGAGCTTTCGCTCTTACTCCCAAGACCTTAGTCAAGGCCATATTGCAATTTATATTTGGGTTTAATTTCATGTTGTGTGCGTAGTACTTCAATTCTAGCACTCACACACATTGAGCTTTCGCTCTTATTCCCAAGACCTTAGTTAAGGCCATATTGCAATTTATATTTGGGTTTCATTTGAAGTCGTGTGTGTTGTCTTTACATTTTCACACGCACCCACATTGAGCCTTCGCTCTTATTTGCAAGACCCAAGTAAGGGCTCATATATAGTATATACGTATTTCCCTTTTGGTTATGTCTTTTCAATTTGGGTTTTAAGGTTCAACAGTGTGCGTAGTCTTTCAATATATACACGGCACACACTTGCACTATGGAGCCTTTCCGCTCTTAAGATATAGCCATATTTCCCTTTTGCAATTTCCCTTCGGCAATTTACATTTACAAGTCATTTCCCTTCGGCAATTTCCATTTCAAGTCATTTTCCTTCGGCATTGTCTTTTAAATTCGGGTTTTCCCTTTGGAGTTGCGTGAGTTTGCATTGCATATATGTCATACCACGAGTTAGGACGCATATTGCATCAAAGCAAACCCCATACTCCCGCTCAAAATCGCCACATTTTAGTGGAGTGTTCATAACACACACCTAGGTGGCCCAAAAAGGGATAAGAAGAAAGACTTAAGCATGTGCAAATCCACGTGAAATAAAATCTGAAAGTCATACAAACAAACCCGAATCAAACACCTCAAACCGCTTTCGTAGGTCCTTACATCCAAAAACTCGATCTTTAAAAGCGTACAGACTGACCCTTGCGCATCGGTGCAAGAAGGTTTGCGACGACAAGAGCTTGCTTGCTCACAGTCGCCACGTTAGAAGTCAAGTTTACAATATATCTTCGCTAGCTTAAGTAAGCTAGCTGGCACGCCCTGTTTGTTTAAATAGGACTTAGGCACATGAAAAGGTTGGCTTCAGGCCTAAGAACCAGGAGCGGGAATTTTCTGCGTCTACACTTAGGCCCTGTGTGTGCAAAAATGGTGTGCAGCTAAGAGCGAAACGGCTCAAGTGCACGTGTGTGTTGGTGTGCCAAACCATATTATTACAACCGGGGGGAGACAATGCTCCATTATTACAACCCCATATCAAATTTAATTAAATGTAAGCAAGTTCATAATAAGGACCAAGTTAGGCACTTACGTGTAGCTGGTCCGGGCTCAACTTGCTTGGCTTTGGCCTAGTGAGTCGCCTTGGATAGCCGAAGGGGAGCTCCTTGGATGTGGATTGGCGGCAGGTAGGGTGCGAGCCGGGTGTATGTCTTGATGTTGGTCGGGTGATGGAGTGGCTAGGGTGCAGCGGTTTAAGGTGGTTGTTTAAGGTGGGGGCAGGTAGGTTGTTGGCTAGATGGTGGCGGGTTAAGGGAGAAGGTCTAGCTAGGGGCTGAGGGGGATGATGCTAAGGGAAAGTGGTGAGGTAGGGTGTGAAGTGGCCTAATGGGTGAAGAAGAGGCGAGCTGTGGTGGCGGGTGATGGAGTGTGTGGCTGGGTAAGAAAGGGGAGGAAGAGAGGCTAGATGAGGTTGAGATGGGGTACTAACCGGGGTGCTGGTGGATGAGGTGGTGGACGGAGGTGGTGGAAGGAGGTGGTAGCCAAATGGAGTTGGAAGAAGGTGGCAGCCGGGTGGAAGTGTGCAGCCGGGTGGAGTGGCAGCTGGGTGGAGTGGCGATGGAGGTGGTACAGCTGGGGGAGAGTGGGAGTGAGATGGGGTGGAAGAGAGGGCAGGTGAGAGAGGAGAGAGAGTCCAAAACCCGCCCCAAAAGAGGGGTTTTATAGGCAAAATGGCTGGGTCGGTGGGGAGTGGTTTAGGCTAGATATTTATGATAAGGTGGGTTGGTGGGGTGGTGTGGGTAGGTCGATTAGGGTGGGTGGTATGGTGGTTTAGGGTAGGTCGGTTAGGGGGGCTGGGAATTAGTGGTTAAGGGATTAATTAGGTGTATTAAGGTGGGATTAGGTTTAGTCTAGTTAGGGTCTAGGTGGTCTAGTTAGGTGGGGTGAGCTAGGTGAGGTTGGGATGGTTTTGGGTGAGGACGGCTAGGATTGGGTCAGGTTTAAGGGGGAGTGGCTAGGTGAGGTGGGTTAGCTTAGGGCTAGGTTTTAGGAACATCCCCTTGGCATCGATCCATGGACCTAGTTGCAGCCATGTTCATGTTGGTGCAGCCCCGAGTTAGGTGTAGGTGCATACAAGCTCAAACCCACACTCTAGGCTAAACCCACATGGTTAACCCACCCTTGACTGAAAGTCAAGCCCACCAACTTTCTCACTCATACTTTATCACCCCATTTCTCTCTCTATACCCAAGCTTTTCACGTGAAATCTCTATGGGCCACACCTCCATTTATGAGAAGGTGATGTGGGCCATGGATGTGGATATTAGATTGGATCTTTGGATCCAAATCCAAATCCAAATGCATGTTTGGGTCTGGATCTGGATATATATGTCGTCCGCTCTTCTTCTCACCTTCCGGAGATCATTTTCAACATATTGTTGATATCAGGGGCTTGGATGTCCAAGAATCTGGGGAGGATTCTGATACGAGAGTTGATGTACCGGGCGTGAAACATGCTCTGGGTTCGGGCTCTCTTTCACTTCTTCGGTCCTACTTTCGTCAGGCCAAGTTGCTTTTTGGGGTTTCAAAACACCTTTTTAAGGTTTCAAAACTGTATGTATATATTTTTAAAACATATATGGTTTCAACATATGTACAGGGTTGTCTAGAAGGCTCCTGGGTTTCCAAACTCAAAATAGCCCTTTCCGTCCTGCTTCCATACACGATTTGCAAATTTGCCAAACTAACCCTGATTTTGATGAAAAACCTTGGTTTTATGACATAAAGTGTTTTCTAGAAAATGGGGGATTTGCTGAAAATGCCACATCTAAAGATAAGGCATTCATCCGAAAGATTTCTACTCGATACACGATTCTGGGTGGGGTTCTATACAAAAAGAGTTTTACTGGCATCTTACTAAGATGCATCGACCTAGAGGAGGCTAGGACTGTTATGCACGAATTCCACGATAGAGAATGTGGAGGTCATGTCAATGCCAACATGATGGCGATGAAAATACTTAGAGCGGGTTATTTTTGGTCCACCCTGAGAAAAGATTGCCACGATCATGTTAGGAAGTGTCATCCATGTCAAGCGCATGGGCACGCCATTCATATCCCCTCATCATCATTGCATTCCGTGGTCAGCCCCTAGCCATTCACCATGTGGGCGTTTGATATTTGTAAACACCCCAAATCTTCTATTTTTTCAAAAACTCTCAAAACACCAAAAAGCTCATTTGAGCCAAAACGACGACCTGTTTTGAAATGTGAAAACAGGTACAGAAGGCAAAAGAAGACCCTAGGCCCGAAGAGGATTCAAGCCTAGAGTTTCAGAAGCCACTCCCTGATAAAAAAACAAAAGAAAGCTGAGCCCGTTTGATGAAAAGCTCAACGGAGTTTAGAACGGCGAGACGGAGTCCGGACGACAAAGTTGGGGAAAACCCAGCACCAGACGGAGCGCTGATGAAGCCAGTGCCCACACAGATCGTTCGCCTCGAGAAGCCAAGAAGGACTGTCCGAAGAAATTTTGATTTGGATCTGGACCATATATATCCAGATCCAAATCCATGTAATGAATAGTGTTTGGATTTGGGCCAATCCAAATAGTGTTTGGATTTGGATTGGATCCAAATAGTGTTTGGATTGGATCAGATCTGGACCAAAATATCCATATTCGTATCCATAAAAATATTGGGTTTGGATCGGATACGGATCTCAAAATATCCGAGATCCAATATCCAGATCCAAATAGTGTTTGGATTTGGGTATGGATCCAAACCCAAACCCAAACCCAAATCCAAGACCCACCACAAATCTCTATAAATAGAGGTGAGGGGGTCCATGTAAAGGGTTCATGCAAATATTTGGGAGGAGAGAGAGGGAGTGATAGACCTAGCCATGTGGGCTCATTGGGTGAGGTGGGTTCAAGCCATGTGGGCTAAGTGGGTCTAGACCAAGGGGCTGCAACCAAGGTGGGTTGGACCAAGTGGCTGCAACCGTGGAGACGTGGGCTCAAGCCAAGAAGGACCGGCTCCAAGAGGTAAGCCTAACCTAACCTAGCCATTCTCTCTACACCCCTCTAAACCTAACCCCAACCTAGCCTAGGTTCGAACCTACCTAACCCCAACTGAACCTAACCCTAAC
This sequence comes from Brasenia schreberi, assembly GCA_036023115.1. Classification (NCBI taxonomy): domain Eukaryota; kingdom Viridiplantae; phylum Streptophyta; class Magnoliopsida; order Nymphaeales; family Cabombaceae; genus Brasenia; species Brasenia schreberi. The sequence continues at coordinate 16,099,955 of JAYKKT010000078.1, read as the reverse complement.
TAAACCTAGCCCTAACCCAACCTAGGTTCGACCAAACCTAACCCTAGACTTGAACCAACCTAAACCTAACCGGACCGCGCCTGCCGTGCGCCCCGCGCCCTGTCCGCGCACCCTGACACTGTCCGCGTGCCCTGACGCCATCCCACGCCCTGACGCCCTCCTAGCGCCAGACGCCCGCCAGCGCCCAACGCCCAGCGCCAGGCGCCCGATTGCTGCGCCCGACTCCTTCCTACCGACCTGACCACCTTCCTGCCGACCTGACCACCCCCCTGGCTGTGACCTGCACCTCTTCCAGCCACCTAGGACAGACCCTAGACAGCCCCATCTTTGTCGAACATTAGTTCCCCTAAGGCCCTAACCGTGCCCCATAGAACCTCCCTCAAAGCCCCCTAGGATAACCCCCTCTTGGCTGCCCAAGGTGAACCGTGAGCCCACGTGCAAGCAAGTTGAACATGGACCGGCTATTTGTAAGTGTCTAAACTTGGTCTATTACATTAATTTGCTTTATATTCAATTAAATTTTGATACGGGGTTGTAGTAAAGGAGCTTCGTCTCCCCCCGATTGTAATAACGTGGTTTGACACACCCACACACACGCGCACTTGAGCCTTTCCGCTCTTAGTCGTACACTTCTTGCACACACACGGGCCTAACAAGCCCTTAATATATAGTTATATTTATATATTTTAAGTCAAGGGGGTTTTTAATTAAGTCGTGTGTGTTGTCTTTCCATTTTCCACACGCACACACATTGAGCCTTCGCTCTTACTCCCAAGACCTTAGTAAAGGCCTTATTGCAGTTATATTTGGGTTTCATTTATGTCGTGTGCGTAGTACTTCAATTCTACACTCACACACATTGAGCTTTCGCTCTTACTCCCAAGACCTTAGTCAAGGCATATTGCAATTTATATTTGGGTTTCATTTCATGTCGTGTGTGTAAGTCTTTCAATTCAAGCACGCACACACATTGAGCCTTCGCTCTTATTTACAAGACCCAAGTAAGGGCCCCTACATATACTCTATATAAAGTATTTCTTTCGGCTACGTCTTTAAGATTTGGGTTTTAAGGTTCAAGTCGTGTGTGTTGTCTTTCAATATATACACAACACACACTTACACAATTGAGCCTTTCCGCTCTTAAGATATAGCCATATTTCCCCTTACGCTATTTACTTTACAAGTCATTTCCCTTCGGCTGTTTACTTTACAAGTCATTTTCCTTCGGCAATTTCCCTTCAGCATTGTCTTTTAATTTCGGGTTTTCCCTTTGGAGTAGCGTGAGTTTGCATTGCATCTACGCCATACCACGAGGTAGGACGCATATTGCATCGAAGCAAGCCCCGTACTCCCGCTCAAATTCGCCCCATGTAGTGTAGTGTTCATAACACACACCTAGGTGGCCCATAAAGGGATAAAAAGAAAGACTTAGGCACGTGCAAATCCACGTGATCTAAAATCTGAAAATCGTACAAACCCGAATCAAATCGTGCAAGACTTAGGCTATTTCGATGCACGCCCATCGTGACTAAGTAGATTAAAATTTGAAAGACTTAGGGTCGTCCAACCCTTATAAAGTCAAAATCGCCCAAATGCATGGTTTTCAAAAGGTTTTAAAACACTTCTTCATTCAAAATATATTTTGAGTTAAACTTGTTTCAAAACAAAGTCTCTAAGCGTACAGACTGACCCTTGCGCATCGGTGCAAGAAGGTCGGCGACGTAAAAATCCCGCTTGCCTACAATCGCCTTTCAAAAGTCAGATTATTTTCAAAACATACTTTGCTAGTTAAAGTAAACTAGCTGGCACGCCCATAAAGCGAAGTAGATTGTGAAAAGGTTCACTTCAGGCCTAAGAACCCATAAGTGAAAATTTTCGGTGTCTACAGATTGGCACGCCCGGTGGGACTCGGGACTTAAGCAGACTTCAAACAAACGAGTTATACTCAAATTTTCGGAAAAAAGAGTGTTTTTTCAAAAATCGTGCATACTTAGGAAAATTGCATGAAAATGGATAGAAAGCTACAAAAATCTTCGTTGAGTAAACTAAAAGAGGTTTTCAAATCAGATAAAGCCCAAAGAGAGCTCGATGAGATTGAAAAAATATTTCAAAAGATGGATGCTTTAAGCAAGGAGCTTAAAGCCCATCGAACACATAGCAGCTCTTCGAGGGCACATACAGATCGTAAATTGAAAACCGATCTCAAACTCAACGAAGGATTGGAGATTAGAGACAAATCCCGGCAAAGGGATAAGTCATCCACTCCTACAACTTCAAGCTTTTCAAAATCCATAGGAAAACCAAAAAAAGATTTTTCTATTTCAAAAAACCAAAAAAATCTTGAAAATTTGGAAAAAGACCAAAAAATTGAAAAACAAAATTTTGGAATTTCGAAAACTTCAAGTCCTAAGTCTAGGCACACAGATACAGTGGGACATGAAGTCCACACCCTACAAAGGAACGAGAGTGAAAAACAGGAAGGTTTCGAAAGGAAATGCCTCGTTAAACCCCGGGGGCTCAAAACAGAGTTACCCGGGAAATCGGCCTGCTCTCACCCTGAAAAGGTAGACAAGCCACAAAGAGGTATGCCTGAAACCCATCCTTCTCAAGACTCTCTTCTTCATGTAGGGTCATCAGATGCATTGGATAACCCCTTTGCACACACAAACCCACAAACTGTGCCAAAACTTGAGGATTTTCAAGGTGCGCCAACTATCGCGCACCATTCAAAGGAATTTCAAAAACAAAAAGAAGTTTCGAAAATGGTAGACATGGAGACCCCTAATGCATGCATCGACATCTTAGGAGCTCATAACCCTACCATAGAAAAACCCACTTCTTCGAGCCTAGTCTTGTGCCCTGGAGCCAAGGCTATGGCTTTGAAACAAAAAAATCAATCCCTAGGGGCACCACGAGTTGAACCTAGGGACCAAGCCAAAAACTTCAAGGGACCAAGTCAAAAACTTCAAGGGACCTTGCATGGCTCCCCTTGAAGTAAATTTTTCCCAAAATGGGGTATGGAACCATAAGTTTTCCATAACCCTGCTATGTCCAAAACTCCTCAAGGAACCAAGCTTAGCTTTCCTTGAGGGCAAAGTCTCCCAAACCAGGTTTGTATGGAAGCCCAAGTCTTCCATCACCCCGAAATCCAAACTCCCGATATCCAAAAGGGTATATATCCCCAACATGGATGATTCCATGTTGTAGATGCGCGAAAATCCCCGCCTCTTCGCCTCTTTCGTGGCTCTGAGTGGATCTTATCGTGCGTCTAAGGCCTATGTATACAAATAGGGCGTGCCAGCTAGCTTACTTAAGCTAGCGAAGATATATTTAACACTAACTTCTAAACGTGGCGACTGTGAGCAAGTGAGCTCTTGTCGTCGCAGACCTTCTTGCACCGATGCGCAAGGGTCAGTCTGTACGCTTTTGCAAAAAATCGAGTTTTGGGGAGAAAGTCTACGAAACGGTTCGAGGTGTCTATTTCGGGTCTTTAAGATGCGATTGCATGTTTTAGATCACGTGGATTTGCACGTGCCTAAGTCTTTTCTTTTATCCCTTTTTGGGTCGCCTAGTTTGTGTGTTATGAACACTCCACTACATGGGCGAATTCGAGCGGGGCTTGCTTCGATGCAATATGCGTCCTACCTCGTGGTATGGCGTAGATGCAATGCAAACTCACGCTACTCCAAAGGGAAAACCCGAAATGTAAAGACAATACTGAAGGGAAATAACCGAAGGGAAATAACCGAAGGGAAATAACCGAAGGGAAATAACCGAAGGGAAATACGTATATATCTTATGTATATGAGCCCTTACTCGGGTCTTGCAAATAAGAGCGAAGGCTCAATGTGGGTGCGTGTTTGAATCGAAAGACTTACACACACGACATGAAATAAAACCCAAATATAAATTGCAGTATGGCCTTGACTAAGGTCTTGGGAGTAAGAGCGAAGGCTCAATGTGTGTGAGAGTGCTTGAATTGAAGTACTACACACACGACATAAATGAAACCCAAATATAACTGCAATAAGGCCTTTACTAAGGTCTTGGGAGTAAGAGCGAAGGCTCAATGTGTGTGAAAGTGCTTGAATTGAAAGACTTACTCACACGACAAGAAATGCAACCCAAATAGTATAGGTCGGCCCTTACTTGGGTCTTTCAAATAAGAGCAAAAGCTCAATGTGTGTGAGAGTGTTTAAATTGAAAGACTTACTCACACGACATGAAATGAAACCCAAATAGTATAGGTCGGCCCTTACTTGGGTCTTTCAAAATAAGAGCGAAAGCTCAATGTGTGTGAGAGTGTTCGAATTGAAAGACAACGCACCCAACTTAAACAAAACCCTTCGGAAATGAAATATATACGTACACTTATATATTAGGGGCTGATTAGGCCCGTGTGTGTTCAAAATTGTGCACGACTAAGAGAGTGCACATGTGTGGTTGTGCCAAGCCACGTTATTACAAGCGGGGGGAGACTATGCTCCGTTATTACAACCCCGTATCAAATTGAATTTCAAGCAAGCGTATGACTAAAGACCGAGTTTAGACACTTACGAGTAGCTGGTCCGTAGAGGTCTTGCTTGAGCGTAGGCTTGGCCTTGGGCTGCAAGTGGGAGCTCCGCGAAGGTATGTGATCAAGGGTGCTGGCCGGCTGCAAGTGGGGCGCGGGATAGACGCCTCGAAGGGGGCCGGTGGCAAGTAGGCGGCGCCTCCAAGTAGGGAGTTTAGAGTGGCTTTATAAGTGGGTCTTAGGGTCACTAGGGAAGTTAGGTACTTAGGGAAACTGGACCTAAAAGGTGAGCTAGTGGGAAGGCCAAAGAGGACACCTAGGGGGGGGGGGAGTAGTGGCCGGCGGTTTGGGTTGTGCTAGGTTCGGTTAAGTTAGAATGGTGGTGGCGGGCTGCTAGGGTGAGTAAGGTGATGGTGTGGTGGGTGGCTGGGCTGAAGGGAAGATGGGTGGCTAAGAGTGGAGAGGTGGTAGAGAGTGGCTTTGAGGGAGTTAGGGGGACTTACCGAATGGGGAGGAGTGGCGGATGGAGTGGGAGAGTGGCGGGCAGGTGGCTGTCGGCTGGTGGAGTTGGGGAAGATGGTGGTGTCTGGCTGGGGGGCAGTGGTGGTGGACGGAAGAGGGAAGGTGGCGGAGCAGGTGGCGGCTGGTGGAGGAGCTGGAGCTGCTGGGGAGTGGTCACGGCTGGATGAGAAATGGGAGAAGGAGAGGGCCCGGCTGGGTGGTAGAGTGGTTCCCACTTGGAAAACCCGCCCACAATGAGGGGGGTTTAAATAGGGGATGGGTAGGTCGGTTAGGGCTGGGTTGTGGGTAGTGGTTAGGTGGTTTAGGTGGGGTAGTATGTAGATAAGGTGGGCTGGATGGGGTTGGGCCAGATATTTTAAAACTAGGTGTTTTGATAAATCGTGGGCTAAGGGTGGTTTAGGGGTTTAGGGCTAGGTTAGGTGGTTGGGTTTTAGGGTGAGGTTTAGTGAGCTAGGTTAGGTGGTTTAGGCTAGGTTTAGGCTAGGATTAGGGAAATTAATCTAGGTTTAGGGAAGGATTAGGGAAGTGGGTTAGGTGATTAGGTTGGGATTAGGCCGGGATTAGGGAAGTGGGTTAGGTGATTAGGTTCAGATTAGGGGTGGATTAGGGGTTTAGGCTAGGTTTAGGCATTTTGGGTTAGGTTTAGGTGAAGGAGCTCCCTTAGCATGGCCCATAGGCCTTGATCACCCCATGTTTGTGCAGCCCTAGGTTAGGTTTTAGCTAATTACAAGCTTAAACCCACTCAATTAGGCTAACCCACATGATTAACCCAAACTTGACACACAAGTCAAGCTTAATACAACACTCTTGATATTTTTCACCCCCACTCTCTCTCATGCCCAATATCCCACGTGAATTTCAAGTGGGCCCCACCTCCATTTATGAGAAGGTGATGTGGGCCATGGATATGGATATTGGATTGGATCTCTGGATCCAAATCCAATCCAAGTCCACATATGGGTTTGGATTGGAATCTGGATATATATGGTCCAGATCCAATCCAAACTGAACTCTGACTCCTTCGAGCTGGGTTCGAGACGGACGATTTGTGCGGGGCCTGACAGCATCAGTACTCCGTCTGCGTTGGGTCTTCGCCAACATAGTCGTCCGCCTCCGTTTCTGCCTTCCGGAGATGACTTCAAATGCTATTTTGATAAGAACAGGGTCTTGGACGTTCGAGATCCTGGGATGTGAATCAGATACAAGAGTTGCTGCGCCGGGCTCGACAGGTGCTCCGGTTCCGGGCTCTTCTTGGCTCTCCTGGTCCTGTCTTGATCGGGCCAAGCCACTTTGGGGTTTCAAAACATGTTTTAAAAGGGTTTTCAAAAGCTATATGTTTTTGAAAAATAAAGTTTAAAACATATATACAGGGTTGTTTGGAAGGCTCCTGGGTTTCCAAACTCAAAATGGCCCTTTGGGGCTGCTTGTATAAAACCAGATTCGTTTAAGGAATTCGTGGGATTTCGGGGTGTTTACAGATGCCCCTCTTTGGCCTTGTCCAAATAGATTTGGATAAGGGCAAAGATGACAAACACCCCTTTTAATGTCTCCCTAGATCTAGCCACGAAGAATATGGGATCGTCCCATTTTAACAAAATCTCAATTTTACAAACTCTGGTAGGAGGAGATATCACGCCAAAGGGTTTACTTATGGAATCTGGTCCTAAATGGGATCATGTTCATGCAAGTACCATGCGTGGAATGCAAATGACATGGGTGTGGTGCCAAGAGTGGCGACCTCCCAGAGACCAGATGTGGTCGAACTCTAGAGACTTACAAGGTCTCTTGCTCCAAGTGAGCAAATCCTATGTTGTTCGATGTTCGGTTTTCAAAACTTATTTACAAAACTATTTACAAAAGGGACAACTGTCTTGAGCCTCGATCCTAAGGATCTCGAGCTCTTCGTGCTTGCCCTTGTTTGAGTCTTAACACTCGCTTATCTAGCGGAGGTTTTATAAGAAAACAAGCTTCATTTCAAATTCCTACGCCTTACTCGAAACGTCGAATTCTCAAACAAGATGAAATTCAAGTAAGTAAATCCTATTTTTACTTTAGGATTCCTCGAAATGAACCATGCTTTAGCTTGGGATAAGCCAGGGATGGGAAAGAGATACCACGGTCCCTTCTGAAGCGTCCCGTGGTTTGAGGCACAGAAGGCGGAAAACTGCTCTTTTTGAGCTTTTTGGCCTCTTTTTCCTTTTTTCCATAGAGGGTCTCCCCTTTGGGAGTATTTTTTCTTTAATCCCTCTTTTTCATAAGAGAATCGATTTTTCTTTTTGAAGTCTGGTTTCTTTCTTTTGGAAAGAGACTTTAAATGGGAAATTCCCTTTTGGTTTGGGCCTTTGTTTTCCTTTTGGAAGGAGAGGAGAAGAGGGGAGGACTTATCCCAAGCTTACACTCGATCCATTCCAGATCAGCCTATTTAGAAATAGCACATACTACTTGCAAGTATCTTGCTATGTTGAACTAGGCCTTTCTTTGTAAGAAGAAGGATTTTGAAATGCAACCACGATTTTGAAAACTCCACTATTTCACGAGTGCGAATTCTCTTACTTAGGGTCACACGAGTTTGCCTTTAGACCTTATTCACACGTCTCAGGGCAGCTATCCCTCTCAAATTTTCGAAAACTGGAATTTAATCCAGATCCTACACATGATACTTCTTTAAGTATTGAATATTGATAGGATCTGCTAAATTCCTACCTTCTACATCGATCAACCAATACGAATTGTTCGTAGTGGTTGCTCGTACAACATAGGGTCCATCCCAGTTGGGGCGCCACTTGCCTAGGGGGTGTGGGCCACGATGGTGGATGGTTTTCAAGACCAGATCTCCCACTTCAAAGTGGCGAGGTCTTATGTGTTTGCTATAATGTCGGGCTATCCTTTGCCGGTATGCACGAGCATGATCCATGGCAAGGAGTCGCCTCTCATCTAGCAAATCTAGTTCGGCCATCCTAGCATGCTGAAGCGTCTCTAGGGGGAGGTCGAGTGCAATGGATGTATGGAATGAATGCAGTTGGGTATGAATGGGAAGAATGGCGTTTGTGCCATAGACCAATTCGAATGGTGTGGCATTCGTGGGAGTCCGGATGGAAGTCCTATAAGCCCATAAGGCTTCATCCAGCTTCTCATGCCACCTCCTACCCTTCTCTAAGGTCTTCTCAATGATACCAATGAGAGTCTTGTTTGTGGCTTCGGCTTGGCCGTTGCCTTGAGGGTAGTAGGGCGAGGAGAAGTGGTGAGTTATGCCATACGTGTTGCACAACTTAACCATCCGCTCGTTCTTGAATGGGGTACCATTATCAGACACCAGGTCTCGTGGAACCCCAAATCGAGCCAAGATATTCCTCTGGATGAAAGCCACCACATGTTGCCCCATTACATTCGTTAGGGAAATGGCTTCCACCCACTTGGAGAAATACTCCGTGGCTGCTAAAATAAAACGATGCCCATTCGAGGCCTTTGGGAATATGGGGCCTACAATGTCAAACGCCCACATGGTAAATGGCCAGGGGCTGACCACGGAATGCAATGCAGATGAAGGGATATGAATGGCGTGCCCATGCACTTGACATGAATGACACTTTCTAACATGATCGTGACAATCCTTTTTCAGGGTGGACCAAAAATAGCCCCCTCTAAGTATTTTCATCGCCATCATGTTGGCATTAACATGACCTCCACATTCTCCATCGTGGAACTCGTGCATCACTATCCTAGCCTCCTCTAGGTCGATACACCTAAGCAGAATGCCGGTAAAACTCTTTTTGTATAAGACCCCACCCAGAATGGTGTATCGGGTCGAAATCTTACGAATGAATGCCCTATCTTTGGATGTGGCATCCTCGGTGAATCCCCCATTTTCTAAAAATTGCTTTATGTCATAGAACCAGGGTTTTTTAATAGACTCTGGGTTGTTTTGGCAAATATCCAAGTCGTGTGTGGATGGATGGGGCGCATGCCATATTTCCAAAGATCTGGTCCCTGAAATGGGATCGACCTTCAGGGTTGAACCCAAGGAAGAGAGGGCATCAGCGATGCCATTGTCCTCTCTTCCTACGTGTGTGAGCTTACACGATTGGAAGGATTGGACCAATCGAGTGGCCAACTCGTGATATGGAAGTAGTTTCTCATTACGTACTTGCCAAATTTTTAAAACCTGGTTTATGACAAGGAGCGAATCTCCAAAGACCTCGATGCACGATGCCCCTAGAGTTTTCAAAATCCTTAAGCCTTGTATGAGTGCTTCATACTCAGCTACGTTGTTGGAACATTCGAAATCTAAGCGGACTGCTATGGGAATCTCGCCCTTTTCAGGGGAGATTAGGATGATCCCGGCACCAGCCCCTCGTTGGTTTCGTGCCCCGTCGAAGTGCATCTTCCACACTTGGTTTTCGAAAGAATTTGCCAAAATGTGGCTTTGAAAATGGTTTTGCAATATGCCTTCATCAGGCATTTCGACAAGAGTGGGATATGCGTCCTCCAAGGGGAAGTCAGCCACGTAATCTGCTAGGGCCTGCCCCTTAACGGAGATTTGGTGATGGTATTTCAGATCATACTCCATTAGAAGGAGTTGCCATTTGCCCAATCTACCCGTGAGAATGGGTTTTTCGAACAAGTGCTTGATTGGATCAAGCTTGGACACTATCCAGATCTCATGATCTAGGAAGTAGTGTCTGAATTTCTGGCAGGCCCAGACTAGGGCCAAGCACGTCTTCTCCATGGCTTGATAATTTCGTTCATAAGCCAAGAGAGTTTTCGAAATATAGTAGATGGCATACTCCTTATGGGTGTCATCCTCGTATTGAGCCAACAGGGCTCCTAAAGCGTTTACATGCACGGAGATGTACAATAAAAGCGGTTTTCCTTGTTTTGGAGGATTCAAAACGGGGGGATTAACCAAGTATGCCTTTAGTCTCTCGAAGGACTTTTGGCATCCGTCATCCCATAAGAATTTCGTACCCTTCCTCAGCAGTTTGTTGAAGGGTTCGCATCTAGTTGCCAGATTCGATATGAATCGGCGCACAGATTGTAATCGACCTTGGAGGCTACGGACTTGGGTGAGATTGGAGGGTGGAGCCATGTCTATGATGGCTCGACACTTAGAGGGGTCGACTTCTATTCCCCTTTGGCTCACCATAAAGCCTAGAAGCTTCCCTGATTCTACCCCGAACACACATTTTTGAGGGTTTAGCTTTACTTTGTAAAGCCTAAGCCTTTCGAAAATCTTTTGTAAACATTCGATATGGGTGCATCGGGTTTTGGATTTCGCCAAGAGATCATCTACATACACTTCTACAAGCTCGTGAATTTGATCATGGAAGATCGTGTTCATGGCTCGTTGGTATGTTGCGCCGGCATTTTTCAAACCAAAGGGCATGACTGTATAGCAGTACGTGCCCCATGGGGTTGTGAAGGCGGTCTTACCCTGATCTCGTGGACTTAGTTTGATTTGATTATAGCCTGAATAGCCATCCATAAATGAAAACATTTCATGATTTGCAGTACTATCGACTATCAAATCTATGTTTGGTAAAGGATAATTATCCTTTGGAGTGGCTTTATTCAGGTTTCTGAAATCGATGCATATTCGAATTTTCCCATTGGTTTTTCGAACTACAACGATATTTGACAACCAATCAGAATACGCAATGGGTTTTATAAATCCGGCTTTTAGCAGATCTTCTAAACCCTCTTTGACTTGCGTGTGTACATTCGGGTGTATTTTCCTAAGCTTCTGCTTTATTGGTTTTACACCTATATCTAAGGGAAGACGATGCTCGACTATGCTGGGATCTATGCCCGGCATGTCTTCATACGTCCATGCAAACACATCTAAATAGGTTCGTAGAAATGCAATGAATGCTAACTTTTCAGTTTCATGCAAGCATGCGCCTATCTTGATGGTTTTGGGATTGGAATCATCCCCTAGGTTCACCTCTACGAAATCTCCTCCTACTGATTGGGAAGGTCTTTCAAAATCGAGAATTCTATGAAATTCTGGGAGCTCAGAAGTGGGATCTTCCTCAAGGGGATCCACTTCCGGGCTTTGATCATTCTCGTGGACTTTAGACCCGAGGGAACTTGATGTGTGATTTTCAAAATAACCTGGTTTTGTACTTGGATTTTCAAGCGATTTCAAAATTTTTGGTCTGGCTATGCAGACGACGTTTCTTTCGAAATCCTTTTCTTTCGCCAAAGTCATACCAGGAGCAGCTATGCACAAAATCTTTTTGGTATTTTCCAAATTTTCGATTTTTTTGGGTTTTTGTAAAACAAGAACTTTGGGAACTATACAAAGCACACTTTTTTCGAGTTTTTGTTTTTCCATTGTTTTGGTTTTTCTTGTTTTTCGATTTTTTTGATTTTAAGTTTTCAAATGTTTTTGGTATTTTTAGAAAAAGGGATCTTCCGTCATACCTACAAAGGGAAAACACTATGGGTTAGACTCGGAATAGGAGGTCTAAACCATAGGTCTCTTCTAAGACAGGCTCTGGGGCACCCTTGACCCAGGTGGTCACAGGGGGTGGCTCCGGCGGTATTTGGGGGTATAGCCGATCCCATATCGGCTTGGATTGGCCCTAGGAAGGATGGGCTCTAGGAGACCCTGGTTTTGTGCCCCTAGACTTTTGTAGGGCGTGTAGCCCATGTTTAATAACATGTTCCACGACCTTTTGTTTTTTGAAAAGATGGGATATAAGTCGTGGTCCTGGAATATGCTATCGTCCATATTAGGCTCGTATGGCCTTTTGTCCAGGGGTTTTGGAAATAGGGAACGTTTGGGTTTTCCTAGGAGGATTAGAGTCGGGAGGGGTCCTGCTTTAGGCGGCCCCTTCACACATACAACCTTCCTAGGGTTGTTCAACACGAGCCGAGGTGGCTCGACCATAATTTGCCCCAGGTTAGCCTCGTGGGCCTAGGAGCTCGATAAACAAGGGGAGTTTATGATCCCCTGAAGCTGTGGGTGACTCTCACCTAGGATCACTACGACTTGGTCCCTAAAAGGGATCTTGACACACTTGTGGAAGGTGGATGGCACAGCGCACAAACTGTGTATCCAGGGTCTTCCCAGCAACAGGTTATAATGGGGGTGGATGTCCAGGACATGGAACACCCCCGTGTGTTTGATCCCTCCCGTTTCCATTGGGAGTTCGATGGATCCTAAAGGCCTAGACGCATTCCCATCGTATCCAGTGATAACGATGGGGCTTGGGTTCACTGAAGTCAAGGTGACTCCGATTTTGTACGCCACGTGATGTGGAAGGATGTTGAGCCCTCCTCCACCATCGACTAGGCACCTGTCGAGAGAGTGGTTGTTTAGAACCACCTCGATATGCAGGGCCTGGTTATGGGTTTCGTAGGGTCTATCTACATCATCTTCCGAAAAGGTGATGGGCGATTTTGCTCCTAATAAAGCCACTTGGGCAGACAAGGACTCCGGACTTATGTTCGAATCAACCTTGGCCCTTTCTAGAATTTTCTCTAAGACAAATCTATGCCTAGGCGAGGTTTTGATAAGCTCTAGGATAGACATGTGAATAGGAATCTTTGAAAGGTGGTTTTCGAAATCATAAGGATTTAGGATGATTTTGTCCTTATCTGCTTTTGGCAGACCACTAGGGATACATGCTTTTGAGGGGCCAGGCACACTGACCACCTTTTGAGCACCTTGAAGGTGCGAGGGTTGGTAGATCCTCCCGGATCTAGTGACTTCCCCCACGACCAGCCTAGGGTTTGCGCTAAACTTGGCTCTAAGGATGAGCTGAGGAGAATCTTGGATTTTCAAAACTGGTCTTGTCGGGGTTTCCACTTTTGGTGGTCCCCGGATGACGACTTGGGCGGGCCTCTTGTATAGTACAAGGATGGGCGCGCAAGCAGGTCGACCAGGTTCGGGCTTTCGCGCTAGTTCCTTGGAAATGGTGAGGGTACATACCTCCTTTCCTTTCCCACTGCCACTGGCGTGTTTGGGAAAGGGTTCCATGAAGATAGCTTGAGGTGGCTCAGGTTCCGCAGTGACCTGGAGCCGGCCCTCCGCTATCAAGTTCTCAATTTTATTTAGAAGAGAGAAGCACCGTTTGGTATCATGGCCTTTGAGCCGATGATACTTGCAAAATCGGTTTAAATACCCCCCTTTGGACGTGACTCCTTCGGGGATTTCAGGGAGTTCGATCATGCCCTAGGCAAGTAGGAGGTCTAGGACCTCCGACACAGGTTGCCCCAGCGGAGTGTACTCCCGTTTTTCAATTGGTTTTGAAAAATTACGTTCTCTCTTATTTTCTATTTTTTCAAAATTTTTAGAAGTGCCCGCCATGCCTGGATCCACCCGGACATTGGCGATTTTATGGGGTTTTGCCCCTTTGTCCGTCGTGGGCAGCCCATATGCGATGGGCTTTTCCACACGTGTTTTGGGAACGGCACTTCCTTTCCATAAGTGGTCGTATGTCCCTTTTCGCAAGTTGGTTTCGAAAAGGGAGGCCTTTTTGATCAACTTATGGAAAGTTGAAATCTCATGGAGCGAGAGAAGGGTTTTTAACTCGCTTTTGAAATTATCCAAGATGAGCATCACTGCGCATCCTTCGGATATAGGCTCTCGCACTTGGCCTAAAAGAGACCTCCATCTTATAATGAAGGCATGTATGTCTTCGTTCATGCCTTGCTTTGTATCCCTTAAGGTATTTAGGGTTGGCGTGACTTCCACGTTGTGTGCAAACCTTTGCATGAAGCAGTTCGCTAACTCTTCAAAAGTAGCGAACTGGCTTAAGTCGTAGGAAGCCAGCCATTTGGCAGCTGTGCCTTTAAGGGATAGAGGGAACCAATACACCCATTTCATCGAGTCCTTTTTCTTCTTATGGGCTCGACGTGAGAAAAGCTGCAAGTGAGACCTAGGGTCTCCCATGCCATCATACCGATGGAAGTTCGGTATTTCATCGTCACTGTCTGTTTCGTAATCCATAGGAAGGAAATCAGACAGGGCGTAGCTTCTTTTCTCTTTATTTTGCCCTTTCAGCAGTTGCTGTAGGGCTTTACGGTCCTTTTGTGTGAAGGACTCGTGGTATTGGTTGCCTTCCATTACGGAGGCCTCTTTTTGCTTGCGAGGTTTTTCAATTTTCTTTTTAGGCCTTTGTTCACCGTTTGATGAACACGAATCGCCTACTTCAGCCTCTTGGCTGAGAGCATCGATTTTGGCCTCAAATTCCCTTCTCAAGTCCTCGATTTCATCTAGTTTTATTTTGTTTTTGAAAATCCTCCTAGAGTGAGAACTTGATGCGCATGAGCCTTGGCTCGACACTTCACTTGGATTGGATTTTGACATGCTTTTCAAGCTTTTTTTCAAAATTTCCTAAGTAAAAGCAAAGAAAACAAGTTAAAACGACACCTTTAGAAAATTTTCGCAAGACTTCTACAAGTAAACTCGACTTTTTAAAAAGGCTCACGTCCCACCGGGCGTGCCAATCTCTGTAGACGCGCGAAAATCCCCGCCTCTTCGCCTCTTTCGTGGCTCTGAGTGGATCTTATCGTGCGTCTAAGGCCTATGTATACAAATAGGGCGTGCCAGCTAGCTTACTTAAGCTAGCGAAGATATATTTAACACTGACTTCTAAACGTGGCGACTGTGAGCAAGTGAGCTCTTGTCGTCGCAGACCTTCTTGCACCGATGCGCAAGGGTCAGTCTGTACGCTTTTGCAAAAAATCGAGTTTTGGGGAGAAAGTCTACGAAACGGTTCGAGGTGTCTATTTCGGGTCTTTAAGATGCGATTGCATGTTTTAGATCACGTGGATTTGCACGTGCCTAAGTCTTTTCTTTTATCCCTTTTTGGGTCGCCTAGTTTGTGTGTTATGAACACTCCACTACATGGGCGAATTCGAGCGGGGCTTGCTTCGATGCAATATGCGTCCTACCTCGTGGTATGGCGTAGATGCAATGCAAACTCACGCTACTCCAAAGGGAAAACCCGAAATGTAAAGACAATACTGAAGGGAAATAACCGAAGGGAAATAACCGAAGGGAAATAACCGAAGGGAAATAACCGAAGGGAAATACGTATATATCTTATGTATATGAGCCCTTACTCGGGTCTTGCAAATAATAGCGAAGGCTCAATGTGGGTGCGTGTTTGAATCGAAAGACTTACACACACGACATGAAATAAAACCCAAATATAAATTGCAGTATGGCCTTGACTAAGGTCTTGGGAGTAAGAGCGAAGGCTCAATGTGTGTGAGAGTGCTTGAATTGAAGTACTACACACACGACATAAATGAAACCCAAATATAACTGCAATAAGGCCTTTACTAAGGTCTTGGGAGTAAGAGCGAAGGCTCAATGTGTGTGAAAGTGCTTGAATTGAAAGACTTACTCACACGACAAGAAATGCAACCCAAATAGTATAGGTCGGCCCTTACTTGGGTCTTTCAAATAAGAGCAAAAGCTCAATGTGTGTGAGAGTGTTTAAATTGAAAGACTTACTCACACGACATGAAATGAAACCCAAATAGTATAGGTCGGCCCTTACTTGGGTCTTTCAAAATAAGAGCGAAAGCTCAATGTGTGTGAGAGTGTTCGAATTGAAAGACAACGCACCCAACTTAAACAAAACCCTTCGGAAATGAAATATATACGTACACTTATATATTAGGGGCTGATTAGGCCCGTGTGTGTTCAAAATTGTGCACGACTAAGAGAGTGCACATGTGTGGTTGTGCCAAGCCACGTTATTACAAGCGGGGGGAGACTATGCTCCGTTATTACAACCCCGTATCAAATTGAATTTCAAGCAAGCGTATGACTAAAGACCGAGTTTAGACACTTACGAGTAGCTGGTCCGTAGAGGTCTTGCTTGAGCGTAGGCTTGGCCTTGGGCTGCAAGTGGGAGCTCCGCGAAGGTATGTGATCAAGGGTGCTGGCCGGCTGCAAGTGGGGCGCGGGATAGACGCCTCGAAGGGGGCCGGTGGCAAGTAGGCGGCGCCTCCAAGTAGGGAGTTTAGAGTGGCTTTATAAGTGGGTCTTAGGGTCACTAGGGAAGTTAGGTACTTAGGGAAACTGGACCTAAAAGGTGAGCTAGTGGGAAGGCCAAAGAGGACACCTAGGGGGGGGGAGTAGTGGCCGGCGGTTTGGGTTGTGCTAGGTTCGGTTAAGTTAGAATGGTGGTGGCGGGCTGCTAGGGTGAGTAAGGTGATGGTGTGGTGGGTGGCTGGGCTGAAGGGAAGATGGGTGGCTAAGAGTGGAGAGGTGGTAGAGAGTGGCTTTGAGGGAGTTAGGGGGACTTACCGAATGGGGAGGAGTGGCGGATGGAGTGGGAGAGTGGCGGGCAGGTGGCTGTCGGCTGGTGGAGTTGGGGGAAGATGGTGGTGTCTGGCTGGGGGGCAGTGGTGGTGGACGGAAGAGGGAAGGTGGCGGAGCAGGTGGCGGCTGGTGGAGGAGCTGGAGCTGCTGGGGAGTGGTCACGGCTGGATGAGAAATGGGAGAAGGAGAGGGCCCGGCTGGGTGGTAGAGTGGTTCCCACTTGGAAAACCCGCCCACAATGAGGGGGGTTTAAATAGGGGATGGGTAGGTCGGTTAGGGCTGGGTTGTGGGTAGTGGTTAGGTGGTTTAGGTGGGGTAGTATGTAGATAAGGTGGGCTGGATGGGGTTGGGCCAGATATTTTAAAACTAGGTGTTTTGATAAATCGTGGGCTAAGGGTGGTTTAGGGGTTTAGGGCTAGGTTAGGTGGTTGGGTTTTAGGGTGAGGTTTAGTGAGCTAGGTTAGGTGGTTTAGGCTAGGTTTAGGCTAGGATTAGGGAAATTAATCTAGGTTTAGGGAAGGATTAGGGAAGTGGGTTAGGTGATTAGGTTGGGATTAGGCCGGGATTAGGGAAGTGGGTTAGGTGATTAGGTTCAGATTAGGGGTGGATTAGGGGTTTAGGCTAGGTTTAGGCATTTTGGGTTAGGTTTAGGTGAAGGAGCTCCCTTAGCATGGCCCATAGGCCTTGATCACCCCATGTTTGTGCAGCCCTAGGTTAGGTTTTAGCTAATTACAAGCTTAAACCCACTCAATTAGGCTAACCCACATGATTAACCCAAACTTGACACACAAGTCAAGCTTAATACAACACTCTTGATATTTTTCACCCCCACTCTCTCTCATGCCCAATATCCCACGTGAATTTCAAGTGGGCCCCACCTCCATTTATGAGAAGGTGATGTGGGCCATGGATATGGATATTGGATTGGATCTCTGGATCCAAATCCAATCCAAGTCCACATATGGGTTTGGATTGGAATCTGGATATATATGGTCCAGATCCAATCCAAACTGAACTCTGACTCCTTCGAGCTGGGTTCGAGACGGACGATTTGTGCGGGGCCTGACAGCATCAGTACTCCGTCTGCGTTGGGTCTTCGCCAACATAGTCGTCCGCCTCCGTTTCTGCCTTCCGGAGATGACTTCAAATGCTATTTTGATAAGAACAGGGTCTTGGACGTTCGAGATCCTGGGATGTGAATCAGATACAAGAGTTGCTGCGCCGGGCTCGACAGGTGCTCCGGTTCCGGGCTCTTCTTGGCTCTCCTGGTCCTGTCTTGATCGGGCCAAGCCACTTTGGGGTTTCAAAACATGTTTTAAAAGGGTTTTCAAAAGCTATATGTTTTTGAAAAATAAAGTTTAAAACATATATACAGGGTTGTTTGGAAGGCTCCTGGGTTTCCAAACTCAAAATGGCCCTTTGGGGCTGCTTGTATAAAACCAGATTCGTTTAAGGAATTCGTGGGATTTCGGGGTGTTTACAGATGCCCCTCTTTGGCCTTGTCCAAATAGATTTGGATAAGGGCAAAGATGACAAACACCCCTTTTAATGTCTCCCTAGATCTAGCCACGAAGAATATGGGATCGTCCCATTTTAACAAAATCTCAATTTTACAAACTCTGGTAGGAGGAGATATCACGCCAAAGGGTTTACTTATGGAATCTGGTCCTAAATGGGATCATGTTCATGCAAGTACCATGCGTGGAATGCAAATGACATGGGTGTGGTGCCAAGAGTGGCGACCTCCCAGAGACCAGATGTGGTCGAACTCTAGAGACTTACAAGGTCTCTTGCTCCAAGTGAGCAAATCCTATGTTGTTCGATGTTCGGTTTTCAAAACTTATTTACAAAACTATTTACAAAAGGGACAACTGTCTTGAGCCTCGATCCTAAGGATCTCGAGCTCTTCGTGCTTGCCCTTGTTTGAGTCTTAACACTCGCTTATCTAGCGGAGGTTTTATAAGAAAACAAGCTTCATTTCAAATTCCTACGCCTTACTCGAAACGTCGAATTCTCAAACAAGATGAAATTCAAGTAAGTAAATCCTATTTTTACTTTAGGATTCCTCGAAATGAACCATGCTTTAGCTTGGGATAAGCCAGGGATGGGAAAGAGATACCACGGTCCCTTCTGAAGCGTCCCGTGGTTTGAGGCACAGAAGGCGGAAAACTGCTCTTTTTGAGCTTTTTGGCCTCTTTTTCCTTTTTTCCATAGAGGGTCTCCCCTTTGGGAGTATTTTTTCTTTAATCCCTCTTTTTCATAAGAGAATCGATTTTTCTTTTTGAAGTCTGGTTTCTTTCTTTTGGAAAGAGACTTTAAATGGGAAATTCCCTTTTGGTTTGGGCCTTTGTTTTCCTTTTGGAAGGAGAGGAGAAGAGGGGAGGACTTATCCCAAGCTTACACTCGATCCATTCCAGATCAGCCTATTTAGAAATAGCACATACTACTTGCAAGTATCTTGCTATGTTGAACTAGGCCTTTCTTTGTAAGAAGAAGGATTTTGAAATGCAACCACGATTTTGAAAACTCCACTATTTCACGAGTGCGAATTCTCTTACTTAGGGTCACACGAGTTTGCCTTTAGACCTTATTCACACGTCTCAGGGCAGCTATCCCTCTCAAATTTTCGAAAACTGGAATTTAATCCAGATCCTACACATGATACTTCTTTAAGTATTGAATATTGATAGGATCTGCTAAATTCCTACCTTCTACATCGATCAACCAATACGAATTGTTCGTAGTGGTTGCTCGTACACATAGGGTCCATCCCAGTTGGGGCGCCACTTGCCTAGGGGGTGTGGGCCACGATGGTGGATGGTTTTCAAGACCAGATCTCCCACTTCAAAGTGGCGAGGTCTTATGTGTTTGCTATAATGTCGGGCTATCCTTTGCCGGTATGCACGAGCATGATCCATGGCAAGGAGTCGCCTCTCATCTAGCAAATCTAGTTCGGCCATCCTAGCATGCTGAAGCGTCTCTAGGGGGAGGTCGAGTGCAATGGATGTATGGAATGAATGCAGTTGGGTATGAATGGGAAGAATGGCGTTTGTGCCATAGACCAATTCGAATGGTGTGGCATTCGTGGGAGTCCGGATGGAAGTCCTATAAGCCCATAAGGCTTCATCCAGCTTCTCATGCCACCTCCTACCCTTCTCTAAGGTCTTCTCAATGATACCAATGAGAGTCTTGTTTGTGGCTTCGGCTTGGCCGTTGCCTTGAGGGTAGTAGGGCGAGGAGAAGTGGTGAGTTATGCCATACGTGTTGCACAACTTAACCATCCGCTCGTTCTTGAATGGGGTACCATTATCAGACACCAGGTCTCGTGGAACCCCAAATCGAGCCAAGATATTCCTCTGGATGAAAGCCACCACATGTTGCCCCATTACATTCGTTAGGGAAATGGCTTCCACCCACTTGGAGAAATACTCCGTGGCTGCTAAAATAAAACGATGCCCATTCGAGGCCTTTGGGAATATGGGGCCTACAATGTCAAACGCCCACATGGTAAATGGCCAGGGGCTGACCACGGAATGCAATGCAGATGAAGGGATATGAATGGCGTGCCCATGCACTTGACATGAATGACACTTTCTAACATGATCGTGACAATCCTTTTTCAGGGTGGACCAAAAATAGCCCCCTCTAAGTATTTTCATCGCCATCATGTTGGCATTAACATGACCTCCACATTCTCCATCGTGGAACTCGTGCATCACTATCCTAGCCTCCTCTAGGTCGATACACCTAAGCAGATGCCGGTAAAACTCTTTTTGTATAAGACCCCACCCAGAATGGTGTATCGGGTCGAAATCTTACGAATGAATGCCCTATCTTTGGATGTGGCATCCTCGGTGAATCCCCCATTTTCTAAAAATTGCTTTATGTCATAGAACCAGGGTTTTTTAATAGACTCTGGGTTGTTTTGGCAAATATCCAAGTCGTGTGTGGATGGATGGGGCGCATGCCATATTTCCAAAGATCTGGTCCCTGAAATGGGATCGACCTTCAGGGTTGAACCCAAGGAAGAGAGGGCATCAGCGATGCCATTGTCCTCTCTTCCTACGTGTGTGAGCTTACACGATTGGAAGGATTGGACCAATCGAGTGGCCAACTCGTGATATGGAAGTAGTTTCTCATTACGTACTTGCCAAATTTTTAAAACCTGGTTTATGACAAGGAGCGAATCTCCAAAGACCTCGATGCACGATGCCCCTAGAGTTTTCAAAATCCTTAAGCCTTGTATGAGTGCTTCATACTCAGCTACGTTGTTGGAACATTCGAAATCTAAGCGGACTGCTATGGGAATCTCGCCCTTTTCAGGGGAGATTAGGATGATCCCGGCACCAGCCCCTCGTTGGTTTCGTGCCCCGTCGAAGTGCATCTTCCACACTTGGTTTTCGAAAGAATTTGCCAAAATGTGGCTTTGAAAATGGTTTTGCAATATGCCTTCATCAGGCATTTCGACAAGAGTGGGATATGCGTCCTCCAAGGGGAAGTCAGCCACGTAATCTGCTAGGGCCTGCCCCTTAACGGAGATTTGGTGATGGTATTTCAGATCATACTCCATTAGAAGGAGTTGCCATTTGCCCAATCTACCCGTGAGAATGGGTTTTTCGAACAAGTGCTTGATTGGATCAAGCTTGGACACTATCCAGATCTCATGATCTAGGAAGTAGTGTCTGAATTTCTGGCAGGCCCAGACTAGGGCCAAGCACGTCTTCTCCATGGCTTGATAATTTCGTTCATAAGCCAAGAGAGTTTTCGAAATATAGTAGATGGCATACTCCTTATGGGTGTCATCCTCGTATTGAGCCAACAGGGCTCCTAAAGCGTTTACATGCACGGAGATGTACAATAAAAGCGGTTTTCCTTGTTTTGGAGGATTCAAAACGGGGGGATTAACCAAGTATGCCTTTAGTCTCTCGAAGGACTTTTGGCATCCGTCATCCCATAAGAATTTCGTACCCTTCCTCAGCAGTTTGTTGAAGGGTTCGCATCTAGTTGCCAGATTCGATATGAATCGGCGCACAGATTGTAATCGACCCTGGAGGCTACGGACTTGGGTGAGATTGGAGGGTGGAGCCATGTCTATGATGGCTCGACACTTAGAGGGGTCGACTTCTATTCCCCTTTGGCTCACCATAAAGCCTAGAAGCTTCCCTGATTCTACCCCGAACACACATTTTTGAGGGTTTAGCTTTACTTTGTAAAGCCTAAGCCTTTCGAAAATCTTTTGTAAACATTCGATATGGGTGCATCGGGTTTTGGATTTCGCCAAGAGATCATCTACATACACTTCTACAAGCTCGTGAATTTGATCATGGAAGATCGTGTTCATGGCTCGTTGGTATGTTGCGCCGGCATTTTTCAAACCAAAGGGCATGACTGTATAGCAGTACGTGCCCCATGGGGTTGTGAAGGCGGTCTTACCCTGATCTCGTGGACTTAGTTTGATTTGATTATAGCCTGAATAGCCATCCATAAATGAAAACATTTCATGATTTGCAGTACTATCGACTATCA
Source organism: Brasenia schreberi (assembly GCA_036023115.1). Taxonomy (NCBI): domain Eukaryota; kingdom Viridiplantae; phylum Streptophyta; class Magnoliopsida; order Nymphaeales; family Cabombaceae; genus Brasenia; species Brasenia schreberi. The sequence continues at coordinate 16,078,107 of JAYKKT010000078.1, read as the reverse complement.
AATCTATGTTTGGTAAAGGATAATTATCCTTTGGAGTGGCTTTATTCAGGTTTCTGAAATCGATGCATATTCGAATTTTCCCATTGGTTTTTCGAACTACAACGATATTTGACAACCAATCAGAATACGCAATGGGTTTTATAAATCCGGCTTTTAGCAGATCTTCTAAACCCTCTTTGACTTGCGTGTGTACATTCGGGTGTATTTTCCTAAGCTTCTGCTTTATTGGTTTTACACCTATATCTAAGGGAAGACGATGCTCGACTATGCTGGGATCTATGCCCGGCATGTCTTCATACGTCCATGCAAACACATCTAAATAGGTTCGTAGAAATGCAATGAATGCTAACTTTTCAGTTTCATGCAAGCATGCGCCTATCTTGATGGTTTTGGGATTGGAATCATCCCCTAGGTTCACCTCTACGAAATCTCCTCCTACTGATTGGGAAGGTCTTTCAAAATCGAGAATTCTATGAAATTCTGGGAGCTCAGAAGTGGGATCTTCCTCAAGGGGATCCACTTCCGGGCTTTGATCATTCTCGTGGACTTTAGACCCGAGGGAACTTGATGTGTGATTTTCAAAATAACCTGGTTTTGTACTTGGATTTTCAAGCGATTTCAAAATTTTTGGTCTGGCTATGCAGACGACGTTTCTTTCGAAATCCTTTTCTTTCGCCAAAGTCATACCAGGAGCAGCTATGCACAAAATCTTTTTGGTATTTTCCAAATTTTCGATTTTTTTGGGTTTTTGTAAAACAAGAACTTTGGGAACTATACAAAGCACACTTTTTTCGAGTTTTTGTTTTTCCATTGTTTTGGTTTTTCTTGTTTTTCGATTTTTTTGATTTTAAGTTTTCAAATGTTTTTGGTATTTTTAGAAAAAGGGATCTTCCGTCATACCTACAAAGGGAAAACACTATGGGTTAGACTCGGAATAGGAGGTCTAAACCATAGGTCTCTTCTAAGACAGGCTCTGGGGCACCCTTGACCCAGGTGGTCACAGGGGGTGGCTCCGGCGGTATTTGGGGAGTATAGCCGATCCCATATCGGCTTGGATTGGCCCTAGGAAGGATGGGCTCTAGGAGACCCTGGTTTTGTGCCCCTAGACTTTTGTAGGGCGTGTAGCCCATGTTTAATAACATGTTCCACGACCTTTTGTTTTTTGAAAAGATGGGATATAAGTCGTGGTCCTGGAATATGCTATCGTCCATATTAGGCTCGTATGGCCTTTTGTCCAGGGGTTTTGGAAATAGGGAACGTTTGGGTTTTCCTAGGAGGATTAGAGTCGGGAGGGGTCCTGCTTTAGGCGGCCCCTTCACACATACAACCTTCCTAGGGTTGTTCAACACGAGCCGAGGTGGCTCGACCATAATTTGCCCCAGGTTAGCCTCGTGGGCCTAGGAGCTCGATAAACAAGGGGAGTTTATGATCCCCTGAAGCTGTGGGTGACTCTCACCTAGGATCACTACGACTTGGTCCCTAAAAGGGATCTTGACACACTTGTGGAAGGTGGATGGCACAGCGCACAAACTGTGTATCCAGGGTCTTCCCAGCAACAGGTTATAATGGGGGTGGATGTCCAGGACATGGAACACCCCCGTGTGTTTGATCCCTCCCGTTTCCATTGGGAGTTCGATGGATCCTAAAGGCCTAGACGCATTCCCATCGTATCCAGTGATAACGATGGGGCTTGGGTTCACTGAAGTCAAGGTGACTCCGATTTTGTACGCCACGTGATGTGGAAGGATGTTGAGCCCTCCTCCACCATCGACTAGGCACCTGTCGAGAGAGTGGTTGTTTAGAACCACCTCGATATGCAGGGCCTGGTTATGGGTTTCGTAGGGTCTATCTACATCATCTTCCGAAAAGGTGATGGGCGATTTTGCTCCTAATAAAGCCACTTGGGCAGACAAGGACTCCGGACTTATGTTCGAATCAACCTTGGCCCTTTCTAGAATTTTCTCTAAGACAAATCTATGCCTAGGCGAGGTTTTGATAAGCTCTAGGATAGACATGTGAATAGGAATCTTTGAAAGGTGGTTTTCGAAATCATAAGGATTTAGGATGATTTTGTCCTTATCTGCTTTTGGCAGACCACTAGGGATACATGCTTTTGAGGGGCCAGGCACACTGACCACCTTTGAGCACCTTGAAGGTGCGAGGGTTGGTAGATCCTCCCGGATCTAGTGACTTCCCCCACGACCAGCCTAGGGTTTGCGCTAAACTTGGCTCTAAGGATGAGCTGAGGAGAATCTTGGATTTTCAAAACTGGTCTTGTCGGGGTTTCCACTTTTGGTGGTCCCCGGATGACGACTTGGGCGGGCCTCTTGTATAGTACAAGGATGGGCGCGCAAGCAGGTCGACCAGGTTCGGGCTTTCGCGCTAGTTCCTTGGAAATGGTGAGGGTACATACCTCCTTTCCTTTCCCACTGCCACTGGCGTGTTTGGGAAAGGGTTCCATGAAGATAGCTTGAGGTGGCTCAGGTTCCGCAGTGACCTGGAGCCGGCCCTCCGCTATCAAGTTCTCAATTTTATTTAGAAGAGAGAAGCACCGTTTGGTATCATGGCCTTTGAGCCGATGATACTTGCAAAATCGGTTTAAATACCCCCCTTTGGACGTGACTCCTTCGGGGATTTCAGGGAGTTCGATCATGCCCTGGGCAAGTAGGAGGTCTAGGACCTCCGACACAGGTTGCCCCAGCGGAGTGTACTCCCGTTTTTCAATTGGTTTTGAAAAATTACGTTCTCTCTTATTTTCTATTTTTTCAAAATTTTTAGAAGTGCCCGCCATGCCTGGATCCACCCGGACATTGGCGATTTTATGGGGTTTTGCCCCTTTGTCCGTCGTGGGCAGCCCATATGCGATGGGCTTTTCCACACGTGTTTTGGGAACGGCACTTCCTTTCCATAAGTGGTCGTATGTCCCTTTTCGCAAGTTGGTTTCGAAAAGGGAGGCCTTTTTGATCAACTTATGGAAAGTTGAAATCTCATGGAGCGAGAGAAGGGTTTTTAACTCGCTTTTGAAATTATCCAAGATGAGCATCACTGCGCATCCTTCGGATATAGGCTCTCGCACTTGGCCTAAAAGAGACCTCCATCTTATAATGAAGGCATGTACGTCTTCGTTCATGCCTTGCTTTGTATCCCTTAAGGTATTTAGGGTTGGCGTGACTTCCACGTTGTGTGCAAACCTTTGCATGAAGCAGTTCGCTAACTCTTCAAAAGTAGCGAACTGGCTTAAGTCGTAGGAAGCCAGCCATTTGGCAGCTGTGCCTTTAAGGGATAGAGGGAACCAATACACCCATTTCATCGAGTCCTTTTTCTTCTTATGGGCTCGACGTGAGAAAAGCTGCAAGTGAGACCTAGGGTCTCCCATGCCATCATACCGATGGAAGTTCGGTATTTCATCGTCACTGTCTGTTTCGTAATCCATAGGAAGGAAATCAGACAGGGCGTAGCTTCTTTTCTCTTTATTTTGCCCTTTCAGCAGTTGCTGTAGGGCTTTACGGTCCTTTTGTGTGAAGGACTCGTGGTATTGGTTGCCTTCCATTACGGAGGCCTCTTTTTGCTTGCGAGGTTTTTCAATTTTCTTTTTAGGCCTTTGTTCACCGTTTGATGAACACGAATCGCCTACTTCAGCCTCTTGGCTGAGAGCATCGATTTTGGCCTCAAATTCCCTTCTCAAGTCCTCGATTTCATCTAGTTTTATTTTGTTTTTGAAAATCCTCCTAGAGTGAGAACTTGATGCGCATGAGCCTTGGCTCGACACTTCACTTGGATTGGATTTTGACATGCTTTTCAAGCTTTTTTTCAAAATTTCCTAAGTAAAAGCAAAGAAAACAAGTTAAAACGACACCTTTAGAAAATTTTCGCAAGACTTCTACAAGTAAACTCGACTTTTTAAAAAGGCTCACGTCCCACCGGGCGTGCCAATCTCTGTAGACGCGCGAAAATCCCCGCCTCTTCGCCTCTTTCGTGGCTCTGAGTGGATCTTATCGTGCGTCTAAGGCCTATGTATACAAATAGGGCGTGCCAGCTAGCTTACTTAAGCTAGCGAAGATATATTTAACACTGACTTCTAAACGTGGCGACTGTGAGCAAGTGAGCTCTTGTCGTCGCAGACCTTCTTGCACCGATGCGCAAGGGTCAGTCTGTACGCTTTTGCAAAAAATCGAGTTTTGGGGAGAAAGTCTACGAAACGGTTCGAGGTGTCTATTTCGGGTCTTTAAGATGCGATTGCATGTTTTAGATCACGTGGATTTGCACGTGCCTAAGTCTTTTCTTTTATCCCTTTTTGGGTCGCCTAGTTTGTGTGTTATGAACACTCCACTACATGGGCGAATTCGAGCGGGGCTTGCTTCGATGCAATATGCGTCCTACCTCGTGGTATGGCGTAGATGCAATGCAAACTCACGCTACTCCAAAGGGAAAACCCGAAATGTAAAGACAATACTGAAGGGAAATAACCGAAGGGAAATAACCGAAGGGAAATACGTATATATCTTATGTATATGAGCCCTTACTCGGGTCTTGCAAATAAGAGCGAAGGCTCAATGTGGGTGCGTGTTTGAATCGAAAGACTTACACACACGACATGAAATAAAACCCAAATATAAATTGCAGTATGGCCTTGACTAAGGTCTTGGGAGTAAGAGCGAAGGCTCAATGTGTGTGAGAGTGCTTGAATTGAAGTACTACACACACGACATAAATGAAACCCAAATATAACTGCAATAAGGCCTTTACTAAGGTCTTGGGAGTAAGAGCGAAGGCTCAATGTGTGTGAAAGTGCTTGAATTGAAAGACTTACTCACACGACAAGAAATGCAACCCAAATAGTATAGGTCGGCCCTTACTTGGGTCTTTCAAATAAGAGCGAAAGCTCAATGTGTGTGAGAGTGTTTAAATTGAAAGACTTACTCACACGACATGAAATGAAACCCAAATAGTATAGGTCGGCCCTTACTTGGGTCTTTCAAAATAAGAGCGAAAGCTCAATGTGTGTGAGAGTGTTCGAATTGAAAGACAACGCACCCAACTTAAACAAAACCCTTCGGAAATGAAATATATACGTACACTTATATATTAGGGGCTGATTAGGCCCGTGTGTGTTCAAAATTGTGCACGACTAAGAGAGTGCACGTGTGTGGTTGTGCCAAGCCACGTTATTACAAGCGGGGGGAGACTATGCTCCGTTATTACAACCCCGTATCAAATTGAATTTCAAGCAAGCGTATGACTAAAGACCGAGTTTAGACACTTACGAGTAGCTGGTCCATAGAGGTCTTGCTTGAGCGTAGGCTTGGCCTTGGGCTGCAAGTGGGAGCTCCGCGAAGGTATGTGATCAAGGGTGCTGGCCGGCTGCAAGTGGGGCGCGGGATAGACGCCTCGAAGGGGGCCGGTGGCAAGTAGGCGGCGCCTCCAAGTAGGGAGTTTAGAGTGGCTTTATAAGTGGGTCTTAGGGTCACTAGGGAAGTTAGGTACTTAGGGAAACTGGACCTAAAAGGTGAGCTAGTGGGAAGGCCAAAGAGGACACCTAGGGGGGGGGAGTAGTGGCCGGCGGTTTGGGTTGTGCTAGGTTCGGTTAAGTTAGAATGGTGGTGGCGGGCTGCTAGGGTGAGTAAGGTGATGGTGTGGTGGGTGGCTGGGCTGAAGGGAAGATGGGTGGCTAAGAGTGGAGAGGTGGTAGAGAGTGGCTTTGAGGGAGTTAGGGGGACTTACCGAATGGGGAGGAGTGGCGGATGGAGTGGGAGAGTGGCGGGCAGGTGGCTGTCGGCTGGTGGAGTTGGGGGAAGATGGTGGCGTCTGGCTGGGGGGCAGTGGTGGTGGACGGAAGAGGGCAGGTGGCGGAGCAGGTGGCGGCTGGTGGAGGAGCTGGAGCTGCTGGGGAGTGGTCACGGCTGGATGAGAAATGGGAGAAGGAGAGGGCCCGGCTGGGTGGTAGAGTGGTTCCCACTTGGAAAACCCGCCCACAATGAGGGGGGTTTAAATAGGGGATGGGTAGGTCGGTTAGGGCTGGGTTGTGGGTAGTGGTTAGGTGGTTTAGGTGGGGTAGTATGTAGATAAGGTGGGCTGGATGGGGTTGGGCCAGATATTTTAAAACTAGGTGTTTTGATAAATCGTGGGCTAAGGGTGGTTTAGGGGTTTAGGGCTAGGTTAGGTGGTTGGGTTTTAGGGTGAGGTTTAGTGAGCTAGGTTAGGTGGTTTAGGCTAGGTTTAGGCTAGGATTAGGGAAATTAATCTAGGATTAGGGAAGTGGGTTAGGTGATTAGGTTGGGATTAGGCCGGGATTAGGGAAGTGGGTTAGGTGATTAGGTTCAGATTAGGGGTGGATTAGGGGTTTAGGCTAGGTTTAGGCATTTTGGGTTAGGTTTAGGTGAAGGAGCTCCCTTAGCATGGCCCATAGGCCTTGATCACCCCATGTTGGTGCAGCCCTAGGTTAGGTTTTAGCTAATTACAAGCTTAAACCCACTCAATTAGGCTAACCCACATGATTAACCCAAACTTGACACACAAGTCAAGCTTAATACAACACTCTTGATATTTTTCACCCCCACTCTCTCTCATGCCCAATATCCCACGTGAATTTCAAGTGGGCCCCACCTCCATTTATGAGAAGGTGATGTGGGCCATGGATATGGATATTGGATTGGATCTCTGGATCCAAATCCAATCCAAGTCCACATATGGGTTTGGATTGGAATCTGGATATATATGGTCCAGATCCAATCCAAACTGAACTCTGACTCCTTCGAGCTGGGTTCGAGACGGACGATTTGTGCGGGGCCTGACAGCATCAGTACTCCGTCTGCGTTGGGTCTTCGCCAACATAGTCGTCCGCCTCCGTTTCTGCCTTCCGGAGATGACTTCAAATGCTATTTTGATAAGAACAGGGTCTTGGACGTTCGAGATCCTGGGATGTGAATCAGATACAAGAGTTGCTGCGCCGGGCTCGACAGGTGCTCCGGTTCCGGGCTCTTCTTGGCTCTCCTGGTCCTGTCTTGATCGGGCCAAGCCACTTTGGGGTTTCAAAACATGTTTTAAAAGGGTTTTCAAAAGCTATATGTTTTTGAAAAATAAAGTTTAAAACATATATACAGGGTTGTTTGGAAGGCTCTTGGGTTTCCAAACTCAAAATGGCCCTTTGGGGCTGCTTGTATAAAACCAGATTCGTTTAAGGAATTCGTGGGATTTCGGGGTGTTTACACATGTTCCAAGACCATGATTTATACCAAAACTTTTCAAAAAGCAAAAAGTCTTGGAACATGATTCTGAATATGGGATATAAACCCTACGCGGGCCTGGGAACCCGAAACCAAGGTAGGCTTGAGCCTGTCCTACCTAGAACCAATAGGGAACGATATGGACTGGTCTACAGCCCACCCATACCACCAGAGCCGCCACCTAAGACCATCTGGGTCAAGGGGGCCCTGTAGAACCTCTAAAACCGAAACCCATGTCTTAGACCTATCTGATTAGAGTTTGATTCATGAATGTTTTCTTTGAAGGTTCAATGGAAGATCCCTACTTTTGAAAAAGACAAAAAAAGTTGAAAACTCTCAAAATCTCAAAAACATTTGGAAAAACGAAAATTCCAAAAAGAAATTTTGTTTCAAAAGCCTTTGGCCATGTACAAAGCCCATTTTCGAAAAATTGTAAAAATGCTTTCAAAAACATGTATATACTCCCTGAAACCAAGTATCCAAAAAGTTGGTCCCATCCACCTTTTTGCCTAGAGCTTTTTCAAAAATGAAAAGCTCGAGAATCACCAAAGCAAGGAGGAATAAACACCTCCAAGCTTCTTGAACTTCGCAAAAATCCTTAACTTATGAAAAATTGGGGATTTTTAGAAATAAGTTAACCCATAGTGTGTGCATAAGCATCATGCATTACACTTTGAAATCATTCATATGCATCGAGTCTAGACATCATTCTAGAAATCGAATTCAGGGTTTTGCAAAATCAAAGGGGCAATAAGAGTCGACCCCCTAAGTATCGAGCCTTCATAGGCATGTCTCCATACAAATCAAAACCAAACACCTTCGAGGCAAATTTTAAAAGGAAATGAGAATCTTGAAAAAGGGTTACACATTTCACAAAAACCTTTCATGGCTTTGAAAAGAAAGATTTTCTTCAAACTTCTGGTTTATATGAAAACCTTGGTTATGTTAGGATAAAGAACATGAATCTCACGATGAAATATGGAGACCATGTCAAAACTAACACCTGATGGCCATGACGATCACTTAGGGCTGGTTATGTTTCCCATCCTTGAGCAAAAAGTATCATGATCATGTTAGAAAAACCATGGAAGTGCATGGACATGAACATACCATTGTCCATCCAAAATCCCTTTGAAAAGCCATGGCCCTTCACCATATGGCCATGCGAAATTCCCATCAAGCTAGGGGCATTTTTAAACACAGCCCCTAGACACTTTCCATGGATAAGCAAATGCATCTCCTTCGTGATTTGTGAGATACATTTCATGTGTTCATCGTTGCATAAAAACATGTATTTCCATTTTAAAATCACATGGAGTGCATAGCATGCATCATATCACCCCGAAGAAAGCCCAAAATTATGGCAAACTCGAGTAGGAATGTCCCCATGTCTTCAAAAGGGCAACAAAAGTTAGAAATTTGTTGATATTGTAGGTAGAAATTAGCAAAACCCCGAAAATGCCCGAATATTCAAAAGGGTTTATGTTGAATTCTTTTTCAAAAGGATTTTGAAAAAAATCGAACTCCTTTGAAACTTCTTGAAAGAAGGATCGAAGTAGATTGTATAAACCCGAATGGAGGAATCTATACTTTTCGAAAAGTAGAGTCTTCCAAAAATGAATTGGCGATATTTCAAAGAACCCTGGCTTACAAGATTAAGCCTTGTTCAAAATATCAAAATATTTTCGAATAGCAGATGCTATTAAGAAATAGGACGATCTCGTTTGAATCGAGTAACTAAAGGGATAAGCCCTCCCCCATCCTACTTTCTCTCTGAAAAGGAAAATTGGTTGTTTTCAAAAGAAAAACAAAAAAACGAGAATGCAAAAACTCCTCCGAAAGTGGTCTTCCCTTCATAAACAGGGAATACAAAAACTCCTCCGAAAGAGGTCTTCTCGTTTCAAAAGAAAAAGGAGATATAAAAACACTCCTCCCAAAGAGGTCTTCCCTTCATAAACAGGGAATACAAAAACTCCTCCAAAGAGCTGCTCTCCTTTAAAGAAAAGAGGGATTAATGAAAAAATACTCCCAAAGGGAGACCCTCTATGAAAAAGAAACAAAAAGCCAAAGCTCCAAAGAGCGATTTTCCGATTCTTTGCCTAAAACCACAGGACGCTTCAGAAGGGACCGTGGTATCTCTTTCCCATATCCCTACGGCTTATCCCCGAGGAAAAAGATTCAAATTTGCGAAAATCCTAAAGTACGAATAAAATCGACTTATTTGGATTTCATTTTGTTTGAGAACTCGACTCTGTTTTGTAGGAAATGGAACTTTGAAATGTTTTCCAAGTTTTCCTACCCAAAAACCTCTACTGAGTAGCAGGTATTGAAATCCGAATGAAGGGAAGTATGAAAAATGGAAGTCCTTTTCGATACAAGTTAAAAGGAGTTCCTTTTCACAAAGAAATTTTCGAAAAACCCACGAATGTCAAAAAGACATGGGTAAAAACCTGCTCGGAGCAACCAGCCTCAAAAGGCTCTCTTCGGGCTCAAAAACCAAAAATAGAATTTTTCTCATGCATGCATTCAAAGAGTCATTCGTGCATGATCATACATATAGGGAAATAGCTAGGAAAAGCCCCCTTTTGCTAAAAATCCCCACCTGTGGAAAAGAAAACAGGGTTTTTGCGAAATAAATGGTGCATTCTCGAGAAAATTTGAGAGAAAAACCAAAATGGGGTGTTTCTTCTTTGCCATTATCCAAATACATTTGGATAATGCCAAAGAGGGGCATCTGTAAACACCCCAAATCTTCTATTTTTTCAAAAACTCTCAAAACACCAAAAAGCTCATTTGAGCCAAAATGACGACCTGTTTTGAAATGTGAAAACAGGTACAGAAGGCAAAAGAAGACCCTAGGCCCGAAGAAGATTCAAGCCCAAAGCTTCAGAAGCCACTCCCTGATAAAAAAACAAAAGAAAGCTGAGCCCGTTTGATGAAAAGCTCAACGGAGTTCAGAACGGCGAGACGGAGTCCGGACGACAAAGTTGGGGAAAACCTAGCACCAGACGGAGCGCTGATGAAGCCAGTGCCCACACAGATCGTTCGCCTCGAGAAGCCAAGAAGGACTGTCCGAAGAAATTTTGATTTGGATCTGGACCATATATATCCAGATCCAAATCCATGTAATGAATAGTGTTTGGATTTGGGCCAATCCAAATAGTGTTTGGGTCGATCCAAATAGTGTTTGGATTTGGATTGGATCCAAATAGTGTTTGGATTGGATCGGATTTGGACCAAAATATCCATATCCGTATCCATAAAAATATTGGCTTTGGATCGGATACAAATCTCAAAATATCCGAGATCCAATATCCAGATCCAAATAGTGTTTGGATTTGGGTATGGATCCAAACCCAAACCCAAATCCAAGACCCACCTCAAATCTCTATAAATAGAGGTGAGGGGGTCCATGTAAAGGGTTCATGCAAATATTTGGGAGGAGAGAGAGGGAGTGATAGACCTAGCCATGTGGGCTCATTGGGTGAGGTGGGTTCAAGCCATGTGGGCTAAGTGGGTCTAGACCAAGGGGCTGCAACCAAGGTGGGCTGGACCAAGTGGCTGCAACCGTGGAGACGTGGGCTCAAGCCAAGAAGGACCGGCTCCAAGAGGTAAGCCTAACCTAACCTAGCCATTCTCTCTACACCCCTCTAAACCTAACCCCAACCTAGCCTAGGTTCGAACCTACCTAACCCCAACTGAACCTAACCCTAACTAAACCTAGCCCTAACCCAACCTAGGTTCGACCAAACCTAACCCTAGACTTGAACCAACCTAAACCTAACCGGACCGCGATAGCCGTGCGCCCCGCGCCCTGCACGCGCACCCTGACGCTGTCCGCGTGCCCTGATGCTATCCCGCGCCCTGACGCCATCCCGCGCCCTGACGCCATCCCGTGCCCTGACGCCCTCCTAGCGCCAGACGCCCGCCAGCGCCCAGCACCAGGCGCCCGATTGCTGCGCCCGACTCCTTCCTGCCGACCTGACCACCCCCCTGGCCGTGACCTGCACCTCTTCCAGCCACCTAGGACAGACCCTAGACAGCCCCATCTTTGCCGAACCTTAGTTCCCCTAAGGCCCTAACCGTGCCCCATAGAACCTCCCTCAAAGCCCCCTAGGATAACCCCCTCTTGGCTGCCCAAGGTGAACCGTGAGCCCACGTGCAAGCAAGTTGAACATGGACCGGCTATTTGTAAGTGTCTAAACTTGGTCTATTACATTAACTTGCTTTATATTCAATTAAATTTTGATACGGGGTTGTAGTAAAGGAGCTTCGTCTCCCCCGATTGTAATAACGTGGTTTGACACACCCACACACACGCGCACTTGAGCCTTTCCGCTCTTAGTCGTACACTTTTTGCACACACACGGGCCTAACAAGCCCTTAATATATAGTTATATTTATATATTTTAAGTCAAGGGGGGTTTTAATTAAGTCGTGTGTGTTGTCTTTCCATTTTCCACACGCACACACATTGAGCCTTCGCTCTTACTCCCAAGACCTTAGTAAAGGCCTTATTGCAGTTATATTTGGGTTTCATTTATGTCGTGTGCGTAGTACTTCAATTCTACACTCACACACATTGAGCTTTCGCTCTTACTCCCAAGACCTTAGTCAAGGCATACTGCAATTTATATTTGGGTTTCATTTCATGTCGTGTGTGTAAGTCTTTCAATTCAAGCATGCACACACATTGAGCCTTCGCTCTTATTTACAAGGCCCAAGTAAGGGCCCCTACATATACTCTATATAAAGTATTTCTTTCGGCTACGTCTTTAAGATTCGGGTTTTAAGGTTCAAGTCGTGTGCGTTGTCATTCAATATATACACGACACACACTTACACAATTGAGCCTTTCCGCTCTTAAGATATAGCCATATTTCCCCTTCGGCTATTTACTTTACAAGTCATTTCCCTTCGGCTATTTACTTTACAAGTCATTTTCCTTCGGCAATTTCCCTTCGGCATTGTCTTTTAATTTCGGGTTTTCCCTTTGGAGTAGCGTGAGTTTGCATTGCATCTACGCCATACCACGAGGTAGGACGCATATTGCATCGAAGCAAGCCCCGTACTCCCGCTCAAATTCGCTCCATGTAGTGGAGTGTTCATAACACACACCTAGGTGGCCCATAAAGGGATAAAAAGAAAGACTTAGGCACGTGCAAATCCACGTGATCTAAAATCTGAAAATCGTACAAACCCGAATCAAATCGTGCAAGACTGAGGCTATTTCGATGCACGCCCATCGTGACTAAGTAGATTAAAATTTGAAAGACTTAGGGTCGTCCAACCCTTACAAAGTCAAAATCGCCCAAATGCATGGTTTTCAAAAGGTTTTAAAACACTTCTTCATTCAAAATATATTTTGAGTTAAACTTGTTTCAAAACGAAGTCTCTAAGCGTACAGACTAACCCTTGCGCATCGGTGCAAGAAGGTCTGCGACGTAAAAATCCCGCTTGCCTACAATCGCCTTTCAAAAGTCAGATTATTTTCAAAACATACTTTGCTAGTTAAAGTAAACTAGCTGGCACGCCCATAAAGCGAAGTAGATTGCGAAAAGGTTCACTTCAGGCCTAAGAACCCATAAGTGAAAATTTTCGGTGTCTACAATATTGTAGGACCAATTTTTCTAAAGGCATCGAATGGACACAGATTCATTTTAGCAGCCACTGAGTATTTTTCCAAGTGGGTCGAAGCCACCTCCCTGACCAATGTCGAGGGGCAACATGTGGTGGCTTTCATTAGGAAAAACATCTTGGCTCGATTTGGAGTTCCAAGAGATCTTGTGTCCGATAATGGCACCCCGTTCAAAAATGAGAGGATGGTCAAGTTATGTAACATGTGTGGCATAACTCACCACTTCTCATCGCCTTACTACCCTCAAGGCAACGGCCAAGGCGAAGCCACGAATAAGACTCTCATTAGCATTATTGAGAAAACCTGAGAGAAGGGTAGGATGTGGCATGAGAAGTTGGATGAGGCCTTATGGGCTTATAGGACTTCCATTCGAACTCCCACAAATGCCACGTCCTTTGAGTTGGTCTATGGCACAAACGCCATTCTCCCCATTCATACACGACTGCATTCATTTCATACATCCATTGCACTCGACCTCCCCCTAGAGATGCTTTAGCATGCTAGGATAGCCGAACTAGATCTATTAGATGAGAGGCGACTCCTTGCTATGGATCATGCTCATGCATACCGGCAAAGGATCGCCCGACACTATGAGAAACATACGAAAGCTCGCCACGTTGAAGTGGGAGATCTCATTTTAAAAATCATCCACCATCGTGGCCCACACCCACTTGGTTAACCGATGTCGAAGGTTGGAATTTAGCGGATCCTATCAATATTCATACCGCTGCTTTGAAACTTCGAAAGTAGGGTTCAAAGGCAAATTGTGTGACCCTTGTAAACACCCCAAATATTCTATATTTCAAAAACTCTCAAAAACACCAAAAAACTCGTTTGAGCCAAAACGACAACCTGTTTTAAAATGTGAAAACAGGTACAGAAGGCTAAGGAAGACCCTAGGCCCGAAGAGGATTCAAGCCCAGAGCTTCAGAAGTCACTCCCTGATAAAAAAACAAAAGAAAGCAGAGCCCGTTTGATGAAAAGCTCAACGGAGTCCAGAACGGCGAGACGGAGTCCGGATGACAAAGTTGGGGAAAACCCAGCACCAGACGGAGCGTTGATGAAGCTAGTGCCCGCACAGATCGTTCGCCTCGAGAAGCCAAGAAGGACTGTCCGAAGAAATTTTGATTTGGATCTGGACCATATATATCCAGATCCAAATCCATGTAATGAATAGTGTTTGGATTTGGGCCAATCCAAATAGTGTTTGGGTCGATCCAAATAGTGTTTGGATTGGATTGGATCTGGATCAAAATATCCAGATCCATATCCATAAAAATGTTGGGTTTGGATCGGATACGGATCTCAAAATATCTGAGATCCAATATCCAGATCCAAATAGTGTTTGGATTTGGGTTTGGATCCAAACCCCAAACCCAAACCCAAATCCAAGACCCACCTCAAATCTCTATAAATAGATGTGAGGGGGTCCATGTAAAGGGTTCATGCAAATATTTGGGAGGAGAGAGAGGGAGTGATAGACCTAGCCATGTGGGCTCATTGGGTGAAGTGGGTTCAAGCCATGTGGGCTAAGTGGGTCTAGACCAAGGGGCTGCAACCAAGGTGGGCTGGACCAAGTGGCTGCAACCGTGGAGACGTGGGCTCAAGCCAAGAAGGACCGGCTCCAAGAGGTAAGCCTAACCTAACCTAGCCATTCTCTCTACACCCCTCTAAACCTAACCCCAACCTAGCCTAGGTTCGAACCTACCTAACCCCAACTGAACCTAACCCTAACTAAACCTAGCCCTAACCCAACCTAGGTTCGACCAAACCTAACCCTAGACTTGAACCAACCTAAACCTAACCGGACCGCGCCTGCCGTGCGCCCCGCGCCCTGTCCGTGCACCCGCCCCCAACGGGCTGGGAAGTGGGGTCCCGACTGGGCTTGGGGAAGGCGACTAGATAGGAGAACCCGCCCCCAACGGGGGGGGTTTATATAGGGATGGGTAGGTCGGTTAGGGCTGGGTTTGGGGTAGTGGTTAGGTGGTTTAGGTAGGGTGGTATGAAGATAAGGTGGGCTGGAAAGGGTTGGGCCAGATATTTTAAATACTAGTGGTTTGGGTAGATTGTGGGCTAGGGGTGGTTTAGGGGTTTAGGGCTAGGTTAGGTGGTTGGGTTTTAGGGTGAGGTTTAGTGAGCTAGGTTAGGTGATTAGGCTAGGTTTAGGCTAGGTTTAGGCTAGGTTTAGGGAAATTAACCTAGGTTTAGGGAAGGATTAGGGAAGTGGGTTAGGTGATTAGGTTGGGATTAGGCCGGGATTAGGGAAGTGGGTTAGGTGATTAGGCTCAGATGGGTGGATTAGGGTGGTAGGCTAGGATTAGGTGTTTTGGGTTTTAGGTGATTAGGCCCATAGACCTTAACCACCTCATGTTGGTGCAGCCCTAGGTTAGGTTTTGGCTAATTACAAGCTTAAACCCCTCAATTAGGCTAACCCACATGATTAACCCCAAACTTGACACACAAGTCAAGCTTAATTACAACACACACTTGATCTTATCCACCCCCCACTCTCTCTCATGCCCATAATCCCACGTGAAATTCAAGTGGGCCCCACCTCCATTTATGAGAAGGTGATGTGGGCCATGGATATGGATATTGGATTGGATCTCTGGATCCAAATCCAAATCCAAGTCCATACATGGGTTTGGATTGGGATCTGGATATATATGGTCCAGATCCAATCCAAACTGAATTCAGACTCCTTCGAGCTGTGTTCGAAACGAACGGTTTGTGCGGGGCCTGACAGCATCAGTGCTCCGTCTGCGTTGGGTCTTCGCCAACATGATCGTCCACCTCTGTTTTCGCCTTCCGGAGATGACTTCAAACAATGTTTCGATGATAACAGGGTCTTGGACGTTCGAGATCCTGAGGGTGTGGATTTGAACGAGAGTTGCTGTGCCGGGCTTGACATGTGCTCCAGTTTCGAGCTCTCCTTAGCTCTCCTGGTCTTGTCTGGATTAGGCCAAGCTGCTTCGGGGTTCCAAAACATGTTTAAAAAAGGTTTTAAAAGCCATATTGTATGTTTTTGAAATACAGAGTTCAAAACATATGTATAGGGTTGTCTGGAAGGCTCCTGGGTTTCCAGACTCAAAATGGCCCTTTGGGGCTGCTTGTACAAAACCAGATGAATTTGAGAAATTCGTGGGATTTCGGGGTGTTTACAGGATGGAAGTCCTATAAGCCCATAGGGCTTCATCCAGCTTCTCTTGCCATGTTCTACCTTTCTCTAAGGTTTTCTCAACAATGCTGATGAGAGTCTTGTTGGTGGCTTCGTCTTGGCCATTGCCTTGAGGATAGTAAGGCGAAGAGAAGTGATGATTTATGCCATACTTGTTGCACAGCTTGACCATCCGCTCATTTTTAAATGGGGTGCCATTATCGGACACAAGATCTCTTGGAACTCCAAATCGAGCCAAGATGTTTTTCCTAATGAAAGCCACCACATGTTGCCCCTGGACATTTGTGAGGGAGGCGGCTTCGACCTATAGATGCAGGAAAATCCCCGCCTCTGGCTTCTCAGGGCCTGGAGTGGATCCTCTCGTGTGTCTAAGGCCTATTTGTATAAACAGGGCGTGCCAGCTAGCTTACCTAAGCTAGCGAAGATATATTTTAATCTGACTTCTAACGTGGCGACTGTGAGCAAGTGAGCTCTTGTCGTCGCAGACCTTTTTGCACCGATACGCAAGGGTCAGTCTGTACGCTTTAAAAATCGAGTTTAGGGTAGGAAAAGCTTACGAAAGCGGTTCGAGGTGTTTGATTCGGGTCTTTTTGATTGCAAATTTTAGATCACGTGGATTTGCATGTGCCTAAGTCTTTCTTTTTATTCCTTTATGGGCCACCTAGGTGTGTGTTATGAACACTCCACTACATGGGGCGAATTTTGAACGGGAGTACGGGGCTTGCTTCGATGCAATATGCGTCCTACCTCGTGGTATGGCTTAGATGCAATGCAAACTCACGCTACTCCAAAGGGAAAACCCGAATGTAAAGACAATGCCGAAGGGAAATAACCGAAGGGAAATAACCGAAGGGAAATGACTTGTAATGTGAATGCTGAAGGGAGATATGTATATAGGGTATATACGTGCCCTTACTTGGGTCTTGCAAATAAGAGCGAAGGCTCAATGTTGGTGTGTGCTTGAATTGAAAGACTTACACACACGACATGAAATAAAACCCAAATATAACTTGCAATATGGCCTTAACTAAGGTCTTTGGGAATAAGAGCGAAAGCTCAAAGTGTGTGAGTGCTTGAATTGAAGTACAATGCACACAACATGAAATTAAACCCAAATAGTATAACACGACCCTTACTTGGGTCTTACAAATAAGAGCGAAGGCTCAATGTGTGTGAGTGCTTGAATTAAAAGACTTACACACACGACATGAAATGAAACCCAAATAGTATAGCACGGCCCTTACTTGGGTCTTTCAAATAAGAGCGAAGGCTCAATGTTTGTGAGTTCTTGAATTGAAAGAAACACACCCAACTTAAGCAAAACCCTACGTAAGTTAAAGTATATATATATATATATGTATGTATTAGGGGCTGATTAGGCCCGTGTGTGTTCAAAATCATGCACGACTAAGAGAGTGCATGTGTGTGGGTGTGCCAAGCCACGTTATTACAAGCGGGGGGAGACTATGCTCCGTTATTACAACCCCGTATCGAATTAAATCTTAAGCAAGTATACAACTAAGGACCGAGTTAGGCACTTACTAATAGCTGGTCTGAAGATGCCTTGCTCGAGTGTGGGCTTGGCCTTCGCCTTGGGCTGCAAGAGGGAGCTCCGCGGAGTTGAACGGCAAGAGGGGCTGCTGGCCGGCTGAAAATGGGGCGCGGGAGAGGCGCCTTGAAGATGGACGGCTGCTTAGCGAAGGGGCTGCCTTAGTGCATGGGGCTAAAGTGACTAAGTAGGGTCACTAAGGGAGGTTGTAATGTTAGAAAGTATGGCACTAAGGGGAGCCTAAGGGAGTGTCTAATGGAGTACCTAAGGTTGGTGGGTGGCTGGCCGAATGGATGGGGGACAGCCGGTTGGAGTGGCCGACTAAAGGAGACTCGGTGGTGGCAGGCTGCTAGGATGGCTAGGCAATGGTGGATGGGAAGGGAACTAGCTAGGGTATGGGGTAAGGTGGTGGTGGGTGTGGTGAGGTGATATGGGTAAGTCTTAGGGGGTTGGATGGAGTGGCCGGGTGTAGCTAGGTTGTCTAGGTAGTGGCGGGTGGTTAGAGTGGTTGAGTCTTGGCCGAATAGGAGTGGTGGCGACAATTGGCTGGTGTTAGGGTAAGGTGGTGGTGGTGCAGGTGGCTGAGAGTGGAGGGGGAGCGAAGAAGTGGTGGGTTGGAGTATGGGGTACTAACCGGATGAAGAGGCGGTGGCGGATGGAAGGGGAGCAGCCGGGTGCCTGAATTGGAGGGTTCGGCCGGATGAAAAGGATGGCGATGGGTGGTTGGCCGGCTGGGGTGTGGTGGAGTAGGTGGAGCACTGTAGTGGCTGGTGGTGGTGCAGGTGGAAGACCCGGCTGGGAGTGGTACAGGTGGCTGGGCTCGGTTGGGCTGGAAAGGGGGGGTGAAAAGATGGGAAACCCGCCCCTTAGGGGGGGTTTATATAGGGCTGGGCTAGGTCAGTTGGGGCTAGTATTAGGGTAGTGGTAAGGTGGTCTAGGGGTGGTGGTATGGTAGTAAGGTGGGCTGGTTTTAGGGTAGGACCAGATATTTTAAATACAAGGGGTTTTGGGTAGATTGTGTGCTAGGTTTAGGTGGGGTGGTTTAGAGGTTTAGGGTTTAGCTAGGTGGGTTGGTTTTGGGGTGAGGTTTAGTGAGGTGGGTTAGGTGATTAGGCTAGGATTAGGTTAGGTTTAGGGAAATTAACCTAGGTTTAGGGAAGGATTAGGGAAGTGTGTTAGGTGATTAGGTTGGGATTAGGCCGGGATTAGGGAAGTAGCTTAGGTGATTAGGCTAGGATTAGGACCGGATTAGGGTAAAAGGCTAGGATTAGGTGTTTTTGGTTAGGATTAGATTAAGGAGCTCCCTTTGCATGACCTATGGACCTTAATCACATCATGTTGGTGTAGCCCTAGGTTAGGTTTTGGCTAATTACAAGCTTAAACCCATGTTAACTAGGCTAACCCACATGATTAACCCCAAACTTGACACACAAGTCAAGCTGAATTACAACACTCCCAAATCTTATCCTCCCCACTCTCTCTCATGCCCATAATCCCACGTGAAATTCAACTGGGCCCCACCTCCATTTATGAAAAGGTGATGTGGGCCATGGATGTGGATATTGGATTGGATCTCTGGATCCAAATCCGAATCCAAGTCCACACATGGGTTTGGATTGGGATCTAGATATATATGGTCCAGATCCAATCCAAACTGAATTCTGACTCCTTCGGGTTGTGTTTGAAACGAACGGTTTGTGCAGTGTCTGACAGCATCAGTACTCCGTCTGCTTTGGCTCTTCGCCAACATGATCGTCTGCCTCTGTTTTTGCCTTCCGGAGATGACTTCAAATGATGTTTTGCTGATAACAGGGTGTTGGACGTTTGAGATCCTGGGGGTGGATTCAATACGAGAGTTGTTGTGTCGGGCTTGACTTGTGCTCTGGTTCCGGGCTCTCTTTAGCTTTTCTGGTCCTGTCTTGATTAGGCCAAGCTGTTTCAGGGTTTCAAAATATATTTTAAAAGGTTTTTAAAACCATATTATATATATTTAAAACATATAAAGTTTAAAACATATGTACAGGGTTGTCTGGAAGGCTCCTGGGTTTCCAGACTCAAAATGGCCCTTTGGGGCTACTTTTTATAAAATCAAGTTGTTTTGAGGAATTCATGGGATTTCGGGGTGTTTACAGATGCCCCTCTTTGGCCTTGTCCAAATTGATTTGGATAAGGGCAAAGATGACAAACACCCCTTTCAATGTCTCCCTAGATCTAGCCACGAAGAATATGGGATCGTCCCAATCTTTAGCAAAATCTCAATTTACAAACTCTGGTAGGAGGAGATATCACGCCAAAGGGATATGCAGAACAGACTCTGGTCCTAAAATGGGATCATGTTTATGCAAGTATCATGCGTGCAATGCAGATGCATGACATGGGTGTGGTGCCAAGAGTGGCGACCTCCCAGAGACCAGATGTGGTTGAACTCTAGAGACTTACAAGGCCTGCTGCTCCAAGTGAGCAAATCCTATGTTGTTCGATGTTCGATTTTTCAAAATCTATTTACAAAACTATTTACAAAAGGGACAACTGTCTTGAGTCTCGATCCTAGGGATCTCGAGCTCTTCGTGCTTGCCCTTGTTTGAGTCTTAACACTCGCTTATCTAGCGGAGGTTTTATAAGAAAACAAGGCATATTTCAAATTCCTACGCCTTACTTGAAACGTCGAATTCTCAAACAAGATGAAATTCAAGTAAGTAAATCCTATTTTTACTTTAGGATTCCTCGAAATGAATCATGTTTTAGCTTGGGATAAGCCAGGGATGGGAAAGAGACACCACGGTCCCTTCTGAAGCGTTGCATGGTTTAAGGCATAGAAGGCGGAAAACTGCTCTTTCTGAGATTTTTGGCCTCTTTTTCCTTTTTTTCGTAGAGGGTCTCCCTTTGGGAGTATTTTTTCTTTAATCCCTCTTTTTCACAAGTGAATCGATTTTTTCTTTTGAATTCTGGTTTCTTTCTTTTGGAAAGAGACTTTTGAATGGGAAATTCCCTTTGCTTGGGTCGTGTTTTTCCTTTTGGAAGGAGAAGAGAAGAAGGGAGGACTTATCCCAAGCCTACACTTGATCCATTCCAGATCAGCCTATTTAGAAATAGCACGTACTACTTGCAAGTACCTTGCTATGTTGAACTAGGCCTTTCTTTGTAAGAAGAAGGATTTTGAAATGTAACCATGATTTTGGAGACTCCACTCTTTCACAAGTGCGAATTATCTCACTCAGGGTCACACGACTTTGCACCTTATTCTCATGTCTCATGGCAGCTATCCCTAAAATTTTTGAAAACTGGAACTTAATCCAAATCCTACACATAATACTTCTTTAAGTATTGAATATGCATAAAATCTGCAATTTTGACAAAACCAATCGATAAAACACTTTCATGTTTTCAAAAAGAGTCATGTTTGTTCAAAATCGAGATTTCCTAAAGCGTACAGGCTGACCCTTGAGCGTCGGTTCAAGAAGGTCTGCGACGAAAAGATCCCACTTATCCACAGTCGCCCCAAAAAGTCAGATATTTTCAAAAACATACTTCGCTAGTTTGAGAAAGCTAGCTGGCACGCCCTTTTAAAGCGATGTAAGCACGAAAAGATTCGCTTCAGGCCTAAGAACCCGGAGTCATGGATTTTCCGTGTCTACAGATTTGGCACGCCTGGTGGGACGTGGGTCTTAAGGAAAATCGATACAAACAAACAGATCTCTTGAAAATTTTTCAAGAAAAAGTGTTTTAACTCTTTGTCTTTTGCATTTTCATAGTTGGATTTTAAAGCATCGGAGTCATGTCGAGTTCAGACTCCAATGAAGTGTCTAGCCATGCCTCATGTACCTCAAATTCTCATTCTAGGAGATTTTTGAAAAATCAAAACCAAAAAGAGGAAATAGAAGAGTTGAGAAGGGATTTTGAGGCCAAGATCGCTGCTCTTAGCCAAGATGCTGAAGCAACTGATTCATGTTCGTCAAATGGTGAACAAAAGGCCAGAAAAAGATTTGAAAAAACTTGTAAAAACAAGGAGACTTCCCCAATGGAAGGCAACAAATACCACGACTCCTTCACTCATAAGGATCGTAAAGCCCTACAATAGCTGTTGAAAGGGCAAAACAAAGAGAAAAAGATGTACGCCTTGTCTAATTTTCTTCCTTTAGATTATGAAATAGACAATGACGACGAAATACCGAATTTCCATCGGTATGATGGCACGGGAGACCCTAGGTCTCACTTGCAACTTTTCTCTCGTCGAGCCCATAAAAAAAAGGACTCGATGAAATGGGTGTATTAGTTCCCTTTATCCCCCAAAGGCACAACTTCCAAATGGCTGGCTTCCTACGATCTGAGCCAGTTCGTAACTTTTGAAGAGTTAATGAACTGTTTCATGCAAAGATTTTCACACAACGTAGAAGTCACGCCTACTTTGAATACTTTGAGGGATACAAAGCAAAGTATGAACGAAGATGTACATACATTTATCGTTCGATGGAGGTCGCTCCTTGGGCAGGTGCGAGAACCCATATCTGAAGGATGTGCAGTAATGCTCATCCTGGATAATTTTAAAACTGAGTTGAAAACCCTTCTCTCCCTACATGAAATCTCTACTTTCCATAAACTGATTAAAAAAGCATCTCTTTTTGAAACAAATTTGAAAAAAGGGGTTTACGACCATTTGTAGAAAGGGAGTGTAAATTCAAAGACTCGCTTGGAAAAGCCCAGCAATTACGGGCTACCCACCATGGACAAAGGGGAAAAACCCCACAAGGTCGCCAATGTCCGGGTAGATCCAAGGCTGGCGAGCACTTCAAAAAACTTTGAGAGTTTTGAAAATAGAAAAGACAAAAAAATACAAAAACCATTTGAAAAACGGGAGTACACTCCGCTAGGGCAACCTATGTCGGAGGTCCTAGACCTCTTACTCGCCCATAGCAATTCGCCTAGATTTCGAATGTTCCAACAATATAGCTGAGTATGAAGCACTCATACAAGGTTTAAAAGTTTCGAAAACTCTAGGGGCATCATGCATCGAGGTCTTTGGAGATTCACTCCTTGTTATAAACCAAGTTTTAAAGATTTGGCAAGTTCGAAATGAAAAACTGCTTCCATACCACGAGTTGGCCACTCGACTGGTCGAGTCGTTCCAATCGTGTACTCTCACACACGTAGGAAGAGAGGATAATGGCGTCGCTGATGCCCTCTCATCCTTGGGTTCAGCCCTAAGGGTCAATCCCACTTTGGGAACCAGACCCTTTGAAATATGGCACTCACCCACTCCTTCCATACACGATTTGCAAATTTGCCAAAATAACCATAATTCTGATGAAAAACCTTGGTTTTATGACATGAAGAATTTCTTAGAAAATGGGGGATTCACTGAGGATGCCACATCTAAAGATAAGGCATTCATCCCAAAAATTTCTACTCGATACACGATTTTGGGTGGGGTTCTGTACAAAAAGAGTTTTACTGGCATCTTACTAAGATGCGTCGACCTAGAGGAGGCTAGGACTGTTATGCAAGAATTCCATGATGGAGAATGTGGAGGTCATGTCAATGCCAACATGATGGCGATAAAAATACTTAGAGCGGGTTATTTTTGGTCTACCCTGAGAAAGGATTGCCACGATCATGTTAGGAAGTGTCACCCGTGTCAAGTGCATGGTCATGCCATTCATATCCCCTCATCATCACTGTCACCCGTGTCACCTTAGCGGGTTATTTTGGCTCGATTTGGAGTTCCACGAGACCTTGTGTCTGATAATGGCACCCCATTCAAGAACGAGCGGATAGTTAAGTTGTGCAACACATATGGCATAGCTCACCACTTCTCTTCGCCCTACTACCCTCAAGGCAACGGCCAAGCCGAAGCCATAAACAAGACTCTCATTAGTATAATTGAGAAAACCTTAGAGAAGGGTAGGACGTGGCACGAGAAGCTGGATGAAGCCTTATGGGCTTATAGGACTTCCATTCGGACTCCCACGAATGCCACACCATTCGAATTGGTCTATGGCACAAACACCATTCTTCCCATTCATACCCAACTGCATTCATTTCATACATCCATTGCACTCGACCTCCCCCTAGAGATGCTTCAACATGCTAGGATGGCCGAACTAGATTTGCTAGATGAGAGGTGACTCCTTGCCATGGATCATGCTCGTGCATACCGGCAAAGGATAGCCCGACACTATGGGAAACACATGAGACCTCACCACTTTGAAGTAGGAGATCTGGTCTTAAAAACCATCCATTATCGTGGCCCACATCCACTCGAAAAGTGGCGGCCCAAGTGGGATGGACCCTATGTTGTACGAGCAACCACCACGAACAATTCGTATTGGTTGATCGATGTAGAAGGTAGGAATTTAGCAGATCCTATCATGGGATCTACACGTTCCTATGTCTCTTGGGTTTTAGCAAACTTGGCGTGTAATTGTGTGCATCAAGTGCTCGATTTTATCATATTCTACACGAGTTTGCTTGGGATTGTTCGATGCAAGTATGCTCCCTATCTCGAGTGTGGCGTATATGCAATGCAACTCATACAACTTGAAGGGAAAAGCCAGAATTTAAAGACATAGCAGAAGGGAAAATATGGCTATATCTTAGATGCGGAAAGAAAATATATAGCTATATCTTAAGAGCGAGAAGGCTCAATGTTGTAGATGCAGAAAATTCCCGCTCCTGGTTCTTAGGCTTGAAGCGAACCTTTTCGTGTGCCTAAGTCCTATTTAAACAAACAAGGCGTGCCAGATAGCTTACTTAAGCTAGCGAAGATATATTTTAAAACCTGACTTCTAACGTGGCGACTGTGAGCAAGCAAGCTCTTGTCGTCGCAGACCTTCTTACACCGATGCGTAAGGGTCAGTCTGTACGCTTGCTATAAGGACCTACGAAAGCGGTTTGAGGTGTTTGATTCGGGTCTTTTTGGTATGATTTTCAGATTTTAGATCACGTGGATTTGCATGTGCTTAAGTCTTTCTTTTTATCCCTTTTCGAGCCACCTAGGTGTGTGCTATGAACACTCCACTAAGATGTGGCGACTTTGAGCGGGAGTATGGGGTTTGCTTTGATGCAATATGTGTCCTAACTCGTGGTATGGCATATATGCAATACAAACTCACGCAACTCCAAAGGGAAAACCCGAATTTAAAAGACAATGCCGAAGGGAAATGACTTGTAATGGAAATTGCTGAAGGGAAATGACTTGTAAATGTAAAATGCCAAAGGGAAATTGCAAAAGGGAAATATGGCTATATCTTAAGAGCGGAAAGGCTCAATTGTGCAAGTGTGTGCCGTGTATATATTGAAAGACTATGCACACTGCTGAACCTTAAAACCCAAATTGAAAAGACAGCCAAAAGGGAAATACGTATATAGTATATATGAGCCCTTACTTGGGTCTTGCAAATAAGAGTGAAGGCTCAATGTGGGTGCATGTGAAAATGTAAAGACAACACACACGACTTCAAATGAAACCCAAATATAAATTGCAATATGGCCTTAACTAAGGTCTTGGGAATAAGAGCGAAAGCGCAATGTGTGTGAGTGCTAGAATTGAAGTACTTGTAAACACCCCAAAATCCCACGAATTTTTCAAAATCCATCTGGTTTTATACAAGCAGCCCCAAAGGGCCATTTTGAGTCTGGAAACCCAGGAGCCTTCTAGACAACCTTGTATATATGTTTTAAACTTCATATTTCAAAAATATATAATATGGCTTTTGAAAACCTTTTAAAAATACGTTTTTGAAACCCCAAAGCAGCTTGGCCTAATCCAGACAGGACCAGGAGAGCTAAGAAGAGCCCGGAACCGGAGCACATGTCAAGCCCGGCAGCAACTCTTGTATCTGATTCACACCCCCAGGATCTCGAACGTCTAAGACCCTATTCTTATCAAAATATCATTTGAAGTCATCTCCGGAAGGTAGAAACGGAGGCGGACGACCATGTTGGCGAAGACCCAACGCAGACGGAGTACTGATGCTGTCAGGCCCTGCACAAATCGTCCGTTTCGAACCCAGCTCGAAGGAGTCAGAGTTCAGTTTGGATTGGATCTGGACCATATATATCCAGATCCCAATCCAAACCCATATGTGGACTTGGATTTGGATTTGGATCCAGAGATCCAATCCAATATCCATATCCATGGCCCACATCACCTTCTCATAAATGGAGGTGGGGCCCACTTGAAATTCACGTGGGATCATGGGCATGAGAGAGAGTGGGGATGGAAAATATCAAGAGGGTTGTAATTAAGCTTGACTTGTGTGTCAAGTTTGGGGTTAATCATGTGGGTTAGCCTAATTGAGTGGGTTTAAGCTTGTAATTAGACAAAACCTAACCTAGGGCTGCACCAACATGAGGTGATTAAGGTCTATGGGCCATGCAAAGGGAGCTCCTTCACCTAAACCTAACCCAAAACACCTAATCCAAGCCTACCCCCCTAATCCACCCCTAATCTGAGCCTAATCACTTAACCCACTTCCCTAATCCCGGCCTAATCCCAACCTAATCACCTAACCCACTTCCCTAATCCTTCCCTAAACCTAGGTTAATTCCCCTAATCCTAGCCTAAACCTAGCCTAATCACCTAACCTAGCTCACTAAACCTCACCCTAAAACCCAACCACCTAACCTAGCCCTAAACCCCTAAACCACCCCTAGCCCACAATCTACCCAAACCCCTAGTTTTCAAAATATCTGGCCCAACCCTTTCTAGCCGAGTCCCATCATCTCCTTCCTGCTCCACCTACCCCACCTGCACCGCCACCTTCTCTCTTCCATCCACCACCATCTCCCAGTCGGACGCCACCACCATCTCCCAGCTGGACGCCACACTTGCTCTCCATCCCATCTACACCCGGCTTCTCTTTTCCTTCCACCGCCTCTCCCCATTCGGTAAGCATTCCCCAACTCTACCTAAATCCTTCTCTACTCCCTCTCCACTCCTAGCCACCCACCATATCATCATCTCATCTACACATTAACCCCTTTGCTGCCACCATTTTCACTTAGCCGAACCTAGCACAACCTAAACTACCGGCCACTACCTAACCATCCTATCTACATCCGACCACCCTATAGGACTCCCATTCGGCCTTCCCTTAAACTCCCCTTAGGTCCACATTCCCTAAACACTCGACTCTCCTAGTGACCCTAAACACTCACTTGGTCCAGCCCCTTTAATCCCCCACATCGAGGCGACACCCATTTGCAACCAGAAGTGGTTCCACGCACGACGTAAGGGCCATCCCATTTGGGCCGATACTTTCCAAGTGGATGTGGGCCACTGTAAACACCCCGAAATCCCACGAATTTCTTAAACGAATCTGGTTTTATACAAGCAGCCCCAAAGGGCCATTTTTGAGTTTGGAAACCCAGGAGTCTTCCAAACAAACCCTGTGTATATGTTTTAAACTTTATCTTTCAAAAACATATGATATAGCTTTGGAAAACCCTTTTAAGACATGTTTTGAAACCCCGAAGTGGCTTGGCCCGATCAAGACAGGACCAGGAGAGCCAAGAAGAGCCCGGAACCGGAGCACCTGTCGAGCCCGGCGCAGCAACTCTTGCATCTGATTCACACCCCAGGATCTCGAACGTCCAAGACCCTGTTCTTATCAAAATAGCATTTGAAGTCATCTCCGGAAGGCAGAAACGGAGGCGGACGACTATGTTGGCGAAGACCCAACGCAGACGGAGTACTGATGCTGTCAGGCCCCGCACGAATCGTCCGTTTCGAACCCAGCTCGAAGGAGTCAGAGTTCAGTTTGGATTGGATCTGGACCATATATATCCAGATTCCAATCCAAACCCATATGTGGATTTGGATTTGGATTTGGATCCAGAGATCCAATCCAATATCCATATCCATGGCCCACATCACCTTCTCATAAATGGAGGTGGGGCCCACTTGAAATTCACGTGGGATATTGGGCATGAGAGAGAGTGGGGATGAAAAATATCAAGAGTGTTGTATTAAGCTTGACTTGTGTGTCAAGTTTGGGTTTAATCTTGTGGGTTAGCCTAATTGAGTGGGTTTAAGCTTGTAATTAGCTAAAACCTAACCTAGGGCTGCACCAACATGGGGTGATCAAGGTCTATGGGCCATGCTAAGGGAGCTCCTTCACCTAAACCTAGCCAAAAATGCCTAAACCTAGCCCCTAAACCCCTAATCCACCCCTAATCTGAACCTAATCACCTAACCCACTTCCCTAATCCCGGCCTAATCCCAACCTAATCACCTAACCCACTCCCCTAATCCTTCCCTAAACCTAGATTAATTTCCCTAATCCTAGCCTAAACCTAGCCTAAACCACCTAACCTAGCTCACTAAACCTCACCCTAAAACCCAACCACCTAACCTAGCCCTAAACCACCCTTAGCCCACGATTTTCCCAAACACCTAGTTTTAAAATATCTGGCCCAACCCCATCCAGCCCACCTTATCTACATACTACCCTACCTAAACCACCTAACCACTACCCACAACCCAGCCCTAACCGACCTACCCATCCCCTATTTAAACCCCCCTCATTGTGGGCGGGTTTTCCAAGTGGGAACCACTCCACCACCCAGCCGGGCCCTCTCCTTCTCCCATCTCTCATCCGTCTTCCCAGCAGCTCCAGCTCCTCCACCAGCCGCCACCTGCTCCGCCACCTTCCCTCTCCCACGTCACCATCACTGCCCCCCAGCTGGACGTCACCACCTTTCCCCCAACTCCACCAGCCGACAGCCACCTGCCCGCCACTCTCCCACTCCATCCGCCACTCCTCCCCATTCGGTAAGTCCCCCTAACTCCCTCAAAGCCACTCTCTACCACCCCTCCACTCTTAGCCACCCATCTTCCCCTTAGCTCAACCTCTTTGCCGCCACCATCTAAGCCTAGCCGAACCTAGGATAACCCAAGTGGCTGGCCACTGCTTAGCCACCATCTCCCATTCGGCCGACCCCCCTAGGTGCCCTATTTGGCCTTCCCACTAACTCACCTTTTAGGGCCAGTTTTCCCTTAGTACCTAACTTCCCTAGTGACCCTAAGACCCACTTAGTCAGCCACTCTAAACTCCCTACTTGGAGGCGCCGCCTACTTGCCACCGGCCCCCTTCGAGGCGTCCATCCCGCGCCCATTTGCAGCCGGCCAGCACTCTTGGTCACATACCTTCGCGGAGCTCCCGTTTGCAGCCCAAAGCCAAGGCCACGCTCAAGCAAGACCTCTACGGACCAGCTACTTGTAAGTTTCTAAACTCGGTCTTTAATCATACACTTGCTTGAAATTCAATTTGATACGGGGTTGTAATAACGGAGCATAGTCTCCCCCCGCTTGTAATAACGTGGCTTGGCACAACCACACACGTGCACTCTCTTAGTCGTGCACAATTTCGAACACACACGGGCCTAATCAGCCCCTAATATATAAGTGTACGTATATATTTCATTTCCGAAGGGTTTTGTTTAAGTTGGGTGCGTTGTCTTTCGATTAAACACTCTCACACACATTGAGCTTCCGCTCTTATTTGAAAGACCCAAGTAAGGGCCGACCTATACTATTTGGGTTTCATTTCATGTCGTGTGAGTAAGTCTTTCAATTTAAACACTCTCACACACATTGAGCTTCCGCTCTTATTTGAAAGACCCAAGTAAGGGCCGACCTATACTATTTGGGTTTCATTTCATGTCGTGTGAGTAAGTCTTTCAATTTAAACACTCTCACACACATTGAGCTTCCGCTCTTATTTGAAAGACCCAAGTAAGGGCCGACCTATACTATTTGGGTTTCATTTCATGTCGTGTGAGTAAGTCTTTCAATTTAAACACTCTCACACACATTGAGCTTTCGCTCTTATTTGAAAGACCCAAGTAAGGGCCGACCTATACTATTTGGGTTTTATTTCTTGTCGTGTGAGTAAGTCTTTCAATTCAAGCACTTTCACACAATTGAGCCTTCGCTCTTACTCCCAAGACCTTAGTAAAGGCCTTATTGCAGTTATATTTGGGTTTCATTTATGTCGTGTGTGTAGTACTTCAATTCAAGCACTCTCACACACATTGAGCCTTCGCTCTTACTCCCAAGACCTTAGTCAAGGCCATACTGCAATTTATATTTGGGTTTAATTTCATGTCGTGTGTGTAAGTCTTTCAATTCAAGCACGCACCCACATTGAGCCTTCGCTCTTATTTGCAAGACCCGAGTAAGGGCTCATATACATAAGATATATACATATTTCCCTTCTGTTATTTCCCTTCAGTTATTTCCCTTCCGCTATTTCCCTTCAGTATTGTCTTTACATTTCGGGTTTTCCCTTTGGAGTAGCGTGAGTTTGCATTGCATCTACGCCATACCACGAGGTAGGACGCATATTGCATCGAAGCAACCCCCGCTCGAATTCACCCATGTAGTGGAGTGTTCATAACACACAAACTAGGCGACCCAAAAAGGGATAAAAGAAAAGACTTAGGCACGTGCAAATCCACGTGATCTAAAACATGCAATCGCATCTTAAAGACCCGAAATAGACACCTCGAACCGTTTCGTAGACTTTCTCCCCAAAACTCGATTTTTTGCAAAAGCGTACAGACTGACCCTTGCGCATCGGTGCAAGAAGGTCTGCGACGACAAGAGCTCACTTGCTCACAGTCGCCACGTTTAGAAGTCAGTGTTAAAGTATATCTTCGCTAGCTTAAGTAAGCTAGCTGGCACGCCCTGTTTGTATACATAGGCCTTAGACGCACGATAAGATCCACTCCAAGCCACGAAAGAGGCGAAGAGGCGGGGATTTTCGCGCGTCTACAGAGGGCCACGATGGTGGATGATTTTCAAAACAAGCTCTCCCACTTCGAAGTGGCGAGGTTTCATATGTTTCTCGTAGTGTCGGGCGATCCTTTGTCGATATGCATGAGCATGATCCATAGCAAGGAGTCGCCTCTCATCTAACAGATCTAGTTTGGCCATCCTAACTGTAGACGCAGGAAAATCCCCGCCTCCCCTTTGGCTTCTCAGGGCCTAGAGCGGATCCTCTCGTGTGTCTAAGGCCTATTTGTATAAACAGGGCGTGCCAGCTAGCTTACCTAAGCTAGCGAAGATATATTTTAATCTGACTTCTAACGGGGTGACTGTGAGCAAGTGAGCTCTTGTCGTCGCAGAACTTCTTGCACCGATGCGCAAGGGTCAGTCTGTACGCTTTAAAAATCGAGTTTAGGGTAGAAAAAGCCTATGAAAGTGGTTCGAGGTGTTTGATTCGGGTCTTTAAAATGTGATTACAAATTTTAGATCACATGGATTTGCACGTGCCTAAGTCTTTCTTTTTATCCCTTTATGGGCCACCTATGTGTGTGTTATGAACACTCCACTACATGGGGCGAATTTGAGTAGGAGTACGGGGCTTGCTTTGATGCAATATGCTTCCTACCTCATGGTATGGCGTAGATGCAATGCAAACTCATGCTACTCCAAAGGGAAAACCCGAATGTAAAGACAATGCCGAAGGGAAATGACTTGTAATGTAAATGCCGAAGGGAGATATGTATATAAGGTATATATGGGCCCTTACTCGGGTCTTGCAAATAAGAGCGAAGGCTCAATGTGGGTGCGTGCTTGAATTGAAAGACTTACACACACGACGTGAAATAACACCCAAATATAACTTGCAATATGGCCTTAACTAAGGTCTTGGGAATAAGAGCAAAAGCTCAATGTGTGTGAGTGCTTGAATTGAAAGACTTACACACACGACATGAAATGAAACCCAAATAGTATAGCACGGCCCTTACTTGGGTCTTTCAAATAAGAGAGAAGGCTCAATGTGTGTGAGTGCTTGAATTGAAAGACTTACACACATGACATGAAATGAAACCCAAATAGTATAGCACGGCCCTTACTTGGGTCTTTCAAATAAGAGCGAAGGCTCAATGTGTGTGAGTTCTTGAATTGAAAGACAACACACCCAACTTAAGTAAAACCCTACGCAAGTTAAAGTATATATATATATATATATTTATATCTTAGGGGCTGATTAGGCCCGAGTGTGTTCAAAATCGTGCACGACTAAGAGAGTGCACGTGTGTGTGGGTGTGCCAAGCCACGTTATTACAAGCGGGGGGAGACTATGCTCCGTTATTACAACCCCATATCAAATTGAATTTAAGCAAGTTTACAACTAAGGACCGAGTTAGGCACTTACTTATAGCTGGTCCGAAGATGCCTTGCTTGAGCGTGGGCTTGGCCTTCGCCTTGGGCTGCAAGAGGGAGCTTCGCGGAGTTGAACGGCAAGAGGGGCTGCTGGCCGGCTGGAAATGGGGCGCGGGAGGGGCGCCTTGAAGATGGTCGGCTGCTAGGAATGGGTTGGCTTTGTGTGTTGGGCTAAAGTGACTAAGTAGGGTCACTAGGGGAGGGTGTAGTGTTAGGAAGTATGGCACTAAGGTGGAGCCTAAGGGAGTGTCTAAGGGAATGCCTAGGGGAAGTATGTGGCTGGCGGGTGGCTGGCCGAATGGGTATGGGACAGTCGTTTGGAGTGGCCGACAAAGGGGGACTTGGTGGTGGTAGGCTGCTAGGGTGGCTAGGCAATGGCGAGGATGGGAAGGAAGCTAGCTAGGGTATGGGGTAAGGTGGTGGTCGGCTGTGGTGAGGTGATATGGGTAGGTCTTAGGGGGTTAAGTGGAGTGGCCGGGTGTAGCTAGGGTGTCTAGGTAATGGCGGGTGGTTCGAGTGGCTGAGGTTTGACCGAATGGGTAGGATGGAGGGTGGCTGTTGTTAGGGTGATGTAGTGGTGGTGTAGGTGGCTGGGAGTGGAGGGGGAGCGAAGAAGAGGTGGAGTGAAGGATGGGGTACTAACCGATGGTGATGGAAGGCAGCGGATGGAAGAGGAGCAGCCGGGCAGGTGTGGAGAATGGTTCGGCTGAAGGCAGTGGTGGCGACAGGTGGTTGGCTGGCTGGGGTGTGGTGGAGCAGGTGGAGCAAGGTGGTGGCTGGCTGTGGTGCAGGTGGAAGACCCGGCTGGGAGTGGCTAGGCTCGATTGGGCTGGAAAGGGATGAGAGAAGATGGGAAACCCGCCCCTTAGGGGGGGGGTTTATATAGGGCTGGGATAGGTCGGTTGGGGGCTGGTATTAGGATAGTGGTTAGGTGGTTTAGGTAGGGTGGTGTGGTGATAAGGTGGCTGGTTTTGGGGTAGGGCCAGATATTTTCATACAAAGGGGTTTTGGGTAGATGGTGTGCTAGGTTTAGGTGGGGTGGTTTAGAGGTTTAGGGTTTAGCTAGGTGGGTTGGTTTTGGGGTGAGGTTTAGTGAGGTGGGTTAGGTGATTAGGCTAGGATTAGGTTAGGTTTAGGGAAATTAACCTAGGTTTAGGGAACGATTAGGGAAGTGGGTTAGGTGATTAGGTTGGGATTAGGCCGGGATTAGGGAAGTGGGTTAGGTGATTAGGCTAGGATTAGGACAGGATTAGGGTAAAAGGCTAGGATTAGGTGTATTTGGTTAGGGTGGGGTTAAGGAGCTCCCTTTGCATGACCCATAGACCTTAATTACATCATGATGGTGCAGCCCTAGGTTAGGTTTTGGCTAATTACAAGCTTAAACCCACTTTAGTTAGGCTAACCCACATGATGAACCCCAAACTTGACACACAAGTCAAGCTTAATTACAACTCACTCCAATCTTATCCTCCCCCACTCTCTCTCATGCCCATAATCCCACGTGAAATTCAAGTGGGCCCCACCTCCATTTATGAGAAGGTGATGTGGGCCATGGATATGAATATTGGATTGGATCTCTGGATCCAAATCCGAATCCAAGTCCACACATGGGTTTGGATTGGGATCTGGATACATATGGTCCAGATCCGATCCAAACTGAATTCTGACTCCTTCGGGCCGTGTTCGAAACAAACGGTTTGTGCAGGGTCTGACAGCATCAGTACTCCGTCTGCTTTGGGTCTTCGCCAACATGATCGTCCGCCTCTGTTTTTGCCTTCCGGAGACGACTTCAAATGGTGTTTTGATGATAACAGGGACTTGGACATTCGAGATCCTGGGGGTGGATTCAATATGAGAGTAGCTGTGCCGGGCTCGACATGTGCTCCGGTTCCGGGCTCTCCTTAGCTTTTCTGGTCCTGTCTGGATTAGGCCAAGCTGCTTTGGGGATTCAAAACATGTTTTAAAAGGTTTTTAAAGCCATATTATACATTTTTGAAATATGTAAAGTTCAAAACATATGTACAGGGTTGTCTGGAAGGCTCCTGGGTTTCCATACTCAAAATGGTCCTTTGGGGCTGCTTTTACAAAACCAGGTTGTTTTGAGGAATTCGTGGGATTTTGGGGTGTTTACAAATGCCCCTCTTTGGCATTGTCCAAATCGATTTGGATAATGGCAAAGATGACAAACACCCCTTTTAATGTCTCCCTAGATCTAACCACGAAGAATATGGGATCGTCCCAATCTTTAGAAAAATCTCGCTTTTAAAGCCCTGGTGGGAGGAGATATCATGCCAAAGGGATATGTATGGAATCTGGTCCTAAAATGGGATCATGTTTATGCAAGTACCATGCGTGGAATGCAGATGCATGACATGGGTGTGATGCCAAGAGTGGCGACCTCCCAAAGACCAGATGTGGTCGAACTCTAGAGACTTACCAGGCTTACTGCTCCAAGTGAGCAAATCCTATGTTGTTCGATGTTCGATTTTCAAAACTTATTTACAAAACTATTTCCAAAAGGGACAACTGTCTTGAGTCTCGATCCTAAGGATCTCGAGCTCTTCGTGTTTGCCCTTGCTTGAGTCTCAACACTCGCTTATCTAGCAGAGGTTTTATAAGAAAACAAGCCATATTTCAAATTCCTATGCCTTACTCGAAACGTCGAATTCTCAAACAAGATGAAATTCAAGTAAGTAAATCCTATTTTTACTTTAGGATTCCTTGAAATGAACCATGCTTTAGCTTGGGATAAGCCAGGGATGGAAAAGAGATAGCACGGTCCCTTCTGAAGCGTCCCGTGGTTTAAGGCATAGAAGGCGGAAAACTGCTCTTTTTGAGCTTTTTGGCCTCTTTTTCATTTTTTTCATAGAGGGTCTCCCTTTGGGAGTATTTTTTCTTTAATCCCTCTTTTTCACAAGAGAATTGATTTTTTCTTTTGAATTTTGGTTTCTTTCTTTTGGAAAGAGACTTTGCATGGGAAATTCCCTTTGTTTGGGCCGTGTTTTTCCTTTTGGAAGTAGAAGAGAAGAGGGGAGGACTTATCCCAAGCCTACACTCGATCCATTCCAGATCAGCCTATTTAGAAATAGCCCGTACTACTTGCAAGTATCTTGCTATGTTGAACTAGGCCTTTCTTTGTAAGAAGAAGGATTTTGAAATGTAACCACGATTTTGAAGACTCCACTCTTTCACAAGTGCGAATTCTCTCACTCAGGGTCACACGACTTTGCCTTTGCACCTTATTTTCATGTCTCAGGGCAGCTATCCCTAAAATTTTCAAAAACTGGAATTTAATCCAAATCCTACACATGATACTTCTTTAAGTATTGAATATTGATAGGATCTGCTAAATTCCTACCTTCTACATCGATCAACCAATACGAATTGTTCGTGGTGGTTGCTCGTACAACATAGGGTCCATCCCACTTGGGGCGCCACCTTCCGAGGGGATGTGGGCCACGATAATGGATGGTTTTTAAGACCAGATCTCCCACTTCAAAGTGGCGAGGTTTCATGTGTTTGCCATAGTGTCGGGCTATCCTTTGCCGGTATGCACGAGCATGATCCATGGCAAGGAGTCACCTCTCATCTAGCAAATCTAGTTCGGCCATCCTAGCATGTTGAAGCATCTCTAGGGGGAGGTCGAGTGCAATGGATGTATGAAATGAATGCAGTTTAGTATGAATGGGAAGAATGGTGTTTGTGCCATAGACCAATTCGAATGGTGTGGCATTCGTGGGAGTCCGGATGGAAGTCCTATAAGCCCATAAGGCTTCATCCAGCTTCTCGTGCCACGTCCTACCCTTCTCTAAAGTTTTCTCAATTATATTAATGAGAGTCTTGTTTGTGGCTTTGGCTTGGCGGTTGCCTTGAGGGTAGTAGGGCGAAGAGAAGTGGTGAGTTATGCCATACGTGTTGCACAACTTAACCATCCGCTCGTTCTTGAATGAGGTACCATTATCAGACACAAGGTCTCGTGGAACTCCAAATTGAGCCAAGATATTCCTCCGGATGAAAGCCACCACATATTGCCCCAGCACGTTGGTTAGGGATATGGCTTCCACCCACTTGGAGAAATACTCTGTGGCTGCTAAAATAAATCGATGCCCAATCGAAGCTTTTGGAAATATTGGGCCTACGATGTCAAACGCCCACATGGTAAATGGCCAAGGGCTGACCACGGAATGCAATGCAGATGAAGGGATATGAATGGCGTGCCCATGCACTTGACGTGGATGACACTTCCTAACATGATCGTGACAATCCTTTTTCAGGGTGGACCAAAAATAGCCCCCTCTAAGTATTTTCATTGCCATCATGTTGGTGTAGACAAGGAAAATCTTCGACTCCGGGTTCTTAGGCCTGGAACGAATCTTTTCGCAATCTACGTTCTCTTTTAGGGCGTGCCAGCTAGCTTACTCAAACTAGCGAAGTAAGTTTTGAAAATATCTGACTTTTGAAAGGCGATTGTAGGCAAGCGGGATCTTTTCGTCGCAGACCTTCTTGCACCGACACGCAAGGGTCAGTCTGTACGCTTAGAGACTTCTTTTGAAACAAGTTAAACTCAAAAATTGATTTTTGAATAAACAGGTGTTTTGAAAATCTTGGAAATCATGCACTTGGCGAGTTTTTGCTTTTACTGGGTTTGGGCGACCCTAAGTCTTTCAATTTTAATCACTTGGGCTTGTTTTGCACGTTTTGTTCGGGTTTGTTCGATGCAGGTATGCACTCTAGCTTCGAGTATGGCGAGTATGCAATGCAACTCACACAACTTGAATGTAAAACCCGAAATTTAAAGACTTAGCAGAAGGGAAAACCCAAATTGAATGCAACTCATACGACTTGAATGTAAATTGCAGAAATTTAAATATATCTATATCTTAAGAGCGGAAAGGCTCAATGTATGCATGGGTGTTGTGTATAAATTGAAATGCGACACACGCAACTGAACCGTAAAACGAAGCAGAAGGGAGATATAGATATATATAAGAGCGAGAAGGCTCAATGTGAGTGAGTGCTTTGAGTGTATAAATTGAAAGCCAACTCACGCAACTTAAATTTAAAACCCAACTGAAAGGGAAATACGTATATATACGTAAGATAGGAAAGGCTCAATGTGAGTGAGTGCTTTGAGTGTATAAAATGAAAGACACTCACACGACATGAACCTTAAAACCCAGCTGAATGTATATAAATAGGGCTATATCCTATGGGTTGTTGAGGCCCGTTTGTGTGCAAAAGTGTGCAGATAAGAGCAGAAAGGCTCGAGTGTATGTGTGTGTGTTTTGCACATATATTACATCCGGGGGGAGACGATGCTCCGTTATTACAACCCCATATGACAAATTGAATTGAATATAAAGGGATTTGATATATATCGAAATCAACTTACACTTTCCAACCTTTTGAGTTAGGATCGTACAAGGGGCGAATCCGCCTTCTTCTTATGGAGTCTGGGGCACGTGGGAGCGAAGCCGGAGAGCTTGAGAGCTTGGAGAGACTTGGAGTTCCGGGAGCTGCAAGCTACAATGGGTTTGGGACTAGTTGGGGCTGGTTTGGGCAAGGTAAGACTCGAGCCACCTTGGCTCGAGTTATAGGGTTTTTGTGTGGGATTCGGCCAACCTTTGGCCTTGGGTTTAGGTATGGTTTTTGACTTGGGATTAGGCCAGCACTTTGGCCTTGGTTTTGGTCTTGTGAAACTCGAGCCAAGGTGGCTCGAGTAGGAGTGACTTGCTCTAGGGTTCGGCCAACATTCGGCCTTAGGTTTTGCTTGTGTGACTCGAGCCCAAGGTGGCTTGAGTGAACTTGGTTTAGGGTAGAGTCAATCCGGCCAGCCTTTGGCCTTGGGTTTGGTATAGGATAGACTTGGTATTAGGCATGACTCGAGCCAAGGTGGCTCGAGTGATGGGATTTGGTTTAGATCTTGTGAAACTCGAGCCAAGGTGGCTCGAGTAGGGGGGGTTTAGGATAGAGTTTGGGCTAGGTTCTAGGCGAGGGCCAAGGTTAGCTTAGGGGAGGAAAAAGGCTCGAGCCAAGGTGGTTTGAGCTAGGTAGTTTCAAAGGGAAGTTCGGCCAGCACTTGGCCGAACTTTAGGTGGTTTAGGGAGGTTGTTTAGGGT
Organism: Brasenia schreberi; assembly: GCA_036023115.1. NCBI lineage: Eukaryota > Viridiplantae > Streptophyta > Magnoliopsida > Nymphaeales > Cabombaceae > Brasenia > Brasenia schreberi. Next base: position 16,040,227 of record JAYKKT010000078.1, on the reverse strand, counting down.
GGTGTTTAGGTGGTGGTCTTAGGTAGGAGACTTGGTGAAAAACGGCCAGCACTTGGCTGGTTTGGTGGTGGTTTTAGGGGCAAGTTTGGCTAGGATGGGTGGTCTAGAGAGGTTAGGGAAGAGGGGTTAGGTTAGGGCTTAGGGGACCTACCTTGGTTGCAACACCGCTCCAAGCCGCCGCTCAAGCCGCCAAGCTCCACCACGCCATGCTCCCAGCCAAAGTAGGGGACGTTCCTTGGTTGGTGCAGCTTCCTCAAGTCCCTTGGCCAACAAGGTTTCATGTAAAAAAAATAAAACTTGAAAAGGGGAAAGTCAAGCCACTATTCTTGACTTGCTTCCCTCTCTCTCTCTTTCTCTCTCCACTCACCAAGCTTTCACGTGAAAGCCTCTCCCCTTTGAGCTTCACATCCCATTTTTTTTCAAGCCCAGCACCTCTATTTATAGAGGTTTTAAGTGGGTCTTGGATATTGGGTCTTGGATTTGGGATTGGCTATCCAGATCCAATCCAAACTCTATGTGGATCTGGATCGCGGATCTCAGATATTTTTGAGATCCAGATCCAGTCCAAATATTTATTTGGGTTTGGATCTCGGATCTCGAATCTCGGATATTTTGAGATCCAGATCCAATCCAAACACAATTTGGATCTGGATCTGGATATTTTTGGATCCAAACCCAATCCAGACTTTTCTTCTGCTCCTTGGTTTTCTGGTCCTTTTTGGTGCTTTTCACTGTCGGTTTCGAGCGGGCTTCGATTCATCAGACGCCCAACTCTGGCCTGGGTCTTCCCCAAGTCTTTCTTCCAACCGGTGTTCTACTTTTCAGGACTTTTTCGGCGTTCGTTTCGGTCAACCGTTTTGGTTTTTGGCCGCTTCCTGGTTATATCGAACTCATATTGCCGCACGGATTCCGTTCTTCATTCTGACAGGACGTGTCTCGGACTTCTGTCGACTTCCTTAGGTATTGGGCTTCTTTCTGCATTTTGGAGCTGCTTTATGCTTTTTCTTTCACCCAAATTATATTTTTACCCTTCTATCGAGCTTTTCTCCAAACGGGCTCTTTTTTCTTCCGTTTTTGAATAGGGGGTGGCTTTTGAGACTCTAGGCTCGAATCCTCTTCTTGCCTGGGCTTTTCTTTTGCCTTTTGTGCCTGTTTTCATATTTTAAAACAAGTTGTCGTTTTGGCTCAAATGAGCTTTTTGTGTTTTTGAGAGTTTTTGATTTTTGGAAGATTCGGGGTGTTTATAGTTGGCATTAACATGACCTCCACATTCTCCATCGTGGAATTCATGCATCACTATCCTAGCCTCCTCTAGGCCGATACACCTAAGCAGAATGCTGGTAAAACTCTTTTTGTATAAAACCCCACCCAGAATGGTGTATCGGGTCGAAATCTTACGAATGAATGCCTTATCTTTGGATGTGGCATCCTTGGCGAATCCCCCATTTTCTAGAAATTGTTTTATGTCATAAAACCAGGGTTTTTCAATAGACTCTGGGTTATTTTGGCAAATGTCCAAGTCGTGTGTGGATGGGTTGGGCGCATGCCATATTTCTAAAGATCGGATCCCTGAAATGGGATCGACCTTTAGGGCTGAACCCAAGGAGGAGAGGGCATCGGCGATGCCATTGTCCTCTCTTCCTACGTGTGTGAGTTTACACGATTGGAAGGATTGGACCAATCGAGTGGCCAACTCGTGATATGGAAGTAGTTTATCATTACGTACTTGCCAAATTTTCAAAACCTGGTTTATGACAAGGAGCGAATCTCCAAAGACCTCGATGCATGATGCCCCTAGAGTTTTCGAAATCCTTAAGCCTTGTATGAGTGCTTCATACTCAACTACGTTGTTGGAACATTCGAAATCTAGGCGGATTGCTATAGGAATCTCGCCCTTTTCTGGGGAGATGAGGATGACCCCAGCACCAGCCCCTCGTTGGTTTCGTGCCCCATCGAAGTGCATTTTCCACACCTGGTTTTCAAAATCGTTTGCCAAAATGTGATTTTGGAAATGGTTTTGCAATATGCCTTCATCAGGCATTTCTGCAAGTGTGGGATATGCGTCCTCTAAGGGGAACTCAGCCACGTAATCTGCTAGGGCTTGCCCCTTAATGGAGATCTGGTGATGGTATTTCAGGTCATACTCCATTAAAAGGAGTTGCCATTTGCCCAATCTACCCGTGAGAATGGGTTTTTCGAACAAGTGCTTGATTGGATCAAGCTTGGACACTATCCAGATCTCATGATCTAGGAAATAGTGTCTGAATTTCTGGCAGGCCCAGACTTGGGCCAAGCACGTCTTCTCCATGGCTTGATAATTTCGTTCATAAGCCAAGAGAGTTTTCGAAATATAGTAGATGGCATACTCCTTATGGGTGTCATCCTCATATTGAGCCAACAGGGCTCCTAAAGCATTCGCACGCACGGAGATGTAAAGTAAAAGCGGTTTTCCTTGCTTTGGAGGATTCAAAACCGGGGGATTAACCAAGTATGCCTTTAGTCTCTCGAAGGACCTTTGGCATTTGTCATCCCATAAGAATTTCATGCCCTTCCCCAACAGCTTTTTGAAGGGTTCGCATCTAGTTGCCAGATTCGATATGAATCGGCGAACGGATTGTAAACGACCTTGGAGGCTACGGATTTGAGTGATATTGGAGGGTGGAGCCATGTCTATGATGGCTCGACACTTAGAGGGGTCGACTTTTATACCCCTTTGGCTCACCATAAAGCCCAGAAGCTTCCCTGATTATACCCCGAATACACATTTTTGAGGGTTTAGCTTTACTTTGTAAAGCCTAAGCCTTTCGAAAATCTTTTGCAAACATTCGATATGGGTGCATCGGGTTTTGGATTTCGCCAAGAGATCATCTACATACACCTCTATGAGCTCATGAATTTGATCATGGAAGATCGTGGTCATGGCTCATTAGTATGTTGCGCCGGCATTTTTCAAACCAAAGGGCATGACTATATAGCAGTATGTGCCCCATGGGGTTGTGAAGGCGGTCTTACCCTGATCTCGTGGACTTAGTTTAATTTGATTATAGCCTGAATAGCCATCCATAAACGAAAACATTTCATGATTTGCAGTACTATCGACTATCAAATCTATGTTTGGTAAAGGATAATTATCCTTTGGGGTGGCTTTATTCAGGTTTCTGAAATCGATGCATATTCGAATTTTCCCATTGGTTTTTCGAACTACTACGATGTTTGACAACCAATCAGAATACGCAATGGGTTTTAAAAATCCGGCTTTTAACAGATCTTCTAAACCCTCTTTGACTTGCGTGTGTACATTCGGGTGTATTTTCCTAAGCTTCTGCTTTATGGGTTTTACATCCGCATCTAAGGGGAGACGATGCTCGACAATGCTGGGATCTATGTCCGGCATGTCTTCATACGTCCATGCAAACACATCTAAATAGGTTTTTAGAAATGCAATGAATGCTAATCTTTCAGGTTCATGCAAACATGCACCTATTTTGATGGATTTGGGATTGGAATCATCCCCTAGGTTCACTTCTATGAAATCTCCTCCTACTGATTGGGAAGGTTTTTCAAAATCGAGAATTTTATGAAATTCTGGGAGCTCAGAAGTGGGATCTTCCTCAAGGGGATCCACTTCTGGGCTTTGATCATTCTCGTGGGTTATAGACCCGAGGGAATTTGATGCATGGTTTTCAAAAATACCTGGTTTTGTAGTCGAATTTTCAAGTGATTTTAAAATTTTTGGTCTGGCTATGCAAACGACGTTTCTTTCGAAATCCTTTTCTTTTGCCAAAGTCCTACCAGGAGCAGCTATATACAAAATTTTTTGCTATTTTCCAAATTTTTTGATTTTTTTGCGTTTTTGTAAAACAACAACTTTAGGAACTATACAAAGCACTCTATTTTCGAGTTTTTGTTTTTCCATTGTTTTTGGCTTTTCTTCTTTTTCGATTTTTTTGATTTTAAGTTTTCCAAATGTTTTTGTATTTTTATAAAAGGGATCTTCCGTCATACCTACAAAGGGAAAACACTACGGATTAGACTCGGAATAGGAGATCTAAATCGTAGGTCTCTTCTAAGGCAGGTTCGAGGGCACCCTTGACCTAGGTGGTTACAGGGGGTGGCTCTGGCAGTATTCTGGGAGTATAGCCGATCCCATATCGGCTTGGATTGGCCCTAGGAAGGATGGGCTTTAGGAGACCTTGGTTTTGTGCCCCTAGACTCTTGTAGGGCATATAGCCCATGTTCAACAACATGTTCCACGACTTTTTATTTTTTGAAAAGTTTTGGTACAGGTCATGGTACTGGAACTTGCTGTCGTCCATATTGTGCTCATACGGCTTTTTGTCCAGGGGCTTTGGAAATAGGGAACGCTTGGGTTTTCCTAGAAGAGTTAGAATCGGGAGGGGGCCTGCTTTGGGCGGCCCCTTTACACATACAACCTTCCTAGGGTTGTTTAACACGAGCCTTGGCGGCTCAATCACAATTCGCCCCAAGTTAGCCTCATGGGCTTGGGAGCTCGATAAACAAGGGGAGTTTATGATCCCCTGAAGCTGTGGGTGACTCTCACCTAGGATCACTACGACCTGGTCCCTAAAAGGGATCTTGACACACCTGTGGAAGGTGGATGGCACAGCGCACAAGCTGTGTATCCAAGGTCTTCCCAGTAGCAGGTTATAATGGGGGTGGATGTCCAAGACATGGAACACCCCCGTGTGTGTGATCCCTCCCGTTTCCATTGGGAGTTCGATTGATCCTAACGGCCTAGACGCATTTCCATCGTATCTAGTAATAACGATGGGGCTTGGGTTTACTGAAGTCAAGGTGACTCCGATTTGATACGCCACATGAAGTGGAAGGATGTTGAGCCCTCCTCCCCCATCGACTAGGCACCTGTCCAGAGAGTGGTTATTCAGAACCACCTCGATATGCAGGGCTTGGTTGTGGGACTCGTAGGGTCTATCTACATCATCTTCCGAGAAAGTGATGGGTGATTTTGCTCCTAATAAAGCCACTTGGGCAAACAGGGATTCTGGACTTATGTTCGAATCAACCTTGGCCCTTTCTAGAATTTTCTCTAGCACGAGTCTATGCCTAGGCGAGGTTTGTATAAGCTCGAGGATAGACATGTGGATAGGAATCTTTGAAAGGTGGTTTTCGAAGTCATAAGTATTTAGGATAACTTTATCCTTGTCTGCTTTTGGCAGAACACTAGGGATACATGCTTTTGTGGGGCCAGGCACACTGACCACCTTTTTAGCACCTTGTAGGTGCGGGGGTTGATAGATCCTCCCGGATCTAGTCACTTCCCCCACGACCAGCCTAGGGTTCATGCTAAATTTGGCTCTAAGGATGAGTTGAGGAGAACCTTGAAGTTTCAAAACTGGTTTTGCAGGGGATTCCACTTTTGGTGGTCCCCGAATGACGACTTGGGCGGGCTTCTTATTCAGTACAAGAATGGGCGCACAAGTGGGTCGACCAGACTCTGGCTTTTGCGCTAGTTCCTTAGAAAAGGTGAGGGTACATACCTCCTTTCCTTTCTGTAGACGCGCGAAAATCCCCGCCTCTTCGCCTCTTTCGTGGCTTGGAGTGGATCTTATCGTGCGTCTAAGGCCTATGTATATAAATAGGGCGTGCCAGCTAGCTTACTCAAGCTAGCGAAGATATATTTAACACTGACTTCTGAACGTGGCGACTGTGAGCAAGTGAGCTCTTGTCGTCGCAGACTTTCTTGCACCGATGCGCAAGGGTCAGTCTGTACGCTTTTGCAAAAAATCGAGTTTTGGGGAGAAAGTCCACGAAGCGGTTCGAGGTGTCTATTTCGGGTCTTTAATATGCGATTTCATATTTTAGATCACGTGGATTTGCACGTGCCTAAGTCTTTTCTTTTATCCCTTTTTGGGTCGCCTAGTTTGTGTGTTATGAACACTCCACTACATGGGCGAATTCGAGCGGGGCTTGCTTTGATGCAATATGCGTCCTACCTCGTGGTATGGCGTAGATGCAATGCAAACTCACGCTACTCCAAAGGGAAAACCCGAAATGTAAAGACAATACTGAAGGGAAATAACAGAAGGGAAATAACCGAAGGGAAATAACCGAAGGGAAATAACCGAAGGGAGATATGTATATATTTTATGTATATGAGCCCTTACTCGGGTCTTGCAAATAAGAGCGAAGGCTCAATGTGGGTGCGTGCTTGAATTGAAAGACTTACTCACACGACATGAAATTAAACCCAAATATAAATTGCAGTATGGCCTTGACTAAGGTCTTGGGAGTAAGAGCGAAGGCTCAATGTGTGTGAAAGTGCTTGAATTGAAGTACTACACACACGACATAAATGAAACCCAAATATAACTGCAATAAGGCCTTTACTAAGGTCTTGGGAGTAAGAGCGAAGGCTCAATGTGTGTGAAAGTGCTTGAATTGAAAGACTTACTCACACGACATGAAATGAAACCCAAATAGTATAGGTCGGCCCTTACTTGGGTCTTTCAAATAAGAGCGAAAGCTCAATGTGTGTGAGAGTGCTTGAATTGAAAGACTTACTCACACGACAAGAAATGAAACCCAAATAGTATAGGTCGGCCCTTACTTGGGTCTTTCAAATAAGAGCGAAAGCTCAATGTGTGTGAGAGTGCTTGAATTGAAAGACAACGCACCCAACTTAAACAAAACCCTTCGAAAATGAAATATATATGTACACTTATATATTAGGGGCTGATTAGGCCCGTGTGTGTTCAAAATTGTGCACGACTAAGAGAGTGCACGTGTGTGGTTGTGCCAAGCCACGTTATTACAAGCGGGGGGAGACTATGCTCCGTTATTACAACCCCGTATCAAATTGAATTTCAAGCAAGTGTACGACTAAAGACCGAGTTTAGACACTTACGGGTAGCTGGTCCGTAGAGGTCTTGCTTGAGCGTGGCCTTGGCTTTGGGCTGCAAACGGGAGCTCCGCGAAGGTAGGTGATCAAGGGTGCTGGCCGGCTGCAAATGGGGCGCGGGATAGACGCCTCGAAGGGGGCCGGTGGCAAGTAGGTGGCGCCTCCAAGTAGGGAGTTTAGAGTGGCTGAACAAGTGGGTATCAGGATCACTAGGGAAGTTGGGTACTTAGGGAAACTGGACCTAAAAGGTGAGCTAGTGGGAAGGCCAAATAGGACACCTAGGGGGGTTGGCCGAATGGGAGATGGTGGCTAAGTAGTGGCCAGCAACTTGGGTTATCCTAGGTTCGGCTAGGTTTAGGTGGTGGCGGCAAAGGGGCTGAGCTGAAGGGAGGATGGGTGGCTAAGAGTGGAGAGGTGGTAGAGAAGGGGGCTAGGTAAGGTGCAAGGTACTTACCGAATGGGGAGAAGTGGCGGATGGAGTGGGAAAGTGGCGGGCAGGTGGCTGTCGGCTGGTTCAGTTTGGGGAAGATGATGGCGTCCGGCTGAGGGGTAGTGGTGGTGGACGGAAGAGGGAAGGTGGCGGAGCAGGTGGCGGCTGATGGAGCAGCTGGAGCAGGCCAAGATGGGGAGTTGTCCCGGCTGGGTGAGAGAATTGAGAAGGAGAGGGCCCGGCTGGGTGAGGTAGAGTGGTTCCCACTTAGAAAACCCGCCCACAATGAGGGGGGTTTAAATAGGGGATGGGTAGGTCGGTTAGGGCTGGGCTGTGGGTAGTGGTTAGGTGGTTTAGGTAGGGTGGTATGTAGATAAGGTGGGCTGGATGGGGTTGGGCCAGATATTTTAAAACTAGGTGTTTGGATAAATCGTGGGCTAAGGGTGGTTTAGGGGTTTAGGGCTAGGTTAGGTGGTTGGGTTTTAGGGTGAGGTTTAGTGAGCTAGGTTAGGTGATTAGGCTAGGTTTAGGCTAGGATTAGGGAAATTAATCTAGGTTTAGGGAAGGATTAGGGAAGTGGGTTAGGTGATTAGGCTGGGATTAGGCCGGGATTAGGGAATTGGGTTAGGTGATTAGGCTCAGATTAGGGGTGGATTAGGGGTTTGGGTTAGGTTTAGGCATTTTGGGCTAGGTTTAGGTGAAGGAGCTCCCTTAGCATGGCCCATAGACCTTGATCACCCCATGTTGGTGCAGCCCTAGGTTAGGTTTTAGCTAATTACAAGCTTAAACCCACTCAATTAGGCTAACCCACATGATTAACCCAAACTTGACACACAAGTCAAGCTTAATACAACACTCTTGATATTTTTCATCCCCACTCTCTCTCATGCCCAATATCCCACGTGAAACTCAAGTGGGCCCCACCTCCATTTATGAGAAGGTGATGTGGGCCATGGATATGGATATTGGATTGGATCTCTGGATCCAAATCCAAATCCAAGTCCACATGTGGGTTTGGATTGGGATCTGGATATATATGGTCCAGATCCAATCCAAACTGAATTTTGACTCCTTCAAGCTGGGTTCGAAACGGACGATTTGTGCGGGGCCTGACAGCATCAGTACTCCGTCTGCGTTGGGTCTTCGCCAACATAGTCGTCCGCCTCCGTTTCTGCCTTCCGGAGGTGACTTCAAATGCTATTTTAATAAGAACAGGGTCTTGGACGTTCGAGATCCTGGGGTGTGAATCAGATACAAGAGTTGTTGCGCCGGGCTCGACAGGTGCTCCGGTTCCGGGCTCTTCTTAACTCTCCTGGTCCTGTCTTGATCAGGCCAAGCCACTTTGGGGTTTCAAAACATGTTTTAAAAGGGTTTTCAAAAGCCATATCATATGTTTTTGAAAGATGTAGTTTAAAACAGATATACAGGGTTGTCTGGAAGGCTCTTGGGTTTCCAGACTCAAAATAGCCCTTTGGGGCTGCTTTTACAAAACCAGATGAATTTGAGAAATTCGTGGGATTTCGGGGTGTTTACACTTTCTCACTGCCACTGGCGTATTTGGGAAAGGGTTCTTTGAAGATAGCTTGAGGTGGCTCAGGTTCTACAGTGACCTGGAGCCGGCCCTCCGCTATCAAGTTCTCAATTTTATTTAAAAGGGAGAAACAGCGTTTGGTATCATGGCCTTTGAGCCGATGATACTTACAAAATTGGTTTAAATACCCTCCCTTGGAAGTGACTCCTTCGGGGATTTCAAGGAGTTCTATCATGCCTTGGGCAAGTAGGAGGTCTAGGACCTCCGACAGAGGTTGCCCCAACGATGTATACTCCCGTTTTTCAACCGGTTTTTGAAAGGTTCGCTCCCTTTTATTTTCTAGTTTTTCAAAATTTTTGGAAGTACCTGCCACGCCTGGATTCACCCGGACATTGGCGATTTTATGGGGCTTTGCCCCTTTGTCCATCGTGGGAAGCCCGCAAGTGATGGGCTTCTCCAAGCGGGTTTTAGAAACGGCACTTCCTTTCCATAAGTGATTGTATGTCCCTTTTCTTAAGTTGGTTTCGAAAATGGATGCCTTTTTGATCAACTTATGGAAAGTTGAGATCTCATGGAAGGGTTTTTAACTCGCTTTTAAAGTTATCCAGGATGAGCATGAATACCTTCGGATATGGGCTCTCGCACTTGGCCCAAAAGTGACCTCCATCTTATAATGAAGGCATGTACGTCTTCGTTCATGCCTTGCTTTATATCCCTTAAGGTATTCAGAGTCGGCATGACTTCTACGTTGTGTGCAAATCTTTGCATGAAGCAGTTCGCTAACTCTTCAAAAGTAGCAAACTGGCTTAAGTCGTAGGAAGCCAGCCATTTGGCAGCTGTGCCTTTAAGGGATAAAGGGAACCAATACACCCATTTCATCGAGTCCTTTTTCTTCTTATGGGCTCGACGCGAGAAAAGTTGCAAGTGAGACCTAGGGTCTCCCATGCCACCATACAGATGGAAATTCGGTATTTCATCGTCACTGTCTGTTTCGTAATCCATAGGAAGGAAATCAGACAGGGCATAACTTCTTTTCTCTTTATTCTGCCCTTTCAGCAACTGCCGAAGGGAAATAACCGAAGGGAAATGACTTGTAATGTAAATGCCGAAGGGAAATGCCAAAGGCGACTCACTAGGCCAAAGCCAAGCAAGTTGAACATGAACCAGCTACACGTAAGTGCCTAACTCAGTCCTTTATATGAACTTGCTTACATTTAATTAAATTTGATACGGGGTTGTAATAATGGAGCGTTGTCTCCCCCCGGTTGTAATAATGTGGTTTGGCACATCAACACACACGTGCACTTGAGCCATTCCGCTCTTAGCTGCACATCATTTTGGCACACACACGGGCCTTAACAGCCGCTAAGATATAGTTATGCTTATATATATTCAGTTGCGTGGGTTTTAACTTAAGTCGTGGGTGTTTTCTTTCAATTCTACACTCACACACATTGAGCTTTCACTCTTACTCCCAAGACCCTAGTAAGGGCCATATTGCAATTTCATTTGAGTGTTTTAATTCAAGTTGTGTGCATGGTCTTTCAATTCCACACTCACACACATTGAGCTTTCACTCTTACTCCCAAGGCGCTAGTAAGGGCCATATTGCAATTTCATTTGGGTGTTTTAATTCAAGTTGTGTGCGTGGTCTTTCAATTCCACACTCACACACATTGAGCTTTCGCTCTTACTCCCAAGACCCTAGTAAGGGCCATATTGCAATTTTATTTGGGTTTTACATTACAAGTCATGTGAGTTGTCTTTACATATACACACAACACCCACGCACACGTTGGCGACCTTCAGGCCCATATATATTATAAGTATTCCCCTTCCGCTATGTCTTTAAGATTTGGGTTTTAAGGTTCAGCTGTGTGAGTAGTCTTTCTGTATATACACGACACACACTTGCACAATTGAGCCTTTCCGCTCTTAAGATATAGCCATATTTCCCTTTTGCAATTTCCCTTTTGCAATTTACATTACGTCATTTCCCTTCAGCATTGTCTTTCAATTCGGGTCTTCCCTTTGGAGTTGTGTGAGTTTGCCTTGCATATTCACCACACCACGAGTTAGGATGCATATTGCATCAAGGCAAGCCCCACACTCCCGTGCAAAAATCGCCCAACTTGGGTCACTTGCGCACACACCTAGTTGGCCCTAAAAAGCATAAAAAGAAAGACATAGGCACGTGCGAAATCCCACGTGAAATAAAACTTGCAAACATACAAACAAAGCCCAAACACTTCGGGTATTTTCAAAGAGGTTTGTTTTAAAAGACTTTGCCAATCGTACAGACTGACCCTTGCACATCGGTACAGACTGACCCTTGACTTGTAGAAAGATTGGGGATTTTTAGAAATAAGTTTAACCCATAGTGTGTGCATAAGCATCATGCATTACACTTTTGAAATCATTCATATGCATCGAGTCTAGACATCATCCTAGAACTCGAATTTAGGGTTTTAAAAAACCAAAGGGGCAACAAGAGTTGACCCCCTAAGTATCGAGCCTTCATAGGCAGGTCTCCATACGAATCAAATCCAACACCTTCAAGGGGAGTTTCAAAAAGAAATGAGAATCTCGAAAAAGGGTTAGCATTTCACAAAAGCCTTTTCAAAATGTTTTCATAAAAACCTCCCAAGCATTGCAATTCATGCATTGTGTGCTTGATTCGATCAAAATGAAGATGATATTCATACAAAATATGAAAGGAATCACCAAGCCAAAAGAGAAATCATGCTTGGCCTTGCTGTAGGCCTCCAAATTTGAGACATCATCTCCCATGTCATGGAAAAGGAATGATGTTCATTGAAGCACTCATTTGAAAAACCTATCTTAAACAGATTGGCAAAATAAATGGCAGCCCCTTTTTCAATGGAGTATGAGTTTCAAACTCAAGAACTCCATCAAGGGACAAGCCCTGCATCGTGCGGCTGAAGTGCCTCTTTGAGACACATTCCCCATACTTGATCAAATGCCCCATGAAGGCATGAATGAATTCCAAAAACCATGCTTGACCAAAACCAAGTATGGGAAACATATTTCGATAAAAAGGGCTGGTATAAAACCATCTTCATATAGAAAGGGAGGATTTCCCAAAGTTGCTTTCTCAAAAGGGATCAAAATTTTGAAAATTTAACCCTACATACGACTTTGAAAAGAAAGATTCTCAAACTTCAGGTTTATATGAAAACCTCGATTGTGTTAGGATAAGAACATGAATCTCACGATGAAATATGGAGACCATGTCAAAATCAAAACGTGATGGCCATAACGATCACTGAGGGCTGGTTATGTTTCCCATCCTTGAGCAAAAAAAAAAAATCATGATCATGTTAGAAAAACCATGGAAACGCATGGACATGAACATACCATTGTCCATCCAAAATCCTTTTGAAAAACCATGGCCCTTCACCGTGTGGCCGGGTAAAATCATGCATCCCCATCAAGCTAGGGGCATTTTTAAAATACAGCCCCTAGACACCTTCCATGGAGAACCAATTTTGAAAATGTATCTCCTTCATGACTTGTGAAGTAAATTTCATGTGTTCACCACTGCATAAAAGCATGCATTTCCATTTTGAGTCACATGGAGTGCATAGCATGCATCATATTCATATCATATCACCCCAAACAAAGCTCAAAAAGGTGGCAACTCGAGTAGGAATGTCCCCATATCTTCAAAAGGGCAACAAAAATCGAAACTTGTTGATATTGTGGGTAGAAATTAGCAAAACCCCAAAAATGCCCGAATATTCAAAAGGGTTTATGTTAAATTCTTTTTCAAAAAGATTTGTAAAAATCGAACTCCCTTGAAACTTCTTGAGAGAAGGATCGAAGTTGATCGTATAACCCTGAATGGAGGAATTTATACTTTATGAAAAGTAGAGTCTTCCAAAAACAAATTGGCAACATTTCAAAAATCCCTGGCTTACAAGTGTAAACACCCCAAAATCCCACGATTTTCTCAAATATGCCTGGTTTCACAAAAGCAGCCTCAAAGGGCTATTTTTAGTCTGGAAATCCAGGAGCCTTCCAAACAACCCTGTACATACTTTGAACCTGTATATACATTTTAAAACTTTATACATATAGTTTTAGGACTTTAAAAAGGTGTTTTAAAACCCCGAAAGCTGCCTGGCCTGACAAAAGCAGGACCAAAAAGGCAAAGGAGAGCCCGGACCCGAAGCATACTTCAAGCCCGGCACATCAACTCTCATATCAAAATCATCCCCAGATTCTCAAACATCCAAGCCCCAGATATCAGAAATTTGCTCGAAATGAACTCCTGAAGGTGAGAAGAAGAGCGAACGACAATGTTGGCGAAGACCCAACGCAAGATAGAGTATTGATGAACTCAGGCCCCACACAAAATGTCCGATTCGAAACGCCATGAAGGAATCAAAAAATTAGATTTTGGTCGGATCTGGACCATATATATCTAGATCCAAACCCAACGTGTATTTGGGAAAGAGATTTTGGTAGGGATTTCCCTTTGTTTTGGCCAAGTTTTCCTTTTGGAAGGAGAAGAGAAGAGGGAGGACTTATCCCAAGGTCATACTCGATCCATTCCAGGTCGGCCTATTTAGAAATAGCATGTACTACTTGCAAGTATCTTGCTATATTGAACTAGGCCTTTCTTTGTAAGAACAAGGATTTTCAAATGTAACCACGCATTTGGAAATCTCCACTTTTTCACAAAATGTCGATTCTCTCATTCAGGGTCACACAACTCACCTTTAATCCGTGGTTTCGAAGTTTCAAAGCAGATTTCCCTAAAATATTTTTGCAAAATGGGAATTTAACTCGGACCCTATACATGATATTTTTTCAAATACTGAATATTGATAGGATATGTTAAATTCCTACCTTCGACATCGGTTAACCAATAAGAATTGTTCGTGGTGGTTCCACGCACGATGTAAGGGCCATCCCATTTGGGCCGCCACTTTCCAAGTGGATGTGGGCCACGATGGTGGATGATTTTCAAAACAAGCTCTCCCACTTCGAAGTGGCGAGGTTTCATATGTTTCTCGTAGTGTCGGGCGATCCTTTGTCGGTATGCGTGAGCATGATCCATAGCAAGGAGTCGCCTCTCATCTAACAGATCTAGTTTGGCCATCCTAACTGTAGACGTAGGAAAATCCCCGCCTCCCCTTTGGCTTCTCAGGGCCTGGAGTGGATCCTCTCGTGTGTCTAAGGCCTATTTGTATAAACAGGGCGTGCCAGCTAGCTTACCTAAGCTAGCGGAGATATATTTTAATCTGACTTCTAACGGGGCGACTGTGAGTAAGTGAGCTCTTGTCGTCGCAGACCTTCTTGCACCGATGCACAAGGGTCAGTCTGTACGCTTTAAAAATCGAGTTTATGGTAGAAAAAGCCTATGAAAGCGGTTCGAGGTGTTTGATTCGGGTCTTTTTAATGTGATTACAGATTTTAGATCATGTGGATTTGCACGTGCCTAAGTCTTTCTTTTTATCCCTTTATGGGCCACCTATGTGTGTGTTATGAACACTCCACTACATGGGGCAAATTTGAGCAGGAGTATGGGGCTTGCTTTGATGCAATATGCGTCCTACCTCATGGTATGGCGTAGATGCAATGCAAACTCATGCTACTCCAAAGGGAAAACCCGAATGTAAAGACAATGCCGAAGGGAAATGACTTGTAATGTAAATGCCAAAGGGAGATATGTATATAAGGTATATATGGGCCCTTACTCGGGTCTTGCAAATAAGAGCGAAGGCTCAATGTGGGTGCATGCTTGAATTGAAAGACTTACACACACGACGTGAAATAACACCCAAATATAACTTGCAATATGGCCTTAACTAAGGTCTTGGGAATAAGAGCGAAAGCTCAATGTGTGTGAGTGCTTGAATTGAAGTACTACGCACACAACATGAAATTAAACCCAAATAGTATAACATGGCCCTCACTTGGGTCTTACAAATAAGAGCGAAGGCTCAATGTGTGTGAGTGCTTGAATTGAAAGACTTACACACACGACATGAAATGAAACCCAAATAGTATAGCACGGCCCTTACTTGGGTCTTACAAATAAGAGCGAAGGCTCAATGTGTGTGAGTGCTTGAATTGAAAGACTTACACACACGACATGAAATGAAACCCAAATAGTATAGCACGGCCCTTACTTGGGTCTTTCAAATAAGAGCGAAGGCTCAATGTGTGTGAGTGCTTGAATTGAAAGACTTACACAGACGACATGAAATGAAACCCAAATAGTATAGCATGGCCCTTACTTGGGTCTTTCAAATAAGAGCGAAGGCTCAATGTGTGTGAGTGCTTGAATTGAAAGACAACACACCCAACTTAAGTAAAACCCTACGCAAGTTAAAGTATATATATATATATTTATATCTTAGGGGCTGATTAGGCCCGTGTGTGTTCAAAATCGTGCACGACTAAGAGAGTGCACGTGTGTGTGGGTGTGCCAAGCCACGTTATTACAAGCGGGGGGAGACTATGCTCCGTTATTACAACCCCGTATCAAATTGAATTTAAGCAAGTTTACAACTAAGGACCGAGTTAGGCACTTACTTATAGCTGGTTCGAAGATGCCTTGCTTGAGCGTGGGCTTGGCCTTCGCCTTGGGCTGCAAGAGGGAGCTCCGCGGAGTTGAACGGGAAGAGTGGCTGCTGGCCGGCTGGAAATGGGGCGCGGGAGGGGCGCCTTGAAGAAGGTCGGCTACTAGGAATGGGCTGGCTTTGTGTGTTGGGCTAAAGTGACTAAGTAGGGTCACTAGGGGAGGGTGTAGTGTTAGGAAGTATGGCACTAAGGTGGAGCCTAAGGGAGTGTCTAAGGGAATGCCTAGGGGAAGTATGTGGCTGGCGGGTGGCTGGCCGAATGGGTATGGGACAGTCGATTGGAGTGGCCGACAAAGGGGGACTTGGTGGTGGCGGGCTGCTAGGGTGGCTAGGCAATGGCGAGGATGGGAAGGAAGCGAGCTAGGGTATGGGGTAAGGTGGTGGTCGGCTGTGGTGAGGTGATATGGGTAGGTCTTAGGGGGTTAAGTGGAGTCGCCGGGTGTAGCTAGGGTGTCTAGGTAATGGCGGGTGGTTGGAGTGGCTGAGGTTTGGCCGAATGGGTAGGATGGAGGGTGGCTGTTGTTAGGGTGATGTAGTGGTGGTGTAGGTGGCTGGGACTGGAGGGGGAGCGAAGAAGAGGTGGAGTGAAGGATGGGGTACTAACCGATGGTGATGGAAGGCGGCGGATGGAAGAGGAGCAGTCGGGCAGGTGTGGTGGATGGTTCGGCCGAAGGCAGTGGTGGCGACAGGTGGTTGGCCAGCTGGGGTGTGGTGGAGCAGGTGGAGCAAGGTGGTGGCTGGCTGTGGTGCAGGTGGAAGACCCGGCTGGGAGTGGCTAGGCTCGGTTGGGCTGGAAAGGGATTAGAGAAGATGGGAAACCCGCCCCTTGGGGGGGGGGGGGTTTATATAGGGCTGGGATAGGTCGGTTGGGGGCTGGTATTAGGATAGTGGTTAGGTGGTTTAGGTAGGGTGGTGTGGTGATAAGGTGGGCTGGTTTTGGGGTAGGGCCAGATATTTTCATACAAAGGGGTTTTGGGTAGATGGTGTGCTAGGTTTAGGTGGGGTGGTTTAGAGGTTTAGGGTTTAGCTAGGTGGGTTGGTTTTGGGGTGAGGTTTAGTGAGGTGGGTTAGGTGATTAGGCTAGGATTAGGTTAGGTTTAGGGAAATTAACCTAGGTTTAGGGAAGGATTAGGGAAGTGGGTTAGGTGATTAGGTTGGGATTAGGCCGGGATTAGGGAAGTGGGTTAGGTGATTAGGCTAGGATTAGGACAAGATTAGGGTAAAAGGCTAGGATTAGGTGTATTTGGTTAGGGTGGGGTTAAGGAGCTCCCTTTGCATGACCCATAGACCTTAATTACATCATGTTGGTGCAGCCCTAGGTTAGGTTTTGGCTAATTACAAGCTTAAACCCACTTTAGTTAGGCTAACCCACATGATTAACCCGAAACTTGACACACAAGTCAAGTTTAATTACAACTCACTCCAATCTTATCCTCCCCCACTCTCTCTCATGCCCATAATCCCACGTGAAATTCAAGTGGGCCCCACCTCCAATTATGAGAAGGTGATGTGGGCCATGGATATGGATATTGGATTGGATCTCTGGATCCAAATCCGAATCCAAGTCCACACATGGGTTTGGATTGGGATCTGAATATATATGGTCCAGATCCGATCCAAACTGAATTCTGACTCCTTCGGGCCGTGTTCGAAACGAACGGTTTGTGCGGGGTCTGACAGCATCAGTACTCCGTCTGCGTTGGGTCTTCGCCAACATGATCGTCCGCCTCTGTTTTCGCCTTCCCGAGACGACTTCAAATGATGTTTTGATGATAACAGGGTCTTGGATGTTCGAGATCCTGGGGGTGGATTCAATATGAGAGTTGTTGTGCCGGGCTCGACATGTGCTCCAATTACGGGCTCTCCTTAGCTTTTCTGGTCTTGTCTGGATTAGGCCAAGCTGCTTTGGGGTTTCAAAACATGTTTTAAAAGGTTTTTAAAGCCATATTATACATTTTTGAAATATGTCAAGTTCAAAACATATGTACAGGGTTGTTTGGAAGGCTCCTGGGTTTCCAAACTCAAAATGGCCCTTTGGGGCTGCTTTTACAAAACCAGGTTGTTTTGAGGAATTCGCGGGATTTCGGGGTGTTTACACTAACATGCTGAAGTGTCTCTAGGGGAAGGTCGAGTGCTATGGACGTATGAAATGAATGCAGACGTGTATGAATGGGGAGAATGGCGTTTGTGCCGAAGACCAACTCAAAGGGTGTGGCATTTGTGGGAGTGCGGATGGAAGTCCTATAAGCCCATAAGGCCTCATCCAGCTTCTCGTGCCATGTTCTACCCTTCTCTAAGGTTTTCTCAACAATGCTGATGAGAGTTTTGTTGGTGGCTTCGGCTTGGCAATTGCCTTGAGGGTAGTAAGGCGACGAGAAGTGATGATTTATGCCATACTTGTTGCACAGCTTGACCATGAGCTCGTTTTTGAATGGGGTGCCATTATCGGACACAAGATCTCTTGGAACTCCAAATCGAGCCAAGATGTTTTTCCTAATGAAAGCCACCACATGTTGCCCCTGGACATTGGTCAGGGAGGTGGCTTCGACCCACTTGGAAAAATACTCAGTGGCTGCTAAAATGAACCTGTGTCCATTCGAGGCCTTTGGAAAAATTGGTCCTACGATATCAAACGCCCACATGGTGAATGGCCAGGGGCTGACCACGGAATGCAGTGATAATGAGGGGATATGAATGGCATGACCATGCACTTGACATGGGTGACACTTTCTAACATGATCGTGGCAATCTTTTCTCAGGGTGGACCAAAAATAACCCGCTCTAAGTATTTTCATCGCCATCATGCTGGCATTGACTTGACCTCCACATTCTCCATCGTGGAATTCGTGCATAACAGTCCTAGCCTCATCTAGGTCAACACGTCTTAGTAAGATACTGGTAAAACTCTTTTTGTACATAACCCCACCCAAAATCGTGTATCGGGTAGAAATTTTTCGGATGAATGCCTTATCTTTAGATGTGGCATCTTCAGCGAATCCCCCATTTTCTAGAAAATGCTTTATGTCATAAAACCAAGGTTTTTCATCAAGATTTGTGTTATTTTGGCAAATTTCCAAATCGTGTATGGAAGGAGTGGGTGCATGTCATATTTCAAGGGGCCTGATTCCCAAAGTGGGATCGACCCTTAGGGCTGAACCCAAGGATGAGAGGGCATCAACAACGCCATTATCCTCTCTTCTTACGTGTGTGAGAGTACACTATTGGAACGACTCGACCAGTCGAGTGGCCAACTCATGATATGGAAGCAGTTTTTCATTTCGAGCTTGCCAAATTTTTAAAACTTGGTTTATAATAAGGAGTGAATCTCCAAAGACCTCGATGCATGATGCCCCTAGAGTTTTCGAAACTTTTAAACCTTGTATGAGTGCTTCATACTCAGCTATATTGTAGGAACATTCGAAATCTAGGCGAATTGCTATGGGGATCTCTCCCTTTTCAGGGGATACAAGGATGATCCCGGCACCAGCCCCTCATTGGTTTCGTGCCCCGTCGAAGTGCATCTTCCACACTTGGTTTTCGAAAGAGTTTGCCAAAATGTGGTTTTGAAAATGGTTTTGCAATATGCCTTCATCAGGCATTTTGTTGAGTGTGGGATACGCCTCTTCTAGGGGGAACTCAGCCACGTAGTCTGCTAGGGCTTGCCCCCCTTAATGGAGACCTGGTGATGGTATTTCAAGTCATACTCCATTAGAAGGAGTTGCCATTTGCCCAATCTACCTGTGAAAATGGGTTTTTCGAACAAGTGCTTGATTGGGACAAGCTTGGACACTATCCAAATCTCATGATCTAGGAAATAGTGACGAAATTTCTGGCAGGCCCAAACTAGGGCCAAGCATGTCTTCTCCATGGCCTGATAATTCCTTTCGTAATCCAAGAGAGTTTTCAAAAGATAGTATATGGCATATTCCTTGTGAATGTCATCCTCGTATTGAGCTAACAGGGCTCCCAAGGCATTCGCATGCACGACAATGTAAAGTAGAAGAGGTTTTCCTTGCTTTGGAGGGTTTAAAATAGGGGGATTAACTAAGTACGCCTTTAGCTTTTCAAACGATTTTTGGCACTCGTCATCCCATAAAACTTTCATTCCCTTTCTCAACAACTTGTTGAAGGGTTCGCATCTAGTTGCCAGGTTTGAAATAAACCTGCGAATGGACTGTAGGCGACCATGGAGGCTACGAATCTGCATGAGATTGGAGGGTGGAGCCATGTCTATGATAGCTTGACACTTAGAGGGGTCGACTTCTATGCTCCTTTGGCTTACCATAAATCCCAAAAGCTTACCAGATTCTACCCCAAACATGCATTTTTGAGGGTTTAGCTTTACTTTGTAAAGTCTAAGCCTTTCGAAAATCTTTTGCAAAAATTCGAGATGAGTGCATCGAGTTTTTGACTTAGCTAGGAGATCATCTACATATACCTCTACGAGCTCATGAATCTGATCATGAAAGATCGAGGTCATAGCTCTCTGGTATGTGGCACGAGCATTTTTCAAACCAAAGGGTATGACTGTATAGCAGTACGTGCCCCATGGGGTTGTGAAAGCGGTCTTAGCCTGATCTCGTGGGTTTAGCTTGATTTGGTTATACCCTGAATAGCCATCCATGAATGAAAACATTTCATGATTTGCAGTACTATCAACTATCAAATCAATGTTTGGTAAAGAGAAATTATCTTTGGGCGTGGCTTTATTCAGGTTTCTGAAATCGATGCATATTCGAATTTTCCCACTGGTTTTTCGAACAACAACTATATTGGACAACTAGTCAGAATACGCAATGGGTTTTATAAATCTAGCTTTTAACAGATCTTCTAAACCCTCTTTGACTTGTGAATGCACATTCAGATGTATCTTCCTAAGCTTTTGTTTTACAGGTTTTGCATATGAATCTAAGGGAAGACGATGCTCTACAACATTCGGGTCTATACCCGGCATGTCTTCATACGTCCATGCAAACACATCAACGTAGGTTTTCAAAAATGCTATGAATGATGCTCTTTCATGCTCATGCAAACATACGCCTACCTTAAGGAGTTTGGGCTTTGAATCACTCCCTAAGTTTATCTCTATGAAATCCCCTCCTACGGATTTCGAAGGTTTTTCAAAATCGAGAATTTTATGAAATTCTGGGAGCTCAGAAGTAGGATCTTCCTCGAGGGAATCCATTTCTAGGCTTTGATCATTCTCAAAAATTCTAAATCCTAGGAAATTTGGACTTGACGTACAGTTTTCACAAATGCCGGGTTTTTGTTTTGGGTTTTCTGCAGGTTTTGAAGATGTTGGTCCTCTTATGAAGAGGACTTTCTTTTCGAAATCCTTGGCTTTTTCAAAACCTTTACCAGGAGCTGCTAAATACAGGGTTTTGTTTTTGGTATTTTGCACCTTTTCGATTTTTTTGGATTTTTGTAAGGAAAGAACTTTGGGAACTATACAAACAACTCTTTTTCAAGTTTTTCATCTTTTTCAAATGTTTTTGGTTTTGTGGATTTTTCCAAATGTTTTTGTATATTTTGAGTTTTTCAAATGTTTTTGTGTTTTTGATTGAGGGATCTTCCATCATACCTACAAAGAAAAATGCCACAGGTTAGACTCTAAACAAGAGGTCTAAATCATAGGTTTCTGCTTGGGTAGACTCTAGGACACCCTTGACCCAGGTGGTCATAGGGGGTGGTTCTGGTGGTATTTTGGGAGTATAGCCGACCCGTGTCGGCTTTGGTTGGCCTTGGGAAAGATGGGTTCTACGAGACCCTGGTTTTGTGCCCCCAGACTCTTGTAAGGCATATACCCCATGTTCAATAACATGTTCCACAATTTTTTATTTTTGGAAAAGTTTTCATATAATTCGTATAGTTCTAAGACCACGAATTGAGCTAACAGATCTCAATTCGACCATCCTAGGAAAATCCAAGCGTCAACACTTATGGGCTACCCACCGCGGACAAAGGGGCAAAACCCCACAAAATCGCCAATGTCCGGGTGGATCCAAGCCCGGCAAGTGCTTCAAGAAATTTTGAAAAACTAGAAAATAAAAGGGAGAAAAGTTTTCAAAAACCCTTTGAAAGACGGGAGTACACTCCGCTGGGACAACCTGCATCGGAGGTCCTAGACCTCCTACTTGCCCAGGGTATGATTGAACTCCCCGAGATTCCCGAGGGAGTCACTTCAAAGGGGGATTTTTAAATAAATTCTGTGAGTATCATCGGCTCAAAGGCCATGATACAAAGCGGTGTTTCTCCCTCCTAGATAAAATTGAGAACTTGATAGCAGAAGGCCGGCTCCAGGTCGCTGAAGAACCTAAGCCTGCCCAAGCTATCTTCAAAGAACCCTTCCCCAAGCACGCAAGTACCAGTGGGAAGGGAAAAGAGGTATGTACTCTCACGATTTCGAAGAGTCTAGTGCATGCATATGAGTCTGGTTTGTCTACTTGTGCGTCTACTCTCATACTTTACAAAAACCCGCCCAAGTAGTCATCCGGGGACCACCAAGAGTTCCGTCCCCGGTTAAACCAGTTTTAACAATTCAAGGTGCTCCAAATCTCTCGATTAGAGCCATGTTAAGTGCGAAACCTAGGTTGATAGTGGGCTAGGTGACAAGATCCGGGAGGATCTACCAACCCCCACATCTGCAAAGTGCTAAAAAGGTGGTTAGTGTGCCTGGCCCCTCAAAAGCATGTATTCTTAGAGTTTCGCCGAAAATAGACAAAGGAAATGTCGTGTTAAAGGTATATGATTTCGAAAACCATCTTTCAAAGATTCCTATCAACATGTCCATCCTAGAGCTAATACAAACTTCGCCTAGGCATAGACTAGTGTTAGAGAAAATTCTAGAAAGAGCAAAGGTTAGTTCAAATATAACCCTAGAATCCTTGTCCAACCAGGTGGCATCTATAGGAGCTAAAACGCCCATCGTATTCTCGGAAAACTATGTAAAAAGACCCTACGAGTCCCATAACCAGGCCCTACATATCGAGGTGGTTCTGAATAACCACTCTCTGGATAGGTGCCTTGTCGATGGGGGGGGAGGGCTCAACATCCTTTCACTTCATGTGGCAAACCAAATCGAAGTCACCTTGACATCCGTAAACCCAAGTCCCATCGTCATCACTGGATACAATGGGAATGCATCTAGATCACTAGGATCTTTCGAACTCCCCATGGAAACGGGAGGGATAGCACACACGGGGGTGTTCCATGTCCTGGACATTCACCCCCATTATAACTTGTTGTTGGGAAGGCCCTGGATACACAGCTTGTGTGCTGTGTCATCCACCTTCCACAGGTGTGTCAAGATCCCTTTCAGGGACAAAGTCGTCGTGATCCTAGGTGAGACACCCACAGCTCCAAGGGGTCATAAATTCCCCTTGCTTGTCGAGTTCCCAGACCCACGAGGTAAAACTGGGGCAGACCATGCTCAAGCCACCAAGGCTCACTTTGAACAACCCTAGGAAGGTCGTATATGTGAAGGGGCCACCCAAGGCTGGCCCCCTCAAAGTTCTGACCATTCCGGGAAAATCCAAGAATCCCCTATTTCCCAAACCCCTGGACAAAAATCCCTATGTGCATAACATGGACGACAGCAAGTTCCAGGACCACAATTTATATCAAAATTTCTCTAAAAACAAAAAATCATTGAACATGCTATTAAATATGGGCTATTTCCCATATAAAAGTCTGGGGGCACAAAATCAAGGTCTCCTAGAACCTATACTGCCTAGGGACAATCCAAGCCGATATGGGATCGACTATACTCCCAGAATACCACCAGAACCACCCCCTGTGACCACCTGGGTCAAGGGTGCCCTGGAGCCTACCTTAGAAGAAACCTACGATTTAGACCTCTTGTTCAAAGTCTAACCTGTAGTGTTTTCCCTTTGTAGGTATGATGGAAGATCCCTTTTATCAAAAATACAAAAACATTTGAAAAACTCAAAATTCAAAAAATGGAAAAATTACAAAAACCAAAAACACTGGAAAATGAAAAACTCGAAAAAAGAGTAGTTTGTATAGTTCCCAAAATTCCCATTCTACAAAAACACAAAAAAATAAAAAATTCACAAAATTCCAAAAAGATTTTCTACATAGCTGCTCCTGGTAAGGATTTGGGAAAAGAAAAAGATTTCGAAAGAAACGTTGTCTACATAACCAGACCAAAATTTTTGAAATCAATAGAAATTCCAAGTGTGAAACTAGGTCTTTTAAAAATCCATGCATCAAATTCCCTAGGATCTATAAACCTTGAGAATGATCAAAGCCTAGAGGTGGATCCCCTTGAGGAAGATCCCACTTCCGAGCTCCCAGAATTTCAGAAAATTCTCGATTTTGAAAAGCCTTCAAATTCATTAGGAGGAGATTTCATAGAGATAAACCTAGGGAGTGATTCAAAGCCCAAACTCATTAAGGTAGGCGCATGTTTGCATGAGCATGAAAGGTCATCATTCATTGCATTTCTAAAAACCTACTTAGATGTGTTTGCATGGACGTATGAAGACATGCCAGGCATAGACCCCAGTATTGTCGAACATCGTCTTCCCTTAGATGCGGATGTGAAACCCATAAAGCAAAAGCTTAGGAAAATACATCCGAACGTACACGCACAAGTCAAAGAGGGTTTAGAAGATCTGTTAAAATCTGGATTTATAAAACCCATTGCATATTCTGATTGGTTATCCAATATAGTTGTTGTTCGAAAAACTAGTGGGAAGATTCGAATATACATCGACTTTAGAAACCTGAATAAAGCCACTCCAAAGGATAATTATCCTTTACCAAACATAGATTTGATAGTCGATAGTACTGCAAATCATGAAATGTTTTCGTTTATGGATGGCTATTCAAGGTATAACCAAATCAAACTAAACCCACGAGATCAGGGTAAGACCGCTTTCACAACCCCATGGGGCACGTACTGCTATACAGTCATGCCCTTTGGTTTGAAAAATGTCGGTGCCACATACCAGAGAGCTATGACCACGATCTTCCATGATCAGATTCATGAGCTTGTAGAGGTATATGTGGATGATCTCTTGGCCAAATCCAAAACTCGATGCACTCATATCGAATGCTTACAAAAGATTTTCGAAAGGCTTAGACTTTACAAAGTAAAGCTAAACCCTCAGAAGTGTGTGCTCGGAGTAGAGTCCGAAAATCTCTTAGGCTTTATGGTAAGCCAAAGGGGCATAGAGGTCGACCCCTCTAAGTGTCGAGCCATCATAGACATGGCTCCACCCTCCAATCTCACGCAGATTCGTAGCCTCCAAGGTCGATTACAATCCATTCGCAGGTTCATCTCAAACCTAGCGACTAGATGAGAACCCTTCAACAAGTTGTTGAGAAAGGGCACAAAATTTTCATGGGATGACGACTGCCAAAAGTCATTTAAAAGACTAAAGGCATACTTAGTTAATCCCCCGGTTTTAAATCCTCCAAAGCAAGGAAAACCTCTTCTGCTTTACATTTCCGTGCATGCGAATGCCTTGGGAGCTTTGTTAGCTCAATACGAGGATGACACCCACAAGGAGTATGCCATCTATTATATTTTGAAAACTCTCTTGGCTTATGAAAGGAATTATCAAGCCATGGAGAAGACATGCTTGGCCCTAGTTTGGGCCTACCAGAAATTTCAACACTATTTCCTAGATCATGAGATCTGGATAGTGTCCAAGCTTGATCCAATCACATTGTTGACTACGTGGGTGAGTTCCCCCTAGAGGACGCATATCACACACTTAGTGAAATGCTTGATGAAGGCATATTGCAAAACCAATTTTAAAACCACATTTTGGCAAACTCTTTCGAAAACCAAGTGTGGAAGATGCACTTCGATGGGGCACGAAACCAACGAGGGGCAGGTGCTGGGGTCATCCTCATATCCCCTGAAAAGGGTGAGATCCCCATAGCAATTCGCCTAGATTTCGAATGTTCCAACAACATAGCTGAGTATGAAGCACTCATACAAGGCTTAAAAGTTTCGAAAACTCTAGGGGCATCATGCATCGAGGTCTTTGGAGATTCACTTCTCGTTATAAACCAAGTTTTGAAAATTTGGCAAGTGCGAAATGAAAAACTTCTTCCATATCACGAGTTGGTCACTTGATTGGTTGAGTCCTTCCAATCGTGTACACTCACACACGTAAGAAGAGAGGATAATGGCGTTGCCGATGCCCTCTCCTTCTTGGGTTCAGCCCTAAGGGTCGATCCCACTTGGGGAACCCGATCCTTAGAAATATGGCATGCACCCACTCCATCCACACACGATTTGGAAATTTGCCAAAACAATCCAGATTCTGTTGAAAAACCTTGGTTTTATGACATATTCAATCAAGCATTTGTTCAAAAAACCCATTCTCACTGGTAGATTGGGCAAATGGAAACTCCTTCTAGAAGAGTATGACCTAAAATACCATTATCAGATCTCCATTAAGGGGCAAGCCCTAGCAGACTACGTGGCTGAGTTCCCCCTAGAGGACGCATATCCCACACTTGATGAAATGCCGGATTGTAGACGCGCGAAAATCCCCGCCTCTTCGCCTCTTTCGTGGCTTGGAGTGGATCTTATCGTGCGTCTAAGGCCTATATATATAAACAGGGCGTGCCAGCTAGCTTACTTAAGCTAGCGAAGATATATTTAACACTGACTTCTAAACGTGGCGACTGTGAGCAAGTGAGCTCTTGTCGTCGCAGACCTTCTTGCACCGATGCGCAAGGGTCAGTCTGTACGCTTTTGCAAAAATCGAGTTTTTGGGAGAAAGTCTACGAAACGGTTCGAGGTGTCTAGTTCGGGTCTTTAAGATGCGATTGCATGTTTTAGATCACGTGGATTTGCACGTGCCTAAGTCTTTTCTTTTATCCCTTTTTGGGTCGCCTAGTTTGTGTGTTATGAACACTCCACTACATGGGCGAATTCGAGCGGGGGTTGCTTCGATGCAATATGCGTCCTACCTCGTGGTATGGCGTAGATGCAATGCAAACTCACGCTACTCCAAAGGGAAAACCCGAAATGTAAAGACAATACGGAAGGGAAATAACAGAAGGGAAATAACCGAAGGGAAATAACCGAAGGGAAATAACCGAAGGGAGATACGTATATATCTTATGTATATGAGCCCTTACTCGGGTCTTGCAAATAAGAGCGAAGGCTCAATGTGGGTGCGTGTTTGAATTGAAAGACTTACTCACACGACATGAAATGAAACCCAAATATAAATTGCAGTATGGCCTTGACTAAGGTCTTGGGAGTAAGAGCGAAGGCTCAATGTGTGTGAGAGTGCTTGAATTGAAGTACTACACACACGACATAAATGAAACTCAAATATAACTGCAATAAGGCCTTTACTAAGGTCTTGGGAGTAAGAGCGAAGGCTCAATGTGTGTGAGAGTGCTTGAATTGAAGTACTACACACACGACATAAATGAAACCCAAATATAAATTGCAGTATGGCCTTGACTAAGGTCTTGGGAGTAAGAGCGAAGGCTCAATGTGTGTGAGAGTGCTTGAATTGAAGTACTACACACACGACATAAATGAAACCCAAATATAACTGCAATAAGGCCTTTACTAAGGTCTTGGGAGTAAGAGCGAAGGCTCAATGTGTGTGAGAGTGCTTGAATTGAAAGACTACTCACACGACAAGAAATGAAACCCAAATAGTATAGGTCGGCCCTTACTTGGGTCTTTCAAATAAGAGCGAAAGCTCAATGTGTGTGAGAGTGTTTAAATTGAAAGACAACACACCCAACTTAAACAAAACCCTTCGGAAATGAAATATATACGTACACTTATATATTAGGGGCTGATTAGGCCCGTGTGTGTTCAAAGTTGTGCACGACTAAGAGAGTGCACGTGTGTGGTTGTGCCAAGCCACGTTATTACAAGCGGGGGGAGACTAGGCTCCGTTATTACAACCCCGTATCAAATTGAATTTCAAGCAAGCGTATGACTAAAGACCGAGTTTAGAAACTTACAAGTAGCTGGTCCGTAGAGGTCTTGCTTGAGCGTGGCCTTGGCTTTGGGCTACAAATGGGAGCTCCGCGAAGGTGCGTGACCAAGAGTGCTGGCCGGCTGCAAATGGGCGTGGGATGGACGCCTCGAAGGGGACCGGTGGCAAGTGGGCGGCGCCTCCAAGTAGGGAGTTTAGAGTGGCTGACTAAGTGGGTCTTAGGGTCACTAGGTAAGTTAGGGACTTAGGGAAACTGGACCTAAAAGGTGAGCTAGTGGGAAGGCCAAATAGGGCACCTAGGGGAGTCGGCTGAATTGGAAATGGTGGCTGAGCAGTGGCCAGCCACTTGGGTTATCCTAGGTTCGGCTAGGCTTAGGTGGTGGCGGCAAAGAGGTGGAGCTAAGGGGAAGATGGGTGGCTAAGAGTGGAGAGGTGGTAGAGAGTGGTTTTGAGGGAGTTAGGGGGACTTACCGAATGGGAAGGAGTGGCGGATGGAGTGGGAGAGTGGCGGGCAGGTAGCTGTCGGCTGGTGGAGTTGGGGGGAAGGTGGTGACGTCCAGCTGGGGGGGGGCAGTGGTGGTGGACGGAAGAGGGAAGGTGGCGGAGCAGGTGGCGGCTGGTGGAGCTGGAGCTGCTGGGAAGACGGGTGAGAGATGGGAGAAGGAGAGGGCCCGGCTGGGTGGTGGAGTGTGGTTCCCACCTGGAAAACCCGCCCACAATGAGGGGGGGTTTAAATAGGGGATGGGTAGGTCGGTTAGGGCTGGGTTGTGGGTAGTGGTTAGGTGGTTTAGGTAGGGTAGTATGTAGATAAGGTGGGCTGGATGGGGTTGGGCCAGATATTTTAAAACTAGGGGTTTGGGAAAATCGTGGGCTAAGGGTGGTTTAGGGGTTTAGGGCTAGGTTAGGTGGTTGGGTTTTAGGGTGAGGTTTAGTGAGCTAGGTTAGGTGGTTTAGGCTAGGATTAGGGAAATTAATCTAGGTTTAGGGAAGGATTAGGGGAGTGGGTTAGGTGATTAGGTTGGGATTAGGCCGGGATTAGGGAAGTGGGTTAGGTGATTAGGTTCAGATTAGGGGTGGATTAGGGGTTTAGGCTAGGATTAGGCATTTTGGGTTAGGTTTAGGTGAAGGAGCTCCCTTAGCATGGCCCATAGACCTTGATCACCCCATGTTGGTGCAGCCCTAGGTTAGGTTTTAGCTAATTACAAGCTTAAACCCACTCAATTAGGCTAACCCACATGATTAACCCAAACTTGACACACAAGTCAAGCTTAATACAACACTCTTGATATTTATCACCCCCACTCTCTCTCATGCCCAATATCCCACGTGAATTTCAAGTGGGCCCCACCTCCATTTATGAGAAGGTGATGTGGGCCATGGATATGGATATTGGATTGGATCTCTGGATCCAAATCCAAATCCAAGTCCACATATGGGTTTGGATTGGAATCTGGATATATATGGTCCAGATCCAATCCAAACTGAACTCTGACTCCTTCGAGCTGGGTTCGAGACGGACGATTTGTGCGGGGCCTGACAGCATCAGTGCTCCGTCTGCGTTGGGTCTTCGCCAACATGGTCGCCCGCCTCCGTTTCTGCCTTCCGGAGATGACTTCAAATGATATTTTGGTAATAACAGGGTCTTGGACGTTCGAGATCCTGGGATGTGAATGAGATGCAAGAGTTGCTGTGCTGGGCTTGACAGGTGCTCCGGTTCCGGGCTCTTCTTGGCTCTCCTGGTCCTATCTTGATCGGGCCAAGCCACTTCGGGGTTTCAAAACATGTTTTAAAAGGGTTTTCAAAAGCTATATTATTTGTTTTTGAAAGATAGAGTTTAAAACATATATACAGGGTTTTGTTTGGAAGGCTCCTGGGTTTCCAAACTCAAAATGGCCCTTTGGGGCTGCTTGTATAAAACCAGATTTGTTTAAGAAATTCGTGGGATTTCGGGGTGTTTACAGATGCCCCTCTTTGGCCTTGTCCAAATGGATTTGGATAAGGGCAAAGACGAAAAACACCCCTTTTAATGTCTCCCTAGATCTAGCCACGAAGAATGTGGGATCGTCCCATTTTAACAAAATCTCAATTTTACAAACTCTGGTAGGAGGAGATATCACGCCAAAGGGTTATACTATGGAATCTGGTCCTAAATGGGATCATGTTTATGCAAGTACCATGCGTGGAATGCAGATGACATGGGTGTGGTGCCAAAAGTGGCGACCTCCCAGAGACCAGGTGTGGTCGAACTCTAGAGACTTACAAGGCCTACTGCTCAAAGTGAGCAAAAACCCTATGCTGTTCGATGTTCGGTTTTCAAAACTTATTTACAAAAGCTATTTACAAAAGGGACAACTGTCTTGAGTCTCGATCCTAAGGATCTCGAGCTCTTCGCGCTTGCCCTTGTTTGAGTCTTAACACTCGCTTATCTAGCGGAGGTTTTATAAGAAAACAAGCCTCATTTCAAATTCCTACGCCTTACTCGAAAGGTCATTTTCTCAAACAAGATGAAATTCAAGCAAGTAAATCCTATTTTTACTTTAGGATTCCTCGAAATGAACCATGTTTTAGCTTGGGATAAGCCAGGGATGGGAAAGAGATACCACGGTCCCTTCTGAAGCGTCCCGTGGTTTGAGGCACAGAAGGCGGAAAACTGCTCTTTTTGAGCTTTTTGGCCTCTTTTTCCTTTTTTTCATAGAGGGTCTCCCTTTGGGAGTATTTTTTCTTTAATCCCTCTTTTTATAAGAGAATCGATTTTTCTTTTTCAAGTCTGGTTTCTTTCTTTTGGAAAGAGACTTTAAATGGGACATTCCCTTTTGATTTGGGCCTTTGTTTTCCTTTTGGAAGGAGAAGAGAAAAGGGGAGGACTTATCCCAAGCCTACACTCGATCCATTCCAGATCAGCCTATTTAGAAATAGCACGTACTACTTGCAAGTATCTTGCTATGTTGAACTAGGCCTTTCTTTGTAAAACGAAGGATTTTGAAATGCAACCATGATTTTGAAAACTCCCCTCTTTCACAAGTGCGAATTCTCTCACTCAGGGTCACACGAGTTGCTTTTGCACCTCATTCACATGTCTCAGGGCAGCTATCCCTCTAAAATTTTCGAAAACCGGAATTTAACCCAGATCCTACACATGATACTTCTTTAAGTATTGAATATTGATAGGATCTGCTAAATTCCTACCTTCTACATCGATCAACCAATACGAATTGTTCGTAGTGGTTGCTCGTACAACATAGGGTCCATCCCAGTTGGGGCGCCACTTGCCTAGGGGGTGTGGGCCACGATGGTGGATGGTTTTCAAGACCAGATCTCCCACTTTAAAGTGGCGAGGTCTCATGTGTTTGCTATAATGTCGGGCTATCCTTTGCCGGTATGCACGAGCATGATCCATAGCAAGGAGTCGTCTTTCATCTAGCAAATCTAGTTCGGCCATCCTAGCATGCTGAAGCGTCTCTAGGGGGAGGTCGAGTGCAATGGATGTATGGAATGAATGCAGTTGGGTATGAATGGGAAGAATGGCGTCTGTGCCATAGACCAATTCGAATGGTGTGGCATTCGTGG
This sequence comes from Brasenia schreberi, assembly GCA_036023115.1. Classification (NCBI taxonomy): domain Eukaryota; kingdom Viridiplantae; phylum Streptophyta; class Magnoliopsida; order Nymphaeales; family Cabombaceae; genus Brasenia; species Brasenia schreberi. The sequence goes on along the minus strand of JAYKKT010000078.1, from coordinate 16,009,251 downwards.
GAGTCCGGATGGAAGTCCGATAAGCCCATAAGGCTTCATCCAGCTTCTCATGCCACCTCCTACCCTTTTCTAAGGTCTTCTCAATGATACCAATGAGAGTCTTGTTTGTGGCTTCGGCTTGGCCGTTGCCTTGAGGGTAGTAGGGCGAGGAGAAGTGGTGAGTTATGCCATACGTGTTGCACAACTTAACCATCCGCTCGTTCTTGAATGGGGTACCATTATCAGACACAAGGTCTCGTGGAACCCCAAATCGAGCCAAGATATTCCTCCGGATGAAAGCCACCACATGTTGCCCCATCACATTCGTTAGGGAAATGGCTTCCACCCACTTGGAGAAATACTCCGTGGCTGCTAGAATAAAACGATGCCCATTCGAGGCCTTTGGAAATATGGGGCCTACAATGTCAAACGCCCACATGGTAAATGGCCAGGGGCTGACCACGGAATGCAATGCAGATGAAGGGATATGAATGGCGTGCCCATGCACTTGACATGGATGACACTTCCTAACATGATCGTGACAATCCTTTTTCAGGGTGGACCAAAAATAACCCCCTCTAAGTATTTTCATCGCCATCATGTTGGTATTAACATGACCTCCACATTCTCCATCGTGGAACTCGTGCATCACTATCCTAGCCTCCTCTAGGTCGATACATCTAAGCAGAATGCCGGTAAAACTCTTTTTGTATAAGACCCCACCCAGAATGGTGTATCGGGTCGAAATCTTACGAATGAATGCCTTATCTTTGGATGTGGCATCTTCGGTGAATCCCCCATTTTCTAAAAATTGTTTTATGTCATAGAACCAGGGTTTTTCAATAGACTCTGGGTTGTTTTGGCAAATATCCAAGTCGTGTGTGGATGGATGGGGCGCATGCCATATTTCCAAAGATCTGGTCCCTGAAATGGGATCGACCTTCAGGGCTGAACCCAAGGAAGAGAGGGCATCGGCGATGCCATTGTCCTCTCTTCCCACGTGTGTGAGCTTACACGATTGGAAGGATTGGACCAATCGAGTGGCCAACTCGTGATATGGAAGTAGTTTTTTATTACGTACTTGCCAAATTTTTAAAACCTGGTTTATGACAAGGAGCGAATCTCCAAAGATCTCGATGCATGATGCCCCTAGAGTTTTCGAAATCCTTAAGCCTTGTATGAGTGCTTCATACTCAGCTATATTGTTGGAACATTCGAAATCTAAGCGGACTGCTATGGGAATCTCGCCCTTTTCTGGGGAGATTAGGATGATCCCGGCACCAGCCCCTCGTTGGTTTCGTGCCCCGTCGAAGTGCATCGTCCACACTTGGTTTTCAAAAGAATTTGCCAAAATGTGGTTTTGAAAATGGTTTTGCAATATGCCTTCATCAGGCATTTCGACAAGAGTGGGATATGCGTCCTCCAAGGGGAAGTCAGCCACGTAATCTGCTAGGGCTTGCCCCTTAACGGAGATCTGGTGGTGGTATTTTAGATCATACTCCATTAGAAGGAGTTGCCATTTGCCCAATCTACCTGTGAGAATGGGTTTTTCGAACAAGTGCTTGATTGGATCAAGCTTGGACACTATCCAGATCTCATGATCTAGGAAGTAGTGTCTGAATTTCTGGCAGGCCCAGACTAGGGCCAAGCACGTCTTCTCCATGGCTTGATAATTTCGTTCATAAGCCAAGAGAGTTTTCGAAATATAGTAGATGGCATACTCCTTATGGGTGTCATCCTCGTATTGAGCCAACAGGGCTCCTAAAGCGTTTACATGCACGGAGATGTATAATAAAAGCGGTTTTCCTTGCTTTGGAGGATTCAAAACGGGGGGATTAACCAAGTATGCCTTTAGTCTCTCGAAGAACTTTTGGCATTCGTCATCCCATAAGAATTTCGTACCCTTCCTCAACAGTTTGTTGAAGGGTTCGCATCTAGTTGCCAGATTCGATATGAATCGGCGCACAGATTGTAATCGACCCTGGAGGCTACGGACTTGGGTGAGATTGGAGGGTGGAGCCATGTCTATGATGGCTCGACACTTAGAGGGGTCGACTTCTATTCCCCTTTGGCTCACCATAAAGCCTAGAAGCTTCCCTGATTCTACCCCGAACACACATTTTTGAGGGTTTAGTTTTACTTTGTAAAGCCTAAGCCTTTCGAAAATCTTTTGTAAACATTCGATATGGGTGCATCGGGTTTTGGATTTCGCCAAGAGATCATCTACATACACTTCTACAAGCTCGTGAATTTGATCATGGAAGATCGTGTTCATGGCTCGTTGGTATGTTGCGCCGGCATTTTTCAAACCAAAGGGCATGACTGTATAGCAGTACGTGCCCCATGGGGTTGTGAAGGCGGTCTTACCCTGATCTCGTGGGCTTAGTTTGATTTGATTATAGCCTGAATAGCCATCCATAAATGAAAACATTTCATGATTTGCAGTACTATCGACTATCAAATCTATGTTTGGTAAAGGATAATTATCCTTTGGAGTGGCTTTATTCAGGTTTCTGAAATCGATGCATATTCGAATTTTCCCATTGGTTTTTCGAACTACAACGATATTTGACAACCAATCAGAATACGCAATGGGTTTTATAAATCCGGCTTTTAGCAAATCTTCTAAACCCTCTTTGACTTGCGTGTGTACATTCGGGTGTATTTTCCTAAGCTTCTGCTTTATTGGTTTTACACCTACATCTAAGGGAAGACGATGCTCGACTATGCTGGGATCTATGCCCGGCATGTCTTCATACGTCCATGCGAACACATCTAAATAGGTTCGTAGAAATGCAATGAATGCTAACTTTTCAGTTTCATGCAAGCATGCGCCTATTTTGATGGTTTTGGGATTGGAATCATCCCCTAGGTTCACCTCTACGAAATCTCCTCCTACTGATTGGGAAGGTCTTTCAAAATCGAGAATTCTATGAAATTCTGGGAGCTCAGAAGTGGGATCTTCCTCAAGGGGATCCACTTCTGGGCTTCGATCATTCTATGAAAAACTTCTTCCATATCACGAGTTGGTCACTTGATTGGTTGAGTCCTTCCAATCGTGTACACTCACACACGTAAGAAGAGAGGATAATGGCGTTGCCGATGCCCTCTCCTTCTTGGGTTCAGCCCTAAGGGTCGATCCCACTTGGGGAACCCGATCCTTAGAAATATGGCATGCACCCACTCCATCCACACACGATTTGGAAATTTGCCAAAACAATCCAGATTCTGTTGAAAAACCTTGGTTTTATGACATATTCAATCAAGCATTTGTTCAAAAAACCCATTCTCACTGGTAGATTGGGCAAATGGAAACTCCTTCTAGAAGAGTATGACCTAAAATACCATTATCAGATCTCCATTAAGGGGCAAGCCCTAGCAGACTACGTGGCTGAGTTCCCCCTAGAGGACGCATATCCCACACTTGATGAAATGCCGGATTGTAGACGCGCGAAAATCCCCGCCTCTTCGCCTCTTTCGTGGCTTGGAGTGGATCTTATCGTGCGTCTAAGGCCTATATATATAAACAGGGCGTGCCAGCTAGCTTACTTAAGCTAGCGAAGATATATTTAACACTGACTTCTAAACGTGGCGACTGTGAGCAAGTGAGCTCTTGTCGTCGCAGACGTTCTTGCACCGATGCGCAAGGGTCAGTCTGTACGCTTTTGCAAAAATCGAGTTTTTGGGAGAAAGTCTACGAAACGGTTCGAGGTGTCTAGTTCGGGTCTTTAAGATGCGATTGCATGTTTTAGATCACGTGGATTTGCATGTGCCTAAGTCTTTTCTTTTATCCCTTTTTGGGTCGCCTAGTTTGTGTGTTATGAACACTCCACTACATGGGCGAATTCGAGCGGGGGTTGCTTCGATGCAATATGCGTCCTACCTCGTGGTATGGCGTAGATGCAATGCAAACTCACGCTACTCCAAAGGGAAAACCCGAAATGTAAAGACAATACGGAAGGGAAATAACAGAAGGGAAATAACCGAAGGGAAATAACCGAAGGGAAATAACCGAAGGGAGATACGTATATATCTTATGTATATGAGCCCTTACTCGGGTCTTGCAAATAAGAGCGAAGGCTCAATGTGGGTGCGTGTTTGAATTGAAAGACTTACTCACACGACATGAAATGAAACCCAAATATAAATTGCAGTATGGCCTTGACTAAGGTCTTGGGAGTAAGAGCGAAGGCTCAATGTGTGTGAGAGTGCTTGAATTGAAGTACTACACACACGACATAAATGAAACCCAAATATAACTGCAATAAGGCCTTTACTAAGGTCTTGGGAGTAAGAGCGAAGGCTCAATGTGTGTGAGAGTGCTTGAATTGAAGTACTACACACACGACATAAATGAAACCCAAATATAAATTGCAGTATGGCCTTGACTAAGGTCTTGGGAGTAAGAGCGAAGGCTCAATGTGTGTGAGAGTGCTTGAATTGAAGTACTACACACACGACATAAATGAAACCCAAATATAACTGCAATAAGGCCTTTACTAAGGTCTTGGGAGTAAGAGCGAAGGCTCAATGTGTGTGAGAGTGCTTGAATTGAAAGACTACTCACACGACAAGAAATGAAACCCAAATAGTATAGGTCGGCCCTTACTTGGGTCTTTCAAATAAGAGCGAAAGCTCAATGTGTGTGAGAGTGTTTAAATTGAAAGACAACACACCCAACTTAAACAAAACCCTTCGGAAATGAAATATATACGTACACTTATATATTAGGGGCTGATTAGGCCCGTGTGTGTTCAAAGTTGTGCACGACTAAGAGAGTGCACGTGTGTGGTTGTGCCAAGCCACGTTATTACAAGCGGGGGGAGACTAGGCTCCGTTATTACAACCCCGTATCAAATTGAATTTCAAGCAAGCGTATGACTAAAGACCGAGTTTAGAAACTTACAAGTAGCTGGTCCGTAGAGGTCTTGCTTGAGCGTGGCCTTGGCTTTGGGCTGCAAATGGGAGCTCCGCGAAGGTGCGTGACCAAGAGTGCTGGCCGGCTGCAAATGGGCGTGGGATGGACGCCTCGAAGGGGACCGGTGGCAAGTGGGCGGCGCCTCCAAGTAGGGAGTTTAGAGTGGCTGACTAAGTGGGTCTTAGGGTCACTAGGTAAGTTAGGGACTTAGGGAAACTGGACCTAAAAGGTGAGCTAGTGGGAAGGCCAAATAGGGCACCTAGGGGAGTCGGCTGAATTGGAAATGGTGGCTGAGCAGTGGCCAGCCACTTGGGTTATCCTAGGTTCGGCTAGGCTTAGGTGGTGGCGGCAAAGAGGTGGAGCTAAGGGGAAGATGGGTGGCTAAGAGTGGAGAGGTGGTAGAGAGTGGTTTTGAGGGAGTTAGGGGGACTTACCGAATGGGAAGGAGTGGCGGATGGAGTGGGAGAGTGGCGGGCAGGTAGCTGTCGGCTGGTGGAGTTGGGGGGAAGGTGGTGACGTCCAGCTGGGGGGGGGCAGTGGTGGTGGACGGAAGAGGGAAGGTGGCGGAGCAGGTGGCGGCTGGTGGAGCTGGAGCTGCTGGGAAGACGGGTGAGAGATGGGAGAAGGAGAGGGCCCGGCTGGGTGGTGGAGTGTGGTTCCCACCTGGAAAACCCGCCCACAATGAGGGGGGGTTTAAATAGGGGATGGGTAGGTCGGTTAGGGCTGGGTTGTGGGTAGTGGTTAGGTGGTTTAGGTAGGGTAGTATGTAGATAAGGTGGGCTGGATGGGGTTGGGCCAGATATTTTAAAACTAGGGGTTTGGGAAAATCGTGGGCTAAGGGTGGTTTAGGGGTTTAGGGCTAGGTTAGGTGGTTGGGTTTTAGGGTGAGGTTTAGTGAGCTAGGTTAGGTGGTTTAGGCTAGGATTAGGGAAATTAATCTAGGTTTAGGGAAGGATTAGGGGAGTGGGTTAGGTGATTAGGTTGGGATTAGGCCGGGATTAGGGAAGTGGGTTAGGTGATTAGGTTCAGATTAGGGGTGGATTAGGGGTTTAGGCTAGGATTAGGCATTTTGGGTTAGGTTTAGGTGAAGGAGCTCCCTTAGCATGGCCCATAGACCTTGATCACCCCATGTTGGTGCAGCCCTAGGTTAGGTTTTAGCTAATTACAAGCTTAAACCCACTCAATTAGGCTAACCCACATGATTAACCCAAACTTGACACACAAGTCAAGCTTAATACAACACTCTTGATATTTATCACCCCCACTCTCTCTCATGCCCAATATCCCACGTGAATTTCAAGTGGGCCCCACCTCCATTTATGAGAAGGTGATGTGGGCCATGGATATGGATATTGGATTGGATCTCTGGATCCAAATCCAAATCCAAGTCCACATATGGGTTTGGATTGGAATCTGGATATATATGGTCCAGATCCAATCCAAACTGAACTCTGACTCCTTCGAGCTGGGTTCGAGACGGACGATTCGTGCGGGGCCTGACAGCATCAGTGCTCCGTCTGCGTTGGGTCTTCGCCAACATGGTCGCCCGCCTCCGTTTCTGCCTTCCGGAGATGACTTCAAATGATATTTTGGTAATAACAGGGTCTTGGACGTTCGAGATCCTGGGATGTGAATGAGATGCAAGAGTTGCTGTGCTGGGCTTGACAGGTGCTCCGGTTCCGGGCTCTTCTTGGCTCTCCTGGTCCTATCTTGATCGGGCCAAGCCACTTCGGGGTTTCAAAACATGTTTTAAAAGGGTTTTCAAAAGCTATATTATTTGTTTTTGAAAGATAGAGTTTAAAACATATATACAGGGTTTTGTTTGGAAGGCTCCTGGGTTTCCAAACTCAAAATGGCCCTTTGGGGCTGCTTGTATAAAACCAGATTTGTTTAAGAAATTCGTGGGATTTCGGGGTGTTTACAGATGCCCCTCTTTGGCCTTGTCCAAATGGATTTGGATAAGGGCAAAGACGAAAAACACCCCTTTTAATGTCTCCCTAGATCTAGCCACGAAGAATGTGGGATCGTCCCATTTTAACAAAATCTCAATTTTACAAACTCTGGTAGGAGGAGATATCACGCCAAAGGGTTATACTATGGAATCTGGTCCTAAATGGGATCATGTTTATGCAAGTACCATGCGTGGAATGCAGATGACATGGGTGTGGTGCCAAAAGTGGCGACCTCCCAGAGACCAGGTGTGGTCGAACTCTAGAGACTTACAAGGCCTACTGCTCAAAGTGAGCAAAAACCCTATGCTGTTCGATGTTCGGTTTTCAAAACTTATTTACAAAAGCTATTTACAAAAGGGACAACTGTCTTGAGTCTCGATCCTAAGGATCTCGAGCTCTTCGCGCTTGCCCTTGTTTGAGTCTTAACACTCGCTTATCTAGCGGAGGTTTTATAAGAAAACAAGCCTCATTTCAAATTCCTACGCCTTACTCGAAAGGTCATTTTCTCAAACAAGATGAAATTCAAGCAAGTAAATCCTATTTTTACTTTAGGATTCCTCGAAATGAACCATGTTTTAGCTTGGGATAAGCCAGGGATGGGAAAGAGATACCACGGTCCCTTCTGAAGCGTCCCGTGGTTTGAGGCACAGAAGGCGGAAAACTGCTCTTTTTGAGCTTTTTGGCCTCTTTTTCCTTTTTTTCATAGAGGGTCTCCCTTTGGGAGTATTTTTTCTTTAATCCCTCTTTTTATAAGAGAATCGATTTTTCTTTTTCAAGTCTGGTTTCTTTCTTTTGGAAAGAGACTTTAAATGGGACATTCCCTTTTGATTTGGGCCTTTGTTTTCCTTTTGGAAGGAGAAGAGAAAAGGGGAGGACTTATCCCAAGCCTACACTCGATCCATTCCAGATCAGCCTATTTAGAAATAGCACGTACTACTTGCAAGTATCTTGCTATGTTGAACTAGGCCTTTCTTTGTAAAACGAAGGATTTTGAAATGCAACCATGATTTTGAAAACTCCCCTCTTTCACAAGTGCGAATTCTCTCACTCAGGGTCACACGAGTTGCTTTTGCACCTCATTCACATGTCTCAGGGCAGCTATCCCTCTAAAATTTTCGAAAACCGGAATTTAACCCAGATCCTACACATGATACTTCTTTAAGTATTGAATATTGATAGGATCTGCTAATTCCTACCTTCTACATCGATCAACCAATACGAATTGTTCGTAGTGGTTGCTCGTACAACATAGGGTCCATCCCAGTTGGGGCGCCACTTGCCTAGGGGGTGTGGGCCACGATGGTGGATGGTTTTCAAGACCAGATCTCCCACTTTAAAGTGGCGAGGTCTCATGTGTTTGCTATAATGTCGGGCTATCCTTTGCCGGTATGCACGAGCATGATCCATAGCAAGGAGTCGTCTTTCATCTAGCAAATCTAGTTCGGCCATCCTAGCATGCTGAAGCGTCTCTAGGGGGAGGTCGAGTGCAATGGATGTATGGAATGAATGCAGTTGGGTATGAATGGGAAGAATGGCGTCTGTGCCATAGACCAATTCGAATGGTGTGGCATTCGTGGGAGTCCGGATGGAAGTCCGATAAGCCCATAAGGCTTCATCCAGCTTCTCATGCCACCTCCTACCCTTTTCTAAGGTCTTCTCAATGATACCAATGAGAGTCTTGTTTGTGGCTTCGGCTTGGCCGTTGCCTTGAGGGTAGTAGGGCGAGGAGAAGTGGTGAGTTATGCCATACGTGTTGCACAACTTAACCATCCGCTCGTTCTTGAATGGGGTACCATTATCAGACACAAGGTCTCGTGGAACCCCAAATCGAGCCAAGATATTCCTCCGGATGAAAGCCACCACATGTTGCCCCATCACATTCGTTAGGGAAATGGCTTCCACCCACTTGGAGAAATACTCCGTGGCTGCTAGAATAAAACGATGCCCATTCGAGGCCTTTGGAAATATGGGGCCTACAATGTCAAACGCCCACATGGTAAATGGCCAGGGGCTGACCACGGAATGCAATGCAGATGAAGGGATATGAATGGCGTGCCCATGCACTTGACATGGATGACACTTCCTAACATGATCGTGACAATCCTTTTTCAGGGTGGACCAAAAATAACCCCCTCTAAGTATTTTCATCGCCATCATGTTGGTATTAACATGACCTCCACATTCTCCATCGTGGAACTCGTGCATCACTATCCTAGCCTCCTCTAGGTCGATACATCTAAGCAGAATGCCGGTAAAACTCTTTTTGTATAAGACCCCACCCAGAATGGTGTATCGGGTCGAAATCTTACGAATGAATGCCTTATCTTTGGATGTGGCATCTTCGGTGAATCCCCCATTTTCTAAAAATTGTTTTATGTCATAGAACCAGGGTTTTTCAATAGACTCTGGGTTGTTTTGGCAAATATCCAAGTCGTGTGTGGATGGATGGGGCGCATGCCATATTTCCAAAGATCTGGTCCCTGAAATGGGATCGACCTTCAGGGCTGAACCCAAGGAAGAGAGGGCATCGGCGATGCCATTGTCCTCTCTTCCCACGTGTGTGAGCTTACACGATTGGAAGGATTGGACCAATCGAGTGGCCAACTCGTGATATGGAAGTAGTTTTTTATTACGTACTTGCCAAATTTTTAAAACCTGGTTTATGACAAGGAGCGAATCTCCAAAGATCTCGATGCATGATGCCCCTAGAGTTTTCGAAATCCTTAAGCCTTGTATGAGTGCTTCATACTCAGCTATATTGTTGGAACATTCGAAATCTAAGCGGACTGCTATGGGAATCTCGCCCTTTTCTGGGGAGATTAGGATGATCCCGGCACCAGCCCCTCGTTGGTTTCGTGCCCCGTCGAAGTGCATCGTCCACACTTGGTTTTCAAAAGAATTTGCCAAAATGTGGTTTTGAAAATGGTTTTGCAATATGCCTTCATCAGGCATTTCGACAAGAGTGGGATATGCGTCCTCCAAGGGGAAGTCAGCCACGTAATCTGCTAGGGCTTGCCCCTTAACGGAGATCTGGTGGTGGTATTTTAGATCATACTCCATTAGAAGGAGTTGCCATTTGCCCAATCTACCTGTGAGAATGGGTTTTTCGAACAAGTGCTTGATTGGATCAAGCTTGGACACTATCCAGATCTCATGATCTAGGAAGTAGTGTCTGAATTTCTGGCAGGCCCAGACTAGGGCCAAGCACGTCTTCTCCATGGCTTGATAATTTCGTTCATAAGCCAAGAGAGTTTTCGAAATATAGTAGATGGCATACTCCTTATGGGTGTCATCCTCGTATTGAGCCAACAGGGCTCCTAAAGCGTTTACATGCACGGAGATGTATAATAAAAGCGGTTTTCCTTGCTTTGGAGGATTCAAAACGGGGGGATTAACCAAGTATGCCTTTAGTCTCTCGAAGAACTTTTGGCATTCGTCATCCCATAAGAATTTCGTACCCTTCCTCAACAGTTTGTTGAAGGGTTCGCATCTAGTTGCCAGATTCGATATGAATCGGCGCACAGATTGTAATCGACCCTGGAGGCTACGGACTTGGGTGAGATTGGAGGGTGGAGCCATGTCTATGATGGCTCGACACTTAGAGGGGTCGACTTCTATTCCCCTTTGGCTCACCATAAAGCCTAGAAGCTTCCCTGATTCTACCCCGAACACACATTTTTGAGGGTTTAGTTTTACTTTGTAAAGCCTAAGCCTTTCGAAAATCTTTTGTAAACATTCGATATGGGTGCATCGGGTTTTGGATTTCGCCAAGAGATCATCTACATACACTTCTACAAGCTCGTGAATTTGATCATGGAAGATCGTGTTCATGGCTCGTTGGTATGTTGCGCCGGCATTTTTCAAACCAAAGGGCATGACTGTATAGCAGTACGTGCCCCATGGGGTTGTGAAGGCGGTCTTACCCTGATCTCGTGGGCTTAGTTTGATTTGATTATAGCCTGAATAGCCATCCATAAATGAAAACATTTCATGATTTGCAGTACTATCGACTATCAAATCTATGTTTGGTAAAGGATAATTATCCTTTGGAGTGGCTTTATTCAGGTTTCTGAAATCGATGCATATTCGAATTTTCCCATTGGTTTTTCGAACTACAACGATATTTGACAACCAATCAGAATACGCAATGGGTTTTATAAATCCGGCTTTTAGCAAATCTTCTAAACCCTCTTTGACTTGCGTGTGTACATTCGGGTGTATTTTCCTAAACTTCTGCTTTATTGGTTTTACACCTACATCTAAGGGAAGACGATGCTCGACTATGCTGGGATCTATGCCCGGCATGTCTTCATACGTCCATGCGAACACATCTAAATAGGTTCGTAGAAATGCAATGAATGCTAACTTTTCAGTTTCATGCAAGCATGCGCCTATTTTGATGGTTTTGGGATTGGAATCATCCCCTAGGTTCACCTCTACGAAATCTCCTCCTACTGATTGGGAAGGTCTTTCAAAATCGAGAATTCTATGAAATTCTGGGAGCTCAGAAGTGGGATCTTCCTCAAGGGGATCCACTTCTGGGCTTCGATCATTCTCGTGGGCTATAGACCCGAGGGAACTTGATGCGTGGTTTTCAAAATAACCTGGTTTTGTACTTGGATTTTCAAGTGATTTCGAAATTTTTGGTCTGGCTATGCAGACGACGTTTCTTTCGAAATTCTTTTCTTTCGCCAAAGTTAAACCAGGAGCCGCTATGTACAAAATCTTTTTGGTATTTTCCAAATTTTCGATTTTTTTGGGTTTTTGTAAAACAAGAACTTTGGGAACTATACAAAGCACACTTTTTTCGAGTTTTTGCTTTTCCATTGTTTTTGGTTTTTCTTGTTTTTTCGATTTTTTTGGATTTTAAGTTTTCAAATGTTTTTGGTATTTTTAGAAAAAGGGATCTTCTGTCATACCTACAAAGGGAAAACACTATGGGTTAGACTCGGAATAGGAGGTCTAAACCATAGGTCTCTTCTAAGACAGGCTCCGGGGCACCCTTGACCCAGGTGGTCACAGGGGGTGGCTCCGACGGTATTCGGGAAGTATAGCCGATCCCATATCGGCTTGGATTGGCCCTAGGAAGGATGGGCTCTAGGAGACCCTGGTTTTGTGCCCCTAGACTTTTGTAGGGCGTGTAGCCCATGTTCAATAACATGTTCCACGACCTTTTGTTTTTTGAAAAGATGGGATATAAGTCGTGGTCCTGGAACATGCTATCGTCCATATTAGGCTCGTAGGGCCTTTTGTCCAGGGGTTTTGGAAATAGGGAACGCTTGGGTTTTCCTAGGAGGATTAGAGTCGGGAGGGGGCCTACTTTAGGCGGCCCCTTCACACATACAACCTTCCTAGGGTTGTTCAACACGAGCCGAGGTGGCTCAACCATAATTTGCCCCAGGTTAGCCTCTTGGGCCTGGGAGCTTGATAAACAAGGGGAGTTTATGATCCCCTGAAGTTGTGGGTGACTCTCACCCAGGATCACTACGACTTGGTCCCTAAAAGGGATTTTGACACACTTGTGGAAGGTGGATGGCACAGCGCACAAACTGTGTATCCAGGGTCTTCCCAGCAACAGGTTATAATGGGGGTGGATGTCCAAGACATGGAACACCCCCGTGTGTTCGATCCCTCCCGTTTCCATTGGGAGTTCGATGGATCCTAAAGGCCTAGACGCATTCCCATCGTATCCAGTGATAACGATGGGGCTTGGGTTTACTGAAGTCAAGGTGACTCCGATTTTGTACGCCACATGAAGTGGAAGGATGTTGAGCCCTCCTCCACCATCGACTAGGCACCTGTCCAGAGAGTGGTTGTTTAGAACCACCTCGATATGCAGGGCCTGGTTATGGGTTTCGTAGGGTCTATCTACATCATCTTCCGAAAAGGTGATGGGCGATTTTGCTCCTAACAAAGCCACTTGGGCAGACAAGGATTCCGGACTTATGTTCGAATCAACCTTGGCCCTTTCTAGAATTTTCTCTAAGACAAGTCTATGCCTAGGCGAGGTTTTGATAAGCTCTAGGATAGACATGTGAATAGGAATCTTTGAAAGGTGGTTTTCGAAATCATAAGGATTTAGGATGATTTTGTCCTTATCTGCTTTTGGCAGACCACTAGGGATACCTGCTTTTGAGGGGTCAGGCACACTGACCACCTTTTGAGCACCTTGAAGGTGCGGGGGTTGGTAGATCCTCCCGGATCTAGTGACTTCCCCCACGACCAGCCTAGGGTTTGCGCTAGACTTGGCTCTAAGGATGAGCTGAGGAGAACCTTGGATTTTCAAAACTGGTTTTGGGGTTTCCACTTTTGATGGTCCCCGAATGACGACTTGTGCGGGCCTCTTGTATAATACAAGGATGGGCGCACAAGCAGGTCGACCAGGTTCGGGCTTTTGCGCTAGTTCCTTGGAAATGGTGAGGGTACATACCTCCTTTCCTTTCCCACTGCCACTGGCGTGTTTGGGAAAGGGTTCCTTGAAGATAGCTTGAGGTGGCTCAGATTCCGCAGTGACCTGGAGCCGGCCCTCCGCTATCAAGTTCTCAATTTTATTTAGAAGAGAGAGCACCGTTTGGTATCATGGCCTTTGAGCCGATGATACTTGCAAAACCGGTTTAAATACCCCCCTTTGGACGTGACTCCTTCGGGGATTTCAGGGAGTTCGATCATGCCCTGGGCAAGTAGGAGGTCTAGGACCTCCGACACAGGTTGCCCTAGCGGAGTGTACTCCCGTTTTTCAATTGGTTTTGAAAAGTTGCGTTCTCTCTTATTTTCTATTTTTTCAAAATTTTTAGAAGTGCCCGCCATGCCTGGATCCACCCGGACATTGGCGATTTTATGGGGCTTTGCCCCTTTGTCCGTTGTGGGCAGCCCATATGCGATGGGCTTTTCCACACGTGTTTTGGGAATGGCACTTCCTTTCCATAAGTGGTCGTATGTCCCTTTTCGCAAGTTGGTTTCGAAAAGGGAGGCTTTTTTGATCAACTTATGGAAAGTTGAAATCTCATGGAGCGAGAGAAGGGTTTTTAACTCGCTTTTGAAATTATCCAGGATGAGCATTACTGCGCATCCTTCGGATATAGGCTCTCGCACTTGGCCTAAAAGAGACCTCCATCTTATAATGAAGGCATGCACGTCTTCGTTCATGCCTTGCTTTGTATCCCTTAAGGTATTCAGGGTTGGCGTGACTTCCACGTTGTGTGCAAATCTTTGCATGAAGCAGTTCGCTAACTCTTCAAAAGTAGCGAACTGGCTTAAGTCGTAGGAAGCCAGCCATTTGGCAGCTGTGCCCTTAAGGGATAGAGGGAACCAATACACCCATTTCATCGAGTCCTTTTTCTTCTTATGGGCTCGACGTGAGAAAAGCTGCAAGTGAGACCTAGGGTCTCCCATGCCATCATACCGATGGAAGTTCGGTATTTCATCGTCACTGTCTGTTTCGTAATCCATAGGAAGGAAATCAGACAGGGCGTAGCTTCTTTTCTCTTTATTTTGCCCTTTCAGCAGCTGCTGTAGGGCTTTACGGTCCTTTTGTGTGAAGGACTCGTGGTATTGGTTGGCTTCCATTACGGAGGCTTCTTTTTGCTTGCGAGGTTTTTCAATTTTCTTTTTAGGCCTTTGTTCACCGTTTGATGAACACGAATCGCCTACTTCAGCCTCTTGGCTGAGAGCATCGATTTTGGCCTCAAATTCCCTTCTCAAGTCCTCGATTTCATCTAGTTTTATTTTGTTTTTCAAAATCCTCCTAGAGTGAGAACTTGATGCGCATGAGCCTTGGCTCGACACTTCACTTGGATTGGATTTTGACATGCTTTTCAAGCTTTTTCAAAATTTCCTAAGTGAAAACAAAGAAAACAAGTTAAAACGACACCTTTATAAAATTTTTCGCAAGACTCCTACAAGTAAACTCGATTTTTTTTGAAAAGGCTCACGTCCCACCGGGCGTGCCAATCCCTGTAGACGCGCGAAAATCCCCGCCTCTTCGCCTCTTTCGTGGCTTGGAGTGGATCTTATCGTGCGTCTAAGGCCTATATATATAAACAGGGCGTGCCAGCTAGCTTACTTAAGCTAGCGAAGATATATTTAACACTGACTTCTAAACGTGGCGACTGTGAGCAAGTGAGCTCTTGTCGTCGCAGACCTTCTTGCACCGATGCGCAAGGGTCAGTCTGTACGCTTTTGCAAAAATCGAGTTTTTGGGAGAAAGTCTACGAAACGGTTCGAGGTGTCTAGTTCGGGTCTTTAAGATGCGATTGCATGTTTTAGATCACGTGGATTTGCATGTGCCTAAGTCTTTTCTTTTATCCCTTTTTGGGTCGCCTAGTTTGTGTGTTATGAACACTCCACTACATGGGCGAATTCGAGCGGGGGTTGCTTCGATGCAATATGCGTCCTACCTCGTGGTATGGCGTAGATGCAATGCAAACTCACGCTACTCCAAAGGGAAAACCCGAAATGTAAAGACAATACGGAAGGGAAATAACAGAAGGGAAATAACCGAAGGGAAATAACCGAAGGGAAATAACCGAAGGGAGATACGTATATATCTTATGTATATGAGCCCTTACTCGGGTCTTGCAAATAAGAGCGAAGGCTCAATGTGGGTGCGTGTTTGAATTGAAAGACTTACTCACACGACATGAAATGAAACCCAAATATAAATTGCAGTATGGCCTTGACTAAGGTCTTGGGAGTAAGAGCGAAGGCTCAATGTGTGTGAGAGTGCTTGAATTGAAGTACTACACACACGACATAAATGAAACCCAAATATAACTGCAATAAGGCCTTTACTAAGGTCTTGGGAGTAAGAGCGAAGGCTCAATGTGTGTGAGAGTGCTTGAATTGAAGTACTACACACACGACATAAATGAAACCCAAATATAAATTGCAGTATGGCCTTGACTAAGGTCTTGGGAGTAAGAGCGAAGGCTCAATGTGTGTGAGAGTGCTTGAATTGAAGTACTACACACACGACATAAATGAAACCCAAATATAACTGCAATAAGGCCTTTACTAAGGTCTTGGGAGTAAGAGCGAAGGCTCAATGTGTGTGAGAGTGCTTGAATTGAAAGACTACTCACACGACAAGAAATGAAACCCAAATAGTATAGGTCGGCCCTTACTTGGGTCTTTCAAATAAGAGCGAAAGCTCAATGTGTGTGAGAGTGTTTAAATTGAAAGACAACACACCCAACTTAAACAAAACCCTTCGGAAATGAAATATATACGTACACTTATATATTAGGGGCTGATTAGGCCCGTGTGTGTTCAAAGTTGTGCACGACTAAGAGAGTGCACGTGTGTGGTTGTGCCAAGCCACGTTATTACAAGCGGGGGGAGACTAGGCTCCGTTATTACAACCCCGTATCAAATTGAATTTCAAGCAAGCGTATGACTAAAGACCGAGTTTAGAAACTTACAAGTAGCTGGTCCGTAGAGGTCTTGCTTGAGCGTGGCCTTGGCTTTGGGCTGCAAATGGGAGCTCCGCGAAGGTGCGTGACCAAGAGTGCTGGCCGGCTGCAAATGGGCGTGGGATGGACGCCTCGAAGGGGACCGGTGGCAAGTGGGCGGCGCCTCCAAGTAGGGAGTTTAGAGTGGCTGACTAAGTGGGTCTTAGGGTCACTAGGTAAGTTAGGGACTTAGGGAAACTGGACCTAAAAGGTGAGCTAGTGGGAAGGCCAAATAGGGCACCTAGGGGAGTCGGCTGAATTGGAAATGGTGGCTGAGCAGTGGCCAGCCACTTGGGTTATCCTAGGTTCGGCTAGGCTTAGGTGGTGGCGGCAAAGAGGTGGAGCTAAGGGGAAGATGGGTGGCTAAGAGTGGAGAGGTGGTAGAGAGTGGTTTTGAGGGAGTTAGGGGGACTTACCGAATGGGAAGGAGTGGCGGATGGAGTGGGAGAGTGGCGGGCAGGTAGCTGTCGGCTGGTGGAGTTGGGGGGAAGGTGGTGACGTCCAGCTGGGGGGGGGGCAGTGGTGGTGGACGGAAGAGGGAAGGTGGCGGAGCAGGTGGCGGCTGGTGGAGCTGGAGCTGCTGGGAAGACGGGTGAGAGATGGGAGAAGGAGAGGGCCCGGCTGGGTGGTGGAGTGTGGTTCCCACCTGGAAAACCCGCCCACAATGAGGGGGGGTTTAAATAGGGGATGGGTAGGTCGGTTAGGGCTGGGTTGTGGGTAGTGGTTAGGTGGTTTAGGTAGGGTAGTATGTAGATAAGGTGGGCTGGATGGGGTTGGGCCAGATATTTTAAAACTAGGGGTTTGGGAAAATCGTGGGCTAAGGGTGGTTTAGGGGTTTAGGGCTAGGTTAGGTGGTTGGGTTTTAGGGTGAGGTTTAGTGAGCTAGGTTAGGTGGTTTAGGCTAGGATTAGGGAAATTAATCTAGGTTTAGGGAAGGATTAGGGGAGTGGGTTAGGTGATTAGGTTGGGATTAGGCCGGGATTAGGGAAGTGGGTTAGGTGATTAGGTTCAGATTAGGGGTGGATTAGGGGTTTAGGCTAGGATTAGGCATTTTGGGTTAGGTTTAGGTGAAGGAGCTCCCTTAGCATGGCCCATAGACCTTGATCACCCCATGTTGGTGCAGCCCTAGGTTAGGTTTTAGCTAATTACAAGCTTAAACCCACTCAATTAGGCTAACCCACATGATTAACCCAAACTTGACACACAAGTCAAGCTTAATACAACACTCTTGATATTTATCACCCCCACTCTCTCTCATGCCCAATATCCCACGTGAATTTCAAGTGGGCCCCACCTCCATTTATGAGAAGGTGATGTGGGCCATGGATATGGATATTGGATTGGATCTCTGGATCCAAATCCAAATCCAAGTCCACATATGGGTTTGGATTGGAATCTGGATATATATGGTCCAGATCCAATCCAAACTGAACTCTGACTCCTTCGAGCTGGGTTCGAGACGGACGATTCGTGCGGGGCCTGACAGCATCAGTGCTCCGTCTGCGTTGGGTCTTCGCCAACATGGTCGCCCGCCTCCGTTTCTGCCTTCCGGAGATGACTTCAAATGATATTTTGGTAATAACAGGGTCTTGGACGTTCGAGATCCTGGGATGTGAATGAGATGCAAGAGTTGCTGTGCCGGGCTTGACAGGTGCTCCGGTTCCGGGCTCTTCTTGGCTCTCCTGGTCCTATCTTGATCGGGCCAAGCCACTTCGGGGTTTCAAAACATGTTTTAAAAGGGTTTTCAAAAGCTATATTATTTGTTTTTGAAAGATAGAGTTTAAAACATATATACAGGGTTTTGTTTGGAAGGCTCCTGGGTTTCCAAACTCAAAATGGCCCTTTGGGGCTGCTTGTATAAAACCAGATTTGTTTAAGAAATTCGTGGGATTTCGGGGTGTTTACACGGATGAAGGCATATTGCAAGACCAATTTCAAAACAACATTTTGGCAAACTCTTTTGAAAACCAAGTATGGAAGATGCACTTCGATGGGACATGAAACCAACAAGGGGCTGGTGCCGGGGTCATCCTCATATCCCCTGAAAAGGGTGAGATCCCCATAGCAATTCGCCTAGATTTCAAATATTCCAACAACATAGCTGAGTATGAAGCACTCATACAAGGCTTAAGGATTTTGAAAACTCTAGGGGCATCATGCATCGAGGTCTTTGGAGATTCACTTCTCGTTATAAACCAAGTTTTGAAAATTTGGCAAGTGCAAAATGAAAAACTTCTTCCATATCACGAGTTGGCCACTCGATTGGTTGAGTCCTTCCAATCGTGTACACTCACACATGTAGGAAGAGAGGTGTAGACGCATGAAAATCCCCGCCTCCTCGCCTCTTTCGGGGGCTTGGAGTGGATCTTCTCGTGCGTCTAAGGCCTATGTATACAAATAGGGCGTGCCAGCTAGCTTACTTAAGCTAGCGAAGATATTTCTAACACTGACTTCTAAACGTGGCGACTGTGAGCAAGTAAGCTCTTGTCGTCGCAGACCTTCTTGTACCGATGCGCAAGGGTCAGTCTGTACGCTTTGCAAAAGTCGAGTTTTGGGGAGAAAGTCTACGAAGCGATTCGAGGTGTCTATTTCGGGTCTTTAAGATGCGATTTGCATATTTTAGATCACGTGGATTTGCACGTGCCTAAGTCTTTTCTTTTATCCCTTTTTGGGCCGCCTAGTTTGTGTGTTATGAACACTCCACTACATGGGCGAATTTGAGCGGGGCTTGCTTTGATGCAATATGCGTCCTACCTCGTGGTATGGCGTAGATGCAATGCAAACTCACGCTACTCCAAAGGGAAAACCCGAAATGTAAAGACAATGCTGAAGGGGAAATAACAGAAGGGAAATAACCGAAGGGAAATAACCGAAGGGAAATAACCGAAGGGAAATATGTATATATCTTATGTATATGAGCCCTTACTCGGGTCTTGCAAATAAGAGCGAAGGCTCAATGTGGGTGCGTGCTTGAATTGAAAGACTTACACACACGACATGAAATGAAACCCAAATATAAATTGCAGTATGGCCTTGACTAAGGTCTTGGGAGTAAGAGCGAAGGCTCAATGTGTGTGAGAGTGCTTGAATTGAAAGACTACCCACACGACATAAATGAAACCCAAATATAACTGCAATAAGGCCTTTACTAAGGTCTTGGGAGTAAGAGCGAAGGCTCAATGTGTGTGAAAGTGCTTGAATTGAAAGACTTACTCACACGACATGAAATGAAACCCAAATAGTATAGGTCGGCCCTTACTTGGGTCTTTCAAATAAGAGCGAAAGCTCAATGTGTGTGAGAGTGCTTGAATTGAAAGACTTACTCACACGACAAGAAATGAAACCCAAATAGTATAGGTCGGCCCTTACTTGGGTCTTTCAAATAAGAGCGAAAGCTCAATGTGTGTGAGTGTTTGAATTGAAAGACTTACTCACACGACAAGAAATGAAACCCAAATAGTATAGGTCGGCCCTTACTTGGGTCTTTCAAATAAGAGCGAAAGCTCAATGTGTGTGAGTGTTTGAATTGAAAGACAACGCACCCAACTTAAACAAAACCCTTCGAAAATGAAAGTATATATGTACACTTATATATTAGGGGCTGATTAGGCCCGTGTGTGCTAAAAATCGTGCACAACTAAGAGAGTGCACGTGTGTGGTTGTGCCAAGCCACGTTATTACAAGCGGGGGGAGACCATGCTCCGCTATTACAACCAAGTATCAAATTGAATCTCAAGCAAGTATACAACTAAGGACCGAGTTTAGACACTTACGGGTAGCTGGTTCATAGAGGTCTTGCTTGGGCGTGGACTTGGCTTTGGGCTGCAAGTGGGAGCTCCGCGAAGGTAGGTGATCAAGGGTGCTGGCCGGCTGCAAGTGGGGCGCGGGATAGACGCCTCGAAGGGGGCCGGTGGCAAGTAGATGGCGCCTCCAAGTAGGGGGTTTAAAGTGGCTGAATAAGTGGGTATTAGGATCACTAGGGGAGTTGGGTACTTAGGGAAACTGGACCCAAAAGGTGAGCTAGTGGGAAGGCCGAATAGGACACCTAGGGGAGTTGGCCGAATGGGAGATGATGGCTAGGTAGTGGCCAGCAACTTGGGTTATACTAGGTTCGGCTAGGTTTAGGTGGTGGCGGCAAAAGGGCTGAGATGAAGGTAGGATGGGTGGCTAAGAGTGGAGAGGTGGTAGAGAGGGGCTTTGAGGGAGTTTGGGGTACTTACCGAATGGGGAGAGGTGGCGGATGAAGTGGGAAGCAGGCAGGCAAGTGGCTGTTGGCTGATTCGGTTGGGTGAAGGTGATGGCGTCCGGTTGAGGGGTGGTGGTGGTGGATGGAAGAGGGAAGGTGGCGGAGCTGGTGGCGGTTGGTGGAGCAGAGGGAGCAGGCGGAGAGTGGAGAAGGCGGACAGTGGAACAGGTGGAGTCGGCTGGGCTGAGGTGAGGGCTCCCACTTCGAAAACCCGCCCACAAGGAGGGGGGTTTAAATAGGGGATGGGTAGGTCGGTTAGGGCTGGGCTGTGGGTAGTGGTTAGGTGGTTTAGGTAGGGTGGTATGTAGATAAGGTGGGCTGGAAGGGGTTGGGCCAGATATTTTAAAACTAGGGGTTTGGGTAAATCGTGGGCTAAGGGTGGTTTAGGGGTTTAGGGCTAGGTTAGGTGGTTGGGTTTTAGGGTGAGGTTTAGTGAGCTAGGTTAGGTGATTAGGCTTGGTTTAGGCTAGGATTAGGAAAATTAATCTAGGTTTAGGGAAGGATTAGGGAAGTGGGTTAGGTGATTAGGTTGGGATTAGGACGGGATTAGGGAAGTGGGTTAGGTGATTAGGTTCAGATTAGGGGTGGATTAGGGGTTTAGGCTAGGTTTAGGCATTTTGGGCTAGGTTTAGGTGAAGGAGCTCCCTTAGCATGGCCCATAGACCTTGATCACCCCATGTTGGTGCAGCCCTAGGTTAGGTTTTAGCTAATTACAAGCTTAAACCCACTCAATTAGGCTAACCCACATGATTAACCCAAACTTGACACACAAGTCAAGCTTAATACAACACTCTTGATATTTTTCAACCCCACTCTCTCTCATGCCAAATGTCCCACGTGAAACTCAAGTGGGCCCCACCTCCATTTATGAGAAGGTGATGTGGGCCATGGATATGGATATTGGATTGGATCTCTGGATCCAAATCCAAATCCAAGTCCACATATGGGTTTGGATTGGAATCTGGATATATATGGTCCAGATCCAATCCAAACTGAACTCTGACTCCCTCGAGCTGGGTTCGAAACGGACGATTCGTGCGGGGCCTGACAGCATCAGTACTCCGTCTGCGTTGGGTCTTCGCCAACATAGTCGTCCGCCTCCGTTTCTGCCTTCCGGAGATGGCTTCAAATGCTATTTTGATAAGAACAGGGTCTTGGACGTTCGAGATCCTGGGGTGTGAATCAGATACAAGAGTTGCTGTGCCGGGCTCGACAGGTGCTCCGGTTCCGGGCTCTTCTTGGTTCTACTGGTCCTGTCTTGATCGGGCCAAGCCACTTCGGGGTTTCAAAACATTTTTTTTAAAAGGTTTTTCAAAAGCTATATCATATGTTTTTGAAAGATAAAGTTTAAAACATATATACAGGGTTGTTTGGAAGGCTCCTGGGTTTCCAAACTCAAAATGGCCCTTTGGGGCTGCTTGTATAAAACCAGGTTTGTTTTAAGGAATTCATTGGATTTCGGGGTGTTTACAGATGCCCCTCTTTGACCTTGTCCAAATAGATTTGGATAAGGGCAAAGATGACAAACACCCCTTTTAATGTCTCCCTAGATCTAGCCACAAAGAATATGGGATCGTCCCATTTTTAGCAAAATCTCAATTTACAAACTCTGGTAGGAGAAGATATC
The DNA here is from genome assembly GCA_036023115.1 of Brasenia schreberi. Taxonomy (NCBI): domain Eukaryota; kingdom Viridiplantae; phylum Streptophyta; class Magnoliopsida; order Nymphaeales; family Cabombaceae; genus Brasenia; species Brasenia schreberi. The sequence continues at coordinate 15,987,080 of JAYKKT010000078.1, read as the reverse complement.
ACGCCAAAGGGTGTACTTATGGAATCTGGTCCTAAATGGGATCATGTTCATGCAAGTACTATGCGTGGAATGCAAATGACATGGGTGTGGTGCCAAGAGTGGCGACCTCCCAGAGACCAGGTGTGGTCGAACTCTAGAGACTTACAAGGTCTATTGCTCCAAGTGAGCAAAATCCTATGCTGTTCGATGTTCGGTTTTCAAAACTTATTTACAAAAGCTATTTACAAAAGGGACAACTGTCTTGAGCCTCGATCCTAAGGATCTCGAGCTCTTCGTGCTTGCCCTTGTTTTAGTCTTAACACTTGCTTATCTAGCGGAGGTTTTATAAGAAAACAAGCTTCATTTCAAATTCCTACGTCTTACTCGAAACGTCGAATTCTCAAACAAGATGAAATTCAAGTAAGTAAATCCTATTTTTACTTTAGGATTCCTCGAAATGAACCATGCTTTAGCTTGGGATAAGCCAGGGATGGGAAAGAGATACCACGGTCCCTTCTGAAGTGTCCCGTGGTTTAAGGCATAGAAGGCGGAAAACTGCTCTTTTTGAGCTTTTTGGCCTCTTTTTCCTTTTTTTTCATAGAGGGTCTCCCTTTGGGAGTATTTTTTCTTTAATCCCTCTTTTTCATAAAAGAATCGATTTTTCTTTTTGAAGTCTGGTTTCTTTCTTTTGGAAAGAGACTTTAAATGGGAAATTCCCTTTTGTTTTGGGCCTTTGTTTTCCTTTTGGAAGGAGAAGAGAAGAGGGGAGGACTTATCCCAAGCCTACACTCGATTCGTTCCAGATCAGCCTATTTAGAAATAGCACGTACTACTTGCAAGTATCTTGCTATGTTGAACTAGGCCTTTCTTTGTAAGATGAAGGATTTTGAAATGGAACCACGATTTTGAAAACTCCACTCTTTCACAAGTGCGAATTCTCTTACTTAGGGTCACACGAGTTGCTTTTGCACCTTATTCACATGTCTCAGGGCAGCTATCCCTATAAAATTTTCGAAAACTGGAATTTAATCCAGATCCTATACATGATACTTCTTTAAGTATTGAATATTGATAGGATCTGCTAAATTCCTACCTTCTACATCGATCAACCAATACGAATTGTTCGTAGTGGTTGCTCGTACAACATAGGGTCCATCCCAGTTGGGGCGCCACTTGCCTAGGGGGTGTGGGCCACGATGGTGGATGGTTTTCAAGACCAGATCTCCCACTTCAAAGTGGCGAGGTCTCATGTGTTTGCTATAATGTCGGGCTATCCTTTGCCGGTATGCACGAGCATGATCCATGGCAAGGAGTCGCCTTTCATCTAGCAAATCTAGTTCGGCCATCCTAGCATGCTGAAGCGTCTCTAGGGGGAGGTCGAGTGCAATGGATGTATGGAATGAATGCAGTTGGGTATTAATGGGAAGAATGGCGTTTGTGCCATAGACCAATTCGAATGGTGTGGCATTCGTGGGAGTCCGGATGGAAGTCCTATAAGCCCATAAGGCTTCATCCAGCTTCTCGTGCCACCTCCTACCCTTCTCTAAGGTTTTCTCAATGATACCAATGAGAGTCTTGTTCGTGGCTTCGGCTTGGCCGTTGCTTTGAGGGTAGTAGGGCGAGGAGAAGTGGTGAGTTATGCCATACGTGTTACACAACTTAACCATCCGCTCATTCTTGAATGGGGTACCATTATCAGACACAAGGTCTCGTGGAACCCCAAATCGAGCCAAGATATTCCTCCGGATGAAAGCCACCACATGTTGCCCCATTACATTTGTTAGGGAAATGGCTTCCACCCATTTGGAGAAATACTCCGTGGCTGCTAAAATGAAACGATGCCCATTCGAGGCCTTTGGAAATATTGGGCCTACTATGTCAAACGCCCACATGGTAAATGGCCAGGGGCTGACCACGGAATGCAATGCAGATGAAGGGATATGAATGGCGTGCCCATGCACTTGACATGGATGACACTTCCTAACATGATCGTGACAATCCTTTTTCAGGGTGGACCAAAAATAACCCCCTCTAAGTATTTTCATTGCCATCATGTTGGCATTAACATGACCTCCACATTCTCCATCGTGGAACTCGTGCATCACTATCCTAGCCTCCTCTAGGTCGATACACCTAAGCAGAATGGCGGTAAAACTCTTTTTGTATAAGACCCCACCCAGAATGGTGTATCGGGTCGAAATCTTACGAATGAATGCCTTATCTTTGGATGTGGCATCCTCGGTGAATCCCCTATTTTCTAAAAATTGTTTTATGTCATAGAACCAGGGTTTTTCAACAGACTCTGGGTTGTTTTGGCAAATATCCAAGTCGTGTGTGGATGGATGGGGCGCATGCCATATTTCCAAAGATCTGGTCCCTGAAATGGGATCGACCTTCAGGGCTGAACCCAAGGAGGAGAGGGCATCGGCGATGCCATTGTCCTCTCGTCCTACGTGTGTGAGCTTACACGACTGGAAGGATTGGACCAATCGAGTGGCCAACTCGTGATATGGAAGTAGTTTCTCATTACGTACTTGCCAAATTTTTAAAACCTGGTTTATGACAAGCAGCGAATCTCCAAAGACCTCGATGCATGATGCCCCTAGAGTTTTCGAAATCTTTAAGCCTTGTATGAGTGCTTCATACTCAGCTACGTTGTTGGAACATTCGAAATCTAAGCGGACTGCTATGGGAATCTCACTCTTTTCAGGGGAGATTAGGATGATCCCGGCACCAGCCCCTCGTTGGTTTCGTGCCCCGTCGAAGTGCATCTTCCACACTTGGTTTTCGAAAGAATTTGCCAAAATGTGGTTTTGAAAATGGTTTTGCAATATGCCTTCATCAGGCATTTCGACAAGAGTGGGATATGTGTCCTCTAAGGGGAATTCAGCCACGTAATCTGCTAGGGCTTGCCCTTTAATGGAGATCTGGTGATGGTATTTCAAATCATACTCCATTAGAAGGAGTTGCCATTTGCCCAATCTACCCGTGAGAATGGGTTTTTCGAACAAGTGCTTGATTGGATCAAGTTTGGACACTATCCAGATCTCATGATCTAGGAAATAGTGTCTGAATTTCTGGCAGGCCCAGACTAGGGCCAAGCACGTCTTCTCCATGGCTTGATAATTTCGTTCATAAGCCAAGAGAGTTTTCGAAATATAGTAGATGGCATACTCCTTATGGGTGTCATCCTCGTATTGAGCCAACAGGGCTCCTAAAGCGTTTACATGCACGGAGATGTATAATAAAAGCGGTTTTCCTTGTTTTGGAGGATTCAAAACGGGGGGATTAACCAAGTATGCCTTCAGTCTCTCGAAGGACTTTTGGCATTCGTCATCCCATAAGAATTTCGTACCCTTCCTCAACAGTTTGTTGAAGGGTTCGCATCTAATTGCCAGATTCGATATGAATCGGCGCACAGATTGTAATCGACCCTGGAGGCTACGGACTTGGGTGAGATTGGAGGGTGGAGCCATGTCTATGATGGCTCGACACTTAGAGGGGTCGACTTCTATTCCCCTTTGGCTCACCATAAAGCCTAGAAGCTTTCCTGATTCTACCCCGAACACACATTTTTGAGGGTTTAGCTTTACTTTGTAAAGCCTAAGCCTTTCGAAAATCTTTTGTAAACATTCGATATGAGTGCATCGGGTTTTGGATTTCGCCAAGAGATCATCTACATACACTTCTACAAGCTCGTGAATTTGATCATGGAAGATCGTGTTCATGGCTCGTTGGTATGTTGCGCCAGCATTTTTCAAACCAAAGGGCATGACTGTATAGCAGTACGTGCCCCATGGGGTTGTGAAGGCGGTCTTACCCTGATCTCGTGGACTTAGTTTGATTTGATTATAGCCTGAATAGCCATCCATGAATGAAAACATTTCATGATTTGCAGTACTATCGACTATCAAATCTATGTTTGGTAAAGGATAATTATCCTTTGGAGTGGCTTTATTCAGGTTTCTGAAATCGATGCATATTCGAATTTTCCCATTGGTTTTTCGAACTACAACGATATTTGACAACCAATCAGAATACGCAATGGGTTTTATAAATCCGGCTTTTAGCAGATCTTCTAAACCCTCTTTGACTTGCGTGTGTACATTCGAGTGTATTTTCCTAAGCTTCTGCTTTATGGGTTTTACACCTGCATCTAAGGGAAGACGATGCTCGACTATGCTGGGATCTATGCCCGGCATGTCTTCATACGTCCATGCAAACACATCTAAATAGGTTCGTAGAAATGCAATGAATGCTAACTTTTCAGTTTCATGCAAGCATGCGCCTATTTTGATGGTTTTGGGATTGGAATCATCCCCTAGGTTCACCTTTATGAAATCTCCTCCTACTGATTGGGAAGGTCTTTTAAAATCGAGAATTCTATGAAATTCTGGGAGCTCAGAAGTGGGATCTTCCTCAAGGGGATCCACTTCTGGGCTTTGATCATTCTCGTGGGCTATAGACCCGAGGGAACTTGATGCGTGGTTTTCAAAATAACCTGGTTTTGTACTTGGATTTTCAAGTGATTTCGAAATTTTTGGTCTGGTTATGCAGACGACGTTTCTTTCGAAATCCTTTTCTTTCGCCAAAGTCATACCAGGAGCAGCTATGTACAAAATCTTTTTGGTATTTTCCAAATTTTCGATTTTTTTGGGTTTTTGTAAAACAAGAACTTTGGGAACTATACAAAGCACTCTTTTTTTGAGTTTTTGTTTTTCCATTGTTTTTGGTTTTTCTTGTTTTTTTCGATTTTTTTCGATTTTAAGTTTTCAAATGTTTTTGGTATTTTTTTAGAAAAAGGGATCTTCCGTCATACCTACAAAGGGAAAACACTATGGGTTAGGCTCGGAATAGGAGGTCTAAACCATAGGTCTCTTCTAAGACAGGCTCCGGGGCACCCTTGACCCAGGTGGTCACAGGGGGTGGCTCCGGCGGTATTCGGGGAGTATAGCCGATCCCATATAGGCTTGGGTTGGCCCTAGGAAGGATGGGCTCTAGGAGACCCTGTTTTTGTGCCCCTAGACTTTTGTAGCGCGTGTAGCCCATATTCAACAACATGTTCCACGACTTTTGTTTTTTGAAAAGATGGGATATAAGTCGTGGTCCTGGAACATGCTATCGTCCATATTAGGCTCGTATGGCCTTTTGTCCAGGGGTTTTGGAAATAGGGAACGTTTGGGTTTTCCTAGGAGGATTAGAGTTGGGAGGGGGTCTGCTTTGGGCGGCCCCTTCACATATACAACCTTCCTAGGGTTGTTCAACACGAGCCGAGGTGGCTCAACCATAATTTGCCCCAGGTTAGCCTCATGGGCCTGAGAGCTCGATAAACAAGGGGAGTTTATGATCCCCTGAAGCTGTGGGTGACTCTCACCTAGGATCACTACGACCTGGTCCCTAAAAGGGATCTTAACACACCTGTGGAAGGTGGATGGCACAGCGCACAAGCTGTGTATCCAAGGCCTTCCCAACAACAGGTTATAATGGGGGTGGATGTCCAAGACATGGAACACCCCCGTGTGTTCGATCCCTCCCGTTTCCATTGGGAGTTCGATGGATCCTAAAGGCCTAGACGCATTCCCATCGTATCCAGTGATAACGATGGGGCTTGGGTTCACTGAAGTCAAGGTGACTCCGATTTTGTACGCCACGTGAAGTGGAAGGATGTTGAGCCCTCCTCCACCATCGACTAGGCACCTGTCCAGAGAGTGGTTGTTTAGAACCACCTCGATATGTAGGGCCTGGTTATGGGTTTCGTAGGGTCTATCTACATCATCTTCCGAAAAGGTGATGGGCGATTTTGCTCCTAATAAAGCCACTTGGGCAGACAAGGATTCCGGACTTATGTTCGAATCAACCTTGGCCCTTTCTAGAATTTTCTCTAATACAAGTCTATGCCTAGGCGAGGTTTTGATAAGCTCTAGGATAGACATGTGAATAGGAATCTTTGAAAGGTGGTTTTCGAAATCATAAGGATTTAGGGTGATTTTGTCTTTATCTGCTTTTGGCAGACCACTAGGGATACATGCTTTTGAGGGGCCAGGCACACTGACCACCTTTTGAGCACCTTGAAGGTGCGGGGGTTGGTAGATCCTCCCGGATCTAGTGACTTCCCCCACGACCAGCCTAGGGTTTGCGCTAGACTTGGCTCTAAGGATGAGCTGAGGAGAACCTTGGATTTTCAAAACTGGTTTTGCCGGGGTTTCCACTTTTGGTGGTCCCCGAATGACGACTTGGGCGGGCCTCTTGTATAATACAAGGATGGGCGCACAAGCAGGTCGACCAGGTTCTGGTTTTTGCGCTAGTTCCTTGGAAATGGTGAGGGTACATACCTCCTTTCCTTTCCCACTGCCATTGGCTTGTTTGGAAAAGGGTTCCTTGAAGATAGCTTGAGGTGGCTCAGGTTCCGCAGTGACCTGGAGCCGGCCCTCCACTATCAAGTTCTCAATTTTATTTAGAAGAGAGAAGCAGCGTTTGGTATCATGGCCTTTGAGCCGATGATACTTGCAAAATCGGTTTAAATACCCCCCTTTGGACGTGACTCCTTCGGGGATTTCAGGGAGTTCGATCATGCCCTAGGCAAGTAAGAGGTCTAGAACCTCCGACACAGGTTGCCCCAGCGGAGTGTACTCCCGTTTTTCAATCGGTTTTGAAAAATTGCGTTCTCTCTTATTTTCTATTTTTTCAAAATTTTTAGAAGTGCCCGCCATGCCTGGATCTACTCGGACATTGGCGATTTTATGGGGCTTTGCCCCTTTGTCCGTCGTGGGCAGCCCATATGCGATGGGCTTTTCCAAACGGGTTTTTGGAACGACACTTCCTTTCCATAAGTGGTCGTATGTCTCTTTTCGCAAGTTGGTTTCGAAAAGGGAGGCCTTTTTGATCAACTTATGGAAAGTTGAAATCTCATGGAGCGAGAGAAGGGTTTTTAACTCGCTTTTGAAATTATCCAGGATGAGCATTACTGCGCATCCTTCGGATATGGGCCCTCGCACTTGGCCTAAAAGCGACCTCCACCTTATAATGAAGGCATGCACGTCTTCATTCATGCCTTGCTTTGTATCCCTTAAGGTATTCAGGGTTGGCGTGACTTCTACGTTGTGTGCAAATCTTTGCATGAAGCAGTTCGCTAACTCTTCAAAAGTAGCGAACTGGCTTAAGTCATAGGAAGCCAGCCATTTGGCAGCTGTGCCTTTAAGGGATAGAGGGAACCAATACACCCATTTCATCGAGTCCTTTTTCTTCTTATGGGCTCGACGCGAGAAAAGCTGCAAGTGAGACCTAGGGTCTCCCATGCCATCATACCGATGGAAGTTCAGTATTTCATCGTCACTGTCTGTTTCGTAATCCATAGGAAGGAAATCAGACAGGGCGTAGCTTCTTTTCTCTTTATTCTGCCCTTTCAGCAGCTGCTGTAGGGCTTTACGGTCCTTTTGTGTGAAGGACTCGTGGTATTGGTTGCCTTCCATTACGGAGGCCTCTTTTTGCTTGCGAGGTTTTTCAGATTTCTTTTTAGGCCTTTATTCACCGTTCGATGAACATGAATCGCCTACTTCAGCCTCTTGGCTGAGAGCATCGATTTTGGCCTCAAACTCCCTTCTCAAGTCCTCGATTTCATCTAGTTTTATTTTGTTTTTGAAAATCCTCCTAGAATGAGAACTTGATGCGCATGAGCCTTGGCTCGACACTTCACTTGGATTGGATTTTGACATGCTTTTCAAGCTTTTTCAAAATTTCCTAAGTACAAGCAAAGAAAACAAGTTAAAATGACACCTTTTTACAAAATTTTCGCAAGACTTCTACAAGTAAACTCGATTTCTGAAAAGGCTCACGTCCCACCAGGCGTGCCAATCTCTGTAGATGCGCGAAAATCCCCGCCTCCTCGCCTCTTTCGGGGGCTTGGAGTGGATCTTCTCGTGCGTCTAAGGCCTATGTATACAAATAGGGCGTGCCAGCTAGCTTACTTAAGCTAGCGAAGATATTTCTAACACTGACTTCTAAACGTGGCGACTGTGAGCAAGTAAGCTCTTGTCGTCGCAGACCTTCTTGTACCGATGCGCAAGGGTCAGTCTGTACGCTTTGCAGAAGTCGAGTTTTGGGGAGAAAGTCTACGAAGCGATTCGAGGTGTCTTTTTCGGGTCTTTAAGATGCGATTTGCATATTTTAGATCACGTGGATTTGCACGTGCCTAAGTCTTTTCTTTTATCCCTTTTCGGGCTACCTAGTTTGTGTGTTATGAACACTCCACTACATGGGCGAATTTGAGCGGGGCTTGCTTTGATGCAATATGCGTCCTACCTCGTGGTATGGCGTAGATGCAATGCAAACTCACGCTACTCCAAAGGGAAAACCCGAAATATAAAGACAATGCTGAAGGGGAAATAACAGAAGGGAAATAACCGAAGGGAAATATGTATATATCTTATGTATATGAGCCCTTACTCGGGTCTTGCAAATAAGAGCGAAGGCTCAATGTGGGTGCGTGCTTGAATTGAAAGACTTACACACACGACATGAAATGAAACCCAAATATAAATTGCAGTATGGCCTTGACTAAGGTCTTGGGAGTAAGAGCGAAGGCTCAATGTGTGTGAGAGTGCTTGAATTGAAAGACTACCCACACGACATAAATGAAACCCAAATATAACTGCAATAAGGCCTTTACTAAGGTCTTGGGAGTAAGAGCGAAGGCTCAATGTGTGTGAAAGTGCTTGAATTGAAAGACTTACTCACACGACATGAAATGAAACCCAAATAGTATAGGTCGGCCCTTACTTGGGTCTTTCAAATAAGAGCGAAAGCTCAATGTGTGTGAGAGTGCTTGAATTGAAAGACTTACTCACACGACAAGAAATGAAACCCAAATAGTATAGGTCGGCCCTTACTTGGGTCTTTCAAATAAGAGCGAAAGCTCAATGTGTGTGAGTGTTTGAATTGAAAGACTTACTCACACGACAAGAAATGAAACCCAAATAGTATAGGTCGGCCCTTACTTGGGTCTTTCAAATAAGAGCGAAAGCTCAATGTGTGTGAGTGTTTGAATTGAAAGACAACGCACCCAACTTAAACAAAACCCTTCGAAAATGAAAGTATATATGTACACTTATATATTAGGGGCTGATTAGGCGCGTGTGTGCTAAAAATCGTGCACAACTAAGAGAGTGCACGTGTGTGGTTGTGCCAAGCCACGTTATTACAAGCGGGGGGAGACCATGCTCCGTTATTACAACCAAGTATCAAATTGAATCTCAAGCAAGTATACAACTAAGGACCGAGTTTAGACACTTACGGGTAGCTGGTTCGTAGAGGTCTTGCTTGGGTGTGGACTTGGCTTTGGGCTGCAAGTGGGAGCTCCGCGAAGGTAGGTGATCAAGGGTGCTGGCCGGCTGCAAGTGGGGCGCGGGATAGACGCCTCGAAGGGGACCGGTGGCAAGTAGATGGCGCCTCCAAGTAGGGGGTTTAAAGTGGCTTAATAAGTGGGTATTAGGATCACTAGGGGAGTTGGGTACTTAGGGAAACTGGACCCAAAAGGTGAGCTAGTGGGAAGGCCGAATAGGACACCTAGGGGAGTTGGCCGAATGGGAGATGATGGCTAGGTAGTGGCCAGCAACTTGGGTTATACTAGGTTCCCATTCAAAGTCTCTTTCAAAAAGAAAGAAACCAGACTTCAAAAAGAAAAATCGATTCTCTTATAAAAAAGAGGGATTAAAGAAAAAATACTCCCAAAGGGAGACCCTCTATGGAAAAAAGGAAAAAGAGGCCAAAAAGCTCAAAAAGAGCAGTTTTCCGCCTTCTATGCCTTAAACCACGGGACACTTCAGAAGGGACCGTGGTATCTCTTTCCCATCCCTGGCTTATCCCAAGCTAAAGCATGGTTCATTTCGAGGAATCCTAAAGTAAAAATAGGATTTACTTACTTGAATTTCATCTTGTTTGAGAATTCGACGTTTCGAGTAAGGCATAGGAATTTGAAATGAAACTTGTTTTCTTATAAAACCTCCGCTAGATAAGCGAGTCTTAAGACTCAAACAAGGGCAAGCATGAAGAGCTCGAGATCCTTAGGATCGAGGCTCAAGACAGTTGTCCCTTTTGTAAATAATTTTGTAAATAGGTTTTGAAAACCGAACATCGAACAGCATAGGATTTGCTCACTTGGAGCAATAGATCTTGTAAGTCTCTAGAGTTCGACCACATCTGGTCTCTGGGAGGTCGCCACTCTTGGCACCACACCCATGTCATCTGCATTCCACGCATGATACTTACATGAACATGATCCCATTTTAAGACCAGATTCCATAATATAACCCTTTGGCGTGATATCTCCTCCTACCAGAGTTTTTAAATTAAGATTTTGCTAAAATGGGACGATCCCATATTCTTCGTGGCTAGATCTAGGGAGACATTAAAAGGGGTGTTTGTCATCTTTGCCCTTATCCAAATCTATTTGGACAAGGCCAAAGAGGGGCATCTGTAAACACCCCGAAATCCCACGAATTCCTTAAACAAACCTGGTTTTGTAAAAGCAGCCCCAAAGTGCCATTTTTGAGTCTGGAAACCCAGGAGCCTTCCAAACAACCCTGTATATATGTTTTAAACTATATCTTTCAAAAACATATGATATGGCTTTTGAAAACCCTTTTAAAACATGTTTTGAAACCCCAAAGTGGCTTGGCCTGATCAAGACAGGACCAGGAGAGCTGAGAAGAGCCCGGAACCGGAGCACATGTCGAGCCCGGCGCAACAACTCTTGTATCTGATTCACACCCCAGGATCTCGAACGTCCAAGACCCTGTTCTTATCAAAATAGCATTTGAAGTCATCTCCGGGAGGCAGAAACGGAGGCGAAGGACCATGTTGGCGAAGACCCAACGCAGACGGAGTACTGATGCTGTCAGGCCCCGCACGAATCGTCCGTTTCGAACCCAGCTCGAAGGAGTCAGAGTTCAGTTTGGATTGGATCTGGACCATATATATCCAGATTCCAATCCAAACCCATATGTGGACTTGGATTCGGATTTGGATCCAGAGATCCAATCCAATATCCATATCCATGGCCCACATCACCTTCTCATAAATGGAGGTGGGGCCCACTTGAAATTCACGTGGGATATTGGGCATGAGAGAGAGTGGGGGTGAAAAATATCAAGAGTGTTGTATTAAGCTTGACTTGTGTGTCAAGTTTGGGTTTAATCTTATGGGTTAGCCTAATTGAGTGGGTTTAAGCTTGTAATTAGCTAAAACCTAACCTAGGGCTGCACCAACATGGGGTGATCAAGGTCTATGGGCCATGCTAAGGGAGCTCCTTCATCTAAACCTAGCCTAAACCCCTAATCCACCCCTAATCTGAACCTAATCACCTAGCCCACTTCCCTAATCCCGGCCTAATCCCAACCTAATCACCTAACCCACTTCCCTAATCCTTCCCTAAACCTAGATTAATTTCCCTAATCCTAGCCTAAACCTAGCCTAATCACCTAACCTAGCCCTAAACCCCTAAACCACCCTTAGCCCACAATCTACCCAAACCCCTAGTTTTAAAATATCTGGCCCAACCCTTTCCAGCCCACCTTATCTACATACCACCCTACCTAAACCACCTAACCACTACCCTCAGCCTAGCCCTAACCGACCTACCCATCCCCTATTTAAACCCCTCCCCTTTGTGGGCGGGTTTTCCAAGTGGGAACCACCATCTCACCCAGCCGGGCCCTCTCCTTCTCCCATATCTCACCCAGCCGGGACCACTCTCCATCACCTTCGCCTGCTCCACCTGCACCGCCACCTTCCCTCTTCCATCCACCACCACCTCACTCAGCCGGACACCACCACCTCACTCAGCCGAACTCCCATCAACACCCGGCTTCCCTCTTCATCCACTCGCCACTTCTCCCCATCTGGTAAGCCTTCTTTAACCCTACTTAAACCCTTCTCTACCACCTCTCCACTCCCAGCCACCCACCACACCATCACCTTACTCACCCAACAGCCCCTCACCGCCACCACTCCCACTCGGCCAAACCTTAGCCGCCTCAACCGTTTGCTTCCTACCTAACTCACATTAACTATACCCGGCCACCCTATCAGATTTCCTAAGACTTGCCCGTGGCACTACCTTAAACCCACTATTACCTAGTCCCATCCCCTAACTGGCCACCTTCCCATACTCCAGCCTTAGTCACCCTAGCAGCCCGCCACCACCATTTTAACTTAGCCGAACCTAGCACAACCCAAACCGCCGGCCACTACCTTCCCCTAGGTGTCCCATTCGGCCTTCTCACAAACTCTCCCTTAGGGCCAGTTTTCCATAAGTACTCAACTCCCCTAGTGATCCTAAGACCTCACTCGTTCAGCCCATTTAAACCCCCTACCTTGAGGCGACATCTACCTGCCACCGGCCACCTTCGAGGCGCCTATCCCGCGCCCCACTTGCAGCCGGCCAGCACCTTTGATCACCTATCTTCGCGGAGCTGCCGTTTGCAGCCCAAGGCCAAGTCCACGCTCAAGCAAGACCTCTACGGACCAGCTACTCGTAAGTGTCTAAACCCGGTCTTTAGTTGTATACTTGCTTGGGGATTCAATTTGATACGGGGTTGTAATAATGGAGCATAGTCTCCCCCCGCTTGTAATAACGTGGCTTGGCACAACCACACACGTGCACTCTCTTAGTCGTGCACGATTTTGAACACACACGGGCCTAATCAGCCCCTAATATATAAGTGTACATATACTTTCATTTTTGAAGGGTTTTTGTTTAAGTTGGGTGCGTTGTCTTTCAATTCAAGCACTCACACACATTGAGCTTTCGCTCTTAGTTGAAAGACCCAAGTAAGGGCTGACCTATACTATTTGGGTTTCATTTCATGTCGTGTGAGTAAGTCTTTCAATTCAAGCACTCTCACACACATTGAGCTTTTGCTCTTAGTTGAAAGACCCAAGTAAGGGCCGACCTATACTATTTGGGTTTCATTTCATGTCGTGTGAGTAAGTCTTTCAATTCAAGCACTCTCACACACATTGAGCTTTCGCTCTTAGTTGAAAGACCCAAGTAAGGGCCGACCTATACTATTTGGGTTTCATTTCATGTCGTGTGAGTAAGTCTTTCAATTCAAGCACTTTCACACACATTGAGCCTTCGCTCTTACTCCCAAGACCTTAGTTAAGGCCATACTGCAGTTATATTTGGGTTTCAATTATGTCGTGTGTGTAGTACTTCAATTCAAGCACTCTCACACACATTGAGCCTTCGCTCTTACTCCCAAGACCTTAGTTAAGGCCATACTGCAATTTATATTTGGGTTTAATTTCATGTCGTGTGTGTAAGTCTTTCAATTCAAGCACGCACCCACATTGAGCCTTCGCTCTTATTTGCAAGACCCGAGTAAGGGCTCATATACATAAGCTATATACATATCTCCCTTCGGTTATTTCCCTTCGGTTATTTCCCTTCGGTTATTTCCCTTCTGTTATTTCCCCTTCAGTATTGTCTTTACATTTCGGGTTTTCCCTTTGGAGTAGCGTGAGTTTGCATTGCATCTACGCCATACCACGAGGTAGGACGCATATTGCATCAAAGCAAGCCCCGCTCGAATTCGCCCATGTAGTGGAGTGTTCATAACACACAAACTAGGTGGCCCGAAAAGGGATAAAAGAAAAGACTTAGGCACGTGCAAATCCACGTGATCTAAAATATGCAATCGCATCCTAAAGACCCGAAATAGACACCTCGAACCGCTTCGTAGACTTTCTCTCCAAAACTTGATTTTTGCAAAAGCGTACAGACTGACCCTTGCGCATCGGTGCAAGAAGGTCTGCGACGACAAGAGCTTACTTGCTCATAGTCGCCACGTTTAGAAGTCAGTGTAAAAAAATATATATCTTCGCTAGCTTAAGTAAGCTAGCTGGCACGCCCTATTTGTATACATAGGCCTTAGACACACGAGAAGATCCACTCTAAGCCCCCGAAAGAGGCGAAGAGGCGGGGATTTTCGCGCGTCTACAGAGATTGGCACGCCCGATGGGACGTGAGCCTTTTCAAAAATCGAGTTTGCTTGTAGAAGTCTTGCGAAAATTTTGTAAAAAGGTGTCGTTTTAACTTGTTTTCTTTGCTTGTACTTAGGATATTTTGAAAAACATGTCAAAATCCAATCCAAGTGAAGTGTCGAGCCAAGGCTCATGCGCATCAAGTTCTCACTCTAGGAGGATTTTCAAAAACAAAATAAAACTAGATGAAATTGAGGACTTGAGAAGGGAGTTTGAGGCCAAAATCGATGCTCTCAGCCAAGAGGCTGAAGTAGGCGATTCATGTTTATCAAACGGTGAACAAAGGCCCAAAAAGAAATCTGAAAAACCTCGCAAGCAAAAAGAGGCCTCCATAATGGAAGGCAACCAATACCACGAGTCCTTCACACAAAAGGACCGTAAAGCCCTACAGCAACTGCTGAAAGGGCAGAATAAAGAGAAAAGAAGCTACGCCCTGTCTGATTTCCTTCCTATGGATTACGAAACAGACAGTGATGATGAAATACCTAACTTTCATCGGTATGATGGCATGGGAGACCCTAGGTCTCACTTGCAGCTTTTCTCGCGTCGAGCCCATAAGAAGAAAAAGGACTCGATGAAATGGGTGTATTGGTTCCCTCTATCCCTTAAAGGCACAGCCGCCAAATGGCTGGCTTCCTACGACTTAAGCCAGTTCGCTACTTTTGAAGAGTTAGCGAAATGCTTCATGCAAAGATTTGCACACAACGTGAAAGTCACGCCAACCCTAAATACCTTAAGGGATACAAAGCAAGGCATGAACGAAGACGTGCATGCCTTCATTATAAGATGGAGGTCGCTTTTAGGCCAAGTGCGAGAGCCTATATCCGAAGGATGCGCAGTAATGCTCATCCTGGATAATTTCAAAAGCGAGTTAAAAACCCTTCTCTCGCTCCATGAGATTTCAACTTTCCATAAGTTGATCAAAAAGGCCTCCCTTTTCGAAAACAACTTGCGAAAAGGGACATACGACCACTTATGGAAAGGAAGTGCCATCCCAAAAACCCGTTTGGAAAAGCCCATCGCATATGGGCTGCCCACGACGGACAAAGGGGCAAAGCCCCATAAAATCGCCAATATCTGGGTGGATCTAAGCATGGCGGGCACTTTTAAAAATTTTGAAAAAATAGAAAATAAGAGGGAACGTAATTTTAAAAAATCGGTTGAAAAACGGGAGTATACTCCGCTGGGGCAACCTGTGTCGGAGGTCCTAGACCTCTTACTTGCCCAGGGCATGATCGAACTCCCTGAAATCCCTGAAGGAGTCACTTCCAAAGGGGGGTATTTAAACCGATCTTGCAAGTATCATCGGCTCAAAGGCCATGATACCAAACGCTGCTTCTCTCTTCTAAATAAAATTGAGAACTTGATAGCAGAAGGCCGGCTCCAGGTCACTGCGGAACCTGAGCCACCTCAAGCTATCTTCAAGGAACCCTTTCCCAAACATGCCAGTGGCAGTGGGAAAGGAAAGGAGGTATGTACCCTCACCATTTCCAAGGAACTAGCGCAAAAGCCAGAACCTGGTCGACCTACTTGCGCGCCCATCCTTGTATTATACAAGAGGCCCGCCCAAGTCGTCATTCGGGGACCACCAAAAGTGGAAACCCCGGTAAAACCAGTTTTGAAAATCCAAGGTTCTCCTCAGCTCATCCTTAGAGCCAAGTTTAGCGCGAACCCTAGGCTGGTCGTGGGGGAAGTCACTAGATCCGGGAGGATCTACCAACCCCTGCACCTTCAAGGTGCTCAAAAGGTGGTCAGTGTGCTTGGCCCCTCAAAAGCATGTATCCCTAGTGGTCTGCCAAAAGCAGATAAGGACAAAGTCATCCTAAATCCCTATGATTTCGAAAACCACCTTTCAAAGATTCCTATTCACATGTCTATCCTAGAGCTTATCAAAACCTCGCCTAGGCATAGACTTGTCTTAGAGAAAATTCTAGAAAGGGCCAAGGTTGATTCGAACATAAGTCCGGAATCCTTGTCTGCCCAAGTGGCTTTATTAGGAGCAAAATCGCCCATCACCTTTTCGGAAGATGATGTAGATAGACCCTACGAAACCCATAACCAGGCCCTGCATATCGAGGTGGTTCTAAACAACCACTCTCTGGACAGGTGCCTAGTCGATGGTGGAGGAGGGCTCAACATCCTTCCACTTCATGTGGCGTACAAAATCGGAGTCACCTTGACTTCAGTGAACCCAAGCCCCATCGTTATCACTGGATACGATGGGAATGCGTCTAGGCCTTTAGGATCCATCGAACTCCCAATGGAAACGGGAGGGATCGAACACATGGGGGTGTTCCATGTCCTAGACATCCACCCCCATTATAACCTATTGCTGGGAAGGTCCTGGATACACAGCTTGTGCGCTATGCCATCCACCTTCCACAGGTGTGTCAAAATCCCTTTTAGGGACCAGGTCGTAGTGATCCTAGGTGAGAGTCACCCACAGCTTCAGGGGATCATAAACTCCCCTTGTTTATCGAGCTCCCAGGCCCATGAGGCTAACCTGGGGCAAATTATGGTTGAGCCACCTCGGCTCGTGTTGAACAACCCTGGGAAGGTTGTATGTGTGAAGGGGCCGCCCAAAGCAGGCCGCCTCCCGACTCTAATCCTCCTAGGAAAACCCAAGCGTTCCCTATTTCCAAAACCCCTGGACAAAAGGCCATACGAGCCTAATATGGACGATAGCATGTTCCAGGACCACGACTTGTATCCCATCTTTTCAAAAAACAAAAGGTCGTGGAACATGTTATTGAACATGGGCTACACGCCCTACAAAAGTCTAGGGGCACAAAACCAGGGTCTCCTAGAGTCCATCCTTCCTAGGGCCAACCCAAGCCGATATGGGATCGGCTATACTCCCCGAATACCGCCGGAGCCACCCCCTGTGACCACTTGGGTCAAGGGTGCCCCGGAGCCTGTCTTAGAAGAAACCTATGGTTTAGACCTCCTATTCCGAGTCTAACCCGTAGCGTTTTCCCTTTGTAGGTATGACGGAAGATCCCTTTTTCTAAAAATACCAAAAACATTTGAAAAACTTAAGATAAAAAAAAAATCGAAAAACAAGAAAAACCAAAAACAATGGAAAAACAAAAACTCGAAAAAAGAGTGCTTTGTATAGTTCCCAAAGTTCTTGTTTTAGAAAAACCCAAAAAAATCGAAAATTTGGAAAATACCAAAAAGATTTTGTACATAGCTGCTCCTGGTAGGCCTTTGGCAAAAGAAAAGGATTTCGAAAGAAGTGTCGTCTCATAGCCAGACCAAGAATTTCGAAATCACTTGAAAATCCAAGTACAAAACCAGGTTATTTTGAAAACCACGCATCAAGTTCCCTCGGGTCTATAGCCCACGAGAATGATCAAAGCCCAGAAGTGGATCCCCTTGAGGAAGATCCCACTTCTGAGCTCCCAGAATTTCATAGAATTCTCGATTTTGAAAGACCTTCCCAATCAGTAGGAGGAGATTTCGTAGAGGTGAACCTAGGGGATGATTCAAATCCCAAAACCATCAAAATAGGCGCATGCTTGCATGAAACTGAAAAGTTAGCATTCATCGCATTTCTACGAACCTATTTAGATGTGTTTGCATGGACGTATGAAGACATGCTGGGCATAAATCCCAGTATAGTCGAGCATCGTCTTCCCTTAGATGTAGGTATAAAACCCATAAAGCAGAAGCTTAGGAAAATACACCCGAATGTACACACGCAAGTCAAAGAGGGTTTAGAAGATCTGCTAAAAGTCGGATTTATAAAACCCATTGCGTATTCTGATTGGTTGTCAAATATCGTTGTAGTTCGAAAAACCAATGGGAAAATTTGAATATGCATCGATTTCAGAAACCTGAATAAAGCCACTCCAAAGGATAATTATCCTTTACCAAACATAGATTTGATAGTCGATAGTACTGCAAATCATGAAATGTTTTCATTCATGGATGGCTATTCAGGCTATAATCAAATCAAACTAAGTCCACGAGATCAGGGTAAGACCGCCTTCACAACCCCATGGGGCACGTACTGCTATACAGTCATGCCCTTTGGTTTGAAAAATGCCGGCGCAACATACCAACGAGCCATGAACACGATCTTCCATGATCAAATTCACGAGCTTGTAGAAGTGTATGTAGATGATCTCTTGGCGAAATCCAAAACCCGATGCACTCATATCAAATGTTTACAAAAGATTTTCGAAAGGCTTAGGCTTTACAAAGTAAAGCTAAACCCTCAAAAATGTGTGTTCGGGGTAGAATCAGGGAAGCTTCTAGGCTTTATGGTGAGCCAAAGGGGAATAGAAGTCGATCCCTCTAAGTGTCGAGCCATCATAGACATGGCTCCACCCTCCAATCTCACCCAAATCCGTAGCCTCCAGGGTCGATTACAATCCGTGCGCCGATTCATATCGAATCTGGCAACTAGATGCGAACCCTTCAACAAACTGTTGAGGAAGGGTACGAATATTTCAAAAACTCTCTTGGCTTATGAATGAAATTATCAAGCCATGGAGAAGACGTGCTTGGCCCTAGTCTGGGCCTGCCAGAAGTTCAGACACTATTTCCTAGATCATGAGATCTAGATAGTGTCCAAGCTTGATCCAATCAAGCACTTGTTCGAAAAACCCATTCTCACGGATAGATTGGGCAAATGGCAACTCCTTCTAATGGAGTATGATCTGAAATACCATCACCAGATCTCCATTAAGGGGCAAGCCCTAGCAGATTACGTGGCTGAATTCCCCTTAGAGGACGCATATCCCACTCTTGTCGAAATGCCTGATGAAGGCATATTGCAAAACCATTTTCAAAACCACATTTTGGCAAATTCTTTCGAAAACCAAGTGTGGAAGATGCACTTCGACGGGGCACGAAACCAACGAGGGGCTGGTGCCGGGATCATCCTAATCTCCCCTGAAAAGGGCGAGATTCCCATAGCAATCTCCTTAGATTTCGAATGTTCCAACAACGTAGCTGAGTAGGAAGCACTCATACAAGGCTTAAGAATTTCGAAAACTTTAGTGGCATCATGCATCGAGGTCTTTGGAGATTCGCTCCTTGTCATAAACCAGGTTTTAAAAATTTGGCAAGTACGTAATGAGAAACTACTTCCATATCACGAGTTGGCCACTCGATTGGTCCAATCCTTCCAGTCATGTAAGCTCACACACATGGGAAGAGAGGACAATGGCATCGCCGATGCCCTCTCCTCCTTGGGCTCAGCCCTGAAGGTCGATCCCATATCAGGGACCAGATCTTTGGAAATATGGCATGCGCCCCATCCATCCACACACGACTTGGATATTTGCCAAAACAACCCAAAGTCTATTGAAAAACCCTGGTTCTATGACATAAAACAATTTTTAGAAAATGGGAGATTCACCGAGGATGCCACGTCCAAAGATAAGGCATTCATTCGTAAGATTTCGACCCGATACACCATTCTGGGTGGGGTCTTATACAAAAAGAGTTTTACCGGCATTCTGCTTAGGTGTATCGACCTAGAGGAGGCTAGGATAGTAATGCATGAATTCCACGATGGAGAATGTGGAGGTCATGTTAATGCCAACATGATGGCAATGAAAATACTTAGAGGGGGTTATTTTTGGTCCACCCTGAAAAAGGATTGTCACGATCATGTTAGGAAGTGTCATCCATGTCAAGTGCATGGGCATGCCATTCATATCCCTTCATCTACATTGCATTCCGTGGTCAGCCCCTGGCCATTTACCATGTGGGCGTTTGACATAGTAGGCCCAATATTTCCAAAGGCCTCGAATGGGCATCGTTTTATCGAGCTCCCAGGCCCATGAGGCTAACCTGGGGCAAATTATGGTTGAGCCACCTCGGCTCGTGTTGAACAACCCTGGGAAGGTTGTATGTGTGAAGGGGCCGCCCAAAGCAGGCCGCCTCCTGACTCTAATCCTCCTAGGAAAACCCAAGCGTTCCCTATTTCCAAAACCCCTGGACAAAAGGCCATACGAGCCTAATATGGACGATAGCATGTTCCAGGACCACGACTTGTATCCCATCTTTTTAAAAAACAAAAGGTCGTGGAACATGTTATTGAACATGGGCTACACGCCCTACAAAAGTCTAGGAGCACAAAACCAGGGTCTCCTAGAGTCCATCCTTCCTAGGGCCAACCCAAGCCGATATGGGATCGGCTATACTCCCCGAATACCGCCGGAGCCACCCCCTGTGACCACTTGGGTCAAGGGTGCCCCGGAGCCTGTCTTAGAAGAAACCTATGGTTTAGACCTCCTATTCCGAGTCTAACCCGTAGCGTTTTCCCTTTGTAGGTATGACGGAAGATCCCTTTTTCTAAAAATACCAAAAACATTTGAAAAACTTAAGATAAAAAAAAAATCGAAAAACAAGAAAAACCAAAAACAATGGAAAAACAAAAACTCGAAAAAAGAGTGCTTTGTATAGTTCCCAAAGTTCTTGTTTTAGAAAAACCCAAAAAAATCGAAAATTTGGAAAATACCAAAAAGATTTTGTACATAGCTGCTCCTGGTAGGCCTTTGGCAAAAGAAAAGGATTTCGAAAGAAGTGTCGTCTGCATAGCCAGACCAAGAATTTCGAAATCACTTGAAAATCCAAGTACAAAACCAGGTTATTTTGAAAACCACGCATCAAGTTCCCTCGGGTCTATAGCCCACGAGAATGATCAAAGCCCAGAAGTGGATCCCCTTGAGGAAGATCCCACTTCTGAGCTCCCAGAATTTCATAGAATTCTCGATTTTGAAAGACCTTCCCAATCAGTAGGAGGAGATTTCGTAGAGGTGAACCTAGGGGATGATTCAAATCCCAAAACCATCAAAATAGGCGCATGCTTGCATGAAACTGAAAAGTTAGCATTCATCGCATTTCTACGAACCTATTTAGATGTGTTTGCATGGACGTATGAAGACATGCTGGGCATAAATCCCAGTATAGTCGAGCATCGTCTTCCCTTAGATGTAGGTATAAAACCCATAAAGCAGAAGCTTAGGAAAATACACCCGAATGTACACACGCAAGTCAAAGAGGGTTTAGAAGATCTGCTAAAAGTCGGATTTATAAAACCCATTGCGTATTCTGATTGGTTGTCAAATATCGTTGTAGTTCGAAAAACCAATGGGAAAATTTGAATATGCATCGATTTCAGAAACCTGAATAAAGCCACTCCAAAGGATAATTATCCTTTACCAAACATAGATTTGATAGTCGATAGTACTGCAAATCATGAAATGTTTTCATTCATGGATGGCTATTCAGGCTATAATCAAATCAAACTAAGTCCACGAGATCAGGGTAAGACCGCCTTCACAACCCCATGGGGCACGTACTGCTATACAGTCATGCCCTTTGGTTTGAAAAATGCCGGCGCAACATACCAACGAGCCATGAACACGATCTTCCATGATCAAATTCACGAGCTTGTAGAAGTGTATGTAGATGATCTCTTGGCGAAATCCAAAACCCGATGCACTCATATCAAATGTTTACAAAAGATTTTCGAAAGGCTTAGGCTTTACAAAGTAAAGCTAAACCCTCAAAAATGTGTGTTCGGGGTAGAATCAGGGAAGCTTCTAGGCTTTATGGTGAGCCAAAGGGGAATAGAAGTCGATCCCTCTAAGTGTCGAGCCATCATAGACATGGCTCCACCCTCCAATCTCACCCAAATCCGTAGCCTCCAGGGTCGATTACAATCCGTGCGCCGATTCATATCGAATCTGGCAACTAGATGCGAACCCTTCAACAAACTGTTGAGGAAGGGTACGAAATTCTTATGGGATGACGAATGCCAAAAGTCCTTCGAGAGACTGAAGGCATACTTGGTTAATCCCCCTGTTTTGAATCCTCCAAAACAAGGAAAACCGCTTTTATTATACATCTCCGTGCATGTAAACGCTTTAGGAGCCCTGTTGGCTCAATACGAGGATAACACCCATAAGGAGTATGCCATCTACTATATTTCAAAAACTCTCTTGGCTTATGAATGAAATTATCAAGCCATGGAGAAGACGTGCTTGGCCCTAGTCTGGGCCTGCCAGAAGTTCAGACACTATTTCCTAGATCATGAGATCTGGATAGTGTCCAAGCTTGATCCAATCAAGCACTTGTTCGAAAAACCCATTCTCACGGATAGATTGGGCAAATGGCAACTCCTTCTAATGGAGTATGATCTGAAATACCATCACCAGATCTCCATTAAGGGGCAAGCCCTAGCAGATTATGTGGCTGAATTCCCCTTAGAGGACGCATATCCCACTCTTGTCGAAATGCTTGATGAAGGCATATTGCAAAACCATTTTCAAAACCACATTTTGGCAAATTCTTTCGAAAACCAAGTGTGGAAGATGCACTTCGACGGGGCACGAAACCAACGAGGGGCTGGTGCTGGGATCATCCTAATCTCCCCTGAAAAGGGCGAGATTCCCATAGCAATCTGCTTAGATTTCGAATGTTCCAACAACGTAGCTGAGTATGAAGCACTCATACAAGGCTTAAGAATTTCGAAAACTCTAGGGGCATCATGCATCGAGGTCTTTGGAGATTCGCTCCTTGTCATAAACCAGGTTTTAAAAATTTGGCAAGTACGTAATGAGAAACTACTTCCATATCATGAGTTGGCCACTCGATTGGTCCAATCCTTCCAGTCATGTAAGCTCACACACGTGGGAAGAGAGGACAATGGCATCGCCGATGCCCTCTCCTCCTTGGGCTCAGCCCTGAAGGTCGATCCCATATCAGGGACCAGATCTTTGGAAATATGGCATGCGCCCCATCCATCCACACACGACTTGGATATTTGCCAAAACAACCCAGAGTCTATTGAAAAACCCTGGTTCTATGACATAAAACAATTTTTAGAAAATGGGAGATTCACCGAGGATGCCACGTCCAAAGATAAGGCATTCATTCGTAAGATTTCGACCCGATACACCATTCTGGGTGGGGTCTTATACAAAAAGAGTTTTACCGGCATTCTGCTTAGGTGTATCGACCTAGAGGAGGCTAGGATAGTAATGCATGAATTCCACGATGGAGAATGTGGAGGTCATGTTAATGCCAACATGATGGCAATGAAAATACTTAGAGGGGGTTATTTTTGGTCCACCCTGAAAAAGGATTGTCACGATCATGTTAGGAAGTGTCATCCATGTCAAGTGCATGGGCATGCCATTCATATCCCTTCATCTACATTGCATTCCGTGGTCAGCCCCTGGCCATTTACCATGTGGGTGTTTGACATAGTAGGCCCAATATTTCCAAAGGCCTCGAATGGGCATCGTTTTATTTTAGCAGCCACGGAGTATTTCTCCAAGTGGGTGGAAGCCATTTCCCTAAGGAATGTAATGGGGCAACATGTGGTGTCTTTCATCCGGAGGAATATCTTGGCTCGATTTGGGGTTCCACGAGACCTTGTGTCTGATAATGGTACCCCATTCAAGAATGAGCGGATGGTTAAGTTGTGCAACACGTATGGCATAACTCACCACTTCTCCTCGCCCTACTACCCTCAAGGCAACGGCCAAGCCGAAGCTACAAACAAGACTCTCATTGGTATCATTGAGAAAACCTTAGAGAAGGGTAGGATGTGGCATGAGAAGCTGGATGAAGCCTTATGGGCTTATAGGACTTCCATCTGGACTCCCACGAATGCCACACCATTCGAGTTGATCTATGGCACAAACGCCATTCTTCCCATTCATACCCAACTGCATTCATTCCATACATCCATTGCACTCGACCTCCCCCTAGAGACGCTTCAGCATGCTAGGATGGCCGAACTAGATTTGCTAGATGAGAGGCGACTCCTTGCCATGGATCATGCTCGCGCATACCGGCAAAGGATAGCCCGACATTATAGCAAACACATGAGACCTCGCCACTTTGAAGTGGGAGATCTGGTCTTGAAAACCATCCACCATCGTGGCCCACACCCCCTAGGCAAGTGGCGCCCCAACTGGGATGGACCCTATGTTGTACGAGCAACCACTACGAACAATTCGTATTGGTTGATCGATGTAGAAGGTAGGAATTTAGCAGATCCTATCAATATTCAATACTTAAAGAAGTATCATGTGTAGGATCTGGATTAAATTCCAGTTTTCGAAAATTTTTAGGGATAGCTGCCCTGAGACATGTGAATAAGGTGCAAAGGCAAGTCATGTGAACCTAAGTGAGAGAATTCGCACTTGTGAAAGAGTGGAGTTTTCAAAATCGTGGTTCCATTTCAAAATCCTTCATCTTACAAAGAAAGGCCTAGTTCAACATAGCAAGATACTTGCAAGTAGTATGTGCTATTTCTAAATAGGCTGATCTGGAATGGATCGAGTGTAGGCTTGGGATAAGTCCTCCCCTCTTCTCTTCTATTTCCAAAAGGAAAACAAAGGCCCAAAACAAAAGGGAATTTCCCATTCAAAGTCTCTTTCCAAAAGAAAGAAACCAGACTTCAAAAAGAAAAATCGATTCTCTTATAAAAAAGAGGGATTAAAGAAAAAATACTCCCAAAGGGAGACCCTCTATGGAAAAAAGGAAAAAGAGGCCAAAAAGCTCAAAAAGAGCAGTTTTCCGCCTTCTATGCCTTAAACCACGGGACACTTCAGAAGGGACCGTGGTATCTCTTTCCCATCCCTGGCTTATCCCAAGCTAAAGCATGGTTCATTTCGAGGAATCCTAAAGTAAAAATAGGATTTACTTACTTGAATTTCATCTTGTTTGAGAATTCGACGTTTCGAGTAAGGCATAGGAATTTGAAATGAAACTTGTTTTCTTATAAAACCTCCGCTAGATAAGCGAGTCTTAAGACTCAAACAAGGGCAAGCATGAAGAGCTCGAGATCCTTAGGATCGAGGCTCAAGACAGTTGTCCCTTTTGTAAATAATTTTGTAAATAGGTTTTGAAAACCGAACATCGAACAGCATAGGATTTGCTCACTTGGAGCAATAGATCTTGTAAGTCTCTAGAGTTCGACCACATCTGGTCTCTGGGAGGTCGCCACTCTTGGCACCACACCCATGTCATCTGCATTCCACGCATGATACTTACATGAACATGATCCCATTTTAAGACCAGATTCCATAATATAACCCTTTGGCGTGATATCTCCTCCTACCAGAGTTTTTAAATTAAGATTTTGCTAAAATGGGACGATCCCATATTCTTCGTGGCTAGATCTAGGGAGACATTAAAAGGGGTGTTTGTCATCTTTGCCCTTATCCAAATCTATTTGGACAAGGCCAAAGAGGGGCATCTGTAAACACCCCGAAATCCCACGAATTCCTTAAACAAACCTGGTTTTGTAAAAGCAGCCCCAAAGTGCCATTTTTGAGTCTGGAAACCCAGGAGCCTTCCAGACAACCCTGTATATATGTTTTAAACTATATCTTTCAAAAACATATGATATGGCTTTTGAAAACCCTTTTAAAACATGTTTTGAAACCCCAAAGTGGCTTGGCCTGATCAAGACAGGACCAGGAGAGCTGAGAAGAGCCCGGAACCGGAGCACATGTCGAGCCCGGCGCAGCAACTCTTGTATCTGATTCACACCCCAGGATCTCGAACGTCCAAGACCCTGTTCTTATCAAAATAGCATTTGAAGTCATCTCCAGAAGGCAGAAACGGAGGCGGACGACCATGTTGGCGAAGACCCAACACAGACGGAGTACTGATGCTGTCAGGCCCCGCACGAATCGTCCATTTCGAACCCAGCTCGAAGGAGTCAGAGTTCAGTTTGGATTGGATCTGGACCATATATATCCAGATTCCAATCCAAACCCATATGTGGACTTGGATTCGGATTTGGATCCAGAGATCCAATCCGATATCCATATCCATGGCCCACATCACCTTCTCATAAATGGAGGTGGGGCCCACTTGAAATTCACGTGGGATATTGGGCATGAGAGAGAGTGGGGGTGAAAAATATCAAGAGTGTTGTATTAAGCTTGACTTGTGTGTCAAGTTTGGGTTTAATCTTATGGGTTAGCCTAATTGAGTGGGTTTAAGCTTGTAATTAGCTAAAACCTAACCTAGGGCTGCACCAACATGGGGTGATCAAGGTCTATGGGCCATGCTAAGGGAGCTCCTTCATCTAAACCTAGCCCAAAATGCCTAAACCTAGCCTAAACCCCTAATCCACCCCTAATCTGAACCTAATCACCTAGCCCACTTCCCTAATCCCGACCTAATCCCAACCTAATCACCTAACCCACTTCCCTAATCCTTCCCTAAACCTAGATTAATTTCCCTAATCCTAGCCTAAACCTAGCCTAATCACCTAACCTAGCCCTAAACCCCTAAACCACCCTTAGCCCACAATCTACCCAAACCCCTAGTTTTAAAATATCTGGCCCAACCCTTTCCAGCCCACCTTATCTACATACCACCCTACCTAAACCACCTAACCACTACCCTCAGCCTAGCCCTAACCGACCTACCCATCCCCTATTTAAACCCCTCCCCTTTGTGGGCGGGTTTTCCAAGTGGGAACCACCATCTCACCCAGCCGGGCCCTCTCCTTCTCCCATATCTCACCCAGCCGGGACCACTCTCCATCACCTTCGCCTGCTCCACCTGCACCGCCACCTTCCCTCTTCCATCCACCACCACCTCACTCAGCCGGACACCACCACCTCACTCAGCCGAACTCCCATCAACACCCGGCTTCCCTCTTCATCCACTCGCCACTTCTCCCCATCTGGTAAGCCTTCTTTAACCCTACTTAAACCCCTTCTCTACCACCTCTCCACTCCCAGCCACCCACCACACCATCACCTTACTCACCCAACAGCCCCTCACCGCCACCACTCCCACTCGGCCAAACCTTAGCCGCCTCAACCGTTTGCTTCCTACCTAACTCACATTAACTATACCCAGCCACCCTATCAGATTTCCTAAGACTTGCCCGTGGCACTACCTTAAACCCACTATTCCCACTATTACCTAGTCCCATCCCCTAACTGGCCACCTTCCCATACTCCAGCCTTAGTCACCCTAGCAGCCCGCCACCACCATTTTAACTTAGCCGAACCTAGCACAACCCAAACCGCCGGCCACTACCTTCCCCTAGGTGTCCCATTCGGCCTTCTCACAAACTCTCCCTTAGGGCCAGTTTTCCATAAGTACTCAACTCCCCTAGTGATCCTAAGACCTCACTCGTTCAGCCCATTTAAACCCCCTACCTTGAGGAGACATCTACCTGCCACCGGCCACCTTCGAGGCGCCTATCCCGCTCCCCACTTGCAGCCGGCCAGCACCTTTGATCACCTATCTTCGCGGAGCTGCCGTTTGCAGCCCAAGGCCAAGTCCACGCTCAAGCAAGACCTCTACGGACCAGCTACTCGTAAGTGTCTAAACCCGGTCTTTAGTTGTATACTTACTTGGGGATTCAATTTGATACGGGGTTGTAATAATGGAGCATAGTCTCCCCCCGCTTGTAATAACGTGGCTTGGCACAACCACACACGTGCACTCTCTTAGTCGTGCACGATTTTGAACACACACGGGCCTAATCAACCCCTAATATATAAGTGTACATATACTTTCATTTTCGAAGGGTTTTTGTTTAAGTTGGGTGCGTTGTCTTTCAATTCAAGCACTCACACACATTGAGCTTTCGCTCTTAGTTGAAAGACCCAAGTAAGGGCCGACCTATACTATTTGGGTTTCATTTCATGTCGTGTGAGTAAGTCTTTCAATTCAAGCACTCTCACACACATTGAGCTTTTGCTCTTAGTTGAAAGACCCAAGTAAGGGACGACCTATACTATTTGGGTTTCATTTCATGTCGTGTGAGTAAGTCTTTCAATTCAAGCACTCTCACACACATTGAGCTTTCGCTCTTAGTTGAAAGACCCAAGTAAGGGCCGACCAATATTATTTGGGTTTCATTTCATGTCGTGTGAGTAAGTCTTTCAATTCAAGCACTTTCACACACATTGAGCCTTCGCTCTTACTCCCAAGACCTTAGTTAAGGCCATACTGCAGTTATATTTGGGTTTCATTTATGTCGTGTGTGTAGTACTTCAATTCAAGCACTCTCACACACATTGAGCCTTCGCTCTTACTCCCAAGACCTTAGTCAAGGCCATACTGCAATTTATATTTGGGTTTAATTTCCTGTCGTGTGTGTAAGTCTTTCAATTCAAGCACGCACCCACATTGAGCCTTCGCTCTTATTTGCAAGACCCGAGTAAGGGCTCATATACATAAGCTATATACATATCTCCCTTCGGTTATTTCCCTTCGGTTATTTCCCTTTGGTTATTTCCCTTCTGTTATTTCCCCTTCAGTATTGTCTTTACATTTCGGGTTTTCCCTTTGGAGTAGCGTGAGTTTGCATTGCATCTACGCCATACCACGAGGTAGGACGCATATTGCATCAAAGCAAGCCCCGCTCGAATTCGCCCATGTAGTGGAGTGTTCATAACACACAAACTAGGTGGCCCGAAAAGGGATAAAAGAAAAGACTTAGGCACGTGCAAATTCACGTGATCTAAAATATGCAATCGCATCCTAAAGACCCGAAATAGACACCTCGAACCGCTTTGTAGACTTTTTCTCCAAAACTCGATTTTTGCAAAAGCGTATAGACTGACCCTTGCGCATCGGTGCAAGAAGGTCTGCGACGACAAGAGCTTACTTGCTCACAGTCGCCACGTTTAGAAGTCAGTGTAAAAAAATATATATCTTCGCTAGCTTAAGTAAGCTAGTTGGCACGCCCTATTTGTATACATAGGCCTTAGACACACGAGAAGATCCACTCTAAGCCCCCGAAAGAGGCGAAGAGGCGGGGATTTTCGCGCGTCTACAATGGGCACGCCATTCATATCCCCTCATCATCATTGCATTCTGTGGTCAGCCCCTGGCCATTTACCATGTGGGCGTTTGATATTGTAGGCCCAATATTTCCAAAGGCATCGAATGGGCATAGATTCATTTTAGCAGCCACTTAGTACTTCTCCAAGTGGGTCGAAGCCAGCTCCCTGTCCAATGTACAGGGGCAACATGTGGTGACTTTCATTAGGAGGAATATCTTGGCTCGATTTGGAGTACCAAGAGACCTTATGCCCGACAATGGCACCCCATTCAAAAACGAGCGGATGGTTAAGTTGTGCAACTCTTATGGCATAACTCACCACTTCTCCTCGCCCTACTACCCTCAAGGCAACGGCCAAGCCAAAGCCACAAATAAGACACTCATTAGCATAATTGAGAAGACTTTAGAGAAGGGTATGACGTGGCATGAGAAGCTGGATGAAGCCTTATGGGCTTATAGGACTTCCATCCGGACTCCCATGAATGCCACACCATTTGAGTTGGTCTATGGCACAAACGCCATTCTTCCCATTCATACACGACTTCATTCATTTCATACATCCATTGCACTCGACCTCTCACTAGCGACGCTTCAACATGCTAGGATGGCCGAACTAGATTTGTTAGATGAGAGGCGACTCCTTGCTATGAATCATGCTCATGCATATCGGCAAAGTATAGCCCGACACTATGACAAACATATGAAACCTCGCCACTTTGAAGTGGGAGATCTAGTTTTGAAAATCATCCACTATCGTGGCCCACATCCACTTGGAAAGTGTTCCCCAAGTGGGATGGACCCTATGTTGTGCGTGCAACCACCACGAACAACTCATATTGGTTGATCGACATCGAAGGTAGGAATTTAGCAGATCCTATCAATATTCAATACTTAAAGAAGTATTTTGTGTAAGGTTTGGGTTAAATTCCTCGTTTTCGAAAATCCTTTGGGATAGCTGCTTTGAAACCTCGAAAGTAAGGTTCAACGGCAAATTGTGTGACCCTGAGCAAGAGAATTCGCACTTGTGAAAGAGTGGAGTTTTCCAAATACATGGTTACATTTCAAAATCCTTCTTCTTACAAAGAAAGGCCTAGTTCAATATAGCAAGATACTTGCAAGTAATACGTGCTATTTCTAAATAGGCTAATCTGGAATGGATCGAGTATGACCTTGGGATAAGTCCTCCCCTCTTCTCTTCTCCTTCCAAAAAGGAAAATATGGCCAAAAACAAAGGGAAATCCCCGCCAAAATATCTTTCCCAAAGAAAGAAACCTGAGTCAAAAGCAAAATTCGATTCTTTTATGGAAAAGAGGGATTAAAGAAAAAATACTCCCAAAGGGAGACCCTCTATGAAAAAAAAGGAAGAAAAGGCCAAAAAGCTCAAAAAAGAGCAGTTTTCTGCCTTCTATGCCTAAAACCATGGGACGCTTCAAGAGGGACCGTGGTATCTCTTTCCCATCCCCCTGGCTTATCCCAAGTAAAACATGGTTCATTTCGAGGAATCCTAAAGTAAAAATAGGATTTACTTACTTGAATTTCATTTTGTTTGAGAATTCGACGTTTTGAGTAAGGCATAGGAATTTTGAAATATAGCTTGTTTTCTTATAAAACCTCCACTAGATTAGCGAGTGTCAAGACTCAAGGAAAGGCAAACGCGAAGAGCTCGAGATCCTTAGGATTGAGGCTAAAAGCAATTTTCCCTTTTGTAGATAGATTTTGAAAAATCGAACATCAAGCAACATAGGGCCCGCTCACTTGGAGCAGCAGGTCTTCGTAAGTCTCAAGAGTTTGACCATGCCATCTGGTCTCTAGGAGGTCGCCCTACTTAGCGTCTCATCCATGCCATGCATGTGCATACTCACGCATGAACACTTGCATAACATGATCCCGTTTAGGACCAAAAACCGTAGAAAGTGTTCCCTTTGGCGTGATATCTCCTTCTACCAGGTTTAAAAGAGAGATTTTGCTCAAAAATTGGGACGATCCCATATTTTCGTGGATAGATCTAGGGAGACATTGAAAGGGGTGTTGTCGTCTTTGCCATTATCCAAATAAATTTGAATAATGCCAAAGAGGGGCATCTGTAAACACTCCAAAATCCCACGATTTTCTCAAATATGCCTGGTTTCACAAAAGCAGCCCCAAAGGGCTATTTTGAGTCTGGAAACCCAAGAGCCTTCCAGACAACCCTGTACATACTTTGAACCTGTATATACGTTTTAAAACTTTATACATATAGTTTTAGGACTTTAAAAAGGTGTTTTGAAACCCCAAAAGCCGTCTAGCCTAACAAAAGTAGGACCGAAAAGGCAAAGGAGAGCCCGGACCCGAAGCATACTTCAAGCCTAGCACATCAACTCTCATATCAAAATCCTCCCCAGATTCTCAGACATCCAAGCCCCAGATATCAAAAATTTGCTCGAAATGAACTCCTGAAGGTGAGAAGAAGAGCGGACGACAATGTTGGCGAAGACCCAATGCAGGACAGAGTACTGATGAACTCAGGCCCCGCACCAACCGTCCGTTTCGAAACGCCATGAAGGAATCAAAAAATCAGATTTGGGTCGGATCTGGACCATATATATCCATATCCAAACCCAACATGGATTTGGATTTGGATCCCAAGATCCAAATCCAATATCTACATCCATGGCCCACATCACCTTCTCATAAATGGAGGTGAGGGGCCCACAAACATTTCACGTGAAAAGCCTTGGAAGGCTTGGGTAGAGAGAAAGGGGGGGATAAAGTATGAGTGAGAAAGTTGGTAGGCTTGACTTTTGGTCAAGAGTGGGTTAGCCTTGTGGGTTTAACCTAGAGTGTGGGTTTAAGCTTGTATGTACCTACACCTAACCTAGGGCTGCACCAACTTGGACATGGCTGGAATCAAGGCAATGGACTGGCGCCAAGGGAGATACCTAAACCTAGCCCTAAGCTAGCTCACCTCACCTAGCCATTTTCCCTAAAACCTGACCCAAACCTAACCTAGACTGAGCCATTCTCACCCAAATCGCCCCAACCTCACCTAGCCGACCTCATCTAGCTAGACCACCTAGACCCTAACCAACTAAGCCTAAACCCACCTTAGTGCACCTAATTAAACCCCTAACCACTATGTCCCAGCCCACCTAACCGACCTACCCCAAACCACTCACCACCCCCCCCTAACCGACCTACCCCAAACCATGTCCCATGCCCACCTTATTACAAATATCTGGCCCACAACCCCCTAACCGACCTAGCCCATTCCCAACCAGCACCTGCCACTCCATCTTCATCCTTGGGACCCGGCGAGCACCTCTCCACTCCAACCGACTCCACCACCTTCCACCTTCGGCGAGGAGCTCCACTCGGCCACTCCTTCCATCTCCTTCCACCCGGCCACCTTCCTTCCACCTACCATCCTCTTCCAGCCACTCCAACACCACCAGCACCACCTCCTCTTGGTTAGTACCCCACCTCAACCTCATCTAACCTTCATCCTCTCTTCACCCCCTTCTTCCCAGCCAAGCACCACGCCAACCTAGTCCATCCACCTGCCACTCCACCACCCGGCCTAGCACCTGCTACTCCTTCCACTCGGCCAGCATCAAGCCATCTTCTTCCGGCCAACACTTGGACACTCCAACACCTCCTACCTACCGCAAGCACCCACCTAAGGAGCTCCCCTTCGGCTGCCCAAGGCGACTCACGAGGCCAAATCCGAGCAAGTTGAACATGGACCAGCTACATGTAAGTGTCTTAACTTGGTCTATTATATGAACTTGCTTACATTTAATTAAATCTTGATACGGGGTTGTAATAATGGAGCGTTGTCTCCCCCCGATTGTAATAATGTGGTTTGACACACCAACACACATGTGCACTTGAGCCTTTCCGCTCTTAGATGCACACCTTTTTGCACACACATGGGCCTTGACATCCCCTAAGATATAGTTATATTTATATATATTTGGCTACGTGGGTTTTCCATTACAAGTCGTGGGTGTTGTCTTTCAATTCCACACTCACACACATTGAGCTTTCGCTCTTACTCCCAAGACCCTAATAAGGGCCATATTGCAAATTTTATTTGGGTGTTTCATTCAAGTCATGTGCGTGGTCTTTCAATTCCACACTCACACACTTTGAGCTTTCACTCTTACTCCCAAGACCCTAGTAAGGGCCATATTGCAATTTTATTTGGGTTTTACATTACAAGTCGTGTGAGTTATCTTTACATATATACACAACACCCACGCACACGTTGGCGACCTTCGGACCCATATATATATAGTTGTATTTCCCTTCTGCTATGTCTTTAAGATTTGGGTTTTAAGGTTCAGCTGTGTGAGTAGCCTTTCCATATATACACGACACACACTTACACAATTGAGCCTTTCCGCTCTTAAGATATAGCCATATTTCCCTTTTGCAATTTACATTACGCCATTTCCTTAAGTGTTGTCTTTCAATTCGGGTTTTCCCTTGGAGTTGTGTGAGTTTGCATTGCATATTCACCATACCATGAGTTAGGATGCATATTACATCAAAGCAAACCCCACACTCCCGTGCAAAAATCACCCAACTTAGGTCACTTCCGCACACACCTAGTTGGCCCTAAAAAGTATAAAATTGAAAGACATTGGCACATGCAAATCCCACGTGAAATAAAACTTGCAACCAAACAAACAAAACCCAAGCACTTCGTGTATTTTCAAGAGGTTATTTGTTCAAAAACGACTTTGTCAAGCGTACAGACTGACCCTTGCGCATCGATGCAAGAAGGTCTGCGATGAAAAGAGCTCACTTGCTCACAGTCACCCCGAAAGAGTCAGATTTTCGAAAACTTACTTCGCTAGCTTGAGTAAGCTAGCTGGCATGCCCTTTATTATAAAAACGACTTAGACACACGAAAAGGTTCACTTCGGGCCTAAGAACCGGAAGTGAGAATTTTTTGTGTCTACAACAAGATTAAGCCTTGTTCAAAATATCAAAATATTTTTGAATAGCAGATGCTATTAAGAAATAGGATGATCTCGTTTGAATCGAGTAACCAAAGGCATAAGTCGTCCCCCATTCTACTTTCTCTCCAAAAAGGAAAATTGGCTGTGTCCAAAAGAAAAGGAAAAAAATGAGAATACAAAAACTCCTCTGAAAGTGGTCTTCCCTTCATAAATAGGGAATACAAAAACTCCTCCGAAAGCGGTCTTCTCATTCAAAAGAAAAAGGAGAATACAAAAACTCCCCCCAAAGAGGTCTTCCCTTCATAAATAGGGAATACAAAAACTCCTCCAAAGAGATCTTCTCCTTTAGAGAAAAGAGGGATTAATGAAAAAATACTCCCAAAGGGAGACCCTCCGTGGAAAAAAAAAAAAGAAGAAACAAAAAGCCAAAGCTCCAAAGAGCGATTTTCCGACTCTTTGCCTAAAACCATGGGACGCTTCAGAAGGGACCATGGTATCTCTTTCCCATATCCCTATGGCTTATCCTCAAAGAAAAAGGTTCAAATTTGCGAAAATCCTAAAGTACGAATACAATCTACTTATTTGGATTTTATTTTGTTTGAGAACTCGACTTTGTTTTATAGGAAATGGAACTTTGAAATGTTTTCCAAGGTTTCCTACTGTAAACACCCCGAAATCCCACGAATTTTTCAAACAAACCTAGTTTTATAAAAGCAGCCCCAAAGGGCCATTTTGAGTCTGGAAACCCAAGAGCCTTCCAGATAACCCTGTACATATGTTTTAAACTTTATATGTTTTAAATATATGTAATATAGCTTTGAAAAACCTTAAAATATGTTTTAAAACCCCGAAGCAGCTTGGCCTGATCAAGATAGGACCAGAGAAGCTAAAGAGAGCCCGGAACCGGAGCACAAGTCGAGCCCGGCACAACAACTCTCATGTTGAATCCACTCCCAGGATCTCGAACGTCCAAGACCCTATTATCATCAAAACATCACTTAAAGTCATCTCCGGAAGGCGAAAATAGAAGCGGACGATCATGTTGGCGAAGACCCAATACAGACGGAGTACTGATGCTGTCAGACCCCGCACAAACCGTTCGTTTCAAACACAATCTGAAGGAGTCAGAATCTAGTTTGGATTGGATCTGGACCATATATATCCAGATCCCAATCCAAAACAATGTGTGGACTTGGATTTGGATTTGGATCCAGAGATCCAATCCAATATCCACATCCATGGCCCACATCACCTTCTCACAAATGGAGGTGGGGCCCACTTGAATTTCACGTGGGATTATGGGCATGAAAGAGAGTGGGGGAGGATAAGATTAGGGAGTAATTGTAATTAAGCTTGACTTGTGTGTCAAGTTTGGGGTTAATCATGTGGGTTAGCCTTATTAAAGTGGGTTTAAGCTTGTAATTAGCCAAAACCTAACCTAGGGCTGCACCAACATGATGCAATCAAAGTCTATGGGTCATGCAAAGGGAGCTCCTTAACCCAACCCTAATAAAAAAGCCCTAATCCTAGCCTTTTACCCTAATCCTGTCCTAAACCTAGCCTAATCACCTAACCCACTTTCCTAATCCCGGCCTAATCCCGACCTAATCACCTAACCCACTTCCCTAATCCTTACCTAAACCTAGTTTAATTTCCCTAAACCTAACCTAATCACCTAACCCACCTCACTAAACCTCACCCCAAAACCAACCCACCTAGCTAAACCCTAAACCTCTAAACCACCCCACCTAAACCTAGCACACCATTTACCCAAAACCCCTTTGTATTAAAATATCTAGCCCCTCCCCAAAACTAGCCCACCTTATCACCACACCACCACCCCTACACCACCTTACCACCTCCTCAAAACCAGCCCCAACCGCCCTTCAAAAAGCTATAAACCCCCCCCCCCTAGTGGGCGGGTTTTTCAGCTTTTCACCTTGGCCTTCCAGCCCATCTTGGCCCAACTGACTCCAGCCACCTTCCAACCGTGCCTCCACCTTGCTCCACCTGCACCACTGCCTCCCAGCCCAGCTCCACCACCACCATCACCACTCCAGCCAAGCTCCACCTTGCCCCACCATTTCCATCCGGCCGAACCCCATCCACCTCAATCGCCCGGCTCCCCCTCTTCCATCCACCGCCTCTTCATCCGATTAGTACCTCAGCTTCACTCTACCCCTTCTTCACGACCCCTCCACTCTCAACCACCTACACTACCGCCACATCATCCCAACACCAGCCACCCGCCATCCTACCCATTCGGCCAGACCTTAGCCACTTCAAACACCTACCTTGAACCACTTCCCCTAGCAACACCTGGCCACTCCACTTAGCTCCCTAAGACCTGCCCATATCACTCCCCACCAGCCCCTAACTCCACCTTACCCCATACCCTAGCTAGCTCCCTTCCCATCCTCGCCATTACCTAGCCACCTGTAGACGCGCGAAAATCCCCGCCTCTTCGTCCCTTCTGGGGGCTTGGAGTGGATCTTCTCGTGCGTCTAAGGCCTATGTATACAAATAGGGCGTGCCAGCTAGCTTACTTAAGCTAGCGAAGATATATTTATCACTGACTTCTAAACGTGGCGACTGTGAGCAAGTAAGCTCTTGTCGTCGCAGACCTTCTTGCACCGATGCGCAAGGGTCAGTCTGTACGCTTTGCAAAAATCGAGTTTTTGGAGCGAAAGTCTACGAAGCGGTTCGAGGTGTCTATTTCGGGTCTTTAAGATGCGATTGCATATTTTAGATCACGTGGATTTGCACGTGCCTAAGTCTTTTCTTTTATCCCTTTTCGGGCCACCTAGTTTGTGTGTTATGAACACTCCACTACATGGGTGAATTCGAGCGGGGCTTGCTTTGATGCAATATGCGTCCTACCTCGTGGTATGGCATAGATGCAATGCAAACTCACGCTACTCCAAAGGGAAAACCCGAAATTAAAGATAATACTGAAGGGGAAATAACAGAAGGGAAATGACCGAAGGGAAATAACCGAAGGGAAATATGGATATAGCTTATGTATATGAGCCCTTACTCGGGTCTTGCAAATAAGAGCGAAGGCTCAATGTGGGTGCGTGCTTGAATTGAAAGACTTACACACACGACAGGAAATTAAACCCAAATATAAATTGCAGTATGGCCTTGACTAAGGTCTTGGGAGTAAGAGAGAAGGCTCAATGTGTGTGAGAGTGCTTGAATTGAAAGACTACCCACACGACATAAATGAAACCCAAATAGTATAGGTCGGCCCTTACTTGGGTCTTTCAACTAAGAGCGAAAGCTCAATGTGTGTGAGAGTGCTTGAATTGAAAGACTTACTCACACAACATGAAATGAAACCCAAATAGTATAGGTCGGCCCTTACTTGGGTCTTTCAACTAAGAGCGAAGGCTCAATGTGTGTGAGTGCTTGAATTGAAAGACAACGCACCCAACTTAAACAAAACCCTTCAAAAATGAAAGTATATA
Organism: Brasenia schreberi; assembly: GCA_036023115.1. Taxonomy (NCBI): domain Eukaryota; kingdom Viridiplantae; phylum Streptophyta; class Magnoliopsida; order Nymphaeales; family Cabombaceae; genus Brasenia; species Brasenia schreberi. The sequence continues at coordinate 15,949,842 of JAYKKT010000078.1, read as the reverse complement.
TATACACTTATATATTAGGGGCTGATTAGGCCCGTGTGTGTTAAAAATCGTGCACGACTAAGGGGGTGCACGTGTGTGGTTGTGCCAAGCCACGTTATTACAAGCTGGGGGAGACTATGCTCCGTTATTACAACCCCGTATCAAATTGAATCCCAAGCAAGTATACAACTAAGGACCGAGTTTAGACACTTACGAGTAGCTGGTCCGTAGAGGTCTTGCTTGAGCGTGGGCTTGGCCTTGGGTTGCAAGTGGGAGCTCCGCGAAGGTAGGTGATCAAGGGTGCTGGCCGGCTGCAAGTGGGGCGCGGGATAGGCGCCTCGAAAGTGGCCGGTGGCAAGTAGATGGCGCCTCCAAGTAGGGGGGGTTCAAAGTGGTTGAATGAGTGGGTTCTTAGGGTCACTAGGGGAGTTAAGAGTTTAGGGAAACTGGACCTAAAAGGTGAGCTGGTGGGAAGGCCGAATAGGACACCTAGGGGAAGGCCGAATGGGACACCTAGGGGAAGGATGGCTAGGTAGTGGCCAGCAGTTTGGGCTATGCTGGGTTCGGCTAGGTTAAAGTGGTGGTGGCAAAAGGGCTGAGATGAAGGTAGGATGGGTGGCTAAGAGTGGAGAGGTGGTAGAGAGGGGCTTTGAGGGAGTTTGGGGTACTTACCGAATGGGGAGAGGTGGCGGATGAAGTGGGAAGCAGGCGGGCAGGTGGCTGTTGGCTGGTTCGGTTGGGTGGAGGTGATGGCGTCCGGCTGAGGGATGGTGGTGGTGGATGGAAGAGGGAAGGTGGCGGTGCAGGTGGTGGCTGGCGGAGGTGATGGGGAGTGGTCCCGGCTGGGTGAAATATGGGAGAAGGAGAGGGCCCGGCTGGGTGAGATGGTGGTTCCCACTTGGAAAACCCGCCCCCAAGGAGGGGGGTTTAAATAGGGAATGGGTAGGTCGGTTAGAGCTGGGCTGAGGGTAGTGGTTAGGTGGTTTAGGTAGGGTGGTATGTAGATAAGGTGGGCTGGAAAGGGGTTGGGCCAGATATTTTAAAACTAGGGGTTTGGGTAAATCGTGGGCTAAGGGTGGTTTAGGGGTTTAGGGCTAGGTTAGGTGGTTGGGTTTTAGAGTGAGGTTTAGTGAGCTAGGTTAGGTGATTAGGCTAGGTTTAGGCTAGGATTAGGGAAATTAATCTAGGTTTAGGGAAGGATTAGGGAAGTGGGTTAGGTGATTAGGTTGGGATTAGGCCGGGATTAGGGAAGTGGGTTAGGTGATTAGGCTCAGATTAGGGGTGGATTAGGGGTTTAGGCTAGGCTTAGGCATTTTGGGTTAGGTTTAGGTGAGGGAGCTCCCTTAGCATGGCCCATAGACCTTGATCACCCCATGTTGGTGCAGCCCTAGGTTAGGTTTTAGCTAATTACAAGCTTAAACCCACTCAATTAGGCTAACCCACATGATTAAACCCAAACTTGACACACAAGTCAAGCTTAATACAACACTCTTGATATTTTTCACCCCCACTCTCTCATGCCCAATATCCCACGTGAATTTCAAGTGGGCCCCACCTCCATTTATGAGAAGGTGATGTGGGCCATGGATATGGATATTGGATTGGATCTCTAGATCCAAATCCAAATCCAAGTCCACATATGGGTTTGGATTGGAATCTGGATATATATGGTCCAGATCCAATCCAAACTGAACTCTGACTCCTTCGAGCTGGGTTCGAAACGGACGATTCGTGCGGGGCCTGACAGCATCAGTACTCCGTCTGCGTTGGGTCTTCGCCAACATAGTCGTCCGCCTCCGTTTCTGCCTTCCGGAGATGACTTCAAATGCTATTTTGATAAGAACAGGGTCTTGGACGTTCGAGATCCTGGGATGTGAATCAGATACAAGAGTTGCTGCGCCGGGCTCGACATGTGCTCCGGTTCCGGGCTCTTCTTAGCTCTCCTGGTCCTGTCTTGATCGGGCCAAGCCACTTTGGGGTTTCAAAACATGTTTTAAAAGGGTTTTCAAAAGCCATATTATATGTTTTTTGAAATATAAAGTTTAAAACATATATGCAGGGTTGTTTGGAAGGCTCCTGGGTTTCCAAACTCAAAATGGCCCTTTGGAGCTGCTTGTATAAAACCAGATGGATTTTGAGAAATTCGTGGGATTTCGGAGTGTTTACAGATGCCCCTCTTTGGCCTTATCCAAATAGATTTGGATAAGGGCAAAGATGACAAACACCCCTTTTAATGTCTCCCTTGATCTAGCCACGAAGAATATGGGATTGTCCCATTTTAGCAAAATCTCAATTTTACAAACTCTGGTAGGAGGAGATATCACGCCAAAGGGTTATTTATGGAATCTGGTCCTAAAATGGGATCATGTTCATGCAAGTACCATGCGTGGAATGCAGATGACATGGGTGTGGTGCCAAAAGTGGCGACCTCCCAGAGACCAGATGTGGTCGAACTCTAGAGACTTACAAGGTCTGTTGCTCCAAGTGAGCAAATCCTATGTCGTTCGATGTTCGGTTTTCAAAACTTATTTACAAAAGCTATTTACAAAAAGGGACAACTGTCTTGAGCCTCGATCCTAAGGATCTCGAGCTCTTCGTGCTTGCCCTTGTTTGAGTCTTAACACTCGCTTATCTAGCGGAGGTTTTATAAGAAAACAAGCTTCATTTCAAATTCCTACGTCTTACTCGAAACGTCGAATTCTCAAACAAGATGAAATTCAAGTAAGTAAATCCTATTTTTACTTTAGGATTCCTCGAAATGAACCATGCTTTAGCTTGGGATAAGCCAGGGATGGGAAAGAGATACCACGGTCCCTTCTGAAGTGTCCCGTGGTTTAAGGCATAGAAGGTGGAAAACTGCTCTTTTTGAGCTTTTTGGCCTCTTTTTCCTTTTTTCCATAGAGGGTCTCCCTTTGGGAGTATTTTTTCTTTAATCCCTCTTTTTTATAAGAGAATCGATTTTTCTTTTTGAAGTCTGGTTTTTTCTTTTGGAAAGAGACTTTGAATGGGAAATTCCCTTTTGTTTTGGGCCTTTGTTTTCCTTTTGGAAAGAGACTTTGAATGGGAAATTCCCTTTTGTTTTGGGCCTTTGTTTTCCTTTTGGAAATAGAAGAGAAGAGGGGAGGACTTATCCCAAGTCTACACTCGATCCATTCCAGATCAGCCTATTTAGAAATAACACATACTACTTGCAAGTATCTTGCTATGTTGAACTAGGCCTTTCTTTGTAAGATGAAGGATTTTGAAATGGAACCACGATTTTGAAAACTCCACTCTTTCACAAGTGCGAATCCTCTCACTCAGGGTCACACGAGTTTGCCTTTGCACCTTTTTCACATGTCTCAGGGCAGCTATCCCTTTAAAATTTTTCAAAAACTGGAATTTAATCCAGATCCTACACATGATACTTCTTTAAGTATTGAATATTGATAGGATCTGCTAAATTCCTACCTTCTACATCGATCAACCAATACGAATTGTTCGTAGTGGTTGCTCGTACAACATAGGGTCCATCCCAGTTGGGGCACCACTTGCCTAGGGGGTGTGGGCCACGATGGTGGATGGTTTTTAAGACCAGATCTCCCACTTCAAAGTGGCGAGGTCTGATGTGTTTGCTATAATGTCGGGCTATCCTTTGCCGGTATGCATGAGCATGATCCATGGCAAGGAGTCGCCTCTCATCTAGCAAATCTAGTTCGGCCATCCTAGCATGCTGAAGCGTCTCTAGGGGGAGGTCGAGTGCAATGGATGTATGGAATGAATGCAGTTGGGTATGAATGGGAAGAATGGCGTTTGTGCCATAGACCAACTCGAATGGTGTGGCATTCGTGGGAGTCCGGATGGAAGTCCTATAAGCCCATAAGGCTTCATCCAGCTTCTCGTGCCACGTCCTACCCTTCTCTAAGGTTTTCTCAATAATACTAATGAGAGTCTTATTTGTGGCTTCGGCTTGGCCGTTGCCTTGAGGGTAGTAGGGCGAGGAGAAGTGGTGAGTTATGCCATACGTGTTGCACAACTTGACCATCCGCTCATTCTTGAATGGGGTACCATTATCAGACACAAGGTCTCGTGGAACCCCAAATCGAGCCAAGATATTCCTCCGGATGAAAGCCACCACATGTTGCCCCATTACATTCGTTAGGGAAATGGCTTCCACCCACTTGGAGAAATACTCCGTGGCTGCTAAAATGAAACGATGCCCATTCGAGGCCTTTGGAAATATTGGGCCTACTATGTCAAACGCCCACATGGTAAATGGCCAGGGGCTGACCACGGAATGCAATGTAGATGAAGGGATATGAATGGCGTGCCCATGCACTTGACACGGATGACACTTCCTAACATGATCATGACAATCCTTTTTCAGGGTGGACCAAAAATAACCCCCTCTAAGTATTTTCATTGTCATCATGTTGGCATTAATATGACCTCCACATTCTCCATCGTGGAACTCGTGCATCACTATCCTAGCCTCCTCTAGGTCAATACACCTAAGCAGATTGCCGGTAAAACTCTTTTTGTATAAGACCCCACCCAGAATGGTTTATCGGGTCGAAATCTTACGAATGAATGCCTTATCTTTGGATGTGGCATCCTCGGTGAATCCCCCATTTTCTAAAAATTGTTTTATGTCATAGAACCAGGGTTTTTCAACAGACTCTGGGTTGTTTTGGCAAAAATATCCAAGTCGTGTGTGGATGGATGGGGCGCATGCCATATTTCCAAGGATCTGGTCCCTAAAATGGGATCGACCTTCAGGGCTGAACCCAAGGAAGAGAGGGCATCGGCGATGCCATTGTCCTCTCTTCCTACGTGTGTGAGCTTACACGACTGGAAGGATTAGACCAATCGAGTGGCCAACTCGTGATATGGAAGTAGTTTCTCATTACGTACTTGCCAAATTTTTAAAACCTGGTTTATGACAAGGAGCGAATCTCCAAAGACCTCGATGCATGATGCCCCTAGAGTTTTCGAAATCTTTAAGCCTTGTATGAGTGCTTCATACTTAGCTACGTTGTTGGAACATTCAAAATCTAAGCGGACTGCTATGGGAATCTCGCCCTTTTCAGGGGAGATCAGGATGATCGCGGCACCAGCCCCTCGTTGGTTTCGTGCCCCGTCGAAGTGCATCTTCCACACTTGGTTTTCGAAAGAATTTGCCAAAATGTGGTTTTGAAAATGGTTTTGCAATATGCCTTCATCAGGCATTTCGACAAGAGTGGGATATGAGTCCTCTAAAGGGAATTCAGCCACGTAATCTGCTAGGGCTTGCCCCTTAATAGAGATTTGGTGACGGTATTTCAGATCATACTCCATTAGAAGGAGTTGCCATTTGCCCAATCTACCCGTGAGAATGGGTTTTTCGAACAAGTGCTTGATTGGATCAAGCTTGGACACTATCCAGATCTCATGATCTAGGAAATAGTGTCTGAACTTCTGGCAGGCCCAGACTAGGGCCAAGCACGTCTTCTCCATGGCTTGATAATTTCGCTCATAAGCCAAGAGAGTTTTCAAAATATAATAGATGGCATACTCCTTATGGGTGTCATCCTCGTATTGAGCCAACAGGGCTCCTAAAGCGTTTACATGCACGGAGATGTATAATAAAAGCGGTTTTCCTTGTTTTGGAGGATTCAAAACGGGGGGATTAACCAAGTATGCCTTCAGTCTCTCGAAGGACTTTTGGCATTCGTCATCCCATAAGAATTTCGTACCCTTCCTCAACAGTTTGTTGAAGGGTTCGCATCTAGTTGCCAGATTCGATATGAATCGGCGCACAGATTGTAATCGACCCTGGAGGCTACGGACTTGGGTGAGATTGGAGGGTGGAGCCATGTCTATGATGGCTCGACACTTAGAGGGGTCGACTTCTATTCCCCTTTGGCTCACCATAAAGCCTAGAAGCTTTCCTGATTCTACCCCGAACACACATTTTTGAGGATTTAGCTTTACTTTGTAAAGCCTAAGCCTTTCGAAAATCTTTTGTAAACATTCGATATGGGTGCATCGGGTTTTGGATTTTGCCAAGAGATCATCTACATACACTTCTACAAGCTCGTGAATTTGATCATGGAAGATCGTGTTCATGGCTCGTTGGTATGTTGCGCCGGCATTTTTCAAACCAAAGGGCATGACTGTATAGCAGTACGTGCCCCATGGGGTTGTGAAGGCGGTCTTACCCTGATCTCGTGGGCTTAGTTTGATTTGATTATAGCCTGAATAGCTATCCATGAATGAAAACATTTCATGATTTGCAGTACTATCAACTATCAAATCTATGTTTGGTAAAGGATAATTATCCTTTGGAGTGGCTTTATTCAGGTTTCTGAAATCGATGCATATTCGAATTTTCCCATTGGTTTTTCGAACCACAACGATATTTGACAACCAATTAGAATACGCAATGGGTTTTATAAATCCGGCTTTTAGCAGATCTTCTAAACCCTCTTTGACTTGCGTGTGTACATTCGGGTGTATTTTCCTAAGCTTCTGCTTTATTGGTTTTATACCTACATCTAAGGGAAGACGATGCTCGACAATGCTGGGATCTATGCCCGGCATGTCTTCATACGTCCATGCAAACACATCTAAATAGGTTCGTAGAAATGCAATGAATGCTAACTTTTCAGTTTCATGCAAGCATGCGCCTATTTTGATGTTTTTGGGATTGGAATCATCCCCTAGGTTCACCTCTATGAAATCTCCTCCTACTGATTGGGAAGGTCTTTCAAAATCGAGAATTCTATGAAATTCTGGGAGCTCAGAAGTGGGATCTTCCTCAAGGGGATCCACTTCTGGGCTTTGATCATTCTCGTGGGCTATAGACCCGAGGGAACTTGATGCGTGGTTTTCAAAATAACCTGGTTTTGTACTTGGATTTTCAAGTGACTTCGAAATTTTTGGTCTGGCTATGCAGACGACACTTCTTTCGAAATCCTTTTCTTTTGCCAAAGGCCTACCAGGAGCAGCTATGTACAAAATCTTTTTGGTATTTTCCAAATTTTCGATTTTTTTGGGTTTTTGTAAAACAAGAACTTTGGGAACTATACAAAGCACACTTTTTCGAGTTTTTGTTTTTCCATTGTTTTGGTTTTTCTTGTTTTTCGATTTTTTTGATTTTAAGTTTTTCAAATGTTTTTGGTATTTTTAGAAAAAGGGATCTTCCATCCTACCTACAAAGGGAAAACACTACGGGTTAGGCTCGGAATAGGAGGTCTAAACCATAGGTCTCTTCTAAGACAGGCTCCGGGGCACCGTTGACCCAGGTGGTCACAGGGGGTGGCTCCGGCGGTATTCGGGGAGTATAGCCGATCCCATATCGGCTTGGGTTGGCCCTAGGAAGGATGGGCTCTAGGAGACCCTGGTTTTGTGCCCCTAGACTCTTGTAGGGCGTGTAGCCCATGTTCAATAACATGTTCCACGACCTTTTGTTTTTTGAAAAGATGGGATATAAGTCGTGGTCCTGGAACATGCTATCGTCCATGTTAGGCTCGTATGGCCTTTTGTCCAGGGGTTTTGGAAATAGGGAACGTTTGGGTTTTTCTAGGAGGATTAGAGTTGGGAGGGGGCCTGCTTTGGGCGGCCCCTTCACATATACAACCTTCCTAGGGTTGTTCAACACGAGCCGAGGTGGCTCAACCATAATTTGCCCCAGGTTAGCCTCATGAGTCTAGGACCTCCGACACAGGTTGCCCCAGCGGAGTGTACTCCCGTTTTTCAACCGGTTTTTGAAAATTACGTTCTCTCTTATTTTCTATTTTTTCAAAATTTTTAGAAGTGCCCGCCATGCCTGGATCTACCCGGACATTGGCGATTTTATGGGGCTTTGCCCCTTTGTCCGTCGTGGGCAGCCCATATGCGATGGGCTTTTTCAAACGGGTTTTTGGAACGGCACTTCCTTTCCATAAGTGATCGTATGTCCCTTTTCGCAAGTTGGTTTCGAAAAGGGAGGCCTTTTTGATCAACTTATGGAAAGTTGAAATCTCATGGAGCGAGAGAAGGGCTTTTAACTCGCTTTTGAAATTATCCAGGATGAGCATTACTGCGCATCCTTTGGATATGGGCTCTCGCACTTGGCCCAAAAGCGACCTCCATCTTATAATGAAGGCATGCACGTCCTCGTTCATGCCTTGCTTTGTATCCCTTAAGGTATTCAGGGTTGGCGTGACTTCCACGTTGTGTGCAAATCTTTGCATGAAGCAGTTCGCTAACTCTTCAAAAGTAGCGAACTGGCTTAAGTCGTAGGAAGTCAGCCATTTGGCAGCTGTGCCTTTAAGGGATAGAGGGAACCAATACACCGATTTCATCGAGTCCTTTTTCTTCTTGTGGGCTCGACGTGAGAAAAGCTGTAAGTGAGACCTAGGGTCTCCCATGCCATCATACCGATGGAAGTTCGGTATTTCATCGTCACTGTCTGTTTCGTAATCCATAGGAAGGAAATCAGACAGGGCGTAGCTTCTTTTCTCTTTATTTTGCCCTTTCAGCAGCTGCTGTAGGGCTTTACGGTCCTTTTGTGTGAAGGACTCGTGGTATTGGTTGCCTTCTATTACGGAGGCCTCTTTTTGCTTGTGAGGTTTTTCAAATTTCTTTTTAGGCCTTTGTTCACCGTTCGATGAACATGAATCGCCTACTTCAGCGTCTTGGCTGAGAGCATCGATTTTGGCCTCAAACTCCCTTCTCAAGTCCTCAATTTCATCTAGTTTTATTTTGTTTTTGAAAATCCTCCTAGAGTGAGAACTTGATGCGCATGAGCCTTGGCTCGACACTTCACTTGGATTGGATTTCGACATGCTTTTCAAGCTTTTTCAAAATTTCCTAAGTAAAAGCAAAGAAAACCAGTTAAAACGACACCCTTTTACAAAATTTTCGCAAGACTTCTACAAGTAAACTCGATTTCTGAAAAGGCTCACGTCCCACCGGGCGTGCCAATCTCTGTAGACGCGCGAAAATCCCCGCCTCTTCGTCCCTTCCGGGGGCTTGGAGTGGATCTTCTCGTGCGTCTAAGGCCTTTGTATACAAATAGGGCGTGCCAGCTAGCTTACTTAAGCTAGCAAAGATATATTTATCACTGACTTCTAAACATGGCGACTGTGAGCAAGTAAGCTCTTGTCGTCGTAGACCTTCTTGCACCGATGCGCAAGGGTCAGTCTGTACGCTTTGCAAAAATCGAGTTTTTGGAGAGAAAGTCTACGAAGCGGTTCGAGGTGTCTATTTCGGGTCTTTAAGATGCGATTGCATATTTTAGATCACGTGGATTTGCACGTGCCTAAGTCTTTTCTTTTATCCCTTTTCGGGCCACCTAGTTTGTGTGTTATGAACACTCCACTACATGGGCGAATTCGAGCGGGGCTTGCTTTGATGCAATATGCGTCCTACCTCGTGGTATGGCGTAGATGCAATGCAAACTCACGCTACTCCAAAGGGAAAACCCGAAATTAAAGATAATACTGAAGGGGAAATAACAGAAGGGAAATGACCGAAGGGAAATAACCGAAGGGAAATAACCGAAGGGAAATAACCGAAGGGAAATATGTATATAGCTTATGTATATGAGCCCTTACTCGGGTCTTGCAAATAAGAGCGAAGGCTCAATGTGGGTGCGTGCTTGAATTGAAAGACTTACACACACGACATGAAATTAAACCCAAATATAAATTGCAGTATGGCCTTGACTTTACATTTAAAATCCCCCTTATTTCCATTTGAAAGAAAATGTTTCCAAAAACAAAAAGGGAGGATTGGAGAATCTCCTCTAAATTTCTAGGAAATTATACAGAAGATGGATCACCCAATCCCAAATTAGGAGGCTGGTGTGATATAAAAGGTAGAGCTTCAAAAAAAAAAAAAAAAAAAAATCCCTGGTGATGTTCCAAAGATCTTTGACTTGCCATACGAAGCCTAGTTTTGAAAGAGCAGGATATTTTCAAATGACAGGTGCTATTAGGAAATAGGATGTTCCTATTCGAGTCAATAATCCAAAAGGATGAGTTGTTTCCCATTCAATATCCCTCAGGAGAGTCAAAAAGTCAAAAGTCAAAAAAAAAAAAAGAAAAAAAGGAAGGAAACAAAAACCTCCAATATAGAGGCCTTCCTAGAAAAAAAAAAAGGAAGGAAACAAAAACCTCCAATATAGAGGCCTTCCTAGAAGAAAAAAAAAAAGGAAAGAAAAAGCTCAAAAGAGCAACTTCCTTTAAAATCCCATCTATTTGGAACCCCGGGACGCTTCAGAAGGGACCGCGGGTAATGCTTCATCAAAAATCCCCACAGCTCATCCTAATGGAGAAAAGGCTCGTTAGGAAAGTCCTAGAGTAAGAATAGGACCTGCTCAATTTGGATCTCATGCTGTTCCCAAGATTAGGTCTTTGTAAAGTAAGGAGGGGAGCTTTGAAATGCTATCCAAAATTTTCCATAAAACCTCTACCGAGTAGTAAGCATCAACATCTAAATGAAGGAAAAGGTGAAAAATTGGAGGTATCATTTTCTAGAAGCTAACAGGAGTTTCTTTTTTTGAAAAGACGATTTCCAAAACTCCAAGCATCAAAAGGGCAATCTTAAGGAGTCATCCCATTTGAAGCAGCTACCATTTATAGGCATGAAATCCCATAACATTTGGAACATGCATACATAAACTGGTAGTCCATGGATCCCATAACATTTGGAACATGCATACATAAACTAGTAGTTCATAGATCCCATAACATTTGACACAGGCATACATGTATTGGTCGTCCATAGAGGCATGAAAGTCAGTTTTGTCTCAGTCTCTCAAAAGAAAATCTCCTTATAATAGTCATTCCAAGAAAAGAGATGTCATGGAACAAAAGGGGATCCCATTTTCTCAAGATGTCTCTAAGGAAGAAAAGCAAATGGGTGTTTTCTTCTTTGACATTATCCAAATAAATTTGGGATAATGCCAAAGAGGGGCATCTGTAGACACCCAAAATTTTCTTTTAAAATTCTTACCTTTTTAGGAAAGTTGCCATTTTTAGCAATTTTTGGGGTTTTTGTAGGAAAAGGCACTAAACGAGTTTGTTTTGGTACCAAAATTTTATGGAAGCTTTAAAATGATGAAAGGATGCTTTCCGTTCTGAAAATTTCGAATTTTGACAAAATTGAGAAAAATGACGATTTTGCCCCCAGCATGAAAAAGATGGATTTCATTTTCTTAAAAGATTTATGACAAAAAGTATGTTGAAAGCTTGCCCTTTGAAAAGATACATGTATCAAAAAGACAAGTTGACACCTGAAAAGGACGGTGGACGCCCAAAAAGGGAAAACGGGCATTAAAAAGGGAAAGTGAGCTCCCTAGAAAGAAAAGCTCACATTTAGAAAGAAATCAATTTCTAGAGGGTAAGGTCGGTATTATCAAAAGAAAGAAAAGGTGGAAGCAAGAACGAAAGCCTCCGAAAACGAAGGTTTGGTATCAAACGCCTTTCGTAACGTGTCTACGTTATGTTTGGGTATCGAGGTAATTAGTATTGATATACATCAATTTGCATCGTCATTTGTTACTGGTATGCTATTGATATGTTATGATAAGAGCAATTTTAATATCCCAACACTCGTGGAAAGGATTGAATGAGCATGATAGTTGATTTTCAAAAACGTAACATGGGCCTTACTTAACAATTTCATAATAGGTAGGCATGAACATAATCACTTTCACAGCAGATGCGCAGATAATGGGGGATTGTTTGAATGCTCTTATACGTGTAATATTAAGAGATTCAGTTGAAATCATCATGTGAAATCATCAGCTCCTTAGAAGTGGTTATCAATAGTGTTTTGCTTATGTTACGTGTTCAATTTCATCATGCTAAATTTCCAAATTGGCCTTGTTACGTAACAAAAATGTTTTCACCAAAATCAAAACGAATTTCAAAGAGCTACTATGCTGCGGCTCTACCTTGGTACGTGCAGTGGCTGTGACAACGACAAAGAGAAGCACAGTACCAAATGCATTTGGCCGAGATGAAAGCAGTTAAAGCAGGGATTCCAGTTGTTTTTGTAAACCATGGGAATGCTGAAGATGGTGGAGGTGCTAAAGATATTCACATGGAGAAACTTCAGCATTTCTGTTGGAGGACATGTTCTCATAGAGGAAGTTGAGTTTAACTACTATGAGAAAGATGGAGGAAGCCCTCTCAATCAATCAGATCGTGTTTTTATCAATCCAACAACTTCCCATGCTATTGATGATTTTTTTTTGGAGATGGTCTTGTTACAGAGTCAGCTGATAACAGTTTTTAGGCGAACGGGAGTGACCCATTTTCTGTTGTGTCATTTCACACAAATGAAATAACTCGCGAGGAACATGCAAATGACTTATTTTCTGGATTGGTTGTTGATGATAAACAAAGTGATACTAAGGTGAATGAATCAAAGAATGCTAATCAATTGGGATCCTTTGACATTTTGGTGGCAACTTTGTTGATGTCACAAAAGATTCACCCAGCCGTGAAAAAATTTGGGTGATTTAATGGCCGGCCTCTCTATGAAAGACAGTGTTGCAGGGCACCAAGCACATGTCATTGGAGGACCTTTTGCTGAAACAACAACTTTGTGGCTCAACAATTCACAAGGTCTCCTTACTGAAAATTCTAACAAGGAGATTCAGATTCCTCTCGGTGTGCAGGGCTCTCTCTACCAGTGTGCCTGTTAATCATAAGAACTTTGATCAGCAAAACGGTAGTAATGGAAGACTTCTGCAGAGCCGAATCAGAGAAAGTGCAGATGATTGTCCTACCAATAGCGTAGATGTTGATACACATAAGACTGATGCCCTTGATGCTTCATCAGTGAATGGCTCCATTTCTTTTGATGCCCAACAGAATCATCTTCAAGCCGTCATCAGGAAAATGGGATCTTCAGAAAATACTATGGGTCTAGGCGACAATGAGGTTCCTAAAGGTGAAGGAGCAGGTAAGCAGATCGGTGGAAGATCAGTCTTTGAGAAAAACTACTTTGAGGGTGATCTATGCCTTCACCATTGAAATGCCTTCTGTTCGTGTCCTACCATAACCTGGAGCAGAGGCATATTGAGTCACCATTTGCCAGATAGAACCTCAACAGCCTTCAACGATTTCCAACTGAATGTTGTAACAACTTCTAGCCACAACGATTCATCCATATCTGCGACAGATGGATGAAGGCTATGAAGATCACGTTCAAGGATATCCAAGGCAGATGAAATCAAATACAGATAACGTTCAACAAAGGATTATGCCTATCAAATGGAGATCACGTTTCAGATAAGATGAAACCAATTCAGATAAGATTTTATCAACACAATCAAAACCGAACTCATCCAAATCCTAACCAACAGGCTTATCCAAATCACAGCCAGAGCCTATAAAAAGGCTCTCCCAGGTCCTGCAGCGATCATCAACCAACGAGCATCAAGAGGAAACCAAAAAAAAAAGAGAGGAACATTCAGTCCGAAAACTCAGAGAAATAGAGAGAGAGAGAGAGAAAGGAAGAGAAGAAGGAGAAGAAGGAAGTCCGGCTTGGCTCCGACGTCCGACGATCGCCTGGCGAAGTGCTCCTACGTCCCCTCTCACTCACACAGGTTGGAATTCTTGCACAAATTGGTTTTAATTCATGAGAATCTGAAAAAGCACAGATTCTGGAAATTTGTACATGAATCAAGGCCTTGAGCCCATGTTCTTCATTTATATCGATACAAACATGCATGATTCCTTCATGAACGGAATTAAAATCCATGTTTAGATGATTTCCATGCATCATTAGGACTGATACAGGTTGAATTTCGTTCTAGAATCACGTTAGGAACTTTCTGAAATTTTCTGCAAACTTGGTTTCTGAAACTGTCCGTGCACACGCGTCTGATCACGGAATTTTTATAGACAAACGGATAAGCCAATTGCTTATAAATTTTGCATGAATAATCTAGACATATTAGACGTTCTTAGATAAAATTTGGAGGAATTTTTATGAACTGTTGCCTAGCCAATTAGATCCGTAAAGTTTATACAAAATCCAGATTGCGTTTTACAGAAACAGAACATTCAGTAATAGACCTCTGTTCTTTTGCCCATATCTCTTCAACCACTGAATGAAATTGGATGAAATTTGATTCTTTGGAAACCTAACATCCATATCTTTCTAACACAATAAATTGTATCGAAATTGGATGACTGAGTGTTGTGATATTGCTGTTTTTTTGAGCTTCTGATTCACAAAAACAGGACTATTCCGAATTTTATAACAGTTTCTGATTATTTATTTAATTCTCAGAAAATAAAGAACTAAATTATAAAATAAAAATATATTCTGATTCTACACACACTTGTCTCTATTCTATAAAAGTTTTAGAATTTTTGGAGAATCAGAAGTATTTTAAAAAAATTTGGAGAACAGGTCTTTGGAACTGAACAGATTCTGCAACTTTCAAAATCTGAAAATTTTCAGAAATCAAGAACTTAAACACAAATCTGAAACTTTGGAAAATCTGGTTTTTCCTTTCTCGAATTAACGGATTCAAACAAATTTCAAGCGTCTAGGCTGACCCTTGAGCGCCGGTTCAAGAAGGCCTAAGTCGAAAAGATCTCACTTGTCCACAATCGTTCTTAGAAGTCAGAAAATCAGAATTTGTTAGTTTTGATAAACTAACTGGCACGCTCCCGCAACCCGACTTAGTTCGAGGGTTTGATTTTGAATCCCACAATTTGAAATAAAATCACGTCTACAGTATTGAACTTGATACCAAGTAGTGGCCGGGTATGCCTAATTAGGCTCTTCCAATTCAATGCCTCATTTGGTATTTGATTCTTTGAATGATCCGGCTCCACTTTGATTTTGATTCCATACGGCTTCACCATGGTCTCGAGTTCAACTTGAAATGTTCTTGAATTGGATGAGCTTGAACTGGGTCCTGGATAAGCTCGATCTTCTCCTGGTTTCGGATAAGCTTTAGAATTTGATCTTGATTCTGATATGCTCCAACTTTATCTTCTTTGCTTTTTGGGAATCGATGTGGATCCAAGATTGGGTCTCACTTCTTTATCTGCTTCAAAAACTCATGAGTTGTTTGAATTTAAAATCTTTATTTTGAAATATTCCCCAAAAGGCTTAAACTTTAAAATTTGGGATTTTGAATTTAAAGGTTCATAAAGGCTTTAAATTGGCTTTCAAAATTTAGGAGTTTTTGAAAATATTTGAAAATTTTTGGTTGTTTACAGATCCAATCCAAATCCAAACACTATTTGGATCGACCCAAACACTATTTGGATTGGCCCAAATCCAAACACTATTTGGATTGGCCCAAATCCAAACACTATTCATTACATGGATTTGGATCTGGATATATATGGTCCAGATCCAAATCAAAATTTCTTTGGACAGTCCTTCTTGGCATCTTGAGGCGAACGATCTGTGCGGGCATTAGCTTCATCAGCGCTCCGTCTGGTGCTGGGGTTTCCCCAACTTTGTCGTTCGGACTCCATCTCGCCGTTCTAGACTCCGTTGAGCTTTTCATCAAACGGGCTCTGCTTTCTTTTGTTTTTTTATCAGGGAGTGGCTTTTGAAGCTCTGGGCTTGAATCCTCTTTGGGCCTAGGGTCTTCTTTTGCCTTCTATACCTGTTTTCACATTTTAAAATAGGTTGTCGTTTTGGCTCAAACGAGCTTTTTGGTGTTTTTGAGAGTTTTTGAAATATAGAAGATTTGGGGTGTTTACAGATGCCCCTCTTTGGCATTATCCAAATATATTTGGATAATGGCAAAGAAGAAACACCCCATTTTGGTTTTTCTCTCAAATTTTCTCGAGAATACACCATTTATTTCGCAAAAACCTTGTTTTCTTTTTCCACAGGTGGGGATTTTTAGCAAAAGGGGGCTTTTCCTAGCTATTTCCCTATATGTATGATCATGCACGAACGACTCTTTGAATGCATGCATGAGAAAAATTTTATTTTTGGTTTTTGAGCCCGAAGAGAGCCTTTTGAGGCTAGTTGCTCTAAGCAGGTTGTACCCTTGTCTTTTTGACATTCATGGATTTTTTTCAAAAATTTCTTTTTGAAAAGGAACTCCTTTTAACTTGTATCGAAAAGGACTTCCATTTTTCATACTTCCCTTCATTCGGGTTTCAATACCTGCTACTAAGTAGAGGTTTTTGGGTAGGAAAACTTGGAAAACATTTCAAAGTTCTAGTTCCTACAAAACAGAGTCGAGTTCTCAAACAAAATGAAATCCAAATAAGCCGATTTTATTCGTACTTTAGGATTTTCGCAAATTTGAATCTTTTTCCTCGGGGATAAGCCGTAGGGATATGGGAGAGAGATACCACGGTCCCTTCTGAAGCGTCCCGTGGTTTTAGGCAAAGAATCGGAAAATCGCTCTTTGGAGCTTTGACTTTTTGTTTCCTTTTTCACAAAGGGTCTCCCTTTCGGAGTATTTTTTTCATTAATCTCTCTTTTCTTTAAAGGAGAGCAGCTCTTTGGAGGAGTTTTTGTATTCCCTGATTATGAAGGGAAGACCTCTTTGGGAGGAGTGTTTTTATATCTCCTTTTTCTTTTGAACGAGAAGACCTCTTTCGAAGGAGTTTTTGTATTCCCTGTTTATGAAGGGAAGACCACTTTCGGAGGAGTTTTCGTATTCTCGATTTTTTTTTCTTTCTTTTGAAAATAGCCAATTTTCCTTTTCGGAGAGAAAGTAGGATGGGGGAGGGCTTTTCCCTTTGGTTACTTGATTCAAACGAGATCGTCCTATTTCTTAATAGCATCTGCTATTCGAAAGTATTTTGATATTTTGAACAAGGCTTTAATCTTGTAAGCCAGGGTTCTTTGAAATATCGCCAATTCATTTTTGGAAGACTCTACTTTTCGAAAAGTATAGATTCCTCCATTCGGGGTTATACAATCTACTTCGATCGTTCGTTCAAGAAGTTTCAAAGGAGTTTGATTTTTCAAAATCTTTTTGAAAAAGAATTCAACATAAACCCTTTTGAATATTCGGGCATTTTCGGGGTTTTGCTAATTTCTATCCACAATATCAACAAATTTCTAAGTTTTGTTGCCCTTTTGAAGACATGGGGACATTCCTACTCGAGTTTGCCACCCTTTTGGGCTTTCTTCAGGGTGATATGATGCATGCTATGCACTCCATGTGATTTAAAATGGAAATACATGTTTTTATGCAACGATGAACACATGAAATGTATCTCACAAATCATAAAGGAGATGCATTCGCTTATCCATGGAAAGTGTCTAGGGGCTGTATTTAAAAATGCCCCTAGCTTGATGGGAATTTCGCATGGCCATATGGTGAAGGGCCATGGCTTTTCAAAGGGATTTTGGGTGGACAATGGTATGTTCATGTCCATGCACTTCCATGGTTTTTCTAACATGATCATGATACTTTTTGCTCAAGGATGGGAAACAAAACCAGCCCTAAGTGATCGTCATGGCCATCAGGTTTTAGTTTTGATATGGTGTCCATATTTCATCGTGAGATTCATGTTCTTTATCCTAACACAATCAAGGTTTTCATATAAACCAGAAGTTGAAGAAAATCTTTCTTTTCAAAGCCATGAAAGGTTTTTGTGAAATGTGTAACCCTTTTTCAAGATTCTCATTTCCTTTTAAAATTTGCCTCGAAGGTGTTGGTTTTGATTTGTATGGAGACATGCCTATGAAGGCTCGATACTTAGGGGGTCGACTCTTATTGCCCCTTTGGTTTTGCAAAACCCTGAATTCGATTTCTAGAATGATATCTAGACTTGATGCATATGAATGATTTCAAAGTGTAATGCATGATGCTTATGCACACACTATGGGTTAACTTATTTCTAAAAATCCCCAATTTTCCATAAGTTAAGGATTTTGCGAAGTTCAGGAAGCTTGGAGGTGTTTATTCCTCCTTGCTTTGGTGATTCTCGAGCTTTTCATTTTTGAAAAAGCTCTAGGCAAAAGGGGTGGATAGGACCAACTTTTTGGATACTTGGTTTCAGGGAGTATATACAATTTTTTGAAAGCATTTTTACAATTTTTCGAAAATGGGCTTTGTACATGGCCAAAGGCTTTTGAAACAAAATTTCTTTTTGGAATTTTCGTTTTTCCAAATGTTTTTAAGTTTTTGAGAGTTTTCAATTTTTTTGGTCTTTTTCAAAAGTAGGGATCTTCCATTGAACCTTCAAAGAAAACATTCATGAATCACACTCTAATCAGATAGGTCTAAGACATGGGTTTCGGTTTTTAAAGGTTCTACAGGGCACCCTTGACCCAGATGGTCTTAGGTGGTGGCTCTGGGGGTATGGGTGGGCTGTAGCCCAGTCCATATCGTTCCCTATTGGTTCTAGGTAGGACAGGCTCAAGCCTACCCTGGTTTCGGGTTCCCAGGCCCGCGTAGGGTTTATATCCCATATTCAGAATCATGTTCCAAGACTTTTTGCTTTTCGAAAAGTTTTGGTATAAATCATGGTCTTGGAACATGGAATCATCCATGTTGGGGATATATACCCTTTTGGATATCGGGAGTTTGGATTCCGGGGTGATGGAAGACTTGGGCTTCCATACAAACCTGGTTTGGGAGACTTTGCCCTCAAGGAAAGCCAAGCTTGGTTCCTTGAGGAGTTTTGGACATAGCAGGGTTATGGAAAACTTATGGTTCCATACCCCATTTTGGGAAAAATTTACTTCAAGGGGAGCCATGCAAGGTCCCTTGAAGTTTTTGACTTGGTCCCTAGGTTCAACTCGTGGTGCCCCTAGGGATTGATTTTGTTTTAAAGCCATAGCCTTGGTTCCAGGGCACAAGACTAGGCTCGAAGAAGTGGGTTTTTCTATGGTAGGGTTACGAGCTCCTAAGATGTCGATGCATGCATTAGGGGTCTCCATGTCTACCATTTTCGGAACTTCTTTTTGTTTTTGAAATTCCTTTGAATGGTGCGCGACAGTTGGTGCACCTTGAAAATCCTCAAGTTTTGGCACAGTTTGTGGGTTTGTGTGTGCAAAAGGGCTATCCAATGCATCTGATGACCCTATATGAAGAAGAGAGTCTTGAGAAGGATGGGTTTCAGGCATACCTCTTTGTGGCTTGTCTACCTTTTCAGGGTGAGAGCAGGCCGATTTCCCGCGTAACTCTGTTTTGAGCCCCCGGGGTTTTACGAGGCGTTTCCTTTCGAAACCTTCCTATTTTTCACTCTCGTTCCTTTGTAGGGTGTGGACTTCATGTCCCACTATATGTGTGTGCCTAGACTTAGGACTTTTACTTGAAGTTTTCGAAATTCCAACATTTTGTTTTTCAATTTTTTGGTCTTTTTCCAAATTTTCAAGATTTTTTTGGTTTTTTGAAATAGAAAAATCTTTTTTTGGTTTTTCTATGGATTTTGAAAAGCTTGAAGCTGTAGGAGTGGATGACTTATCCCTTTGCCGGGATTTGTCTTTAATCTCCAATCCTTCGTTGAGTTTGAGATCGGTTTTCAATTAACGATCTGTGTGTGATCACGAAGAGCTGCTATGTGATCGATGGGCTTTAAGCTCCTTGCTTAAAGCATCCATCTTTTGAAATATTTTTTCAATCTCATCGAGCTCTCTTTGGGCTTTATCTGATTTGAAAGCCTCTTTTAGTTTACTCAACGAAGATTTTTGTAGCTTTCTATCCATTTTCATGCAAATTTCCTAAGTATGCACGATTTTTGAAAAAAACACTCTTTTTTTCAAAAATTTGAGTATAACTCGTTTGTTTGAAGTCTGCTTAAGTCCCGGGTCCCACCGGGCGTGCCAATCCTGTAGACACCGAAAATTTTCACTTACAGGTTCTTAGGCCTGAAGTGAACCTTTTCACAATCTACTTCGCTTTATGGGCGTGCCAACTAGTTTACTTTAACTAGCAAAGTATGTTTTGAAAATAATCTGACTTTTGAAAGGCGATTGTAGGCAAGCGGGATTTTTACGTCGCAGACCTTCTTGCACCGATGCGCAAGGGTCAGTCTATACGCTTAGAGACTTTGTTTTGAAACAAGTTTAACTCAAAATATATTTTGAATGAAGAAGTGTTTTAAAACCTTTTAGAAACCATGCATTTGGGTGATTTTGATTTTATAAGGGTTGGACGACCCTAAGTCTTTCAAATTTTAATCTACTTAGGCACGATGTGCATGCATCGAAATAGCCTAAGTCTTGGCATATTTGCACGATTGATTCGGGTTGTTTTTGTATGATTTTCAGATTTTAGATCACGTGGATTTGCACGTGCCTAAGTCTTCCTTTTTATCCCTTTATGGGCCACCTAGGTGTGTGTTATGAACACTCCACTACATGGGGAGAATTTGAGCGGGAGTACGGGGCTTGCTTCGATGCAATATGCATCCTACCTTGTGGTATGGCGTAGATGCAATGCAAACTCATGCAACTCCAAAGGGAAAACCCGAATGTAAAGACAAATGCCGAAGGGAAATGACTTGTAAAGTAAATAGCCGAAGGGAAATGACTTGTAAAGTAAAAAGCGGAAGGGGAAATATGGCTATATCTTAAGAGCGGAAAGGCTCAATTGTGTAAGTGTGTGTCGTGTATATATTGAAAGACAACGCACACGACTTGAACCTTAAAACCCGAATCTTAAAGACATAGCCGAAAGAAATACTTTATATAGAGTATATGTAGGGGCCCTTACTTGGGTCTTGCAAATAAGAGCGAAGGCTCAATGTGTGTGCGTGCTTGAATTGAAAGACTTACACACACGACATGAAATGAAACCCAAATATAAATTGCAGTATGCCTTGACTAAGGTCTTGGGAGTAAGAGCGAAGGATCAATGTGTGTGCGTGTGGGAATGTAAAGACAACTCACACGACATGAAATGAAAGCCAAATATAACTACAATAAGGCCTTTACTAAGGTCTTGGGAGTAAGAGCGAAGGCTCAATGTGTGTGCGTGTGGAAAATGGAAAGACAACACACACGACTTAATTAAAAAACCCCTTGACTTAAAATATATAAATATAACTATATATTAAGGGCTTATTAGGCCCGTGTGTGTGCAAGAAGTGTACGACTAAGAGCGGAAAGGCTCAAGTGCATGTGTGTGTGGGTGTGTCAAACCACGTTATTACAATCGGAGGGAGACGAAGCTCCTTTACTACAACCCCGTATCAAAATTTAATTGAATAGAAAGCAAGTTAATGTAATAAACCAAGTTTAGACAATTACAAATAGCTGGTCCATGTTCAACTTGCTTGCACGTGGGCTCACGGTTCACCTTGGGCAGCCAAGAGGGGGTTATCCTAGGTGGCTTTGAGGGAGGTTCTATGGGGCACTGTTAGGGCCTTAGGGAAGCTTAGGTTCGGCCAAGACAAGGGTTGTTTAGGGTCTATCCTAGGGTGCAGGTCACGGCCAGGGTGCAGGTTAGGTCGGCAGGAAGGTGGTCAAGTCAGCAGGGAGGTGGTCGGGCGCCTGACGTAGCAGACGGGCGCCTGACGCAGCTGCAGTGGCGCGGGGCACAGCGCGTCCCGCGCGGGGCGTGCAGGCAGCAGAGGGGCGCGGCAGCAGAGGGGCTACGTGGCAGGAAGCAGGGCGCGCGGTAGGCGTCCGGGGGTTTCGGTTCGTGGTTTGGGGGATCTTTTGAGGCGGTTGGGGTTAGGTTAGGTCTAGTTAGGGTTCAGTTAGGGTTAGGTTGCTTCAGTTAGGGTTAGGTTCAGTTGGGGTTAGGTAGGTTCGAACCTAGGCTAGGTTGGGGGTTACGTGTAGAGGGGGGTAGAGAGAATGGCTAGGTTAGGTTAGGCTTACCTCTTGGAGCCGGTCCTTCATGGCTTGAGCCCACGTCTTCACAGTTGCATCCACTTGGTCCAGCCCACCTTGGTTGCAGCCCCTAGGTCTAGATCCACTTAGCCCACATGGCTTGAACCCACCTCACCCAATGAGCCCACATGGCTTGAACCCACCTCACCCAATGAGCCCACATGGCTAGGTCTATCACTCCCTCTCTCTCCTGCCAAATATTTGCATGAACCCTTTACATGGACCCCCTCACCTCTATTTATAGAGATTTGAGGTGGGTCTTGGATTTGGGTTTGGGTTTGGGGTTTGGATCCAGACCCAAATCCAAACACTATTTGGATCTGGATATTGGATCTCGGATATTTTGAGATCCGTATCCGATCCAAACCCAATATTTTTATGGATATGGATATGGATATTTTGATCCAGATCTGATCCAATCCAAACACTATTTGGATCCAATCTAAATCCAAACACTATTCATTACATGGATTTGGATCTAGATATATATGGTCCAGATCCAAATCAAAATTTCTTCGGACAGTCCTTCTTGGCATCTAGAGGCGAACGATCTGTGCGGGCACTAGCTTTATCAGCGCTCCGTCTAGTGCTGGGTTTTCCCCAACTTTGTCGTCCGGACTCCATCTCGCCGTTCTGGACTCCATTGAGCTTTTCATCAAACGGGCTTTGCTTTCTTTTGTTTTTTTATCAGGGAGTGGCTTCTGAAGCTCTGGGCTTGAATCCTCTTCGGGCCAAGGGTCTTCTTTTGCCTTCTGTATCATATTTTAAAACAGGTTGTCGTTTTGGCTCAAACGAGCTTTTTGGTGTTTTTGAAATATAGAAGATTTGGGGTGTTTACAATATATAAGTTCAAAACATCTGTATAGGGTTGCTTGGAAGGCTCTTGGGTTTCCAGACTCAAAATGGCCCTTTGGGGCTGCTTTTATAAAACCAGGTTGTTTTGAGAAGTTCGTGGGATTTTGGGGTGTTTACAGATGCCCCTCTTTGGCCTTGTCCAAATCGATTTGGATAAGGGCAAAGATGACAAAACTCCTTTCAATGTCTCCCTAGATCTAACCACGAAAATATGGGATCGTCCCAATCTTTTAGCAAAATCTCAGTTTTAAAACCTTGGTAGGAGGAGATATCACGCCAAAGGGATCTACAATGGTTTCTGGTCCTAAAATGGGATCAGATTTATGCAAGTGTCATGCGTGGAATGTAGATGCATGACATGGGTGTGGTGCCAAGAGTGGCGACCTCCCAGAGACTAGATGTGGTCGAACTCTAGAGACTTACAAGGCCTGTTGCTCAAAGTGAGCAGATCCTATGTTGTTCGATGTTCGATTTTCCAAAATCTATTTACAAAACTATTTACAAAAGGGACAACTGTCTTGAGTCTCGATCCTAAGGATCTCGAGCTCTTTGTGTTTGCCCTTGTTTGAGCCTTAACACTCGCTTATCTAGCGGAGGTTTTATAAGAAAACAAGCTATATTTCAAATTCCTACGCCTTACTCGAAACGTCGAATTCTCAAACAAGATGAAATTCAAGTAAGTAAATCCTATTTTTACTTTAGGATTCCTCGAAATGAACCATGCTTTAGCTTGGGATAAGCCAGGGATGGGAAAGAGATACCACGGTCCCTTCTGAAGCGTCCCGTGGTTTAAGGCATAGAAGGCGGAAAACTGCTCTTTTTGAGCTTTTTGGCCTCTTTTTCCTTTTATTCATAGAGAGTCTCCCTTTGGGAGTATTTTTTCTTTAATCCCTCTTTTTTTTACAAGAGAATCGATTTTTCTTTTGAATTCAGGTTTCTTTCTTTTGGAAAGAGACTTTGAATGGGAAATTCCCTTTATTTGGGCCTTTGTTTTCCTTTTGGAAGTAGAAGAGAAGAGGGGAGGACTTATCCCAAGCTTACACTCGATCCATTCCAGATCAGCCTATTTAGAAATAGCACGTACTACTTGCAAGTATCTTGCTATGTTGAACTAGGCCTTTCTTTGTAAGAAGAAGGATTTTGAAATGTAACCACGATTTTGAAGACTCCGCTCTTTCACAAGTGTGAATTCTCTTACTCAAGGCCACACGATTTTGCCTTTGCACCTTATTTTCTGGTCTCAGGGCAGCTATCCCTAAAATTTTCGAAAATGGGGAATTTAATCCAAAGCCTACACATGATACTTCTTTAAGTATTGAATATTGATAGGATCTGCTAAATTCCTACCTTCTACATCGATCAACCAATACGAGTTGTTCGTGGTGGTTACTCGTACAACATAGGGTCCATCCCACTTGGGGTGCCACTTTCCAAGGGGATGTGGGCCACGATAGTGGAAGATTTTCAAAACCAGATCTCCCACTTCAAAGTGGCGAGGTCTCATGTGTTTGCCATAGTGTCGGGCTATCCTTTGCCGGTATGCACGAGCATGATCCATGACAAGGAGTCGCCTCTCATCTAGCAAATCTAGTTCGGCCATACTAGCATGCTGAAGCATCTCTACGGGGAGGTGGAGTGCTATGGATGTATGGAATGAATGCAGTTGAGTATGAATGGGAAGAATGGCGTTTGTGCCATAGACCAATTCGAATGGTGTGGCATTCGTGGGAGTTTGGATGGAAGTCCTATAAGCCCATAAGGCTTCATCCAGCTTCTCGTGCCACGTCCCACCCTTCTCTAAGGTTTTCTTAATTATACTAATGAGAGTCTTGTTTGTGGCTTCGGCTTGGCCGTTGCCTTGAGGGTAGTAGGGCGAAGAGAAGTGGTGAGTTATGCCATACATGTTGCACAACTTAACTATCCGCTCGTTCTTGAATGGGGTGCCATTATCAGACACAAGGTCTCGTGGAACCCCAAATCGAGCCAGGATATTCCTCCTAATGAAAGCCACCACATGTTGCCCCAGCACGTTGGTTAGGGAAATGGCTTCCACCCATTTGGAGAAATACTCTGTGGCTGCTAAAATGAATCGATGCCCATTCGAGACTTTTGGAAATATGGGGCCTACTATGTCAAACGCCCACATGGTGAAGGGCCAGGGGCTGACCACGGAGTGCAATGCAGATGAGGGGATATGAATGGCGTGCCCATGCACTTAACATGGATGACACTTCCTAACATGATCGTGACAATCCTTTTTCAAGGTGGACCAAAAATAGCCCCCTCTAAGTATTTTCATTGCCATCATGTTGGCATTAATATGACCACCACATTCTCCATCGTGGAACTCATGCATCACTATCCTAGCCTCCTCTAGATCGATACACCTAAACAGGATGCCGGTAAAACTCTTTTTGTAAAAAACCCCACCTAGAATGGTGTATCGGGTCGAAATCTTAGGGATGAATGCCATATCTTTGGATGTGGCATCCTCGGCGAATCCCCCATTATCTAAAAATTGTTTTATGTCGTAAAACCAGGGTTTTTCAATAGAGTCTGGGTTATTTTGGCAAATATCCAGATTGTGTGTGGATGGGTTGGGTGCATGCCATATTTCTAAAGACCGGGTCCCTGAAATGGGATCGACCTTTAGGGCTGAACCCAAGGAGGAGAGGGCATCGGCAATGCCATTGTCCTCTCTTCCTACGTGTGTGAGTTTACACGATTGGAATGACTTAACCAATCGAGTGGCCAACTCGTGATATGGAAGTAGTTTTTCATTACGTACTTGCCAAATTTTCAAAACCTGGTTTATAACAAGGAGCGAATCTCCAAAGACCTCGATGCATGATGCCCCTAGAGTTTTCGAAATCCTTAAGCCTTGTATGAGTGCTTCATACTCAGCTACGTTGTTAGAACATTCGAAATCTAGGCGGATTGCTATGGGAATCTCGCCCTTTTCAGGGGAGATGAGGATGACCCCAGCACCAACCCCTCGTTGGTTTCGTGCCCCGTCGAAGTGCATCTTCCACACTTGGTTTTCAAAATTGTTTGCCAAAATGTGGTTTTGGAAATGGTTTTGTAATATGCCTTCATCAGGCATTTCATCAAGCGTGGGATATGCGTCCTCCAAGGGGAACCCAGCCACGTAATCTGCCAGGGCTTGCCCCTTAATGGAGATCTGGTGATGGTATTTCAGGTCATACTCCATTAGAAGGAGTTGCCATTTGCCCAATCTACCCGTGAGAATGGGTTTTTCGAGCAAGTGCTTGATTGGATCAAGCTTGGACACTATCCAGATCTCATGATCGAGGAAATAGTGTCTGAATTTCTGGCAGGCCCAGACTAGGGCCAAGCACGTCTTCTCCATGGCTTGATAATTTCATTCATAAGCCAAGAGAGTTTTCGAAATATAGTAGATGGCATACTCTTTGTGGGTGTCATCCTCGTATTGAGCCAGTAGGGCTCCTAAAGCGTTCGCATGCACAGAGATGTAGAGTAAAAGCGGTTTTCCTTGCTTTGGAGGATTCATAACGGGGGGATTAACCAAGTATGCCTTTAGTCTCTCGAAGGACTTCTGGCATTCGTCATCCCATAAGAATTTTGTGCCCTTCCTCAACAATTTGTTGAAGGGTTCGCATCTAGTCACCAGATTTGATATGAATCGGCGAACGGATTGTAATCGACCCTAGAGGCTACGAATTTGAGTGAGATTGGAGCGTGGAGCCATGTCTATGATGGCTCGACACTTAGAGGGGTCAACTTCTATTCCCCTTTGGCTCACCATAAAGCCTAGAAGCTTCCCTGATTCTTCCCCGAATACACATTTTTTAGGGTTTAGCTTTACTTTGTAAAGCCTAAGCCTTTCGAAAATCTTTTGCAAACATTCGATATGAGTGCATCGGGTTTTGGATTTCGCCAAGAGATCATCTACATATACTTCTACGAGCTCATGAATTTGATCATGGAAGATCGTGGTCATGGCTCGTTGGTATGTCGTGCCGGCATTTTTCAAACCAAAGGGCATGATTGTATAGCAGTACGTGCCCCATGGGGTTGTGAAGGCGGTCTTACCCTGATCTCGTGGACTTAGTTTGATTTGATTATAGCCTGAAAAGCCATCCATAAACGAAAACATTTCATGATTTGCAGTACTATCGACTATCAAATCTATGTTTGGTAAAGGATAATTATCCTTTGGAGTGGCTTTATTCAGGTTTCTGAAATCGATGCATATTTGAATTTTCCCATTGGTTTTTCGAACTACAACAATGTTTGACAACCAATCAGAATACGCAATGGGTTTTATAAATCCGGCTTTTAACAGATCTTCTAAACCCTCTTTGACTTGCGTGTGTACATTCGGGTGTATTTTTCTAAGCTTCTGCTTTATGGGTTTTACATCCGTATCTAAGGGAAGACGATGTTCGATAATGTTGGGGTCTATGCCCGGCATGTCTTCATACGTCCATGCAAACACATCTAAATAGGTTCGTAGAAATGCAATGAATGCTAATCTTTCATGTTCATGCAAGCATGCGCCTATTTTGATGGATTTGGGATTGGAATCACTCCCTAGGTTCACCTCTATGAAATCTCCTCCTACTGAATTGGAAGGTCTTTCAAAATCAAGAATTTTATGAAATTCTGGGAGCTCAAAAGTGGGATCTTCCTCAAGGGGATCCACTTCTGGGCTTCGATCATTCTCGTGGGTTATAGATCCGAGGGAATTTGATGCGTGATTTTCAAAATGACCTGGTTTTGTACTCAGATTTTCAATTGATTTCGAAATTTTTGGTCTGGCTATGCAGATGACGTTTCTTTCGAAATCTTTTTCTAAAGCCCTACCAGGAGCAGCTATATACAAAATCTTTTTGGTATTTTCCAAATTTTCAATTTTTTTGGGTTTTTGTAAAACAAGAACCTTAGGAACTATACAAAGCACTCTATTTTTGAGTTTTTGTTTTTCCATTGTTTTTGGTTTTTCGTCTTTTTCGATTTTTTTGATTTTAAGTTTTCCAAATGTTTTTGTATTTTTATGAAAGGGATCTTTTGTCATACCTACAAAGGGAAAACACTACGGATTAGACTCGGAATAGGAGGTCTAAATCGTAGGTCTCTTCTACGATAGGCTCCAAGGCACCCTTGACCCAGGTGGTCACAAGGGGTGGCTCTGGCGGTATTCTGGGAGTATAGCCGATCCCATTTCGGCTTGGGTTGGCCCTAGGAAGGATGGGCTCTAGGCCCTGGTTTTGTGCCTGTAGACGCGCAAAAATCCCTGCCTCTCGCCTTTTCAGGGCTCGGAGCGGATCCTCTCGTGTGTCTAAGGCCTATGTATGCAAACAGGGCGTGCCAGCTAGCTTACCTAAGCTAGCGAAGATATATTTAACACTGACTTCTAAATGTGGCGACTGTGAGCAAGTGAGCTTTTGTCGTCGCAGACTTTCTTGCACCGATGCGCAAGGGTCAGTCTGTACGCTTTGCAAAAATCGAGTTTTGGGATAGAAAGCCTACGAAGCGGTTCGAGGTGTCTATTTCGGGTCTTTTAAATGCGATTGCATGTTTTAGTTCACGTGGATTTGCACGTGCCTAAGTCTTTTCTTTTATCCCTTTTCGGGCCACCTAGTTTGTGTGTTATGAACACTCCACTACATGGGCGAATTCGAGCGGGGCTTGCTTTGATGCAATATGCGTCCTACCTCGTGGTATGGCGTAGATGCAATGCAAACTCACGCTACTCCAAAGGGAAAACCCGAAATGTAAAGACAATACTGAAGGGAAATAACCGAAGGGAAATAACCGAAGGGAAATGACTTGTAAAGTAAGTGCCGAAGGGAGATATGTATATAGAGTATGTATATGAGCCCTTACTCGGGTCTTGCAAATAAGAGCGAAGGCTCAATGTGGGTGTGTGCTTGAATTGAAAGACGTACACACACGACATGAAATTAAACCCAAATATAAATTGCAGTATGGCCTTAACTAAGGTCTTGGGAATAAGAGCGAAAGCTCAATGTGTGTGAGAGTGCTTGAATTTGAAGTACTACGCACACGACATGAAATTAAACCCAAATATAACTGCAATAAGGCCTTTACTAAGGTCTTGGGAGTAAGAGCGAAGGCTCAATGTGTGTGAGAGTGCTTGAATTGAAAGACTTACTCACACGACATAAATGAAACCCAAATATAACTGCAATAAGGCCTTTACTAAGGTCTTGGGAGTAAGAGCGAAGGCTCAATGTGTGTGAAAGTGCTTGAAGTGAAAGACTTACTCACACGACATGAAATGAAACCCAAATAGTATAGGTCGGCCCTTACTTGGGTCTTTCAAATAAGAGCGAAAGCTCAATGTGTGTGAGAGTGCTTGAATTGAAAGACTTACAGACACGACATGAAATGAAACCCAAATATTATAGGTCGGCTCTTACTTGGGTCTTTCAAATAAGAGCGAAAGGTCAATGTGTGTGAGTGCTTGAATTGAAAGACAACGCACCCAACTTAAGCAAAAACCCTACAAAAAATGAAAGTATATGTATATACTTATGTATTAGGGGCTGATTAGGCCCGTGTGTGTTCAAAATCGTGCACAACTAAGAGAGTGCACGTATGTGGGTGTGCCAAGCCACGTTATTACAAGCGGGGGGAGACTATGCTCCGTTATTACAACCCCGTATCAAATTGAATCTCAAGCAAGTATACAACTGAAGACCGAGTTAGGCACTTACTAGTAGCTGGTCCGTAGAGGCCTTGCTTGAGCGTGGGCTTGGCCTTCGCCTTGGGCTGCAAACGGGAGCTCCGCGAGGGTGAACGACAAGGGGTGCTGGCCGGCTGCAAATGGGGCACGGGATAGGCGCCTTGAAGATGGCCGGCTGCAAGTGGGTGTCGCCTTGGTGTGGGGGATTAAAGGGGCTGGGTCAATTGAGTATGTAGGGTCACTAAGAGAGTATAGAGTGTTAGGGAGTATGGACCTAAGGGGAGCTTAAGGGAAGGCCGAATGGGACACCTAGGGTGGCCGGGTGTAGCTAGGGTAGTTAGGTAGTGGCCGGTAGTTTAGGTTGTGATAGGTTCGGCTGAGTGAGAATGGTGGCAGCAAAGGGGAATGGCTGGTGGTAGGGTGTTATGGTAGGGTTTAGGTGGCTAAGAGTGGAGAGGGAGTAGAGAAGGAGCTAGGTAGAGTGTGGGGTACTTACCGAATGGAGAGAGGATGGCGCTCGGCTAGAATGAAGCTGGGCAGGTAGTGAGGCTCGGCCGGGAGGTGGTGGTGCAAGTGGTGGTGGGATGGAGGGATGGTGGTGGAGCAGGTGGAGCAGGTGGCTGGGTTCGGCTGGGCTGGGAAGTGGGGTCCCGGCTGGGCTTGGGGAAGGCGACTAGATAGGATAACCCGCCCCCAAGGGGGGGGGTTTATATAGGGATGGGTAGGTCGGTTAGGGCTGGGTTTGGGGTAGTGGTTAGGTGGTTTAGGTAGGGTGGTATGAAGATAAGGTGGGCTGGAAAGGGTAGGGCCAGATATTTTAAATACTAGTGGTTTGGGTAGATTGTGGGCTAGGGGTGGTTTAGGGGTTTAGGGCTAGGTTAGGTGGTTGGGTTTTAGGGTGAGGTTCAGTGAGCTAGGTTAGGTGATTAGGCTAGGTTTAGGCTAGGTTTAGGGAAATTAACCTAGGTTTAGGGAAGGATTAGGGAAGTGGGTTAGGTGATTAGGTTGGGATTAGGCCGAGATTAGGGAAGTGGGTTAGGTGATTAGGCTCAGATTAGGGGTGGATTAGGGTGGAAGGCTAGGATTTGGTGTTTTGGGTTAGGTTTAGGTGAAGGAGCTCCCTTTGCATGGCCCACAGACCTTAACCACCTCATGTTGGTGCAGCCCTAGGTTAGGTTTTGGCTAATTACAAGCTTAAACCCACTCAATTAGGCTAACCCACATGATTAACCCCAAACTTGACACACAAGTCAAGCTTAATTACAACACTCTTGATATTATCCATCCCCACTCTCTCTCATGCCCATAATCCCTCGTGAATTTCAAGTGGGCCCCACCTCCATTTATGAGAAGGTGATGTGGGCCATGGATATGGATATTGGATTGGATCTTTGGATCCAAATCCAAATCCAAGTCCATACATGGGTTTGGATGGAGATCTGGATGTATATGGTCCAAATCCAATCCAAACTGCACTCTGACTCCTTCGAGCTGGGTTCAAAACGGATGATTTGTGCGGGGCCTGACAGCATCAGTACTCCGTCTGCGTTGGGTCTTCGCCAACATGGTCGTCCGCCTCCGTTTTTGCCTTCCAGAGATGACTTCAAATGACATTTTGATAAGAACAGGGTCTTGGACGTTCGAGATCCTGGGGGTATGGATGTGATACAAGAGTTGCTGTGCCGGGCTCGACATGTGCTCCGGTTCCGGGCTCTTCTTGACTTCGCTGGTCTTGTCTTGATTAGGCCAAGCTGCTTTGGGGTTTCAAAAACGTGTTTTAAAAGGTTTTCAAAAGCCATATTATATATTTTTGAAATATGAAGTTTAAAACACATATACAGGGTTGTCTGGAAGGCTCCTCGGTTTCCAGACTCAAAATGGCCCTTTGGGGCTGCTTGTACAAAACCAGATGAATTTGAGAAATTCGTGGGATTTTGGGGTGTTTACAGTGCCCCTAGACTTTTGTAGGGCGTGTAGCCCATATTCAACAACATGTTCCACGATTTCTTATTCTTTGAAAAGTTTTGATAAAGATCATGGTCCTGGAACTTACTGTCGTCCATATCGTGCTCGTATGGCTTCTTGTCCAGGGGCTTTGGAAATAGGGAATGCTTGGGTCTTCCTAGAAGGGTTAGAATCGGGAGGGGGCCTGCTTTGGGTGGCCCCTTCACACATACAACCTTCCTAGGGTTGTTTAACACGAGCCTTGGTGGCTCAATCACAATCAGCCCCAGGTTAGCCTCATGGGTTTGGGAGCTCGATAAACAAGGGGAGTTTATGATCCCTTGAAGCTGTGGGTGACTCTTACCTAGGATCACCACGACTTGATCCCTGAAAGGGATCTTGACACACCTGTGGAAGGTGGATGGCACAGCGCACAAACTGTATATCCAAAGCCTTCCCAGCAACAGGTTATAATGGGGGTGGATGTCCAAGACATGGAACACCCCCATGTGTGTGATCCCTCCCGTTTCCATCAGGAGTTTGATCGATCCTAATGGCCTAGACGCATTCTCATCGTATCCAGTGATAACAATGGGGCTTGGGTTCCCAGAAGTCAAGGTGACTCCGATTTGGTACGCCACATGAAGTGGAAGGATGTTGAGCCCTCCTCCCCCATCGACTAGGCACCTGTCCAAAGAGTGGTTATTCAGAACCACCTTGATATGCAGGGCCTGGTTGTGGGACTCGTAGGGTCTATCTACATCATCTTCCGAGAAAGTGATGGGCGAATTTGCTCCTATTAAAGCCACTTGGGCAGACAGGGATTCTAGACTTATGTTCGAATCAACCTTGGCTCTTTCTAGAATTTTCTCTAGCACGAGTCTATGCCTAGGCGAGGTTTGTATAAGCTCTAGGATAGACATGTGGATAGGAATATTTGAAAGGTGGTTTTCAAAATCATAAGGATTTAGGATGACTTTATCTTTGTTTGCTTTTGGTAGAACTCCAGGAATACATGCTTTTGAGGGGACAGGCACACTGACCACCTTTTTAGCACTTTGTAGGTGCGGGGGTTGATAGATCCTTCCGGATCTAATCACTTCCCCCACAACCAGCCTAGGGTTCGCACTAAAATTGGCTCTAAGTATGAGTTGAGGAGCACCTTGAAGTTTTAAAACTGGTTTAGCTGGGGATTCAGCTTTTGGTGGTCCCCGAATGACGATTTGGGCAGGCTTCTTGTATAGTACAAGAGTGGGCACACAAGTGGGTCGACCAGACTCAGATTTTTGCGCTAGTTCCTTTGAAAATGTGGGGGTACATACCTCCTTTCCTTTCCCACTACTACTGGCGTGCTTGGGAAAGGGTTCTTTAAAGATAGCTTGAGGTGGCTCGGGTTCCGCAGTGACCTGGAGCCGGCCCTCCGCTATCAAGTTCTCAATTTTATTTAAAAGGGAGAAACAACGTTTGGTATCATGGCCTTTGAGTTGATGATACTTGCAAAATCAATTTAAATACCCCCCTTTGGAAGTGACTCCTTCAGGGATTTCGGGAAGTTCTATCATGCCCTAGGCAAGTAGGAGGTCTAGGACCTCTGACACAGGTTGCCCCACCGGTGTGTACTCCCGTTTTTCAATCGGTTTTTGAAA
Source organism: Brasenia schreberi (assembly GCA_036023115.1). Lineage (NCBI taxonomy): Eukaryota > Viridiplantae > Streptophyta > Magnoliopsida > Nymphaeales > Cabombaceae > Brasenia > Brasenia schreberi. The sequence continues at coordinate 15,916,974 of JAYKKT010000078.1, read as the reverse complement.
GGTTCGCTCCCTTTTGTTTTCTAATTTTTCAAAATTTTTGGAAGTGCCTGCCACGCCTGGATCCACCCGGACATTGGCGATTTTATGGGGTTTTGCCCCTTTGTCCATCGTGGGTAGCCCATAAGTGATAGGATTTTCCAAGTGGGTTTTAGAAACGGCACTTCCTTTCCATAAGTGATCGTATGTCCCTTTCCTTAAGTTTGTTTCGAAAAGGGATGTCTTTTTGATCAACTTATGGAAAGTTGAGATCTCATGGAGCGAGAGAAGGGTCTTTAACTCGCTTTTAAAATTATCCAGGATGAGCATGACTACGCATCCTTCGGATATGGGCTCTCGCACTTGGCCCAAAAGTGACCTCCATCATATAATGAAGGCATGTACGTCTTCGTTCATGCCTTGCTTCGTATCCCTTAAAGTGTTTAGAGTTGGCGTGACTTCTACGTTGTGTGCAAATCTTTGCATGAAGCAATTCGCTAACTCTTCAAAAGTAGCGAACTGGCTTAAGTCGTAGGAAGCCAGCAATTTGGCAGCTGTGCCTTTAAGGGATAAAGGGAACCAATACACCCATTTCATCGAGTCCTTTTTCTTCTTATGGGCTCGACGCGAGAAAAGTTGCAAGTGAGACCTAGGGTCTCCCATATCGTCATACAGATGGAAGCTCGGTATTTCATCGTCACTGTCTGTTTCGTAATCTATAGGAAGGAAATCAGACAGGGCGTAACTTCTTTTCTCTTTATTTTGCCCTTTCAGCAGCTGCTGTAGGGCTTTACGGTCCTTTTGTGTGAAGGACTCGTGGTATTGGTTGCCTTCCATTACGAAGGCCTCTTTGTGCTTGCGAGGTTTTTCAAATTTTTTCTTGGCCCTTTGTTAACCGTTTGATGAACAGGAATCGCCTACTTCAACCTCTTGGCTGAGAGCATCGATTTTGGCCTCGAATTCCCTTCTCAGGTCCTCTATCTCATCTAGTTTGATCTTATTTTTCAAAACCCTCCTAGAGTGAGAACTTGATGCGCATGAGCCTTGGCTCGACACTTCACTTGGGTTGGATTTTGACATGCTTTTCAAGCTTTTTCAAAATTCCTAAGTACAAGTAAAGAAAAGAAAGTTAAGACAACACCTCTTTGAAATTTTTTTCGTAAGTTTCCTAGAGTGACTTGATTTTAAAAGACTCACATCCCACCGGGCTTGCCAATCTACTGTAGACACAGAAAATCTCTACCTCCTGGTTCTTAGGCCTGGAGCGAACCTTTTCGTGTGTCTAAGTTCTATTTAAATAAACAGGGCATGCCAACTAGCTTACTCAAGCTAGCAAAGATATATTTGAACCTGACTTCTAACGTGGCGACTGTGAGCAAGCAAGCTCTTGTCGTCGCAGACCTTCTTGCACCGATGCGGAAGGGTCAGTCTGTACACTTTTAAAGATCGAGTTTTTTTAGATAGAAGGACCTACGAAAGTAGTTCGAGGTATTTGATTCAGGTCTTGTTTGTACGATTTTCAGATTTTAGATCACGTGGATTTGCACGTGCCTAAGTCTTTCTTTTTATCCCTTTACGGGCCACCTAGGTGTGTGTTATGAACACTCCACTAAATGTGGCGACTTTGAGCGGGAGTATGGGGTTTGCTTTGATGCAACATGCATCCTAACTCGTGGTATGGCGTATATGCAATGCAAACTCACGCTACTCCAAAGGGAAAACCCGAATTTAAAGACAATGCCGAAGGGAAATGACTTGTAATGTAAATGCCGATGGAAAATACGTATATAATGTATATATGGGCCCTTACTTGGGTCTTGCAAATAAGAGCGGAGGCTCAATGTGGGTGCGTGCTTGAATTGAAGTACTACACACACGACATAAAATGAAACCCAAATATAACTTGCAATATGGCCTTAATTAAGGTCTTGGGAATAAGAGCGAAAGCTCAATGTGTGTGAGTGCTTGAATTGAAGTACTATGCACACAACATGAAATTAAACCCAAATATAAATTGCAGTATGGCCTTAACTAAGGTCTTGGGAATAAGAGCGAAAGCTCAATGTGTTTGAGTGCTTGAATTGAAGTACTACACACACAACATGAAATTAAACCCAAATATAAATTGCAGTATGGCCTTAACTAAGGTCTTGGGAATAAGAGCGAAGGCTCAATGTGTGTGAGTGCGAGAATTTAAAGACAACACACCCAACTTAAGCAAAACCCTACGTAATTTAAAGTATATACATAAATTTATATCTTAGGGGCTGATTAGGCCCGTGTGTGTTCAAAATCGTGCACGACTAAGAGCGAGGTAGGCTCAAGTGCACGTGTGTGTGTGGGTGTGCCAAGCCACGTTATTACAAGCGGGGGGAGACTATGCTCCGTTATTACAACCTCGTATCAAATTTAATTTAAGCAAGTCTACAACTAAGGACCGAGTTAGGCACTTACTTATAGCTGGTCCGGAGGTGACTTGCTTGAGCGTAGGCTTGGCTTCGCCTTGGGCTGCAAGAGGGAGCTCCTCGGAGTTGAACGGCAAGGGGAGATGTTGGCCGGGTGGCTTGGGTGCGCGAGAAGGGCGCCTTGAAGCTGGCCGACTGCTAGGAATGTGCGGCCTTGATGCTTTGGGTTATGGTGACTAAGGAGGGTCACTAAGGATGGGCTGGTATTAAGGAAGATAGTGCTAAAGGGGAGCCTAAGGGAGTGCCTAAGGGAAATGTATGGCTGGCCGAATGGATTTGGTACAGTCGGTTGGAGTGGCCGACTAAGGGGAGCTTGGTGGTGGTCGGCTGCTAGGGTAGCTAAGGGATGGCAAGGATGGGAAGGGGGCTAGCTAGGGTGTGGTGTAAGGTAGAGCCAAGGGCTAGTGGAGAGTGGAAGGGGCAGGTCCTAGGGAGCCAAGTAGGGTGGCCGGGTGTCACTAGGCGAAGTTGTTCAAGGCGGGTGATGTAAGGTGGAGGTCTGGCCGAATGGGTAGGGATGACGGGTAGGTGGTGTTGGCAGGAGGTTGTGGTGGTGTGGGTGGTTGAGAGTGGAGGGGGAGTGAAGAAGAGGTGGAGCTAAGGGTAGGGTACTAACCGAAAGGGGAAGAAGCTGGCGGATGGAAGAGGGGCAGCCGGGTGCTTCGGGTGGATGGGATTCAGCTGGGAGATGAAGGTGGCGCGAGGTGGAGCTTGGTGGAAGCAGTGGTGGTGGAGGTGGAGCTTGGCTGGGAGGCAGTGGCGCAGGTGGAGCAAGGTGGAAGGCTCGGCTGGAAGGGGATTGGCCAAGGTCGGCTGGGCCAAGGTGAACCAAAGTGCTTTCAAAAACCTGCCCCTTAGGGGGGGGTTATATAGGTTGGTAAAGGGCGGTTGGGGCTGGTTTTGAGGAGGTGGTAAGGTGGTTTAGGTTGTGGTGGTGTGGTGATAAGGTAGGCTGGTTTTGAGGACGGGCCAGATATTTTAATACAAGGGGTTTTAGGTAGATGGTGTGCTAGGTTTAGGTGGGGTGGTTTAGGGGTTTAGGGTTTAGCTAGGTGGGTTGGTTTTGGGGTGAGATTTAGTGAGGTGGGTTAGGTGATTAGGCTAGGATTAGGTTAGGTTTAGGGAAATTAAGCTAGGTTTAGGGGAGGATTAGGGAACTGGGTTAGGTGATTAGGTTGGGATTAGTCCAGGATTAGGGAAGTGGGTTAGGTGATTAGGCTAGGTTTAGGATGGGATTAGGGTAAAAGGCTAGGATTAGGGGTTTTTGGTTAGGATTGGGTTAGGAAGCTCCCTTTGCATAACCCATAGACCTTGTTGCATCATGTTGGTGCAGCCCTAGGATAGGTTTTGGCTAATACAAGCTTAAACCCATGCTAATTAGGCTAACCCACATGATTAACCCCAAACTTGACACACAAGTCAAGCTTAATTACAATTACCCTCAAATCTTATCCTCCCCCACTCTCTCTCATGCCCATAAACCCACATGAATTTCAAGTGGGCCCCACCTCCATTTATGAGAAGGTGATGTGGGCCATGGATGTGGATATTGGATTGGATCTCTGGATCCAAATCCACACATAGGTTTGGATTGGGATCTGGATATATATGGTCCAGATCCAATCCAAACTGAATTCTGACTCCTTCAGGCTGTGTTCGAAATGAACGGTTTGTGCGGGGTCTGACAGCATCAGTACTCCGTCTACGTTGGGTCTTCGCCAACATGATCGTCCGCTTCTATTTTCGCCTTCCGAAGCTGATTTCAAGTGATGTCTGATTATAACAGGGTCTTGGACGTTCGAGATCCTGGGGGTGGATTCAATACGAGAGTTGTTGTGTCGGGCTCGACTTGTGCTCCGGTTTTGGGCTCTCTTTAGCTCTTCTGGTCCTGCTTGTATCAGGCCAAGCTTGCTTTGTGGGGTTTCAAAAGATATTTTAACAGTTTTTAAAACATATTATACATATTTAAAACATATACAAGTTCAAAACATCTGTACAGGGTTGCCTGGAAGGCTCCTGGGTTTGTAGACTCAAAATGGCCCTTTGGGGCTTCTTTTATAAAACCAGGTTGTTTTGAGAAGTTCGTGGGATTTCGGGGTGTTTACAATATGCAATACAAACTCACGCAACTCCAAAGGGAAAACCCAAATTGAAAGACAATGCGGAAGGAAAATGACTTAATGTAAATTTGCAAAAGGGAAATTGCAAAGGGGAAATATGGCTATATCTTAAGAGCGGAAAGGCTCAATTGTGAAAGTGTGTGTCGTGTATATATGTAAAGACTACGCACACTGCTGAACCTTAAAACCCAAATCTTAAAGACATAGCCGAAGGGAAATATTTATAATATATATGGGCCCGAAGGTCTTGGGAGTAAGAGCGAAAGCTCAATGTGTTGTGTGTATGTTGAAAGACAACTCACACGACTTGTAATGAAACCCAAATATAATTGCAATAGGCCTTGACTAAGGTCTTGGGAGTAAGAGCGAAAGCTCAATGTGTGTGAGTGTAGAATTGAAATACTACACACACAACTTAAATGAAACCCAAATATAATTGCAATAGGCCTTGACTAAGGTCTTGGGAGTAAGAGCGAAAACTCAATGTGTGTGAGTGTGGAAATTGAAAGACAACACACACAACTTAATTAAACCCACGCAACTTCAATATACATAAGTATATCTATATCTTAAGGGCTGATTAGGCCCGTGTGTGTATCAAAATCATGTGCAACTAAGAGCGGAATAGGCTCAAGTGCAAGGGGGGAGACAACGCTCCATTATTACAACCCCGTATCAAATTTAATTAAGCATAAGCAAGTCTATGACAAGGACCGAGTTAGGCACTTACGTATAGCTGGTCCGAGTGTGACTTGCTTGGCTTAGGCCTAGTGAGTCGCCTTGGGCCACAAGAGGGAGCTCCTCGGATGGCTGCGGCAGGTGGATGTACTGGCCGAATGGAAGTGGTTTGGTGCTGGCTGAACGATGAAGGTGTAGGTCCTGGCCGAGTGGAAGGGTTGATGTCTTGGCTGAGCTTGGGGTGCTTAGGGGAGGTAGGTGGAACTAGGGTATGTCACTAAGGCTTGGGGTAGGTCTTAGGGAGAGGTAAGGTGGGTGTAAGGCGCGGCTGGCTAAGGGAAGAGGGGCAGGTAGTGCAAGTGGTGGCCGAATGGTGGAAGGTGGCAGGTGCTGGCCAGGTGGATGGGGTGTTAGCTAGGCTAAGGGAAGGTGGCGGGTGTATGGCTAAGAATGGAGGAGAGTGGAGAAGGGATGATGTCGAGATGGGGTACTAACCGGGATGGAGGTCTTGGCCGAAGGATGGAGGTGGCGAGTGGAAGAGGTGCTGGCCGGATGCAAAGGCTGGTGGCGTGGAATGGTGTTTGGCCGAATGTAGCAAGTGGAAGGTGGCATGGAGTGGTGCTGGTCGAGTTCCAAGAGGGGAGTGCTGGCGAGGTTCAAGTGGGGAAGAGAGGGGACCAATGGGGCCAGCTTTTTCCAGAGCCAAGAGGTGGAACCCACATGCATGGGAGGGGTATTTATAGGCTTAATGGGGTCGGTGGCTGGGATGGTATTGGGGGTTGGTTGGGCTGGTTTGGTGGTGGTGGTTTGGGGGTATGGTGTGTTAGATATTTAGGTGGGCCAGATATTTGTTTTGGGTGGTTTGGGGATATGGTGTGCTAGGCATTTAGGTGGGCTGGTTTAGTGGTTTAGGGCTTAGTTAGGTGGGTTGGGCTTAGGGTGAGGTTTAGTGAAGTGGGTTAGGTGTTTAGGCTAGGATTAGGGTGAGGTTAGGGGGATTAGCTAGATTTAGGGAAGGATTAAGGAAGTGGGTTAGGTGATTAGGCTAGGATTAGGGAAGGATTAAGGAAGTGGGTTAGGTGATTAGGCTAGGATTAGGTCGGGTTTAGGGAGGAATGGCTAGGTAAGGTGGGTTAGCTTGGGGTTAGGTTTAGAAGCATCCCTTTGCCTTCGACCCATGGACCTAGTTGTAGCATGTTGGTGCAACCCTAGGATAGGTGTAGGTGCATACAAGCTTAAACCCACACTCATTAGGCTACACCCACATGATTAACCCAAAACTTGACACAAAAGTCAAGCCCACCATATTTCTCACTCATATTTCACCCCATTCTCTCTCATACCCAAGCTTTTCACGTGAATTTCTTGTGGGCCCCACTTCCATTTATGAGAAGGTGATGTGGGCCATGGATGTAGATATTGGATTGGATCTTTGGATCCAAATCCATATACATGTTTGGATTTTGATCTGGATATATATGGTCCAGATCCGATCCAAATCTGATTTTCTGACTCCTTCATGGTATTTTCGAAACGAACGGTTTGTGTTGGGCCAAACAGCATCAGTACTCCGTCTTGCATTGGGACTTCGCCAACATTGTCGTCCGCTCCTCTTTTCACCTTCCGGAGATCATTTCAAATAATTTGTTGATAACAGGGGCTTGGATGTCTGAGATATCGAGGATGAATTTGATACGAGAGTTGATGTGTCGGGCTTAACATATGCTCTGGTTTCAGACTCTCTTTCGCTTCTCTGGTCCTGCTTTCATCAGGCCAAGTTGCTTTCCAGGGTTTTAAAATACCTTTTTAAAGGTTTTAAAACTGTATAATACATATTTTAAAACATATATAGTTTTAACATATGTACAGGGTTGCCTGGAAGGCTCTTGGGTTTCCAAACTCAAAATAGCCCTTTGGGGCTGCTTTTGCAAAACCAGATGTTTTGGGAAAATCGTGAGATTTTGGGGACTTTACAGATGCCCCTCTTTGGCATTATCCAAATTGATTTGGATAATGGTAATGACGTCAAACACCCCTTTCAATGTCTCCGTAGATCTATCCATGAAAATATGGGATCGTCCCAATTTTTAGCAAAATCTCTCTTTTAAACCCTGGTAGGAGGAGATATCACACCAAAGGGATGTGTAAATGGTTTCTGGTCTTAGACGGGATCATGTTATGCAGGTGTCCATGCGTGGATATGCAGATGCATGACATGGATGGGGCGCCAAGAATGGCGACCTCCCAAAGACCAGATGACGTGATCGAACTCTTGAGACTTACAAAGGCCTACTGCTCCAAGTGAGCAGACCCTATGCTGTTCGATGTTCGATTTTTCAAAATCTATTTACAAAAGGGAAAACTACTTTGAGCTTCCATCCTAAAAATCTCTAGCTCTTCGTGTTTGCCTTTGCTTGAGTCTTGACACTTGCTAATCTAGCGGAGGTTTTATAAGAAAACAAGCTACATTTCAAAATTCCTACGTCTTACTCGAAACGTTGAATTCTCAAACAAAATGAAATTCAAGTAAGTAAATCCTATTTTTACTTTAGGATTCCTCAAAATGAATCATGTTTTAACTTGGGATAAGCTAGGGATGGGAAAGAGATACCATAGTCCCTTCTGAAGCGTCCCGTGGTTTAAGGTATAGAAGGCGGAAAACTGTTCTTTTTTGAGCTTTTCGGCCTCGTTTCCTTTCTTTTTTTTTTTTTCATAGAGGGTCTCCCTTTGGGAGTATTTTTTCTTTAATCCCTCCTTTTCATAAGAGAATCGATTTTTTTTCTTTTAATTCTGGTTTCTTTCTTTGGGAAAGAGATCTTTTGATGGGGGATTCCCTTTGTTTTGGCCATTTTCCTTTTGGAAGGAGAAGAGAAGAGGGGAGGACTTATCCCAAGGTCACACTCAATCCAATCCAGATTAGCCTATTTAGAAATAGCACGTACTACTTGCAAGTATCTTGCTATATTGAACTAGGCCTTTCTTTGTAAGAAGAAGGATTTTGAAATGTAACTACGTGTTTGGAAAACTCCACTCTTTCACAAGTGCGAATTCTCTTACTCGGGGTCACACAGTTCACCTTTTGAACCTTCCTTTCGAAGTTTCAAAGCAGTTGTCCCTAAGGGTTTTCGAAAATTGGAATTTTAACCCAAATCCTACACATAATACTTCTTTAAGTATTGAATGTTGATAGGATCTGCTAAATTCGTACCTTCTACATCGATCAACCAATATGAGTTGTTCGTGGTGGTTGCACGTACAACATAGGGTCCATCCCACTTGGGGCGCCACTTTCCAAGGGGATGTGGGCCACGATAGTGGATGATTTTCAAAACCAGATCTCCCACTTCAAAGTGGCAAGGTCTCATGTGTTTGCCGTAATGTCGGGCTATCCTTTGCCGGTATGCATGAGCATGATCCATAGCAAGGAGTCGCCTCTCATCTAGCAAATCTAGTTCGGCCATCCTAGCATGCTGAAGCGTCTCTAGGGGGAGGTCGAGTGCAATGGATGTATGGAATGAATGCAATTGTGTATGAATGGGAAGAATGGCGTTTGTGCCATAGACCAATTCGAATGGTGTGGCATTTGTGGGAGTCCGGATGGAAGTCCTATAAGCCCATAAGGCTTCATCCAGCTTCTCGTGCCACGTCCTACCCTTCTCTAAAGTCTTCTCAATTATACTAATGAGAGTCTTATTCGTGGCTTCGGCTTGGCCATTGCCTTGAGGGTAGTAGGGCGAGGAGAAGTGGTGAGTTATGCCATACATGTTGCACAACTTAACCATCCGCTCATTTTTGAACGGGGTGCCATTATCGGACACAAGGTCTCTCGGAACCCCAAATCTAGCCAAGATATTCCTCCTAATGAAAGCCACCACATGTTGCCCCTGTACGTTGGTCAGGGAGATGGCTTCCACCCACTTGGAGAAATACTCAATGGCTGCTAAGATGAATCTATGCCCATTCGATGCCTTTGAAAAGATCAGGCCTACGATATCAAACGCCCACATGGTAAATGGCCAGGGGCTGACCACGGAATGCAATGAAGATGAGGGGATATGGATGGCGTGCCCATGCACTTGACATGGATGACACTTCCTAACATGATCGTGACAATCCTTTTTAAGGGTGGACCAAAAATAGCCCGCTCTAAGTATTTTCATTGCCATCATGTTGGCATTAACATGACCTCCACATTCTCCATCCTGGAACTCATGCATAACAGTCCTAGCCTCCTCAAGATTGACACATCTTAGTAGGATGCGGGTAAAACTTTTTTTGTATAAAATCCCACCTAGAATGGTTTATCGGGTTGAAATTTTTCAGATGAATGCCTTATCTTTGGATGTGGCATCCTCGGTGAATCCCCCATTTTCTAGAAAGCATTTGATGTCATAAAACCAAGGTTTTTCAACATAATCTGGGTTATTTTGGAAAATATCCAAATTGTGTGTGGATGGGTTGGGCGCATGCCATATTTCTAAGGATCGAGTTCCCAAAGTGGGGTCGACCTTTAGGGCTGAGCCCAAGGAGGAGAGGGCGTCGACAATGCCATTATCCTCTCTTTCTACGTGTGTGAGTCTACATGATTGGAATGACTCAACCAATCGAGTGGCCAACTCGTGATATGGAAGAAGTTTTTCATTTCGCACTTGCCAAATTTTCAAAACTTGGTTTATAACAAGTAGTGAATCTCCAAAGACCTCGATGCATGATGCCCCTAGAGTTTTCGAAATCCTTAAGCCTTGTATGAGTGCTTCATACTCATCTATGTTGTTGGAACATTCGAAATCTAGGCGGATTGCTATGGGAATCTCGCCCTTTTCAGGGGATAGGAGGATGACCCCAACACCAGCCCCTCGTTGGTTTCGTACCCCATCAAAGTGCATCTTCCATACTTGATTTTCGAAAGAGTTTGCCAAAATGTGGTTTTGAAAATGGTTTTGTAATATGCCTTCATCAGGCATTTCACTAAATGTGGGATATGCGTCCTCCAGGGGGAACTCAGCCACGTAGTTAGCTACGGCTTGCCCCTTAACGGAGATCTGGTGATGGTATTTCAAGTCATACTCCATTAGAAGGAGTTGCCATTTGCCCAATCTACTAGTGAGAATGGGTTTTTTGAACAAATGCTTGATTGGATCAAGCTTTGACACTATCCAGATCTCATGATCTAGGAAATAATGTCGAAATTTCTAGCAGGCCCAAACTAGGGCCAAGCACGTCTTCTCCATGGCTTGATAATTCCGTTCGTAAGCCAAGAGAGTTTTCGAAATATAATAGATGGCATACTCCTTATGGGTGTCATCCTCGTATTGAGCTAGTAATACTCCCAAGGCATTCGCATGCACGGAAATGTAAAGCAAAAGAGGTTTTCCTTGCTTTGGAGGATTCAAAACGGGGGGATTAACCAGGTATGCCTTTAGTCTTTCAAAGGACTTATGGCAGTCGTCATCCCATGAAAATTGCCCTTCCTCAATAGTTTGTTGAAGGGTTCGCATCTAGTCACCAGGTTTGATATAAACCGGTGAATGGACTGTAATCGACCCTGGAGGCTACGAATTTGTGTGAGATTGGAGGGTGGAGCCATGTCTATAATGGCTCGACACTTAGAGGGGTCGACTTCTATACCCCTTTGGTTCACCATAAGGCCTAGAAGCTTTCCGGACTCCACTCCGAATACACATTTTTGAGGGTTTAGCTTTACTTTGTAAAAGTCTAAGCCTTTCGAAAATCTTTTGCAAACATTCGATATGAGTGCATCTGGTTTTAGATTTTGCCAAGAGATCATCTACATACACTTCTACGAGCTCATGAATTTGATCATGGAAGATCGTGGTCATGGCTCTCTGGTATGTTGCACCGGCATTTTTCAAACCAAAGGGCATGACTGTATAGCAATACGTGCCCCATGAGGTTGTGAATGCGGTCTTACCCTGATCTCGTGGACTTAATTTGATTTGATTTGAAACCCCACGAAGCGGCTTGGTCTGATGAAAGCAAGACCAGAAGAGCTAAAGAGAGCCCGGAACTGGAGCACATGTCGAGCCCGGTACAACAACTCTCGTGTTAGATCCACCCGCAGGATCTCGAACATCCAAGTCCCTGTTATCAGCAAAAATCATATGAAATCAACTCCGGAAGGTGAAAACAAAAGCGAACGACCATGTTAGCGAAGACCCAACGCAAGACGGAGTACTGATGCTGTCAGGCCCCGCATAAACCGTTCGTTTCGAACACATCCTGAAGGAGTCAGAATTCAGTTTGGATTGGATCTGGACCATATATATCCATATCCCAATCCAAACGTATGTGTGGGTTTGGATTTGGATTTGGATCCAAAGATCCAATCCAATATCCACATCCATGGCCCATATCACCTTCTCATAAATGGAGGTGGGGCCCACTTGAAATTCACATGGGATTATGGGCATGAGAGAGAATGGGGAGGATAAGCATGAGCGAGATGTATTAAGCTTGACTTGTGTGTCAAGTTTGGGTTAATCATGTGGGTTAGCCTAATTAGTTTGGCACACCCACACACACGTGCACTTGAGCCTACCTCGCTCTTAGTTGTGCACGATTTTGAACACACACGGGCCTAATCAGCCCCTAATACATAAGTATATACATATACTTTAATTTTTGGAGGGTTTTGCTTAAGTTGGGTGTGTTGTCTTTCAATTCAAGCACTCACACACATTGAGCCTTCGCTCTTATTTGAAAGACCCAAGTAAGGGCCGACCTATACTATTTGGGTTTTCATTTAATGTCGTGTGTGTAAGTCTTTCAATTCAAGCACTCACACACATTGAGCCTTCGCTCTTATTTGAAAGACCCAAGTAAGGGCCGACCTATACTATTTGGGTTTTCATTTCATGTCGTGTGTGTAAGTCTTTCAATTCAAGCACTCACACACATTGAGCCTTCGCTCTTATTTGAAAGACCCAAGTAAGGGCCGTGTTATACTATTTGGGTTTAATTTCATGTTGTGTGCGTAGTACTTCAATTCAAAAACTCACACACATTGAGCTTTCGCTCTTATTCCCAAGACCTTAATCAAGGCCATACTGCAAGTTATATTTGGGTTTAATTTCATGTCGTGTGTGCAAGTCTTTCAATTCAAGCACGCACCCACATTGAGCCTTCGCTCTTATTTGCAAGACCCGAGTAAGGTTCCATATACCTACTCTATATACATATCTCCCTTCGGCATTTACATTTCAAGTCATTTCCCTTCAAGTCATTTCCCTTCGGTTATTCCCCCTTCGGTTATTTCCCTTCGGCATTGTCTTTACATTCGAGTTTTCCCTTTGGAGTAGCGTAAGTTTGCATTGCATCTACGTCATACCACGAGGTAGGACGCATATTGCATCAAAGCAAGCCCCGCTCAAATTCGCCCATGTAGTGGAGTGTTCATAACACACAAACTAGGTGGCCCATAAAGGGATAAAAGGAAAGACTTAGGCACGTGCAAATCCACATGATCTAAAATCTACAATCGCATCTAAAAGACCCGAATTAGACACCTCGAACCGTTTCGTAGGCTTTCTATCCCAAAAACTCGATTTTTGCAAAGCGTACAGACTGACCCTTGCAAAGAGTATAGGCTTTTTATCCCTTAAAGGCACAGCTGCCAAATGGTTGGCTTTTTACGATTTAAGCTAGTTCGCTACTTTTGAAGAGTTAGCGAACTGCTTCATGCAAAGATTTGCACATAACGTAGAAGTCACACCGACTTTAAACACTTTAAGGGATACAAAGCAAGGCATGAACGAAGACGTACATGCCTTCATCATTCGATGGAGGTCCCTTTTGGGACAAGTGCGAGAGCCCATATCCGAAGGATGCGCAATCATGCTCATCCTGGATAATTTTAAAAGCGAGCTAAAGACCCTTCTCTCGCTCCATGAGATCTCAACTTTCCATAAGTTGATCAAAAAAGCATCCCTTTTCGAAACAAACTTGAAAAAGGGGATATACGATCACTTATGGAAAGGAAGTGCCGTTTTCAAAACCCGCTTGGAGAAGCCCATCACTTACGGGCTACCCACGATGGACAAAGGGGCAAAGCCCCATAAAATCGCCAATGTCCGAGTGGATCCAGGTTTGGCGGGCACTTCCAAAAATTTTGAAAAATTAGAAAACAAAAGGGAGAGAAATTTTCAAAAACCGATTGAAAAATGGGAGTACACACCGCTAGGGCAACCTGTGTCGGAGGTCCTAGACCTCCTACTTGCCCAAGGCATGATTGAACTTCCCGAAATCCCCGAGGGAGTCACTTCCAAAGGGGGATAATTAAATCGTTTTTGCAAGTATCATCGGCTCAAAGGCTGTAAACACCCCGAAATCCCACGAATTCCTCGAAACAAACCTGGTTTTATAAAAGCAGCCCCAAAGGGCTATTTTGAGTCTGGAAACCCAGGAGCCTTCCAGACAACCCTGTACATATGTTTTGAACTTTACATATTTCAAAAATATATAATATGGCTTTAAAAACCTTTTTAAACATGTTTTTAAAACCCCGAAGCACTGATCAAGACAGGACCAGAAAAGCCAAAGAGAGCCCGGAATCGGAGCACATGTTGAGCCCGGCACAACAACTCTCGTATTGAATCCACCCCCAAGATCTTGAACGTCCAAGACCCTGTTATCATCAAAACATCATTTGAAGTCATCTCCGGAAGGCGAAAACAAAGGCGGACGATCATGTTGGTGAAGACCCAACGCAGACGGAGTACTGATGCTGTCAGGCCCCGCACAAACCGTTCGTTTCAAACACAGCTCGAAGGAGTCAGAATTCAGTTTGGATTGGATCTGGACCATATATATCCAGATCCCAATCCAAACCCATGTATGGACTTAGATTTGTATTTGGATTCAAAAATCCAATCCAATATCCATATCCATGGCCCACATCACCTTCTCATAAATGGAGGTGGGGCCCACTTGAATTTCACGTGGGATTATGGGCATGAGAGAGAGTGGGGGAGGATAAGATCAAGTGTGTATTGTAATTAAGCTTGACTTGTGTGTCAAGTTTGGGGTTAATCATGTGGGTTAGCCTAATTAAGTGGGTTTAGCTTGTAATTAGCCAAAACCTAACCTAGGGCTGCACCAACATGATATGATTAGGGTCTATGGGTCATGCAAAGGGAGCTCCTTCACCTAAACCTAACCAAAAACACCTAATCCTAGCCTTCTACCCTAATCCGGTCCTAATCCTAGCCTAATCACCTAACCCACTTCCCTAATCCCGGCCTAATCCCAACCTAATCACCTAACCCACTTCCCTAATCCTTCCCTAAACCTAACCTAATCCTAGCCTAATCACCAAACCTACCTCACTAAACCTCACCCCAAAACCAGCCCACCTAGCTAAACCCTAAACCTCTAAACCACCCCACCTAAACCTAGCCCACAACTTACCCAAAACCCCTTGTATCTAAAATATCTGGCCCTACCCTAATACCAGCCCACCTTACTACCTTACCACCACCCCTAGACCACCTAACGACTACCCCAAAACCAGCCCCAATCGCCTCTTGCAGCCCTATATAAACCCCCCCCTTTGGGGCGGGTTTTTCCCATCCCCCATCATCAAGCCTTGGGTCCTCCATTTCCATCCAACCTTCCACCTCTTCTCCACTTCCACCTGCCCCACTCCCAGCCGGCTCCTCCACCTGCATCACCACTAGCCGCCGCCGTGCTCCACCTGTTCCATCACTCCACAGCCACCCGTCGCCATCCTCTTCATCCGGCCGAACCAACCAATCCACCACATCCGGCTGCTCCTCAACCAACCGCCGCCTCCCACCACTCGGTTAGTACCCCATACCCTACCTCACCTCTTCTCCACTCCCCCTCCACTCTCAACCACCTGCACCACCACCATCTTCCCCTAACACCAGCCATCTGTCGCCTCCCCCACTCCCATTCGGCTAGGCCATAACCAACCTAACTACCCGCCCATACCTAGACACCCTAACTACACCCGGCCACCCCATCCAACTCCCTAAGACCTGCCCATATTACCTCCCCACATCCACCACTACCTTATCCCATCTCCTAGCTAGTTCCCTTCCCTTCCACCACTCCTAGCCACCCTAGCAGTCCGCCACCACCAAGTTCCCCTAGTCGGCCACTCCAACCGACTGTCCCCCCATCCATTCGGCCAGCCACCCGCCAACCTTAGGTGCTCCCCTAGACACTCCCTTAGACTCCCTTAGTGCCATACTCCCTAACATTATCCTCTCTTAGTGACCCCACATACTCACCTTAGCCCCACACGCCAAGGCAGCCCCTTCCCAAGTAGCTGGCCACCTTCAAGGCGTCTCTTCCGCGCACCTAAGACATCCGGCCAGTAGCCCCTTGTCGTTCAACTCCACGGAGCTCTCTCTTGCAGCCCAAGGCGAAGGCCAAGCCCACACTCAAGCAAGGCATCTTCAAACCAGCTATTAGTAAGTGCCTAACTCGGTCCTTAGTTGTATACTTACTTAAAATTCAATTCGATACGGGGTTGTAATAACGGACCATAGTTTCCCCCCACTTGTAAAAACGTGGCTTGGCACACCCACACACACGTGCACTCTCTTAGTCGTGCACGATTTTGAACACACACGGGCCTAATCAGCCCCTAATACATAAATATATATATGTACTTTAATTTTCGTAGGGTTTTTGCTTAAGTTGGGTGTGTTGTCTTTCAATTCAAGCACTCACACACATTGAGCCTTCGCTCTTATTTGAAAGACCCAAGTAAGGGCCGACCTATACTATTTGGGTTTTCATTTCATGTCGTGTGTGTAAGTCTTTCAATTCAAGCACTCACACACATTGAGCCTTCGCTCTTATTTAAAAGACCCAAGTAAGGGCCGTGTTATACTATTTGGGTTTAATTTCATGTACTCACACACATTGAGCTTTCACTCTTATTCCCAAGACCTTAATCAAGGCCATATTGCAAGTTATATTTGGGTTTTATTTCATGTCGTGTGTGTAAGTCTTTCAATTCAAGCATGCACCCACATTGAGCCTTCACTCTTATTTGCAAGACCCAAGTAAGGGCACGTATATACCCTATGTACATATTTCCCTTCGGCATTTACATTACAAGTCATTTCCCTTCGGTTATTTCCCTTCAATTATTTCCCTTCGGCATTGTCTTTACATTCGGGTTTTCCCTTTGGAGTAGCGTGAGTTTGCATTGCATCTACGCCATACCACGAGGTAGGATGCACATTGCATCGAAGCAAGCCCCGTACTCCCGCTCAAATTCGCCCCATGTAGTGGAGTGTTCATAACACACAAACTAGGTGGCCCATCAAGGGATAAAAAGAAAGACTTAGGCACGTGCAAATCCACGTGATCTAAAATCTGCAATCATATCTAAAAGACCCGAATTAAACACCTCGAACCGCTTTGTAGGCTTTTCATACCCCAAAACTCGATTTTTCAAAGCGTACAGACTGACCCTTGCGCATCGGTGCAAGAAGGTCTACGACGACAAGAGCTCACTTGCTCACAGTCGCCACGATTAGAAGTCAGCTTAAAATATATCTTCGCTAGCTTAGGTAAGCTAGCTGGCATGCCCTATTTATATAAATAGGCCTTAGACACACGAGAGGATCCGCTCTAGGCCCTGAGAAGCCAGAGAGGCGGGGATTTTCGCGCGTCCACAAAGGCCATGATACAAAACGTTGTTTCTCCCTTTTAAACAAAATCGAGAACTTGATAGTAGAGGGCCGGCTCCAGGTCACTGCGGAACTTGAGTCAACTCAAGCTATCTTCAAAGAACCCTTTCCCAAGCACTCCAGTAGCAGTGGGAAAGGAAAGGAGGTATGTACCCTCACCTTTTCGAAAAATCTAGCGCAAACGTCAGAGTCTGGTCGACCCACTTGTGCGTCTACTCTTGTACTTTACAAGAAGCTCGCCCAAGTAGTCATCCGGGGACCACCAAGAGCTGAATCCCCGGCTAAACCAGTTTCAAAACTTTAAGGTACTCCTAAACTCTCAATTAGAGCCAATTTAAGTGCGAACCCTAGGTTGGTCGTGGGGGAAGTGACTAGATCTGGAAGGATCTATCAACCCCCGCACCTATAAAGTGCTAAAAAGGTGGTCAGTGTGTCTGGCCCCTCAAAAGCATGTATTCCTAGAGTTCTGCTGAAAGCAGACAATGGGAAAGTCATCCTAAACCTTTATGATTTCGAAAACCATCTTTCAAAGATTCCTATCCACATGTCCATCCTAGAGCTTATACAAACTTCGCCTAGGCATAGACTCGCGCTAGAGAAAATTCTAGAAAGAGCTAAGGTTAGTTCGAACATAAGTTCAGAATCCCTGTCTGACCAAGTGGCATTAATAAGAGCAAAATCGCCCATCACTTTTTCGGAAGATGATGTAGATAGACCCTATGAGTCCCACAACCAGGCCCTGCATATCGAGGTGGTTCTAAATAACCACTCTCTTGACAGGTGCCTAGTCGATGGGGGAGGAGGGCTCAACATCCTTCCACTTCATGTGGCGTATCAAATCGGAGTCACCTTGACTTCTGTGAACCCAAGCCCCATTGTTATCACTGGATACGATGGGAATGCATTTAGACCTTTAGGATCGATCGAACTCCTGATGGAAACGGGAGGGATCACACACATGGGGGTGTTCCATGTCTTGGACATCCACCCCCATTATAACCTGTTGTTGGGAAGGCCCTGGATACACAGCTTGTGCACTGTGCCATCCACCTTCCACAGGTGTGTCAAGATCCCTTTCAGGGACCAGGTCATGGTGATCCTAGGTGAGAGTCACCCTCAGTTTCAGGGGATCATAAACTCCCCTTGTTTGTCGAGTTCCCAGGCCCATGAGGCTAACTTGGGGCAGACCATGGTCAAGCCACCAAGGCTCGTATTAAACAGCCCTAGGAAGGTTGTGTATGTGAAGGGGCTGCCCAAAGCAAGCCCCCTCCCAATCCTAACCCTTCTAGGAAGACCCAAGCATCCCTTATTTCCAAAACCCCTGGACAAAAAGCCATACGAGCACAATATGGACGACAGCAAGTTCCAGGACCACGATTTGTATCATAATTTTTCAAAAAATAAAAAAACATGGAACATGCTATTGAATATGGGTTATACGCCCTAAAAAAGTCTAGGGGCACAAAACCAGGATCTCCTAGAGCCCATCCTTCCTAGGGCCAACCCAAGCCGATACGGGATCGGCTACACTCCCAAAATACCGCCAGAGCCACCCCCTGTGACCACCTGGGTCAAGGGTGCCCTGGAGCCTACCCTAGAAGAGACCTACGATGTAGACCTCTTATTCCGAGTCTAACCCGTAGTGTTTTTCCTTTGTAGGTATGATGGAAGATCCCTTTCATAAAAAACACAAAAACATTTGAAAAATTTAAAATCAAAAAAATCGATAAAGGGGAAAAACCAAAAACAATGGAAAATCAAAAACTCGAAAATAGAGTGGTTTGTATAGTTCCTAAAGTTCTTGTTTTGCAAAAACCCAAAAAAATTGAAAATCTACAAAATACCAAAAAGATTTTGTACATAGCTGCTCCTGGTAAGACTTTGGAAAAAGGAAAGGATTTCGAAAGGAACATCGTCTGCATAGCCAGACCAAAAATTTCGAAATCAATTGAAAATCCAAGTACAAAACCAGGTCTTTGGAAAACTCACGCATCAAATTCCCTCGGGTCTATAACCCATGAGAATGATCGAAGCCCAGAAGTGGATCCCCTTGAGGAAGATCCCGCTTCTGAGCTCCCAGAATTTCATAAAATTCTCGATTTTGAAAGACCTTCTGTAAACACCCAAAATTTTCTTTTAAAATTTTTACCTTTTTTTTAGGAAAGTAGCTATTTTTGGTAATTTTGGGTTTTTGAAGGAAAAAGGTACTAAACGAGTTGTTTCGGTACCAAAAAATTTTATGGAAGCTTTAAAATGATGAAAGAATACTTTCCTTTCTGAAAATTTTGAATTTTGACAAGATTGGATGAAAATGACAATTTTGCCCCCGGCATGGAAAAAGCATGATTTTGTTTCTTTAAAGTTTTCTGATGATAAATTTGTTTTAAATTTGCCATTTGAAAAGAAACAGGCATTTATAAGACAAGTTGACACCTGAAAAGGCAGGTGGGTGCCCAAAAAGGAGAGCGGGCATCAAAAAGGGAAAGTGAGCTTCCTAGAAAGAAAAGTTCATATTCGGAAAGAAATCAGTTGCTCGAGGGAAAAGTTGATGTTATCAAAGGAAAGGAAAGATGGAAGCAAGAAAGAACACTTCCGAAAACAAAGGTTTTGTATTGAACGCCTTTCGTAACATGTATATGTTATGATTGGTTGTTGAGGTAATTAGTGTATTGATATGCATCAGTTTGGCATTGTCATCTGTTACTGTTATGTTAAGAATAATGTTAATACTCCAACACTCATGGAAGAAATCTAACGAGCATGATGGTTGGTTTTCAAAAACGTAACATGGGCTTACTTGAACGCTTTTGTAGTAAAGCATGTAACATGGATTTGCATAACCACTTTCACAGCAAACATGCAGGTAATGTGGGTTGGTTTAAATACTCCAATAAGTATAACTTTAATGGTCGGTTGAGATCATCATGTGGGATGGTCGGTTCCCTCAAAGTGGTCATTTATTAATAGTTCTTGTTTATACTTGGTGTTCAGTTTTATCCAGTTCGATTGCTAAACTGTCTGGGCTGTACAAAGGTGTTTTTGTTAGCTTGTCAAAGTGCATCTTGAAATACAATACAGCAAGTCATATCTAGATTCACGGCATCCAACTAAAGGTTGCTCATGCAGAAGTTGCACACTGGTAAAAGGAAGCAGAACACAACTGGAGCTGTTCGAAGGAAAACATGTGGAAGCCGCCCTGGGTCGTCACACGAAGAATCCACTGATGCCAATATTTGAGTATTCCTGCAAAAGTAAGAGGAGACATTAGATCCAGTGTGACAGGGACAGTAGAAGAACGACAGATAATTCAGCAAGAGGAACAACAAAGGGGCTTTGTCTAAAAAGGTTCCTGATGTTCCCAAGCCTGCACATCCTCTAAGTTTCCCTTCACTCTCTCCATGGGTTGGTCTTGTTTGTTGTTCAGATGCTAAGAACGTGAGAGATGAAAGAAGGGAACGGTTCACAGTATGGAGTATGGAATGTCCTGGCTACTTCAGGTTCCAAGAATAAGAAAAGCCAGTTACAGGACTTACTAACTGATCAGATCTTGGCTAACTCAGATATGCCACTAACACAGCATGAAGAGGCGAAGTCTTCTTACAATGATGAAGACTTTATTGAGGCAAAAGATATGAAGAAGAGTTGCAGCACAACAGCATCAGCAACACACGCATAATCAACAACACATTCTTTACCAACAGGAGCTATTGAAACAGAAAATGTAACAGCAGGGAACTATCCAGCGGTCTCTCTTGCAACAATCGCACATGCCACAGCAGCAATCTATGTTGCAGCCAAACCACTTACCAAGTTCAGCTCCCATCGATTTCTGCAAGGAACACCATGAATGCACAACAACTCCACTTGTCAATCCCAGCTCCACCGAACCAGGCAAGAAGACTCAGCCTGCTCCACAACAGCGTCAACTTACCTCTTTCATGCTAGAACTAACTTCAGTCGATGACAACTGATCTTTCCTTGGTAAGTGCCAAAGATAGCCTCTGGACAAAAACGAGCCAAACAAACTCAATAGCCAACATGTCAAATTCTGCCATTTACAGCTGCCAAACCCAACAACCAATTGCAAGAACCAGTGATACTTTCCAAAACCTCTTTTTGCAGCAATTACATGCCAAAAATGAATTTGATCAGCAAGGCAACTTGCCTTGCCCAATGCTACACCAAAGGTGCACCCTTTGGCCTATAAAAGGAGCCTTAATGAGGCTGCAGAGGAAGAAGGAGCCCAAGCCAAGAATCAGTCCGAAAATCCATCCTCGAGTCACCACAAACCATCAATCCGAGGATCAACCAGCCCAAGCTAAGAATCAGTCTGAAAATCGATCCTCGAGTCACCACAAACCATCAATCTGAGGATCAACCAGCCCAAGCTAAGAATCATTCTGAAAATCGATCCTCCAGTCACCACAAAGCATCAATCTGGGGGGATCCAAGGTGAGCACAAACATAGATCCATACTAGAGGGGAATCCAAAATCAACCGCCATTGCAAATAACCAGTCCGAAGATCCTCCATTGACCACAAAGCACTAATCCGAGGGAACCAGCCCAAGCCAAGAATCAGTCTGAAAATCTATCCTCCAATCACCACAAAGCATCAATCCGGGGGAACCAGCACACAGGAACATTCAGTCCGAAAATTCAGAGAAATAGAGAGAGAGAGAAAGGAAGAGAAGAAGGAGAAGAAGGAAGCCCGGCCTGGTTCCGACGTCCGACGATCAGCCGACGAAGTGCTTCTACGTTCCCTCTCACTCACCCAGGTTGGAATTCTTGCACAAATTGGTTTTAATTCATGAGAATCTGAAAAAGCAAAGCTTCTGGAAATTTGTACATGAATCAAGGCCTGGAGCCCATGTTCTTCATTTATATCGATACAAACATGCATGATTCCTTCATGAATGAAAGTAAAATCCATGTTTAGATG
Source organism: Brasenia schreberi (assembly GCA_036023115.1). Lineage (NCBI taxonomy): Eukaryota > Viridiplantae > Streptophyta > Magnoliopsida > Nymphaeales > Cabombaceae > Brasenia > Brasenia schreberi. The sequence continues at coordinate 15,895,104 of JAYKKT010000078.1, read as the reverse complement.
ATTTCCATGATTTATTAGGACTGATACAGGTTGAACTTCGTTCTAGAATCACGTTAGGAACCTTCTGAAATTTTCTACAAACTTGGTTTCTGAAACTGTCTATGCACACACGACTGATCACAGAATTATTATGGACAAACGGATAATTCAGTTGATCCTAAATTTTGCATGCATAATATAAACATATCAGACCTGATTAGATAAAATTTTGAGGAATTTTCATGAACGATTGCCTAGCCAATTAAATCTGTGAAGTTTATACAAAATTCAGATTGCGTTTTACAAAAACAGAATGTTTAGAAACAGACTTCAGTGGTTTTGATCATATCTCTGCAACCACTAAGTGGAATTTGATGAAATTTGATTCTTTGGAAAGATAACATCCGTATCTTTCTATATAAAAAACAAATCTTTCAATTTGGATGGCTTAGTGCTGAGATATGGTTGTTTTTCTGAGCTTCTGATTCACAGAAATAGGGTTGTTTTGAATTTTATAACAGTTTCTGATTTTATATTTAATTCTCAGAAAATAAAAAACAAAATTATAAAATAAAAATATATTCTGATTCTATACATGTGTTTCTCTATTCTTTAAAATTTTTAGAATTTTTGGAAAATCAAAAGTATTTTAAAAATTCAGAGAATAGGCCTCTGAAACTGAACAGGTTCTGCAAATCTAAGAATCTGAAATTTTTCAGAAATCAAGAACTTAGACACAAATCTGAAACTTTGGAAAATATGGTTTTTCCTTTTTCAATTTAATGGATTCAAACAAATTTCAAGTGTCTAGGCTGACCCTTGAGTGCCGGTTCAAGAAGGCCTAAGTCGAAAAGATCTCACTTGTCCACAATCGTTCTAAGAAGTCAGAAAAACATAATTTATTAGTTTTAGCAAACTAACTGGCATGCTCGCGCAACCCGACGTAGTTCGAGGGTTTGATTTCGAATCCCAAAAGGTTTGAAATAAAATCACGTCTACACCTTCCAATTCAGTAGGAGGAGATTTCATAGAGGTGAAGCTAGGGAGTGATTCCAATCCCAAAACCATCAAAATAGGCGCATGTTTGCATGAACATGAAAGATCAGCATTCATTGCATTTCTACGAACCTATTTAGATGGGTTTGCATGGACGTATGAAGACATGCTAGGCATAGACCCCAGCATTGTCGAACATCGTCTTCCCTTAGATGTGGATGTAAAACCCATAAAGCAGAAGCTTAGGAAAATACACTCGAATGTACGCACGCAAGTCAAAGAGGATTTAGAAGATCTGTTAAAAGCCGGATTTATAAAACCCATTGCGTATTCTGATTGGTTGTCAAACATCGTTGTAGTTCGAAAAACCAATGGGAAAATTCGAATATGCATCGATTTCAGAAACCTGAATAAAGCCACTCCTAAGGATAACTATCCTTTACCAAACATAGATTTGATAGTCGATAGTACTGCAAATCATGAAATGTTTTCATTTATGGATGGCTATTCAGGCTATAATCAAATTAAATTAAGTCCACGAGATCAGGGTAAGACGGCATTCACGACCCCGTGGGGCACGTACTGCTATACAGTCATAACCTTTGGATTGAAAAATGCCGGCGCGACATACCAAAGAGCCATGACCACGATCTTTCATGATCAGATTCATGAGCTCATAGAAGTGTATGTAGATGATCTCTTGGCAAAATCCAAGACCCGATGCACTCATATCGAATGTTTGCAAAAGATTTTCGAAAGGCTTAGGCTTTACAAAGTAAAGCTAAACCCTCAAAAATGTGTATTCGGGGTAGAGTCTGGAAAGCTTCTAGGCTTTATGGTAAGCCAAAGGGATATAGAAGTCGACCCCTCTAAGTGTCGAGCCATCATAGACATGGCTCCACCCTCCAATCTCACCCAAATTCGTAGCCTCCAGGGTCGATTAAAGTCCATTCGCTGATTTATATCAAATCTGGCGACTAGATGCGAACACTTCAACAAGATGTTGAGGAAGGGCACGAGATTTTTATAGGATGGCGACTGCCAGAAGTCCTTCAAGAGGCTAAAGGCATACCTAGTTAATCCCCCCGTTTTGAATCCTCCAAAGCAAGGAAAATCGCTTTTACTTTACATTTCTATGCATGCGAATGCTTTGGGAGCCCTATTGGCTCAATACGAGGATGACACCCATAAGGAGTATGCCATCTACTATATTTCAAAAACTCTCTTGGCTTATGAACGAAACTATCAAGCCATGGAGAAGACGTGCTTGGCCCTAGTCTGGGCCTGCCAGAAATTCAGACACTATTTTCTAGATCATGAGATCTGGATAGTGTCCAAGCTTGATCCAATCAAGCACTTGTTCGAGAAACCCATTCTCACGGGTAGATTGGGCAAATGGCAACTCCTTCTAATGGAGTATGACCTAAAATATCATCACCAAATCTCCATTAAGGGGCAAGCCCTAGCAGACTATGTGGCTGAGTTCCCCCTGGAGGACGCATATCCCACACTTGATGAAATGCCCGACGAAGGCATATTGCAAAACCATTTCCAAAACCACATTTTGGCAAACACTTTCGAAAACCAAGTGTGGAAGATGCACTTCGATGTGGCACGAAACCAACGAGGGGCTGGTGCTGGGGTCATCCTCATCTCCCTTGAAAAGGGCGAGATTCCCATAGCAATCTGCCTAGATTTCGAATGTTCCAACAATATAGCTGAGTATGAAGCACTCATACAAGGCTTAAGGATTTCGAAAATTCTAGGGGCATCATGCATCGAGGTCTTTGGAGATTCGCTCCTTGTTATAAACCAGGTTTTGAAAATTTGGCAAGTACGTAACGAAAAACTACTTCCATATCATGAGTTGGCCACTCGATTGGTTGAGTCCTTCCAATCGTGTAAACTCACACACGTAGGAAGAGAGGACAATGGCATTGCCGATGCCCTCTCCTCCTTGGGTGCAGCCCTAAAGGTCGATCCCATTTTAGGGACCCGATCTTTGGAAATATGGCATGCGCCCAACCCATCCACACACGATTTGAATATTTGCCAAAATAACCCAGATTCTGTTGAAAAACCTTAGTTTTACGACATCAAGCATTTTTTAAAAAATGGGGGATTCACCGAGGATGCCACATCCAAAGATAAGGCATTTATCCATAAAATTTCGACCCGATACACCATTCTAGGTGGGGTTCGATATAAAAAAAGTTTTACCGGCATCCTACTTAGGTGTATCGATCTAGAGGAGGCTAGGATAGTGATGCATGAGTTCCACGATGGAGAATGTGGAGGTCATGTTAATGCCAACATGATGGCAATGAAAATACTTAGAGCGGGCTACTTTTGGTCCACACTGAAAAAGGATTATCACGATCATGTTAGGAAGTGTCATCCATGTCAAGTGCATGGGCACGCCATTCATATCCCCTCATCTGCATTGCATTCTGTGGTCAGCCCCTGGCCATTCACCATGTGGGCGTTTGACATCGTAGGCCCTATATTTCCAAAGGACTCGAATGGGCATCGATTCATTTTAGCAGCCATTGAGTATTTCTCCAAGTGGGTGGAAACCGTTTCCCTGACCAACGTACTGGGGCAACATGTGGTGGCTTTCATTAGGAGGAATATCTTGGCTCGATTTGGGGTTCCACGAGACCTTGTGTCTGATAATGGCACCCCATTCAAGAACGAGTGGATGGTTAAGTTGTGCAACACGTATGGCATAACTCACCACTTCTCTTCGCCCCACTACCCTCAAGGCAACGGCCAAGCCGAAGCCACAAACAAGACTCTCATTAGTATAATTGAGAAGACTTTAGAGAAGGGTAGGACGTGGCACGAGAAGTTGGATGAAGCCTTGTAAACACCCCGAAATCCCACGAATTTCTTAAACGAATCTGGTTTTATACAAGCAGCCCCAAAGGGCCATTTTGAGTTTGGAAACCCAGGAGCCTTCCAAACAACCCTGTATATATGTTTTAAACTTTATCTTTCAAAAACATATAATATAGCTTTTGAAAACCCTTCTAAAACATGTTTTGAAACCCCGAAGTGGCTTGGCCTGATCAAGACAGGACCAGGAGAGCCAAGAAGAGCCCGGAACCGGAGCACCTGTCGAGCCCGGCGCAGCAACTCTTGCATCTGATTCACACCCCAGGATCTCGAACGTCCAAGACCCTGTTCTTATCAAAATAGCATTTGAAGTCATCTCCGGAAGGCAGAAACGGAGGCGGACGACTATGTTGGCGAAGACCCAACGCAGACGGAGTACTGATGCTGTCAGGCCCCGCACGAATCGTCCGTTTCGAACCCAGCTCGAAGGAGTCAGAGTTCAGTTTGGATTGGATCTGGACCATATATATCCAGATCCCAATCCAAACCCATATGTGGACTTGGATTTGGATTTGGATCCAGAGATCCAATCCAATATCCATATCCATGGCCCACATCACCTTCTCATAAATGGAGGTGGGGCCCACTTGAAATTCACGTGGGATATTGGGCATGAGAGAGAGTGGGGGTGATAAATATCAAGAGGGTTGTATTAAGCTTGACTTGTGTGTCAAGTTTGGGTTTAATCTTGTGGTTTAGCCTAATTGAGTGGGTTTAAGCTTGTAATTAGCTAAAACCTAACCTAGGGCTGCACCAACATGGGGTGATCAAGGTCTATGGGCCATGCTAAGGGAGCTCCTTCACCTAAACCTAACCCAAAATGCCTAAACCTAGCCTAAACCCCTAATCCACCCCTAATCTGAACCTAATCACCTAACCCACTTCCCTAATCCCGGCCTAATCCCGACCTAATCACCTAACCCACTCCCCTAATCCTTCCCTAAACCTAGATTAATTTCCCTAATCCTAGCCTAAACCTAGCCTAAACCACCTAACCTAGCTCACTAAACCTCACCCTAAAACCCAACCACCTAACCTAGCCCTAAACCACCCTTAGCCCACGATTTTCCCAAACACCTAGTTTTAAAATATCTGGCCCAATCCCATCCAGCCCACCTTATCTACATACTACCCTACCTAAACCACCTAACCACTACCCACAACCCAGCCCTAACCGACCTACCCATCCCCTATTTAAACCCCCCCCATTGTGGGCGGGTTTTCCAAGGGGGAACCACTTTCCACTCCCAGCCGGGCCCTCTTCCTCTCCCATCTCTCACCCGTCTTCCCAGCAGCTCCAGCCCCACCAGCCGCCACCTGCTCCGCCACTCTCCCTCTTCCATCCACCATCACTGCCCCACCAGCCGGACGCCACCACCTCACTCAGCCGGGCCCTCTCCTTCTCCCATCTTCCACCAGCCGACAGCCACCTTTGCCGCCACTCCTTCCCATTCGGTAAGTCCCCCTAACTCCCTCAAAACCACTCTCTACCACCTCTCCACTCTTAGCCACCCATCTTCCCCTTAGCTCAGCCTCTTTGCCGCCACCACCTAAGCCTAGCCGAACCTAGGATAACCCAAGTGGCTGGCCACTGCTTAGCCACCATCTCCCATTCGGCCGACCCTCCTAGGTGCCCTATTTGGCCTTCCCACTAACTCACCTTTTAGGTCTAGTTTCCCTAAGTCCCTAACTTACCTAGTGACCCTAAGACCCACTTAGTCAGCCACTCTAAACTCCCTACTTGGAGGCGCCGCCCACTTGCCACCGGTCCCCTTCGAGGCGTCCATCCCGCGCCCCGTTTGCAGCCGGCCAGCACCCTTGAGCACATACCTTCGCGGAGCTCCCATTTGCAGCCCAAAGCCAAGGCCACGCTCAAGCAAGACCTCTACGGACCAGCTACTTGTAAGTTTCTAAACTCGGTCTTTAATCATACACTTGCTTGAAATTCAATTTGATACGGGGTTGTAATAACGGAGCATAGTCTCCCCCCGCTTGTAATAACGTGGCTTGGCACAACCACACACGTGCACTCTCTTAGTCGTGCACGATTTTGAACACACACGGGCCTAATCAGCCCCTAATATATAAGTATACGTATATATTTCATTTCCGAAGGGTTTTGTTTAAGTTGGGTGTGTTGTCTTTCAATTTAAACACTCTCACACACATTGAGCTTTCGCTCTTATTTGAAAGACCCAAGTAAGGGCCGACCTATACTATTTGGGTTTCATTTCATGTCCTGTGAGTAAGTCTTTCAATTTAAACACTCTCACACACATTGAGCTTTCGCTCTTATTTGAAAGACCCAAGTAAGGGCCGACCTATACTATTTGGGTTTCATTTCATGTCGTGTGAGTAAGTCTTTCAATTTAAACACTCTCACACACATTGAGCTTTCGCTCTTATTTGAAAGACCCAAGTAAGGGCCGACCTATACTATTTGGGTTTCATTTCTTGTCGTGTGAGTAGTCTTTCAATTCAAGCACTTTCACACACATTGAGCCTTCGCTCTTACTCCCAAGACCTTAGTAAAGGCCTTATTGCAGTTATATTTGGGTTTCATTTATGTCGTGTGTGTAGTACTTCAATTCAAGCACTCTCACACACATTGAGCCTTCGCTCTTACTCCCAAGACCTTAGTCAAGGCCATACTGCAATTTATATTTGGGTTTAATTTCATGTCGTGTGTGTAAGTCTTTCAATTCAAACACGCACCCACATTGAGCCTTCGCTCTTATTTGCAAGACCCGAGTAAGGGCTCATATACATAAGATATATACATATCTCCCTTCGGTTATTTCCCTTCGGTTATTTCCCTTCGGTTATTTCCCTTCTGTTATTTCCCTTCAGCATTGTCTTTACATTTCGGGTTTTCCCTTTGGAGTAGCGTGAGTTTGCATTGCATCTACGCCATACCACGAGGTAGGACGCATATTGCATCGAAGCAACCCCCGCTCGAATTCGCCCATGTAGTGGAGTGTTCATAACACACAAACTAGGCGACCCAAAAAGGGATAAAAGAAAAGACTTAGGCACGTGCAAATCCACGTGATCTAAAACATGCAATCGCATCTTAAAGACCCGAAATAGACACCTCGAACCGTTTCGTAGACTTTCTCCCTAAAACTCGATTTTTGCAAAAGCGTACAGACTGACCCTTGCGCATCGGTGCAAGAAGGTCTGCGACGACAAGAGCTCACTTGCTCACAGTCGCCACGTTTAGAAGTCAGTATTGATATATCTTCGCTAGCTTAAGTAAGCTAGCTGGCACGCCCTGTTTGTATACATAGGCCTTAGACGCACGATAAGATCCACTCCAAGCCACGAAAGGGGCGAAGAGGCGGGGATTTTCGCGCGTCTACAGAGATTGGCACGCCCGGTGGGACGTGAGCCTTTTCAAAAATCGAGTTTACTTGTAGGAGTCTTGCGAAAATTTTATAAAGGTGTCGTTTTAACTTGTTTTCTTTGTTTTTCACTTAGGAAATTTTGAAAAAGCTTGAAAAGCATGTCAAAATCCAATCCAAGTGAAGTGTCGAGCCAAGGCTCATGCGCATCAAGTTCTCACTCTAGGAGGATTTTCAAAAACAAAATAAAACTAGATGAAATCGAGGACTTGAGAAGGGAATTTGAGGCCAAAATCGATGCTCTCAGCCAAGAGGCTGAAGTAGGCGATTCGTGTTCATCAAACGGTGAACAAAGGCCTAAAAAGAAAATTGAAAAACCTCGCAAGCAAAAAGAAGCCTCCGTAATGGAAGGCAACCAATACCACGAGTCCTTCACACAAAAGGACCGTAAAGCCCTACAACAGCTGCTGAAAGGGCAAAATAAAGAGAAAAGAAGCTACGCCCTGTCTGATTTCCTTCCTATGGATTACGAAACAGACAGTGACGATGAAATACCGAACTTCCATCGGTATGATGGCATGGGAGACCCTAGGTCTCACTTGCAGCTTTTCTCACGTCGAGCCCATAAGAAGAAAAAGGACTCGATGAAATGGGTGTATTGGTTCCCTCTATCCCTTAAAGGCACAGCTGCCAAATGGCTGGCTTCCTACGACTTAAGCCAGTTCGCTACTTTTGAAGAGTTAGCGAACTGCTTCATGCAAAGATTTGCACACAACGTGGAAGTCACGCCAACCCTGAATACTTTAAGGGATACAAAGCAAGGCATGAACGAAGACGTGCATGCCTTCATTATAAGATGGAGGTCTCTTTTAGGCCAAGTGCGAGAGCCTATATCCGAAGGATGCGCAGTAATGCTCATCCTGGATAATTTCAAAAGCGAGTTAAAAACCCTTCTCTCGCTCCATGAGATTTCAACTTTCCATAAGTTGATCAAAAAGGCCTCCCTTTTCGAAACCAACTTGCGAAAAGGGACATACGACCACTTATGGAAAGGAAGTGCCGTTCCCAAAACACGTGTGGAAAAGCCCATCGCATATGGGCTGCCCACAACGGACAAAGGGACAAAGCCCCATAAAATCGCCAATGTCCGGGTGGATCCAGGCATGGCGGGCACTTCTAAAAATTTCGAAAAAATAGAAAATAAGAGAGAACGCAATTTTTCAAAACCAATTGAAAAACGGGAGTACACTCCGCTGGGGCAACCTGTGTCGGAGGTCCTAGACCTCCTACTTGCCCAGGGCATGATCGAACTCCCTGAAATCCCCGAAGGAGTCACGTCCAAAGGGGGGTATTTAAACCGGTTTTGCAAGTATCATCGGCTCAAAGGCCATGATACCAAACGGTGCTTCTCTCTTCTAAATAAAATTGAGAACTTGATAGCGGAGGGCCGGCTCCAGGTCACTGCGGAATCTGAGCCACCTCAAGCTATCTTCAAGGAACCCTTTCCCAAACACGCCAGTGGCAGTGGGAAAGGAAAGGAGGTATGTACCCTCACCATCTCCAAGGAACTAGCGCGAAAGCCCGAACCTGGTCGACCTGCTTGTGCGCCCATCCTTGTATTATACAAGAGGCCCGCCCAAGTCGTCATTCGGGGACCATCAAAAGTGGAAACCCCGGCAAAACCAGTTTTGAAAATCCAAGGTTCTCCTCAGCTCATCCTTAGAGCCAAGTTTAGCGCGAACCCTAGGCTGGTCGTGGGGGAAGTCACTAGATCCGGGAGGATCTACCAACCCCCGCACCTTCAAGGTGCTCAAAAGGTGGTCAGTGTGCCTGGCCCCTCAAAAGCATGTATCCCTAGTGGTCCGCCAAAAGCAGATAAGGACAAAATCATCCTAAATCCTTATGATTTCGAAAACCACCTTTCAAAGATTCCTATTCACATGTCTATCCTAGAGCTTATCAAAACCTCGCCTAGGCATAGACTTGTCTTAGAGAAAATTCTAGAAAGGGCCAAGGTTGATTCGAACATAAGTCCGGAGTCCTTGTCTGCCCAAGTGGCTTTATTAGGAGCAAAATCGCCCATCACCTTTTCGGAAGATGATGTAGATAGACCCTACGAAACCCATAACCAGGCCCTGCATATCGAGGTGGTTCTAAACAACCACTCTCTGGACAGGTGCCTAGTCAATGGTGGAGGAGGGCTCAACATCCTTCCACTTCACGTGGCGTACAAAATCGGAGTCACCTTGACTTCAGTAAACCCAAGCCCCATCGTTATCACTGGATACGATGGGAATGCGTCTAGGCCTTTAGGATCCATCGAACTCCCAATGGAAACGGGAGGGATCGAACACACGGGGGTGTTCCATGTCTTGGACATCCACCCCCATTATAACCTGTTGCTGGGAAGACCCTGGATACACAGTTTGTGCGCTGTGCCATCCATCTTCCACAAATGTGTCAAGATCCCTTTTAGGGACCAAGTCGTAGTGATCCTAGGTGAGAGTCACCCACAACTTCAGGGGATCATAAACTCCCCTTGTTTATCGAGCTCCCAGGCCCATGAGGCTAACCTGGGGCAAATTATGGTTGAGCCACCTCGGCTCGTGTTGAACAACCCTAGGAAGGTTGTATGTGTGAAGGGGCCGCTCAAAGCAGGCCCCCTCCCGACTCTAATCCTCCTAGGAAAACCCAAGCGTTCCCTATTTCCAAAACCCCTGGACAAAAGGCCATACGAGCCTAATATGGACGATAGCATGTTCCAGGACCACGACTTATATCCCATCTTTTCAAAAAACAAAAGGTCGTGGAACATGTTATTGAACATGGGCTACACGCCCTACAAAAGTCTAGGGGCACAAAACCAGGGTCTCCTAGAGCCCATCCTGCCTAGGGCCAACCCAAGCCGATATGGGATCGGCTATACTCCCCGAATACCGCCGGAGCCACCCCCTGTGACCACCTGGGTCAAGGGTGCCCCGGAGCCTGTCTTAGAAGAGACCTATGGTTTAGACCTCCTATTCCGAGTCTAACCCATAGTGTTTTCCCTTTGTAGGTATGACGGAAGATCCCTTTTTCTAAAAATACCAAAAACATTTGAAAACTTAAAATCCAAAAAATCAAAAAACAAGGAAAACCAAAAACAATGGAAAAGCAAAAACTCGAAAAAAGTGTGCTTTGTATAGTTCCCAAAGTTCTTGTTTTACAAAAACCCAAAAAAATCGAAAATTTGGAAAATACCAAAAAGATTTTGTACATAGCTGCTCCTGGTTTAACTTTGGCGAAAGAAAAGAATTTCGAAAGAAACATCGTCTGCATAGCCAGACCAAAAATTTCGAAATCACTTGAAAATCCAAGTACAAAACCAGGTTATTTTGAAAACCACGCATCAAGTTCCCTCGGGTCTAAAGTCCACGAGAATGATCGAAGCCCAGAAGTGGATCCCCCTGAGGAAGATCCCACTTCTGAGCTCCCAGAATTTCATAGAATTCTCGATTTTGAAAGACCTTCCCAATCAGTAGGAGGAGATTTCGTAGAGGTGAACCTAGGGGATGATTCCAAGCCCAAAACCATCAAAATAGGCGCATGCTTGCATGAAACTGAAAAGTTAGCATTCATTGCATTTCTACGAACCTATTTAGATGTGTTTGCATGGACGTATGAAGACATGCCGGGCATAGATCCCAGCATAGTCGAGCATCGTCTTCCCTTAGATGTAGGTGTAAAACCAATAAAGCAGAAGCTTAGGAAAATACACCCGAATGTACACACGCAAGTCAAAGAGGGTTTAGAAGATCTGCTAAAAGCCGGATTTATAGAACCCATTGCGTATTCTGATTGGTTGTCAAATATCGTTGTAGTTCGAAAAACCAATGGGAAAATTCGAATATGCATCGATTTCAGAAACCTGAATAAGGCCACTCCAAAGGATAATTATCCTTTACCAAACATAGATTTGATAGTCGATAGTACTGCAAATCATGAAATGTTTTCATTTATGGATGGCTATTCAGGCTATAATCAAATCAAACTAAGCCCACGAGATCAGGGTAAGACCGCCTTCACAACCCCATGGGGCACGTACTGCTATACAGTCATGCCCTTTGGTTTGAAAAATGCCGGCGCAACATACCAACGAGCCATGAACACGATCTTCCATGATCAAATTCACGAGCTTGTAGAAGTGTATGTAGATGATCTCTTGGCAAAATCCAAAACCCGATGCACCCATATCGAATGTTTACAAAAGATTTTCGAAAGGCTTAGGCTTTACAAAGTAAAGCTAAATCCTCAAAAATGTGTGTTCGGGGTAGAATCAGGAAAGCTTCTAGGCTTTATGGTGAGCCAAAGGGGAATAGAAGTCGACCCCTCTAAGTGTCGAGCCATCATAGACATGGCTCCACCCTCCAATCTCACCCAAGTCCGTAGCCTCCAGGGTCGATTACAATCTGTGCGCCGATTCATATCGAATCTGGCAACTAGATGCGAACCCTTCAACAAACTGTTGAGGAAGGGTACGAAATTCTTATGGGATGACGAATGCCAAAAGTCCTTCGAGAGACTAAAGGCATACTTGGTTAATCCCCCCGTTTTGAATCCTCCAAAGCAAGGAAAACCGCTTTTATTATACATCTCCGTGCATATAAACGCCTTAGGAGCCCTGTTGGCTCAATACGAGGATGACACCCATAAGGAGTATGCCATCTACTATATTTCGAAAACTCTCTTGGCTTATGAACGAAATTATCAAGCCATGGAGAAGACGTGCTTGGCCCTAGTCTGGGCCTGCCAGAAATTCAGACACTACTTCCTAGATCATGAGATCTGGATAGTGTCCAAGCTTGATCCAATCAAGCACTTGTTCGAAAAACCCATTCTCACGGGTAGATTGGGCAAATGGCAACTCCTTCTAATGGAGTATGATCTAAAATACCATCACCAGATCTCCGTAAAGGGGCAAGCCCTAGCAGATTACGTGGCTGACTTCCCCTTGGAGGACGCATATCCCACTCTTGTCGAAATGCCTGATGAAGGCATATTGCAAAACCATTTTCAAAACCACATTTTGGCAAATTCTTTCGAAAACCAAGTGTGGACGATGCACTTCGACGGGGCACGAAACCAACGAGGGGCTGGTGCCGGGATCATCCTAATCTCCCCTGAAAAGGGCGAGATTCCCATAGCAGTCCGCTTAGATTTCGAATGTTCCAACAACGTAGCTGAGTATGAAGCACTCATACAAGGCTTAAGGATTTCGAAAACTCTAGGGGCATCATGCATCGAGGTCTTTGGAGATTCGCTCCTTGTCATAAACCAGGTTTTAAAAATTTGGCAAGTACGTAATGAAAAACTACTTCCATATCACGAGTTGGCCACTCGATTGGTCCAATCCTTCCAGTCGTGTAAGCTCACACACGTGGGAAGAGAGGACAATGGCATCGCCGATGCCCTCTCTTCCTTGGGTTCAGCCCTGAAGGTCGATCCCATTTCAGGGACCAGATCTTTGGAAATATGGCATGCGCCCCATCCATCCACACACGACTTGGATATTTGCCAAAACAACCCAGAGTCTATTGAAAAGCCCTGGTTCTATGACATAAAACAATTTTTAGAAAATGGGGATTCATCGAGGATGCCACATCCAAAGATAGGGCATTCATTCGTAAGATTTCGACCCGATACACCATTCTGGGTGGGGTCTTATACAAAAAGAGTTTTACCGGCATTCTGCTTAGATGTATCGACCTAGAGGAGGCTAGGATAGTGATGCACGAGTTCCACGATGGAGAATGTGGAGGTCATGTTAATGCCAACATGATGGCGATGAAAATACTTAGAGGGGGTTATTTCTGGTCCACCCTGAAAAAGGATTGTCACGATCATGTTAGGAAGTGTCATCCATGTCAAGTGCATGGGCACGCCATTCATATCCCTTCATCTGCATTGCATTCCGTGGTCAGCCCCTGGCCATTTACCATGTGGGCGTTTGACATTGTAGGCCCCATATTTCCAAAGGCCTCGAATGGGCATCGTTTTATTTTAGCAGCCACTGAGTATTTCTCCAAGTGGGTGGAAGCCATTTCCCTAACGAATGTGATGGGGCAACATGTGGTGGCTTTCATCCGGAGGAATATCTTGGCTCGATTTGGGGTTCCACGAGACCTTGTGTCTGATAATGGTACCCCATTCAAGAACGAGCGGATGGTTAAGTTGTGCAACACGTATGGCATAACTCACCACTTCTCCTCGCCCTACTACCCTCAAGGCAACGGCCAAGCCGAAGCCACAAACAAGACTCTCATTGGTATCATTGAGAAGACCTTAGAGAAGGGTAGGAGGTGGCATGAGAAGCTGGATGAAGCCTTATGGGCTTATAGGACTTCCATCCGGACTCCCACGAATGCCACACCATTCGAATTGGTCTATGGCACAAACGCCATTCTTCCCATCCATACCCAACTGCATTCATTCCATACATCCATTGCACTCGACCTCCCCCTAGAGACGCTTCAGCATGCTAGGATGGCCGAACTAGATTTGCTAGATGAAAGGCGACTCCTTGCTATGGATCATGCTCGTGCATACCGGCAAAGGATAGCCCGACATTATAGCAAACACATGAGACCTCGCCACTTTGAAGTGGGAGATCTGGTCTTGAAAACCATCCACCATCGTGGCCCACACCCCCTAGGCAAGTGGCGCCCCAACTGGGATGGACCCTATGTTGTACGAGCAACCACTACGAACAATTCGTATTGGTTGATCGATGTAAAGGTAGGAATTTAGCAGATCCTATCAATATTCAATACTTAAAGAAGTATCATGTGTAGGATCTGGATTAAATTCCAGTTTTCGAAAATTTTATAGGGATAGCTGCCCTGAGACATGTGAATAAGGTGCAAAGGCGAACTCGTGTGACCCTAAGTGAGAGAATTCGCACTTGTGAAAGAGTGGAGTTTTCAAAATCATGGTTGCATTTCAAAATCCTTCATCTTACGAAGAAAGGCCTAGTTCAACATAGCAAGATACTTGCAAGTAGTACGTGCTATTTCTAAATAGGCTGATCTGGAATGGATCGAGTGTAGGCTTGGGATAAGTCCTCCCCTCTTCTTTTCTCCTTCCAAAAGGAAAACAAAGGCCCAAATCAAAAGGGAATTTCCCATTTAAAGTCTCTTTCCAAAAGAAAGAAACTAGACTTGAAAAAGAAAAATCGATTCTCTTATAAAAGAGGGATTAAAGAAAAAATACTCCCAAAGGGAGACCCTCGATAAAAAAAAGGGAAAAGAGGCCAAAAAGCTCAAAAAGAGCAGTTTTCCGCCTTCTATGCCTTAAACCACGGGACGCTTCAGAAGGGACCGTGGTATCTCTTTCCCATCCCTGGCTTATCCCAAGCTAAAGCATGGTTCATTTCGAGGAATCCTAAAGTAAAAATAGGATTTACTTACTTGAATTTCATCTTGTTTGAGAATTCGACGTTTCGAGTAAGGCGTAGGAATTTGAAATGAGGCTTGTTTTCTTATAAAACCTCTGCTAGATAAGCGAGTGTTAAGACTCAAACAAGGGCAAGCACGAAGAGCTCGAGATCCTTAGGATCGAGGCTCAAGACAGTTGTCCCTTTTGTAAATAGCTTTTGTAAATAAGTTTTGAAAACCGAACATCGAACAGCATAGGGTTTTTGCTCACTTTGAGCAGTAGGCCTTGTAAGTCTCTAGAGTTCGACCACACCTGGTCTCTGGGAGGTCGCCACTCTTGGCACCACACCCATGTCATTTGCATTCCACGCATGGTACTTGCATGAACATGATCCCATTTAGGACCAGATTCCATAAGTGAACCCTTTGGCGTGATATCTCCTCCTACCAGAGTTTGTAAAATTGAGATTTTGCTAAAATGGGACGATCCCATATTCTTCGTGGCTAGATCTAGGGAGACATTAAAAGGGGTGTTTGTCATCTTTGCCCTTATCCAAATCTATTTGGACAAGGCCAAAGAGGGGCATCTGTAAACACCCCGAAATCCCACGAATTTCTTAAACGAATCTGGTTTTATACAAGCAGCCCCAAAGGGCCATTTTGAGTTTGGAAACCCAGGAGCCTTCCAAACAACCCTGTATATATGTTTTAAACTTTATCTTTCAAAAACATATAATATAGCTTTTGAAAACCCTTCTAAAACATGTTTTGAAACCCCGAAGTGGCTTGGCCTGATCAAGACAGGACCAGGAGAGCCAAGAAGAGCCCGGAACCGGAGCACCTGTCGAGCCCGGCGCAGCAACTCTTGCATCTGATTCACACCCCAGGATCTCGAACGTCCAAGACCCTGTTCTTATCAAAATAGCATTTGAAGTCATCTCCGGAAGGCAGAAACGGAGGCGGACGACTATGTTGGCGAAGACCCAACGCAGACGGAGTACTGATGCTGTCAGGCCCCGCACGAATCGTCCGTTTCGAACCCAGCTCGAAGGAGTCAGAGTTCAGTTTGGATTGGATCTGGACCATATATATCCAGATCCCAATCCAAACCCATATGTGGACTTGGATTTGGATTTGGATCCAGAGATCCAATCCAATATCCATATCCATGGCCCACATCACCTTCTCATAAATGGAGGTGGGGCCCACTTGAAATTCACGTGGGATATTGGGCATGAGAGAGAGTGGGGGTGATAAATATCAAGAGGGTTGTATTAAGCTTGACTTGTGTGTCAAGTTTGGGTTTAATCTTGTGGTTTAGCCTAATTGAGTGGGTTTAAGCTTGAAATTAGCTAAAACCTAACCTAGGGCTGCACCAACATGGGGTGATCAAGGTCTATGGGCCATGCTAAGGGAGCTCCTTCACCTAAACCTAACCCAAAATGCCTAAACCTAGCCTAAACCCCTAATCCACCCCTAATCTGAACCTAATCACCTAACCCACTTCCCTAATCCCGGCCTAATCCCGACCTAATCACCTAACCCACTCCCCTAATCCTTCCCTAAACCTAGATTAATTTCCCTAATCCTAGCCTAAACCTAGCCTAAACCACCTAACCTAGCTCACTAAACCTCACCCTAAAACCCAACCACCTAACCTAGCCCTAAACCACCCTTAGCCCACGATTTTCCCAAACACCTAGTTTTAAAATATCTGGCCCAATCCCATCCAGCCCACCTTATCTACATACTACCCTACCTAAACCACCTAACCACTACCCACAACCCAGCCCTAACCGACCTACCCATCCCCTATTTAAACCCCCCCCATTGTGGGCGGGTTTTCCAAGGGGGAACCACTTTCCACTCCCAGCCGGGCCCTCTTCCTCTCCCATCTCTCACCCGTCTTCCCAGCAGCTCCAGCCCCACCAGCCGCCACCTGCTCCACCACTCTCCCTCTTCCATCCACCATCACTGCCCCACCAGCCGGACGCCACCACCTCACTCAGCCGGGCCCTCTCCTTCTCCCATCTTCCACCAGCCGACAGCCACCTTTGCCGCCACTCCTTCCCATTCGGTAAGTCCCCCTAACTCCCTCAAAACCACTCTCTACCACCTCTCCACTCTTAGCCACCCATCTTCCCCTTAGCTCAGCCTCTTTGCCGCCACCACCTAAGCCTAGCCGAACCTAGGATAACCCAAGTGGCTGGCCACTGCTTAGCCACCATCTCCCATTCGGCCGACCCTCCTAGGTGCCCTATTTGGCCTTCCCACTAACTCACCTTTTAGGTCTAGTTTCCCTAAGTCCCTAACTTACCTAGTGACCCTAAGACCCACTTAGTCAGCCACTCTAAACTCCCTACTTGGAGGCGCCGCCCACTTGCCACCGGTCCCCTTCGAGGCGTCCATCCCGCGCCCCGTTTGCAGCCGGCCAGCACCCTTGAGCACATACCTTCGCGGAGCTCCCATTTGCAGCCCAAAGCCAAGGCCACGCTCAAGCAAGACCTCTACGGACCAGCTACTTGTAAGTTTCTAAACTCGGTCTTTAATCATACACTTGCTTGAAATTCAATTTGATACGGGGTTGTAATAACGGAGCATAGTCTCCCCCCGCTTGTAATAACGTGGCTTGGCACAACCACACACGTGCACTCTCTTAGTCGTGCACGATTTTGAACACACACGGGCCTAATCAGCCCCTAATATATAAGTATACGTATATATTTCATTTCCGAAGGGTTTTGTTTAAGTTGGGTGTGTTGTCTTTCAATTTAAACACTCTCACACACATTGAGCTTTCGCTCTTATTTGAAAGACCCAAGTAAGGGCCGACCTATACTATTTGGGTTTCATTTCATGTCCTGTGAGTAAGTCTTTCAATTTAAACACTCTCACACACATTGAGCTTTCGCTCTTATTTGAAAGACCCAAGTAAGGGCCGACCTATACTATTTGGGTTTCATTTCATGTCGTGTGAGTAAGTCTTTCAATTTAAACACTCTCACACACATTGAGCTTTCGCTCTTATTTGAAAGACCCAAGTAAGGGCCGACCTATACTATTTGGGTTTCATTTCTTGTCGTGTGAGTAGTCTTTCAATTCAAGCACTTTCACACACATTGAGCCTTCGCTCTTACTCCCAAGACCTTAGTAAAGGCCTTATTGCAGTTATATTTGGGTTTCATTTATGTCGTGTGTGTAGTACTTCAATTCAAGCACTCTCACACACATTGAGCCTTCGCTCTTACTCCCAAGACCTTAGTCAAGGCCATACTGCAATTTATATTTGGGTTTAATTTCATGTCGTGTGTGTAAGTCTTTCAATTCAAACACGCACCCACATTGAGCCTTCGCTCTTATTTGCAAGACCCGAGTAAGGGCTCATATACATAAGATATATACATATCTCCCTTCGGTTATTTCCCTTCGGTTATTTCCCTTCGGTTATTTCCCTTCGGTTATTTCCCTTCTGTTATTTCCCTTCAGCATTGTCTTTACATTTCGGGTTTTCCCTTTGGAGTAGCGTGAGTTTGCATTGCATCTACGCCATACCACGAGGTAGGACGCATATTGCATCGAAGCAACCCCCGCTCGAATTCGCCCATGTAGTGGAGTGTTCATAACACACAAACTAGGCGACCCAAAAAGGGATAAAAGAAAAGACTTAGGCACGTGCAAATCCACGTGATCTAAAACATGCAATCGCATCTTAAAGACCCGAAATAGACACCTCGAACCGTTTCGTAGACTTTCTCCCTAAAACTCGATTTTTGCAAAAGCGTACAGACTGACCCTTGCGCATCGGTGCAAGAAGGTCTGCGACGACAAGAGCTCACTTGCTCACAGTCGCCACGTTTAGAAGTCAGTATTGATATATCTTCGCTAGCTTAAGTAAGCTAGCTGGCACGCCCTGTTTGTATACATAGGCCTTAGACGCACGATAAGATCCACTCCAAGCCACGAAAGGGGCGAAGAGGCGGGGATTTTCGCACGTCTACAAGCCTTATGGGCTTATAGGACTTCCATCCGGACTCCCACGAATGCCACACCATTCGAATTGGTTTATGGCACAAACGCCATTCTTCCCATTCATACTCAATTGCATTCATTCCATACATCAATAGCACTCGACCTCCCCCTAGAGATGCTTCAGCATGCTAGGATGGCCGAACTAGATTTGCTAGATGAGAGGCAACTCCTTGCTATGGATCATGCTCGTGCATACCGGTAAAGGATAGCCCGACACTATGGCAAACACATGAGACCTCACCACTTTGAAGTGGGAGATCTGGTTTTGAAAATCATCCACTATCGCGGACCACATCCCCTTAGAAAGTGGCACCCCAAGTGGGATGGACCCTATGTTGTACGTGCAACCACCACGAATAACTCGTATTGGTTGATCGATGTAGAAGGTAGGAATTTAGCAGATCCTATCAATATTCAATACCTAAAGAAATATCATGTGTAGGATTTGGGTAAAATTCCAAATTTCGAAAACCTTTAGGGATAGTTGCCCTGAGACCTGAAAATAAGGTGCAAAGGCAAAATCTTGTGACCCTGAGTAAGAGAATTCGCACTTGTGAAAGAGTGGAGTCTTCCAAAATCGAGGTTACATTTCAAAATCCTTTTTCTTACAAAGAAAGGCCTAGTTCAATATAGCAAGATACTTGCAAGTAGTACGTGCTATTTCTAAATAGGCTGATCTGGAATGGATCGAGTGTGAGCTTGGGATAAGTCCTCCCCTCTTCTCTTCTCCTTCCAAAAGGAAAACGTGGCCCAAATAAAGGGAATTTCCCATTCAAAGTCTCTTTCCAAAAGAAAGAAACCAGAATTCAAAAGAAAAATCGATTCTCTTGTGAAAAAAAGAGAGGGATTAAAGAAGAAATACTCCCAAAGGGAGACCCTCTATGAAAAAAAGGAAAAAGAGGCCAAAAGCTCAAAAAGAGCAGTTTTCCGCCTTCTATGCCTTGAACCACGGGACGCTTCAGAAGGGACCGTGGTATCTCTTTCCCAACCCTGGCTTATCCCAAGCTAAAACATGGTTCATTTCGAGGAATCCTAAAGTAAAAATAGGGTTTACTTACTTGAATTTCATTTTATTTGAGAATTCGACGTTTCGAGTAAGACGTAGGAATTTGAAATATGCCTTGTTTTCTTATAAAACCTCCGCTAGATAAACGAGTGTCAAGACTCAAGCAAAGGCAAATACGAAGAGCTCGAGATCCTTAGGATTGAGACTCAAGACAGTTGCCCCTTTTGTAAATAGCTTTTGTAAATAAATTTTGAAAAATCGAACATCGAACAGCATAGGATGTGCTCACTTGGAGCAGCAGGCCCTGTAAGTCTCAAGAGTTCGACCATATCTGGTCTCTGGGAGGTCGCCACTCTTGGCACCCCACCCATGTCATGCATCTGCATTTTCACACATGGACATTTGCATAACATGATCCCATTTTAGGACCAGAAACCGTTCTGCATATCCTTTTGGCGTGATATCTCCTCCTACCAGGGTTTTAAAACTGAGATTTTGCTAAAGATTAGGACGATCCCATATTTTCGTGGTTAGATCTAGGGAGACATTAAAAGGGGTGTTTGTCATCTTTGCCATTATCCAAATCAATTTGGACAATACCAAAGAGGGGCATCTGTAAACACCCCGAAAACCCACGAACTTCTCAAATAAACCTGGTTTTTGTAAAAGCACCCCCAAAGGGCTATTTTGAGTCTCAAAACCAAGGAGCCATCCAGACAAAACCCTGTACATATGTCTAAACTGTATATATTTTAAAATATGTATAATATGCTTGTAAAATGTTTTAAAACACATTTTGAAACCCCATGAAGTGGCTTCGCCTGATGAAAGCAGGACCAGAAGAGCTAAAGAGAGCCCGGAACCGGACCACATGTCGAGCCCGGCACAACAACTCTAGTGTTAGATCCACCCCCAGGATCTCGAACATCCAAGTCCCTGTTATCAGCAAAAATCATATGAAATCATCTCTGGAAGGTGAAAACAGAAGCGGACGACCATGTTGGCGAAGACCCAACGCAAGACGGAGTATTGATGCTGTCAAGCCCCGCACAAACCGTTCGTTTCGAACACATCCTGAAGGAGTCAGAATTCAGTTTGGATTGGATCTGGACCATATATATCCAGATCCCAATCCGAACGTATGTGTGGGTTTGGATTTGGATTTGGATCCAAAGATCCAATCCAATATCCACATCCATGGCCCACATCACCTTCTCATAAATGGAGGTGGGGCCCACTTGAAATTCACGTGGGATTATGGGCATGAGAGAGAATGGGGAGGATAAGCATCAGGGGAATGTATTAAGCTTGACTTGTGTGTCAAGTTTGGGGTTAATCATGTGGGTTAGCCTAATTAGTGTGGGTTTTAAGCTTGTATGAGCCTACACCTAACCTAGGGCTGCACCAACATGATGCAACTAGGTCTATGGGTTATGCAAAGGGAGCTTCCTAACCCAATCCTAAGCCAGAACCCCTAATCCTAGCCATTTACCCTAATCTCGGCCTAATCCTAGCCTAATCACCTAACCCACTTCCCTAATCCAGGCCTAATCCCAACCTAATCACCTAACCCACCTCCCTAATCCTTCCCTAAACCTAGCCTAATTCACCTAATCCTAACCTAATCCTAGCCTAAACACCTAACCCACCTCACTAAACCTCACCCTAAAACCAACCCACCTAGCTAAGCCCTAAACCACCCCTCCTAAACCCTAGCACACCATATCCCTAAAACCACCTAAAACAAAATATCTGGCCCCCCCTCAAAACCAGCCCCCCTTATCACCACACCACCACCACCTAACCACCAAACCACCCTCTCAAAACCAGCCCCAATCGACCCTTTGAAAACCTATAACCCCCCCCCCCCTAGTGGGCAGGTTTTTCATCTTTTTCAGCCAGCACTTGGGCCAGCCAAGCCCTCTCTCACCTTGCTCTCTTCTCTCACCTGCTCCACCACTACCCCCGGCCTGCACCACTCCATGCCACCACTACCTCCCGGCCTGCACCACTCCACGCCACCACTACCTCCCGGCCTACTCCACTCCACGTTGCCACCAACTTCCCGGCCAGCTCCATCCACCTACCACCCGGCTGCCCTCCTTGGACACCAACCTCCCTCTCCTCTCCGGTTAGTACCCTACCCTAGCTCCACCTTCTCTTCACTCACCCTCCACTCTCAGCCACCCATACCACCACCACTCCACACCAACACAACCGCCCTGCCACCCTTCTCCATTCGACCAGACACAACCCGTTACACTATCCGCTGCCCTACTTTCCCCTTAGTGACACCCCAGCCACCTTACCTTGCTCCCTAGGACCTGCCCTTCCTCTCCTTAGTCACCCCTTAGCTCCACCTTCCATAGCACCCTACCTCCCTATTCGTGACATCCCCTAACTACCTCAGCCGGCCACCACCTAACCTGCCCCTAGTAGGCCAGCCATAACCGACTACACCCAATCACCCGCGGCCTTACACCCTCTTCCCTAGTCACCCCTTAGCTCCACCTTCCCTAGCACCAGCCCTATACCTTAGTGACCCTCCCTAACCACTTCAGCCCAAGACACCACGACAGCACCTTCCTAGTAGCTGGCAAGCCACAAGGTGCCACACCCACGCTCCCTTGTCACCTGGCCAGTCACACCCATGCCGTGCCATTCCGAGGAGCTCCCTCTTGTAGCCCAAGGCGACGCCCAAGCCCAAGCTCAAGCAAGTCACCTCCGGACCAGCTATACATGAGTGCCTAACTCGGTCCTTATTTGTAGACTTGCTTAAGTTAAATTAAATTTGATACGGGGTTGTAATAATGGAGCATTGTCTCCCCCCGCTTGTAATAACGTGGCTTGGCACACCCACACACACGTGCACTTGAGCCTACCTCACTCTTAGTTGTGCACGATTTTGAACACACACGGGCCTAATTAGCCCTTAAGATATAAATTTATTTATATACTTTAAGTTGTGTGGGGTTTTGCTTAAGTTGTGTGTGTTGTCTTTCAATTCTTGCACTCACACACATTGAGCTTTCGCTCTTATTTGCAAGACCCAAGTAAGGGTCGTGTTATATTTCCCTTGGGTTTAATTTCATGTCGTGTGTGTAGTATTTCAATTATACACTCACACACATTGAGCTTTCGCTCTTACTCCCAAGACCTTAGTTAAGGCCATACTGCAATTTATATTTGGGTTTAATTTCATGTTGTGTGCATAGTACTTCAATTCTCGCACTCACACACATTGAGCTTTCGCTCTTACTCCCAAGACCTTAGTTAAGGCCATATTGCAATTTATATTTGGGTTTCATTTAAGTCGTGTGAGTTGTCTTTCAATATATACACGACACCCACGCAACACGTTGGCAACCTTCAGGCCCATATATATTATAAGTATTTCCCTTTTGGCTATTGTAAACACCCCGAAATCCCACGAACTTCTCAAATAAAACCTGGTTTTGTAAAAGCAGCCCCAAAGGGCTATTTTGAGTCTGGAAACCCAAGAGCCTTCCAGACAAACCCTATACATATGTTTAAACTGTATATGTTTTAAAATATGTATAATATGCTTTTAAAACCTTTTAAAACACATTTTGAAACCCCATGAAGCAGCTTGGCCTGATGTCGAGCCCGGCACAGCAACTCTCGTGTTAGATCCACCCCCAGGATCTCGAACGTCCAAGTCGTTGTTATCAGCAAAAATTGTATGAAATCATCTCCGAAAGGTGAAAACAGAAGCGGACGACCATGTTGGCGAAGACCCAATGCAGACGGGGTATTGATGCCATCAGACCCCGCATAAACCGTTCGTTTCGAACATACCCTGAAGGAGTCAGAATTCAGTTTGGATTGGATCTGGACCATATATATTCAGATCCCAATCCAAACGTATGTGTGGATTTGGATCCAAAGATCCAATCCAATATCCACATCCATGGCCCACATCACCTTCTCATAAATGGAGGTGGGGCCCACTTGAAATTCACGTGGGATTATGTGCATGAGAGAGAATGGTGAGGATAAGCATGAGGGGAATTGTATTAAGCTTGACCTGTGTGTCAAGTTTGGGGTTAATCATGTGGGTTAGCCTAATTAGTGCGGGTTTAAGCTTGTATGAGCCAAAACCTAACCTAGGGCTGCACCAACATGATGCAATGAAGTCTATGGGTTATGCAAAGGGAGCTTCCTAACCCAACCCTAAGCCAAAACCCCTAATCCTGGCCTAATCACCTAACCCACTTCCCTAATCCTGGCCTAATCCCAACCTAATCACCTAACCCACCTCCCTAATCCTTCCCTAAACCTAGCCTAATTTCCTTAATCCTAACCTAATCCTAGCCTAAACACCTAACCTACCTCACTAAACCTCATCCCAAAACCAACCCACCTAGCTAAGCCCTAAACCACTAAACCACCCCACCTAAAACCTAGCACACTATAGACGCGCGAAAATCCCCGCCTCTTACCTTTTTAGGGCTTGGAGCGGATCCTCTCGTGTGTCTAAGGCCTATTTATATAAACAGGGCGTGCCAGCTAGCTTACCTAAGTTGGCGAAGATATATTTTAAACTGACTTCTAATCGTGGCGACTGTGAGTAAGTGAGCTCTTGTCGTCGCAGACCTTCTTGCACCGATGCGCAAGGGTCAGTCTATACGCTTTGAAAAATTGAGTTTTAGGGTATAGAAAGCCTACGAAGCGGTTCGAGGTGTTTAATTTGGGTTTTTTTAGATACGATTGCAGATTTTAGATCACGTGGATTTGCACGTGCCTAAGTCTTTCTTTTTATCCCTTAATGGGCCACCTAGTTTGTGTGTTATCAACAATCCACTACATGGGGTGAATTTGAGCGGGAGTACGGGGCTTGCTTCGATGCAATATGCGTCCTACCTCGTGGTATGGCGTAGATGCAATGCAAACTCACGCTACTCCAAAGGGAAAACCCGAATGTAAAGACAATGCCGAAGGGAAATGACTTGTAATGTAAATGCCGAAGGGAGATATGTATATATGGTATGTATATGGTCCCTTACTCGGGTCTTGCAAATAAGAGTGAAGGCTCAATGTGGGTGCGTGCTTGAATTGAAAGACTTACACACACGACATGAAATTAAACCCAAATATAACTTGCAGTATGGCCTTGATTAAGGTCTTGGTAATAAGAGCGAAAGCTCAATGTGTGTGAGTGCTTGAATTGAAGTACTACGCACACAACATGAAATTAAACCCAAATAGTATAACACGGCCCTTACTTGGGTCTTTCAAATAAGAGCGAAGGCTCAATGTGTGTGAGTGCTTGAATTGAAAGACTTACACACACGACATGAAATGAAAGCCCAAATAGTATAACACGGCCCTTACTTGGGTCTTTCAAATAAGAGCGAAGGCTCAATGTGTGTGAGTGCTTGAATTGAAAGACTTACAAACACGACATGAAATGAAAGCCCAAATAGTATAACACGGCCCTTACTTGGGTCTTTCAAATAAGAGCAAAGGCTCAATGTGTGTGAGTGCTTGAATTGAAAGAAACATACCCAACTTAAGGAAAACCCTACGAAAATTAAAGTACATATATATATTTATGTATTAGGGGCTGATTAGGCCCGTGTGTGTTCAAAATCGTGCACAACTAAGAGAGTGCACGTGTGTGGGTGTGCCAAGCCACGTTGTTACAAGCGGGGGGAGACTATGCTCTGTTATTACAACCCCGTATCGAATTGAATCTTAAGCAAGTATACAACTAAGGACCGAGTTAGGCACTTACTAATAGCTGGTCCAAAGAAGCCTTGCTTGAGCGTGGTCTTGGCCTTCGCCTTCGCCTTGGGCTACAAGAGGGAGCTCCGCGGAGTTGAACGGCAAGGGGCTGCTGGCCGGGTGCCTTAGGTGCACAGAAGAGATGCCTTGAAGGTGGCCGGCTAGTTGGAAAGGTGCTGCCTTGGCGTGTGGGGCCAAGGTGAGTACATAGGATCACTAAGGGAGGTTTGTGAAGTTAGAGAGTATGGCACTAAGGGGAGCCTAAGGGAAGGTCTAATGGAGCACCTAGGGGAAAGGAAGTGGCTGGCCGAATGGAAGTGACAGTCGGTTGGAATGGCCGACTAGGGGAACTTGGTGGTGGCGGGCTGCTAGGGTAGCTAGGAGTGGTGGAAAGGAAGGGAACTAGCTAGGAGATGGGGTAAGGTAGTGGTGGATGTGGGGAGGTAGTGTAGACAGGTCTTAGGGAGTTGGATAGGGTGGCCGGGTGTAGCTAGGGTGTCTGGGTAGTGGCGGGTAGTTAGGGTGGTTATGGCCTGGCCGAGTGGGAATGGTGGCGGCAAGTGGCTGGTATTAGGGTGATATGGTAGTGGGTTAGGTGGCTGAGAGTGGAGAGGGAGTGGAGAAGGAGTAAGGTGGAGTGTGGGGTACTAACTTTGTGAAGAGGCGGTGGCGGATGGAAGGGGAGCGGCCGGTTGTCTTGGATGCGTAGGATGGGGTTAAGCCAGACGGAATGGTGGTGATGGGGACCTCGGCTGGAGTGGTGGTGATGGTGGTGGTGCTCGGTTGGGAGGTAGTGGCGCAGGTGGTGGCTAGCTGTGGGGCAGGTGGAAGTGGAGAAGAGGTGATCGGCTAGGAATGGGGGACCCGAGATAGGATGATTGGAGCTTGGAAAACCCGCCCCTTAAGGGGGGGGGGGTTTATAGGGCTGCAAGAGGCGGTTGGGGCTGGTATTAGGGTAGTGGTTAGGTGGTCTAGGGGTGGTGGTATGGTGGTAAGGTGGGCTGGAAAGGGTAGGGCCAGATATTTTAAATACAAGGGGTTTGGGTAGGTTGTGTGCTAGGGGTGGTTTAGAGGTTTAGGGTTTAGTTCGGTGGGTTGGTTTTAGGGTGAGGTTTAGTGAGGTAGGTTAGGTGATTAGGCTAGGATTAGGCTAGGTTTAGTGAAGGATTAGGGAAGTGGGTTAGGTGATTAGGTTGGGTTTAGGCTGGGATTAGGGAAGTGGGTTAGGTGATTAGGCTCAGATTAGGAACGGATTAGGGTAGAAGGCTAGGATTAGGTGTTTTTAGTTAGGATTAGGTGAAGGAGCTCCCTTTGCATGACCCATGGACCCTAATCACATCATGTTGGTGCAGCCCTAGGTTAGGTTTTGGCTAATTACAAGCTTAGACCCACTTAATCAGGCTAACCAACATGATTAACCCCAAACTTGACACACAAGTCATGCTTAATTACAACACACACTTGATCTTATCCTCCCCCACTCTCTCTCATGCCCATAATCCCACGTGAAATTCAAGTGGGCCCCACCTCCACTTATGAGAAGGTGATGTGAGCCATGGATATGGATATTGGATTGGATTTTTGAATCGAAATCCAAATCTAAGTCCATACATGGGTTTGGATTGGGATCTTGATATATATGGTCCAGATCCAATCCAAACTAAATTCTGACTCCTTCGAGCTGTGTTTGAAATGAACGATTTGTGTGGGGTCTGACAGCATCAGTACTCCGTCTACGTTGGGTCTTTGCCAACATGATCGTCCACCTCTGTTTTCGCCTTCCGGAGATGATTTCAAAGGATGTTTTGATGATAATAGGGTCTTGGACGTTCGAGATCCTGGGGGTGGATTTGATATGAGAGTTGCTGTGCCGGGCTCGACATGTGCTCCGGTTCCGGGCTCTCCTTTGCTTTTCTGGTCCTGTCTTGCTCGGGCCAAACTGCTTCGGGGTTTGAAAAACATGTTTTAAAAGATTTTTCAAGCCATATTGTATATTTTTGAAATACAGAGTTCAAAACATAAGTACAAGGTTGTCTGGAAGGCTCCTGGGTTTCCAGACTCAAAATGGCCCTTTGGGGCTGCTTTTACAAAACCAGATGGATTTGAGAAATTCGTGGAATTTTGGGGTGTTTACAGATGCCCCTCTTTGGCCTTTTCCAAATCGATTTGGATAAGGGCAAAGATGACAAACACCCCTTTCAATGTCTCCCTAGATCTATCCACGAAGAATATGGGATCGTCCCAATTTTTAGCAAAATCTCGATTTACGAACTCTGGTAGGAGGAGATATTACGCCAAAGGGATGTACTATGGAATCTGGTCTTAAATGGGATTATGTTTATGCAAGTATCATGCATGGAATGCAGACGACATGGGTGTGGTGCCAAGAGTGGCGACCTCCCAGAGACCAGATGTGGTCGAACTCTAGAGACTTATAAGGCCTACTGCTCCAAGTGAGCAAATCCTATGCTGTTCGATGTTCGATTTCTCAAAACTTATTTACAAAATTTATTTACAAAAGGGACAACTGTCTTGAGTCTCGATCCTAAGGATCTCGAGCTCTTCGTATTTGCCCTTGTTTGAGTCTTAACACTCTCTTATCTAGCGGAGGTTTTGTAAGAAAACAAGCTATATTTCAAATTCCTATGTCTTACTCGAAACGTTGAATTCTCAAACAAGATGAAATTCAAGTAAGTAAATCCTATTTTTACTTTACGATTCCTCGAAATGAACCATGCTTTAACTTGGGATAAGCCAGGGATGGGGAAGGAGATACCACGGTCCCTTCTGAAGCGTCCCGTGGTTTAAGGCGCCACCACCACCTCCCAGCCTGCATCCCTTCCAAGCCATCACAATCGCCCGACCATGCCACCACTCCTTCCACCCGGCTGCCCTCCTTCCACACACCGACCTCCCTCACTCATCCGGTTAGTACACTCCCCTAATTCCACCTTCTCTTCTCTCCCCCTCCACTCTCAGCCACCCCATAGCACCTTACCTTAGCCTAGTTTTCACTCCCCTCAGTCGGCCACCACTTAAACTGCCCCTAGTCGGCCAGTCACAGCCGACTGCACCCAAGTCACCCGGCCAGCCAAACCCTCTTCCTTAAACCATCCTCCTTAGTCAACCATTAGCTCCACCTTCCCTAGCATCAGCCCCATACCTTAGTGAGCCTCCCTAACCACCTTAGCCCGAGGCACCACAGCAGCACCATCCCATTCAGCCGGCAAGCTCCAAAGCTCCACGCCCGCGCTCCCTTGTCACCCGGCCAGCACACCCCTTTGCCGTGCCATTCCGAGGATGTCCCTCTTGCAGCCCAAGGCGACGCCCAAGCCAAAACTCAAGCAAGTCACCTCCGGACTAGCTATACGTAAGTGCCTAACTCGGTCCTCATTTGTAGACTTGCTTAAGTTAAATTAAATTTGATACGGGGTTGTAATAACGGAGTATTGTCTCCCCCCGCTTGTAATAACGTGGCTTGGCACACCCACACACACGTGCACTTGAGCCTACCTCGCTCTTAGTTGTGCATGATTTTGAACACACGGGACTAATCAGCCCTTAAGATATAAGTTTATTTATATACTTTAAGTTGTGTTGGGTTTCACTTAAGTTGTGTGAGTTGTCTTTCAATTCTCGCACCCACACACATTGAGCTTTCGCTCTTATTTGCAAGACCCAAGTAAGGGCCGTGTTATACTTTCCTTGGGTTTAATTTCATGTCGTGTGTGTAGTATTTCAATTATACACTCACACACATTGAGCTTTTGCTCTTACTCCTAAGACCTTAGTTAAGGCCATATTGCAATTTATATTTGGGTTTAATTTCATGTTGTGTGCGTAGTACTTCAATTCTCGCACTCACACACATTGAGCTTTTGCTC
This sequence comes from Brasenia schreberi, assembly GCA_036023115.1. NCBI lineage: Eukaryota > Viridiplantae > Streptophyta > Magnoliopsida > Nymphaeales > Cabombaceae > Brasenia > Brasenia schreberi. The sequence goes on along the minus strand of JAYKKT010000078.1, from coordinate 15,865,808 downwards.
TTACTCCCAAGACCTTAGTTAAGGCCATATTGCAATTTATATTTGGTTTTCATTTAAAGTCGTGTGTGTTGTCTTTACATTTTCACACGCACACACATTGAGCCTTCGCTCTTAATTCCAAGACCCAAGTAAGGGCCCATATATATTATATACGTATTTCCCTTTCGGCTATGTCTTTAAGATTTGGGTTTTAAGGTTCAGCAGTGTGCATAGTCTTTACATATATACACGGCACACACTTGCACTATTGAGCCTTTCTGCTCTTAAGATATAGCCATATTTCTCTTTTGCAATTTCCCTTCGCTAATTTGCATTACAAGTCATTTCCCTTCGGCATTGTCTTTTAAATTCAGGTTTTCCCTTTGGAGTTGCGTGAGTTTGCATTGCATATAAACCATACCACGAGTTAGGACGCATATTGCATCAAAGCAAACCCCATACTCCCGCTCAAAGTTGCCACATTTAGGCTGAGTGTTCATAACACACACCTAGTTGGCCCAAAAAGGGATAAAAAGAAAGACTTAGGCACGTGCAAATCCACGTGAAATAAAATCTAAAAATCATACAAAAACAACCCGAATCAAACACCTCAAATCGTTTTCGTAGGTTCTTATACTCAAAAACTCGATTTTTAAAAGCGTACAGACTGACCCTTGCGCATCGATGCAAGAAGGTCTACGACGAAAAGAGCTTGCTTGCTCACAATCGCCACGTTATGAGTCAGGTTTAAAATATCTCTTCGCTAGCTTAAGTAAGTTAGCTGGCACGCCCTTTTGCTTAATTAGGACTTAGGCACACGAAAATATTCGCTTCAGGCCTAAGAACCAGGAGTGGGAATTTTCTGCATCTACAGCTATATCTTTAAGATTTGGGTTTTAAGGTTCAGCAGTGTGCGTAGTCTTTACATATATACACGGCACACACTTGCACTAGTGAGCCTTTCTGCTCTTAAGAAATAGCCATATTTCCCCTTTTGCAATTTCCCTTCCGCAATTTCCCTTCGGCAATTTACATTACAAGTCATTTCCCTTCCGCATTGTCTTTCAATTTCGGGTTTTTCCTTTGGAGTTGCGTGAGTTTGCATTGCATATATGCCATACCATGAGTTAGGACGCATATTGCATCAAAGCAAACCCCATACTCCCATTCAAATTCGCCCCACTTAGGTTACGTGTTCATAACACACACCTAGTTAGGCTCGTAAAGGGATAAAAGGAAAGACATAAGCACGTGCAAATCCACGTGAAATAAAATCTGAAAATCATACAAAAACAACCTGAATCAAACACCTCAAACATTTTCGTAGGTTCTCATACTTCAAAAACTCGATTTTTAAGTGTACAGACTGACCCTTGCACATCGGTGCAAGAAGGTCTACGACGAAAAGAGCTTGCTTGCTCACAGTCACCACATTAGGAGTCAGAATTAAAAATTTCTCTTCGCTAGCTTAAGTAAGCTAGTTGGCATGCCCTTTTGCTTAATTAGAACTTAGACATACGAAAAGATTCACTTCAGGCCTAAGAACTAGAAGCGGAAACTTTCTGCGTCTACACTCATGCAAACATGCGCCTACTTTAATGAGTTTGGGATTGGAATCACTCCCTAGGTTCACCTCTATGAAATCTCCTCCTACTGAATTGGAAGGTCTTTCAAAATTGAGAATTTTATGAAATTCTGGGAGCTCAGAAGTGGTATCTTCCTCAAGGGGATCCACTTCTGGGCTTCGATCATTCTCGTAGTTTATAGACCTGAGGGAATTTGATGTGTGGATTTTCAAAAGACCTGCTTTTACACTTGGAATTTCTATTGATTTCGAAATGTTTGGTCTGGTTATGCAGACAACGTTTCTTTTGAAATCCTTTTCTTTTTCCAAAGCCTTACCAGGAGCAACTATGTACAAAATGTTTTTGGTATTTTGTAGATTTTCGATTTTTTTGTGTTTTTGCAAAACAAGAACTTTGGGAACTATACAAACTACTCTTTTTTTGAGTTTTTGATTTTCTAATATTTTTGGTTTTTGCAATTTTTCCATTTTTTTGATTTTGAGTTTTTCAAATGTTTTTGTATTTTTGTAAAAGGGATCTTCCATCATACCTACAAAGGGAAAACACTACGGGTTAGACTCGGAATAACAGGTCTAAATCGTAGGTTTCTTCTAGGGTAGGCTCCAGGGCACCCTTGACCCAGGTGGTCACAAGGGGTGGCTCTGGTGGTATTTTGGGAGTATAGCCAATCCCATATCGGGTTGGATTGGTGTAGACACCGAAAATTTTCACTTACGGGTTCTCAGGCCTGAAGTGAACCTTTTCGCAATCTACTTCGCTTTATGGGCGTGCCAGCTAGTTTACTTTAACTAGCAAAGTATGTTTTGAAAATAATCTGACTTTTGAAAGGCGATTGTAGGCAAGCGAGATTTTTACGTTGCAGACCTTCTTGCACCGATGCACAAGGGTCAGTCTGTACGCTTAGAGACTTCGTTTTGAAAACAAGTTTAACTCAATATATCTTGAGTGAAGAAGTGTTTAAAACCTTTTAAAAACCATGCATTTGGGCGATTTTTGATTTTGTAAGTGTTGTCTTTCAAATTTTAATCTGCTTAGGCACGATGGGCATGCATCGAAATAGCCTAAGTCTTGGCGTGTTTGCACGATTGATTCGGGTTTGTACGATTTTCAGATTTTAGATCACGTGGATTTGCACGTGCCTAAGTCTTTCTTTTTATCCCTTTATGGGCCACCTAGGTGTGTGTTATGAACACTCCACTACATGGGGCGAATTTGAGCGGGAGTACGGGGCTTGCTTTGATGCAATATGCGTCCTACCTCGTGGTATGGCATAGATGCAATGCAAACTCACGCTACTCCAAAGGGAAAACCCGAATTTAAAAGACAATGCCGAAGGGAAATTGCCGAAGGGAAATGACTTGTAAAGTAAATAGCCGAAGGGAAATGACTTGTAAAGTAAATAGCGGAAGGGGAAATATGGCTATATCTTAAGAGCGGAAAGGCTCAATTGTGTAAGTGTGTGTCGTGTATATATTGAAAGACAACGCACACGACTTGAACCTTAAAACCCGAATCTTAAAGACATAGCCGAAAGAAATACTTTATATAGAGTATATGTAGGGGCCCTTACTTGGGTCTTGCAAATAAGAGCGAAGGCTCAATGTGTATGCGTGCTTGAATTGAAAGACTTACACACACGACATGAAATGAAACCCAAATATAAATTGCAGTATGCCTTGACTAAGGTCTTGGGAGTAAGAGCGAAGGCTCAATGTGTGTGCATGTGGGAATGTAAAGACAACTCACACGACATAAATGAAACCCAAATATAACTGCAATAAGGCCTTTACTAAGGTCTTGGGAGTAAGAGCGAAGGCTCAATGTGTGTGCGTGTGGAAAATGGAAAGACTACACACACGACTTAATTAAAAAAACCCTTGACTTAAAATATATAAATATAACTATATATTAAGGGCTTGTTAGGCCCGTCTGTGTGCAAGAAGTGTACGACTAAGAGCGGAAAGGCTCAAGTGCGCATGTGTGTGGGTGTGTCAAACCACGTTATTACAATCGGGGGGAGACGAAGCTCCTTTACTACAACCCCGTATCAAAATTTAATTGAATATAAAGCAAGTTAATGTAATAGACAAGTTTAGACACTTACAAATAGCTGGTCCATGTTCAACTTGCTTGCACGTGGGCTCACGGTTCACCTTGGGCAGCCAAGAGGAGGTTATCCTAGGTGGCTTTGAGGGAGGTTCTATGGGGCACGATTAGGGTCTTAGGGGAACTAAGGTTCGGACAAGACAGGGGCTGTGTAGGGTCTGTCCTAGGGTGCAGGTCACGGCCAGGGTGCAGGTTAGGTCGGCAGGGGGGTGGTCAAGTCGGCTGGGAGGCAGTCGGGTCGGCAAGAAGCAGTCGGGTGGCTGGCGCGGCCGTTGGGCGCCTGACGCGACTGTAGTGGCGCGGGGCAGGAAGCAGGGCGCGCGGTAGGCGTCCGGGGGTTTTGGTTCGTGGTTTGGGAGATGTTTTGAGGCGGTTGAGGCTAGGTTAGGTCTAGTTAGGGTTAGGTTAGTTCAGTTAGGGTTAGGTTCAGTTGGGGTTAGGTAGGTTCGAACCTAGGCTAGGTTGGGGTTAGGTTTAGAGGGGTGTAGAGAGAATGGCTAGGTTAGGTTAGGCTTACCTCTTGTAGCCGGTCCTTCTTAGCTTGATCCCACGTCTCCACGGTTGTGGCCACTTGGTCCAGCCCACCTTGGTTCCAGCCCCTTGGTCTAGACCCACATAGCCCACATGGCTTGAACCCACCTCACCCAATGAGCCCACATGGCTAGGTCTATCACTCCCTCTCTCTCCTCCCAAATATTTGCATGAACCCTTTACATGGACCCCCTCACCTCTATTTATAGAGATTTGAGGTGAGTCTTGGATTTGGGTTTGGATCCATACCCAAATCCAAACACTATTTGGATCTGGATATTGGATCTCAGATATTTTGAGATCCGTATCCGATCCAAACCCAACATTTTTATGGATATGGATTTGGATATTTTGATCCAGATCCGATCCAATCCAAACACTATTTGGATTGGCCCAAATCCAAACACTATTCATTACATGGATTTGGATCTGGATATATATGGTCCAGATCCAAATCAAAATTTCTTCGGACAGTCCTTCTTGGCTTCTCGGGGCGAACGATCTGTGCGGGCACTAGCTTCATTAGCGCTCCGTCTGGTGCTGGGTTTTCCCCAACTTTGTCGTCCGGACTCCGTCTCGCCGTTCTGGACTCCGTTGAGCTTTTCATCAAATGGGCTCAGCTTTCTTTTTTTTTTATCAGGGAGTGGCTTCTGAAGCTCTAGGCTTGAATCCTCTTCAGGCCTAGGGTCTTCTTTTGCCTTCTGTACCTGTTTTCACATTTCAAAACAGGTCGTCGTTTTGGCTCAAACGAGCTTTTTGGTGTTTTGAGAGTTTTTGAAAAATAGAAGATTTGGGGTGTTTACAATTGGCCCTAGGAAGTATGGGTTCTAGGAGACCTTGATTTTGTGCCCCTAGACTTTTATAGGGCACATAGCCCATGTTGAACAACATGTTCCACGATTTCTTGTTTTTAGAAAAATTTGAATACAAATCGTGGTCCTGGAACTTGCTGTCGTCTATGTCGTGCACATAGGGCTTTTTGTCCAGGAGTTTTGGAAATAAGGGATTCTTGGGTCTTCCTAGAAGGGTCAGAACCTTGAGGGGGCTAGCCTTGGGTGACCCCTTCACATACACGACCTTCCTAGGGTTGTTTAACATGAGCCTTGCTGGCTCAAGCATGGTTTGCCCCAATTTTACCTCATCGGTCTGGGAGCTCGACAAGCAGGGGGAGTTTATGACCCCCTGAAGTTGAGGGTGACTCTCTCCTAGGATCACAATGACTTGGTCCTTGAAAGGGATCTTGACACACCTGTGGAAGGTGGATGAAATAGCGCACAAGCTGTGTATCGAGGGCCTTCCCAACAACAGGTTATAATGGGGGTGGATGTCCAGGACATGGAACACCCCCATGTGTGCTATCCCTCCTGTTTCCATGGGGAGTTCGATAGATCCTATGGGTCTAGATGCATTCCCATCGTATCCAGTGATAACGATGGGACTTGGATGAACGGATGTCAAGGTGACTCCGATTTGGTTCGCCACATGAAGTGGAAGGATGTTGAGCCCTCCTCCCCCATCGACAAGGTACCTGTGGAGAGAGTGGTTATTCAGAACCGCCTCGATATGTAGGGCCTGGTTATGTGCTTTGTAGGGTCTATCTACATCGTCTTCTGAAAATATGATGGGCGATTTCGCTCCTATAGAGGCCACTTGGTTGGACAAAGACTCAGGGGTAATGTCCGAACTAACCCTTGCTCTTTCTAGAATTTTCTCTAACACTAGTCTATGCCTAGGCGAAGTTTGTATTAGCTCTAGCATGGACATATTGATAGGAATCTTTGAAAGATGGTTTTCGAAATCATACACCTTTAAAACAACATTCTCTTTGCCAGTTTTTGACGAAACTCTAGGAATACATGCTTTTGAGGGGCCAGGCACATTGACCACCTTTTTAGCACTTTGTAGATGTGGGGGTTGGTAGATCCTTCCGGATCTTGTCACCTCCCCCACGATCAACCTAGGTTTCGTACTAATCATGGCTCTAATCGAAAGTTTAGGAGCACCTTGAATGGTTAACACTAGTTTGACCGGGGACAAAACTCTTGGTAGTCCCCGGATGACAAATTGGGCAGGTTTCTTATACAGTATGAGAGTAGACGCACAAGTAGGTGAATCAAACTCACATGCATGCGATAGATTCTTTGAAATTGAAAGAGCGCATACCTCTTTTCCCTTCCCACTGGTACTTGCATGTTTGGGGAAGGGTTCTTCAAAGATAGCTTGGGTAGGCTCAGGTTCTTCAGTGACCTGGAGCCGGCCTTCTGCTATCAAGTTCTCAATTTTATTAAGGAGGGAGAAGCACCACCTTGTATCATGGCCTTTGAGCCGATGATACTTGCAGTACTTGTTTAAAAACCCTCCCTTAGAAGTGACTCCCTTGGGAATCTCGGGGAGTTCGATCATGCCTTGGGCAAGTAGGAGGTCTAGGACCTCCGTCACAGGTTGCCCCAGCAGAGTATACTCCTATCTTTCGAAGGGTTTTTGAAAACTCCTCTCCTTTTTATTTTAAGCTTTTTCAAAAGCTTTTGAAGCACTTGCCGGGCTTGGATCCACCCGGACATTGGCGATTTTATGGGGTTTTGCCCCTTTGTCTGCGGTGGATGGCCCATAGTTGATGGGCTTTTCCAAGCGAGTTTTCACAATTGGATTTCCTTTCCATAAGTGGTCGTACACCCCCTTTTTCAAATTTGTTTCGAAAAGGGATGCTTTCTTTATTAACTTATGGAAAGTAGAGATTTAATGAAGCGAGAGAAGGGTTTTCAGCTCGTTTCTAAAATTATCGAGGATGAGCATGACTGCACATCCTTCTGATATGGGCTCTCGCGCTTGACCCAAGAGAGACCTCCATCGAACGATGAACGTATGTACGTCCTCGTTCACACCTTGTTTTGTATCTCTCAAGGTGTTTAAAGTTGGCGTGACCTCTACGTTATGCGAGAATCTCTGCATAAAGCAGTTCGCTAACTCTTCAAAAGTTACAAACTGGCTAAGATCGTAGGAAGCCAGTCATTTGGCAGTTGTGCCCTTGAGGGACAGAGGGAACCAATACACCCATTTCATTGAGTCCTTCTTTTTCTTATGGGCTCGACGAGAGAAAAGCTGCAAGTGAGACCTAGGGTCTCCCATGCCATCGTACCGATGGAAGTTCGGTATTTCATCATCCCTGTCTGTTTCGTAATCCACAGGTAGGAAATCAGACAGGGCATAGCTCCTTTTCTCTTTATTTTGCCCTCTCAGCAGTTGCTGTAGGGCTTTACGGTCCTTGTGTGTGAAGTACTTGTGGTATTGGTTACATTCCATCGCGAAAGTCTCTTTGTGTTTGCGAGGTTTTTCAAATTTCTTCTTGGCCTTTTGTTCGCCATTGGACAAACATGAATCGCCTGCTTCAGCCTCTTGGCTAAGTGCGGCGATTTTGGCCTCGAAGTCACTTCTCAAGTCTTCAATCTCTTGTTTTTTCAAAAACCTTCGAGATTGAGAACTTGATGCGTAGGAGCCACGGCTAGATACCTCTTGGGAGCCTGAACTCGACATTCTTCAATATGCTCTTCAAAACAAATCCTAAGTATGAAAATGCAAACAAGAAAAGTTTAAAACACTTTAGAAAAAAAAATTCATGAGGTTTCTCTACATGAGCTGACTCTGCACAAGGCCCAGGTCCCACCGGGCAGGCCAAATCTATAGACACAGAAAATCCTCACTTCTGGTTCTTAGGCCTGAAGCGAATCTTTTCGTGTGTCTAAGTCATATTTTAGCAAAAGGGCATGCCAGCTAGCTTGCTTAAGCTAGCGAAGAAACATTTTGAAATCTGACTTCTATGGGGGCGACTGTGAGCAAGTGAGCTCTTTTCGTCGCAGACCTTCTTGCACCGATGCGCAAGGGTCAGTATGTACGCTTGGCAAAGTCTTTTAAAATGTAAACCTCTTTGAAAAATAGCCTAAGTGTTTGGGCTTTGGATGTACGATTTCAGATTTTATTACATGTGGGATTTGCACGGGCCTATGTCTTTCTTTTTATCTCTTTTCGGGCCAACTAGGTGTGTGCGCAAGTGACCTAGGTTGGGAGATTTTTGAGTGGGAGTGTGGGGTTTGTTTTGATGCAATATGCATCCTAACTCATAGTATGGCGTATATGCAATGCAAACTCACGCAACTCCAAAGGGAAAACCCAAATTGAAAGACAATGCGGAAGGGAAATGGATTAATGTAAATTTGCAAAAGGGAAATTGCAAAAGGGAAATATGGATATATCTTAAGAGTGGAAAGGCTCAATTGTGCAAGTGTGTGTCATGTATATATGTAAAGACTACGCACACTGCTGAACCTTAAAACCCAAATCTTAAAGACATAGCCAAAGGGAAATACTTATAATATATATGGGCCCGAAGGTCGCCAATGTGTGCATGGGTGTTGTGTGTATATTGAAAGACAACCCACACGACTTGTAATGAAACCCAAATATAATTGCAATAGGCCCTGACTAAGGTCTTGGGAGTAAGAGCGAAAGCTCAATGTGTGTGAGTGTAGAATTGAAATACTACGCACACAACTTAAATGAAACCCAAATATAATTGCAATAGGCCTTGACTAAGGTCTTGGGAATAAGAGCGAAAGCTCAATGTGTGTGAGTGTGGAAATTGAAAGACAACACACACAACTTAATTAAACCCACGCAACTTAAATATACATAAGTATATCTATATCTTAAGGGTTGATTAGGCCCGTGTGTGTATCAAAATCGTGTGCAACTAAGAGCGGAATAGGCTCAAGTGCACGTGTGTGTGGGTGTGCCAAACCACATTATTACAAGCGGGGGGAGACAACGCTCCATTATTACAACCCCGTATCAAATTTAATTAAGCATAAGCAAGTCTATGACAAGGACCAAATTAGGCACTTACGTATAGCTGGTCCGAGTGTGACTTGCTTGGCTTAGGCCTAGTGAGTAGCCTTGGGCTGCAAGAGGGAGCTCCTCGGATGGCTGCGGCAGGTGGATGTGCTGGCAGAATGAAAGTGGTTTGTTGCCGGCTGAACGATGAAGGTGCAGGTCTTGGCCGAGTGGAAGGGTTGGTGTCTTGGTTGAGCTTGGGGTGCTTAGGGGAGGTAGGTGGAACTAGGGTATGTCACTAAGGCTTGGGGTAGGTCTTAGGGAGAGGTAAGGTGGGTGTAAGGCACGGCTAGCTAAGGGAAGAGGGGCAGGTAGTGCAAGTGGTGGCCGAATAGTGGAAGGTGGCAAGTGTTGGCCGAGTGGATGGGGTGTTAGCCAGGCTAAGGGAAGGTGGCGGGTGTATGGCTAAGAATGGAGGAGAGTAGAGAAGGGATGATGTCGAGATGGGGTACTAACCGGGATGGAGGTCTTGGCCGAAGGATGGAGGTGGCAGGTGGAAGAGGTGCTGGCCGGATGCAAAGGCTGGTGGCATGGAATGGTGTTTGGCCGAATGCAGCAGGTGGAAGGTGGCGTGGAGTGGTGCTGGCCGAGTTCCAAGAGGGGGGTGCTGGCGAGGTTCAAGTGGGGAAGAGAGGGGACTAATGGGACCAGCTTTTTTCGGAGCCAAGAGGTGGAACCCGCATGCATGGGAGGGGTATTTATAGGCTTAATGGGGTCGGTGGCTGGGATGGTATTGGGGGTCGGTTGGGCTGGTTTGGTGGTGGTGGTTTGGGGGTATGGTGTGCTAGATATTTAGGTGGGCCAGATATTTGTTTTGGGTGGTTTGGGGATATGGTGTGCTAGGCATTTAGGTGGGCTGGTTTAGTGGTTTAGGGCTTAGTTAGGTGGGTTGGGCTTAGGGTGAGGTTTAGTGAAGTGGGTTAGGTGTTTAGGCTAGGATTAGGGTGAGGTTAGGGGGATTAGGCTAGATTTAGGGAAGGATTAAGGAAGTGGGTTAGGTGATTAGGCTAGGATTAGGGAAGGATTAAGGAAGTGGGTTAGGTGATTAGGCTAGGATTAGGTCGGGTTTAGGGAGGAATGGCTAGGTAAGGTGGGTTAGCTTGGGGTTAGGTTTAGAAGCATCCCTTTGCCTTCGACCCATGGACCTAGTTGCAGCATGTTGGTGCAGCCCTAGGTTAGGTGTAGGTACATACAAGCTTAAACCCACACTCATTAGGCTAAACCCACATGATTAACCCAAAACTTGACACAAAAGTCAAGCCCACCATATTTCTCACTCATATTTCACCCCATTCTCTCTCATACCCAAGCTTTTCACGTGAATTTCTTGTGGGCCCCACCTCCATTTATGAGAAGGTGATGTGGGCCATGGATGTGGATATTGGATTGGATCTTTGGATCTAAATCCAAATCCAAATCCATATACATGTTTGGATTTGGATCTGGATATATATGGTCCAGATCCGTTCCAAATTTGATTTTCTGACTCCTTCATGGTATTTTCGAAACGAACGGTTTGTGCGAGGCCTGACAACATCAGTACTCCGTCTTGCGTTGGGACTTCGCCAATATTGTCATCCGCTCCTCTTTTCACCTTCCGGAGATCATTTCAAATAATTTGTTGATAACAGGGGCTTGGATGTCCGAGATTTCGAGGATGAATTTGATACGAGAGTTGATGTGCCGGGCTTGACATATGCTCCAGTTCCGGGCTCTCTTTCACTTCTCTAGTCCTGCTTTCATCAGGCCAAGTTGCTTTTCGGGGTTTCAAAATACCTTTTTAAAGGTTTTAAAACTGTATAGTACATATTTTAAAATATATATAGTTTTAACATATGTACAGGGTGTAAACACCCCAAAATCCCATGAACTTCTCAAAACAACCTCGTTTTATAAAAGCAGCCCCAAAGGGCCATTTTGAGTCTGGAAACCCAAGAGCCTTCCAGGCAACCCTGTACAGATGTTTTAAACTTTTATATGTTTTAAATATGTATAATATGTTTTAAAAACTGTTAAAATATGTTTTGAAACCCCACAAAGCAAGATTGGCCTTATCAAGACAGGACCAAAAGAGCTAAAGAGAGCCCGAAACCGGAGCATAAGTCGAGCCCGGCACAGCAACTCTCGTATTGAATCCACCCCCAGGATCTCAAACGTCCAAGACCCTGTTATCAGCAAAACATCACTTGAAATCATCTCCAGAAGGTGAAAACAGAAGCGAACGATCATGTTGGCGAAGACCCAACGCAGACGGAGTACTAATGCTGTCAGACCCCGCACAAACCGTTCGTTTCGAACACAGCCTGAAGGAGTCAGAATTCAGTTTGGATCAGATCTGGACCATATATATCCAGATCCCAATCGAAACCTATGTGTGGATTTGGATCCAGAGATCCAATCCAATATCCACATCCATGGCCCACATCACCTTCTCATAAATGGAGGTGGGGCCCACTTGAAATTCACGTGGGATTATTGTAGACGCGTGAAAATCCCCGCCTCTCACCTTTTTCAGGGCTCGGAGCGGATCCTCTCGTGTGTCTAAGGCCTATGTATGCAAACAGGGCTTGCCAGCTAGCTTACTTAAGCTAGCGAAGATATTTTTAATACTGACTTCTAAACGTGGCGACTGTGAGCAAGTAAGCTCTTGTCGTCGCAGACCTTCTTGCACCGATGCGCAAGGGTCAGTCTGTACGCTTTGCAAAAATCGAGTTTTGGAGAGGAAAGTCTACGAAGCAGTTCGAGGTGTCTATTTCGGGTCTTTAAAATGCGATTGCATGTTTTAGATCACGTGGATTTGCATGTGCCTAAGTCTTTTCTTTTATCCCTTTTCGGGCCACCTAGTTTGTGTGTTATGAACACTCCACTACATGGGCGAATTCGAGCGGGGCTTGCTTTGATGCAATATGCGTCCTACCTCGTGGTATGGCGTAGATGCAATGCAAACTCACGCTACACCAAAGGGAAAACCCGAAATGTAAAGACAATACTGAAGGGAAATAACCGAAGGGAAATAACCGAAGGGAGATATGTATATAGATTATGTATATGAGCCCTTACTCGGGTCTTGCAAATAAGAGCGAAGGCTCAATGTGGGTGCGTGCTTGAATTGAAAAGACTTACACACACGACATGAAATTAAACCCAAATATAAATTGCAGTATGGCCTTGACTAAGGTCTTGGGAGTAAGAGCGAAGGCTCAATGTGTGTGAGAGTGCTTGAATTGAAGTACTACACACACGACATAAATGAAACCCAAATATAACTGCAATAAGGCCTTTACTAAGGTCTTGGGAATAAGAGCGAAGGCTGAATGTGTGTGAGAGTGCTTGAATTGAAAGACTTACACACACGACATGAAATGAAACCCAAATAGTATAGGTCGGCCCTTACTTGGGTCTTTCAAATAAGAGCGAAAGCTCAATGTGTGTGAAAGTGCTTGAATTGAAAGACTTACTCACACGACATGAAATGAAACCCAAATAGTATAGGTCGGCCCTTACTTGGGTCTTTCAAATAAGAGCGAAAGCTCAATGTGTGTGAGTGCTTGAATTGAAAGACAACGCACCCAACTTAAGCAAAAACCCTTCGAAAATGAAAGTATATATATATATACTTATGTATTAGGGGCTGATTAGGCCCGTGTGTGTTCAAAATCGTGCACAACTAAGAGAGTGCACGTGTGTGGGTGTGCCAAGCCACGTTATTACAAGCGGGGGGAGACTATGCTCCGTTATTACAACCCCGTATCAAATTGAATCTCAAGCAAGTATACAACTAAAGACCGAGTTTAGGCACTTACGAGTAGCTGGTCCGTAGAGGCCTTGCTTGAGCGTGGGCTTGGCCTTCGCCTTGGGCTGCAAACGGGAGCTCCGCGAGGGTGAGCGACAAAGGGTGCTGGCCAGCTGCAAGTGGGGCGCGGGATCGGCGCCTTGATGGTGGCCGGCTGCAAGTGGGTGTCGCCTTGATGTGGGGAATTAAAGGGGCTGGGCCAAGTGAATATGTAGGTCACTAATGGAGAGTAAAGAGTGTTAGGGAATATGGACCTAAGGGGAGTTTAAGGGAAGGCCGAATGGGAGTCCTAGGGGAAAAGAAATGGCTGGCCGGGTGTAGTTAGGGTAGTTAGGTAGTGGTCGGTGGTTTAGGTTGTGATAGGTTCGGCTAAGTGAGAATGGTGGCAGCAAGGGGCTGATGTGTAGGTAAGGTGGTGGTATGGTGGGTGGATAGGAGTGGAGAGGGAGTAGAGAAGGAGCTAGGTAGAGTGGGGGGGGGGTACTTACCGAATGGGGAGAAGGTGGTGCTCGGCTGGAAGGAAGATGGGCAGATAGTGAGGCTCGGCCGGGAGGTGGTGGAGATGGTGGTGTAAGTGGTGGTGGGATGGGGGATGGTGGTGGTGCAGGCGGAGCAGGTGGAGCAGGTGGAGCAGGTTCGGCTGGACTTGGGGGAAGGAGAGGACCTGGCTGGGATCTAGGTGGGCTTCTAGATAGGAAAACCCGCCCCCAAGGGGGGGGGTTTATATAGGGATGGGTAGGTCGGTTAGGGCTGGGTTTGGGGTAGTGGTTAGGTGGTTTAGGTAGGGTGGTATGAAGATAAGGTGGGCTGGAAAGGGTTGGGCCAGATATTTTAAAAACTAGTGGTTTGGGTAGATTGTGGGCTAGGGGTGGTTTAGGGGTTTAGGGCTAGGTTAGGTGGTTGGGTTCTAGGGTGAGGTTTAGTGAGCTAGGTTAGGTGATTAGACTAGGTTTAGGCTAGGTTTAGAGAAATTAACCTAGGTTTAGGGAAGGATTAGGGAAGTGGGTTAGGTGATTAGGTTGGGATTAGGCCAAGATTAGGGAAGTGGGTTAGGTGATTAGGCTCAGATTAGGGGTGGATTAAGGGGGGTAGGCTAGGATTAGGTGTTTTGGGTTAGGTTTAGGTGAAGGAGCTCCCTTTGCATGGCCCATAGACCTTAACCACCTCATGTTGGTGCAGCCCTAGGTTAGGTTTTGGCTAATTACAAGCTTAAACCCACTCAATTAGGCTAACCCACATGATTAACCCCAAACTTGACACACAAGTCAAGCTTAATTACAACACTCTTGATATTATCCATCCCCACTCTCTCTCATGCCCATAATCCCACGTGAATTTCAAGTGGGCCCCACCTCCATTTATGAGAAGGTGATGTGGGCCATGGATATGGATATTGGATTGGATCTCTGGATCGAAATCCAAATCCAAGTCCACACATGGGTTTGGATTGGGATCTGGATATATATGGTCCAGATCCAATCCAAACTGAACTCTGACTCCTTCGAGCTGGGTTCGAAACGGACGATTTGTGTGGGGTCTAACAGCATCAGTACTCCGTCTGCGTTGGGTCTTCGCCAACATGGTCGTTCGCCTCCGTTTCTGCCTTCCAGAGATGACTTCAAATGACATTTTGATAAGAACAGGGTCTTGGACGTTTGAGATCCTGGGGGTATGGATGTGATACGAGAGTTGCTGTGCCGGGCTTGACATGTGCTCCGGTTCCGGGCTCTCTTTGACTTCGTTGGTCCTGTCTTGATTAGGCCAAGCTGCTTTGGGGTTTAAAAAAACGTGTTTTAAAAGGTTTTCAAAAGCTATATTATATATTTTTAAAATACAGAGTTTAAAACATATGTACAGGGTTGTCTGGAAGGCTCCTGGGTTTCCAGACTCAAAATGGCCCTTTGGGGCTGCTTGTACAAAACCAGGTTTGTTTTAAGAAATTCGTGGGATTTCGGGGTGTTTACAGATGCCCCTCTTTGGCCTTGTCCAAATAGATTTGGATAAGGGCAAAGATGACAAACACCCCTTTTAATGTCTCCCTAGATCTAGCCACGAAGAATATGGGATCGTCCCATTTTTAGCAAAATCTCAATTTACAAACTCTGGTAGGAGGAGATATCACGCCAAAGGGTTCTACTATGGAATCTGGTCCTAAATGGGATCATGTTCATGCAAGTGCCATGCGTGGAATGCAAATGACATGGGTGTGGTGCCAAGAGTGGCGACCTCCCAGAGACCAGATGTGGTCGAACTCTAGAGACTTACAAGGCCTACTGCTCCAAGTGAGCAAATCCTATGTTGTTCGATGTTCGGTTTTCAAAACTTATTTACAAAAGCTATTTACAAAAAGGGACAACTGTCTTGAGTCTCGATCCTAAGGATCTCGAGCTCTTCGTGCTTGCCCTTGTTTGAGTCATAACACTCGCTTATCTAGCGGAGGTTTTATAAGAAAACAAGCTTCATTTCAAATTCCTACGCCTTACTCGAAACGTCGAATTCTCAAACAAGATGAAATTCAAGTAAGTAAATCCTATTTTTACTTTAGGATTCCTTGAAATGAACCATGCTTTAGCTTGGGATAAGCCAGGGATGGGAAAGAGATACCACGGTCCCTTCTGAAGCGTCCCGTGGTTTAAGGCATAGAAGGCGGAAAACTGCTCTTTTTGAGCTTTTTGGCCTCTTTTTCCTTTTTTTCATAGAGGGTCTCCCTTTGGGAGTATTTTTTCTTTAATCCCTCTTTTTCATAAGAGAATTGATTTTTCTTTTTGAAGTCTGGTTTCTTTCTTTTGGAAAGAGACTTTGAATGGGAAATTCCCTTTTGTTTTGGGCCTTTGTTTTCCTTTTGGAAATAGAAGAGAAGAGGGGCGGACTTATCCCAAGCCTACACTCGATCCATTCCAGATCAGCCTATTTAGAAATAGCACGTACCACTTGCAAGTATCTTGCTATGTTGAACTAGGCCTTTCTTTGTAAGAAGAAGGATTTTGAAATGTAACCACGATTTTGAAAGCTCCACTCTTTCACAAGTGCGAATTCTCTCACTCAGGGTCACACGAGTTCGCCTTTGCACCTTATTCACATGTCTCAGGGCAGCTATCCCTTTTTAAAATTTTCGAAAGCTAGAATTTAATCCAGACCCTACACATGATACTTCTTTAAGTATTGAATATTGATAGGATCTGCTAAATTCCTACCTTCTACATCGATCAACCAATATGAGTTGTTCGTAGTGGTTGCTCGTACAACATAGGGTCCATCCCAATTGGGGCGCCACTTGCCTAAGGGGTGTGGGCCACGATGGTGGATGGTTTTTAAGACCAGATCTCCCACTTCAAAGTGGCGAGGTCTCATGTGTTTGCTATAATGTCGGGCTATCCTTTGCCGGTATGCACGAGCATGATCCATGGCAAGGAGTCGCCTCTCATCTAGCAAATCTAGTTCGGCCATCCTAGCATGCTGAAGCGTCTCTAGGGGGAGGTCGAGTGCTATGGATGTATGAAATGAATGCAGTTGAGTATGAATGGGAAGAATGGCGTTTGTGCCATAGACCAATTCGAATGGTGTGGCATTCGTGGGAGTCCGGATGGAAGTTCTATAAGCCCATAAGGCTTCATCCAGCTTCTCGTGCCACGTCCTACCCTTCTCTAAGGTCTTCTCAATAATACTAATGAGAGTCTTGTTTGTGGCTTCGGCTTGGCCGTTGCTTTGAGGGTAGTAGGGCGAGGAGAAGTGGTGAGTTATGCCATACGTGTTGCACAACTTAACCATCCGCTCGTTCTTGAATGGGGTACCATTATCAGACACAAGGTCTCGTGGAACCCCAAATCGAGCCAAGATATTCCTCCGGATGAAGGCCACCACATGTTGCCCCATTACATTGGTTAGGGAAATGGCTTCCACCCACTTGGAGAATACTCCGTGGCTGCTAAAATAAATCGATGCCCATTCAAGGCCTTTGGAAATATTGGGCCTACGATGTCAAACGCCCACATGGTAAATGGCCAGGGGCTGACCACGGAATGCAATGCAGATGAAGGGATATGAATGGCGTGCCCATGCACTTGACATGGATGACACTTCCTAACATGATCGTGACAATCCTTTTTCAGGGTGGACCAAAAATAGCCCCCTCTAAGTATTTTCATTGCCATCATGTTGGCATTAACATGACCTCCACATTCTCCATCGTGGAACTCGTGCATCACTATCCTAGCCTCCTCTAGGTCAATACACCTAAGCAGAATGCCTTATCTTTGGACGTGGCATCCTCGGTGAATCCCCCATTTTCTAAAAATTGTTTTATGTCATAAAACCAGGGTTTTTCAATAGACTATGGGTTGTTTTGGCAAATATCCAAGTCGTGTGTGGATGGGTGGGGCGCATGCCATATTTCCAAAGATCTGGTCCCTGAAATGGGATCGACCTTCAGGGCTGAACCCAAGGAGGAGAGGGCATCGGCGATGCCATTGTCCTCTCTTCCTATGTGTGTGAGTTTACACGACTGGAAGGATTGGACCAATCGAGTGGCCAACTCGTGATATGGAAGTAGTTTCTCATTACGTACTTGCCAAATTTTCAAAACCTGGTTTATGACAAGGAGTGAATCTCCAAAGACCTCGATGCATGATGCCCCTAGAGTTTTCGAAATCCTTAAGCCTTGTATGAGTGCTTCATACTCAGCTACGTTATTGGAACATTCGAAATCTAAGAGGACTGCTATGGGAATCTCGCCCTTTTCAGGGGAGATTAGGATGACCCCAGCACCAGCCCCTCGTTGGTTTCGTGCCCCATCGAAGTGCATCTTCCACACTTGGTTTTCGAAAGAGTTTGCCAAAATGTGGTTTTGAAAATGGTTTTGTAATATGCCTTCATCAGGCATTTCGACAAGAGTGGGATATGCGTCCTCTAAGGGGAATTCAACCACGTAATCTGCTAGGGCTTGCCCCTTAATGGAGATCTGGTGATGGTATTTCAGATCATACTCCGTTAAAAGGAGTTGCCATTTGCCCAATCTACCCGTGAGAATGGGTTTTTCGAACAAGTGCTTGATTGGATCAAGCTTTGACACTATCCAGATCTCATGATCTAGGAAATAGTGTCTGAATTTCTGGCAGGCTCAGACTAGGGCCAAGCACGTCTTCTCCATGGCTTGATAATTTCGTTCATAAGCCAAGAGAGTTTTTGAAATATAGTAGATGGCATACTCCTTATGGGTGTCATCCTCGTATTGAGCCAACAGGGCTCCTAAAGCATTTACATGCACGGAGATGTATAATAAAAGCAGTTTTCCTTGCTATGGAGGATTCAAAACAGGGGGATTAACCAAGTATGCCTTCAGTCTCTCGAAGGACTTTTGGCATTCGTCATCCCATAAGAATTTGTTGAAGGGTTCGCATCTAGTTGCCAGATTCGATATGAATCGGCGAACGGATTGTAATCGACCCTGGAGGCTACGGATTTGGGTGAGATTGGAGGGTGGAGCCATGTCTATGATGGCTCGACACTTAGAGGGGTTGACTTCTATTCCCCTTTGGCTCACCATAAATTCTAGAAGCTTCCCTGATTCTACCCCGAACACACATTTTTGAGGGTTTAGCTTTACTTTGTAAAGCCTAAGCCTTTCGAAAATCTTTTGTAAACATTCGATATGGGTGCATCGGGTTTTGGATTTCGCCAAGAGATCATCTACATACACTTCTACAAGCTCATGAATTTGATCATGGAAGATCATGTTCATGGCTCGTTGGTATGTCGCGCCGGCATTTTTCAAACCAAGGGGCATGACTGTATAGCAGTACGTGCCCCATGGGGTTATGAAGGTGGTCTTACCCTGATCTCGTGGACTTAGTTTGATTTGATTATAGCCTGAATAGCCATCCATGAATGAAAACATTTCATGATTTGCAGTACTATCGACTATCAAATCTATGTTTGGTAAAGGATAATTATCCTTTGGAGTGGCTTTATTCAGGTTTCTGAAATCGATGCATATTCGAATTTTCCCATTGGTTTTTCGAACTACAACGATATTTGATAACCAATCAGAATACGCAATGGGTTTTATAAATCCGGCTTTTAGCAGATCTTCTAAACCCTCTTTAACTTGCGTGTGCACATTCGGGTGTATTTTCCTAAGCTTCTGCTTTATGGGTTTTACACCTGCATCTAAGGGAAGATGATGTTCGACAATGCTGGGATCTATGCCCGGCATGTCTTCATACGTCCATGCAAAGACATCTAAATAGGTTCGTAGAAATGCAATGAATGCAAACTTTTCAGTTTCATGCAAGCATGCACCTATTTTGATGTTTTTGGGATTGGAATTATCCCCTAGGTTCACCTCTATGAAATCTCCTCCTACTGATTGGGAAGGTTTTTCAAAATCGAGAATTCTATGAAATTCTGGGAGCTCAGAAGTGGGATCTTCCTCAAGGGGATCCACTTCTGGGTTTTGATCATTCTCGTGGGCTATAGACCCGAGGGAACTTGATGCGTGGTTTTCAAAATGACCTAGTTTTGTACTTGGATTTTCAAGTGATTTCGAAATTTTTGGTCTGGCTATGCAGACGACGTTTCTTTCGAAATCCTTTTCTTTTGCCAAAGTCCTACCAGGAGCAGCTATGTACAAAATCTTTTTGGTATTTTCCAAATTTTCGATTTTTTTGGCTTTTTGTAAAACAAGAACTTTGGGAACTATACAAAGCACTCTTTTTTCGAGTTTTTGTTTTTCCATTGTTTTTGGTTTTTCTTGTTTTTCGATTTTTTTGATTTTAAGTTTTTCAGATGTTTTTGTATTTTTAGAAAAGGGATCTTCCGTCATACCTACAAAGGGAAAACACTACGGGTTAGACTCGGAATAGGAGATCTAAATCGTAGGTCTCTTCTAAGGTAGGCTCCAGGGCACCCTTGACCCAGGTGGTCACAAGGGGTGGCTCCGGCGATATTCGGGGAGTATAGCCGATCCCATATCGGCTTGGATTGGCCCTAGGAAGGATGGGCTCTAGGAGACCCTGGTTCTGCGCCCCTAGACTCTTGTAGGGCGTGTAGCCCATGTTCAACAACATGTTCCACGACTTTTTGTTTTTTGAAAAAGTAGGATACAAGTCATGGTCTTGGAACATGCTATCGTCCATATCAGGCTCGTATGGCCTCTTGTCCAGGGGCTTTGGAAATAGGGAACGCTTGGGTTTTCCTAGGAGGATTAAAGTCGGGAGGGGGCCTGCTTTGGGTGGCCCCTTCACACATACAACCTTCCTAGGGTTGTTCAACACGAGCCGAGGTGGCTCAACCATAATTTGCCCCAGGTTAGCCTCATGGGCCTGGGAGCTTGATAAACAAGGGGAGTTTATGATCCCTTGAAGCTGTGGGTGACTCTCACCTAGGATCACTACGACCTGGTCCCTAAAAGGGATCTTGACACACCTGTGGAAGGTGGATGGCACATCGCACAAACTGTGTATCCAGGGCCTTCCCAGCAACAGGTTATAATGGGGGTGGATGCCCAAGACATGGAACACCCCCGTGTGTTCGATCCCTCCTGTTTCCATTGGGAGTTCGATGGATCCTAAAGGTCTAGACGCATTCCCATCGTATCCAGTGATAACGATGGGGCTTGGGATCACTGAAGTCAAGGTGACTCCGATTTTGTATGCCACATGAAGTGGAAGGATGTTGAGCCCTCCTCCACCATCGACTAGGCACCTGTCCAGAGAGTGGTTGTTTAGAACCACCTCGATATGCAGGGCCTGGTTATGGGTTTCGTAGGGCCTTGATAGGATATGTAGGGCCTTAGGTAAGTGGCGCCCCAACTGGGATGGACCCTATGTTGTACGAGCAACCACTACGAACAATTCGTATTGGTTGATCGATGTAGAAGGTAGGAATTTAGCAGATCCTATCAATATTCAATACTTAAAGAAGTATCATGTATAGGATCTGAATTAAATTCCAGTTTTCAAAAATTTTAAAGGGGATAGCTGCCCTGAGACATGTGAATAAGGTGCAAAGGCAAACTCGTGTGAACCTAAGTGAGAGAATTCGCACTTGTGAAAGAGTGGAGTTTTCAAAATCGTGGTTACATTTCAAAATCCTTCTTCTTACAAAGAAAGGCCTAGTTCAACATAGCAAGATACTTGCAAGTAGTATGTGCTATTTCTAATATAGGCTGATCTAAAATGGATCGAGTGTAGGCTTGGGATAAGTCCTCCCCTCTTCTCTTCTCCTTCCAAAAGGAAAACAAAGGCCCAAAACAAAAGAGAATTTTCCATTCAAAGTCTCTTTCCAAAAGAAAGAAACCAGACTTCAAAAAGAAAAATCAATTCTCTTATAAAAAAGAGGGATTAAAGAAAAAATACTGCCAAAGGGAGACCCTCTATGAAAAAAAGGAAAAAGAGGCCAAAAAGCTCAAAAAGAGCAGTTTTCTGCCTTCTATGCCTCAAACCACGGGACGCTTCAGAAGGGACCGTGGTATCTCTTTCCCATCCCTGGCTTATCCCAAGCCAAAGCATGGTTCATTTCGAGGAATCCTAAAGTAAAAATAGGATTTACTTACTTGAATTTCATCTTGTTTGAGAATTCGACGTTTCGAGTAAGGCGTAGGAATTTGGAATGAAGCTTATTTTCTTATAAAACCTCCACTAGATAAGCGAGTGTTAAGACTCAACCAAGGGCAAGCACGAAGAGCTCGAGATCCTTAGGATCGAGGCTCAAGACAGTTGTCCCTTTTGTAAATAGCTTTTGTAAATAAGTTTTGAAAACCGAACATCGAATAGCATAGGATTTGCTCACTTGGAGCAATAGGCCTTGTAAGTCTCTAGAGTTCGACCACATCTGGTCTTTGGGAGGTCGCCACTTTTGGCACCACACCCATGTCATTTGCATTCCACGCATGGTACTTGCATAAACATGATTCCATTCAGGACCAGATTCCATAGTAAAAAACCCTTTGGCGTGATATCTCCTCCTACCAGAGTTTGTAAATTGAGATTTTGCAAAAAATTAGGGCGATCCCATATTCTTCGTGGCTAGATCTAGGGAGACATTAAAAGGGGTGTTTGTCATCTTTGCCCTTATCCAAATCTATTTGGACAAGGCCAAAGAGGGGCATCTGTAAACACCCCGAAATCCCACGAATTTCTTAAACAAACCTGGTTTTGTAAAAGCATCCCCAAAGGGCCATTTTTGAGTCTGGAAACCTAGGAGCCTTCCAAATAACCCTGTATATATGTTTTAAAATTTATCTTTCAAAAACATATGATATGGCTTTTGAAAACCTTTTAAAACATGTTTTGAAACCCCGAAGTGGCTTGGCCCGATCAAGACAGGACCAGGAGAGCTAAGAAGAGCCCGGAACCGGAGCACACGTCGAGCCCGGCACAACAATTCTTGTATCTGATTCACACCCCCAGGATCTCGAACATCCAAGACCCTGTTCTTATCAAAATAGCATTTGAAGTCATCTCCAGAAGGCAGAAACGGAGGTGGACGACCATGTTGGCGAAGACCCAACGCAGACGGAGTACTGATGCTGTCAGGCCCCGCACGAATCGTCCGTTTCGAACCCAGCTCGTAGGAGTCAGAGTTCAGTTTGGATTGGATCTGGACCATATATATCCAGATCCCAATCCAAACCCATATGTGGACTTGGATTTGGATTTGGATCCAGAAATCCAATCCAATATCCATATCCATGGCCCACATCACCTTCTCATAAATGGAGGTGGGGCCCACTTGAAATTCACGTGGGATATTGGGCATGAGAGAGAGTGGGGATGGAAAATATCAAGAGTGTTGTAATTAAGCTTGACTTGTGTGTCAAGTTTGGGTTTAATCATGTGGGTTAGCCTAATTGAGTGGGTTTAAGCTTGTAATTAGCTAAAACCTAACCTAGGGCTGCACCAACATGAGGTGGTCAAGGTCTATGGGCCATGCTAAGGGAGCTCCTTCACCTAAACCTAACCCAAAATGCCTAATCCTAGCCTAGACCCCTAATCCACCCCTAATCTGAACCTAATCACCTAACCCACTTCCCTAATCCCGTCCTAATCCCAACCTAATCACCTAACCCACTTCCCTAATCCTTCCCTAAACCTAGATTAATTTCCCTAATCCTAGCCTAAACCTAGCCTAATCACCTAACCTAGCTCACTAAACCTCACCCTAAAACCCAACCACCTAACCTAGCCCTAAACCCCTAAACCACCCCTAGCCCACAATCTACCCAAACCCCTAGTTTTCAAAATATCTGGCCCAACCCTTTCCAGCCCACCTTATCTACATGCCACCCTACCTAAACCACCTAACCACTACCCCAAGCCCAGCCCTAACCGACCTACCCATCCCCTATTTAAACCCCCCCCTTGGGGGCGGGTTTTGCAAGCTAGAGCCCTCACCTCAGCCCAGCCGGCTCCACTCTCCACCTGCTCCACTCTCCACCTGCTCCACCAGCTCTACCTGCACCGCCACCTTCCCTCTTCCATCCACCACCATCCCCCAGCCGGACGCCACCACCTTCATCTAACCGAACCAGCCAAGAGCCCACATCCGCCTGCTTCTCCTTGCCTTCCACCGCCTCTCCCCATTCGGTAAGTACCCTTCACTCTACCAAAACCCTTCTTGGTCCAGCCCCTTTAACCCCCCACATCGAGGCGACACCCATTTGCAGCCGGCCACCTTCGAGGCGCCTATCCCGCGCCCCACTTGCAGTCGGCCAGCACCTTTGGTCACCTATCCTCGCGGAGCTCCCGTTTGCAGCCCAAGGCGAAGGACAAGCCCACACTCAAGCAAGACCTCTACGGACCAGCTACTCGTAAGTGTCTAAACTCGGTCTTTAGTTGTATACTTGCTTGAGATTCAATTTGATACGGGGTTGTAATAACGGAGCATAGTCTCCCCCCGCTTGTAATAACGTGGCTTGGCACAACCACACACGTGCACTCTCTTAGTCGTGCACGATTTTGAACACACACGGGCCTAATCAGCCCCTAATACATAAGTGTGTATATATACTTTCATTTTCGAAGGGTTTTTGTTTAAGTTGGGTGCGTTGTCTTTCAATTCAAGCACTCACACACATTGAGCTTTCGCTCTTAGTTGAAAGACCCAAGTAAGGGCCGACCTATACTATTTGGGTTTTATTTCATGTCGTGTGAGTAAGTCTTTCAATTCAAGCACCCTCACACACATTGAGCTTTCGCTCTTATTTGAAAGACCCAAGTAAGGGCCGACCTATACTATTTGGGTTTTATTTCATGTTGTGTGAGTAAGTCTTTCAATTCAAGCACTCTCACACACATTGAGCTTTCGCTCTTATTTGAAAGACCCAAGTAAGGGCCGACCTATTACTATTTGGGTTTCATTTCATGTCGTGTGAGTAAGTCTTTCAATTCAAGCACTTTCACACACATTGAGCCTTCGCTCTTACTCCCAAGACCATAGTAAAGGCCTTATTGCAGTTATATTTGGGTTTCATTCATGTCGTGTGTGTAGTACTTCAATTCAAGCACTTTCACACACATTGAGCCTTCGCTCTTACTCCCAAGACCTTAGTCAAGGCCATACTGCAATTTATATTTGGGTTTAATTTCATGTCGTGTGTGTAAGTCTTTCAATTCAAGCACGCACCCACATTGAGCCTTCGCTCTTATTTGCAAGACCCGAGTAAGGGCTCATATACATAAATCTATATACATATCTCCCTTCGGTTATTTCCCTTCGGTTATTTCCCTTCGGTTATTTCCCTTCAGTCATTTCCCTTCGGTATTGTCTTTACATTTCGGGTTTTCCCTTTGGAGTAGCATGAGTTTGCGTTGCATCTACGCCATTGTAAACACCCCGAAATCCCACGAATTTCTCAAAATCCATCTGGTTTTATACAAGCAGCCCCAAAGGGCCATTTTTGAGTTTGGAAACCCAGGAGCCTTCCAAACAACCCTGTATATATGTTTTAAACTTTATCTTTCAAAAACATATAATATAGCTTTTGAAAACCCTTTTAAAACATGTTTTGAAACCCCAAAGTGGCTTGGCCCGATCAAGACAGGACCAGGAGAGCCAAGAAGAGCCCGGAACCGGAGCACCTGTCAAGCCCGGCACAACATCTCTTGTATCTGATTCACACCCCAGGATCTCGAACGTCCAAGACCCTATTCTTATCAAAAAAGCATTTGAAGTCATCTCCAGAAGGCAGAAACGGAGGCGGACGACTATGTTGGCGAAGACCCAACGCAGACGGAGTACTGATGCTGTCAGGCCCCGCACGAATCGTCAGTTTCGAACCCAGCTCGAAGGAGTCAGAGTTCAATTTGGATTGGATCTGGACCATATATATCCAGATTCCAATCCAAACCCATATGTGGACTTGGATTTGGATTTGGATCCAAAGATCCAATCCAATATCCATATCCATGGCCCACATCACCTTCTCATAAATGGAGGTGGGGCCCACTTGAAATTCACGTGGGATATTGGGCATGAGAGAGAGTGGGGGTGATAAATATCAAGAGTGTTGTATTAAGCTTGACTTGTGTGTCAAGTTTGGGTTTAATCTTGTGGTTTAGCCTAATTGAGTGGGTTTAAGCTTGTAATTAGCTAAAACCTAACCTAGGGCTGCACCAACATGGGGTGATCAAGGTCTATGGGCCATGCTAAGGGAGCTCCTTCACCTAAACCTAACCCAAAATGCCTAAACCTAGCCTAAACCCCTAATCCACCCCTAATCTGAACCTAATCACCTAACCCACTTCCCTAATCCCGGCCTAATCCCAACCTAATCACCTAACCCACTCCCCTAATCCTTCCCTAAACCTAGATTAATTTCCCTAATCCTAGCCTAAACCTAGCCTAAACCACCTAACCTAGCTCACTAAACCTCACCCTAAAACCCAACCACCTAACCTAGCCCTAAACCCCTAAACCACCCTTAGCCCACGATTTTCCCAAACCCCTAGTTTTAAAATATCTGGCCCAGCCCCATCCAGCCCACCTTATCTACATACTACCCTACCTAAACCACCTAACCACTACCCACAACCCAGCCCTAACCGACCTACCCATCCCCTATTTAAACCCCCCTCATTGTGGGCGGGTTTTCCAAGTGGGAACCACTCCACCACCCAGCCGGGCCCTCTCCTTCTCCCATCTCTCATCCGTCTTCCCAGCAGTTCCAGCAGCTCCACCAGCCGCCACCTGCTCCGCCACCTTCCCTCTTCCGTCCACCACCACTCCACCACCCAGCCGGACACCACCATCTTCCCCCAACTCCACCAGCCGACAGCTACCTGCCCGCCACTCTCCCACTCCATCCGCCACTCCTCCCCATTCGGTAAGTCCCCCTAACTCCCTCAAAGCCACTCTCTACCACCTCTCCACTCTTAGCCACCCATCTCCCCTTTAGCTCAGCACCTTTGCCGCCACCACCTAAGCCTAGCCGAACCTAGGATAACCCAAGTGGCTGGCCACTGCTCAGCCACCATCTCCCATTCGGCCGAACCCCCCCTAGGTGTCCTCTTTGGCCTTCCCACTAGCTCACCTTTTAGGTCCAGTTTCCCTAAGTCCCTAACTTCCCTAGTGACCCTAAGACCCACTTAGTCAGCCACTCTAAACTCCCTACTTGGAGGCGCCGCCTACTTGCCATCGGCCCCCTTCGAGGCGTCCATCCCGCGCCCCATTTGCAGCCGGCCAGCACCCTTGGTCACACACCTTCGCGGAGCTCCCATTTGCAGCCCAAAAGCCAAGGCCACGCTCAAGCAAGACCTCTACGGACCAGCTACTCGTAAGTGTCTAAACTCGGTCTTTAGTCATACGCTTGCTTGAAATTCAATTTGATACGGGGTTGTAGTAAAGGAGCTTCGTCTCCCCCCGATTGTAATAACGTGGTTTGACACACCCACACACACGCGCACTTGAGCCTTTCCGCTCTTAGTCGTACACTTTTTGCACACACACGGGCCTAACCAGCCCTTAATATATAGTTATATTTATATATTTTAAGTCAAGGGGGTTTTTAATTAAGTCGTGTGTGTTGTCTTTCCATTTTCCACACGCACACACATTGAGCCTTCGCTCTTATTTACAAGACCCAAGTAAGGGCCGGCCTATACTATTTGGGTTTCATTTCTTGTCGTGTGAGTAAGTCTTTCCATTTAAACACTCTCACACACATTGAGCTTTCGCTCTTATTTGAAAGACCCAAGTAAGGGCCGACCTATACTATTTGGGTTTCATTTCTTGTCGTGTGAGTAAGTCTTTCAATTCAAGCACTTTCACACACATTGAGCCTTCGCTCTTACTCCCAAGACCTTAGTAAAGGCCTTATTGCAGTTATATTTGGGTTTCATTTATGTCGTGTGTGTAGTACTTCAATTCAAGCACTCTCACACACATTGAGCCTTCGCTCTTACTCCCAAGACCTTAGTCAAGGCCATACTGCAATTTATATTTGGGTTTAATTTCATGTCGTGTGTGTAAGTCTTTCAATTCAAACACGCACCCACATTGAGCCTTCGCTCTTATTTGCAAGACCCGAGTAAGGGCTCATATACATAAGATATATACATATTTCCCTTCGGTTATTTCCCTTCGGTTATTTCCCTTCGGTTATTTCCCTTCGGTTATTTCCCTTCGGTTATTTCCCTTCAGTTATTTCCCTTCGGTTATTTCCCTTCGGTTATTTCCCTTCTGTTATTTCCCTTCAGTATTGTCTTTACATTTCGGGTTTTCCCTTTGGAGTAGCGTGAGTTTGCATTGCATCTACGCCATACCACGAGGTAGGACGCATATTGCATCGAAGCAACCCCCGCTCGAATTCGCCCATGTAGTGGAGTGTTCATAACACACAAACTAGGCGACCCAAAAAGGGATAAAAGAAAAGACTTAGGCACGTGCAAAACCACGTGATCTAAAACATGCAATCGCATCTTAAAGACCCGAAATAGACACCTCAAACCGTTTCGTAGACTTTCTCCCCAAAACTCGATTTTTGCAAAAGCGTACAGACTGACCCTTGCGCATCGGTGCAAGAAGGTCTGCGACGACAAGAGCTCACTTGCTCACAGTCACCACGTTTAGAAGTCAGTGTTAATATATCTTCGCTAGCTTAAGTAAGCTAGCTGGCACGCCCTGTTTGTATACATAGGCCTTAGACGCACGATAAGATCCACTCCAAGCCCCGAAAGAGGCGAAGAGGCGGGGATTTTCGCGCGTCTACAGAGATTGGCACGCCCGGTGGGACGTGAGCCTTTTCAAAAATCGAGTTTACTTGTAGGAGTCTTGCAAAAATTTTATAAAGGTGTCGTTTTAACTTGTTTTCTTTGCTTTTACTTAGGAAATTTTGAAAAAGCTTGAAAAGCATGTCAAAATCCAATCCAAGTGAAGTGTCGAGCCAAGGCTCATGCGCATCAAGTTCTCACTCTAGGAGGATTTTCAAAAACAAAATAAAACTAGATGAAATCGAGGACTTGAGAAGGGAATTTGAGGCCAAAATCGATGCTCTCAGCCAAGAGGCTGAAGTAGGCGATTCGTGTTCATCAAACGGTGAACAAAGGCCTAAAAAGAAAATTGAAAAACCTCGCAAGCAAAAAGAGGCCTCCGTAATGGAAGGCAACCAATACCACGAGTCCTTCACACAAAAGGACCGTAAAGCCCTACAGCAGCTGCTGAAAGGGCAAAATAAAGAGAAAAGAAGCTACGCCCTGTCTGATTTCCTTCCTATGGATTACGAAACAGACAGTGACGATGAAATACCGAACTTCCATCGGTATGATGGCATGGGAGACCCTAGGTCTCACTTACAGCTTTTCTCACGTCGAGCCCATAAGAAGAAAAAGGACTCGATGAAATGGGTGTATTGGTTCCCTCTATCCCTTAAAGGCACAGCTGCCAAATGGCTGGCTTCCTACGACTTAAGCCAGTTCGCTACTTTTGAAGAGTTAGCGAACTGCTTCATGCAAAGGTTTGCACACAACGTGGAAGTCACGCCAACCCTGAATACCTTAAGGGATACAAAGCAAGGCATGAACGAAGACGTACATGCCTTCATTATAAGATGGAGGTCTCTTTTGGGCCAAGTGCGAGAGCCCATATCCGAAGGATGCGCAGTAATGCTCATCCTGGATAATTTCAAAAGCGAGTTAAAAACCCTTCTCTCGCTCCATGAGATTTCAACTTTCCATAAGTTGATCAAAAAGGCCTCCCTTTTCGAAACCAACTTGCGAAAAGGGACATACGACCACTTATGGAAAGGAAGTGCCGTTCCCAAAACACGTGTGGAAAAGCCCATCGCATATGGGCTGCCCACAACGGACAAAGGGGCAAAGCCCCATAAAATCGCCAATGTCCGGGTGGATCCAGGCATGGCGGGCACTTCTAAAAATTTTGAAAAAATAGAAAATAAGAGAGAACGCAACTTTTCAAAACCAATTGAAAAACGGGAGTACACTCCACTGGGGCAACCTGTGTCGGAGGTCCTAGACCTCCTACTTGCCCAGGGCATGATCGAACTCCCTGAAATCCCCGAAGGAGTCACGTCCAAAGGGGGGTATTTAAACCGATTTTGCAAGTATCATCGGCTCAAAGGCCATGATACCAAACAGTGCTTCTCTCTTCTAAATAAAATTGAGAACTTGATAGCGGAGGGCCGGCTCCAGGTCACTGCGGAATCTGAGCCACCTCAAGCTATCTTCAAGGAACCCTTTCCCAAACACGCCAGTGGCAGTGGGAAAGGAAAGGAGGTATGTACCCTCACCATTTCCAAGGAACTAGCGCGAAAGCCCGAACCTGGTCGACCTGCTTGTGCGCCCATCCTTGTACTATACAAGAGGCCCGCCCAAGTCGTCATTCGGGGACCATCAAAAGTGGAAACCCCGGCAAAACCAGTTTTTAAAACCCAAGGTTCTCCTCAGCTCATCCTTAGAGCCAAGTTTAGCGCGAACCCTAGGCTGGTCGTGGGGGAAGTCACTAGATCCGGGAGGATCTACCAACCCCCGCACCTTCAAGGTGCTCAAAAGGTGGTCAGTGTGCCTGGCCCCTCAAAAGCATGTATCCCTAGTGGTCTGCCGAAAGCAGATAAGGACAAAATCATCCTAAATCCTTATGATTTCGAAAACCACCTTTCAAAGATTCCTATTCACATGTCTATCCTAGAGCTTATCAAAACCTCGCCTAGGCATAGACTTGTCTTAGAGAAAATTCTAGAAAGGGCCAAGGTTGATTCGAACATAAGTCCGGAGTCCTTGTCTGCCCAAGTGGCTTTATTAGGAGCAAAATCGCCCATCACCTTTTCGGAAGATGATGTAGATAGACCCTACGAAACCCATAACCAGGCCCTGCATATCGAGGTGGTTCTAAACAACCACTCTCTGGACAGGTGCCTAGTCGATGGTGGAGGAGGGCTCAACATCCTTCCACTTCATGTGGCGTACAAAATCGGAGTCACCTTGACTTCAGTAAACCCAAGCCCCATCGTTATCACTGGATACGATGGGAATGCGTCTAGGCCTTTAGGATCCATCGAACTCCCAATGGAAACGGGAGGGATCGAACACACGGGGGTATTCCATGTCTTGGACATCCACCCCCATTATAACCTGTTACTGGGAAGACCCTGGATACACAGTTTGTGCGCTGTGCCATCCACCTTCCACAAGTGTGTCAAGATCCCTTTTAGGGACCAAGTCGTAGTGATCCTAGGTGAGAGTCACCTACAGCTTCAGGGGATCATAAACTCCCCTTGTTTATCGAGCTCCCAGGCCCATGAGGCTAACCTGGGGCAAATTATGGTTGAGCCACCTCGGCTCGTGTTGAACAACCCTAGGAAGGTTGTATGTGTGAAGGGGCCGCCCAAAGCAGGCCCCCTCCCGACTCTAATCCTCCTAGGAAAACCCAAGCGTTCCCTATTTCCAAAACCCCTGGACAAAAGGCCATACGAGCCTAATATGGACGATAGCATGTTCCAGGACCACGACTTATATCCCATCTTTTCAAAAAACAAAAGGTCGTGGAACATGTTATTGAACATGGGCTACACGCCCTACAAAAGTCTAGGGGCGCAAAACCAGGGTCTCCTAGAGCCCATCCTTCCTAGGGCCAACCCAAGCCGATATGGGATCGGCTATACTCCCCGAATACCGCCGGAGCCACCCCCTGTGACCACCTGGGTCAAGGGTGCCCCGGAGCCTGTCTTAGACGAAACCTATGGTTTAGATCTCCTATTCCGAGTCTAACCCATAGTGTTTTCCCTTTGTAGGTATGACGGAAGATCCCTTTTTCTAAAAATACCAAAAACATTTGAAAACTTAAAATCAAAAAAAATCGAAAAACAAGAAAAACCAAAACAATGGAAAAACAAAAACTCGAAAAAAGTGTGCTTTGTATAGTTCCCAAAGTTCTTGTTTTACAAAAACCCAAAAAAATCGAAAATTTGGAAAATACCAAAAAGATTTTGTACATAGCTGCTCCTGGTATGACTTTGGCGAAAGAAAAGGATTTCGAAAGAAACGTTGTCTGCATAGCCAGACCAAAAATTTCGAAATCACTTGAAAATCCAAGTACAAAACCAGGTTATTTTGAAAACCACGCATCAAGTTCCCTCGGGTCTAAAGTCCACGAGAATGATCGAAGCCCAGAAGTGGATCCCCTTGAGGAAGATCCCACTTCTGAGCTCCCAGAATTTCATAGAATTCTCGATTTTGAAAGACCTTCCCAATCAGTAGGAGGAGATTTCGTAGAGGTGAACCTAGGGGATGATTCCAATCCCAAAACCATCAAAATAGGCGCATGCTTGCATGAAACTGAAAAGTTAGCATTCATTGCATTTCTACGAACCTATTTAGATGTGTTTGCATGGACGTATGAAGACATGCCGGGCATAGATCCCAGCATAGTCGAGCATCGTCTTCCCTTAGATATAGGTGTAAAACCAATAAAGCAGAAGCTTAGGAAAATACACCCGAATGTACACACGCAAGTCAAAGAGGGTTTAGAAGATCTGCTAAAAGCCGGATTTATAAAACCCATTGCGTATTCTGATTGGTTGTCAAATATCGTTGTAGTTCGAAAAACCAATGGGAAAATTCAAATATGCATCGATTTCAGAAAACCTGAATAAAGCCACTCCAAAGGATAATTATCCTTTACCAAACATAGATTTGATAGTCGATAGTACTGCAAATCATGAAATGTTTTCATTTATGGATGGCTATTCAGGCTATAATCAAATCAAACTAAGTCCACGAGATCAGGGTAAGACCGCCTTCACAACCCCATGGGGCACGTACTGCTATACAGTCATGCCCTTTGGTTTGAAAAATGCCAGCGCAACATACCAACGAGCCATGAACACGATCTTCCATGATCAAATTCACGAGCTTGTAGAAGTGTATGTAGATGATCTCTTGGCGAAATCCAAAACCCGATGCACCCATATCGAATGTTTACAAAAGATTTTCGAAAGGCTTAGGCTTTACAAAGTAAAGCTAAACCCTCAGAAATGTGTGTTCGGGGTAGAATCAGGAAAGCTTCTAGGCTTTATGGTGAGCCAAAGGGGAATAGAAGTCGACCCCTCTAAGTGTCGAGCCATCATAGACATGGCTCCACCCTCCAATCTCACCCAAGTCCGTAGCCTCCAGGGTCGATTACAATCTGTGCGCCGATTCATATCGAATCTGGCAACTCGATGCGAACCCTTCAACAAACTGTTGAGGAAGGGTACGAAATTCTTATGGGATGACGAATGCCAAAAGTCCTTCGAGAGACTAAAGGCATACTTGGTTAATCCCCCCGTTTTGAATCCTCCAAAGCAAGGAAAACCGCTTTTATTATACATCTCCGTGCATGTAAACGCTTTAGGAGCCCTGTTGGCTCAATACGAGGATGACACCCATAAGGAGTATGCCATCTACTATATTTCGAAAACTCTCTTGGCTTATGAATGAAATTATCAAGCCATGGAGAAGACGTGCTTGGCCCTAGTCTGGGCCTGCCAGAAATTCAGACACTACTTCCTAGATCATGAGATCTGGATAGTGTCCAAGCTTGATCCAATCAAGCACTTGTTCGAAAAACCCATTCTCA
This sequence comes from Brasenia schreberi, assembly GCA_036023115.1. NCBI lineage: Eukaryota > Viridiplantae > Streptophyta > Magnoliopsida > Nymphaeales > Cabombaceae > Brasenia > Brasenia schreberi. The sequence continues at coordinate 15,832,862 of JAYKKT010000078.1, read as the reverse complement.
CGGGTAGATTGGGCAAATGGCAACTCCTTCTAATGGAGTATGATCTAAAATACCATCACCAGATCTCCGTTAAGGGGCAAGCCCTAGCAGATTACGTGGCTGACTTCCCCTTGGAGGACGCATATCCCACTCTTGTCGAAATGCCTGATGAAGGCATATTGCAAAACCATTTTCAAAACCACATTTTGGCAAATTCTTTCGAAAACCAAGTGTGGAAGATGCACTTCGACGGGGCACGAAACCAACGAGGGGCTGGTGCCGGGATCATCCTAATCTCCCCTGAAAAGGGCGAGATTCCCATAGCAGTCCGCTTAGATTTCGAATGTTCCAACAACGTAGCTGAGTATGAAGCACTCATACAAGGCTTAAGGATTTCGAAAACTCTAGGGGCATCATGCATCGAGGTCTTTGGAGATTCGCTCCTTGTCATAAACCAGGTTTTAAAATTTTGGCAAGTACGTAATGAGAAACTACTTCCATATCACGAGTTGGCCACTCGATTGGTCCAATCCTTCCAGTCGTGTAAGCTCACACACGTGGGAAGGGAGGACAATGGCATTGCCGATGCCCTCTCCTCCTTGGGTTCAGCCCCGAAGGTCGATCCCATTTCAGGGACCAGATCTTTGGAAATATGGCATGCGCCCCATCCATCCACACACGACTTGGATATTTGCCAAAACAACCCAGAGTCTATTGAAAAACCCTGGTTCTATGACATAAAACAATTTTTAGAAAATGGGGGATTCACCAAGGATGCCACATCCAAAGATAGGGCATTCATTCGTAAGATTTCGACCCGATACACCATTCTGGGTGGGGTCTTATACAAAAAAAGTTTTACCGGCATTCTGCTTAGGTGTATCGACCTAGAGGAGGCTAGGATAGTGATGCACGAGTTCCACGACGGAGAATGTGGAGGTCATGTTAATGCCAACATGATGGCAATGAAAATACTTAGAGGGGGTTATTTTTGGTCCACCCTGAAAAAGGATTGTCACGATCATGTTAGGAAGTGTCATCCATGTCAAGTGCATGGGCACGCCATTCATATCCCTTCATCAGCATTGCATTCCGTGGTCAGCCCCTGGCCATTTACCATGTGGGCGTTTGACATTATAGGCCCCATATTTCCAAAGGCCTCGAATGGGCATCGTTTTATTTTAGCAGCCACGGAGTATTTCTCCAAGTGGGTGGAAGCCATTTCCCTAACGAATGTAATGGGGCAACATGTGGTGGCTTTCATCCGGAGGAATATCTTGGCTCGATTTGGGGTTCCACGAGACCTTGTGTCTGATAATGGTACCCCATTCAAGAACGAGCGGATGGTTAAGTTGTGCAACACGTATGGCATAACTCACCACTTCTCCTCGCCCTACTACCCTCAAGGCAACGGCCAGGCCGAAGCCACAAACAAGACTCTCATTGGTATCATTGAGAAGACCTTAGAGAAGGGTAGGAGGTGGCATGAGAAGCTGGATGAAGCCTTATGGGCTTATAGGACTTCCATCCGGACTCCCACAAATGCCACACCATTCGAATTGGTCTATGGCACAAACGCCATTCTTCCCATTCACACCCAACTGCATTCATTCCATACATCCATTGCACTCGACCTCCCCCTAGAGACGCTTCAGCATGCTAGGATGGCCGAACTAGATTTGCTAGATGAGAGGCGACTCCTTGCTATGGATCATGCTCGTGCATACCGGCAAAGGATAGCCCGACATTATAGCAAACACATGAGACCTCGCCACTTTGAAGTGGGAGATCTGGTCTTGAAAACCATCCACCATCGTGGCCCACACCCCCTAGGCAAGTGGCGCCCCAACTGGGATGGACCCTATGTTGTACGAGCAACCACTACGAACAATTCGTATTGGTTGATCGATGTAAAGGTAGGAATTTAGCAGATCCTATCAATATTCAATACTTAAAGAAGTATCATGTGTAGGATCTGGATTAAATTCCAGTTTTCGAAAATTTGAGAGGGATAGCTGCCCTGAGACATGTGAATAAGGTGCAAAGGCAAACTCGTGTGACCCTAAGTGAGAGAATTCGCACTTGTGAAAGAGTGGAGTTTTCAAAATCATGGTTGCATTTCAAAATCCTTCGTTTTACAAAGAAAGGCCTAGTTCAACATAGCAAGATACTTGCAAGTAGTACGTGCTATTTCTAAATAGGCTGATCTGGAATGGATCGAGTGTAGGCTTGGGATAAGTCCTCCCCTCTTCTCTTCTCCTTCCAAAAGGAAAACGAAGGCCCAAATCAAAAGGGAATTTCCCATTTAAAGTCTCTTTCCAAAAGAAAGAAACCAGACTTGAAAAAGAAAAATCGATTCTCTTATGAAAAAGAGGGATTAAAGAAAAAATACTCCCAAAAGGGAGACCCTCTATGGAAAAAAAGGAAAAAGAGGCCAAAAAGCTCAAAAAGAGCAGTTTTCCGCCTTCTGTGCCTCAAACCACGGGACGCTTCAGAAGGGACCGTGGTATCTCTTTCCCATCCCTGGCTTATCCCAAGCTAAAGCATGGTTCATTTCAAGGAATCCTAAAGTAAAAATAGGATTTACTTACTTGAATTTCATCTTGTTTGAGAATTCGACGTTTCGAGTAAGGCGTAGGAATTTGAAATGAAGCTTGTTTTCTTATAAAACCTCCGCTAGACAAGCGAGTGTTAAGACTCAAACAAGGGCAAGCACGGAGAGCTCGAGATCCTTAGGATCGAGGCTCAAGACAGTTGTCCCTTTTGTAAATAGCTTTTGTAAATAAGTTTTAAAAACCGAACATCGAACAGCATAGGGTTTTTGCTCACTTTGGGCAGTAGGCCTGGTAAGTGTCTAGAGTTCGACCACACCTGGTCTCTGGGAGGTCGCCACTCTTGGCACCACACCCATGTCATCTGCATTCCACGCATGGTACTTGCATGAACATGATCCCATTTAGGACCAGATTCCATAGTATAACCCTTTGGCATGATATCTCCTCCTACCAGAGTTTGTAAAATTGAGATTTTTGCTGAAAATGGGACGATCCCATATTCTTCGTGGCTAGATCTAGGGAGACATTAAAAGGGGTGTTTGTCATCTTTGCCCTTATCCAAATCTATTTGGACAAGGCCAAAGAGGGGCATGTGTAAACACCCCGAAATCCCACGAATTTCTCAAAATCCATCTGGTTTTATACAAGCAGCCCCAAAGGGCCATTTTTGAGTTTGGAAACCCAGGAGCCTTCCAAACAACCCTGTATATATGTTTTAAACTTTATCTTTCAAAAACATATAATATAGCTTTTGAAAACCCTTTTAAAACATGTTTTGAAACCCCAAAGTGGCTTGGCCCGATCAAGACAGGACCAGGAGAGCCAAGAAGAGCCCGGAACCGGAGCACCTGTCAAGCCCGGCACAGCATCTCTTGTATCTGATTCACACCCCAGGATCTCGAACGTCCAAGACCCTGTTCTTATCAAAAAAGCATTTGAAGTCATCTCCAAAAGGCAGAAACGGAGGCGGACGACTATGTTGGCGAAGACCCAACGCAGACGGAGTACTGATGCTGTCAGGCCCCGCACGAATCGTCCGTTTCGAACCCAGCTCGAAAGAGTCAGAGTTCAGTTTGGATTGGATCTGGACCATATATATCCAGATTCCAATCCAAACCCATATGTGGACTTGGATTTGGATTTGGATCCAAAGATCCAATCCAATATCCATATCCATGGCCCACATCACCTTCTCATAAATGGAGGTGGGGCCCACTTGAAATTCACGTGGGATATTGGGCATGAGAGAGAGTGGGGGTGATAAATATCAAGAGTGTTGTATTAAGCTTGACTTGTGTGTCAAGTTTGGGTTTAATCTTGTGGTTTAGCCTAATTGAGTGGGTTTAAGCTTGTAATTAGCTAAAACCTAACCTAGGGCTGCACCAACATGGGGTGATCAAGGTCTATGGGCCATGCTAAGGGAGCTCCTTCACCTAAACCTAACCCAAAATGCCTAAACCTAGCCTAAACCCCTAATCCACCCCTAATCTGAACCTAATCACCTAACCCACTTCCCTAATCCCGGCCTAATCCCAACCTAATCACCTAACCCACTCCCCTAATCCTTCCCTAAACCTAGATTAATTTCCCTAATCCTAGCCTAAACCTAGCCTAAACCACCTAACCTAGCTCACTAAACCTCACCCTAAAACCCAACCACCTAACCTAGCCCTAAACCCCTAAACCACCCTTAGCCCACGATTTTCCCAAACCCCTAGTTTTAAAATATCTGGCCCAGCCCCATCCAGCCCACCTTATCTACATACTACCCTACCTAAACCACCTAACCACTACCCACAACCCAGCCCTAACCGACCTACCCATCCCCTATTTAAACCCCCCTCATTGTGGGCGGGTTTTCCAAGTGGGAACCACTCCACCACCCAGCCGGGCCCTCTCCTTCTCCCATCTCTCATCCGTCTTCCCAGCAGTTCCAGCAGCTCCACCAGCCGCCACCTGCTCCGCCACCTTCCCTCTTCCGTCCACCACCACTCCACCACCCAGCCGGACACCACCATCTTCCCCCAACTCCACCAGCCGACAGCTACCTGCCCGCCACTCTCCCACTCCATCCGCCACTCCTCCCCATTCGGTAAGTCCCCCTAACTCCCTCAAAGCCACTCTCTACCACCTCTCCACTCTTAGCCACCCATCTCCCCTTTAGCTCAGCACCTTTGCCGCCACCACCTAAGCCTAGCCGAACCTAGGATAACCCAAGTGGCTGGCCACTGCTCAGCCACCATCTCCCATTCGGCCGAACCCCCCCTAGGTGTCCTCTTTGGCCTTCCCACTAGCTCACCTTTTAGGTCCAGTTTCCCTAAGTCCCTAACTTCCCTAGTGACCCTAAGACCCACTTAGTCAGCCACTCTAAACTCCCTACTTGGAGGCGCCGCCTACTTGCCACCGGCCCCCTTCGAGGCGTCCATCCCGCGCCCCATTTGCAGCCGGCCAGCACCCTTGGTCACACACCTTCGCGGAGCTCCCATTTGCAGCCCAAAAGCCAAGGCCACGCTCAAGCAAGACCTCTACGGACCAGCTACTCGTAAGTGTCTAAACTCGGTCTTTAGTCATACGCTTGCTTGAAATTCAATTTGATACGGGGTTGTAGTAAAGGAGCTTCGTCTCCCCCCGATTGTAATAACGTGGTTTGACACACCCACACACACGCGCACTTGAGCCTTTCCGCTCTTAGTCGTACACTTTTTGCACACACACGGGCCTAACCAGCCCTTAATATATAGTTATATTTATATATTTTAAGTCAAGGGGGTTTTTAATTAAGTCGTGTGTGTTGTCTTTCCATTTTCCACACGCACACACATTGAGCCTTCGCTCTTATTTACAAGACCCAAGTAAGGGCCGGCCTATACTATTTGGGTTTCATTTCTTGTCGTGTGAGTAAGTCTTTCCATTTAAACACTCTCACACACATTGAGCTTTCGCTCTTATTTGAAAGACCCAAGTAAGGGCCGACCTATACTATTTGGGTTTCATTTCTTGTCGTGTGAGTAAGTCTTTCAATTCAAGCACTTTCACACACATTGAGCCTTCGCTCTTACTCCCAAGACCTTAGTAAAGGCCTTATTGCAGTTATATTTGGGTTTCATTTATGTCGTGTGTGTAGTACTTCAATTCAAGCACTCTCACACACATTGAGCCTTCGCTCTTACTCCCAAGACCTTAGTCAAGGCCATACTGCAATTTATATTTGGGTTTAATTTCATGTCGTGTGTGTAAGTCTTTCAATTCAAACACGCACCCACATTGAGCCTTCGCTCTTATTTGCAAGACCCAAGTAAGGGCTCATATACATAAGATATATACATATTTCCCTTCGGTTATTTCCCTTCGGTTATTTCCCTTCGGTTATTTCCCTTCGGTTATTTCCCTTCTGTTATTTCCCTTCAGTATTGTCTTTACATTTCGGGTTTTCCCTTTGGAGTAGCGTGAGTTTGCATTGCATCTACGCCATACCACGAGGTAGGACGCATATTGCATCGAAGCAACCCCCGCTCGAATTCGCCCATGTAGTGGAGTGTTCATAACACACAAACTAGGCGACCCAAAAAGGGATAAAAGAAAAGACTTAGGCACGTGCAAAACCACGTGATCTAAAACATGCAATCGCATCTTAAAGACCCGAAATAGACACCTCAAACCGTTTCGTAGACTTTCTCCCCAAAACTCGATTTTTGCAAAAGCGTACAGACTGACCCTTGCGCATCGGTGCAAGAAGGTCTGCGACGACAAGAGCTCACTTGCTCACAGTCGCCACGTTTAGAAGTCAGTGTTAATATATCTTCGCTAGCTTAAGTAAGCTAGCTGGCACGCCCTGTTTGTATACATAGGCCTTAGACGCACGATAAGATCCACTCCAAGCCCCGAAAGAGGCGAAGAGGCGGGGATTTTCGCGCGTCTACAGCCATACCATGAGGTAGGACGCATATTGCATCGAAGCAAGCCCCACTCGAATTCGCCCATGTAGTGGAGTGTTCATAACACACAAACTAGGTGGCCCGAAAAGGGATAAAAGAAAAGACTTAGGCACGTGCAAATCCACGTGATCTAAAATATGCAATCGCATTTTAAAGACCCGAAATAGACACCTCGAACCGCTTCGTAGACTTTCTCTCCAAAAACTCGATTTTTGCGAAGCGTACAGACTGACCCTTGCACATCGGTGCAAGAAGGTCTGCGACGACAAGAGCTTACTTGCTCACAGTCGCCACGTTTAGAAGTCAGCGTTAAAAATATCTTCGCTAGTTAAGTAAGCTAGCTGGCACGCCCTATTTGCATACATAGGCCTTAGACACACGAGAGGATCCGCTCCAAGCCCCGAAAAAGGCGAAGAGGCGGGGATTTTCGCGCGTCTACACACGTGCCTAAGTCTTTTCTTTTATCCCTTTTCGGGCCACCTAGTTTGTGTGTTATGAACACTCCACTACATGGGCGAATTCGAGCGGGGCTTGCTTTGATGCAATATGCGTCCTACCTCGTGGTATGGCGTAGATGCAATGCAAACTCACGCTACTCCAAAGGGAAAACCCGAAATGTAAAGACAATACTGAAGGGAAATAACCGAAGGAAAATAACCGAAGGGAAATAACCGAAGGGAAATAACCGAAGGGAAATAACCGAAGGGAGATATGTATATAGATTATGTATATGAGCCCTTACTCGGGTCTTGCAAATAAGAGCGAAGGCTCAATGTGGGTGCGTGCTTGAATTGAAAAGACTTACACACACGACATGAAATGAAACCCAAATATAAATTGCAGTATGGCCTTGACTAAGGTCTTGGGAGTAAGAGCGAAGGCTCAATGTGTGTGAGAGTGCTTGAATTGAAGTACTACACACACGACATAAATGAAACCCAAATATAACTGCAATAAGGCCTTTACTAAGGTCTTGGGAATAAGAGCGAAGGCTCAATGTGTGCGAGAGTGCTTGAATTGAAAGACTTACACACACAACATGAAATGAAACCCAAATAGTATAGGTCGGCCCTTACTTGGGTCTTTCAAATAAGAGCGAAAGCTCAATGTGTGTGAGTGCTTGAATTGAAAGACAACGCACCCAACTTAAGCAAAAACCCTTCGAAAATGAAAGTATATATATATACTTATGTATTAGGGGCTGATTAGGCCCATGTGTGTTCAAAATCGTGCACAACTAAGAGAGTGCACGTGTGTGGGTGTGCCAAGCCACGTTATTACAAGCGGGGGGAGACTATGCTCCGTTATTACAACCCCGTATCAAATTGAATCTCAAGCAAGTATACAACTAAAGACCGAGTTTAGGCACTTACGAGTAGCTGGTCCGTAGAGGCCTTGCTTGAGCGTGGGCTTGGCCTTCGCCTTGGGCTGCAAATAGAAAGATGCATTTCTAGGTCATAGGGGTTTATTACCACACCCTTTTTATCGACATCCTGGGATGAGTTTGGTATGCATGCTTGTGGGGGGCCTAGTAGAACGACCACTCCATTGCTTGTTTGTTTTGCTAAGTGTGGAGGTTGATAGATCCTCCCGGATCTAGTCACTTCCTCTACACTATCCCTAGGGCTCGTTCCTATTTTGGCTCTAACTTGGTGTCTCGGGACACCTCGAATCACTACCAAGGCTCTAGCCGGGGGCGGGTTTCTAAGCGCTCCTCGGATCACTATTGCTTGGGCATTTTTTATTTCGGGAAAGTGTGGTGTGTGAGGTGTGGGATGCACGATATGCACTGCATGATTAGAGTGTGATAGGGAGCATACCTCTTTTTTCTTCCCACTCGTACTGGCGTGGTTAGGGAAGGGTTCTTTAAAAATGGCCTGGGGTGACTCCGGCTCTTCAGACATGTGCAACTTACCTTGCTCGATCAAATCCTCTATCCTATTCTTCAGGGTGTAGCAGTGTTGGGTATCATGGCTCTTGAGCCTATGATATTTACAAAACTTGTTTAAAAACTTTCCTTGGGGTGGTGCCCCTTCGGGAATTTCTGGGAGTGTTGTGAGACCTTGTGCCAATAGGATGTCTAGGACCTCCGTGAGTGGTTGTCCTAGGTTAGTGTACTCCCTTCTTTCAAATCTCTTTTTATTTTTTTGGTTCTTTTCGAAATCTTTTTGCCCTGGAGGTTTTGAGGGTCCTGCTAAACCTTGCTCTACTCGAACATTAGCCACTTTTGGTACTTTTATTCCTCCCTCTGGTGCATGTGGCCCATATGCCCCAGGTTTTTCAAACTTTTTTGGAAAACTTTTTCCTTTCCATAAATCTTCATAAGTTCCCTTTTTCAAATTAGTCTCGAAGAGGGAAGCTTTCTTGATCAATTTTTGGAAAGTAGAAATCTCATGTAAGGAAAGGAGGATTTTCAAATCAGTTTTGAAATTGTCTAGGATGAGCATCACTGCACACCCTTCGGAGATAGGTTCTTTGACTTGCCCTAGGATTGATCTCCATCTAACGATGAACGCATGGGCGTCTTCGTTAGGGCCTTGTTTGGTATCCCTCAATGTATTTAAGGTGGGAGTAACTTCAACATTGTGAGAAAATCTTTGCATAAAACAGTTGGCTAATTCTTCAAAATCGGTAAACTGGCTTAAGTCATAAGAGGCCAACCATTTTGCAGCATTTCCTTTTAGAGAATGAGGGAACCAATAGACCCACTTAGAGGAGTCTTTTTTCTTTTTATAGGCACTTCGGGAGAAAAGTTGGAGATGAGACCTAGGGTCTCCATTTCCATCATAACGGTGGAAGCTGGGTATCTCATCATCACTATCGGTTTGGTAATCGAAAGGTAGGAAATCTGATAAGGCATAGGACTTTTTCTCATGTTTTTGGTTTTTCAAAAGTTGATGTAGAGCCTTTCGATCTTTCATCGTGAAGGATTCGGGCTCAAGTTCTTCTCCAATTTTGGAAACGACCCTAGGCTTCCTAGAGTGGTTTGATTTCCTATTCGTTTTGGTTTTCCTATCATGGGAAGAGCAGGATTCGAACTACTTCAGCTTCTTGGCTTAAAGCGTCGATTTCTTCTCTTAGTACCTTTATTCCCTCCCTTAGGGCAGCGAACCTGTCTCCTTTTGAAAAGCTTTTTGAAATTTTGTTCGAGCAGCGGCTGGTAGAGCGGGAGACCCGGCTGGATACCTCGCAAGATCCTTCTGAGCTCGACATGATCAACCTGTGAATGGAATCTTATCACAAACCTGAAAATTTAGTTAGTATCACGGATTCAAACAAGTTTCTAAGACTCAAGTCCCACCGGGCGTGCCAATTCTGTAGACGTGATTTTATTTCAAATCGTTTGGGATTCGAAATCAAACCCTCGAACTACGTCGGGTTGCGCGAGCGTGCCAGTTAGTTTACCAAAACTAACAAATTCTGATTTTCTGACTTCTAAGAACGATTGTGGACAAGTGAGATATTTTCGACTTAGGCCTTCTTGAACCGGCGCTCAAGGGTCAACCTAGACGCTTGAAATTTGTTTGAATCCGTTAATTCGAGAAAGGAAAAACCAGATTTTCCAAAGTTTCAGATTTGTGTTTAAGTTTTGATTTCTGAAAATTTTTCAGATTCTTAGATTTGCAGAACCTGTTCAATTTCAGAGGCCTGTTCTCTGAATTTTTAAAAATATTTATAATTCTCCAAAAATTCTAAAACTTTTACAGAATAGAGACACGCTTAGAATCAGAATATATTTTTATTTTATAATTTAGTTCTTTATTTTCTGAGAATTAAATACAGAATCAGAAACTGTTATAAAATTCAGAACAACCCTGTTTCTGTGGATCAGAAGCTCAGAAAAATAGCAATATCTCAGTGCTTAGTCATCCAATTTTGATGAAATTTGTTGTTTTAGAAAGATACGGATGTTAGGTTTTCAAAGAATTAAATTTCATCCAATTTTATTCAGTGGTTGCAGAGATATGGGCAAAAGAACAGAGGTCTGTTACTGAACGTTCTGTTTCTATAAAACGCAATCTGGATTTTGTATAAACTTCACGGATCTAATTGGCTAGGCAGCCATTCATACAAATTCCTCAAAATTTTATCTAAGAACGTCTCATATGTCTAGATTATTCATACAAAATTTCGAAGCAATTGGCTTATCCGTTTGTCTATAAAAATTCCGTGATCGGACACATATGCACAGACAGTTTCAGAAACCAGTTTTACAAAAAATTTCAGAAGGTTCCTAACGTGATTCTAGAACAAAGTTCAACCTGTATCAGTCCTAATAAATCATGAAAATCATCTAAACATGGATTTTAATTTCGTTTATGAAGGAATCATGCATGTTTGTATCGATATAAATGAAGAACATGGGCTCAAAGCCTTGATTCATGTACAAATTTCCAGAATCTGTGCTTTTTCAGGTTCTCATGAATTAAAACCAATTTGTGCAAGAATTCCAACCTGTGTGAGTGAGAGGGGACGTAGGAGCACTTCGCTGGACGATCATCGGACGTCGGAACCAGGCCGGACTTCCTTCTTCTCCTTCTTTTCTTCCTTTCTCTCTCTCTCTCTCTATTTCTCTGAATTTTCGGACTGACTGTTCCTGTTTTCTTGGTTTTCCCGGATTGATGCTTTGTGGTGACTGGAGGATGCCTTTGCAGCATCCTTGAGGCTCCTTTTATAGGCCAAAAGATGCCTCTTAGGTGTAACATTGGTCAAGGCATGTTTCCTTGCTGAATTAAACGAAAAAGGCATGTTATTGCTGTAAAAAATCAGAACTTGGAAAGTTTTGCTGGGGCTGCCATGAGGACCATGTTGATTTGGAAAGTTAAGGAATTGCTAAACTCTGCAGTTCACGTTGAATTTGGAAAGGAGTTGCTCATTAGCTGTGAGATATGCTGCCTTACATTTTCCTCCTCTTTCTTGTTGTTGAATTAGGCCAGAATTTGAAAGGCAAGTCTTCTTACTTAATCTTGCTGAATGCAGCAAGCCTTGGTATGGTAAGATGCGAAATGCGACTGAAATCGGCTGCACCTGGTTCCCTTTGTTGCTAAATTAAGACGTTGACTTGTGACATCTAGGTTCTTACTAGATGAAGTCCCAAAACCTCCAGCAAAAGAAATTTCAGGTTGAGCATATTCAAGTCGATTATCATACTCAACGTTGGGGCTATCAATGTCTACAGCTTGCCCGTTCCTATTTCTTCTGCCTCTTAATTTCCTGATGCACTGAATGTTTTCTTGTATCTAATGTCTCTTCTTGATTTTGCAGGAATGCTAAAATACTGGCATCAGTGGATTCTACATGTGACGAACCAGGGCTGCTTCAATATGATTCCCTTCCTTAGTGTAGACGCGCGAAAAATCCCCGCCTCTTTGCCTTTTTCAGGGCTTTGGAGCGGATCCTCTCGTGTGTCTAAGGCCTATGTATGCAAACAGGGCGTGCCAGCTAGCTTACCTAAGCTAGCGAAGATATTTTTAACATTGACTTCTAAATGTGGCGACTATGAGCAAGTAAGCTCTTGTTGTCGCAGACCTTCTTGCACCGATGCGCAAGGGTCAGTCTGTATGCTTTGCAAAAATCGAGTTTTTGGAGAGAAAGTCTACGAAGCGGTTCGAGGTGTCTATTTCGGGTTTTTAAGATGCGATTGCATGTTTTAGATCACGTGGATTTGCACGTGCCTAAGTCTTTTCTTTTATCCCTTTTTGGGGCCACCTAGTTTGTGTGTTATGAACACTCCACTACGTGGGCGAATTCGAGCGGGGCTTGCTTTGATGCAGTATGCGTCCTACCTCGTGGTATGGCGTAGATGCAATGCAAACTCACGCTACTCCAAAGGGAAAACCCGAAACGTAAAGACAATACTGAAGGGAAATAACTGAAGGGAAATAACCGAAGGGAAATAACCGAAGGGAGATATGTATATAGATTATGTATATGAGCCCTTACTCGGGTCTTGCAAATAAGAGAGAAGGCTCAATGTGGGTGCGTGCTGGAATTGAAAGACTTACACACACGACATGAAGTTAAACCCAAATATAAATTGCAGTATGGCCTTGACTAAGGTCTTGGGAGTAAGAGCGAAGGCTCAATGTGTGTGAAAGTGCTTGAATTGAAGTACTACACACACGACATAAATGAAACCCAAATATAACTGCAATAAGGCCTTTACTAAGGTCTTGGGAGTAAGAGCGAAGGCTCAATGTGTGTGAAAGTGCTTGAATTGAAAGACTTACTCACACGACATGAAATGAAACCCAAATAGTATAGGTCGGCCCTTACTTGGGTCTTTCAAATAAGAGCGAAAGCTCAATGTGTGTGAGAGTGCTTGAATTGAAAGACTTACCCACACGACATGAAATGAAAACCCAAATAGTATAGGTTGGCCCTTACTTGGGTCTTTCAAATAAGAGCGAAAGCTCAATGTGTGTGAGAGTGCTTGAATTGAAAGACAACGCACCCAACTTAAACAAAACCCTTCGGAAATGAAAGTATATATATACACTTATGTATTAGGGGCTGATTAGGCCCGTGTGTGTTTAAAATCGTGCACGACTAAGAGAGTGCACGTGTGTGGTTGTGCCAAGCCACGTTATTACAAGCGGGGGGAGACTATGCTCCGTTATTACAACCCCGTATCAAATTGAATCTCAAGCAAGTATACAATTAAAGACCGAGTTTAGGCACTTACGAGTAGCTGGTCCGTAGAGGCCTTGCTTGAGCGTGGGCTTGGCCTTCGCCTTGGGCTGCAAATGGGAGCTCCACGAGGATAGGTGACCAAGGGTGCTGGCCGGCTGCAAGTGGGGCGCGGGATAGGCACCTCGAAGGTGGCTGGCTGTAAATGGGTATCGCCTCGATGATGGGAATTAAAGGGGCTGGGCAAGGTGGACCTAAAGGGGATTTTATGGGAAGGACGAATGGGACACCTAGGGGAATGGAGATGACTGGCCGAATGGAAGGAATAGTCAGTTGGAGTGGCCGACTAGGAAGATGTGGTGGTGGCGGGCTGCTTGGATGACTAAGGTTGGAGCATGGGAAGGTAGCTAGTTAGGTGATGGGGCTAGGTGATAGTGGGGATAGTAGGTGTAAGGGAGTGTTATGGGCAGGTCCTAGGAAATCTAATTGGGTGGCCGGGTGTAGTTAAGGGGAGTTAGGTAGGGGGCAAATGGCTGGGGCGGCTAAGGTTTGGCCGAGTGGAAGTGGTGGCGGCGAGGGGCTGTTGTGTAGGTAAGGTGATGGTATGGTGAGTGGCTGGGAGTGGAGAGAGAGTAGAGAAGGAGCTAGGTAAAGTGCAGGGTACTTACCGAATGGGGAGAAGCGGTGGAAGGAAAAGAGAAGCCGGGTGTAGATGGGATGGAGAGCAAGTGTGGCGTCCAGCTGGGAGATGGTGGTGGCGTCCGGTTGGGAGATGGTGGTGGATGGAAGAGGGAAGGTGGCGGTGCAGGTGGTGCCGGTGGAGTAGCTGGGGAAGTGGAGGAGTCGGCTGGACTTGGGGGAAAGAGATGAAGGATAGTACCCGGCTGGCTTGGAGAGGGCCTCTAGCTTGCAAAACCCGCCCCCAAGGGGGGGGGTTTAAATAGGGGATGGGTAGGTCGGTTAGGGCTGGGCTTGGGGTAGTGGTTAGGTGGTTTAGGTAGGGTAGTATGTAGATAAGGTGGGCTGGAAAGGGTTGGGCCAGATATTTTAGAAACTAGGGGTTTGGGTAGATTGTGGGCTAGGGGTGGTTTAGGGGTTTAGGGCTAGGTTAGGTGGTTGGGTTTTAGGGTGAGGTTTAGTAAGCTAGGTTTAGGCTAGGATTAGGGAAATTAGTCTAGGTTTAGGGAAGGATTAGGGAAGTGGGTTAGGTGATTAGGTTGGGATTAGGCCGGGATTAGGGAAGTGGGTTAGGTGATTAGGTTCAGATTAGGGGTGGATTAGGGGTTTAGGCTAGGGTTAGGTGTTTTGGGTTAGGTTTAGGTGAAGGAGCTCCCTTTGCATGGCCCATAGACCTTTAACCACCTCATGTTGGTGCAGCCCTAGGTTAGGTTTTAGCTAATTACAAGCTTAAACCCACTCAATTAGGCTAACCCACATGATTAAACCCAAACTTGACACACAAGTCAAGCTTAATTACAACACTCTTGATATTTTTCATCCCCACTCTCTCTCATGCCCAATATCCCACGTGAATTTCAAGTGGGCCCCACCTCCATTTATGAGAAGGTGATGTGGGCCATGGATATGGATATTGGATTGGATCTCTGGATCCAAATCCAAATCCAAGTCCATATATGGGTTTGGATTGGGATCTGGATATATATGGTCCAGATCCAATCCAAACTGAACTCTGACTCCTTCGAGCTGGGTTCGAAACGGATGATTTGTGCGGGGCTTGACAGCATCAGTACTCCGTCTGCGTTGGGTCTTCGCCAACATGGTCGTCCGCCTCCGTTTCTGCCTTCCAGAGATGACTTCAAATGATATTTTGATAAGAACAGGGTCTTGGACGTTCGAGATCCTGGGGGTGTGAATCAGATACAAGAGTTGCTGTGCTGGGCTCGACGTGTGCTCCGGTTCCGGGCTCTTCTTAGCTCTCCTGGTCCTGTCTTGATCGGGCCAAGCCACTTCGGGGTTTCAAAACATGTTTTAAAAAGATTTTAAAAGCTATATTGTATGTTTTCGAAATATAGAGTTCAAAACGTATGTACAGGGTTGTCTGGAAGGCTCCTGGGTTTCCAGACTCAAAAATGGCCCTTTAGGGGCTGCTTTTACAAAACCAGGTGAATTTGAGAAATTCGTGGGATTTCGGGGTGTTTACAGATGCCCCTCTTTGGCCTTGTCCAAATCGATTTGGATAAGGGCAAAGATGACAAACACCCCTTTTAATGTCTCCCTAGATCTAGCCACGAAGAATATAGGATCGTCCCAATTTTAGCAAAATCTCAATTTACAAACTCTGGTAGGAGGAGATATCACGCCAAAGGGTTATACATGGAATCTGGTCCTAAATGGGATCATGTTCATGCAAGTACCATGCGTGGAATGCAAATGACATGGGTGTGGTGCCAAGAGTGGCGACCTCCCAGAGACCAGATGTTGTCGAACTCTAGAGACTTACAAGGCCTGTTGCTCCAAGTGAGCAAATCCTATGCTGTTCGATGTTCAGTTTTCAAAACTTATTTACAAAAGCTATTTACAAAAGGGACAACTGTCTTGAGCCTCGATCCTAAGGATCTCGAGCTCTTCATGCTTGCCCTTGTTTGAGTCTTATCACTCACTTATCTAGCGGAGGTTTTATAAGAAGACAAGCTTCATTTCAAATTCCTACGCCTTACTCGAAACGTCGAATTCTCAAACAAGACGAAATTCAAGTAAGTAAATCCTATTTTTACTTTAGGATTCCTTGAAATGAACCATGCTTTAGCTTGGGATAAGCCAGGGATGGGAAAGAGATACCACGATCCCTTCTGAAGCGTCCCGTGGTTTAAGGCATAGAAGGCGGAAAACTGCTCTTTTTGAGCTTTTTGGCCTCTTTTTCCTTTTTTTCATAGAGGGTCTCCCTTTGGGAGAATTTTTTCTTTAATCCCTCTTTTTCATAAGAGAATCGATTTTTCTTTTTGAAATCTGGTTTCTTTCTTTTGGAAAGAGACTTTTGAATGGGAAATTCCCTTTTGTTTTGGGCCTTTGTTTTCCTTTTGGAAGAAGAACAAGAGAAGAGGGGAGGACTTATCCCAAGCCTACACTCGATTCATTCCATATCAGCCTATTTAGAAATAGCACGTACCACATGCAAGTATCTTGCTATGTTGAACTAGGCCTTTCTTTGTAAGAAGAAGGATTTTGAAATGCAACCACGATTTTGAAAACTCCACTCTTTCACAAGTGCGAATCCTCTCACTTAGGGTCACACGAGTTCGCCTTTGCACCTTATTCACATGTCTCAAGGCAGCTATCCCTTCTAAAATTTTCGAAAACTGGAATTTAATCCAGATCCTACACATGATACTTCTTTAAGTATTGAATATTGATAGGATCTGCTAAATTCCTACCTTCTACATCGATCAACCAATACGAATTGTTCGTAGTGGTTGCTTGTACAACATAGGGTCCATCCCAGTTGGGGCGCCACTTGCCTAGGGGGTGTGGGCCACGATGGTGGATGGTTTTTAAGACCAGATCTCCCACTTCAAAGTGGCGAGGTCTCATGTGTTTGCTATAATGTCGGGCTATCCTTTGCCGGTATGCACGAGCATGATCCATGGCAAGGAGTCGCCTCTCATCTAACAAATCTAGTTCGGCCATCCTAGCATGCTGAAGCGTCTCTAGGGGGAGGTCAAGTGCTATGGATGTATGAAATGAATGCAGTTGAGTATGAATGGGAAGAATGGCGTTTGTGCCATAGACCAATTCGAATGGTGTGGCATTTGTGGGAGTCCGGATGGAAGTCCTATAAGCCCATAAGGCTTCATCCAGCTTCTCGTGCCACGTCCTACCCTTCTCTAAGGTTTTCTCAATAATACTAATCAGAGTCTTGTTTGTGGCTTCGGCTTGAACGTTGCCTTGAGGGTAGTAGGGCGAGGAGAAGTGGTGAGTTATGCCATACGTGTTGCACAACTTAACCATCCACTCGTTCTTGAATGGGGTACCATTATCAGACACAAGGTCTCGTGGAACCCCAAATCGAGCCAAGATATTTCTCCGGGTGAAAGCCACCACATGTTGCCCCATTACATTGGTTAGGGAAATGGCTTCCACCCATTTGGAGAAATACTCCGTGGCTGCTAAAATAAATCGATGCCCATTCGAGGCCTTTGGAAATATTGGTCCTACAATGTCAAACGCCCACATGGTAAATGGCCTGGGGCTGACCACGGAATGCAATGCAGATGAAGGGATATGAATGGCGTGCCCATGCACTTGACACGGATGACACTTCCTAACATGATCATTGTAAACACCCCGAAATCCCACGAATTTCTTAAACAAATCTGGTTTTGATACAAGCAGCCCCAAAGGGCCATTTTTGAGTTTGGAAACCCAGGAGCCTTCCAAACAACCCTGTATATATGTTTTAAACTTCATATTTCAAAAATATATAATATGGCTTTTGAAAACCTTTTAAAATTACGTTTTGAAACCCCGAAGTGGCTTGGCCTGATCAAGACAGGACCAGGAGAGCCAAGAAGAGCCCGGAACCGGAGCACCTGTCAAGCCCGGCACAGCAACTCTTGCATCTGATTCACATCCCAGGATCTCGAACGTCCAAGACCCTGTTCTTATCAAAAAAGCATTTGAAGTCATCTCCGGAAGGCAGAAACGGAGCCGGACGACTATGTTGGCGAAGACCCAACGCAGACGGAGTACTGATGCTGTCAGGCCCCGCACAAATCGTCCGTCTCGAACCCAGCTCGAAGGAGTCAGAGTTCAGTTTGGATTGGATCTGGACCATATATATCCAGATTCCAATCCAAACCCATATGTGGACTTGGATTTTGATTTGGATCCAAAGATCCAATCCAATATCCATATCCATGGCCCACATCACCTTCTCATAAATGGAGGTGGGGCCCACTTGAAATTCACGTGGGATATTGGGCATGAGAGAGAGTGGGGGTGATAAATATCAAGAGTGTTGTATTAAGCTTGACTTGTGTGTCAAGTTTGGGTTTAATCTTGTGGTTTAGCCTAATTGAGTGGGTTTAAGCTTGTAATTAGCTAAAACCTAACCTAGGGCTGCACCAACATGGGGTGATCAAGGTCTATGGGCCATGCTAAGGGAGCTCCTTCACCTAAACCTAGCCAAAAATGCCTAAACCTAGCCTAAACCCCTAATCCACCCCTAATCTGAACCTAATCACCTAACCCACTTCCCTAATCCCGGCCTAATCCCAACCTAATCACCTAACCCACTCCCCTAATCCTTCCCTAAACCTAGATTAATTTCCCTAATCCTAGCCTAAACCTAGCCTAAACCACCTAACCTAGCTCACTAAACCTCACCCTAAAACCCAACCACCTAACCTAGCCCTAAACCCCTAAACCACCCTTAGCCCACGATTTTCCCAAACCCCTAGTTTTAAAATATCTGGCCCAGCCCCATCCAGCCCACCTTATCTACATACTACCCTACCTAAACCACCTAACCACTACCCACAACCCAGCCCTAACCGACCTACCCATCCCCTATTTAAACCCCCCTCATTGTGGGCGGGTTTTCCAAGTGGGAACCACTCCACCACCCAGTCGGGCCCTCTCCTTCTCCCATCTCTCATCCGTCTTCCCAGCAGCTCCAGCAGCTCCACCAGCCGCCACCTGCTCCGCCACCTTCCCTCTTCCGTCCACCACCACTCCACCACCCAGCCAGACACCACCATCTTCCCCCAACTCCACCAGCCGACAGCTACCTGCCCGCCACTCTCCCACTTCATCCGCCACTCCTCCCCATTCGGTAAGTCCCCCTAACTCCCTCAAAGCCACTCTCTACCACCTCTCCACTCTTAGCCACCCATCTCCCCTTTAGCTCAGCACCTTTGCCGCCACCACCTAAGCCTAGCCGAACCTAGGATAACCCAAGTGGCTGGCCACTGCTCAGCCACCATCTCCCATTCGGCCGAACCCCCCCTAGGTGTCCTCTTTGGCCTTCCCACTAGCTCACCTTTTAGGTCCAGTTTCCCTAAGTCCCTAACTTCCCTAGTGACCCTAAGACCCACTTAGTCAGCCACTCTAAACTCCCTACTTGGAGGCGCCGCCTACTTGCCACCGGCCCCCTTCGAGGCGTCCATCCCGCGCCCCATTTGCAGCCGGCCAGCACCCTTGGTCACACACCTTCGCGGAGCTCCCATTTGCAGCCCAAAAGCCAAGGCCACGCTCAAGCAAGACCTCTACGGACCAGCTACTCGTAAGTGTCTAAACTCGGTCTTTAGTCATACGCTTGCTTGAAATTCAATTTGATACGGGGTTGTAGTAAAGGAGCTTCGTCTCCCCCCGATTGTAATAACGTGGTTTGACACACCCACACACACACGCACTTGAGCCTTTTCGCTCTTAGTCGTACACTTCTTGCACACACACGGGCCTAACAAGCCCTTAATATATAGTTATATTTATATATTTTAAGTCAAGGGGGTTTTTAATTAAGTCGTGTGTGTTGTCGTTCCATTTTCCACACGCACCCACATTGAGCCTTCGCTCTTACTCCCAAGACCTTAGTAAAGGCCTTATTGCAGTTATATTTGGGTTTCATTTATGTCGTGTGCGTAGTACTTCAATTCTACACTCACACACATTGAGCTTTCGCTCTTACTCCCAAGACCTTAGTCAAGGCATACTGCAATTTATATTTGGGTTTCATTTCATGTCGTGTGTGTAAGTCTTTCAATTCAAGCACGCACACACATTGAGCCTTCGCTCTTATTTACAAGACCCAAGTAAGGGCCCCTACATATACTCTATATAAAGTATTTCTTTCGGCTACGTCTTTAAGATTCGGGTTTTAAGGTTCAAGTTGTGTGCGTTGTCTTTCAATATATACACGACACACACTTACACAATTGAGCCTTTCCGCTCTTAAGATATAGCCATATTCCCCTTCCGCTATTTACTTTACAAGTCATTTCCCTTCGGCTATTTACTTTACAAGTCATTTCCCTTCGGCAATTTCCCTTCGGCATTGTCTTTTAATTTCGGGTTTTCCCTTTGGAGTAGCGTGAGTTTGCATTGCATCTACGCCATACCACGAGGTAGGATGCATATTGCATCGAAGCAAGCCCCGTACTCCCGCTCAAATTCGCCCCATGTAGTGGAGTGTTCATAACACACACCTAGGTGGCCCATAAAGGGATAAAAAGAAAGACTTAGGCACGTGCAAATCCACGTGATCTAAAATCTGAGAATCGTACAAACCCGAATCAAATCGTGCAAGACTTAGGGTCGTCCAACCCTTACAAAGTCAAAATCGCCCAAATGCATGGTTTTCAAAAGGTTTTAAAACACTTCTTCATTCAAAATATATTTTGAGTTAAACTTGTTTCAAAACGAAGTCTCTAAGCGTACAGACTGACCCTTGCGCATCGGTGCAAGAAGGTCTGCGACGTAAAAATCCCGCTTGCCTACAATCGCCTTTCAAAAGTCAGATTGTTTTCAAAACATACTTTGCTAGTTAAAGTAAACTAGCTGGCACGCCCTATTTGTATACATAGGCCTTAGACGCACGATAAGATCCACTCCAAGCCACGAAAGAGGCGAAGAGGCGGGGATTTTCGCGCGTCTACAGAGATTGGCACGCCCGGTGGGACGTGAGCCTTTTCAAAAATCGAGTTTACTTGTAGGAGTCTTGCGAAAATTTTATAAAGGTGTCGTTTTAACTTGTTTTCTTTGCTTTTACTTAGGAAATTTTGAAAAAGCTTGAAAAGCATGTCAAAATCCAATCCAAGTGAAGTGTCGAGCCAAGGCTCATGCGCATCAAGTTCTCACTCTAGGAGGATTTTCAAAAACAAAATAAAACTAGATGAAATCGAGGACTTGAGAAGGGAATTTGAGGCCAAAATCGATGCTCTCAGCCAAGAGGCTGAAGTAGGCGATTCGTGTTCATCAAACGGTGAATAAAGGCCTAAAAAGAAAATTGAAAAACCTCGCAAGCAAAAAGAGGCCTCCGTAATGGAAGGCAACCAATACCACGAGTCCTTCACACAAAAGGACCGTAAAGCCCTACAGCAACTGCTGAAAGGGCAAAATAAAGAGAAAAGAAGCTACGCCCTGTCTGATTTCCTTCCTATGGATTATGAAACAGACAGTGACGATGAAATACCGAACTTCCATCGGTATGATGGCATGGGAGACCCTAGGTCTCACTTACAACTTTTCTCGCGTCGAGCCCATAAGAAGAAAAAGGACTCGATGAAATGGGTGTATTGGTTCCCTCTATCCCTTAAAGGCACAGCTGCCAAATGGCTGGCTTCCTACGACTTAAGCCAGTTCGCTACTTTTGAAGAGTTAGCGAACTGCTTCATGCAAAGGTTTGCACACAACGTGGAAGTCACGCCAACCCTGAATACCTTAAGGGATACAAAGCAAGGCATGAACGAAGACGTACATGCCTTCATTATAAGGTGGAGGTCTCTTTTAGGCCAAGTGCGAGAGCCTATATCCGAAGGATGCGCAGTAATGCTCATCCTGGATAATTTCAAAAGCGAGTTAAAAACCCTTCTCTCGCTCCATGAGATTTCAACTTTCCATAAGTTGATCAAAAAGGCCTCCCTTTTCGAAACCAATTTGCGAAAAGGGACATACGACCACTTATGGAAAGGAAGTGCCGTTCCCAAAACACGTGTGGAAAAGCCCATCGCATATGGGCTGCCCACAACGGACAAAGGGGCAAAGCCCCATAAAATCGCCAATGTCCGGGTGGATCCAGGCATGGCAGGCACTTCTAAAAATTTTGAAAAAATAGAAAATAAGAGAGAACGCAACTTTTCAAAACCAATTGAAAAACGGGAGTACACTCCACTGGGGCAACCTGTGTCGGAGGTCCTAGACCTCCTACTTGCCCAGGGCATGATCGAACTCCCTGAAATCCCCGAAGGAGTCACGTCCAAAGGGGGGTATTTGAACCGATTTTGCAAGTATCATCGGCTCAAAGGCCATGATACCAAACGGTGCTTCTCTCTTCTAAATAAAATTGAGAACTTGATAGCAGAGGGCCGGCTCCAGGTCACTGCGGAACCTGAGCCACCTCAAGCTATCTTCAAGGAACCCTTTCCCAAACACGCCAGTGGCAGTGGGAAAGGAAAGGAGGTATGTACCCTCACCATTTCCAAGGAACTAGCGCAAAAGCCCGAACCTGGTCGACCTGCTTGTGCGCCCATCCTTGTATTATACAAGAGGCCCGCCCAAGTCGTCATTCGGGGACCATCAAAAGTGGAAACCCCGGCAAAACCAGTTTTTAAAATCCAAGGTTCTCCTCAGCTCATCCTTAGAGCCAAGTTTAGCGCGAACCCTAGGCTGGTCGTGGGGGAAGTCACTAGATCCGGGAGGATCTACCAACCCCCGCACCTTCAAGGTGCTCAAAAGGTGGTCAGTGTGCCTGGCCCCTCAAAAGCATGTATCCCTAGTGGTCTGCCGAAAGCAGATAAGGACAAAATCATCCTAAATCCTTATGATTTCGAAAACCACCTTTCAAAGATTCCTATTCACATGTCTATCCTAGAGCTTATCAAAACCTCGCCTAGGCATAGACTTGTCTTAGAGAAAATTCTAGAAAGGGCCAAGGTTGATTCGAACATAAGTCCGGAGTCCTTGTCTGCCCAAGTGGCTTTATTAGGAGCAAAATCGCCCATCACCTTTTCGGAAGATGATGTAGATAGACCCTACGAAACCCATAACCAGGCCCTGCATATCGAGGTGGTTCTAAACAACCACTCTCTGGACAGGTGCCTAGTCGATGGTGGAGGAGGGCTCAACATCCTTCCACTTCACGTGGCGTATAAAATTGGAGTCACCTTGACTTCAGTGAACCCTAGCCCCATCGTTATCACTGGATACGATGGGAATGCGTCTAGGCCTTTAGGATCCATCGAACTCCCAATGGAAACGGGAGGGATCGAACACACGGGGGTGTTCCATGTCTTGGACATCCACCCCCATTATAACCTGTTACTGGGAAGACCCTGGATACACAGTTTGTGCGCTGTGCCATCCACCTTCCACAAGTGTGTCAAGATCCCTTTTAGGGACCAAGTCGTAGTGATCCTAGGTGAGAGTCACCTACAGCTTCAGGGGATCATAAACTCCCCTTGTTTATCGAGCTCCCAGGCCCATGAGGCTAACCTGGGGCAAATTATGGTTGAGCCACCTCGGCTCGTGTTGAACAACCCTAGGAAGGTTGTATGTGTGAAGGGGCCGCCCAAGGCAGGCCCCCTCCCGACTCTAATCCTCCTAGGAAAACCCAAACGTTCCCTATTTCCAAAACCCCTGGACAAAAGGCCCTACGAGCCTAATATGGACGATAGCATGTTCCAAGACCACGACTTATATCCCATCTTTTCAAAAAACAAAAGGTCGTGGAACATGTTATTGAACATGGACTACACGCCCTACAAAAGTCTAGGGGCGCAAAACCAGGGTCTCCTAGAGCCCATCCTTCCTAGGGCCAACCCAAGCCGATATGGGATCGGCTATACTCCCCGAATACCGCCGGAGCCACCCCCTGTGACCACCTGGGTCAAGGGTGCCCCGGAGCCTGTCTTAGACGAAACCTATGGTTTAGATCTCCTATTCCGAGTCTAACCCATAGTGTTTTCCCTTTGTAGGTATGACGGAAGATCCCTTTTTCTAAAAATACCAAAAACATTTGAAAACTTAAAATAAAAAAAAATCGAAAAACAAGAAAAACCAAAACAATGGAAAAACAAAAACTCGAAAAAAGTGTGCTTTGTATAGTTCCCAAAGTTCTTGTTTTACAAAAACCCAAAAAAATCGAAAATTTGGAAAATACCAAAAAGATTTTGTATATAGCTGCTCCTGGTATGACTTTGGCGAAAGAAAAGGATTTCGAAAGAAACGTTGTCTGCATAGCCAGACCAAAAATTTCGAAATCACTTGAAAATCCAAGTACAAAACCAGGTTATTTTGAAAACCACGCATCAAGTTCCCTCGGGTCTAAAGTCCACGAGAATGATCGAAGCCCAGAAGTGGATCCCCTTGAGGAAGACCCCACTTCTGAGCTCCCAGAATTTCATAGAATTCTCGATTTTGAAAGACCTTCCCAATCAGTAGGAGGAGATTTCGTAGAGGTGAACCTAGGGGATGATTCCAATCCCAAAACCATCAAAATAGGCGCATGCTTGCATGAAACTGAAAAGTTAGCATTCATTGCATTTCTACAAACCTATTTAGATGTGTTTGCATGGACGTATGAAGACATGCCGGGCATAGATCCCAGCATAGTCGAGCATCGTCTTCCCTTAGATATAGGTGTAAAACCAATAAAGCAGAAGCTTAGGAAAATACACCCGAATGTACACACGCAAGTCAAAGAGGGTTTAGAAGATCTGCTAAAAGCCGGATTTATAAAACCCATTGCGTATTCTGATTGGTTGTCAAATATCGTTGTAGTTCGAAAAACCAATGGGAAAATTCGAATATGCATCGATTTCAGAAACCTGAATAAAGCCACTCCAAAGGATAATTATCCTTTACCAAACATAGATTTGATAGTCGATAGTACTGCAAATCATGAAATGTTTTCATTTATGGATGGCTATTCAGGCTATAATCAAATCAAACTAAGTCCACGAGATCAGGGTAAGACCGCCTTCACAACCCCATGGGGCACGTACTGCTATACAGTCATGCCCTTTGGTTTGAAAAATGCCGGCGCAACATACCAACGAGCCATGAACACGATCTTCCATGATCAAATTCACGAGCTTGTAGAAGTGTATGTAGATGATCTCTTGGCGAAATCCAAAACCCGATGCACCCATATCGAATGTTTACAAAAGATTTTCGAAAGGCTTAGGCTTTACAAAGTAAAGCTAAACCCTCAGAAATGTGTGTTCGAGGTAGAATCAGGAAAGCTTCTAGGCTTTATGGTGAGCCAAAGGGGAATATAAGTCGACCCCTCTAAGTGTCGAGCCATCATAGACATGGCTCCACCCTCCAATCTCACCCAAGTCCGTAGCCTCCAGGGTCGATTACAATCTGTGCGCCGATTCATATCGAATCTGGCAACTCGATGCGAACCCTTCAACAAACTATTGAGGAAGGGTACGAAATTCTTATGGGATGACGAATGCCAAAAGTCCTTCGAGAGACTAAAGGCATACTTGGTTAATCCCCCCGTTTTGAATCCTCCAAAGTAAGGAAAACCGCTTTTATTATACATCTCCGTGCATGTAAACGCTTTAGGAGCCCTGTTGGCTCAATACGAGGATGACACCCATAAGGAGTATGCCATCTACTATATTTCGAAAACTCTCTTGGCTTATGAACGAAATTATCAAGCCATGGAGAAGACGTGCTTGGCCCTAGTCTGGGCCTGCCAGAAATTCAGACACTACTTCCTAGATCATGAGATCTGGATAGTGTCCAAGCTTGATCCAATCAAGCACTTGTTCGAAAAACCCATTCTCACGGGTAGATTGGGCAAATGGCAACTCCTTCTAATGGAGTATGATCTAAAATACCATCACCAGATCTCCGTTAAGGGGCAAGCCCTAGCAGATTACGTGGCTGACTTCCCCTTGGAGGACGCATATCCCACTCTTGTCGAAATGCCTGATGAAGGCATATTGCAAAACCATTTTCAAAACCACATTTTGGCAAATTCTTTCGAAAACCAAGTGTGGAAGATGCACTTCGACGGGGCACGAAACCAACGAGGGGCTGGTGCCGGGATCATCCTAATCTCCCCTGAAAAGGGCGAGATTCCCATAGCAGTCCGCTTAGATTTCGAATGTTCCAACAACGTAGCTGAGTATGAAGCACTCATACAAGGCTTAAGGATTTCGAAAACTCTAGGGGCATCATGCATCGAGGTCTTTGGAGATTCGCTCCTTGTCATAAACCAGGTTTTAAAAATTTGGCAAGTACGTAATGAGAAACTACTTCCATATCACGAGTTGGCCACTCGATTGGTCCAATCTTTCCAGTCGTGTAAGCTCACTCACGTGGGAAGAGAGGACAATGGCATCGCCGATGCCCTCTCCTCCTTGGGTTCAGCCTTGAAGGTCGATCCCATTTCAGGGACCAGATCTTTGGAAATATGGCATGCACCCCATCCATCCACACACGACTTAGATATTTGCCAAAACAACCCAGAGTCTATTGAAAAACCCTGGTTCTATGATATAAAACAATTTTTAGAAAATGGGGGGTTCACCGAGGATGCCACACCCAAAGATAGAGCATTCATTCGTAAGATTTCGACCCGATACACCATTCTGGGTGGGGTCTTATACAAAAAGAGTTTTACCGGCATTCTGCTTAGGTGTATCGACCTAGAGGAGGCTAGGATAGTGATGCACGAGTTCCACGACGGAGAATGTGGAGGTCATGTTAATGCCAACATGATGGCAATGAAAATACTTAGAGGGGGTTATTTTTGGTCCACCCTGAAAAAGGATTGTCACGATCATGTTAGGAAGTGTCATCCATGTCAAGTGCATGGGCACGCCATTCATATCCCTTCATCAGCATTGCATTCCGTGGTCAGCCCCTGGCCATTTACCATGTGGGCGTTTGACATTATAGGCCCCATATTTCCAAAGGCCTCGAATGGGCATCGTTTTATTTTAGCAGCCACGGAGTATTTCTCCAAGTGGGTGGAAGCCATTTCCCTAACGAATGTAATGGGGCAACATGTGGTGGCTTTCATCCGGAGGAATATCTTGGCTCGATTTGGGGTTCCACGAGACCTTGTGTCTGATAATGGTACCCCATTCAAGAACGAGCGGATGGTTAAGTTGTGCAACACGTATGGCATAACTCACCACTTCTCCTCGCCCTACTACCCTCAAGGCAACGGCCAGGCCGAAGCCACAAACAAGACTCTCATTGGTATCATTGAGAAGACCTTAGAGAAGGGTAGGAGGTGGCATGAGAAGCTGGATGAAGCCTTATGGGCTTATAGGACTTCCATCCGGACTCCCACAAATGCCACACCATTCGAATTGGTCTATGGCACAAACGCCATTCTTCCCATTCACACCCAACTGCATTCATTCCATACATCCATTGCACTCGACCTCCCCCTAGAGACGCTTCAGCATGCTAGGATGGCCGAACTAGATTTGCTAGATGAGAGGCGACTCCTTGCTATGGATCATGCTCGTGCATACCGGCAAAGGATAGCCCGACATTATAGCAAACACATGAGACCTCGCCACTTTGAAGTGGGAGATCTGGTCTTGAAAACCATCCACCATCGTGGCCCACACCCCCTAGGCAAGTGGCGCCCCAACTGGGATGGACCCTATGTTGTACGAGCAACCACTACGAACAATTCGTATTGGTTGATCGATGTAGAAGGTAGGAATTTAGCAGATCCTATCAATATTCAATACTTAAAGAAGTATCATGTGTAGGATCTGGATTAAATTCCAGTTTTCGAAAATTTGAGAGGGATAGCTGCCCTGAGACATGTGAATAAGGTGCAAAGGCAAACTCGTGTGACCCTAAGTGAGAGAATTCGCACTTGTGAAAGAGTGGAGTTTTCAAAATCATGGTTGCATTTCAAAATCCTTCGTTTTACAAAGAAAGGCCTAGTTCAACATAGCAAGATACTTGCAAGTAGTACGTGCTATTTCTAAATAGGCTGATCTGGAATGGATCGAGTGTAGGCTTGGGATAAGTCCTCCCCTCTTCTCTTCTCCTTCCAAAAGGAAAACGAAGGCCCAAATCAAAAGGGAATTTCCCATTTAAAGTCTCTTTCCAAAAGAAAGAAACCAGACTTGAAAAAGAAAAATCGATTCTCTTATGAAAAAGAGGGATTAAAGAAAAAATACTCCCAAAAGGGAGACCCTCTATGGAAAAAAAGGAAAAAGAGGCCAAAAAGCTCAAAAAGAGCAGTTTTCCGCCTTCTGTGCCTCAAACCACGGGACGCTTCAGAAGGGACCGTGGTATCTCTTTCCCATCCCTGGCTTATCCCAAGCTAAAGCATGGTTCATTTCAAGGAATCCTAAAGTAAAAATAGGATTTACTTACTTGAATTTCATCTTGTTTGAGAATTCGACGTTTCGAGTAAGGCGTAGGAATTTGAAATGAAGCTTGTTTTCTTATAAAACCTCCGCTAGACAAGCGAGTGTTAAGACTCAAACAAGGGCAAGCACGGAGAGCTCGAGATCCTTAGGATCGAGGCTCAAGACAGTTGTCCCTTTTGTAAATAGCTTTTGTAAATAAGTTTTAAAAACCGAACATCGAACAGCATAGGGTTTTTGCTCACTTTGGGCAGTAGGCCTGGTAAGTCTCTAGAGTTCGACCACACCTGGTCTCTGGGAGGTCGCCACTCTTGGCACCACACCCATGTCATCTGCATTCCACGCATGGTACTTGCATGAACATGATCCCATTTAGGACCAGATTCCATAGTATAACCCTTTGGCATGATATCTCCTCCTACCAGAGTTTGTAAAATTGAGATTTTTGCTGAAAATGGGACGATCCCATATTCTTCGTGGCTAGATCTAGGGAGACATTAAAAGGGGTGTTTGTCATCTTTGCCCTTATCCAAATCTATTTGGACAAGGCCAAAGAGGGGCATCTGTAAACACCCCGAAATCCCACGAATTTCTTAAACAAATCTGGTTTTGATACAAGCAGCCCCAAAGGGCCATTTTTGAGTTTGGAAACCCAGGAGCCTTCCAAACAACCCTGTATATATGTTTTAAACTTCATATTTCAAAAATATATAATATGGCTTTTGAAAACCTTTTAAAATTACGTTTTGAAACCCCGAAGTGGCTTGGCCTGATCAAGACAGGACCAGGAGAGCCAAGAAGAGCCCGGAACCGGAGCACCTGTCAAGCCCGGCACAGCAACTCTTGCATCTGATTCACATCCCAGGATCTCGAACGTCCAAGACCCTGTTCTTATCAAAAAAGCATTTGAAGTCATCTCCGGAAGGCAGAAACGGAGGCGGACGACTATGTTGGCGAAGACCCAACGCAGACGGAGTACTGATGCTGTCAGGCCCCGCACAAATCGTCCGTCTCGAACCCAGCTCGAAGGAGTCAGAGTTCAGTTTGGATTGGATCTGGACCATATATATCCAGATTCCAATCCAAACCCATATGTGGACTTGGATTTTGATTTGGATCCAAAGATCCAATCCAATATCCATATCCATGGCCCACATCACCTTCTCATAAATGGAGGTGGGGCCCACTTGAAATTCACGTGGGATATTGGGCATGAGAGAGAGTGGGGGTGATAAATATCAAGAGTGTTGTATTAAGCTTGACTTGTGTGTCAAGTTTGGGTTTAATCTTGTGGTTTAGCCTAATTGAGTGGGTTTAAGCTTGTAATTAGCTAAAACCTAACCTAGGGCTGCACCAACATGGGGTGATCAAGGTCTATGGGCCATGCTAAGGGAGCTCCTTCACCTAAACCTAGCCAAAAATGCCTAAACCTAGCCTAAACCCCTAATCCACCCCTAATCTGAACCTAATCACCTAACCCACTTCCCTAATCCCGGCCTAATCCCAACCTAATCACCTAACCCACTCCCCTAATCCTTCCCTAAACCTAGATTAATTTCCCTAATCCTAGCCTAAACCTAGCCTAAACCACCTAACCTAGCTCACTAAACCTCACCCTAAAACCCAACCACCTAACCTAGCCCTAAACCCCTAAACCACCCTTAGCCCACGATTTTCCCAAACCCCTAGTTTTAAAATATCTGGCCCAGCCCCATCCAGCCCACCTTATCTACATACTACCCTACCTAAACCACCTAACCACTACCCACAACCCAGCCCTAACCGACCTACCCATCCCCTATTTAAACCCCCCTCATTGTGGGCGGGTTTTCCAAGTGGGAACCACTCCACCACCCAGCCGGGCCCTCTCCTTCTCCCATCTCTCATCCGTCTTCCCAGCAGCTCCAGCAGCTCCACCAGCCGCCACCTGCTCCGCCACCTTCCCTCTTCCGTCCACCACCACTCCACCACCCAGCCGGACACCACCATCTTCCCCCAACTCCACCAGCCGACAGCTACCTGCCCGCCACTCTCCCACTTCATCCGCCACTCCTCCCCATTCGGTAAGTCCCCCTAACTCCCTCAAAGCCACTCTCTACCACCTCTCCACTCTTAGCCACCCATCTCCCCTTTAGCTCAGCACCTTTGCCGCCACCACCTAAGCCTAGCCGAACCTAGGATAACCCAAGTGGCTGGCCACTGCTCAGCCACCATCTCCCATTCGGCCGAACCCCCCCTAGGTGTCCTCTTTGGCCTTCCCACTAGCTCACCTTTTAGGTCCAGTTTCCCTAAGTCCCTAACTTCCCTAGTGACCCTAAGACCCACTTAGTCAGCCACTCTAAACTCCCTACTTGGAGGCGCCGCCTACTTGCCACCGGCCCCCTTCGAGGCGTCCATCCCGCGCCCCATTTGCAGCCGGCCAGCACCCTTGGTCACACACCTTCGCGGAGCTCCCATTTGCAGCCCAAAAGCCAAGGCCACACTCAAGCAAGACCTCTACGGACCAGCTACTCGTAAGTGTCTAAACTCGGTCTTTAGTCATACGCTTGCTTGAAATTCAATTTGATACGGGGTTGTAGTAAAGGAGCTTCGTCTCCCCCCGATTGTAATAACGTGGTTTGACACACCCACACACACACGCACTTGAGCCTTTTCGCTCTTAGTCGTACACTTCTTGCACACACACGGGCCTAACAAGCCCTTAATATATAGTTATATTTATATATTTTAAGTCAAGGGGGTTTTTAATTAAGTCGTGTGTGTTGTCGTTCCATTTTCCACACGCACCCACATTGAGCCTTCGCTCTTACTCCCAAGACCTTAGTAAAGGCCTTATTGCAGTTATATTTGGGTTTCATTTATGTCGTGTGCGTAGTACTTCAATTCTACACTCACACACATTGAGCTTTCGCTCTTACTCCCAAGACCTTAGTCAAGGCATACTGCAATTTATATTTGGGTTTCATTTCATGTCGTGTGTGTAAGTCTTTCAATTCAAGCACGCACACACATTGAGCCTTCGCTCTTATTTACAAGACCCAAGTAAGGGCCCCTACATATACTCTATATAAAGTATTTCTTTCGGCTACGTCTTTAAGATTCGGGTTTTAAGGTTCAAGTTGTGTGCGTTGTCTTTCAATATATACACGACACACACTTACACAATTGAGCCTTTCCGCTCTTAAGATATAGCCATATTTCCCCTTCCGCTATTTACTTTACAAGTCATTTCCCTTCGGCTATTTACTTTACAAGTCATTTCCCTTCGGCAATTTCCCTTCAGCATTGTCTTTTAATTTCGGGTTTTCCCTTTGGAGTAGCGTGAGTTTGCATTGCATCTACGCCATACCACGAGGTAGGACGCATATTGCATCGAAGCAAGCCCCGTACTCCCGCTCAAATTCGCCCCATGTAGTGGAGTGTTCATAACACACACCTAGGTGGCCCATAAAGGGATAAAAAGAAAGACTTAGGCACGTGCAAATCCACGTGATCTAAAATCTGAGAATCGTACAAACCCGAATCAAATCGTGCAAGACTTAGGGTCGTCCAACCCTTACAAAGTCAAAATCGCCCAAATGCATGGTTTTCAAAAGGTTTTAAAACACTTCTTCATTCAAAATATATTTTGAGTTAAACTTGTTTCAAAACGAAGTCTCTAAGCGTACAGACTGACCCTTGCGCATCGGTGCAAGAAGGTCTACGACGTAAAAATCCCGCTTGCCTACAATCGCCTTTCAAAAGTCAGATTGTTTTCAAAACATACTTTGCTAGTTAAAGTAAACTAGCTGGCACGCCCATAAAGCGAAGTAGATTGCGAAAAGGTTCACTTCAGGCCTAAGAACCCGCAAGTGAAAATTTTCGGTGTCTACAATCATGACAATCCTTTTTCAGGGTGGACCAAAAATAGCCCCCTCTAAGTATTTTCATCGCCATCATGTTGGCATTAACATGACCTCCACATTCTCCATCGTGGAACTCATGCATCACTATCCTAGCCTCCTCTAGGTCGATACACCTAAGCAGAATGCTGGTAAAACTCTTTTTGTATAAGACCCCACCCAGAATGGTGTATCGGGTCGAAATCTTACGAATGAATGCCTTATCTTTGGATGTGGCATCCTCGGTAAATCCCCCATTTTCTAAAAATTGTTTTATGTCATAGAACCAGGGTTTTTCAATAGACTCTGGGTTGTTTTGGCAAATATCCAAGTCGTGTGTGGATGGATGGGGCGCATGCCATATTTCCAAAGATCTGGTCCCGGAAATGGGATCGACCTTCAGGGCTGAACCCAAGGAGGAGAGGGCGTCGGCGATGCCATTGTCCTCTCTTCCTACGTGTGTGAGCTTACACGACTGGAAGGATTGGACCAATCGAGTGGCCAACTCGTGATATGGAAGTAGTTTCTCATTACGTACTTGCCAAATTTTTAAAACCTGGTTTATGACAAGGAGCGAATCTCCAAAGACCTCGATGCATGATGCCCCTAGAGTTTTTGAAATCCTTAAGCCTTGTATGAGTGCTTCATACTCAGCTACATTGTTGGAACATTCGAAATCTAAGCGGACTGCTGTGGGAATCTCGCCCTTTTCAGGGGAGATTAGGATGACCCCAGCACCAGCCCCTCGTTGGTTTCGCGCCCCGTCGAAGTGCATCTTCCACACTTGGTTTTCGAAAGAATTTGCCAAAATGTGGTTTTGAAAATGGTTTTGTAATATGCGTTCATCAGGCATTTCGACAAGAGTGGGATATGCGTCCTCTAAGGGGAATTCAGCCACGTAATCTGCTAGGGCTTGCCCCTTAATGGAGATCTGGTGATGGTATTTCAGATCATACTCCATTAGAAGGAGCTGCCATTTGCCCAATCTACCCGTGAGAATGGGTTTTTCGGACAAGTGCTTGATTGGATCAAGCTTGGACACTATCCAAATCTCATGATCTAGAAAATAGTGTCTGAACTTCTGGCAGGCCCAGACTAGGGCCAAGCACGTCTTCTCCATGGCTTGATAATTTTGTTCATAAGCCAAGAGAGTTTTCGAAATGTAGTAGATGGCATACTCCCTATGGGTGTCATCCTCATACTAAGCCAACAGGGCTCGTAAAGCATTTACATGCACGGAGATGTATAATAAAAGCGGCTTTCCTTGTTTTGGAGGATTCAAAACGGGGGGATTAACCAAGTATGCCTTCAGTTTCTCGAAGGACTTTTGGCATTCGTCATCCCATAAGAATTTCGTACCCTTCCTCAACAGTTTGTTGAAGGGTTCGCATCTAGTTGCCAGATTCGATATGAATCGGCGCACGGATTGTAATCGACCTTGGAGGCTACGGATTTGGGTCAGATTGGAGGGTGGAGCCATGTCTATGATGGCTCGACACTTAGAGGGGTCGACTTCTATTCCCCTTTGGCTCACCATAAAGCCTAGAAGCTTCCCTGATTCTACCCCGAACACACATTTTTGAGGGTTTAGCTTTACTTTGTAAAGCCTAAGCCTTTCGAAAATTTTTTGTAAACATTCGATATGAGTGCATCGGGTTTTGGATTTTGCCAAGAGATCATCTACATACACTTCTACAAGCTCATGAATTTGATCATGGAAGATCGTGTTCATGGCTCGTTGGTATGTTGCGCCGGCATTTTTCAAACCAAAGGGCATGACTGTATAGCAGTACGTGCCCCATGGGGTTGTGAAGGCGGTCTTACCCTGATCTCGTGGACTTAGTTTGATTTGATTATAGCCTGAATAACCATCCATGAATGAAAACATTTCATGATTTGCAGTACTATCGACTATCAAATCTATGTTGGGTAAAGGATAATTATCCTTTGGAGTGGCTTTATTCAGGTTTCTGAAATCGATGCATATTCGAATTTTCCCATTGGTTTTTCGAACCACAACGATATTTGACAACCAATCAGAATACGCAATGTGTTTTATAAATCCGGCTTTTAGCAGATCTT
Organism: Brasenia schreberi; assembly: GCA_036023115.1. Taxonomy (NCBI): domain Eukaryota; kingdom Viridiplantae; phylum Streptophyta; class Magnoliopsida; order Nymphaeales; family Cabombaceae; genus Brasenia; species Brasenia schreberi. The sequence continues at coordinate 15,798,762 of JAYKKT010000078.1, read as the reverse complement.
CTAAACCCTCTTTGACTTGCGTGTGTACATTCGGGTGTATTTTCCTAAGCTTTTGCCTTATGGGTTTTACACCTGCATCTAAGGGAAGACGATGCTCGACTATGCTGGGATCTATGCCCGGCATGTCTTCATACGTCCATGCAAACACATCTAAATAGGTTTGTAGAAATGCAATGAATGCTAACTTTTCAGTTTCATGCAAGCATGCGCCTATTTTGATGGTTTTGGGATTGGAATCATCCCCTAGGTTCACCTCTATGAAATCTCCTCCTACTGATTGGGAAGGTCTTTCAAAATTGAGAATTCTGTGAAATTCTGGGAGCTCAGAGGTGGGATCTTCCTCAAGGGGATCCACTTCTGGGCTTTGATCATTCTCGTGGGCTACAGACCCGAGGGAACTTGATGCGTGGTTTTCAAAATGACCTGGTTTTGTACTTGGATTTTCAAGTGATTTCGAAATTTTTGGTCTGGCTATGCAGACGACGTTTCTATCAAAATCCTTTTCTTTTGCCAAAGTCCTACCAGGAGCAGCTATGTACAAAATCTTTTTGGTATTTTCCAAATTTTTGATTTTTTTGGGTTTTTGTAAAACAAGAACTTTGGGAACTATACAAAGCACTCTTTTTTCGAGTTTTTGTTTTTCCATTATTTTTGGTTTTTTTCTTGTTTTTTCAATTTTTTTTATTTTAAATTTTTCAAATGTTTTTGGTATTTTTAGAACAAGGGATCTTCTGTCATACCTACAAAGGGAAAGCACTATGGGTTAGACTCGGAATAGGAGGTCTAAATTGTAGGTCTCTTCTAAGACAGGCTCCGGGGCACCCTTGACCCAGGTGGTCACAAGGGGTGGCTCCGGCAGTATTCGGGGAGTATAGCCGATCCCATATCGGCTTGGGTTTGCCCTAGGCAGGATGGGCTCTAGGAGACCCTGGTTTTGTGCCCTTAGACTCTTGTAGGGCGTGTAGCCCATGTTCAATAACATGTTCCACGACTTTTTGTTTTTTGAAAAAGTTGGATATAAGTCGTGGTCCTGGAACATGCTATCGTCCATATTAGGCTCGTATGGCCTCTTGTCCAGGGGCTTTGGAAATAGGGAATGCTTGGGTTTTCCTAAGAGGATTAAAGTCGGGAGGGGGCCTGCTTTGGGCGGCCCCTTCACACATACAACCTTCCTAGGGTTGTTCAACACGAGCCGAGGTGGCTCAACCATAATTTGCCCCAGGTTAGCCTCATGGGCCTGGGAGCTTGATAAACAAGGGGAATTTATGATCCCCTGAAGCTGTGGATGACTCTCACCTAGGATCACTACGACCTGGTCCCTAAAAGGGATCTTGACACACCTGTGGAAGGTGGATGGCACAGCGCACAAACTGTGTATCCAGGGCCTTCCCAGCAACAGGTTATAATGGGGGTGGATGTCCAAGACATGGAACACCCCCGTGTGTTCGATCCCTCCCGTTTCCATTGGGAGTTCGATGGATCCTAAAGGTCTAGACGCATTCCCATCGTATCCAGTGATAACGATGGGGCTTGGGTTCACTGAAGTCAAGGTGACTCCGATTTTGTACGCCACATGAAGTGGAAGGATGTTGAGCCCTCCTCCACCATCGACTAGGCACCTGTCCAGAGAGTGGTTGTTTAGAACCACCTCGATATACAGGGCCTGGTTGTGGGTTTCGTAGGGTCTATCTACATCATCTTCCGAAAAAGTGATGGGCGATTTTGCTCCTAATAAAGCCACTTGGGCAGACAAGGATTCTGGACTTATGTTCGAATCAACCTTGGCCCTTTCTAGAATTTTCTCTAATACAAGTCTATGCCTAGGCGAGGTTTTTATAAGCTCTAGGATAGACATGTGGATAGGAATCTTTGAAAGGTGGTTTTCGAAATCATAAGGATTTAGGATGACTTTGTCCTTATCTGCTTTTGGCAGACCACTAGGGATACATGCTTTTGAGGGGCCAGGCACACTGACCACCTTTTGAGCACCTTGAAGGTGCGGGGGTTGATAGATCCTCCCGGATCTAGTGACTTCCCCCACGACCAGCCTAGGGTTCGTGCTAAACTTGGCTCTAAGGATGAGCTGAGGAGAACCTTGGATTTTCAAAACTAGTTTTATCGGGGTTTCCACTTTTGGTAGTCCCCGAATGACAACTTGGGCGGGCCTCTTGTATAGTACAAGGATGGGTGCACAAGTAGGTCAACCAGGTTCCGGCTTTTGTGCTAGTTCCTTGGAAATGGTGAGGGTACATACCTCCTTCCCTTTCCCACTGCCACTGGCGTGTTTGGGAAAGGGTTCCTTGAAGATAGCTTGAGGTGGCTCAGGTTCCGCAGTGACCTGGAGCCGGCCTTCCGCTATCAAGTTCTCAATTTTATTTAAAAGAGAGAAGTAGCGTTTGGTATCATGGCCTTTGAGCCGATGATACTTACAAAATCGGTTCCTTTGGACATGACTCCTTCGGGGATTTCAGGGAGTTCTATCATGCCCTGGGCAAGTAAGAGGTCTAGGACCTCTGACATAGGTTGCCCCAGCGGAGTATACTCCCGTTTTTCAACCGGTTTTTGAAAATTGCGTTCCCTCTTATTTTCTAGTTTTTCAAAATTTTTGGAAGTGCCCGCCATGCCTGGATCCACCCAGACATTGGCGATTTTATGGGGCTTTGCCCCTTTGTCCGTCGTGGGCAGCCCATATGCGATGGGCTTTTCCAAACGGGTTTTTGGGATGGCACTTCCTTTCCATAAGTGATCGTATGTCCCTTTTCGCAAGTTGGTTTCGAAAAGGGAGGCCTTTTTAATCAACTTATGGAAAGTTGAAATCTCATGGAGCGAGAGAAGGGTTTTTAACTCGCTTTTAAAATTATCCAGGATGAGCATTACTGTGCATCCTTCGGATATGGGCTCTCGCACTTGGCCCAAAAGCGACCTCCATCTTATAATGAAGGCATGTACGTCTTCGTTCATGCCTTGCTTTGTATCCCTTAAGGTATTCAGGGTTGGCGTGACTTCTACGTTGTGTGCAAATCTTTGCATGAAGCAGTTCGCTAACTCTTCAAAAGTAGCGAACTGGCTTAAGTCGTAGGAAGCCAGCCATTTGGCAGCTGTGCCTTTAAGGGATAGAGGGAACCAATACACCCATTTCATCGAGTCCTTTTTCTTCTTATGGGCTCGACGTGAGAAAAGCTGCAAGTGAGAACTAGGGTCTCCCATGCCATCATACCGATGGAAGTTCGGTATTTCATCGTCACTGTCTGTTTCGTAGTCCTTAGGAAGGAAATCAGACAGGGCGTAGCTTCTTTTCTCTTTATTCTGCCCTTTCAGCAACTGCTGTAGGGCTTTACGGTCCTTTTGTGTGAAGGACTCGTGGTATTGGTTGCTGTAAACACCCCGAAATCCCATGAATTTCTTAAACAAATCTGGTTTTTATACAAGCAGCCCCAAAGGGCCATTTTGAGTTTGGAAACCCAGGAGCCTTCCAAACAACCCTGTATATATGTTTTAAACTTTATCTTTCAAAAACATATGATATAGCTTTTGAAAACCCTGTTAAAACATGTTTTGAAACCCCAAAGTGGCTTGGCCCGATCAAGACAGGACCAGGAGAGCCAAGAAGAGCCCGGAACCGGAGCACCTGTCGAGCCCGGCGCAGCAACTCTTGTATCTGATTCACATCCCAGGATCTCGAACGTCCAAGACCCTGTTCTTATCAAAATAGCATTTGAAGTCATCTCCGGAAGGCAGAAACGGAGGCGGACGACCATGTTGGCGAAGACCCAACGCAGACGGAGTACTGATGCTGTCAGGCCCCGCACGAATCGTCCGTCTCGAACCCAGCTCGAAGGAGTCAGAGTTCAGTTTGGATTGGATCTGGACCATATATATCCAGATTCCAATCCAAACCCATATGTGGACTTGGATTTGGATTTGGATCCAGAGATCCAATCCAATACCCATATCCATGGCCCACATCACCTTCTCATAAATGGAGGTGGGGCCCACTTGAAATTCACGTGGGATATTGGGCATGAGAGAGAGTGGGGGTGAAAAATATCAAGAGTGTTGTATTAAGCTTGACTTGTGTGTCAAGTTTGGGTTTAATCTTGTGGGTTAGCCTAATTGAGTGGGTTTAAGCTTGTAATTAGCTAAAACCTAACCTAGGGCTGCACCAACATGGGGTGATCAAGGTCTATGGGCCATGCTAAGGGAGCTCCTTCACCTAAACCTAACCCAAAATGCCTAAACCTAGCCTAAACCCCTAATCCACCCCTAATCCCAACCTAATCACCTAACCCACTTCCCTAATCCCGGCCTAATCCCGACCTAATCACCTAACCCACTCCCCTAATCCTTCCCTAAACCTAGATTAATTTCCCTAATCCTAGCCTAAACCTAGCCTAAACCACCTAACCTAGCTCACTAAACCTCACCCTAAAACCCAACCACCTAACCTAGCCCTAAACCCCTAAACCACCCTTAGCCCACGATTTTACCAAACACCTAGTTTTAAAATATCTGGCCCAACCCCATCCAGCCCACCTTATCTACATACTACCCTACCTAAACCACCTAACCACTACCCACAACCCAGCCCTAACCGACCTACCCATCCCCTATTTAAACCCCCCTCATTGTGGGCGGGTTTTCCAAGTGGGAACCACTCTCCACTCCCAGCCGGGCCCTCTCCTTCTCCCATCTCTCACCCAGCCGTGGCCACTCCCCAGCAGCTCCAGCTCCTCCACCAGCCGCCACCTGCTCCGCCACCTTCCCTCTTCCGTCCACCACCACTGCCCCCCAGCCGGACGCCACCATATCTTCCCAACTCCACCAGCCGACAGCCACCTGCCCGCCACTCTCCCACTCCATCCGCCACTCTTCCCCATTCGGTAAGTCCCCTTAACTCCCTCAAAGCCACTCTCTACCACCTCTCCACTCTTAGCCACCCATCTCCCCTTCAGCTCAGCACCTTTGCCGCCACCACCTAAGCCTAGCCGAACCTAGGATAACCCAAGTGGCTGGCCACTACTTAGCCACCATCTCCCATTCGGCCAACCCCCCTAGGTGTCCTCTTTGGCCTTCCCACTAGCTCACCTTTTAGGTCCAGTTTCCCTAAGTCCCTAACTTCCCTAGTGACCCTAAGACCCACTTAGTCAGCCACTCTAAACTCCCTACTTGGAGGCGCCGCCCACTTGCCACCGGTCCCCTTCGAGGCGTCCATCCCGCGCCCCATTTGCAGCCGGCTAGCACCCTTGAGCACATACCTTCGCGGAGCTCCCGTTTGCAGCCCAAAGCCAAGGCCACGCTCAAGCAAGACCTCTACGGACCAGCTACTCGTAAGTGTCTAAACTCGGTCTTTAGTCGTACACTTGCTTGAAATTCAATTTGATACGGGGTTGTAATAACGGAGCATAGTCTCCCCCCGCTTGTAATAATGTGGCTTGGCACAACCACACACGTGCACTCTCTTAGTCGTGCACAATTTTGAACACACACGGGCCTAATCAGCCCCTAATATATAAGTGTACGGATATATTTCATTTCCGAAGGGTTTTGTTTAAGTTGGGTGCGTTGTCTTTCAATTCGAACACTCTCACACACATTGAGCTTTCGCTCTTATTTGAAAGACCCAAGTAAGGGCCGACCTATACTATTTGGGTTTCATTTCATGTCGTGTGAGTAAGTCTTTCAATTCGAACACTCTCACACACATTGAGCTTTCGCTCTTATTTGAAAGACCCAAGTAAGGGCCGACCTATACTATTTGGGTTTCATTTCATGTCGTGTGAGTAAGTCTTTCAATTCGAACACTCTCACACACATTGAGCTTTCGCTCTTATTTGAAAGACCGAAGTAAGGGCCGACCTATACTATTTGGGTTTCATTTCATGTCGTGTGAGTAAGTCTTTCAATTCGAACACTCTCACACACATTGAGCTTTCGCTCTTATTTGAAAGACCCAAGTAAGGGCCGACCTATACTATTTGGGTTTCCTTTCTTGTCGTGTGAGTAAGTCTTTCAATTCAAGCACTTTCACACACATTGAGCCTTCGCTCTTACTCCCAAGACCTTAGTAAAGGCCTTATTGCAGTTATATTTGGGTTTCATTTATGTCGTGTGTGTAGTACTTCAATTCAAGCACTCTCACACACATTGAGCCTTCGCTCTTACTCCCAAGACCTTAGTCAAGGCCATACTGCAATTTATATTTGGGTTTAATTTCATGTCGTGTGTGTAAGTCTTTCAATTCAAACACGCACCCACATTGAGCCTTCGCTCTTATTTGCAAGACCCGAGTAAGGGCTCATATACATAAGATATATACGTATCTCCCTTCGGTTATTTCTCTTCGGTTATTTCCCTTCGGTTATTTCCCTTCTGTTATTTCCCTTCAGCATTGTCTTTACATTTCGGGTTTTCCCTTTGGAGTAGCGTGAGTTTGCATTGCATCTACGCCATACCACGAGGTAGGACGCATATTGCATCGAAGCAACCCCCGCTCGAATTCGCCCATGTAGTGGAGTGTTCATAACACACAAACTAGGCGACCCAAAAAGGGATAAAAGAAAAGACTTAGGCACGTGCAAATCCACGTGATCTAAAACATGCAATCGCATCTTAAAGACCCGAAATAGACACCTCGAACCGTTTCGTAGACTTTCTCCCTAAAAACTCGATTTTTGCAAAAGCGTACAGACTGACCCTTGCGCATCGGTGCAAGAAGGTCTGCGACGACAAGAGCTCACTTGCTCACAGTCGCCACGTTTAGAAGTCAGTGTTGATATATCTTCGCTAGCTTAAGTAAGCTAGCTGGCACGCCCTATTTGTATACATAGGCCTTAGACGCACGATAAAGAGCCACTCCAAGCCACGAAAGAGGCGAAGAGGCGGGGATTTTTCGCGCGTCTACAGAGATTGGCACGCCCGGTGGGACGTGAGCCTTTTCAAAAAAATCGAGTTTACTTGTAGAAGTCTTGCGAAAATTTTATAAAGGTGTCGTTTTAACTTGTTTTCTTTGCTTTTACTTAGGAAATTTTGAAAAAGCTTGAAAAGCATGTCAAAATCCAATCCAAGTGAAGTGTCGAGCCAAGGCTCATGCGCATCAAGTTCTCACTCTAGGAGGATTTTCAAAAACAAAATAAAACTAGATGAAATCGAGGACTTGAGAAGGGAATTTGAGGCCAAAATCGATGCTCTCAGCCAAGAGGCTGAAGTAGGCGATTCGTGTTCATCAAACGGTGAACAAAGGCCTAAAAAGAAAATTGAAAAACCTCGCAAGCAAAAAGAGGCCTCCGTAATGGAAGGCAACCAATACCACGAGTCCTTCACACAAAAGGACCGTAAAGCCCTACAGCAACTGCTGAAAGGGCAAAATAAAGAGAAAAGAAGCTACGCCCTCTCTGATTTCCTTCCTATGGATTACGAAACAGACAGTGACGATGAAATACCGAACTTCCATCGGTATGATGGCATGGGAGACCCTAGGTCTCACTTACAACTTTTCTCGCGTCGAGCCCATAAGAAGAAAAAGGACTCGATGAAATGGGTGTATTGGTTCCCTCTATCCCTTAAAGGCACAACTGCCAAATGGCTGGCTTCCTACGACTTAAGCCAGTTCGCTACTTTTGAAGAGTTAGCGAACTGCTTCATGCAAAGGTTTGCACACAACGTGGAAGTCACGCCAACCCTGAATACCTTAAGGGATACAAAGCAAGGCATGAACGAAGACGTGCATGCCTTCATTATAAGATGGAGGTCTCTTTTAGGCCAAGTGCGAGAGCCTATATCCGAAGGATGCGCAGTAATGCTCATCCTGGATAATTTCAAAAGCGAGTTAAAAACCCTTCTCTCGCTCCATGAGATTTCAACTTTCCATAAGTTGATCAAAAAGGCCTCCCTTTTCGAAACCAACTTGCGAAAAGGGACATACGACCACTTATGGAAAGGAAGTGCCATTCCCAAAACACGTGTGGAAAAGCCCATCGCCTATGGGCTGCCCACAACGGACAAAGGGGCAAAGCCCCATAAAATCGCCAATGTCCGGGTGGATCCAGGCATGGCGGGCACTTCTAAAAATTTTGAAAAAATAGAAAATAAGAGAGAACGCAATTTTTCAAAACCAATTGAAAAACGGGAGTACACTCCGCTGGGGCAACCTGTGTCGGAGGTCTTAGACCTCTTACTTGCCCAGGGCATGATCGAACTCCCTGAAATCCCCGAAGGAGTCACGTCCAAAGGGGGGTATTTAAACCGGTTTTGCAAGTATCATCGGCTCAAAGGCCATGATACCAAACGGTGCTTCTCTCTTCTAAATAAAATTGAGAACTTGATAGCGGAGGGCCGGCTCCAGGTCACTGCGGAATCTGAGCCACCTCAAGCTATCTTCAAGGAACCCTTTCCCAAACACGCCAGTGGCAGTGGGAAAGGAAAGGAGGTATGTACCCTCACCATTTCCAAGGAACTAGCGCGAAAGCCCGAACCTGGTCGACCTGCTTGTGCGCCCATCCTTGTACTATACAAGAGGCCCGCCCAAGTCGTCATTCGGGGACCATCAAAAGTGGAAACCCCGGCAAAACCAGTTTTGAAAATCCAAGGTTCTCCTCAGCTCATCCTTAGAGCCAAGTTTAGCGCGAACCCTAGGCTGGTCGTGGGGGAAGTCACTAGATCCGGGAGGATCTACCAACCCCCACACCTTCAAAGTGCTCAAAAGGTGGTCAGTGTGCCTGGCCCCTCAAAAGCATGTATCCCTAGTGGTCTGCCAAAAGCAGATAAGGACAAAAGCATCCTAAATCCTTATGATTTCGAATACCACCTTTCAAAGATTCCTATTCACATGTCTATCCTAGAGCTTATCAAAACCTCGCCTAGGCATAGACTTGTCTTAGAGAAAATTCTAGAAAGGGCCAAGGTTGATTCGAACATAAGTCCGGAATCCTTGTCTGCCCAAGTGGCTTTATTAGGAGCAAAATCGCCCATCACCTTTTCGGAAGATGATGTAGATAGACCCTACGAAACCCATAACCAAGCCCTGCATATCGAGGTGGTTCTAAACAACCACTCTCTGGACAGGTGCCTAGTCGATGGTGGAGGAGGGCTCAACATCCTTCCACTTCACGTGGCGTACAAAATCGGAGTCACCTTGACTTTAGTGAACCCAAGCCCCATCGTTATCACTGGATACGATGGGAATGCGTCTAGACCTTTAGGATCCATCGAGCTCCCAATGGAAACGGGAGGGATCGAACACACGGGGGTGTTCCATGTCTTGGACATCCACCCCCATTATAACCTGTTACTGGGAAGACCCTGGATACACAGTTTGTGCGCTGTGCCATCCACCTTCCACAAGTGTGTCAAGATCCCTTTTAGGGACCAAGTCGTAGTGATCCTAGGTGAGAGTCACCCACAGCTTCAGGGGATCATAAACTCCCCTTGTTTATCCAGCTCCCAGGCCCATGAGGCTAACCTGGGGCAAATTATGGTTGAGCCACCTCGGCTCGTGTTGAACAACCCTAGGAAGGTTGTATGTGTGAAGGGGCCGACAAAAGCAGGCCCCCTCCCGACTCTAATCCTCCTAGGAAAACCCAAGCGTTCCCTATTTCCAAAACCCCTGGACAAAAGGCCATACGAGCCTAATATGGACGATAGCATGTTCCAGGACCACGACTTGTATCCCATCTTTTCAAAAAACAAAAGGTCGTGGAACATGTTATTGAACATGGGCTACACGCCCTACAAGAGTCTAGGGGCACAAAACCAGGGTCTCCTAGAGCCCATCCTTCCTAGGGCCAACCCAAGCCGATATGGGATCGGCTATACTCCCCGAATACCGCCGGAGCCACCCCCTGTGACCACCTGGGTCAAGGGTGCCCCGGAGCCTGTCTTAGAAGAAACCTATGGTTTAGATCTCCTATTCCGAGTCTAACCCATAGTGTTTTCCCTTTGTAGGTATGACGGAAGATCCCTTTTTCTAAAAAAATACCAAAAACATTTGAAAACTTAAAATAAAAAAAAAAAAAAAAAAATCGAAAAAACAAGAAAAACCAAAACAATGGAAAAACAAAAACTCGAAAAAAGTGTGCTTTGTATAGTTCCTAAAGTTCTTGTTTTACAAAAACCCTAAAAAATCGAAAATTTGGAAAATACCAAAAAGATTTTGTACATAGCTGCTCCTGGTATGACTTTGGCGAAAGAAAAGGATTTCGAAAGAAACGTTGTCTGCATAGCCAGACCAAAAATTTCGAAATCACTTGAAAATCCAAGTACAAAACCAGGTTATTTTGAAAAACACGCATCAAGTTCCCTCGAGTCTATAGCCCACGAGAATGATCGAAGCCCAGAAGTGGATCCCCTTGAGGAAGATCCCACTTCTGAGCTCCCAGAATTTCATAGAATTCTCGATTTTGAAAGACCTTCCCAATCAGTAGGAGGAGATTTCGTAGAGGTGAACCTAGGGGATGATTCCAATCCCAAAACCATCAAAATAGGCGCATGCTTGCATGAAACTGAAAAGTTAGCATTCATTGCATTTCTACGAACCTATTTAGATGTGTTTGCATGGACGTATGAAGACATGCCGGGCATAGATCCCAGCATAGTCGAGCATCGTCTTCCCTTAGATGTAGGTGTAAAACCAATAAAGCAGAAGCTTAGGAAAATACACCCGAATGTACACACGCAAGTCAAAGAGGGTTTAGAAGATCTGCTAAAGGCCGGATTTATAAAACCCATTGCGTATTCTGATTGGTTGTCAAATATCGTTGTAGTTCGAAAAACCAATGGGAAAATTCGAATATGCATCGATTTCAGAAACCTGAATAAAGCCACTCCAAAGGATAATTATCCTTTACCAAACATAGATTTGATAGTCGATAGTACTGCAAATCATGAAATGTTTTCATTTATGGATGGCTATTCAGGCTATAATCAAATCAAACTAAGTCCACGAGATCAGGGTAAGACCGCCTTCACAACCCCATGGGGCACGTACTGCTATACAGTCATGCCCTTTGGTTTGAAAAATGCCGGCGCAACATACCAACGAGCCATGAACACGATCTTCCATGATCAAATTCACGAGCTTGTAGAAGTGTATGTAGATGATCTCTTGGCGAAATCCAAAACCCGATGCACCCATATCGAATGTTTACAAAAGATTTTCGAAAGGCTTAGGCTTTACAAAGTAAAGCTAAACCCTCAGAAATGTGTGTTCGAGGTAGAATCAGGAAAGCTTCTAGGCTTTATGGTGAGCCAAAGGGGAATATAAGTCGACCCCTCTAAGTGTCGAGCCATCATAGACATGGCTCCACCCTCCAATCTCACCCAAGTCCGTAGCCTCCAGGGTCGATTACAATCTGTGCGCCGATTCATATCGAATCTGGCAACTAGATGCGAACCCTTCAACAAACTATTGAGGAAGGGTACGAAATTCTTATGGGATGACGAATGCCAAAAGTCCTTCGAGAGACTAAAGGCATACTTGGTTAATCCCCCCGTTTTGAATCCTCCAAAACAAGGAAAACCGCTTTTATTATACATCTCCGTGCATGTAAACGCTTTAGGAGCCCTGTTGGCTCAATACGAGGATGACACCCATAAGGAGTATGCCATCTACTATATTTCGAAAACTCTCTTGGCTTATGAACTAAATTATCAAGCCATGGAGAAGACGTGCTTGGCCCTAGTCTGGGCCTACCAGAAATTCAGACACTACTTCCTAGATCATGAGATCTGGATAGTGTCCAAGCTTGATCCAATCAAGCACTTGTTCGAAAAACCCATTCTCACGGGTAGATTGGGCAAATGGCAACTCCTTCTAATGGAGTATGATCTAAAATACCATCACCAGATCTCCGTTAAGGGGCAAGCCCTAGCAGATTACGTGGCTGACTTCCCCTTGGAGGACGCATATCCCACTCTTGTCGAAATGCCTGATGAAGGCATATTGCAAAACCATTTTCAAAACCACATTTTGGCAAATTCTTTCGAAAACCAAGTGTGGAAGATGCACTTCGACGGGGCACGAAACCAACGAGGGGCTGGTGCCGGGATCATCCTAATCTCCCCTGAAAAGGGCGAGATTCCCATAGCGGTCCGTTTAGATTTCGAATGTTCCAACAACGTAGCTGAGTATGAAGCACTCATACAAGGCTTAAGGATTTCGAAAACTCTAGGGGCATCATGCATCGAGGTCTTTGGAGATTCGCTTCTTGTCATAAACCAGGTTTTAAAAATTTGGCAAGTACGTAATGAGAAACTACTTCCATATCACGAGTTGGCCACTCGATTGGTCCACTCCTTCCAGTCGTGTAAGCTCACACACGTAGGAAGAGAGGACAATGGCATCGCCGATGCCCTCTCTTCCTTGGGTTCAGCCCTGAAGGTCGATCCCATTTCAGGGACCAGATCTTTGGAAATATGGCATGCGCCCCATCCATCCACACACGACTTGGATATTGGCCAAAACAACCCAGAGTCTATTGAAAAACCCTGGTTCTATGACATAAAACAATTTTTAGAAAATGGGGGATTCACCGAGGATGCCACATCCAAAGATAGGGCATTCATTCGTAAGATTTCGACCCGATACACCATTCTGGGTGGGGTCTTATACAAAAAGAGTTTTACCGGCATTCTGCTTAGGTGTATCGACCTAGAGGAGGCTAGGATAGTGATGCACGAGTTCCACGATGGAGAATGTGGAGGTCATGTTAATGCCAACATGATGGCGATGAAAATACTTAGAGGGGGTTATTTTTGGTCCACCCTGAAAAGGGATTGTCACGATCATGTTAGAAAGTGTCATCCATGTCAAGTGCATGGGCACGCCATTCATATCCCTTCATCTGCATTGCATTCCGTGGTCAGCCCCTGGCCATTTACCATGTGGGCGTTTGACATTGTAGGCCCCATATTTCCAAAGGCCTCGAATGGGCATCGTTTTATTTTAGCAGCCACGGAGTATTTCTCCAAGTGGGTGGAAGCCATTTCCCTAACGAATGTAATGGGGCAACATGTGGTGGCTTTCATCCGGAGGAATATCTTGGCTCGATTTGGGGTTCCACGAGACCTTGTGTCTGATAATGGTACCCCATTCAAGAACGAGCGGATGGTTAAGTTGTGCAACACGTATGGCATAACTCACCACTTCTCCTCGCCCTACTACCCTCAAGGCAACGGCCAAGCCGAAGCCACAAACAAGACTCTCATTGGTATCATTGAGAAGACCTTAGAGAAGGGTAGGAGGTGGCATGAGAAGCTGGATGAAGCCTTATGGGCTTATAGGACTTCCATCCGGACTCCCACGAATGCCACGCCATTCGAATTGGTCTATGGCACAAACGCCATTCTTCCCATTCATACCCAACTGCATTCATTCCATACATCCATTGCACTCGACCTCCCCCTAGAGACGCTTCAGCATGCTAGGATGGCCGAGCTAGATTTGCTAGATGAGAGGCGACTCCTTGCCATGGATCATGCTCGTGCATACCGGCAAAGGATAGCCCAACATTATAGCAAACACATGAGACCTCGCCACTTTGAAGTGGGAAATCTGGTCTTGAAAACCATCCACCATCGTGGCCCACACCCCCTAGGCAAGTGGCGCCCCAACTGGGATGGACCCTATGTTGTGCGAGCAACCACTACGAACAATTCGTATTGGTTGATCGATGTAGAAGGTAGGAATTTAGCAGATCCTATCAATATTCAATACTTAAAGAAGTATCATGTGTAGGATCTGGATTAAATTCCGGTTTTCGAAAATTTTGAAGGGATAGCTGCCCTGAGACATGTGAATAAGGTGCAAAGGCGAACTCGTGTGACCCTAAGTGAGATAATTCGCACTTGTGAAAGAGTGGAGTTTTCAAAATCGTGGTTGCATTTCAAAATCCTTCTTCTTACAAAGAAAGGCCTAGTTCAACATAGCAAGATACTTGCAAGTAGTACGTGCTATTTCTAAATAGGCTGATCTGGAATGGATCGAGTGTAGGCTTGGGATAAGTCCTCTCCTCTTCTCTTCTCCTTCCAAAAGGAAAACAAAGGCCCAAACCAAAAGGGAATTTCCCATTTAAAGTCTCTTTCCAAAAGAAAGAAACCAGACTTCAAAAAGAAAAATCGATTCTCTTATGAAAAAGAGGGATTAAAGAAAAAATACTCCCAAAGGGAGACCCTCTATGGAAAAAAGGAAAAAGAGGCCAAAAAGCTCAAAAAGAGCAGTTTTCCGCCTTCTATGCCTCAAACCACGGGACGCTTCAGAAGGGACCGTGGTATCTCTTTCCCATCCCAGGCTTATCCCAAGCTAAAGCATGGTTCATTTCGAGGAATCCTAAAGTAAAAATAGGATTTACTTACTTGAATTTCATCTTGTTTGAGAATTCGACGTTTCGAGTAGGGCGTAGGGATTTGAAATGAAGCTTGTTTTCTTATAAAACCTCCGCTAGATAAGCGAGTGTTAAGGCTCAAACAAGGGCAAGCACGAAGAGCTTGAGATCCTTAGGATCGAGACTCAAGACAGTTGTCCCTTTTGTAAATAGCTTTTGTAAATAAGTTTTAAAAACCGAACATCGAACAGCATAGGGTTTTTGCTCACTTGGAGCAGTAGGCTTTTGTAAGTCTCTAGAGTTCGACCACACCTGGTCTCTAGGAGGTCGCCACTCTTGGCACCACACCCATGTCATCTGCATTCCACGCATGGTACTTGCATGAACATGATCCCATTTAGGACCAGATTTCATAAGTGAACCCTTTGGCGTGATATCTCCTCCTACCAGAGTTTGTAAAATTGAGATTTTGCTAAAATGGGACGATCCCATATTCTTCGTGGCTAGATCTAGGGAGACATTAAAAGGGGTGTTTGTCATCTTTGCCCTTATCCAAATCTATTTGGACAAGGCCAAAGAGGGGCATCTGTAAACACCCCGAAATCCCACGAATTTCTTAAACAAATCTGGTTTTTATACAAGCAGCCCCAAAGGGCCATTTTGAGTTTGGAAACCCAGGAGCCTTCCAAACAACCCTGTATATATGTTTTAAACTTTATCTTTCAAAAACATATGATATAGCTTTTGAAAACCCTGTTAAAACATGTTTTGAAACCCCAAAGTGGCTTGGCCCGATCAAGACAGGACCAGGAGAGCCAAGAAGAGCCCGGAACCGGAGCACCTGTCGAGCCCGGCGCAACAACTCTTGTATCTGATTCACATCCCAGGATCTCGAACGTCCAAGACCCTGTTCTTATCAAAATAGCATTTGAAGTCATCTCCGGAAGGCAGAAACGGAGGCGGACGGCCATGTTGGCGAAGACCCAACGCAGACGGAGTACTGATGCTGTCAGGCCCCGCACGAATCGTCCGTCTCGAACCCAGCTCGAAGGAGTCAGAGTTCAGTTTGGATTGGATCTGGACCATATATATCCAGATTCCAATCCAAACCCATATGTGGACTTGGATTTGGATTTGGATCCAGAGATCCAATCCAATACCCATATCCATGGCCCACATCACCTTCTCATAAATGGAGGTGGGGCCCACTTGAAATTCACGTGGGATATTGGGCATGAGAGAGAGTGGGGGTGAAAAATATCAAGAGTGTTGTATTAAGCTTGACTTGTGTGTCAAGTTTGGGTTTAATCTTGTGGGTTAGCCTAATTGAGTGGGTTTAAGCTTGTAATTAGCTAAAACCTAACCTAGGGCTGCACCAACATGGGGTGATCAAGGTCTATGGGCCATGCTAAGGGAGCTCCTTCACCTAAACCTAACCCAAAATGCCTAAACCCCTAATCCACCCCTAATCCCAACCTAATCACCTAACCCACTTCCCTAATCCCGGCCTAATCCCGACCTAATCACCTAACCCACTCCCCTAATCCTTCCCTAAACCTAGATTAATTTCCCTAATCCTAGCCTAAACCTAGCCTAAACCACCTAACCTAGCTCACTAAACCTCACCCTAAAACCCAACCACCTAACCTAGCCCTAAACCCCTAAACCACCCTTAGCCCACGATTTTACCAAACACCTAGTTTTAAAATATCTGGCCCAACCCCATCCAGCCCACCTTATCTACATACTACCCTACCTAAACCACCTAACCACTACCCACAACCCAGCCCTAACCGACCTACCCATCCCCTATTTAAACCCCCCTCATTGTGGGCGGGTTTTCCAAGTGGGAACCACTCTCCACTCCCAGCCGGGCCCTCTCCTTCTCCCATCTCTCACCCAGCCGTGGCCACTCCCCAGTAGCTCCAGCTCCTCCACCAGCCGCCACCTGCTCCGCCACCTTCCCTCTTCCGTCCACCACCACTGCCCCCCAGCCGGACGCCACCATATCTTCCCAACTCCACCAGCCGACAGCCACCTGCCCGCCACTCTCCCACTCCATCCGCCACTCTTCCCCATTCGGTAAGTCCCCTTAACTCCCTCAAAGCCACTCTACCACCTCTCCACTCTTAGCCACCCATCTCCCCTTCAGCTCAGCACCTTTGCCGCCACCACCTAAGCCTAGCCGAACCTAGGATAACCCAAGTGGCTGGCCACTACTTAGCCACCATCTCCCATTCGGCCAACCCCCCTAGGTGTCCTCTTTGGCCTTCCCACTAGCTCACCTTTTAGGTCCAGTTTCCCTAAGTCCCTAACTTCCCTAGTGACCCTAAGACCCACTTAGTCAGCCACTCTAAACTCCCTACTTGGAGGCGCCGCCCACTTGCCACCGGTCCCCTTCGAGGCGTCCATCCCGCGCCCCATTTGCAGCCGGCCAGCACCCTTGAGCACATACCTTCGCGGAGCTCCCGTTTGCAGCCCAAAGCCAAGGCCACGCTCAAGCAAGACCTCTACGGACCAGCTACTCGTAAGTGTCTAAACTCGGTCTTTAGTCGTACACTTGCTTGAAATTCAATTTGATACGGGGTTGTAATAACGGAGCATAGTCTCCCCCCGCTTATAATAATGTGGCTTGGCACAACCACACACGTGCACTCTCTTAGTCGTGCACAATTTTGAACACACACGGGCCTAATCAGCCCCTAATATATAAGTGTACGGATATATTTCATTTTCGAAGGGTTTTGTTTAAGTTGGGTGCGTTGTCTTTCAATTCGAACACTCTCACACACATTGAGCTTTCGCTCTTATTTGAAAGACCCAAGTAAGGGCCGACCTATACTATTTGGGTTTCATTTCATGTCGTGTGAGTAAGTCTTTCAATTCGAACACTCTCACACACATTGAGCTTTCGCTCTTATTTGAAAGACCCAAGTAAGGGCCGACCTATACTATTTGGGTTTCATTTCATGTCGTGTGAGTAAGTCTTTCAATTCGAACACTCTCACACACATTGAGCTTTCGCTCTTATTTGAAAGACCCAAGTAAGGGCCGACCTATACTATTTGGGTTTCATTTCATGTCGTGTGAGTAAGTCTTTCAATTCGAACACTCTCACACACATTGAGCTTTCGCTCTTATTTGAAAGACCCAAGTAAGGGCCGACCTATACTATTTGGGTTTCCTTTCTTGTCGTGTGAGTAAGTCTTTCAATTCAAGCACTTTCACACACATTGAGCCTTCGCTCTTACTCCCAAGACCTTAGTAAAGGCCTTATTCCAGTTATATTTGGGTTTCATTTATGTCGTGTGTGTAGTACTTCAATTCAAGCACTCTCACACACATTGAGCCTTCGCTCTTACTCCCAAGACCTTAGTCAAGGCCATACTGCAATTTATATTTGGGTTTAATTTCATGTCGTGTGTGTAAGTCTTTCAATTCAAACACGCACCCACATTGAGCCTTCGCTCTTATTTGCAAGACCCGAGTAAGGGCTCATATACATAAGATATATACGTATCTCCCTTCGGTTATTTCCCTTCGGTTATTTCCCTTCGGTTATTTCCCTTCTGTTATTTCCCTTCAGCATTGTCTTTACATTTCTGGTTTTCCCTTTGGAGTAGCATGAGTTTGCATTGCATCTACGCCATACCACGAGGTAGGACGCATATTGCATCGAAGCAACCCCCGCTCGAATTCGCCCATGTAGTGGAGTGTTCATAACACACAAACTAGGCGACCCAAAAAGGGATAAAAGAAAAGACTTAGGCACGTGCAAATCCACGTGATCTAAAACATGCAATCGCATCTTAAAGACCCGAAATAGACACCTCGAACCGTTTCGTAGACTTTCTCCCTAAAAACTCGATTTTTGCAAAAGCGTACAGACTGACCCTTGCGCATCGGTGCAAGAAGGTCTGCGACGACAAGAGCTCACTTGCTCACAGTCGCCACGTTTAGAAGTCAGTGTTGATATATCTTCGCTAGCTTAAGTAAGCTAGCTGGCACGCCCTATTTGTATACATAGGCCTTAGACGCACGATAAAGAGCCACTCCAAGCCATGAAAGAGGCGAAGAGGCGGGGATTTTTCGCGCGTCTACAGTTGCCTTCCATTACGGAGGCCTCTTTTTGCTTGCGAGGTTTTTCAGATTTCTTTTTAGGCCTTTGTTCACCGTTCGATGAACATGAATCGCCTACTTCAGCCTCTTGGCTGAGAGCATCGATTTTGGCCTCAAACTCCCTTCTCAAGTCCTCGATTTCATCTAGTTTTATTTTGTTTTTGAAAATCCTCCTAGAGTGAGAACTTGATGCGCATGAGCCTTGGCTCGACACTTCACTTGGATTGGATTTTGACATGCTTTTCAAGCTTTTTCAAAATGTCCTAAGTACAAGCAAAGAAAATAAGTTAAAAACGACACCTTTTTACAAAATTTTCGCAAGACTTCTACTTAAAAACTCGATTTTTGAAAGGCTCACGTCCCATCGGGCGTGCCAATCTCTGTAGACGCGCGAAAAATCCCCGCCTCTTTGCCTTTTTCAGGGCTTTGGAGCGGATCCTCTCGTGTGTCTAAGGCCTATGTATGCAAACAGGGCGTGCCAGCTAGCTTACCTAAGCTAGCGAAGATATTTTTAACACTGACTTCTAAACGTGGCGACTGTGAGCAAGTAAGCTCTTGTCGTCGCAGACCTTCTTGCACCGATGCGCAAGGGTCAGTCTGTACGCTTTGCAAAAATTGAGTTTTTGGAGAGAAAGTCTATGAAGCGGTTCGAGGTGTCTATTTCGGGTTTTTAAGATGCGATTGCATGTTTTAGATCACGTGGATTTGCACATGCCTAAGTCTTTTCTTTTATCCCTTTTTGGGGCCACCTAGTTTGTGTGTTATGAACACTCCACTACGTAGGCGAATTCGAGCGGGGCTTGCTTTGATGCAGTATGCGTCCTACCTTGTGGTATGGCGTAGATGCAATGCAAACTCACGCTACTCCAAAGGGAAAACCCGAAACGTAAAGACAATACTGAAGGGAAATAACTGAAGGGAAATAACCGAAGGGAAATAACCGAAGGGAAATAACCGAAGGGAAATAACCGAAGAGAAATAACCGAAGGGAGATATGTATATAGATTATGTATATGAGCCCTTACTCGGGTCTTGCAAATAAGAGAGAAGGCTCAATGTGGGTGCGTGCTGGAATTGAAAGACTTACACACACGACATGATGTTAAACCCAAATATAAATTGCAGTTTGGCCTTGACTAAGGTCTTGGGAGTAAGAGCGAAGGCTCAATGTGTGTGAAAGTGCTTGAATTGAAGTGCTACACACACGACATAAATGAAACCCAAATATAACTGCAATAAGGCCTTTACTAAGGTCTTGGGAGTAAGAGCGAAGGCTCAATGTGTGTGAAAGTGCTTGAATTGAAAGACTTACTCACACGACATGAAATGAAACCCAAATAGTATAGGTCGGCCCTTACTTGGGTCTTTCAAATAAGAGCGAAAGCTCAATGTGTGTGAGAGTGCTTGAATTGAAAGACTTACCCACACGACATGAAATGAAAACCCAAATAGTATAGGTCGGCCCTTACTTGGGTCTTTCAAATAAGAGCGAAAGCTCAATGTGTGTGAGAGTGCTTGAATTGAAAGACAACGCACCCAACTTAAACAAAACCCTTCGGAAATGAAAGTATATATATACACTTATGTATTAGGGGCTGATTAGGCCCGTGTGTGTTTAAAATCGTGCACGACTAAGAGAGTGCACGTGTGTGGTTGTGCCAAGCCACGTTATTACAAGCGGGGGAAGACTATGCTCTGTTATTACAACCCCGTATCAAATTGAATCTCAAGCAAGTATACAACTAAAGACCGAGTTTAGGCACTTACGAGTAGCTGGTCCGTAGAGGCCTTGCTTTAGCGTGGGCTTGGCCTTCGCCTTGGGCTGCAAACGGGAGCTCCGCGAGGATAGGTGACCAAGGGTGCTGGCCGGCTGCAAGTGGGGCGTGGGATAGGCGCCTCGAAGGTGGCCGGTTGTAAATGGGTATCGCCTCGATGATGGGAATTAAAGGGGCTGGGCAAGGTGGACCTAAAGGGGATTTTATGGGAAGGACGAATGGGACACCTAGGGGAATGGAGATGACTGGCCGAATGGAAGGAATAGTCGGTTGGAGTGGCCGACTAGGAAGATGTGGTGGTGGCGGGCTGCTTGGATGACTAAGGTTGGAGCATGGGAAGGTAGCTAGTTAGGTGATGGGGCTAGGTGATAGTGGGGATAGTTGGTGTAAGGGAGTGTTATGGGCAGGTCCAAGGAAATCTAATTGGGTGGCCGGGTGTAGTTAAGGGGAGTTAGGTAGGGGGCAAATGGCTGGGGCGGCTAAGGTTTGGCCGAGTGGAAGTGGTGGCGGCAAGGGGCTGTTGTGTAGGTAAGGTGATGGTATGGTGGGTGGCTGGGAGTGGAGAGAGAGTAGAGAAGGAGCTAGGTAAAGTGCAGGGTACTTACCGAATGGGGAGAAGCGATGGAAGGAAAAGAGAAGCCGGGTGTAGATGGGATGGAGAGCAAGTGTGGCGTCCAGCTGGGAGATGGTGGTGGCGTCCGGTTGGGAGATGGTGGTGGATGGAAGAGGGAAGGTGGCGGTGCAGGTGGTGCTGGTGGAGTAGCTGGGGAAGTGGAGGAGTCGGCTGGACTTGGGGGAAAGAGATGAAGGATAGTACCCGGCTAGCTTGGAGAGGGCCTCTAGCTTGCAAAACCCGCCCCCAAGGGGGGGGGGGTTTAAATAGGGGATGGGTAGGTCGGTTAGGGCTGGGCTTGGGGTAGTGGTTAGGTGGTTTAGGTAGGGTGGTATGTAGATAAGGTGGGCTGGAAAGGGTTGGGCCAAATATTTTAGAAACTAGGGGTTTGGGTAGATTGTGGGCTAGGGGTGGTTTAGGGGTTTAGGGCTAGGTTAGGTGGTTGGGTTTTAGGGTGAGGTTTAGTAAGCTAGGTTAGGTGATTAGGCTAGGTTTAGGCTAGGATTAGGGAAATTAGTCTAGGTTTAGGGAAGGATTAGGGAAGTGGGTTAGGTGATTAGGTTGGGATTAGGCCGGGATTAGGGAAGTGGGTTAGGTGATTAGGTTCAGATTAGGGGTGGATTAGGGGTTTAGGCTAGGGTTAGGTGTTTTGGGTTAGGTTTAGGTGAAGGAGCTCCCTTTGCATGGCCCATAGACCTTTAACCACCTCATGTTGGTGCAGCCCTAGGTTAGGTTTTAGCTAATTACAAGCTTAAACCCACTCAATTAGGCTAACCCACATGATTAGACCCAAACTTGACACACAAGTCAAGCTTAATTACAACACTCTTGATATTTTTCATCCCCACTCTCTCTCATGCCCAATATCCCACGTGAATTTCAAGTGGGCCCCACCTCCATTTATGAGAAGGTGATGTGGGCCATGGATATGGATATTGGATTGGATCTCTGGATCCAAATCCAAATCCAAGTCCATATATGGGTTTGGATTGGGATCTGGATATATATGGTCCAGATCCAATCCAAACTGAACTCTGACTCCTTCGAGCTGGGTTCAAAACGGATGATTTGTGTGGGGCCTGACAGCATCAGTACTCCGTCTGCGTTGGGTCTTCGCCAACATGGTCGTCCGCCTCCGTTTCTGCCTTCCGGAGATGACTTCAAATGATATTTTGATAAGAACAGGGTCTTCGACGTTCGAGATCCTGGGGGTGTGAATCAGATACAAGAGTTGCTATGCCGGGCTCGACGTGTTCTCCGGTTCTGGGCTCTTCTTAGCTCTCCTGGTCCTGTCTTGATCGGGCCAAGCCACTTCGGGGTTTCAAAACATGTTTTAAAAAGGTTTTAAAAGCTATATTGTATGTTTTCGAAATATAGAGTTCAAAACGTATGTACAGGGTTGTCTGGAAGGCTCTTGGGTTTTCAGACTCAAAAATGGCCCTTTGGGGGCTGCTTTTACAAAACCAGGTGAATTTGAGAAATTCGTGGGATTTCGGGGTGTTTACACTTAGGCATCGTGACCATCATGCTCATCTGATTCTGGTTTCCCTGATGTAACACTGCACGCATTCTGTTTTTGTTCTGTTGATTTTGCAGCTTATGTGGGCGATGATTTTGTACCAGTTGCACAATAGGCTGATGAGGACGAGTTCCTTCAGCTCAGCCTCAGTAAATTCAGTTCAGTCAGCATCATGGAACTCATGCACATCCAGTTCTTCTTTAACTTCATGCGTCTACAAGAATTCGCTACATGCTAAAACTGGTCTAGATATGACTTGTTGTATTGTATTTCAAGACGTACTTTGACAAGCTAACAGAAACACCTTTGTACAGCTCAGCCAGTTTAGCAATCGAACTGGATAAAACTGCATGTTTGCTGTGAAAGTGGTTATGCAAATCCATGTTACATGCATTACTACAAAAGCGTTCAAGTAAGCCCATGTTACGTTTTTGAAAACCAACCATCATGCTCGTTAGATTTCTTCCATGAGTGTTGGAATATTAACCTTATTCTTAACATAACAGTAATAGATGACAATGCCAAACTGATGCATATCGATACACTAATTACCTTGACAATCAAACATAACATGGATATGTTACGAAATGCATTCGATACCAAACCTTTCTTTTCGGAAGCTATTATTCTTGTTTCAGTCCTTACTTTCTTTTGGTAATACCAACTTTACCCTCTGGAAATTGATTTCTTTCCAAATATGAGCTTTTCTTCCTGGGAAGCTTTCTTTCCCTTTTTAACGCTCGTTTTCCCTTTCTGGGCATCCACCGTCCTTTTAAGGTGCCAACTTGTGTTTTTGATACCTGTATCTTTTCAAAAGGCAAGCTTTCAACATACTTTTCATCATAAATCTTTTAAGGAAACGAAATCCTGCTTTTCCAGTGTTAAGGGCAAAATCATCATTTTCCCCAATTTTGTCAAAATTCGAAATTTTCAGAAAGAAAAGCATTCTTTTATCATTTTAAAGCTTTCATAAAATTTTGGTACCAAAACAAACTCGTTTAGTGCCTTTTTCCTTCAAAAACCCCAAAATTGCTAAAATGGCCACTTTCCTAAAAAGGTAAGAATTTTAAAAGAAAATTTTGGGTGTCTACAATAGGCACGTGCAAATCCCACGTGAAATAAAACTTGCAATCATAGAAACAAAGCCCAAACACTTCGGGTGTTTCTCAAAGAGGTTTGTTTAAAACGACTTTGCCAAGCGTACAGACTGACCCTTGCGCATCGGTGCAAGAAGGTCTGCGACAAAAAGAGCTCACTTGCTCACAGTCGCCCCGAAAGAGTCAGATTTCAAAACTTACTTCGCTAGCTTGATAAGCTAGCTAGCACGCCCTTGTTATAAAAATGACTTAGACACACGAAAAGGTTTACTTCGGGCCTAAGAATCGGAAGTGAGAATTTTCCATGTCTACAGGTTTGGCACACCCGGTGGGACCTGGGCCTTGTGCAGAGTCAGTTCATGTAGAAAAACCTCATGAAAAATTTTCAAAGAAAGTGTTTTTAACTTTGTTTGTTGCATTTTCATATCTAGGATTTGTTTTGAAAAGCATTGAAGCATGTCGAGTCTAGGCTCCCAAGAGGTATCTAGCCACGACTCATGCACATCAAGTTCTCACTCTAGGAGGTTTTCGAAAAAGCAAAACAAACTAGAAGAAATTGAGGACTTGAGAAGGGATTTCGAGGCCAAGATCGCTGCTCTTAGCCAAGAGGTTGAAGCAGGCGACTCATGTTCATCAAACGGCGAACCAAAGGCCAAGAAAAAATTTGAAAAACCTTGCAAACATAAAGAGACTTCCGCAATAGAAAGTAACCAATACCACAAGTTTCACTTGCAACTTTTCTCTCGTCGAGCCCATAAGAAAAAGGACTTGATGAAATGGGTGTATTGGTTTCCTCTGTCCCTCAAAGACACTGTTGCCAAATGGCTGGTGTAGATGCGCGAAAATCCCCGCCTCTTTGCCTTTTTCAGGGCTTTGGAGCGGATCCTCTCGTGTGTCTAAGGCCTATGTATGCAAACAGGGCGTGCCAGCTGTAGACACCGAAAATTTTCACTTACGGGTTCTTAGGCCTGAAGTCAACCTTTTCGCAATCTACTTCGCTTTATGGGCGTGCCAGCTAGTTTACTTTAACTAGCAAAGTATGTTTTGAAAACAATCTGACTTTTGAAAGGCGATTGTAGGCAAGCGGGATTTTTACGTCGCAGACCTTCTTGCACCGATGCGCAAGGGTCAGTCTATACGTTGTAGACACCGAAAATTTTCACTTACGGGTTCTTAGGCCTGAAGTGAACCTTTTCGCAATCTACTTCACTTTATGGGCGTGCCAGCTAGTTTACTTTAACTAGCAAAGTATGTTTTGAAAACAATCTGACTTTTGAAAGGCGATTGTAGGCAAGCGGGATTTTTACGTCGCAGACCTTCTTGCACCGATGCGCAAGGGTCAGTCTGTACGCTTAGAGACTTCGTTTTGAAACAAGTTTAACTCAAAATATTTTAAATGAAGAAGTGTTTTAAAACCTTTTGAAAACCATGCATTTGGGCGATTTTGACTTTGTAAGGGTTGGACGACCCTAAGTCTTTCAAATTTTAATCTACTTAGGCACGATGGGCGTGCATCGAAATAGCCTAAGTCTTGCACGATTTGATTCGGGTTTGTACGATTTTCAGATTTTAGATCACGTGGATTTTCACGTGCCTAAGTCTTTCTTTTTATCCCTTTATGGGCCACCTAGGTGTGTGTTATGAACACTCCACTACATGGGGCGAATTTGAGCGGGAGTACGGGGCTTGCTTCGATGCAATATGCGTCCTACCTCGTGGTATGGCGTAGATGCAATGCAAACTCACGCTACTCCAAAGGGAAAACCCGAATTTAAAAGACAATGCCGAAGGGAAATTGCCGAAGGGAAATGACTTGTAAAGTAAATAGCCGAAGGGAAATGACTTGTAAAGTAAATAGCGGAAAGGCTCAATTGTGTAAGTGTGTGTCGTGTATATATTGAAAGACAACGCACACGACTTGAACCTTAAAACCCGAATCTTAAAGACGTAGCCGAAAGAAATACTTTATATAGAGTATATGTAGGGGCCCTTACTTGGGTCTTGTAAATAAGAGCGAAGGCTCAATGTGTGTGCGTGCTTGAATTGAAAGACTTACACACACGACATGAAATGAAACCCAAATATAAATTGCAGTATGCCTTGACTAAGGTCTTGGGATTAAGAGCGAAAGCTCAATGTGTGTGAGTGTTGAATTGAAGTACTACGCACACGACATAAATGAAACCCAAATATAACTGCAATAAGGCCTTTACTAAGGTCTTGGGAGTAAGAGCGAAGGCTCAATGTGTGTGCGTGTGGAAAATGGAAAGACAACACACACGACTTAATTAAAAACCCCTTGACTTAAAATATATAAATATAACTATATATTAAGGGCTTGTTAGGCCCGTGTGTGTGCAAGAAGTGTACGACTAAGAGCGGAAAGGCTCAAGTGCACGTGTGTGTGGGTGTGTCAAACCACGTTATTACAATCGGGGGGAGACGAAGCTCCTTTACTACAACCCCGTATCAAAATTTAATTGAATATAAAGCAAGTTAATGTAATAGACCAAGTTTAGACACTTACAAATAGCTGGTCCATGTTCAACTTGCTTGCACGTGGGCTCACGGTTCACCTTGGGCAGCCAAGAGGGGGTTATCCTAGGGAGCTTTGAGGGAGGTTCTATGGGGCACGGTTAGGGTCTTAGGGGAACTAAGGTTCGGCCAAGACGGGGGCTGTGTAGGGTCTATCCTAGGGTCTGTCCTAGGGTGCAGGTCACGGCCAGGGTGCAGGTTAGGTCAGCAGGGGGGTGATCAAATCAGTAGGGAGGTGGTCGGGTGGCTGGCGCGGCTGTTGGGCGCCTGGCGCAGCAGACGGGCGCCTGACGCGGCTGCAGTGGCGCGGGGCGCGCTGTGGCGCAGGACGCGCTGCGGCGCGGGGCGTGCAGGCAGGCGAGGGGGCGCGCGGCAGGCAGCAGGGCGCGGTGTGCTGCGGGGAGCGCTGTGGCGCGTGGCGCGGCAGGCAACAGGGGCGCGCGGCAGCAGAAGGGGTGCGCGGTAGGCGCTGTTTGCTCACGGCCGGCCGGGGTGAAGTTGTTGGGGTTTGTTAGGGATGGTTTGAGGCGGTTGGGGTTAGGTTAGGTCTAGTTAGGGTTCAGTTAGGGTTAGGTTGGTTCAGTTAGGGTTAGGTAGGTTCAAACCTAGGCTAGGTCGGGGGTTAGGTTTACCTCTTGGAGCCGGTCCTTCATGGCTTGAGCCCATGTCTCCACGGTTGCAGCCACTTGGTCCAGCCCACCATGGTTGCAGCCCCTTGGTCTAGACCCACTTAGCCCACGTGGCTTGAACCCACCTCACCCAATGAGCCCACATGGCTAGGTCTATCACTCCCTCTCTCTCCTCCCAAATATTTGCATGAACCCTTTACATGGACCCCCTCACCTCTATTTATAGAGATTTGAGGTGGGTCTTGGATTTGGGTTTGGGTTTGGGGTTTGGATCCATACCCAAATCCAAACACTATTTGGATCTGGATATTGGATCTCGGATATTTTGAGATCTGTATCCGATCCAAACCCAATATTTTTATGGATACGGATCTGGATATTTTGATCCAAATCCGATCCAATCCAAACACTATTTGGATCCAATCCAAATCCAAACACTATTTGGATCGACCCAAACACTATTTGGATTGGCCCAAATCCAAACACTATTCATTACATGGATTTGGATCGGGATATATATGGTCCAGATCCAAATCAAAATTTCTTCGGACAGTCCTTCTTGGCTTCTTGAGGCGAACGATCTGTGCGGGCACTGGCTTCATCAGTGCTCCGTCTGGTGCTGGGTTTTCCCCAACTTTGTCATTCGGACTCCGTTTCACTGTTCTGGACTCCGTTGAGCTTTTCATCAAATGGGCTCTGCATTCTTTTGTTTTTTTTATCAGGGAGTGGCTTCTGAAGCTCTGGGCTTGAATCATCTTCGGGCTTAGGGTCTTCTTTTGCCTTCTGTACCTGTTTTCACATTTCAAAACAGGTCGTCATTTTGGCTCAAACGAGCTTTTTGGTGTTTTGAGAGTTTTTGAAAAATAGAAGATTTGGGGTGTTTACAGATGCCCCTCTTTGGCATTATCCAAATGTATTTGGATAATGGCAAAGAAGAAACACCCCGTTTTCTCAAATTTTCTCGAGAATACACCATTTATTTCGCAAAAACCCTGTTTTCTTTTTCCACAAGTGGGGATTTTCAGCAAAAGGGGGCTTTTCCTAGCTATTTCCCTATATGTATGATCATGCACGAATGACTCTTTGAATGCATGCATGAGAAAAATTTTATTTTTTTGTTTTTGAGCCCGAAGAGAGCCTTTTGAGGCTGGTTGCTTCGAGCAGGTTTTTACCCATGTCTTTTTGACATTCGTGGGTTTTTCGAAAATTTCTTTTTGAAAAGGAACTCCTTTTAACTTGTATCGAAAAGGACTTCCATTTTTCATACTTCCCTTCATTCGGGTTTCAATACCTGCTACTCAGTAGAGGTTTTTGGGTAGGAAAACTTGGAAAACATTTCAAAGTTCCATTTCCTACAAAACAGAGTCGAGTTCTCAAACAAAATGAAATCCAAATAAGCCGATTTTATTCGTACTTTAGGATTTTCGCAAATTTGAATCTTTTTCCTCGAGGATAAGCCGTAGGGATATGGGAAAGAGATACCACGGTCCCTTCTGAAGCGTCCCGTGGTTTTAGGTAAAGAATCAGAAAATCGCTCTTTAGAGCTTTGGCTTTTTGTTTCTTTTTCATAGAGGGTCTCCCTTTGGGAGTATTTTTTCATTAATCCCTCTTTTCTTTAAAGGAGAGCAGCTCTTTGGAGGAGTTTTTGTATTCCCTGTTTATGAAGGGAAGACCTCTTTGGGAGGAGTGTTTTTATATCTCCTTTTTCTTTTGAAACGAGAAGACCTCTTTCGGAGGAGTTTTTGTATTCCCTGTTTATGAAGGGAAGACCACTTTCGGAGGAGATTTTTTTTTTTTTTTTTTTCTTCTTTCTTTTGAAAATAGCCAATTTTCCTTTTCGGAGAGAAAGTAGGATGGGGGAGGGCTTATCCCTTTGGTTACTCGATTCAAACGAGATTGTCCTATTTCTTAATAGCATCTGCTATTCGAAAATATTTTGATATTTTGAACAAGGCTTAATCTTGTAAGCCAGGGTTCTTTGAAATATCGCCAATTCATTTTTGGAAGACTCTACTTTTCGAAAAGTATAGATTCCTCCATTCGGGGTTATACAATCTACTTCGATCCTTCTTTCAAGAAGTTTCAAAGGAGTTCGATTTTTCAAAATCTTTTTGAAAAGGAATTCAGCATAAACCCTTTTGAATATTCGGGCATTTTCGGGGTTTTGCTAATTTCTACCCACAATATCAACAAATTTCTAATTTTTGTTGCCCTTTTGAAGACATGGGGATATTTCTACTCGAGTTTGCCACCCTTTTGGGCTTTCTTCGGGGTGATATGATGCATGCTATGCACTCCATGTGTTTTAAAATGGAAATACATGTCTTTATGCAACGATGAACACATGAAATGTATCTCACAAATCACGAAGGAGATGCATTCGCTTATCCATGGAAAGTGTCTAGGGGCTGTGTTTAAAAATGCCCCTAGCTTGATGGGAATTTCGCATGGCCGTATGGTGAAGGGCCATGGCTTTTCAAAGGGATTTTGGATGGACAATGGTATGTTCATGTCCATGCACTTCCATGGTTTTTCTAACATGATTATGATACTTTTTGCTCAAGGATGGGAAACATAACCAGCCCTAAGTGATCGTCATGGCCATCAGGTTTTAGTTTTGACATGGTCTCCATATTTCATCGTGAGATTCATGTTCTTTATCCTAACACAATCAAGGTTTTCATATAAACCAGAAGTTGAAGAAAATCTTTCTTTTCAAAGCCATGAAAGGTTTTTGTGAAATGCTAACCCTTTTTCGAGATTCTCATTTCCTTTTTAAAATTTGCCTTGAAGGTGTTGGTTTTGATTTGTATGGAGACATGCCTATGAAGGCTCGATACTTAGGGGGTCGACTCTTATTGCCCCTTTGATTTTGCAAAACCCTGAATTCGATTTCTAGAATGATGTCTAGACTCGATGCATATGAATGATTTCAAAGTGTAATGCATGATGCTTATGCACACACTATGGGTTAACTTATTTCTAAAAATCCCCAATTTTCCATAAGTTAAGGATTTTGCGAAGTTCAGGAAGCTTGGAGGTGTTTATTCCTCCTTGCTTTGGTGATTCTCGAGCTTTTCATTTTTGAAAAAGCTCTAGGCAAAAGGGTGGATAGGACCAGCTTTTTGGATACTTGGTTTTAGGGAGTATATACATTTTTTTGAAAGCATTTTTACAATTTTTCGAAAATGGGCTTTGTACATGGCCAAAGGCTTTTGAAACAAAATTTCTTTTTGGAATTTTCGTTTTTCCAAATGTTTTTGAGATTTTGAGAGTTTTCAACTTTTTTTGTCTTTTTCAAAAGTAGGGATCTTCCATTGAACCTTCAAAGAAAACATTCATGAATCAGACTCTAATCAGATAGGTCTAAGACATGGGTTTCGGTTTTAGAGGTTCTGCAAGGCACCCTTGACCCAGATGGTCTTAGGTGGCGGCTCTGGTGGTATGGGTGGGCTGTAGCCCAGTCCATATCGTTCCCTATTGGTTCTAGGTAGGACAGGCTCAAGCCTACCTTGGTTTCGGGTTCCCAGGCCCGCGTAGGGTTTATATCCCATATTCAGAATCATGTTCCAAGACTTTTTGCTTTTCGAAAAGTTTTGGTATAAATCATGGTCTTGGAACATGGAATCGTCCATGTTGGGGATATATACCCTTTTGGATATCGAGAGTTTGGATTCCGGGGTGATGGAAGACTTGGGCTTCCATACAAACCTGGTTTGGGAGACTTTGCCCTCAAGGAAAGCCAAGCTTGGTTCCTTGAGGAGTTTTGGACATAGCAGGGTTATGGAAAACTTATGGTTCCATACCCCATTTTGGGAAAAATTTACTTCAAGGGGAGCCATGCAAGGTCCCTTGAAGTTTTTGACTTGGTCCCTAGGTTCAACTCGTGGTGCCCCTAGGGATTGATTTTTTTGTTTTAAAGCCATAGCCTTGGCTCCAGGGCACAAGACTAGGCTCGAAGAAGTGGGTTTTTCTATGGTAGGGTTATGAGCTCCTAAGATGTCGATGCATGCATTAGGGGTCTCCATGTCTACCATTTTCGGAACTTCTTTTTGTTTTTGAAATTCCTTTGAATGGTGCACGACAGTTGGCGCACCTTGAAAATCCTCAAGTTTTGGCACAGTTTGTGGGTTTGTGTGTGCAAAGGGGTTATCCAATGCATCTGATGACCCTACATGAAGAAGAGAGTCTTGAGAAGGATGGCTTTCAGGCATACCTCTTTGTGGCTTGTCTACCTTTTCAGGGTGAGAGCAAGCCGATTTCCCGGGTAACTCTGTTTTGAGCCCCCGGGGTTTAACGAGGCGTTTCCTTTCGAAACCTTCCTGTTTTTCACTCTCGTTCCTTTGTAGGGTGTGGACTTCATGTCCCACTGTATGTGTGTGCCTAGACTTAGGACTTTTACTTGAAGTTTTCGAAATTCCAAAATTTTGTTTTTCAATTTTTTGGTTTTTTTCCAAATTTTCAAGATTTTTTTGGTTTTTTGAAATAGAAAAATCTTTTTTTGGTTTTTCTATGGATTTTGAAAAGCTTGAAGTTGTAGGAGTGGACGACTTATCCCTTTGCCGGGATTTGTCTCTAATCTCCAATCCTTCATTGAGTTTGAGATCGGTTTTCAATTCACGATCTGTATGTGCCCTCGAAGAGCTGCTATGTGTTCGATGGGCTTTAAGCTCCTTGCTTAAAGCATCCATCTTTTGAAATATTTTTTCAATCTCATCGAGCTCTCTTTGGGCTTTATCTGATTTGAAAACCGCTTTTAGTTTACTCAACGAAGATTTTTGTAGCTTTCTATCCATTTTCATGCAATTTTCCTAAGTATGCACGATTTTTGAAAAAACACTCTTTTTTCCGAAAATTTGAGTATAACTCGTTTGTTTGAAGTCTGTTTAAGTCCCGGGTCCCACCGGGTGTGCCAAATCTGTAGACACCGAAAATTTTCACTTACGGGTTCTTAGGCCTGAAGTGAACCTTTTCGCAATCTACTTCGCTTTATGGGCGTGCCAGCTAGTTTACTTTAACTAGCAAAGTATGTTTTGAAAACAATCTGACTTTTGAAAGGCGATTGTAGGCAAGCGGGATTTTTACGTCGCAGACCTTCTTGCACCGATGCGCAAGGGTCAGTCTGAACGCTTAGAGACTTCGTTTTGAAACAAGTTTAACTCAAAATATTTTAAATGAAGAAGTGTTTTAAAACCTTTTGAAAACCATGCATTTGGGCGATTTTGACTTTGTAAGGGTTGGACGACCCTAAGTCTTTCAAATTTTAATCTACTTAGGCACGATGGGCGTGCATCGAAATAGCCTAAGTCTTGCACGATTTGATTCGGGTTTGTACGATTTTCAGATTTTAGATCACGTGGATTTTCACGTGCCTAAGTCTTTCTTTTTATCCCTTTATGGGCCACCTAGGTGTGTGTTATGAACACTCCACTACATGGGGCGAATTTGAGCGGGAGTACGGGGCTTGCTTCGATGCAATATGCGTCCTACCTCGTGGTATGGCGTAGATGCAATGCAAACTCACGCTACTCCAAAGGGAAAACCCGAATTTAAAAGACAATGCCGAAGGGAAATTGCCGAAGGGAAATAATCGAAGGGAAATTGCCGAAGGGAAATAACCGAAGGGAAATGACTTGTAAAGAAAATAGCCGAAGGGAAATGACTTGTAAAGTAAATAGCGGAAGGGGAAATATGGCTATATCTTAAGAGCGGAAAGGCTCAATTGTGTAAGTGTGTGTCGTGTATATATTGAAAGACAACGCACACGACTTGAACCTTAAAACCCGAATCTTAAAGACGTAGCCGAAAGAAATACTTTATATAGAGTATATGTAGGGGCCCTTACTTGGGTCTTATAAATAAGAGCGAAGGCTCAATGTGTGTGCGTGCTTGAATTGAAAGACTTACACACACGACATGAAATGAAACCCAAATATAAATTGCAGTATGCCTTGACTAAGGTCTTGGGATTAAGAGCGAAAGCTCAATGTGTGTGAGTGTAGAATTGAAGTACTACGCACACGACATAAATGAAACCCAAATATAACTGCAATAAGGCCTTTACTAAGGTCTTGGGAGTAAGAGCTAAGGCTCAATGTGTGTGCGTGTGGAAAATGGAAAGACAACACACACGACTTAATTAAAAACCCCCTTGACTTAAAATATATAAATATAACTATATATTAAGGGCTTGTTAGGCCCGTGTGTGTGCAAGAAGTGTACGACTAAGAGCGGAAAGGCTCAAGTGCGTGTGTGTGAGGGTGTGTCAAACCACGTTATTACAATCGGGGGGAGACGAAGCTCCTTTACTACAACCCCGTATCAAAATTTAATTGAATATAAAGCAAGTTAATGTAATAGACCAAGTTTAGACACTTACAAATAGCTGGTCCATGTTCAACTTGCTTGCACGTGGGCCCACGGTTCACCTTGGGCAGCCAAGAGGGGGTTATCCTAGGGTGCTTTGAGGGAGGTTCTATGGGGCACGGTTAGGGTCTTAGGGGAACTATGGTTCGGCCAAGACGGGGGCTGTGTTGGGTCTGTCCTAGGGTCTGTCCTAGGGTGCAGGTCACGGCCAGGGTGCAGGTTAGGTCAGCAGGGGGGTGATCAAATCAGTAGGGAGGTGGTCGGGTGGCTGGCGCGGCTGTTGGGTGCCTGGCGCAGCAGACGGGCGCCTGACGCGGCTGCAGTGGCGCGGGGCGCGCTGTGGCGCAGGACGCGCTGCGTCGCGGGGCGTGCAGGCAGGCGAGGGGGCGCGCGGCAGGCAGCAGGGCGCGGTGTGCTGCGGGGAGCGCTGTGGCGCGTGGCGCGGCAGGCAACAGGGGCGCGCGGCATCAGAAGGGGTGCGCGGTAGGCGCTGTTTGCTCACGGCCGGCCGGGGTGAAGTTGTTGGGGTTTGTTAGGGATGGTTTGAGGCGGTTGGGGTTAGGTTAGGTCTAGTTAGGGTTAGGTTGGTTCAGTTAGGGTTAGGTAGGTTCAAACCTAGGCTAGGTCGGGGGTTAGGTTTACCTCTTGGAGCCGGTCCTTCATGGCTTGAGCCCATGTCTCCACGGTTGCAGCCACTTGGTCCAGCCCACCATGGTTGCAGCCCCTTGGTCTAGACCCACTTAGCCCACGTGGCTTGAACCCACCTCACCCAATGAGCCCACATGGCTAGGTCTATCACTCCCTCTCTCTCCTCCCAAATATTTGCATGAACCTTTTACATGGACCCCCTCACCTCTATTTATAGAGATTTGTGGTGGGTCTTGGATTTGGGTTTGGGTTTGGGGTTTGGATCCATACCCAAATCCAAACACTATTTGGATCTGGATATTGGATCTCGGATATTTTGAGATCTGTATCCGATCCAAACCCAATATTTTTATGGATACGGATCTGGATATTTTGATCCAAATCCGATCCAATCCAAACACTATTTGGATCCAATCCAAATCCAAACACTATTTGGATCGACCCAAACACTATTTGGATTGGCCCAAATCCAAACACTATTCATTACATGGATTTGGATCTGGATATATATGGTCCAGATCCAAATCAAAATTTCTTCGGACAGTCCTTCTTGGCTTCTTGAGGCGAACGATCTGTGCGGGCACTGGCTTCATCAGTGCTCCGTCTGGTGCTGGGTTTTCCCCAACTTTGTCATTCGGACTCCGTTTCACCGTTCTGGACTCCGTTGAGCTTTTAATCAAATGGGCTCTGCTTTCTTTTGTTTTTTTTATCAGGGAGTGGCTTCTGAAGCTCTGGGCTTGAATCCTCTTCGGGCCTAGGGTCTTCTTTTGCCTTCTGTACCTGTTTTCACATTTCAAAATAGGTCGTCATTTTGGCTCAAACGAGCTTTTTGGTGTTTTGAGAGTTTTTGAAAAATAGAAGATTTGGGGTGTTTACATACGCTTAGAGACTTCGTTTTGAAACAAGTTTAACTCAAAATATATTTTGAATGAAGTGTTTTAAAACCTTTTGAAAACCATGCATTTGGGCGATTTTGACTTTGTAAGGGTTGGACGACCCTAAGTCTTTCAAATTTTAATCTACTTAGGCACGATGGGCGTGCATCGAAATAGCCTAAGTCTTGCACGATTTGATTCGGGTTTGTACGATTTTCAGATTTTTAGATCACGTGGATTTGCACGTGCCTAAGTCTTTCTTTTTATCCCTTTATGGGCCACCTAGGTGTGTGTTATGAACACTCCACTACATGGGGCGAATTTGAGCGGGAGTACGGGGCTTGCTTCGATGCAATATGCATCCTACCTCGTGGTATGACGTAGATGCAATGCAAACTCATGCTACTCCAAAGGGAAAACCCGAAATTAAAAGACAATGCCGAAGGGAAATTGCCGAAGGGAAATAACCAAAGGGAAATGACTTGTAAAGTAAATAGCCGAAGGGAAATGACTTGTAAAGTAAATAGCGGAAGGGGAAATATGGCTATATCTTAAGAGCGGAAAGGCTCAATTGTGTAAGTGTGTGTCGTGTATATATTGAAAGACAACGCACACGACTTGAACCTTAAAACCCGAATCTTAAAGACGTAGCCGAAAGAAATACTTTATATAGAGTATATGTAGGGGCCCTTACTTGGGTCTTGTAAATAAGAGCGAAGGCTCAATGTGTGTGCGTGCTTGAATTGAAAGACTTACACACACGACATGAAATGAAACCCAAATATAAATTGCAGTATGCCTTGACTAAGGTCTTGGGATTAAGAGCGAAAGCTCAATGTGTGTGAGTGTAGAATTGAAGTACTACGCACACGACATAAATGAAACCCAAATATAACTGCAATAAGGCCTTTACTAAGGTCTTGGGAGTAAGAGCTAAGGCTCAATGTGTGTGCGTGTGGAAAATGGAAAGACAACACACACGACTTAATTAAAAACCCCCTTGACTTAAAATATATAAATATAACTATATATTAAGGGCTTGTTAGGCCCGTGTGTGTGCAAGAAGTGTACGACTAAGAGCGGAAAGGCTCAAGTGCGTGTGTGTGTGGGTGTGTCAAACCACGTTATTACAATCGGGGGGAGACGAAGCTCCTTTACTACAACCCCGTATCAAAATTTAATTGAATATAAAGCAAGTTAATGTAATAGACCAAGTTTAGACACTTACAAATAGCTGGTCCATGTTCAACTTGCTTGCACGTGGGCCCACGGTTCACCTTGGGCAGCCAAGAGGGGGTTATCCTAGGGTGCTTTGAGGGAGGTTCTATGGGGCACGGTTAGGGCCTTAGGGGAACTAAGGTTCGACAAAGATGGGGCTGTGTAGGGTCTGTCCTAGGGTCTTCTTTTGCCTTCTGTACCTGTTTTCACATTTCAAAACAGGTCGTCGTTTTGGCTCAAATGAGCTTTTTGGTGTTTCGAGAGTTTTTGAAAAATAGAAGATTTGGGGTGTTTACAGATGCCCCTCTTTGGCATTATCCAAATGTATTTGTATAATGGCAAAGAAGAAACACCCCGTTCTCTCAAATTTTCTCGAGAATACACCATTTATTTCGCAAAAACCTTATTTTCTTTTTCCACAAGTGGGGATTTTCAGCAAAAGGGGGCTTTTCCTAGCTATTTCCCTATATGTATGATCATGCACGAATGACTCTTTGAATGTATGCATGAGAAAAATTTTATTTTTTTGTTTTTGAGCCCGAAGAGAGCCTTTTGAGGCTGGTTGCTTCGAGCAGGTTTTTACCCATGTCTTTTCGACATTCGTGGGTTTTTCGAAAATTTCTTTTTGAAAAGGAACTCCTTTTAACTTGTATCGAAAAGGACTTCCATTTTTCATACTTCCCTTCATTCGGGTTTCAATACCTGCTACTCAGTAGAGGTTTTTGGGTAGGAAAACTTGGAAAACATTTCAAAGTTCCATTTCCTACAAAACAGAGTCGAGTTCTCAAACAAAATGAAATCCAAATAAGCCGATTTTATTCGTACTTTAGGATTTTCGCAAATTTGAATCTTTTTCCTCGGGGATAAGCCGTAGGGATATGGGAAAGAGATACCACGGTCTCTTCTGAAGCGTCCCGTGGTTTTAGGCAAAGAATCGGAAAATCGCTCTTTGGAGCTTTGGCTTTTTGTTTCTTTTTTCACAGAGGGTCTCCCTTTGGGAGTATTTTTTCATTAATCCCTCTTTTCCTTAAAGGAGAGCAGCTCTTTGGAGGAGTTTTTGTATTCCCTGTTTATGAAGGGAAGACCTCTTTGGGAGGAGTGTTTTTATATCTCCTTTTTCTTTTGAACGAGAAGACCTCTTTCGGAGGAGTTTTTGTATTCCCTGTTTATGAAGGGAAGACCACTTTCGGAGGAGTTTTTGTATTCTCGATTTTTTTTTTTTTTTTTTCTTTCTTTTGAAAATAGCCAATTTTCCTTTTCGGAGAGAAAGTAGGATGGGGGATGGCTTATCCCTTTGGTTACTCGATTCAAACGAGATCATCCTATTTCTTAATAGCATCTGCTATTCGAAAATATTTTGATATTTTGAACAAGGCTTAATCTTGTAAACCAGGGTTCTTTGAAATATAGCCAATTCATTTTTGGAAGACTCTACTTTTCGAAAAGTATAGATTCCTCCATTCGGGGTTATACAATCTACTTCGATCCTTCTTTCAAGAAGTTTCAAAGGAGTTCGATTTTTCAAAATCTTTTTGAAAAAGAATTCAGCATAAACCCTTTTGAATATTCGGGCATTTTCAGGGTTTTGCTAATTTCTACCCACAATATCAACAAATTTCTAATTTTTGTTGCCCTTTTGAAGACAT
This sequence comes from Brasenia schreberi, assembly GCA_036023115.1. NCBI lineage: Eukaryota > Viridiplantae > Streptophyta > Magnoliopsida > Nymphaeales > Cabombaceae > Brasenia > Brasenia schreberi. The sequence goes on along the minus strand of JAYKKT010000078.1, from coordinate 15,761,407 downwards.
GGGGATATTTCTACTCGAGTTTGCCACCCTTTTGGGCTTTCTTCGGGGTGATATGACATGCTATGCACTCCATGTGTTTTAAAATGGAAATACATGTCTTTATGCAACGATGAACACATGAAATGTATCTCACAAATCACGAAGGAGATGCATTCGCTTATCCATGGAAAGTGTCTAGGGGCTGTGTTTAAAAATGCCCCTAGCTTGAAGGGAATTTCGCATGGCCGTATGGTGAAGGGCCATGGCTTTTCAAAGGGATTTTGGATGGACAATGGTATGTTCATGTCCATGCACTTCCATGGTTTTTCTAACATGATTATGATACTTTTTGCTCAAAGATGAGAAACATAACCAGCCCTAAGTGATCGTCATGGCCATCAGGTTTTAGTTTTGACATGGTCTCCATATTTCATCGTGAGATTCATGTTCTTTATCCTAACACAATCAAGGTTTTCATATAAACCAGAAGTTTGAAGAAAATCTTTCTTTTCAAAGCCATGAAAGGTTTTTGTGAAATGCTAACCCTTTTTCGAGATTCTCATTTCCTTTTTAAAATTTGCCTCGAAGGTGTTGGTTTTGATTTGTATGGAGACATGCCTATGAAGGCTCGATACTTAGGGGGTCGACTCTTATTGCCCCTTTGATTTTGCAAAACCCTGAATTCGATTTCTAGAATGATGTCTAGACTCGATGCATATGAATGATTTCAAAGTGTAATGCATGATGCTTATGCACACAGTATGGGTTAACTTATTTCTAAAAATCCCCAATTTTCCATAAGTTAAGGATTTTGCGAAGTTCAGGAAGCTTGGAGGTGTTTATTCCTCCTTGCTTTGGTGATTCTCGAGCTTTTCATTTTTGAAAAAGCTCTAGGCAAAAGGGTGGATAGGACCAGTTTTTTTTTTGGATACTTGGTTTCAGGGAGTATATACATTTTTTTGAAAGCATTTTTACAATTTTTTGAAAATGGGCTTTGTACATGGCCAAAGGCTTTTGAAACAAAATTTCTTTTTGGAATTTTCGTTTTTCAAAATGTTTTTGAGATTTTGAGAGTTTTCAATTTTTTTGGTTTTTTTCAAAAGTAGGGATCTTCCATTGAACCTTCAAAGAAAACATTCATGAATTAGACTCTAATCAGATAGGTCTAAGACATGGGTGTCAGTTTTTAGAGGTTCTACAGGGCACCCTTGACCCAGATGGTCTTAGGTGGCGGCTCTGTTGGTATGGGTGGGCTGTAGCCCAGTCCATATCGTTCCCTATTGGTTCTAGGTAGGACAGGCTCAAGCCTACCTTGGTTTCGGGTTCCCAGGCCCGCGTAGGGTTTATATCCCATATTCAGAATCATGTTCCAAGACTTTTTGCTTTTCGAAAAGTTTTGGTTTAAATCATGGTCTTGGAACATGGAATCGTCCATGTTGGGGATATATACCCTTTTGGATATCGAGAGTTTGGATTCCGGGGTGATGGAAGACTTGGGCTTCCATACAAACCTGGTTTGGGAGACTTTGCCCTCAAGGAAAGCCAAGCTTGGTTCCTTGAGGAGTTTTGGACATAGTAGAGTTATGGAAAACTTATGGTTCCATACCCTATTTTGGGAAAGATTTACTTCAAGGGGAGCCATGCAAGGTCCCTTGAAGTTTTTGACTTGGTCCCTAGGTTCAACTCGTGGTGCCCCTAGGGATTGATTTTTTTGTTTCAAAGCCATAGCCTCGGCTCCAGGGCACAAGACTAGGCTCGAAGAAGTGGGTTTTTCTATGGTAGGGTTATGAGCTCCTAAGATGTCGATGCATGCATTAGGGGTCTCCATGTCTACCATTTTCGAAACTTCTTTTTGTTTTTGAAATTCCTTTGAATGGTGCGCGATAGTTGGCGCACCTTGAAAATCCTCAAGTTTTGGCACAGTTTGTGGGTTTGTGTGTGCAAAGGGGTTATCCAATGCATCTGATGACCCTACATGAAGAAGAGAGTCTTGAGAAGGATGGGTTTCAGGCATACCTCTTTGTAGCTTGTCTACCTTTTCAGGGTGAGAGCAGGCCGATTTCCCGGGTAACTCTGTTTTGAGCCCCCGGGGTTTAACGAGGCGTTTCCTTTCGAAACCTTCCTGTTTTTCACTCTCGTTCCTTTGTAGGGTGTGGACTTCATGTCCCACTGTATGTGTGTGCCTAGACTTAGGACTTGAAGTTTTCGAAATTCCAAAATTTTGCTTTTCAATTTTTTGGTCTTTTTCCAAATTTTCAAGATTTTTTTGGTTTTTTGAAATAGAAAAATCTTTTTTTGGTTTTTCTATGGATTTTGAAAAGCTTGAAGTAGGAGTGGACGACTTATCCCTTTGCTGGGATTTGTCTCTAATCTCCAATCCTTCGTTGAGTTTGAGATCGGTTTTCAATTCACGATCTGTATGTGCCCTCGAAGAGCTGCTATGTGTTCGATGGGCTTTAAGCTCCTTGCTTAAAGCATCCATCTTTTGAAATATTTTTTCAATCTCATCGAGCTCTCTTTGGGCTTTATCTGATTTGAAAACCTCTTTTAGTTTACTCAACGAAGATTTTTGTAGCTTTCTATCCATTTTCATGCAATTTTCCTAAGTATGCACGATTTTTGAAAAAACACTCTTTTTTCCGAAAATTTGAGTATAACTCATTTGTTTGAAGTCTGTTTAAGTCCCGGGTCCCACCGGGCGTGCCAAATCTGTAGACACCGAAAATTTTCACTTACGGGTTCTTAGGCCTGAAGTGAACCTTTTCGCAATCTACTTCGCTTTATGGGCGTGCCAGCTAGTTTACTTTAACTAGCAAAGTATGTTTTGAAAACAATCTGACTTTTGAAAGGCGATTGTAGGCAAGCGGGATTTTTACGTCGCAGACCTTCTTGCACCGATACGCAAGGGTCAGTCTGTACGCTTAGAGACTTCGTTTTGAAACAAGTTTAACTCAAAATATTTTAAATGAAGAAGTGTTTTAAAACCTTTTGAAAACCATGCATTTGGGCGATTTTGACTTTGTAAGGGTTGGACGACCCTAAGTCTTTCAAATTTTAATCTACTTAGGCACGATGGGCGTGCATCGAAATAGCCTAAGTCTTGCACGATTTGATTCGGGTTTGTACGATTTTCAGATTTTTAGATCACGTGGATTTGCACGTGCCTAAGTCTTTCTTTTTATCCCTTTATGGGCCACCTAGGTGTGTGTTATGAACACTCCACTACATGGGGCGAATTTGAGCGGGAGTACGGGGCTTGCTTCGATGCAATATGCGTCCTACCTCGTGGTATGGCGTAGATGCAATGCAAACTCACGCTACTCCAAAGGGAAAACCCGAAATTAAAAGACAATGCCGAAGGGAAATTGCCGAAGGGAAATAACCGAAGGGAAATGACTTGTAAAGTAAATAGCCGAAGGGAAATGACTTGTAAAGTAAATAGCGGAAGGGGAAATATGGCTATATCTTAAGAGCGGAAAGGCTCAATTGTGTAAGTGTGTGTCGTGTATATATTGAAAGACAACACACACGACTTGAACCTTAAAACCCGAATCTTAAAGACGTAGCCGAAAGAAATACTTTATATAGAGTATAAGTAGGGGCCCTTACTTGGGTCTTGTAAATAAGAGCGAAGGCTCAATGTGTGTGCGTGCTTGAATTGAAAGACTTACACACACGACATGAAATGAAACCCAAATATAAATTGCAGTATGCCTTGACTAAGGTCTTGGGATTAAGAGCGAAAGCTCAATGTGTGTGAGTGTAGAATTGAAGTACTACGCACACGACATAAATGAAACCCAAATATAACTGCAATAAGGCCTTTACTAAGGTCTTGGGAGTAAGAGCGAAGGCTCAATGTGTGTGCGTGTGGAAAATGGAAAGACAACACACACGACTTAATTAAAAACCCCCTTGACTTAAAATATATAAATATAACTATATATTAAGGGCTTGTTAGGCCCGTGTGTGTGCAAGAAGTGTACGACTAAGAGCGGAAAGGCTCAAGTGCGTGTGTGTGTGGGTGTGTCAAACCACGTTATTACAATCGGGGGGAGACGAAGCTCCTTTACTACAACCCCGTATCAAAATTTAATTGAATATAAAGCAAGTTAATGTAATAGACCAAGTTTAGACACTTACAAATAGCTGGTCCATGTTCAACTTGCTTGCACGTGGGCCCACGGTTCACCTTGGGCAGCCAAGAGGGGGTTATCCTAGGGTGCTTTGAGGGAGGTTCTATGGGGCACGGTTAGGGCCTTAGGGGAACTAAGGTTCGGCAAAGATGGGGCTGTGTAGGGTCTGTCCTAGGGTCTTCTTTTGCCTTCTGTACCTGTTTTCACATTTCAAAACAGGTCGTCGTTTTGGCTCAAATGAGCTTTTTGGTGTTTCGAGAGTTTTTGAAAAATAGAAGATTTGGGGTGTTTACACCAGCTAGCTTACCTAAGCTAGCGAAGATATTTTTAACACTGACTTCTAAACGTGGCGACTGTGAGCAAGTAAGCTCTTGTCATCGCAGACCTTCTTGCACCGATGCACAAGGGTCAGTCTGTACGCTTTGCAAAAATCAAGTTTTTGGAGAGAAAGTCTATGAAGCGGTTCGAGGTGTCTATTTCGGGTCTTTAAAATGCGATTGCATGTTTTAGATCACGTGGATTTGCACGTGCCTAAGTCTTTTCTTTTATCCCTTTTCGGGCCACCTAGTTTGTGTGTTATGAACACTCCACTACGTGGGCGAATTTGAGCGGGGCTTGCTTTGATGCAATATGCGTCCTACCTCGTGGTATGGCGTAGATGCAATGCAAACTCACGCTACTCCAAAGGGAAAACCCGAAATGTAAAGACAATACTGAAGGGAAATGACTGAAGGGAAATAACCGAAGGGAAATAACCGAAGGGAGATATGTATATAGATTATGTATATGAGCCCTTACTCGGGTCTTGCAAATAAGAGCGAAGGCTCAATGTGGGTGCGTGCTTGAATTGAAAGACTTACACACACGACATGAAATTAAACCCAAATATAAATTGCAGTATGGCCTTGACTAAGGTCTTGGGAGTAAGAGCGAAGGCTCAATGTGTGTGAGAGTGCTTGAATTGAAGTACTACACACACGACATAAATGAAACCCAAATATAACTACAATAAGGCCTTTACTAAGGTCTTGGGAGTAAGAGCGAAGGCTCAATGTGTGTGAAAGTGCTTGAATTGAAAGACTTACTCACACGACATGAAATGAAACCCAAATAGTATAGGTCGGCCCTTACTTGGGTCTTTGAAATAAGAGCGAAAGCTCAATGTGTGTGAGAGTGCTTGAATTGAAAGACTTACTCACACGACATGAAATGAAACCCAAATAGTATAGGTCGGCGCTTACTTGGGTCTTTCAAATAAGAGCGAAAGCTCAATGTGTGTGAGAGTGCTTGAATTGAAAGACTTACTCACACGACATGAAATGAAACCCAAATAGTATAGGTCGGCCCTTACTTGGGTCTTTCAAATAAGAGCGAAAGCTCAATGTGTGTGAGAGTGCTTGAATTGAAAGACTTACTCACACGACATGAAATTGTAGACGCGCGAAAAATCCCTGCCTCTTCGCCTCTTTCGGGGCTTGGAGTGGATCTTCTCGTGTGTCTAAGGCCTATGTATACAAATAGGGCGTGCCAGCTAGCTTACTTAAGCTAGCGAAGATATCTTCTAATCACTGACTTCTAAACGTGGCGACTGTGAGCAAGTAAGCTCTTGTCGTCGCAGACCTTCTTGCACCGATGCGCAAGGGTCAGTCTGTACGCTTTGCAAAAATCGAGTTTTTGGAGAGAAAGTCTACGAAGCGGTTCGAGGTGTCTATTTCGGGTCTTTAAGATGCGATTGCATGTTTTAGATCACGTGGATTTGCACGTGCCTAAGTCTTTTCTTTTATCCCTTTTCAGGCCACCTAGTTTGTGTGTTATGAACACTCCACTACATGGGCGAATTCGAGCGGGGCTTGCTTTGATGCAATATGCGTCCTACCTCGTGGTATGGCGTAGATGCAATGCAAAACTCACGCTACTCCAAAGGGAAAACCCGAAATGTAAAGACAATACTGAAGGGAAATAACAGAAGGGAAAACTCACGCTACTCCAAAGGGAAAACCCGAAATGTAAAGACAATACTGAAGGGAAATAACCGAAGGGAAATAACCGAAGGGAAATAACCGAAGGGAAATATGTATATATCTTATGTATATGAGCCCTTACTCGGGTCTTGCAAATAAGAGCGAAGGCTCAATGTGGGTGCGTGCTTGAATTGAAAGACTTACACACACGACATGAAATTAAACCCAAATATAAATTGCAGTATGGCCTTGACTAAGGTCTTGGGAGTAAGAGCGAAGGCTCAATGTGTGTGAGAGTGCTTGAATTGAAGTACTACACACACGACATAAATGAAACCCAAATATAACTGCAATAAGGCCTTTACTAAGGTCTTGGGAGTAAGAGCGAAGGCTCAATGTGTGTGAAAGTGCTTGAATTAAAAGACTTACTCACACGACATGAAATGAAACCCAAATAGTATAGGTCGGCCCTTACTTGGGTCTTTGAAATAAGAGCGAAAGCTCAATGTGTGTGAGAGTGCTTGAATTGAAAGACTTACTCACACGACATGAAATGAAACCCAAATAGTATAGGTCGGCCCTTACTTGGGTCTTTCAAATAAGAGCGAAAGCTCAATGTGTGTGAGAGTGCTTGAATTGAAAGACTTACTCACACGACATGAAATGAAACCCAAATAGTATAGGTCGGCCCTTACTTGGATCTTTCAAATAAGAGCGAAAGCTCAATGTGTGTGAGAGTGCTTGAATTGAAAGACTTACTCACACGACATGAAATGAAACCCAAATAGTATAGGTCGGCCCTTACTTGGGTCTTTCAAATAAGAGTGAAAGCTCAATGTGTGTGAGAGTGCTTGAATTGAAAGACTTACTCACACGACATGAAATGAAACCCAAATAGTATAGGTCGGCCCTTACTTGGGTCTTTCAAATAAGAGCGAAAGCTCAATGTGTGTGAGAGTCCTTGAATTGAAAGACAACGCACCCAACTTAAACAAAAACCCTTCGAAAATGAAAGTATATGTATACTTATATATTAGGGGCTGATTAGGCCCTTGTGTGTTCAAAATCGTGCACGACTAAGAGAGTGCACGTGTGTCGTTGTGCCAAGCCACGTTATTACAAGCGGGGGGAGACTATGCTCCGTTATTACAACCCCGTATCGAATTGAATCTCAAGCAAGTATACAACTAAGGACCGAGTTTAGACACTTACAAGTAGCTGGTCCGTAGAGGTCTTGCTTGGGCGTGGACTTGGCTTTGGGCTGCAAACGGGAGCTCCGCGAAGGTAGGTGATCAAGGGTGCTGGCCGGTTGCAAGTGGGGCGCGGGATAGGCGCCTCGAAGGTGGCCGGTGGCAAGTAGATGGCGGCTCCAAGTAGGGGGTTTAAAGTGGCTGAATGAGTGGGTTCTTAGGGTCACTAGGGAGTTTTGAGTTTAGGGAAACTGGACCTAAAAGGTGAGCTAGTGGGAAGGCCGAATAGGACACCTAGGGGAAGGCCGAATGGGAAAGGATGGCTAGGTAGTGGCCGGCAGTTTGGGCTATGCTGGGTTCGGCTAGGTTAAAGTGGTGGTGGCAAAAGGGCTGAGATGAAGGTAGGATGGGTGGCTAAGAGTGGAGAGATGGAAGAGAGGGGCTTTGAGGGAGTTTGGGGTACTTACCGAATAGGGAGAGGTGGCGGATGAAGTGGGAAGCAGGCGGGCAGGTGGCTGTTGGCTGGTTCGGTTGGGTGGAGGTGATGGCGTCCGACTTAGGGATGGTGGTGGTGGATGGAAGAGGGAAGGTGGCGGTGCAGGTGGAGCTGATGGAGCAGGTGGAGCAGTTGGGGAGTGGAGAAGGCGGGCAGTGGAACAGGTGGAGTCGGCTGGGCTGAGGTGAGGGCTCCCACCTTTTTAAAACCCGCCCACAAGGAGGGGGGTTTAAATAGGGGATGGGTAGGTCGGTTAGGGCTGGGCTGAGGGCAGTGGTTAGGTGGTTTAGGTAGGGTGGTATGTAGATAAGGTGGGCTGGAAAGGGTTTGGGCCAGATATTTTAAAACTAGGGGTTTGGGTAAATCGTGGGCTAAGGGTGGTTTAGGGGTTTAGGGCTAGGTTAGGTGGTTGGGTTTTAGGGTGAAGTTTAGTGAGCTAGGTTAGGTGATTAGGCTAGGTTTAGGCTAGGATTAGGGAAATTAATCTAGGTTTAGGGAAGGATTAGGGAAGTGGGTTAGGTGATTAGGTTGGGATTAGGACGGGATTAGGGAAGTGGGTTAGGTGATTAGGTTCATATTAGGGGTGGATTAGGGGTTTAGGCTAGGTTTAGGCATTTTGGGCTAGGTTTAGGTGAAGGAGCTCCCTTAGCATGGCCCATAGACCTTGATCACCCCATGTTGGTGCAGCCCTAGGTTAGGTTTTAGCTAATTACAAGCTTAAACCCACTCAATTAGGCTAACCCACATGATTAACCCAAACTTGACACACAAGTCAAGCTTAATACAACACTCTTGATATTTTTCACCCCCACTCTCTCTCATGCCCAATATCCCACGTGAAACTCAAGTGGGCCCCACCTCCATTTATGAGAAGGTGATGTGGGCCATGGATATGGATATTGGATTGGATCTCTGGATCCAAATCCAAATCCAAGTCCACATATGGGTTTGGATTGGGATCTGGATATATATGGTCCAGATCCAATCCAAACTGAACTCTGACTCCTTCGAGCTGGGTTCGAAACGGACGATTCGTGTGAGGCCTGACAGCATCAGTACTCCGTCTGCGTTGGGTCTTCGCCAACATGGTCGTCCGCCTCCGTTTCTGCCTTCCGGAGATGACTTCAAGTGATATTTTGGTAAGAACAGGGTCTTGGACGTTCGAGATCCTGGGGTGTGAATCAGATACAAGAGTTGCTGTGCTGGGCTCGACAGGTGCTCAGGTTCCGGGCTCTTCTTGGCTCTCCTGGTCTTGTCTTGATCGGGCCAAGCCACTTCGGGGTTTCAAAACATGTTTTAGAAGGTTTTCAAAAGCCATACTATATGTTTTTGAAATATAAAGTTTAAAACATATATGCAGGGTTGTTTGGAAGGCTCCTGGGTTTCCAAACTCAAAATGGCCCTTTGGGGCTGCTTTTACAAAACCAGATTTGTTTAAGAAATTCGTGGGATTTCGGGGTGTTTACAGAAATGAAACCCAAATAGTATAGGTCGGCCCTTACTTGGGTCTTTCAAATAAGAGCGAAAGCTCAATGTGTGTGAGTGCTTGAATTGAAAGACAATGCACCCAACTTAAACAAAACCCTTCGAAAATGAAAGTATATATATACACTTATGTATTAGGGGCGGATTAGGCCCGTGTATGTTCAAAATCGTGCACGACTAAGAGAGTGCACGTGTGTGGTTGTGCCAAGCCACGTTATTACAAGCGGGGGGAGACTATGCTCCGTTATTACAACCCCGTATCAAATTGAATCTCAAGCAAGTATACAACTAAAGACCGAGTTTAGGCACTTACGAGTAGCTGGTCCGTAGAGGCCTTGCTTGAGCGTGGGCTTGGCCTTCGCCTTGGGCTGCAAACGGGAGCTCCGCGAGGATGGGTGACCAAGGGTGCTGGCCGGCTGCAAGTGGGGCGCGGGATAGGCGCCTCGAAGGTGGCCGGTTGCAAGTGGGTGTCGCCTTGACGTGGGCGATTAAAGGGGTGGACCAAGTGAGTGTTTAGGGTTACTAGGAGAGTCGAGTGTTTAGGGAAGGTGGACCTAAAGGGGAGTTTATGGGAAGGCCGAATGGGAGTCCTATAGGGTCGGAGAAATGGCTGGTCGGGTGCAAATGGGATGGTTAGGTAGTGGCCGGTAGTTTAGGTTGTACTAGGTTCGGCTAAGTGAAAAGGGTGGTGGCAAAGGGCTGAGATGATGTGTAGATGAGATGATGATATGGTGGGTGGCTAGGAGTGGAGAGGGAGTAGAGAAGGGTTTAGGTAGAGTTAGGGAATGCTTACCAAATGGGGAGAGGCGGTGGAAGGAAAAGAGGAGCCGGGTGTAGATGGGATGGCGAGCAAGTGTGGCGTCCGGCTAGGAGAGGGTGGTGGCGTCCGGCTGGGAGATGGTGGTGGATGGAAGAGAGAAGGTGGCGGTGCAGGTGGAGTAGGTGGAACAGGAGGGAGGTGATGGAACTCGGCTGGACTTGGGGAAGAAGGGGACCCGGCTGGGATTGGTAAGGGCAGCCCGCTAGATAGGAAAACCCGCCCCCAAGGGGGGGGTTTAAATAGGGATGGGTAGGTCGGTTAGGGCTGGGCTTGGGGTAGTGGTTAGGTGGTTTAGGTAGGGTGGTATGTAGATAAGGTGGGCTGGAAAGGGTTGGGCCAGATATTTTGAAAACTAGGGGTTTGGGTAGATTGTGGGCTAGGGGTGGTTTAGGGGTTTAGGGTTAGGTTAGGTGGTTGGGTTTTAGGGTGAGGTTTAGTGAGCTAGGTTAGGTGATTAGGCTAGGTTTAGGATAGGATTAGGGAAATTAACCTAGGTTTAGGGAAGGATTAGGGAAGTGGGTTAGGTGATTAGGTTGGGATTAGGACGGGATTAGGGAAGTGGGTTAGGTGATTAGGCTCAGATTAGGGGCGGATTAGGGGGGTAGGCTTGGATTAGGTGTTTAGGTTCAGATTAGGGGTGGATTAGGGGTTTAGGCTAGGATTAGGCATTTTGGGTTAGGTTTAGGTGAAGGAGCTCCCTTAGCATGGCCCATAGACCTTGATCACCTCATGTTGGTGCAGCCCTAGGTTAGGTTTTAGCTAATTACAAGCTTAAACCCACTCAATTAGGCTAACCCACATGATTAAACCCAAACTTGACACACAAGTCAAGCTTAATTACAATCCTCTTGATATTTTCCATCCCCACTCTCTCTCATGCCCATGATCCCACGTGAATTTCAAGTGGGCCCCACCTCCATTTATGAGAAGGTGATGTGGGCCATGGATATGGATATTGGATTGGATGTCTGGATCCAAATCCAAATCCAAGTCCACATATGGGTTTGGATTGGGATCTGGATATATATGGTCCAGATTCAATCCAAACTGAACTCTGACTCCTTCGAGCTGGGTTCGAAACGGACGATTTGTGCGGGGCCTGATAGCATCAGTACTCCGTCTGCGTTGGGTCTTCGCCAACATGGTCGTCTGCCTCCATTTCTGCCTTCCGGAGATGACTTCAAATGATATTTTGATAAGAACAGGGTCTTGGACGTTCGAGATCCTGGGGGTGTGAATCAGATAAAAGAGTTGCTATGCCGGGCTTGACATGTGCTCCGGCTCCGGTTTCTTTTTAGCTCTCCTGGTCCTGTCTTGATCGGGCCAAGCCACTTCGGGGTTTCAAAACATGTTTTTAAAAGGTTTTAAAAGCTATATTGTATGTTTTCGAAATATAGAGTTCAAAACGTATGTACAGGGTTGTCTGGAAGGCTCCTGGGTTTCCAGACTCAAAATGGCCCTTTGGGGCTGCTTGTATAAAACCAGATGGATTTTGAGAAATTCGTGGGATTTCGGGGTGTTTACAGATGCCCCTCTTTGGCCTTGTCCAAATTGATTTGGATAAGGGCAAAGATGACAAACACCCCTTTCGATGTCTCCCTAGATCTATCCACGAAGAATATGGGATCGCCCCAATCTTTAGCAAAATCTCAATTTACAAACTCTGGTAGGAGGAGATATCACGCCAAAGGGTTTTTCTATGGAATCTGGTCTTAAATGGGATCATGTTCATGCAAGTTCCATGCGTGGAATGCAAATGACATGGGTGTGGTGCCAGAAGTGGCGACCTCCCAGAGACCAGATGTGGTCGAACTCTAGAGTCTTACAAGGTCTATTGCTCCAAGTGAGCAAATCCTATGCTGTTCGATGTTCGGTTTTCAAAACTTATTTACAAAAGCTATTTACAAAAGGGACAACTGTCTTGAGCCTCGATCCTAAGGATCTCGAGCTCTTCGTGCTTGCCCTTGTTTGAGTCTTAACACTCGCTTATCTAGCGGAGGTTTTATAAGAAAACAAGCTTCATTTCAAATTCCTACGCCTTACTCGAAACGTCGAATTCTCAAACAAGATGAAATTCAGGTAAGTAAATCCTATTTTTACTTTAGGATTCCTCGAAACGAACCATGCTTTAGCTTGGGATAAGCCAGGGATGGGAAGAGATACCACGGTCCCTTCTGAAGCGTCCTGTGGTTTAAGGCATAGAAGGCGGAAAACTGCTCTTTTTGATCTTTTTGGCCTCTTTTTCCTTTTTTTTTCATAGAGGGTCTCCCTTTGGGAGTATTTTTTCTTTAATCCCTCTTTTTCATAAGAGAATCGCTTTTTCTTTTTGAAGTCTGGTTTCTTTCTTTTGGAAAGAGACTTTGAATGGGAAATTCCCTTTTGTTTTGGGCCTTTGTTTTCCTTTTGGAAATAGAAGAGAAGAGGGGAAGACTTATCCCAAGCCTACACTCGATCCATTCCAGATCAGCCTATTTAGAAATAGCACGTACTACTTGCAAGTATCTTGCTATGTTGAACTAGGCCTTTCTTTGTAAGAGGAAGGATTTTGAAATGTAACCACGATTTTGAAAACTCCACTCTTTTACAAGTGCGAATTCTCTCACTTAGGTTCACACGAGTTTGCCTTTGCACCTTGTTCACATGTCTCAGGGCAGCTATCTCCATAAAATTTTCAAAAACTGGAATTTAATCCAGATCCTACACATGATACTTCTTTAAGTATTGAATATTGATAGGATCTGCTAAATTCCTACCTTCTACATCGATCAACCAATACGAATTGTTCGTAGTGGTTGCTCATACAACATAGGGTCCATCCCAGTTGGGGCGCCACTTGCCTAGGGGGTGTGGGCCACGATGGTGGATGGTTTTTAAGACCAGATCTCCCACTTCAAAGTGGCGAGGTCTCATGTGTTTGCTATAATGTCGGGCTATCCTTTGCCGGTAAGCACGAGCATGATCTATGGCAAGGAGTCGCCTCTCATCTAGCAAATCTAGTTCGGCCATCCTAGCATGCTGAAGCGTCTCTAGGGGGAGGTCGAGTGCTATGGATGTATGAAATGAATGCAGCTGAGTATGAATGGGAAGAATGGCGTTTGTGCCATAGACCAACTCGAATGGTGTGGCATTCGTGGGAGCCCGGATGGAAGTCCTATAAGCCCATAAGGCTTCATCCAGCTTCTCGTGCCACGTCCTACCTTTCTCTAAGGTTTTCTTAATAATACTAATGAGAGTCTTATTTGTGGCTTCGGCTTGGCCGTTGCCTTAAGGGTAGTAGGGCGAGGAGAAGTGGTGAGTTATGCCATACGTGTTGCACAACTTAACCATCCGCTCATTCTTGAATGGGGTACCATTATCAGACACAAGGTCTCGTGGAACCCCAAATCGAGCCAAGATATTCCTCCGGATGAAAGCCACCACATGTTGCCCCATTACATTGGTTAGGGAAATGGCTTCCACCCACTTGGAGAAATACTCCGTGGCTGCTAAAATAAATCGATGCCCATTCGAGGCCTTTGGAAATATTGGGCCTACGATGTCAAATGCCCACATGGTAAATGGCCAGGGGCTGACCACGGAATGCAATGCAGATGAAGGGATATGAATGGCGTGCCCATGCACTTGACACGGATGACACTTCCTAACATGATTGTGACAATCCTTTTTCAGGGTGGACCAAAAATACCCCCCTCTAAGTATTTTCATCGCCATCATGTTGGCATTAACATGACCTCCACATTCTCCATCGTGAAACTCATGCATTACTATCCTAGCCTCCTCTAGGTCGATACACCTAAGCAGAATGCCGGTAAAATTCTTTTTGTATAAGACCCCACCTAGAAGGGTGTATCGGGTCGAAATCTTACGAATGAATGCCTTATCTTTGGATGTGGCATCCTCGGTTAATCCCCCATTTTCTAAAAATTGTTTTATGTCATAGAACCAGGGTTTTTCAATAGATTCTGGGTTGTTTTGGCAAATATCCAAGTCGTGTGTGGATGGATGGGGCGCATGCCATATTTCCAAAGATCTGGTCCCTGAAATGGGATCGACCTTCAGGGTTGAACCCAAGGAGGAGAGGGCATCGGCGATGCCATTGTCCTCTCTTCCTACGTGTGTGAGCTTACACGACTGGAAGGATTGGACCAATCGAGTGGCCAACTCGTGATATGGAAGTAGTTTCTCATTACGTACTTGCCAAATTTTTAAAACCTGGTTTATGACAAGGAGCGAATCTCCAAAGACCTCAATGCACGATGCCCCTAGAGTTTTCAAAATCCTTAAGCCTTGTATGAGTGCTTCATACTCAGCTACGTTGTTGGAACATTCGAAATCTAAGCGGACTGCTATGGGAATCTCGCCCTTTTCAGGGGAGATTAGGATGATCCCGGCACCAGCCCCTCGTTGGGTGAGATTGGTGGGTGGAGCCGTGTCTATGATGGCTCGACACTTAGAGGGGTCGACTTCTATTCCCCTTTGGCTCACCATAAAGCCTAGAAGCTTCCCTAATTCTACCCCGAACACACATTTTTGAGGGTTTAGCTTTACTTTGTAAAGCCTAAGCCTTTCGAAAATCTTTTGTAAACATTCGATATGGGTGCATCGGGTTTTGGATTTCGCCAAGAGATCATCTACATACACTTCTACAAGCTCATGAATTTGATCATGGAAGATCGTGTTCATGGCTCGTTGGTATGTTGCGCCGGCATTTTTCAAACCAAAGGGCATGACTGTATAGCAGTACGTGCCCCATGGGGTTGTGAAGGCGGTCTTACCCTGATCTCGTGGACTTAGTTTGATTTGATTATAGCCTGAATAGCCGTCCATGAATGAAAACATTTCATGATTTGCAGTACTATCGACTATCAAAAATATGTTGGGTAAAGGATAATTATTCTTTGGAGTAGCTTTATTCAGGTTTCTGAAATCGATGCATATTCGAATTTTCCCATTGGTTTTTCGAACCACAACGATATTTGACAACCAATTAGAATACGCAATGGGTTTTATAAATTCGGCTTTTAGCAGATCTTCTAAACCCTCTTTGACTTGCGTGTGTACATTCGGGTGTATTTTCCTAAGCTTCTGCTTTATGGGTTTTACACCTATATCTAAGGGAAGACGATGCTCGACAATGCTGGGATCTATGCCCGACATGTCTTCATACGTCCATGCAAACACATCTAAATAGGTTCGTAGAAATGCAATGAATGCTAACTTTTCAGTTTCATGCAAGCATGCGCCTATTTTGATGGTTTTGGTATTGGAATCTTCCCCTAGGTTCACCTCTATGAAATCTCCTCCTACTAATTGGGAAGGTCTTTCAAAATCAAGAATTCTATGAAATTCTGGGAGCTCAGAAGTGGGGTCTTCCTCAAGGGGATCCACTTCTGGGCTTTGATCATTCTCGTGGGCTATAGACCCGAGGGAACTTGATGTGTGGTTTTCAAAATGACCTGGTTTTGTACTTGGATTTTCAAGTGATTTCGAAATTTTTGGTCTGGCTATGCAGACGACGTTTCTTTCGAAATCCTTTTCTTTTGCCAAAGTCCTACCAGGAGCAGCTATGTACAAAATCTTTTTGGTATTTTCCAAATTTTTGATTTTTTTGGGTTTTTGTAAAACAAGAACCTTGGGAACTATACAAAGCACTCTTTTTTCGAGTTTTTGTTTTTCCATTGTTTTTGGTTTTTCTTGTTTTTCGATTTTTTTTTATTTTAAGTTTTTCAAATGTTTTTGGTATTTTTAGAAAAAGGGATCTTCCGTCATACCTACAAAGGGAAAACACTACGGGTTAGACTCGGAATAGGAGGTCTAAATCGTAGGTCTCTTCTAAGACAGGCTCCGGGGCACCCTTGACCCAGGTGGTCACAAGGGGTGGCTCCGGCGGTATTCGGGGAGTATAGCCGATCCCATATCGGCTTGGGTTGGCCCTAGGCAGGATGGGCTCTAGGAGACCCTGGTTTTGTGCCCCTAGACTCTTGTAGGGCATGTAGCCCATGTTCAACAACATTTTCCACGACTTTTTGTTTTTTGAAAAAGTTGGATACAAGTCGTGGTCCTGGAACATGCTATCGTCCATATTAGGCTCGTATGACCTCTTGTCCAGGGGCTTTGGAAATAGGGAACGCTTGGGTTTTCCTAAGAGGATTAAAGTCGGGAGGGGGCCTGCTTTGGGCGACCCCTTCACACATACAACCTTCCTAGGGTTGTTCAACACGAGCCGAGGTGGCTCAACCATAATTTGCCCCAGGTTAGCCTCATGGGCCTGGGAGCTTGATAAACAAGGAGAGTTTATGATCCCCTGAAGCTGTGGGAGACTCTCACCCAGGATCACTACGACCTGGTCCCTAAAAGGGATCTTGACACACCTGTGGAAGGTGGATGGCACAGCGCACAAACTGTGTATCCAGGGCCTTCCCAGCAACAGGTTATAATGGGGGTGGATGTCCAAGACATGGAACACCCCCGTGTGTTCGATCCCTCCCGTTTCCATTGGGAGTTCGATGGATCCTAAAGGTCTAGACGCATTCCCATCGTATCCAGTGATAACGATGGGGCTTGGGTTCACTGAAGTCAAGGTGACTCCGATTTTGTATGCCACATGAAGTGGAAGGATGTTGAGCCCTCCTCCACCATCGACTAGGCACCTGTCCAGAGAGTGGTTGTTTAGAACCACCTCGATATGCAGGGCCTGGTTATAGGTTTCGTAGGGTTTATCTACATCATCTTCTGAAAAAGTGATGGGTGATTTTGCTCCTAATAAAGCCACTTGGGCAGACAAGGATTCCGGACTTATGTTCGAATCAACCTTGGCCCTTTCTAGAATTTTCTCTAATACAAATCTATGCCTAGGCGAGGTTTTTATAAGCTCTAGGATAGACATGTGAATAGGAATCTTTGAAAGGTGGTTTTCGAAATCATAAGGATTTAGGACGACTTTGTCCTTATCTGCTTTTGGCAGACCACTAGAGATACATGCTTTTGAGGGGCCAGGCACACTGACCACCTTTTGAGCACCTTGAAGGTGCGGGGGTTGATAGATCCTCCCGGATCTAGTGACTTCCCCCATGACCAACCTAGGGTTCGCGCTAAACTTGGCTCTAAGGATGAGCTGAGGAGAACCTTGGATTTTCAAAACTGGTTTTACCGGGGTTTCCACTTTTGGTGGTCCCCGAATGACGACTTGAGCAGGCCTCTTGTATAGTACAAGGATGGGCACACAAGTAGGTCGACCAGGTTCTCGCTTTTGCGCTAGTTCCTTGGAAATGGTGAGGGTACATACCTCCTTTCCTTTCCCACAGACACTGGCGTGTTTGGGAAAGGGTTCTTTGAAGATAGCTTGAGGTGGCTCAGGTTCCGCAGTGACCTGGAGTCGGCCTTCTGCTATCAAGTTCTCAATTTTATTTAAGAGAGAGAAGCAGCGTTTGGTATCATGGCCTTTGAGCCGATGATACTTACAAAATCGGTTTAAATACCCCCCTTTGGACGTGACTCCTTCGGGGATTTCAGGGAGTTCTATCATGCCCTGGGCAAGTAGGAGGTCTAGGACCTCCGACACAGGTTGCCCCAGCGGAGTATACTCCCGTTTTTCAACCGGTTTTTGAAAATTGCATTCCCTCTTATTTTCTAATTTTTCAAAATTTTTGGAAGTGCTCGCCATGCCTGGATCCACCCGGACATTGGCGATTTTATGGGGCTTTGCCCCTTTGTCCGTCGTGGGCAGCCCATATGCGATGGGCTTTTCCAAACGGGTTTTTGGAATGGCACTTCCTTTCCATAAGTGATCGTATGTCCCTTTTCGCAAGTTGGTTTCGAAAAGGGAGGCCTTTTTTATCAACTTATGGAAAGTTGAAATCTCCTGGAGCGAGAGAAGGGTTTTTAACTCGCTTTTGAAATTATCCAGGATGAGCATCACTGCGCATCCTTCGGATATGGGCTCTCGCACTTGGCCCAAAAGTGACCTCCATCTTATAATGAAGGCATGCACGTCTTCGTTCATGCCTTGCTTTGTATCCCTTAAGGTATTCAGGGTTGGCTTGACTTCTACGTTGTGTGCAAATCTTTGCATGAAGCAGTTCGCTAACTCTTCAAAAGTAGCGAACTGGCTTAAGTCCTAGGAAGCCAGCCATTTGGCAGCTGTGCCCTTAAGGGATAGAGGTAACCAATACACCCATTTCATCGAGTCCTTTTTCTTCTTATGGGCTCGACGTGAGAAAAGCCGCAAGTGAGAACTAGGGTCTCCCATGCCATCATACCGATGGAAGTTCGGTATTTCATCGTCACTATCTGTTTCGTAGTCCATAGGAAGGAAATCAGACAGGCCGTAGCTTCTTTTCTCTTTATTCTGCCCTTTTAGCAACTGCTGTAGGGCTTTACGGTCCTTTTGTGTGAAGGACTCGTGGTATTGGTTGCTTTCCATTACGGAGGCCTCTTTTTGCTTGCGAGGTTTTTCAGATTTCTTTTTAGGCCTTTGTTCACCGTTCGATGAACATGAATCGCCTACTTCAGCCTCTTGGCTGAGAGCATCGATTTTGGCCTCAAACTCCCTTCTCAAATCCTCGATTTCATCTAGTTTTATTTTGTTTTTGAAAATCCTACTAGAGTGAGAACTTGATGCGCATGAGCCTTGGCTCGATACTTCACTTGGAAAAACATTTGGAAAACTCAAAATCCAACAAATGGAAAAATTACAAAAGCCAAAAACATTTGGAAATGAAAAACTCGAAAAAAGAGTAGTTTGTATAGTTCCCAAAGTACTCGTTTTACAAAAACACAACAAAATCGAAAATTTACAAAATTCCAAAAAGATTTTGTACATAGCTGCTCCTGGTAAGGATTTGGAAAAAGCAAAAGATTTCGAAAGAAATGTTGTCTGCATAACCAGACCAAAAATTTCGAAATCAATAGAAATTCCAAGTGTAAAACCAGGTCTTTTGAAAATCCATGCAACAAATTCCCTAGGATCTATAAACCTCGAGAATGATCAAAGCCCAGAGGTGGATCCTCTTGAGGAAGATCCCACTTCTAAGCTTCCAGAATTTCATAAAATTCTCGATTTTGAAAGACCTTCCCAATCAGTAGGAGGAGATTTCATAGAGAAAAACCTAGTGGATGATTCCAATCCCAACTCCATCAAAATAGGCGCATGCTTGCATGACCATGAAAAGTTAGCATTCATTGCATTTCTACGAACCTATTTAGATGTGTTTGAATGGACGTATGAAGACATGCCGGGCATAGATCCCAGCATTGTTGAGCATCGTCTTCCCTTAGATGCAGGCGTAAAACCCATAAAGCAGAAGCTTAGGAAAATACACCCGAATGTACACACACAAGTCAAAGAGGGTTTAGAAGATCTGCTAAAAGCCAAATTTATAAAACCCATTGCGTATTCTGATTGGTTGTCAAATATCGTTGTAGTTCAAAAAACCAATGGGAAAATTCGAATATGCATCGATTTTAGAAACCTGAATAAAGCCACTCCAAAGGATAATTATCCTTTACCAAACATAGATTTGATAGTCGATAGTACTGCAAATCATGAAATGTTTTCATTCATGGATGGCTATTCAGGCTATAATCAAATCAAACTAAGTCCACGAGATCAAGGTAAGACCGCCTTCACAACCACATGGGACACGTACTGCTATACAGTCATGCCCTTTGGTTTGAAAAATGCCGGCGCCACATACCAGAGAGCCATGACCACGATCTTCCATGATCAGATTCATGAGCTCGTAGAGGTATATGTGGATGATCTCTTGGCAAAATCCAAAACTCAATGCACTCATATCGAATGCTTACAAAAGATTTTCGAAAGGCTTAGACTTTACAAAGTAAAGCTAAACCCTCAGAAGTGTGTGTTCGGGGTAGAATCCGAAAAGCTCTTGGGCTTTATGGTGAGCCAAAGGGGCATAGAAGTCGACCCGTCTAAGTGTTGAGCCATCATAGACATGGCTCCACCCTCCAATCTCATGCAGATTCGTAGCCTCCAAGGTCGATTACAATCCATTCACCGGTTTATCTCAAACCTGGCGACTAGATGCGAACCCTTCAACAAGTTGTTGAGAAAGGGCACAAAATTTTCATGGGATGACGATTGCCAAAAGTCATTTGAAAGACTAAAGCATACTTGGTTAATCCCCCTGTTTTAAATCCTCCAAAGCAAGGAAAAC
The DNA here is from genome assembly GCA_036023115.1 of Brasenia schreberi. Taxonomy (NCBI): domain Eukaryota; kingdom Viridiplantae; phylum Streptophyta; class Magnoliopsida; order Nymphaeales; family Cabombaceae; genus Brasenia; species Brasenia schreberi. The sequence continues at coordinate 15,741,162 of JAYKKT010000078.1, read as the reverse complement.
CTCTGCTGCTTTACATTTCCTTGCATGCGGATGCTTTGGGAGCATTGTTAGCTCAATACGAGGATGACACCCATAAGGAGTATGCCATCTATTATATTTCGAAAACTCTCTTGGCTTACGAAAGGAATTATCAAGCCATGGAGAAGATGTGCTTGGCCCTAGTTTGGGCCTGCCAGAAATTTCGACACTATTTCCTAGATCATGAGATCTGGATAGTGTCCAAGCTAGATCCAATCAAGCATTTATTCGAAAAACCCATTCTCACTGGTAGATTGGGCAAATGGCAACTCCTGCTAATGGAGTATGACCTGAAATACCATCATTAGATCTCCATTAAGGGGCAAGCCCTAGCTGACTACGTGGCTGAGTTCCCCCTAGAGGACGCATATCCCACACTTGATGAAATGCCTAATAAAGGCATATTACAAAATCAATTTCAAAACCACATTTTGGCAAATTCATTTTAAAAGCAAGTGAGGAAAATGCAATTCGATGGGGCACAAAACCAACGAGGGGTTGGTGCTGGGGTCGTCCTCATATCCCCTGAAAGGGGTGAGATCCCATAGCAATTCACCTAGATTTCGAATGTTCCAACAACATAGCTGAGTATGAAGCACTCATACAAGGCTTAAGGATTTCGAAAACTCTAGGGGCATCATGCATCGAGGTCTTTGGAGATTCACTCCTTGTTATAAACCAAGTTTTGAAATTTTGGCAAGTGCAAAATAAAAACTTCTTCCATATCACGAGTTGGCCACTCGATTGGTTGAAACATTCCAATTGTGTACAGTCACACATGTAGGAAGAGAGGATAATGACATTGTTGATACCCTCTCATCCTTGGGTTCAGCCCTAAAGGTCGATCCCACTTTGGGAACCCGATCCTTAGAGATATGGCATGCACCCACTCCATCTACACACGATTTGGATATTTGCCAAAACAATCCAGATTCTGTTAAAAAACCTTGGTTCTATGACATCAAATGTTTTCTAGAAAATGGGGGATTCACTAAGGATGCCACATCCAAAGATAAGGCATTCATCCATAAAATTTCTACCCGATACACGATTTTGGGTGGGGTTTTGTATAAAAAAAGTTTTACCGGCATCTTACTAAGATGTGTCGACTTAGAGGAGGCTAGGACTGTTATGCATGAATTCCACGATGGAGAATGTGGAGGTCATGTTAATGCCAACGTGATGGCAATGAAAATACTTAGAGCGGGCTATTTTTGGTCCACCCTGAGAAAAGATTGCCACGATCATGTTAGGAAGTGTCATCCATGTCAAGTGCATGGGCACGCCATTCATATCCCCTCATCATCATTGCATTCTGTGGTCAGCCCTTGGCCATTTACCATGTGGGCGTTTGATATTGTAGGCCCCGTATCTCCAAAGGCATCGAATGGGCATAGGTTCATTTTAGCAGCCACTGAGTACTTGTAGACGCGCGAAAATCCCCGCCTCTTTGCCTCTTTCGGGGCTTGGAGCGGATCCTCTCGTGTGTCTATGGCCTATGTATGCAAATAGGGCGTGCCAGCTAGCTTACTTAAGCTAGCGAAGATATTTTTAACACTGACTTCTAAACGTGGCGACTGTGAGCAAGTAAGCTCTTGTCGTCGCAGACCTTCTTGCACCGATGCGCAAGGGTCAGTCTGTACGCTTTGCAAAAATCGAGTTTTTTGGAGAGAAAGTCTACGAAGCGGTTCGAGGTGTCTATTTCGGGTCTTTAAAATGCGATTGCATGTTTTAGATCACGTGGATTTGCACGTGCCTAAGTCTTTTCTTTTATCCCTTTTCGGGCCACCTAGTTTGTGTGTTATGAACACTCCACTACATGGGCGAATTCGAGCGGGGCTTGCTTCGATGCAATATGCGTCCTACCTCGTGGTATGGCGTAGATGCAATGCAAACTCACGCTACTCCAAAGGGAAAACCCGAAATGTAAAGACAATACTGAAAGGGAAATAACAGAAGGGAAATAACCGAAGGGAAATAACCGAAGGGAGATATGTATATAGATTATGTATATGAGCCCTTACTCGGGTCTTGCAAATAAGAGCGAAGGCTCAATGTGGGTGCGTGCTTGAATTGAAAGACTTACACACACGACATGAAATTAAACCCAAATATAAATTGCAGTATGGCCTTGACTAAGGTCTTGGGAGTAAGAGCGAAGGCTCAATGTGTGTGAGAGTGCTTGAATTGAAAGACTTACTCACACGACATAAATGAAACCCAAATATAACTGCAATCAGGCCTTCACTAAGGTCTTGGGAGTAAGAGCGAAGGCTCAATGTGTGTGAAAGTGCTTGAAGTGAAAGACTTACTCACACGACATGAAATGTAACCCAAATAGTATAGGTCGGCCCTTACTTGGGTCTTTCAAGTAAGAGCGAAAGCTCAATGTGTGTGAGAGTGCTTGAATTGAAAGACTTACTCACACGACATGAAATGAAACCCAAATAGTATAGGTCGGCCCTTACTTGGGTCTTTCAACTAAGAGCGAAAGCTCAATGTGTGTGAGTGCTTGAATTGAAAGACAACGCACCCAACTTAAACAAAACCCTTCGAAAATGAAAGTATATATATACACTTATGTATTAGGGGCTGATTAGGCCCGTGTGTGTTCAAAATCGTGCACGACTAAGAGAGTGCACGTGTGTGGTTGTGCCAAGCCACGTTATTACAAGCGGGGGGAGACTATGCTCCGTTATTACAACCCCGTATCAAATTGAATCTCAAGCAAGTATACAACTAAGGACCGAGTTTAGACACTTACGAGTAGCTGGTCCGTAGAGGTCTTGCTTGAGCGTGGGCTTGGCCTTCGCCTTGGGCTGCAAACGGGAGCTCCGCGAGGGTAGGTGATCAAAGGTGCTGGCCGGCTGCTAGTGGGGCGCGGGATAGGCACCTCAAAGGTGGCCGGTTGCAAGTGGATGTCGCCTCGAGGTGGGGGGTTAAAGGGGCTGAACGAGTGAGTTTCTAGGGTCACTAGGGGAGTTGAGTGTTTAGGAAAACTGGACCTAAAGGAGAGTTTGTGGGAAGGCCGAATGGGACACCTAGGGGAAGGGTGATAACTGGCCGAATGAAGGAATAGTCGGTTGGAGTGGCCGACTAGGAAGATGTGGTGGTGGCGGGCTGCTAGGGTGACTAGGGTTGGAGTATGGGAAGGTAGCTAGTTAGGGGATGGGGCTAGGTGATAGTGGGAATAGTAGGTTTAAGGGAGTGCCACGGGCAGGTCTTAGGAAATCTTATAGGGTGGCCGGGTATAGTTGAGGGGAGTTAGGTAGGGGCAAGCGGTTGGGGCGGCTAAGGTTTGGCCGAGTGGGAGTGATGGCAGCGAGGGGCTGTTGGGTGGGTAAGGTGATAGTATGGTGGGTGGCTGGGAGTGGAGAGGGAGTAGAGAAGGGGTTAGGTAAGGTGCAGGGTACTTACCGAATGGGAAGAGGCGGTGGAAGGCAAGGAGAAGCCGGGTGTGGATGGGAGCTCGGCTGGTTCGATTGGGTGAAGGTGGTGGCATCCGGCTAGGGAATGGTGGTGGATGGAAGAGGGAAGGTGGTGGTGCAGGTAGAGATGGTGGAGCAGGTGGAGAGTGGAGCAGGTGGAGAGTGGAGCAGGCGGGCAGGTGGAGAGTGGAGCCGGCTGGGCTGAGGTGAGGGCCTCCTACTTGCAAAGCCCGCCCCCAAAGGGGAGGGGTTTAAATAGGGGATGGGTAGGTCGGTTAGGGCTGGGCTGAGGGTAGTGGTTAGGTGGTTTAGGTAGGGTGGTATGTAGATAAGGTGGGCTGGAAAGGGTTGGGCCAGATATTTTGAAAACTAGGGGTTTGGGTAGATTGTGGGCTAAGGGTGGTTTAGGGTTTAGGGCTAGGTTAGGTGGTTGGGTTTTAGGATGAGGTTTAGTGAGCTAGGTTAGGTGATTAGGCTAGGTTTAGGCTAGGATTAGGGAAATTAGTCTAGGTTTAGGGAAGGATTAGGGAAGTGGGTTAGGTGATTAGGTTGGGATTAGGACGGGATTAGGGAAGTGGGTTAGGTGATTAGGTTCAGATTAGGGGTGGATTAGGGGTTTAGGCTAGGATTAGGCATTTTGGGTTAGGTTTAGGTGAAGGAGCTCCCTTAGCATGGCCCATAGACCTTGATCACCTCATGTTGGTGCAGCCCTAGGTTAGGTTTTAGCTAATTACAAGCTTAAACCCACTCAATTAGGCTAACCCACATGATTAAACCCAAACTTGACACACAAGTCAAGCTTAATACAACACTCTTGATATTTTCCATCCCCACTCTCTCTCATGCCCAATATCCCACGTGAATTTCAAGTGGGCCCCACCTCCATTTATGAGAAGGTGATGTGGGCCATGGATATGGATATTGGATTGGATCTCTGGATCCAAATTCAAATCCAAGTCCACATATGGGTTTGGATTGGAATCTGGATATATATGGTCCAGATACAATCCAAACTGAACTCTGACTCCTTCGAGCTGGGTTCGAAACGGACGATTCGTGCGGGGCCTGACAGCATCAGTACTCCATCTGCGTTGGGTCTTCGCCAACATAGTCGTCTGCCTCCGTTTTTGCCTTCTGGAGATGACTTCAAATGCTATTTTGATAAGAACAGGGTCTTGGACGTTCGAGATCCTGGGGGTGTGAATAAGATACAAGAGTTGTTGTGCCGGGCTTGACGTGTGCTCCGGTTCCGGGCACTTCTTAGCTCTCCTGGTCCTGTCTTGATCGGGCCAAGCCGCTTCGGTGTTTCAAAACATGTTTTAAAAAGGTTTTAAAAGCTATATTGTATGTTTTCGAAATATAGAGTTCAAAACGTATGTACAGGGTTGTCTGGAAGGCTCCTGGGTTTCCAGACTCAAAAATGGCCCTTTGGGGGCTGCTTTTGCAAAACCAGATGAATTTGAGAAATTCGTGGGATTTCGGGGTGTTTACAAATGCCCCTCTTTGGCCTTGTCCAAATCGATTTGGATAAGGGCAAAGATGACAAACACCCCTTTTAATGTCTCCCTAGATCTACCCACGAAGAATATGGGATCGTCCCATTTTTATCAAAATCTCAATTTACAAACTCTGGTAGGAGGAGATATCACGCCAAAGGGTTATACTATGGAATCTGGTCGATCATGTTCATGCAAGTACCATGCGTGGAATGCAGATGACATGGGTGTGGTGCCAAGAGTGGCGACCTCCCAAAGACCAGATGTGGTCGAACTCTAGAGACTTACAAGGTCTACTGCTCCAAGTGAGCAAATCCTATGCTGTTCGATGTTCGGTTTTCAAAACTTATTTACAAAAGCTATTTACAAAAGAGACAACTGTCTTGAGCCTCGATCCTAAGGATCTCGAGCTCTTCGTGCTTGCCCTTGTTTGAGTCTTAACACTCGCTTATCTAGCGGAGGTTTTATAAGAAAACAAGCTTCATTTCAAATTCCTACGTCTTACTCGAAACGTCGAATTCTCAAACAAGATGAAATTCAAGTAAGTAAATCCTATTTTTACTTTAGGATTCCTCGAAATGAACCATGCTTTGGCTTGGGATAAGCCTGGGATGGGAAAGAGATACCACGGTCCCTTCTGAAGCGTCCCGTGGTTTAAGGCATAGAATGCGGAAAAACTGCTCTTTTTGAGCTTTTTGGCCTCTTTTTCCTTCTTTTTTTTTTTTCATAGAGGGTCTCCCTTTGGGAGTATTTTTTCTTTAATCCCTCTTTTTCATACGAGAATCGATTTTTCTTTTTGAAGTCTGGTTTCTTTCTTTTGGAAAGAGACTTTGAATGGGAAATTCCCTTTTGATTTGGGCCTTTGTTTTCCTTTTGGAAATAGAAGAGAAGAGGGGAGGACTTATCCCAAGCCTACACTCGATCCATTCCAGATAAGCCTATTTAGAAATAGCACGTACCACTTGCAAGTATCTTGCTATGTTGAACTAGACCTTTCTTTGTAAGAAGAAGGATTTTGAAATGTAACCAAGATTTTGAAAACTCCACTCTTTCACAAGTGCGAATTCTCTTCACTTAGGTCACACGAGTTCGCCTTTGCACCTTATTCACATGTCTCAGGGCAGCTATCCCTAAAAATTTTCGAAAACTGGAATTCAATCCAGATCCTACACATGATACTTCTTTAAGTATTGAATATTGATAGGATCTGCTAAATTCCTACCTTCTACATCGATCAACCAATACGAATTGTTCGTAGTGGTTGCTCGTAACCATAGGGTCCATCCCAGTTGGGGCGCCACTTGCCTAGGGGGTGTGGGCCACGATGGTGGATGGTTTTCAAGACTAGATCTCCCACTTCAAAGTGGCGAGGTCTCATGTGTTTGCTATAATGTCGGGCTATCCTTTGTCGGTATGCACGAGCATGATCCATGGCAAGGAGTCGCCTCTCATCTAGCAAATCTAGTTCGGCCATCCTAGCATGTTGAAGCGTCTCTAGGGGGAGGTCGAGTGCTATGGATGTATGAAATGAATGCAGTTGAGTATGAATGGGAAGAATGGCGTTTGTGCCATAGACCAACTCGAATGGTGTGGCATTCGTGGGAGTCCGGATGGAAGTCCTATAAGCCCATAAGGCTTCATCCAGCTTCTCGTGCCATGTCCTACCCTTCTCTAAGGTTTTCTCAATAATACTAATGAGAGTCTTGTTTGTGGCTTCGGCTTGGCCGTTGCCTTGAGGGTAGTAGGGCGAGGAGAAGTGGTGAGTTATGCCATACGTGTTGCACAACTTAACCATCCGCTCATTCTTGAATGGGGTACCATTATCAGACACAAGGTCTCGTGGAACCCCAAATCGAGCCAAGATATTCCTCCGGATGAAAGCCACCACATGTTGCCCCATTACATTCGTTAGGGAAATGGCTTCCACCCACTTGGAGAAATACTCCGTGGCTGCTAAAATAAAACGATGCCCATTCGAGGCCTTTGGAAATATTGGGCCTACAATGTCAAACGCCCACATGGTAAATGGCCAGGGGCTGACCACGGAATGCAATGCAGATGAAGGGATATGAATGGCGTGCCCATGCACTTGACACGGATGACACTTCCTAACATGGTCGTGACAATCCTTTTTCAGGGTGGACCAAAAATAGCCCCCTCTAAGTATTTTCATCGCCATCATAATGGCATTAACATGACCTCCACATTCTCCATCGTGGAACTCATGCATCACTATCCTAGCCTCCTGTAGGTCGATACACCTAAGCAGAATGCCGGTAAAACTCTTTTTGTATAAGACCCCACCCAGAATGGTGTATCGGGTCGAAATCTTACGAATGAATGCCTTATCTTTGGATGTGGCATCCTCGGCAAATCCCCCATTTTCTAAAAATTGTTTTATGTCATAGAACCAGGGTTTTTCAATAGACTCTGGGTTGTTTTGGCAAATATCCAAGTCGTGTGTGGATGGATGGGGCGCATGCCATATTTCCAAAGATCTGGTCCCTGAAATGGGATCGACCTTCAGGGCTGAACCCAAGGAGGAGAGGGCATCGGCGATGCCATTGTCCTCTCTTCCTACGTGTGTGAGTTTACACGACTGGAAGGATTGGGCCAATCGAGTGGCCAACTCGTGATATGGAAGTAGTTTCTCATTACGTACTTGCCAAATTTTTAAAACCTGGTTTATGACAAGGAGCGAATCTCCAAAGACCTCGATGCATGATGCCCTTAGAGTTTTCGAAATCCTTAAGCCTTGTATGAGTGCTTCATACTCAGCTACGTTGTTGGAACATTCGAAATCTAAGCGGACTGCTATGGGAATCTCGCCCTTTTCAGGGGAGATTAGGATGATCCCGGCACCAGCCCCTCGTTGGTTTCGTGCCCCGTCGAAGTGCATTTTCCACACTTGGTTTTCGAAAGAGTTTGCCAAAACGTGGTTTTCAAAATGGTTTTGTAATATGCCTTCGTCAGGTATTTCGACAAGAGTGGGATATGCGTCCTCTAAGGGGAATTCAGCCACGTAATCTGCTAGGGCTTGCCCCTTAATGGAGATCTGGTGATGGTATTTCAGATCATACTCCATTAGAAGGAGCTGCCATTTGCCCAATCTACCCGTGAGAATGGGTTTTTTGAATAAGTGCTTGATTGGATCAAGCTTGGACACAATCCAGATCTCATGATCTAGGAAATAGTGTCTGAACTTCTGGCAGGCCCAGACTAGGGCCAAGCACGTCTTCTCCATGGCTTGATAATTTCGTTCATAAGCCAAGAGAGTTTTCGAAATATAGTAGATGGCATACTCCTTATGGGTGTCATCCTCGTACTGAGCCAACAGGGCTCCTAAAGCATTTACATGCACGGAGATGTATAATAACAGCGGTTTTCCTTATTTTGGAGGATTCAAAACGAGGGGATTAACCAAGTATGCCTTCAATCTCTCGAAGGACTTTTGGCATTCATCATCCCATAAGAATTTCGTACCCTTCCTCAACAGTTTGTTGAAGGGTTCGCATCTAGTTGCCAGATTCGATATGAATCGGCGCACGGATTGTAATCGACCCTGGAGGCTACGGATTTGGGTGAGATTGGAGGGTGGAGCCATGTCTATGATGGCTCGACACTTAGAGGGGTCGACTTCTATTCCCCTTTGGCTCACCATAAAGCCTAGAAGCTTCCCTGATTCTACCCCGAACACACATTTTTGAGGGTTTAGCTTTACTTTGTAAAGCCTAAGCCTTTCGAAAAATTTTTGTAAACATTCGATATGGGTGCATCGGGTTTTGGATTTCGCCAAGAGATCATCTACATACACTTCTACAAGCTCATGAATTTGATCATGGAAGATCATGTTCATGGCTCATTGGTATGTTGCACCGACATTTTTCAAACCAAAGGGCATGACTGTATAGCAGTACGTGCCCCATGGGGTTGTGAAGGCGGTCTTACCCTGATCTCGTGGACTTAGTTTGATTTGATTATAGCCTGAATAGCTATCCATGAATGAAAACATTTCATGATTTGCAGTACTATCGACTATCAAATCTATGTTGGGTAAAGGATAATTATCCTTTGGAGTGGCCTTATTCAGGTTTCTGAAATCGATGCATATTCGAATTTTCCCATTGGTTTTTCGAACCACAACGATATTTGACAACCAATCAGAATACGCAATGGGTTTTATAAATCCGGCTTTTAGCAGATCTTCTAAACCCTCTTTGACTTGCGTGTGTACATTCGGGTGTATTTTCCTAAGCTTCTGCTTTATGGGTTTTACACCTGCATCTAAGGGAAGACGATGCTCTACTATGCTGGGATCTATGCCCGGCATGTCTTCATACGTCCATGCAAACACATCTAAATAGGTTTGTAGAAATGCAATGAATGCTAACTTTTCAGTTTCATGCAAGTATGCGCCTATTTTGATGGTTTTGGGATTGGAATCATCCCCTAGGTTCACCTCTACGAAATCTCCTCCTACTGATTGGGAAGGTCTTTCAAAATCGAGAATTCTATGAAATTCTGGGAGCTCAGAAGTGGGATCTTCCTCAAGGGGATCTACTTCTGGGCTTTGATCATTCTCGTGGGCTATAGACCCGAGGGAACTTGATGCGTGGTTTTCAAAATGACCTGGTTTTGTACTTGGATTTTCAAGTGATTTCGAAATTTTTGGTCTGACTATGCAGACGACGCTTCTTTCGAAATCCTTTTCTTTTGCCAAAGTCCTACTAGGAGCAGCTATGTACAAAATCTTTTTGGTATTTTCCAAATTTTCGATTTTTTTGGGTTTTTGTAAAACAAGAACTTTGGGAACTATACAAAACACTCTTTTTTCGAGTTTTTGTTTTTCCATTGTTTTTGGTTTTTCTTATTTTTCGATTTTTTTTTTATTTTAAGTTTTCAAATGTTTTTGGTATTTTTAGAAAAGGGATCTTCCGTCATACCTACAAAGGGAAAACACTACGGGTTAGACTCAGAATAGGAGGTCTAAACCATAGGTTTCTTCTAAGACAAGCTCCGGGGCACCCTTGACCCAGGTGGTCACAGGGGGTGGCTCCGGCGGTATTCGGGGAGTATAGCCGATCCCATATCGGCTTGGGTTGGCCTAGGCAGGATGGGCTCTAGGAGACCCTGGTTTTGTGCCCCTAGACTCTTGTAGGGCGTGTAGCCCATGTTCAATAACATGTTCCGCAACCTTTTGTTTTTTGAAAAGATGGGATACAAGTCGTGGTCCTGGAACATGCTATCGTCCATATTAGGCTCGTATGGCCTTTTGTCCAGGGGTTTTGGAAATAGGGAACGCTTGGGTTTTCCTAGGAGGATTAGAGTCGGGAGGGGGCCTGCTTTGGGCGGCCCCTTCACATATACAACCTTCCCAGGGTTGTTCAACACGAGCCGAGGTGGCTCAACCATAGTTTGCCCCAGGTTAGCCTCATGGGCCTGGGAGCTTGATAAACAAGGGGAGTTTATGATCCCCTGAAGCTGTGGGTGACTCTCACCTAGGATCACTACGACCTGATCCCTAAAAGGGATCTTGACACACTTGTGGAAGGTGGATGGCACAGCGCACAAACTATGTATCCAGGGCCTTCCCAGCAACAGGTTATAATGGGGGTGGATGTCCAAGACATGGAACACCCCCGTGTGTTCGATCCCTCCCGTTTCCATTGGGAGTTCGATGGATCCTAAAGGCCTAGATGCATTCCCATCGTATCCAGTGATAACGATGGGGCTTGGGTTTACTGAAGTCAAGGTGACTCCGATTTTGTACGCCACATGAAGTGGAAGGATGTTGAGCCCTCCTCCACCATCGACTAGGCACCTGTCCAGAGAGTGGTTGTTTAGAACCACCTCGATATGCAGGGCCTGGTTATGGGTTTCGTAGGGTCTATCTACATCATCTTCCGAAAAGGTGATGGGCGATTTTGCTCCTAATAAAGCCACTTGGGCAGACAAGGATTCTGGACTTATGTTCGAATCAACCTTGGCCCTTTCTAGAATTTTCTCTAATACAAGTCTGTGCCTAGGCGAGGTTTTGATAAGCTCTAGGATAGACATGTGAATAGGAATCTTTGAAAGGTGGTTTTCGAAATCATAAGGATTTAGGATGATTTTGTCCTTATCTGCTTTTGGCAGACCACTAGGGATACATGCTTTTGAGGGGCCAGGCACACTGACCACCTTTTGAGCACCTTGAAGGTGCGGGGGTTGATAGATCCTCCCGGATCTAGTGACTTCCCCCACGACCAGCCTAGGGTTCGCGCTAGACTTGGCTCTAAGGATGAGCTGAGGAGAACCTTGGATTTTCAAAACTGGTTTTACCGGGGTTTCCACTTTTGGTGGTCCCCGAATGACGACTTGGGCGGGCCTCTTGTATAGTACAAGGATGGGCGCACAAGTAGGTCGACCAGGTTCTGGTTTTTGCGCTAGTTCCTTGGAAATGGTGAGGGTACATACCTCCTTTCCTTTCCCACTGCCACTGGCGTGTTTGGGAAAGGGTTCCTTGAAGATAGCTTGAGGTGGCTCAGGTTCCGCAGTGACCTGGAGCCGGCCTTCTGCTATCAAGTTCTCAATTTTATTTAAAAGAGAGAAGCAGCGTTTGGTATCATGGCCTTTGAGCCGATGATACTTACAAAATCGGTTTAAATACCCCCCCTTGGACGTGACTCCTTCGGGGATTTCAGGGAGTTCAATCATGCCCTGGGCAAGTAAGAGGTCTAGGACCTCCGACACAGGTTGCCCCAGCGGAGTATACTCCCGTTTTTCAACCGGTTTTTGAAAATTACGTTCTCTCTTATTTTCTAATTTTTCAAAATTTTTAGAAGTGCCCGCCATGCCTGGATCAACCCGGACATTGGCGATTTTATGGGGCTTTGCCCCTTTGTCCGTCGTGGGCAGCCCATATGCGATGGGCTTTTCCAAACGGGTTTTTGGAATGGCACTTCCTTTCCAAAGGTGATCGTATGTCCCTTTTCGCAAGTTGGTTTCAAAAAGGGAGGCCTTTTTGATCAACTTATGGAAAGTTGAAATCTCGTGGAGCGAGAGAAGGGTTTTTAACTCGCTTTTGAAATTATCCAGGATGAGCATTACTGCGCATCCTTCAGATATGGGCTCTCGCACTTGGCCCAAAAGCGACCTCCATCTTATAATGAAGGCATGCACGTCTTCGTTCATGCCTTGCTTTGTATCCCTTAAGGTATTCAGGGTTGGCGTGACTTCTACGTTGTGTGCAAATCTTTGCATAAAGCAGTTCGCTAACTCTTCAAAAGTAGCGAACTGGCTTAAGTCGTAGGAAGCCAGCCATTTGGCAGCTGTGCCTTTAAGGGATAGATGGAACCAATACACCCATTTCATCGAGTCCTTTTTCTTCTTATGGGCTCGACGTGAGAAAAGCTGCAAGTGAGACCTAGGGTCTCCCATGCCATCATACCGATGGAAGTTCGGTATTTCATCGTCACTGTCTGTTTCGTAATCCATAGGAAAGAAATCAGACAGGGCGTAGCTTCTTTTCTCTTTATTCTGCCCTTTTAGCAACTACTGTAGGGCTTTACGGTCCTTTTGTGTGAAGGACTCGTGGTATTGGTTGCCTTCCATTACGGAGGCCTCCTTTTGCTTGCGAGGTTTTTCAGATTTGTTTTTAGGCCTTTGTTCACCGTTCGATGAACATGAATCGCTTACTTCAGCCTCTTGGCTGAGAGCATCGATTTTGGCCTCAAACTCCCTTCTCAAGTCCTCGATTTCATCTAGTTTTATTTTGTTTTTGAAAATCCTCCTAGAGTGAGAACTTGATGCGCATGAGCCTTGGCTCGACACTTCACTTGGATTGGATTTTGACATGCTTTTCAAGCTTTTTCAAAATATCCTAAGTACAAGCAAAGAAAACAAGTTAAAACGACACCTTTTTACAAAATTTTCGCAAGACTTCTACAAGCAAACTCGATTTTTGAAAAGGCTCATGTCCCACCGGGCGTGCCAATCCCTGTAGACGCGCGAAAATCCCCGCCTCTTTGCCTCTTTCGGGGCTTGGAGCGGATCCTCTCGTGTGTCTAAGGCCTATGTATGCAAATAGGGCGTGCCAGCTAGCTTACTTAAGCTAGCGAAGATATTTTTAACACTGACTTCTAAACGTGGCGACTGTGAGCAAGTAAGCTCTTGTCGTCGCAGACCTTCTTGCACCGATGCGCAAGGGTCAGTCTGTACGCTTTGCAAAAATCGAGTTTTTTGGAGAGAAAGTCTACGAAGCGGTTCGAGGTGTCTATTTCGGGTCTTTAAGATGCGGTTGCATGTTTTAGATCACGTGGATTTGCACGTGCCTAAGTCTTTTCTTTTATCCCTTTTCGGGCCACCTAGTTTGTGTGTTATGAACACTCCACTACATGGGCGAATTCGAGCGGGGCTTGCTTCGATGCAATATGCGTCCTACCTCGTGGTATGGCATAGATGCAATGCAAACTCACGCTACTCCAAAGGGAAAACCCGAAATGTAAAGACAATACTGAAGGGAAATAACAGAAGGGAAATAACCGAAGGGAAATAACCGAAGGGAGATATGTATATAGATTATGTATATGAGCCCTAACTCGGGTCTTGCAAATAAGAGCGAAGGCTCAATGTGGGTGCGTGCTTGAATTGAAAGACTTACACACACGACATGAAATTAAACCCAAATATAAATTGCAGTATGGCCTTGACTAAGGTCTTGGGAGTAAGAGCGAAGGCTCAATGTGTGTGAGAGTGCTTGAATTGAAGTACTACACACGACATAAATGAAACCCAAATATAACTGCAATAAGGCCTTTACTAAGGTCTTGGGAGTAAGAGCGAAGGCTCAATGTGTGTGAAAGTGCTTGAATTGAAAGACTTACTCACACGACATGAAATGAAACCCAAATAGTATAGGTCGGCCCTTACTTGGGTCTTTCAAATAAGAGCGAAAGCTCAATGTGTGTGAGAGTGCTTGAATTGAAAGACTTACTCACACGACATGAAATGAAACCCAAATAGTATAGGTCGGCCCTTACTTGGGTCTTTCAACTAAGAGCGAAAGCTCAATGTGTGTGAGTGCTTGAATTGAAAGACAACGCACCCAACTTAAACAAAACCCTTCGAAAATGAAAGTATATATATACACTTATGTATTAGGGGCTGATTAGGCCCGTGTGTGTTCAAAATCGTGCACGACTAAGAGAGTGCACGTGTGTGGTTGTGCCAAGCCATGTTATTACAAGCGGGGGGAGACTATGCTCCGTTATTACAACCCCGTATCAAATTGAATCTCAAGCAAGTATACAACTAGGGACCGAGTTTAGACACTTACGAGTAGCTGGTCCGTAGAGGTCTTGCTTGAGCGTGGGCTTGGCCTTCGCCTTGGGCTGCAAACGGGAGCTCCGCGAGGGTAGGTGATCAAAGGTGTTGGCCGGCTGCTAGTGGGGCGCGGGATAGGCGCCTCAAAGGTGGCCGGTTGCAAGTGGATGTCGCCTCGAGGTGGGGGGTTAAAGGGGCTGAACGAGTGAGTTTCTAGGGTCACTAGGGGAGTTGAGTGTTTAGGGAAACTGGACCTAAAGGAGAGTTTGTGGGAAGGCCGAATGGGACACCTAGGGGAAGGGTGATGACTGGCCGAATGAAGGAATAGTCGGTTGGAGTGGCCGACTAGGAAGATGTGGTGGTGGCGGGCTGCTAGGGTGACTAAGGTTGGAGTATGGGAAGGTAGCTAGTTAGGGGATGGGGCTAGGTGATAGTGGGAATAGTAGGTTTAAGGGAGTGCCACGGGCAGGTCTTAGGAAATCTTATAGGGTGGCCAAGTATAGTTGAGGGGAGTTAGGTAGGGGCAAGCGGTTGGGGCGGCTAAGGTTTGGCCGAGTGGGAGTGATGGCGGCGAGGGGCTGTTGGGTGGGTAAGGTGATAGTATGGTGGGTGGCTGGGAGTGGAGAGGGAGTAGAGAAGGGGTTAGGTAAGGTACAGGGTACTTACCGAATGGGGAGAGGCGGTGGAAGGCAAGGAGAAGCCGGGTGTGGATGGGAGCTCGGCTGGTTCGATTGGGTGAAGGTGGTGGCATCCGGCTAGGGAATGGTGGTGGATGGAAGAGGGAAGGTGGCGATGCAGGTAGAGCTGGTGGAGCAGGTGGAGAGTGGAGCAGGCGGGCAGGTGGAGAGTGGAGCCGGCTGGGCTGAGGTGAGGGCCTCCTACTTGCAAAACCCGCCCCCAAAGGGGAGGGGTTTAAATAGGGGATGGGTAGGTCGGTTAGGGCTGGGCTGAGGGTAGTGGTTAGGTGGTTTAGGTAGGGTGGTATGTAGATAAGGTGGGCTGGAAAGGGTTGGGCCAGATATTTTGAAAACTAGGGGTTTGGGTAGATTGTGGGCTAAGGGTGGTTTAAGGGTTTAGGGCTAGGTTAGGTGGTTGGGTTTTAGGATGAGGTTTAGTGAGCTAGGTTAGGTGATTAGGCTAGGTTTAGGCTAGGATTAGGGAAATTAGTCTAGGTTTAGGGAAGGATTAGGGAAGTGGGTTAGGTGATTAGGTTGGGATTAGGACGGGATTAGGGAAGTGGGTTAGGTGATTAGGTTCAGATTAGGGGTGGATTAGGGGTTTAGGCTAGGATTAGGCATTTTGGGTTAGGTTTAGGTGAAGGAGCTCCATTAGAATGGCCCATAGACCTTGATCACCTCATGTTGGTGCAGCCCTAGGTTAGGTTTTAGCTAATTACAAGCTTCAACCCACTCAATTAGGCTAACCCACATGATTAAACCCAAACTTGACACACAAGTCAAGCTTAATACAACACTCTTGATATTTTCCATCCCCACTCTCTCTCATGCCCAATATCCCACGTGAATTTCAAGTGGGCCCCACCTCCATTTATGAGAAGGTGATGTGGGCCATGGATATGGATATTGGATTGGATCTCTGGATCCAAATCCAAGTCCACATATGGGTTTGGATTGGAATCTGGATATATATGGTCCAAATCCAATCCAAACTGAACTCTGACTCCTTCGAGCTGGGTTCGAAACGGATGATTCGTGCGGGGCCTGACAGCATCAGTACTCCGTCTGCGTTGGGTCTTCGCCAACATAGTCGTCTGCCTCCGTTTCTGCCTTCCGGAGATGACTTCAAATGCTATTTTGATAAGAACAGGGTCTTGGACGTTCGAGATCCTGGGGGTGTGAATAAGATACAAGAGTTGCTGTGCCGGGCTTGACGTGTGCTCCGGTTCCGGGCTCTTCTTAGCTCTCCTGGTCCTGTCTTGATCGGGCCAAGCCGCTTCGGGGTTTCAAAACATGTTTTAAAAAGGTTTTAAAAGCTATATTGTATGTTTTCGAAATATAGAGTTCAAAACGTATGTACAGGGTTGTCTGGAAGGCTCCTGGGTTTCCAGACTCAAAAATGGGCCTTTGGGGGCTGCTTTTGCAAAACCAGATGAATTTGAGAAATTCGTGGGATTTCGGGGTGTTTACAGTACTTCTCTAAGTGGGTCGAAGCCATCTCCCTAACCAATGTACAGGGGCAACATGTGGTGGCTTTCATTAGGAGGAATATCTTGGCTCGATTTGGAGTTCCAAGAGACCTTGTGTCCGATAATGGCACCCCATTCAAAAATGAGCGGATGGTTAAGTTGTGCAACACTTATGGTATAACTCACCACTTCTCCTCGCCCTACTACCCTCAAGGCAACGGCCAAGCCGAAGACACGAACAAGACTCTCATTAGCATAATTGAGAAGACTTTAGAGAAGGGTAGGACGTGGCACGAGAAGCTGGATTAAGCCTTATGGGCTTATAGGACTTCCATCCGAACTCCCACGAATGCCACGCCATTTGAGTTGGTCTATGGCACAAACGCCATTCTTCCCATTCATACACAATTAAACTCATTCCATACATCCATTGCACTTGACCTCCCCCTAGAGACGCTTCAGCATGCTAGGATGGCCGAACTAGATTTGTTAGATGAGAGGCGACTCCTTGCTATGGATCATGCTCATGCATACCGGCAAAGGATAGCCAGACATTATGACAAACATATGAGACCTCGCCACTTTGAAGTGGGAGATCTGGTTTTGAAAATCATCCACTATCGTGGCCCACATCCACTTGGAAAGTGGCGCCCCAAGTGGGATGGACCCTATGTTGTGAGTGCAACCACCACGAACAACTCATATTGGTTGATCGATGTCGAAGGTAGGAATTTAGCAGATCCTATCAATATTCAATACTTAAAGAAGTATTATGTGTAGGATTTGGGTTAAATTCCCATTTTTGAAAATCCTTAGGGATAGCTGCTTTGAAACTTCGAAAGTAAGGTTCAAAGGCAAATTGTGTGAACCTGAGTGAGAGAATTCGCACTTGTGAAAGAGTGGAGTCTTCCAAATACGTGGTTACATTTCAAAATCCTTCTTCTTACAAAGAAAGGCCTAGTTCATTATAGCAAGATACTTGCAAGTAGTACATGTTATTTTTAAATAGGCTGATCTGGAATGGATCGAGTATGACCTTGGGATAAGTCCTCCCCTCTTCTCTTCTCCGTCCAAAAGGAAAATATGGCCAAAAACAAAGGGAAATCCATGCCAAAATCTCTTTCCCAAAGAAAGAAACATGAATCAAAAAGAAAAATTCGATTCTCTTATGGAAAAGAGGGATTAAAGAAAAAATACTCCCGAAGGGAGACCCTCTACGAAAAAAAGGAAAAAGAGGCCAAAAAGCTCAAAAAGAGCAGTTTTTCGCCTTCTATGCCTAAAACCACGGGACGCTTTAGAAAGGACCGTGGTATCTCTTTCCCATCCCCCTGGCTTATCCCAAGCTAAAACATGGTTCATTTCAAGAAATCCTAAAGTAAAAATAGGATTTACTTACATGAATTTCATTTTGTTTGAGAATTCGACGTTTCGAGTAAGGCGTAGGAATTTTGAAATATAGTTTGTTTTCTTATAAAACCTTCGCTAGATTAGCGAGTGTCAAGACTCAAGCAAAAAGGCAGACGCGAAAAGCTCGAAATCCTTAGGATTGAGGCTAAAAGCGGTTTTCCCTTTTGTAAATAGATTTTGAAAAATCGAACATCGAGCAACATAGGGCCCGCTCACTTGGAGCAGCAGGTTCTCATAAGTCTCAAGAGTTCGATCATGCCATCTGGTCTTTGGGAGGTCGCCCTACTTGGCGTATCATCCATGTCACGCATGTGCACATCCACGCATGAACACTTGCATAACATGATCCCGTTTAGGACCAGAAACCATAGAAAAGTCCCTTTGGCGTGATATCTCCTCCTACCAGGTTTAAAAGAGAGATTTTGCTAAAAAAATGGGATGATCCCATATTTTCGTGGATAGATCTAGGGAGACATTGAAAGAGGTGTTGTCGTCTTTGCCAATATCCAAATAAATTTGGATAATGCCAAAGAGGGCATCTGTAAACACCCAAAATCCCATGATTTTCTCAAATATGCCTTGTTTTGCAAAAGGAGCCCCAAAGGGCTATTTTGAGTCTGGAAACCCAGGAGCCTTCCAGACAACCCTGTACATACTTTGAACCTGTATATGTGTGGACGTAGAAAGTTCTTGCTTCTGGTTCTTAGGCCTGAAGCAAATCCTTTCGTGTGTCTAAGTCCTATTTAAGCAAAAAAGGCATGCCAGCTAGCTTACTTAAGCTAGCGAAGAAATACTTTGAAATCTGACTCCTAACGTGGCGACTGTGAGCAAGCAAGCTCTTGTCATCGCAGACCTTCTCGCACCGATGCGCAAGGGTCAGTCTGTACGCTTTAAAAATCGAGATTTAAAATATGAGAACCTATGAAAACGTTTGAGGTGTTCGATTCGTGTTGTTTTTGTATGATTTTCAAGTTTTATTTCACGTGGATTTGCACGTGCCTATGTCTTTCCTTTTATCCCTTTTCGGGCCAACTAGGTGTGTGTTATGAACACGTGACCTAAGTGGGGTGACTTTGAGCGGGAGTATGGGTTTGCTTTGATGCAATATGTGTCCTAACTCGTGGTATGGTGTATATGCAATGCAAACTCACGCAACTCCAAAGGGAAAACCCGAAATTGAAAGACAATGCGGAAGGGAAATGACTTGAAATGTAAATTACAAAAGGGAAATATGGCTATATCTTAAGAGCGGAAAGGCTCAATAGTGCAAGTGTGTGCCGTGTATATATGTAAAGACTACGCACATTGCTCAACCTTAAAACCCAAATCTTAAAGACATAGCCGAAAGGAAAATACTTATAATATATATGGGCCCGAGGTCGCCAGCGTGTTGCATAGGTGTTGTGTATATATTGAAAGACAACTCACACGACTTAAATGAAACCCAAATATAAATTGCAATATGGCCTTGACTAAGGTCTTGGGAGTAAGAGCGAAAGCTCAATGTGTGTGAGTGTATAATTGAAGTACTACGCACACGACATGAAATTAAACCCAAATATAAATTGCAATAGGCCTTGACTAAGGTCTTGGGAGTAAGAGCGAAAGTTCAATGTGTGTGAGTGTATAATTGAAATGCTACACACACAACATGAAGTAAAACACCCAAGGGAAATAATAACACGGCCCTTACTAGGGTCTTACAAATAAGAGTGAAAGCTCAATGTGTGTGAGTGCGAGAATTGAAAAACAACACACACAACTTAAGCAAAACCCCACGCAACTTAAATTATATAAATAAGTTTATATCTTAAGGGTTGATTAGGCCCGTGTGTGTTCAAAATCGTGCACAACTAAGAGCGAGATAGGCTCAAGTGCACGTGTGTGTGGGTGTGCCAAGCCACATTATTACAAGCGGGGTAGTTAGGGGGTGCTACTATGGCGCTAGCCAGATGATGGAAGGGGGTGCTACTATGGTACCTTGGCTGGAGTAGTTAGGGGGTGTCACTAAGGTGTAGGGCAGGTCCTAGGGAAGGTAGAGCTAAGGGTCTTGACTAGGGGTTGCCTAAGGGAAGGGATGTAAGGCTGCGGGTGTGGCAAGGTGCAGTTGGTTGTGACTGGCCGACTCGTGGCAGGTAGTTAGGTGGTGGCCGGATGGGGTAACTAGGGGTGCTTAGGAATGGCAAAGGGGAGCTACCTAGGGTGTTGGCTAAGGGCTGGTTTATGGGAAGAGGTAAGGTTAAGGGTGACTAACTAGGGCCTGTCTAGGGGAGAGGTAAGGTGGCAAGAGTGATGCAGTCGGGCAGAGGTTGGCCGAATGGTGAAGGGTGGCAAATGGCGGCCAGGAGGTGATGGTGGTGTGGTGGCTGAGAGTGGAGGGGGAGTGAAGAGAGGGTGGTATTAGGATAGGGTACTAACCGGAGAGAAAGGAGAAGGTGGCGGGTGTCCAAGGTAGGCAGCCGGGTGGAAGGAGTGGAGCTAGTCGGGAGGTTGTGGTGGCGTGAAGTGGAGCTGGTCGGGAGGTTATGGTGGCGTGAAGTGGAGCTGGCCGGAGGTCCAAGGTGGAGCAGGTGAGAGAAGAGAACAAGGGGTGAGAGACGAGAGGAAGGGCTCGGCTAGCCCAAGGTGGAGCTTGAAAATTTGAAAAACCCGCCCACTAGGGGGGGGGTTTATAGGATTTTAAGAGGGTCGGTTGGGCTGGTTTAGTGGTTAGGTTGTGGTGGTTTAGGAATAAGATGAGCTAGATATTTAGGGGGGGCCAGATATTTACGTTAGGTGGTTTTAGGGATATGGTGTGCTAGGGTTTAGGTGGGGTGGTTTAGTGGTTTAGGGCTTAGCTAGGTGGGTTGGTTTTAGGGTGAGGTTTAGTGAGGTGGGTTAGGTGTTTAGGCTAGGATTAGGTTAGGATTAAGGGAATTAGGCTAGGTTTAGGGAAGGATTAGGGAGGTGGGTTAGGTGATTAGGTTGGGATTAGGGCACGATTAGGGAAGTGGGTTAGGTGATTAGGCTAGGATTAGGCTGGGATTAGGGCAAATGGCTAGGATTAAGGGTTTTGGCTTAGGATTGGGTTAGGAGCATCCCTTTGCATAGCCCATGGACTTCATTGCATCATGTTGGTGCAACCCTAGGTTAGGTGTGGGTTTATACAAGCTTAAACCCACACTAATTAGGATAACCCACATGATTAACCCAAAACTTGACACACAAGTCAAGCTTAATATATTTCCCTCATACTTAATCCTCCCCATTCTCTCTCATGCCCAAGATCCCACGTGAATTTCAAGTGGGCCCCACCTCCATTTATGAGAAGGTGATGTGGGGTATGGATGTGGATATTGGATTGGATCTTTGGATCCAAATCCAAATCCACATATACGTTTGGATTGAGATCTGGATATATATAGTCCAGATCCAATCCAAACTGAATTCTGACTCCTTCAGGGTATGTTTGAAACGAACGGTTTGTGCGGGGTCTGACAGCATCAATACTCCGTTTTGCGTTGGGTCTTCGCCAACATGGTCGTCCGCTTCTGTTTTCGCCTTCCGGGGATGATTTCAAGCAGTTCGCTGGATAACAGGGGCTTGGATGTTCGAGATTCTGGGGATGAATCTAACACGAGAGTTATTGTGCCGGGCTCAACATGTGCTCCGGTTCTGGACTCTCTTGTGCTCTTCTGGTCCTGCTTTAATCAGGCCAAGCCGCTTTGTGGGGTTTCAAAACATATTTTAAAAGGTTTTAAAACTATATTATACATATTTTAAAACATATATAGTTTAAACATATGTACAGGGGTTTGTTTGGAAGGCTCTTGGGTTTCCGGACTCAAAATAGCTCTTTGGGGCTGCTTTTATAAAACCAGGTTATTTGAGAAGTTCGTGGGATTTCGGGGTGTTTATAGATGCCCCTCTTTGGCATTATCCAAATTGATTTGGATAATGGGAAAGACAACAAACACCCCTTTCATTGTCTCCCTAGATCTAACAACGAAAATATGGGATCGTCCCAATCTTTAGCAAAATCTCACTTTTAAAACCTTAGTAGGAGGAGATATCACGCCAAAGGGATATAGAGAACGGTTTCTGATCCTAAAATGGGATCATGTTATGCAAGTGTCTATGCGTGGAGATGCAGATGCATGACATGGGTGGGGTGCCAAGAGTGGTGACCTCCTAGAGACCAGATATGGTCGAACTCTTGAGACTTACAAGGCCTGCTGCTCCAAGTGAGCAGATCCTATGCTGTTCGAAGTTTGATTTTTCAAAATTTATTTACAAAAGCTATTTACAAAAGGGACAACTGTCTTTAGTCTCAATCCTAAGGATCTCGAGCTCTTCATGTTTGCCTTTCCTTGAGTCTTGACACTCGCTTATCTAGCGAAGGTTTTATAAGAAAACAAGCTATATTTCAAATTCCTACGTCTTACTCGAAACGTCGAATTCTCAAGCAAAATGAAATTCAAGTAAGTAAATCCTATTTTTACTTTAGGATTCCTCGAAATGAACCATGTTTTAGCTTGGGATAAGCCAGCGATGGGAAAGAGATACCACGGTCCCTTCTAAATCGTCCCGTGGTTTAAGGCATAGAAAGCGGAAAACTGCTCTTTTTGAGCTTTTGGCCTCTTTTTCCTTTTTTTTTCATAGAGGGTCTCCCTTTAGGAGTATTTTTTCTTTAATCCCTCTTTTTCACAAGAGAATCGATCTTTTCTTTTGGATTCTGGTTTCTTTCTTTTGGAAAGAGACTTTGGATGGGAAAACTCTCTTTATTTGGGCCATCTTTTCCTTTTGGAACGAGAAGAGAAGAGGGGAGGACTTATCCCAAGGTCACACTCGATCCATTCCAAATCAGCCTATTTAGAAATAGCACGTACTACTTGCAAGTATCTTGCTATATTGAACTAGGCCTTTCTTTGTAAGAAGAAGGGTTTTGAAATATAACCACGATTTGGAAGACTCCACTCTTTCATAAGTGTGAATTCTCTCACTCAGGGTCACACGATTTTGCCTTTGAACCTTACTTTCAAGTCTCAAAGCAGCTATCCCTAAAGTTTTTGAAAATTTGAATTTAACCCAAATCCTACAAATAATACTTCTTTAAGTATTGAATATTGATAGGATCTGCTAAATTCCTACCTTCTACATCGATCAACCAATACGAATTATTCGTGGTGGTTGCACGTACAACAAAGGGTCCATCCCACTTGAGGCGCCACTTTCCAAGGGGATGTGGGCCACGATAGTGGACGATTTTCAAAACCAGATCTCCCACTTCAAAGTGGCGAGGTCTCATGTGTTTGCCATAGTGTCGGGCTATCCTTTGCTGGTATGCACGAGCATGATCCATAGCAAGGAGTCACCTCTCATCTAGCAAATCTAGTTCGGCCATCCTAGCATGCTGAAGCGTCTCTAGGGGGAGGTCGAGTGCTATGGATGTATGGAATGAATGCAATTGAGTATGAATGGGAAGAATGGCGTTTGTGCCATAGACCAATTCAAATGGTGTGGCATTCGTGGGAGTCCGGATGGAAGTCCTATAAGCCCATAAGGCTTCATCCAGCTTCTCGTGCCACGTCCTACCCTTCTCTAAAGTCTTATCAATTATGCTAATGAGAGTCTTATTTGTGGCTTCAGCTTGGCCGTTGCCTTGAGGGTAGTAGGGCGAAGAGAAGTGATGAGTTATGCCATACGTGTTACACAACTTAACCATCCGCTCATTTTTGAATGGGGTGCCATTATCAGACACAAGGTCTCGTGGAACCCCAAATCGAGCCAAGATATTCCTCCTAATGAAATCCACCACATGTTGCCCAAATACGTTGGTTAGGGAAATGGCTTCCACCCACTTGGAGAAATACTCAGTGGCTGCTAAAATGAATCGATGCCCATTCGAGGCTTTTGGAAATATAGGGCCTATGATGTCAAACGCCCACATGGTAAATGGCCAGGGGCTGACCACGGAATGCAATGCAGATGAGGGGATGTGAATGGCGTGCCCATGCACTTGACATGGATGACACTTCCTAACATGATCGTGACAATCCTTTTTCAGGGTGGACCAAAAATAGCCCGCTCTAAGTATTTTCATTGCCATCATGTTGGTTAACATGACCTCCACATTCTCCATCGTGGAACTCATGCATCACTATCCTAGCCTCCTCTAGATCGATACACCTAAGTAGGATGCCGGTAAAACTTTTCTTATATAGAACCCCACCCAGAATGGTGTATCGGGTTGAAATTTTACGGATGAATGCCTTATCGCAGTGACCTGGAGCCGGCCCTCCGCTATCAAGTTCTCGATTTTGTTTAAAAGGGAGAAACAACGCTTTGTATAATGGCCTTTGAGCCGATGATACTTGCAAAAGCGGTTTAAATATCCCCCTTTGGAAGTGACTCCCTCGGGGATTTCGGGAAGTTCAATCATGCATTGGGCAAGTAGGAGGTCTAGGACCTCCAACACAGGTTGCCCTAGCGGTGTGTACTCCCGTTTTTCAATAGGTTTTTGGAAGTTTATCTCCCTTTTGTTTTTTGGTTTTTCAAAAAATTTCGAAGTGCTCGTCGGACCTGGATCTACCCGAACATTGGCGATTTTATGGGGCTTTGCCCCTTTGCTTGTCCATCGTGGGTAGCCCATAAGTGATGGGCTTCTCCAACGGGTTTTGGAAATGGCACTTCCTTTCCATAAGTGATCGTATATCCCCTTTTTCAAATTGGTTTCGAAAAGGGATGCTTTTTTGACCAACTTATGGAAAGTTGAGATTTCATGAAGCGAGAGAAGGGTCTTTAGCTCACTCTTAAAATTATCCAGGATGAGCATGATTGCGCATCCTTTGGATATTGGCTCTCGCACTTGCCCTAAAAGGGACCTCCATCGAATAATGAAGGCATGCACGTCTTCGTTCATGCCTTGCTTTGTATCCCTTAAAGTGTTTAAAGTTGGCGTGACTTCTATGTTATGTGCAAATCTTTGCATAAAGCAGTTCGCTAACTCTTGAAAAATAGCGAATTGGCTTAAATCGTAGGATAGGTGGGGTGGTTTAGTGGTTTTGGGCTTAGCTAGGTGGGTTGGTTTTAGGGTGAGGTTTAGTGAGGTGGGTTAGGTGTTTAGGCTAGGATTAGGTTAGGATTAAGGGAATTAGGCTAGGTTTAGGGAAGGATTAGAGAGGTGGGTTAGGTGATTAGGTTGGGATTAGGGCACGATTAGGGAAGTGGGTTAGGTGATTAGGCTAGGATTAGGCTGGGATTAGGGCAAATGGCTAGGATTAAGGGTTTTTGCTTAGGATTGGGTTAGGAGCATTCCTTTGCATAGCCCATGGACTTCATTGCATCATGTTGGTGCAGCCCTAGGTTAGGTGTAGGTTTATACAAGCTTAAACCCACACTAATTAGGCTAACCCACATGATTAACCCAAAACTTGACACACAAGTCAAGCTTAATACATTTCCCTCATACTTAATCCTCCCCATTCTCTCTCATGCCCAAGATCCCACATGAATTTCAAGTGGGCCCCACCTCCATTTATGAGAAGGTGATGTGGGCCATGGATGTGGATATTGGATTGGATCTTTATATCCAAATCCAAATCCAAATCCACATATACGTTTGGATTGGGATCTGGATATATATGGTCCAAATCCAATCTAAACTGAATTCTGACTCCTTCAAGGTATGTTCGAAACAAACGGTTTGTGCGGGGTATGACAGCATCAGTACTCCATCTTGCGTTGGGTCTTCACCAACATGGTCATTCCTGTTTTCGCCTTTCAGAGATGATTTCAAGCAGTTCGCTAGATAACAGGGGCTTTGGATGTTCGAGATTCTGGGGATGAATCTAACACGAGATTTGCTGTGCCGGGCTCAACATGTGCTCCGGTTTCGGGCTCTCTTTTGCTCTTCTGGTCCTGCTTTTATCAGGCCAAGCCGCTTTGTGGGGTTTCAAAATGTATTTTAAAAGGTTTTAAAACTATATTATACATATTTTAAAACATATATAGTTTAAAATATGTACAGGGGTTTGTCTGGAAGGCTCCTGGGTTTCCAAACTCAAAATAGCCCTTTGGGGCTGCTTTTATAAAACCAGGTTATTTGAGAAGTTCGTGGGATTTTGGGGTGTTTACAATATGTTTTAAAACTCTATACACAGTTTTAAAACCTTAAAAAGGTGTTTTGAAATCCCAAAACCAGCTTAGCCTGATGAAAGCAGGACCGAAAAGGCAAAAGAGAGCCTGGACTCGGAGTATACTTCAAGTCCGGCACATCAACTCTCGTATCAAGATCATCTCCAGATTCTCGGACATCCAAGCCCTAGATATTAGAAATTTGCTCAAAATGAACTCCGGAAGGTGAGAAGAAGAGCGGACGATATTGTTGGCGAAGACCCAACGCAAGACGGAGTATTGATTGTAGATTGTAGACACGGAAAACCTCTGCCTCCCTGGTTTCTCAAGCCTGGGGCGGATCCTTTCGTGTGTCTAAGTCCTATTTGTATAAATAGGGCATGCCAGCTAGCTTACCTAAGCTAGCGAAGATATATTTTAACCTGACTTCTAACGTGGCGACTGTGAGCAAGCAAGCTCTTGTCGCCGCAGACCTTCTTGCACCGATGCGCAAGGGTTAGTCTATACGCTTCTAAAAATCGAGTTTAGGGTAGAAATAGCCTATGAAAGCGGTTCAAGGTGTTTGATTTAGGTCTTTTTAGTGCGATTGCAGATTTTAGATCACGTGGATTTGCACGTGCCTAAGTCTTTCTTTTTATCCCTTTATGGGCCACCTAGGTATGTGTTATGAACACTCCACTAAATGTGGCAAATTTTGAGTGGGAGTATGGGGTTAGCTTTGATGCAAGATGCGCCCTAACTCGTGGTATGGCGTAGATGCAATGCAAACTCACGCTACTCCAAAGGGAAAACCTGAATGTAAAGACAATGCCGAAGGGAAATAACCGAAGGGAAATGACTGAAGGGAAATAACCGAAGGGAAATGACTTGTAATGTAAATGCCGAAGGGAAATACGTATATAAGGTATATATGGGCCCTTACTCAGTTCTTGCAAATAAGAGCGAAGGCTCAATGTGGGTGCATGCTTGAATTGAAAGACTTACACACACGACATGAAAAGAAACCCAAATAGCATAGCACGGCCCTTACTTGGGTCTTTCAAATAAGAGCGAAGGCTCAATGTGTGTGAGTGCTTGAATTGAAGTACTACACACACAACATGAAATTAAACCCAAATAGTATAGCACGGCCCTTACTTGGGTCTTACAAATAAGAGCGAAGGCTCAATGTGTGTGAGTGCTTGAATTGAAGTACTACGCACACAACATGAAATAAAACCCAAATAGTATAGCACGGCCCTTACTTGGGTCTTACAAATAAGAGCGAAGGCTCAATGTGTGTGCGTGCTTGAATTGAAAGACAACACACTCAACTTAAGCAAAACCCTACGTAATTTAAAGTATATACATATATTTATATCTTAGGGGCTGATTAGGCCCGTGTGTATTCAAAATCGTGCACGACTAAGAGAGTGCACGTGTGTGTGGGTGTGCCAAGCCACGTTATTACAAGCGGGGGGAGACTATGCTCCGTTATTACAACCCCGTATCAAATTGAATTCAAGCAAGTCTACAACTAAGGACCAAGTTAGGCACTTACTTATAGCTGGTCCGAAGATGACTTGCTTGAGCGTGGGCTTGGCCTCACCTTGGGCTGCAAGAGGGAGCTCCTCGGAGTTGAACGGCAAGGGGGGCTGCTGGCCGGATGCCTTCGGCGCACGGGAAGGGTGCCTTGAATGTGGTCGGCTGTTATGAAGGGGGCTGCCTTGGCGTGTTGGGCTAAGGTGGATAAGTAGGGTCACTAAAGGGTGTAGTATTAGGAAAGGTGGCACTAAGTGGGAGCCTAAGGGAGTGTCTAAGGGAGTGTCTAAGGCTGGCGGGTGGCTGGCCGAGTGTTGCTAGGGGAAGTGGTACAGTCGGTTGGAGTGGCCGACTAAGGGAGACTTGGTGGTGGCCGGCTGCTAGGGTGGCTAGGTAATGGCGAGGATGGGAAGGGAGCTAGCTAGGATGTCGTATGAGATGGAGTTAGGGGCTGGAGGGAAGTGTAAGGGACAAGTCCTAGGGAGCTAAGTGGAGTGGACGGGTGTTGCTAGGGGAAGTAGTTCTAGGCGGGTGGTTGAAGTGGCTAAGGTCTGGCCGAATGGGTAGGAATGATGGGTGGCTGATGTTGGCAGGGTGTGGTGGTGGTGTAGGTGGTTGAGAGTGGAGGGGGAGTGAAGAATGGGTAGAGTGAAGCTAAGGTACTATAGACACCGAAAATTTTCACTTGCGGGTTCTTAGGCCCGAAGTGAACCTTTTCGCAATCTACTTCGCTTTATGGGCGTGCCAGCTAGTTTACTTTAACTAGCAAAGTATGTTTTGAAAATAATCTGACTTTTGAAAGGCAATTGTAGGCAAGCGGGATTTTTACGTCGCAGACCTTCTTGCACCGATGCGCAAGGGTCAGTCTGTACGCTTAGAGACTTCGTTTTGAAACAAGTTTAACTCAAAATATATTTTGAATGAAGAAGTGTTTTAAAACCTTTTGAAAACCATGCATTTGGGCGATTTTGACTTTGTAAGGGTTGGACGACCCTAAGTCTTGCACGATTTGATTCGGGTTTGTACGATTCTCAGATTTTAGATCACGTGGATTTGCGCGTGCCTAAGTCTTTCTTTTTATCCCTTTATGGGCCACCTAGGTGTGTGTTATGAACACTCCACTACATGGGGCGAATTTGAGCGGGAGTACGGGGCTTGCTTCGATGCAATATGCGTCCTACCTCGTGGTATGGCGTAGATGCAATGCAAACTCACGCTACTCCAAAGGGAAAACCCGAATTTAAAAGACAATGCCGAAGGGAAATTGCCGAAGGGAAATGACTTGTAAAGTAAATAGCGGAAGGGGAAATATGGCTATATCTTAAGAGCGGAAAGGCTCAATTGTGTAAGTGTGTGTCGTGTATATATTGAAAGACAACGCACACGACTTGAACCTTAAAACCCGAATCTTAAAGACGTAGCCGAAAGAAATACTTTATATAGAGTATATGTAGGGGCCCTTACTTGGGTCTTGTAAATAAGAGCGAAGGCTCAATGTGTGTGCGTGCTTGAATTGAAAGACTTACACACACGACATGAAATGAAACCCAAATATAAATTGCAGTATGCCTTGACTAAGGTCTTGGGAGTAAGAGCGAAAGCTCAATGTGTGTGAGTGTAGAATTGAAGTACTACGCACACGACATAAATGAAACCCAAATATAACTGCAATAAGGCCTTTACTAAGGTCTTCGGAGTAAGAGCGAAGGCTCAATGTGTGTGCGTGTGGAAAATGGAAAGACAACACACACGACTTAATTAAAAACCCCCTTGACTTAAAATATATAAATATAACTATATATTAAGGGCTTGTTAGGCCCGTGTGTGTGCAAGAAGTGTACGACTAAGAGCGGAAAGGCTCAAGTGCGTGTGTGTGTGGGTGTGTCAAACCACGTTATTACAATCGGGGGAGACGAAGCTCCTTTACTACAACCCCGTATCAAAATTTAATTGAATATAAAGCAAGTTAATGTAATAGACCAAGTTTAGACACTTACAAATAGCCGGTCCATGTTCAACTTGCTTGCACGTGGGCTCACGGTTCACCTTGGGCAGCCAAGAGGGGGTTATCCTAGGTGGCTTTGAGAGAGGTTCTATGAGGCACGGTTAGGGTCTTAGGGGAACTAAGGTTCGGCCAAGACGGGGGCTGTGTAGGGTCTGTCCTAGGGTCTGTCCTAGGGTGCAGGTCACGGCCAGGGTGCAGGTTAGGTCAGCAGGGGGGTGATCAAATCAGCAGGGAGGTGGTCGGGTGGCTGGCGCGGCTGTTGGGCGCCTGGCGCAGCAGACGGGCGCCTGGCGCGGCTGCAGTGGCGCGGGGCGCGCTGTGGCGCAGGACGCGCTGCGGCGCGGGGCGTGCAGGCAGGCGAGGGGGCGCGCGGCAGGCAGCAGGGAGCGCTGTGGCGCGTGGCGCGGCAGGCAACAGGGGCGCGCGGCAGCAGAAGGGGTGCGCGTGGCGCGGCAGGCAACAGGGGCGCGCGGCAGCAGAAGGCGCGCGCGGCAGGCGCTGTTTACTCACGGCCGGCCGGGGTGAAGTTGTTGGGGTTTGTTAGGGATGGTTTGAGGCGGTTGGGGTTAGGTTAGGTCTAGTTAGGGTTCAGTTAGGGTTAGGTTGGTTCAGTTAGGGTTAGGTTCAGTTAGGGTTAGGTAGGTTCGAACCTAGGCTAGGTTGGGGTTAGGTTTACCTCTTGGAGCCGGTCCTTCTTGGCTTGAGCCCACGTCTCCACGGTTGCAGCCACTTGGTCCAGCCCACCTTGGTTGCAGCCACTTGGTCTAGACCCACTTAGCCCACATGGCTTGAACCCACCTCACCCAATGAGCCCACATGGCTAGGTCTATCACTCCCTCTCTCTCCTCCCAAATATTTGCATGAACCCTTTACATGGACCCCCTCACCTCTATTTATAGAGATTTGAGGTGGGTCTTGGATTTGGGTTTGGGTTTGGGGTTTGGATCCATACCCAAATCCAAACACTATTTGGATCTGGATATTGGATCTCGGATATTTTGAGATCTGTATCCGATCCAAACCCAATATTTTTATGGATACGGATCTGGATATTTTGATCCAAATCCGATCCAATCCAAACACTATTTGGATCCAATCCAAATCCAAACACTATTTGGATCGACCCAAACACTATTTGGATTGGCCCAAATCCAAACACTATTCATTACATGGATTTGGATCTGGATATATATGGTCCAGATCCAAATCAAAATTTCTTCGGACAGTCCTTCTTGGCTTCTTGAGGCGAACGATCTGTGCGGGCACTGGCTTCATCAGCGCTCCGTCTGGTGCTGGGTTTTCCCCAACTTTGTCGTTCGGACTCCGTTTTGCCGTTCTGGACTCCGTTGAGCTTTTCATCAAATGGGCTCTGCTTTCTTTTGTTTTTTTATCAGGGAGTGGCTTCTGAAGCTCTGGGCTTGAATCCTCTTCGGGCCTAGGGTCTTCTTTTGCCTTCTGTACCTGTCTTCACATTTCAAAACAGGTCGTCGTTTTGGCTCAAATGAGCTTTTTGGTGTTTCGAGAGTTTTTGAAAAATAGAAGATTTGGGGTGTTTACAGGTACTAACCGGATGAAGAGGCGGTGGATGGAAGAGGGGCAGTCGGGCGGTTGGAGTGGATGGGGTTCGGCCGGGCTTAGATGCGTAGGATGAAGCTGGGAGGTGGTGGCGACGAGGAGCTGGCCAGCTGGGAGTGGTGGTATAGGAGGAGCTGGGTGGTGAGTGGCGGTGATGCAGGTGGAAGACTCGGCTGGAAGGTGGCTGGAGTCGGCTGGGCTGGAAGAAGATGAAAAACCCGCCCCTTGGGGGGGGGTTTATATAGGGCTGAAGAGGGCGGTTGCGGCTGGTATTAGGAGGGTGGTAAGGTGGTCTAGGGGTGGTGGTGTGGTGATAAGGTGGGCTGGTTTTGGGGAGGGGCCAGATATTTTCATACAAGGGGTTTTGGGTAGATGGTGTGCTAGGTTTAGGTGGGGTGGTTTAGAGGTTTAGGGTTTAGCTAGGTGGGTTGGTTTTGGGGCGAGGTTTAGTGAGGTGGGTTAGGTGATTAGGCTAGGATTAGGTTAGGTTTAGGGAAATTAAACTAGGTTTAAGGAAGTGGGTTAGGTGATTAGGTTGGGATTAGGCTGGGATTAGGGAAGTGGGTTAGGTGATTAGGCTATGTTTAGGACAGGATTAGGGTAAAAGGCTAGGATTAGGGCTTTTTGATTAGGGTTGGGTTAAGGATCTCCCTTTGCATGACTCATAGACCTTAATTACATCATGTTGGTGCAGCCCTAGGTTAGGTTTTGGCTAATTACAAGCTTAAACCCACTTTAATTAGGCTAACCCACATGATTAACCCCAAACTTGACACACAAGTCAAGCTTCATTACAATCACACTCTAATCTTATCCTCCCCCACTCTCTCTCATGCCCATAATCCCACGTGAAATTCAAGTGGGCCCCACCTTCATTTATGAGAAGGTGATGTGGGCCATGTACATGGATATTGGATTGGATCTCTGGATCCAAATCCAAATCCAAGTCCACACATGGGTTTGGATTGGGATCTGGATATATATGGTCCAGATCCGATCCAAACTGAATTCTGACTTCTTTGAGCTGTGTTCGAAACGAACGGTTTGTGCGGGGTCTGACAGCATCAGTACTCCGTCTGCGTTGGGTCTTTGCCAACATGATCATCCGCTTCTATTTTCGTCTTTCGAAGCTGATTTCAAGTAATGTTTGATGATAACAGGGTCTTGGACGTTCAAGATCCTAGGGGTGGATTCAATGTGAGAGTTGCTATGCCGGGCTCGACTTGTGCTCCGGTTCCGGGCTCTCTTTGACTTCTCTGGTACTGTCTTGATTAGGCCAAGCTGCTTCGGGGTTTCAAAACATATTTTAAAGTTTTTTAAAGCTATATTACACATATTTAAAACATATAAAGTTTGAAACATATGTACAGGGTTGTCTGGAAGGCTCCTGGATTTCAAGGCTTAAAATAGCCCTTTGGGGCTACTTTTATAAAAATTAGGTTTATTTGAGAAGTTCGTGGGATTTCGGGGTGTTTACATAGACGCAGAAAGTTCCCGCTTCTGGTTCTTAGGCCTGAAGCGAATATTTTCGTGTGTCTAAGTCCTATTAAAGCAAAAGGGTGTGCCAGCTAGCTTACTTAAGCTAGCAAAGAAATACTTTGAAATCTGACTCCTAACGTGGCGACTGTGAGCAAGCAAGCTCTTTTCGTCGCAGACCTTCTTGCACCGATGCGCAAGGGTCAGTCTGTACGCTTAGAAAATCAAGTTTTTGAATATGAGAACCTACGAAAAATGTTTTGAGGTGTTCGATTCGGGTTGTTTTTGTATGATTTTCAAGTTTTATTTCACGTGGATTTGCACGTGCCTATGTCTTTCTTTTTATCCCTTTTCGGGCCAACTAGGTGTGTGTTATGAACACGTGACCTAAGTGGGGCGACTTTGAGCGGGAGTATGGGGTTTGCTTTGATGCAATATGCATCCTAACTCGTGGTATGGCGTATATGCAATGCAAACTCACGCAACTCCAAAGGAAAAACCCAAAATTGAAAGACAATGCGGAAGGGAAATGACTTGAAATGTAAATTACAAAAGGGAAATATGGCTATATCTTAAGAGCGGAAAGGCTCAATAGTGCAAGTGTGTGCCGTGTATACATGTAAAGACTACGCACACTACTGAACCTTAAAACCCAAATCTTAAAGACATAGCCGAAAGGGAAATACTTATAATATATATGGGCCCGAAGGTCGCCAACGTGTTGCATGGGTGTTGTGTGTATATTGAAAGACAACTCACATGACTTAAATGAAACCCAAATATAAATTGCAATATGGCCTTAACTAAGGTCTTGGGAGTAAGAGCGAAAGCTCAATGTGTGTGAGTGTAGAATTGAAGTACTACGCACACGACATGAAATTAAACCCAAATATAAATTGCAATAGGCCTTGACTAAGGTCTTGGTAGTAAGAGCAGAAGCTCAATGTGTGTGAGTGTAGAATTGAAGTACTACGCACACGACATGAAATAAAACACCCAAGGGAAAATATAACACGGCCCTTACTTGGATCTTGCAAATAAGAGCGAAAGCTCAATGTGTGTGAGTGCAAGAATTGAAAGACAACACACACAACTTAAGCAAAACCCCACGCAACTTAAATTATATAAATAAGTCTATATCTTAAGGGCTGATTAGGCCCGTGTGTGTTCAAAATCGTGTGCAGCTAAGAGCGAGATAGGCTCAAGTGCACGTGTGTGTGGGTGTGCCAAGCCACGTTATTACAAGCGGGGGGAGACAATGCTCCGTTATTACAACCCCGTATCAAATTTAATTAAGCTTAAGCAAGTCTATAAACAAGGACCGAGTTAGGCACTTACGTATAGCTGGTCCGGAGGTGACTTGCTTGAGCTTGGGCTTGAGATTCGCCTTGGGCTGCAAGAGGGAGCTCCTCGAAAGGGCGCGGCAAAGGAGGGTGCTGGTCGGGTGACAAGGGTGCAGCAGATGTGGCGCCTTGGCGCTAGCCGGATGATGGGAGGGGGTGCTGCTGTGGCGCCTTGGCTGGGGTATTTAGGGGGTGTCACTAAGGTGTAGGGTAGGTCCTAGGGAAGGTAGAGCTAAGGGTCTTGACTAGGGGTTGTCTAAGGGAGAGGATGGAAGGCTGCGGGTGTGGCAAGGTGCACTGGCCGACTAGTCGCAGGTAGTTAGGTAGTGGCCGGCTGGATGTAGTAGAGGTTAGACTAGGGAAGGGTGGCGTGTGGTGGTTGAGAGTGGAGGGGGAGTGAAGAAAGGGTAGTGTTAGGATGGGGTACTAACCGAAGAGGAGGGGGAAGGTGGCGGGTGTCCAAGGAAGGCAGTCGGGTGGAAGGTGGGTGCAGTCGGGGGGAAGGAGTGGAGCTGGTCGGAGGTGATGGTGGCATGGAGGGGTGCAGGCCGGAGGTCCAAGGTAGAGCAGGTGAGAGAGGAGAGCAAGGGATGAGAGAGGAGAGGAAGGGCTCGGCCGGCCCAAGGGGAGTTCCAAAATTTGAAAAACCCGCCCACTAGGTGGGGGGGGTTTATAGGATTTTGATAGGGTCGGTTGGGCTGGTTTTGGGGGGGGGGGTTAGTGGTTAGGTGGTAGTGGTTTAGGAATAAGGTGGGCTAGATATTTAGGGGGGCCAGATATTTAGGTTAGGTGGTTTTAGGGATATGGTGTGCTAGGGTTTTAGGTGGGGTGGTTTAGTAATTTAGGGCTTAGCTAGGTGGGTTGGTTTTAGGGTGAGGTTTAGTGAGGTGGGTTAGGTGTTTAGGCTAGGATTAGGTCGGGATTAGGGGAATTAGGCTAGGTTTAGGGAAGGATTAGGGAGGAGGGTCAGGTGATTAGGTTGAAATTAGGGAAGGATTAGGGAAGTAGGTTAGGTGATTAGGTTAGGATTAGGCAGAGATTAGGGTAAATAGCTAGGATTAGGGGCTTTAGCTTGGGATTGGGTTAGGAGCATCCCTTTGCATAGCCCATGGACTTCATTGCATCCTGTTGGTGCAGCCCTAGGTTCGGTGTAGGTTTATACAAGCTTAAACCCACACGAATTAGGCTAACCCACATGATTAACCCAAAACTTGACACACAAGTCAAGCTTAATACATTTCCCTCACATTTAATCCTCCCCATTCTCTCTCATGCCCAAGATCCCACGTGAATTTCAAGTGGGCCCCAGCTCCATTTATGAGAAGGTGATGTGGGCCATGGATGTGGATATTGGATTGGATCTTTGGATCCAAATCTAAATCCAAATCTTCATATACGTTTGGATTGGGATCTGGATATATATGGTCCAGATTCAATCCAAAGCTGAATTCTGACTCCTTCAGGGTATGTTCGAAACGAGCGGCTTGTGCGGGGCCTGACAGAATCAGTACTCCGTCTTGCGTTGGGTCTTCGCCAACATTGTCATCCGCTTCTGTTTTCACCTTTCGGAGATGATTTCAAATGATTTGCTAATAACAGGGGCTTGGATGTTCGAGATCCTGGGGATGAATCTAACATGAGAGTTGCTGTGTCGGGCTCGACATGTACTCCGGTTCCAGGCTCTCTTTGGCTCTTCTAGTCCTGCTTTCATCAGGCCAAGCTGCTTTGTGGGGTTTCAAAATGTATTTTAAAAGGTTTTAAAACTATATTATACATATTTTAAAACATATATATTTTAAACATATGTACAGGGTTTGTCTGGAAGGCTCCTGGGTTTCTAGACTCAAAATAGCCCTTTGGGGCTGCTTTTACAAAACCAGGTTGATTTGAGAAGTTCGTGGGATTTCAGGGTGTTTACAGATGCCCCTCTTTGGCATTGTCCAAATTGATTTGGATAATGGCAAAGACGACAAACACCCCTTTCAATGTCTCCCCAGATCTAACCACAAAAATATGGGATCGTCCCAATCTTTAGCAAAATCTCACTTTTAAAACCCTGGTAGGAGGAGATATCACGCCAAAGGGATATACAAAACGGTTTCTGGTCCTAAAATAGGATTATGTTATGCAAATGTCAATGCGTGGAAATGCAGATGCATGACATGGGTGGGGTGCCAAGAATGGCGACCTCCCAGAGACCAGATATAGTCGAACTCTTGAGACTTACAAGACCTACTACTCCAAGTGAGCAGATCCTATGTTATTCGATGTTCGATTTTTCAAAATCTATTTACAAAAGCTATTTACAAAAAGGGACAACTGTCTTGAGTCTCAATCCTAAGGATCTCGAGCTCTTCGTGTTTTCCTTTATTTGAGTCTTGACACTCGCTTATCTAGCGGAGGTTTTATAAGAGAACAAGCTATATTTCAAATTCCTACGTCTTACTCGAAACGTCGAATTCTCAAACAAAATGAAATTCAAGTAAGTAAATCCTATTTTTACTTTAGGATTCCTCGAAATGAATCATGTTTTAGCTTGGGATAAGCTAGGGATGAGAAAGAGATACCACGGTCCCTTTTGAAGCGTCCCGTGGTTTAAGGCATAGAAGGCGGAAAACTGCTATTTTTGAGCTTTTTGGCCACTTTTTCCTTTTTTTCGTAGAGGGTCGCCCTTTGGGAGTATTTTTTCTTTAATCCCTCTTTTTCACAAGAGAATCAATTTTCCTTTGGATTCTGGTTTCTTTCTTTTGGAAAGAGACTTTGGATGGGGAAATTCCCTTAATTTGGGCCATGTTTTCCTTTTGGAAAGAGAAGAGAAGAGGGGAGAACTTATCCCAAGGTCATACTCGATCCATTCCAGATCAAGCTATTTAGAAATAGCATGTACTACTTGCAAGTATCTTGCTATATTGAACTAGGCCTTTCATTGTAAGAAGAAGGATTTTGAAATGTAACCACGATTTGGAAGACTCCACTCTTTCACAAGTGCGAATTCTCTCACTCAGGGTCACACGATTTTACCTTTGAACCTTACTTTCAAGTCTCAGGGCAGCTATCCCTAAAGTTTTCGAAAATTGGAATTTAACCTAAATCCTACACATAATACTTCTTTAAGTATTGGATATTGATAGGATCTGCTAAATTCCTACCTTCTACATTCATCAACCATTACGAGTTGTTCGTGGTGGTTGCACGTACAGCATAGCATCCATCCCACTTGGGGCGCCACTTTCCAAGGGGACGTGGGCCACGATAGTGGATGATTTTCAAAACTAGATCTCCCACTTCAAAGTGGCGAGGTCTCATGTGTTTGCCATAGTGTCAGGCTATCCTTTGCCAGTATGCACGAGCATGATCCATAGCAAGGAGTCGCCTCTCATCTAGCAAATCTAGTTCGGCCATCCTAACATGCTGAAGCGTCTCTAGGGGGAGGTCGAGTGCTATGGATGTATGGAATAAATGCAATTGAGTATGAATGTGAAGAATGGCGTTTGTGCCATAGACCAATTCGAATGGTGTGGCATTCGTGGGAGTCCGGATGGAAGTCCTATAAGCCCATAAGGCTTCATCCAGCTTCTCGTGCCACGTCCTACCCTTCTCTAAAGTCTTCTCAATTATACTAATGAGAGTCTTATTCGTAGCTTCGGCTTGGCCGTTGCCTTGAGGGTAGTAGGGCATTTGATGTCATAAAACCAAGGTTTTTCAATAGAATCTGGGTTATTTTGGCAAATATCCAAATCGTGTGTGGATGGGTTGGGCGCATGCCATATTTCTAAAGATCGGGTCCCTGAGATGGGATCGACCTTTAGGGCTGAACCCAAGGAGGAGAGTTCATCGGCAATGCCATTATCCTCCCTTCCTACGTGTGTGAGTTTACACGATTGGAATGACTCAACCAATCGAGTGGCCAACTCGTGATATGGAAGTAGTTTTTTGTTACGTACTTGCCAAATTTTCAAAACCTGGTTTATAACAAGGAGCGAATCTCCAAAGACCTCGATGCATGATGCCCCTAGAGTTTTCGAAATCCTTAAGCCTTGTATGAGTGCTTCATACTCAGCTATGTTGTTGGAACATTCGAAATCTAGGCGGATTGCTATGGGAATCTCGCCCTTTTCAAGGGAGATGAGGATGACCCCAGCATCTGCCCCTTGTTGGTTTCGTGCCCCATCGAAGTGCATCTTCCACACTTGGTTTTCGAAAGAGTTTGCCAAAATGTGGTTTTGGAGATGGTTTTGCAATATGCCTTCGTCAGGCATTTCATCAAGTGTGGGATATGCGTCCCCCAGGGGGAACTCAGCCACGTAGTCAGCTAGGGCTTGCCCTTAATGGAGATTTGGTGGTGGTATTTCAGGTCATACTCCATTAGAAGGAGTTGCCATTTGCCCAATCTACCAGTGAGAATGGGTTTTTCAAATAGGTGCTTGATTGGATCAAGCTTGGACACTATCCAGATCTCATGATCTAGGAAATAGTGTCTAAATTTCTGGCAAGCCCAAGCTAGGGCCAAGCACGTCTTCTCCATGGCTTGATAATTCCTTTCGTAAGCCAAGAGAGTTTTCGAAATATAGTAGATGGCATACTCCTTATGGGTGTCATCCTCGTATTGAGCTAATACAGCTCCCAAAGCATTTGCATGCACGGAAATGTAAAGCAAAAGAGGTTTTCCTTGCTTTGGAGGATTCAAAACGGGGGGATTAACCAGGTATGCCTTTAGTCTCTCGAAGGACTTCTGGCAGTCGTCATCCCATGAAAATTTCGTTCCCTTTCTCAATAGCTTGTTGAAGGGTTCGCATCTAGTCGCCACATTTGATATAAATCGGTGAACGGACTGTAATCGACCCTCGAGGCTATGAATTGGTGTGAGATTGGAGGGTGGAGCCATGTCTATGATGGCTCGACACTTAGAGGGGTCGACTTCTATACCCCTTTGGCTCACCATAAAGCCGAGAAGCTTTCCAGACTCTACCCCGAATACACATTTTTGAGGGTTTAGCTTTACTTTGTAAAGCCTAAGCCTTTCGAAAATCTTTTGCAAACATTCGATATGAGTGCATCGGGTTTTGGATTTTGCCAAGAGATCATCTACATACACTTCTACGAGCTCATGAATCTGATCATGGAAGATCGTGGTCATGGCTCTCTGCTATGTTGCGCCGGCATTTTTCAATCCAGGGTGGATGTCCAAGGCTTGGAACACCCCCGTGTGTGTGATCCCTCCCGTTTCCATAGGGAGTTCGATCGATCCTAAGGGTCTAGATGCATTCCCATCGTATCCAGTGATAACGATGGGACTTGGGTTCACAGAAGTCAAGGTGACTCCGATTTGGTACGCCACATGAAGTGGAAAGATGTTGAGCCCTCCTCCCCCATCAACAAGGCACCTATCCAGAGAGTGGTTATTCAGAACCACCTCGATATGCAGGGCCTGGTTGTGGGACTCGTAGGGTTTATCTACATCATCTTCCGAGAAAGTGATGGGCGATTTTGCTCCTATCGATGCCACTTGGTCAGACAGGGATTCAGAACTTATGTTTGAACTAACCTTAGCTCTTTCTAGAATAGCATGAGTCTATGCCTAGGCAAAGTTTGTATAAGCTCTAGGATGGACATGTGGATAGGAATCTTTGAAAGATGGTTTTCGAAATCATAAGGGTTTAAAATGATTTTTTCATTGTCTGCTTTCGGCAGAACTCTAGGAATACATGCTTTTGAGGGGCCAGACACATTGACCACCTTTTTAGCACTTTGTAGGTACGGGGGTTGATAGATCCTTTCGGATCTTGTTACTTCCCCCATGACCAACCTAGGGTTCGCACTTAAACAGGCTTTAATCGTGAGTTTTGGAGCACTTTGGATTTTTAAAACTGGTTTAGCCGGGGATTCAGCTCTTGGTGGTCTCCGGATGACTACTTGGGTGGGCTTCTTGTAAAGTACAAGAGTAGAGGCACAAGTGGGTCGACCAGACTCCGATGAATGCGCTAGATCTTTTGAAAAGGTGAGGGTACATACCTCCTTCCCTTTCCCACTGCTACTGGCATGCTTGGGAAAGGGTTCTTTAAAGTTAGCTTGAGTTGGCTCAGGTTCCGCAGTGACCTGGAGCTGGCCCTCCGCTATCAAGTTCTCGATTTTATTTAAAAGGGAGAAACAACGCTTTGTATCATGGCCTTTGAGCCGATGATACTTGCAAAAGCGGTTTAAATATCCCCCTTTGGAAGTGACTCTATCGGGGATTTCGGGGAGTTCAATCATGCCCTGGGCAAGTAGGAGGTCTAGGACCTCTGACACAGGTTGCCCTAGCAGTGTGTACTCCCGTTTTTCAATGGGTTTTTGGAAGTTTCTCTCCCTTTTGTTTTCTTATTTTTCAAAATTTTTTGAAGTGCTCGCCAGACCTGGATCCACCCAGACATTGGCGATTTTATGGGGCTTTGCCCCTTTGTCCATCGTGGGTAGCCCATAAGTGATGGGCTTCTCCAAGCGGGTTTTGGAAATGGCACTTCCTTTCCATAAGTGGTCGTATGTCCCTTTTCTCAAGTTGGTTTCGAAAAGGGATGCCTTTTTGATCAACTTATGGAAAGTTGAAATCTCATGGAGCGAAAGAAGGGTTTTCAACTCGCTTTTAAAGTTATCCAGGATGAGCATGACTGTGCATCCTTTGGATATTGGCTCTCGCACTTGCCCTAAAAGGGACCTCTATCGAATAATGAAGGCATGCACATCTTCGTTCATGCCTGTAAACACCCCGAAATCCCACGAATTTCTCAAATCCATCTGGTTTTGTAAAAGCAGCCCCAAAGGGCCATTTTGAGTCTGGAAACCCAAGAGCCTTCCAGACAACCCTGTATATATGTTTTCAACTTTATATTTCAAAAATATGTGATATGGGTTTTGAAAACCTTTTAAAACATGTTTTGGAACCCCGAAGCAGCTTGGCCTAAATCCAGACAGGACCAGGAGACCTCGAACCGCTTCGTAGGCTTTCTATCCCCAAAACTCAATTTTTCAAAGCTTACAGACTGACCCTTGCGCATCGGTGCAAGAAGGTCTGTGATGACAAGAGCTCACTTGCTCACAGTCGCCATAATTAGAAGTCAGTTTAAAATATGTCTTCGCTAGCTTAGGTAAGCTAGCTGGCACGCCCTGTTTACATAAATAGGCCTTAGTCGCACGAGAGGATCCGCTCCAAGCCCTGAAAAGGCGAAGAGGCGGGGATTTTCCCCGCGTCTACAAAGATTGGCACGCCCGGTGGGACGTGAGCCTTTTCAAAAATCGAGTTTTTAAGTTAGAAGTTTGCAAAAATTTTGTTAAAG
The DNA here is from genome assembly GCA_036023115.1 of Brasenia schreberi. NCBI lineage: Eukaryota > Viridiplantae > Streptophyta > Magnoliopsida > Nymphaeales > Cabombaceae > Brasenia > Brasenia schreberi. Next base: position 15,700,019 of record JAYKKT010000078.1, on the reverse strand, counting down.
AGGTGTCATTTTAATTTGTTTTCTTTGCTTGTACTTAGGACATTTTGAAAAAGCTTGAAAAGCATGTCAAAATCCAATCCAAGTGAAGTGTCGAGCCAAGGCTCATGCACATCAAGTTCTCACTCTAGGAGGATTTTCAAAAACAAAATAAAACTAGATGAGATCAAGGACCTGAGAAGGGAGTTTGAGGCCAAAATCGATGCTCTCAGCCAAGAGGCTGAAGTAGGCAATTCGTGTTCATCAAACGGTGAACAAAGGCCTAAGAAAAAATCTGAAAAACCTCGCAAGCACAAAGAGGCCTCCGTAATGGAAGGCAACCAATACCATGAGTCCTTCACACAAAAGGACCGTAAAGCCCTACAGCAGTTGCTGAAAGGGCAGAATAAAGAGAAAAGAAGCTACGCCCTATCTGATTTCCTTCCTATGGATTACGAAACAGACAGTGACGATGAAATATCGAACTTCCATCGGTATGATGGCATGGGAGACCCTAGGTCTCACTTGCAGCTTTTCTCACGTCGAGCCCATAAGAAGAAAAAGGACTTGATGAAATGGGTGTATTGGTTCCCTTTATCCCTTAAAGGCACAACTACCAAATGGCTGGCTTCCTACGACTTAAGCCAGTTCGCTACTTTTGAAGAGTTAGCGAACTGCTTCATGTAAAGATTTGCACACAACGTAGAAGTCACGCCGATTCTGAACACCTTAAGGGATACAAAGCAAGGCATCAACGAAGACGTACATGCCTTCATTATAAGATGGAGGTCACTTTTGGGCCAAGTGCGAGAACCCATATCCGAAGGATGCGCAGTCATGCTCATCCTGGATAACTTTAAAAGCGAGTTAAAAACCCTTCTCTCGCTCCATGAGATCTCAACTTTCCATAAGTTAATCAAAAAGGCCTCCCTTTTCGAAACCAACTTACGAAAAGGGACATATGATCACTTATGGAAAGGAAGTGCCGTTTCCAAAACCAGCTTGGAAAAGCCCATCACATACGGGCTACCCACGATGGACAAAGGGGCAAAGCCCGTAAAATCGCCAATGTCCAGGTGGATCCAGGCGTGGCAGGCACTTCCAAACATTTTGAAAAACTAGAAAACAAAAGGGAGAGAACCTTTCAAAAACCGGTTGAAAAACGGGAGTACACTCCGCTGGGGCAACCTGTGTCGGAGCTCCTAGACCTCTTACTTGCCCAAGGCATGATAGAACTCCCTGAAATCCCCGAAGGAGTCACTTCCAAAGGGGGGTATTTAAACCGATTTTGTAAGTATCATCGGCTCAAAGGCTATGATACCAAACGATGTTTCTCCCTTTTAAATAAAATTGAGAACTTGATAGCAGAAGGCCGGCTCCAGGTCACTACGGAACTTGAGCCACCTCAAGCTATCTTCAAAGAACCCTTTCCCAAACACGCCAGTGGTAGTGGGAAAGGAAGGGAGGTATGTACCCTCACCATTTCCAAGGAACTAGCGCACAAACCAGAACCTGGTCGACCTACTTATGCGCCCATTCTTGTACTATACAAGAAGCCTGCCCAAGTCGTCATTCGGGGACCACCAAAAGTGGAAACCCCGGTAAAACCAGTTTTAAAAATCCAAGGTTCTCCTCAGCTCATCCTTAGAGCCAAATTTAGCGCGAACCCTTGGCTGGTCGTGGGGGAAGTGACTAGATCCGGGAGGATCTATCAACCCCCGCACCTTCAAGGTGCTCAAAAGGTAGTCAGTGTGCCTGGCCCCTCAAAAGCATGTATCCCTAGTATTCTGCCAAAAGCAGATAAGGACAAAGTCATCCTAAATCCTTATGACTTCGAAAACCACCTTTCAAAGATTCCTATTCACATGTCTATCTTAGAGCTTATACAAACCTCGCCTAGGCATAGACTTGTATTATAGAAAATTCTAGAAAGGGCCAAGGTTGATTCGAACATAAGTCCGGAATCCTTGTTTGCCCAAGTGGCTTTATTAGGAGCAAAATCGCCCATCACTTTCTCGAAAGATGATGTAGATAGACCCTACGAAACCCATAACCAGGCCCTGCATATCGAGGTGGTTCTGAATAACCACTCTCTGGACAGGTGCCTAGTCGATGGTGGAGGAGGGCTCAACATCCTTCCACTTCATGTGGCGTATAAAATCGGAGTCACCTTGACTTCAGTGAACCCAAGCCTGGATACGATGGGAATGCGTCTAAACCTTTAGGATCCATCGAACTCCCAATGGAAACGGGAGGGATCGAACACACGGGGATGTTCCATGTCTTGGACATCCATCCCCATTATAACCTATTGTTGGGAAGACCCTAGATACACAGTTTGTGCGCTGTGCCATCCACCTTCCACAGGTGTGTCAAGATCCCTTTTAGGGACCAGGTCATAGTGATCCTAGGTGAGAGTCACCCACAGCTTCAGGGGATCATAAAGTCCCCTTGTCTATCGAGCTCCCAGGCCCATGAGGCTAACTTGGGGCAAATTGTGATTGAGCCACCTCGGCTCGTGTTAAACAACCCTAGGAAGGTTGTATGTGTGAAGGGGCCGCCCAAAGCAGGCCCCCTCCCGATTCTAACCCTTCTAGGAAAACCCAAACGTTCCCTATTTCCAAAGCCCTTGGATAAAAGGCCATATGAGCACAATATGGATGACAGCATGTTCCAGGACCACGACTTGTATAAAACCTTTTCAAAAAACAAAAAGTCATGGAACATGTTGTTGAACATGGGCTACACGCCCTACAAGAGTCTAGGGGCACAGAATCAGGGTCTCCTAGAGCCCATCCTTCCTAGGGCCAATCCAAGCCGATATGGGATCGACTATACTCCCCGAATACCGCCGGAGCCACCCCCTGTGACCACCTGGGTCAAGGGTGCCCCGGAACCTGTCTTAGAAGAGACCTACGATTTAAATCTCCTATTCCGAGTCTAACCCGTAGTGTTTTCCCTTTGTAGGTATGACGGAAGATCCCTTTTCTAAAAATACAAAAACATTTGAAAAGCTTAAAATAAAAAAAATTGAAATAAAAGAAAAACCAAAAACAATGGAAAAACAAAAACTCGAAAAAAGAGATCTTTGTATAGTTCCCAAGATTCTTGTTTTACAAAAACCTAAAAAAATCGAAAATTTGGAAAATACAAAAAAAAATTTGTACATAGCTGCTCCTGGTAGGACTTTGGCAAAAGAAAAGGATTTCGAAAGAAACGTCGTTTGCATAGCCAGATCAAAAATTTCGAAATCACTCGAAAATCCAAGTACAAAACCAGGTCTTTTTGAAAACCACGCATCAAATTCCCTCGGGTCTATAGCCCACGAGAATGATCAAAGACCAGAAGTGAATCCCCTTGAGGAAGATCCCACTTCTGAGTTCCCAGAATTTTATAAAATTCTCGATTTTGAAAAACCTTCCCAATCAGTAGGAGGAGATTTCATAGAGGTGAACCTAGGGGATGATTCCAATCCCAAATCCATCAAAATAGGCGCATGCTTGCATGAAACTGAAAGGTTAGCATTCATTGCATTTCTACGAACCTATTTAGATGTGTTTGCATGGACGTATGAAGACATGCCAGGCATAGACCCCAGCATTGTCGAGCATCGTCTTCCCTTAGATGCAGGTGTAAAACCCATAAAGCAGAAGCTTAGGAAAATACACCCGAATGTACACACGTAAGTCAAAGAGGGTTTAGAAGATCTGCTAAAAGCCAGATTTATAAAATCCATTGTGTATTCTGATTGGTTGTCAAATATCGTTGTGGTTCGAAAAACCAATGGGAAAATTCGAATATGCATCAATTTCAGAAACCTGAATAAAGCCACTCCAAAGGATAATTATCCTTTACCAAACATAGATTTGATAGTCGATAGTATTGCAAATCATGAAATGTTTTCATTTATGGATGGCTATTCAGGCTATAATCAAATCAAACTAAGCCCACGAGATCAGGGTAAGACCGCCTTCATAACCCCATGGGGCACATACTGCTATACAGTCATGCCCTTTGGTTTAAAAAATGCCGGCGCAACATACCAACGAGCCATGACCATGATCTTCCATGATCAAATTCATCAGCTCGTAGAAGTGTATGTAGATGATCTCTTGGCGAAATCCAAAACCCGATGCACCCATATCGAATGTTTACAAAAGATTTTCGAAAGGCTTAGGCTTTACAAAGTAAAGCTAAACCCTCAAAAATGTGTATTCGGGGTAGAATCAGGGAAGCTTCTAGGCTTTATGGTGAGCCAAAGGGGAATAGAAGTCGACCCCTCTAAGTATCGAGCCATCATAGACATGGCTCCACCCTCCAATCTCACTCAAATCCGTAGCCTCCAAGGTCGGTTACAATCCGTTCGCCGATTCATATCGAATCTGGCAACTAGATGCGAACCCTTCAACAAACTGTTGAGGAAGGGCACGAAATTCTTATGGGATGACGAATGCCAGAAGTCCTTCGAGAGACTGAAGGCATACTTGGTTAATCCCCCCGTTTTGAACCCTCCAAAGCAAGGAAAACTGCTTTTACTATTTGTAGACGCGCGAAAAATCCCTGCCTCTTCGCCTCTTTCGGGGCTTGGAGTGGATCTTCTCGTGTGTCTAAGGCCTATGTATACAAATAGGGTGTGCCAGCTAGCTTACTTAAGCTAGCGAAGATATCTTCTAATCACTGACTTCTAAACGTGGCGACTGTGAGCAAGTAAGCTCTTGTCGTCGCAGACCTTCTTGCACCGATGCGCAAGGGTCAGTCTGTACGCTTTGCAAAAATCGAGTTTTTGGAGAGAAAGTCTACAAAGCGGTTCGAGGTGTCTATTTCGGGTCTTTAAGATGCGATTGCATGTTTTAGATCACGTGGATTTGCACGTGCCTAAGTCTTTTCTTTTATCCCTTTTCAGGCCACCTAGTTTGTGTGTTATGAACATTCCACTACATGGGCGAATTCGAGCGAGGCTTGCTTTGATGCAATATGCGTCCTACCTCGTGGTATGGCGTAGATGCAATGCAAAACTCACGCTACTTCAAAGGGAAAACCCGAAATGTAAAGACAATACTGAAGGGAAATAACAGAAGGGAAATAACCGAAGGGAAATAACCGAAGGGAAATAACCGAAGGGAAATAACCAAAGGGAAATATGTATATATCTTATGTATATGAGCCCTTACTCGGGTCTTGCAAATAAGAGCGAAGGCTCAATGTGGGTGCGTGCTTGAATTGAAAGACTTACACACACGACATGAAATTAAACCCAAATATAAATTGCAGTATGGCCTTGACTAAGGTCTTGGGAGTAAGAGCGAAGGCTCAATGTGTGTGAGAGTGCTTGAATTGAAGTACTACACACACGACATAAATGAAACCCAAATATAACTGCAATAAGGCCTTTACTAAGGTCTTGGGAGTAAGAGCGAAGGCTCAATGTGTGTGAAAGTGCTTGAATTAAAAGACTTACTCACACGACATGAAATGAAACCCAAATAGTATAGGTCGGCCCTTACTTGGGTCTTTCAAATAAGAGCGAAAGCTCAATGTGTGTGAGAGTGCTTGAATTGAAAGACTTACTCACACGACATGAAATGAAACCCAAATAGTATAGGTCGGCCCTTACTTGGGTCTTTCAAATAAGAGCGAAAGCTCAATGTGTGTGAGAGTGCTTGAATTGAAAGACAACGCACCCAACTTAAACAAAAACCCTTCGAAAATGAAAGTATATGTATACTTATATATTAGGGGCTGATTAGGCCCTTGTGTGTTCAAAATCGTGCACGACTAAGAGAGTGCACGTGTGTGGTTGTGCCAAGCCACGTTATTACAAGCGGGGGGAGACTATGCTCCGTTATTACAACCCCGTATCGAATTGAATCTCAAGCAAGTATACAACTAAGGACCGAGTTTAGACACTTACGAGTAGCTGGTCCGTAGAGGTCTTGCTTGGGCGTGGACTTGGCTTTGGGCTGCAAACGGGAGCTCCGCGAAGGTAGGTGATCAAGGGTGCTGGCCGGCTGCAAGTGGGGCGCGGGATAGGCGCCTCGAAGGTGGCCGGTGGCAAGTAGATGGCGGCTCCAAGTAGGGGGTTTAAAGTGGCTGAATGAGTGGGTTCTTAGGGTCACTAGGGAGTTTTGAGTTTAGGGAAACTGGACCTAAAAGGTGAGCTAGTGGGAAGGCCGAATAGGACACCTAGGGGAAGGCCGAATGGGAAAGGATGGCTAGGTAGTGGCCGGCAGTTTGGGCTATGCTGGGTTCGGCTAGGTTAAAGTGGTGGTGGCAAAAGGGCTGAGATGAAGGTAGGATGGGTGGCTAAGAGTGGAGAGATGGAAGAGAGGGGCTTTGAGGGAGTTTGGGGTACTTACCGAATAGGGAGAGGTGGCGGATGAAGTGGGAAGCAGGCGGGCAGGTGGCTGGCTGTTGGCTGGTTCGGTTGGGTGGAGGTGATGGCGTCCGACTTAGGGATGGTGGTGGTGGATGGAAGAGGGAAGGTGGCGGTGCAGGTGGAGCTGATGGAGCAGGTGGAGCAGTTGGGGAGTGGAGAAGGCGGGCAGTGGAACAGGTGGAGTCGGCTGGGCTGAGGTGAGGGCTCCCCCTTTTAAAACCCGCCCACAAGGAGGGGGGTTTAAATAGGGGATGGGTAGGTCAGTTAGGGCTGGGCTGAGGGTAGTGGTTAGGTGGTTTAGGTAGGGTGGTATGTAGATAAGGTGGGCTGGAAAGGGTTTGGGCCAGATATTTTAAAACTAGGGGTTTGGGTAAATCGTGGGCTAAGGGTGGTTTAGGGGTTTAGGGCTAGGTTAGGTGGTTGGGTTTTAGGGTGAGGTTTAGTGAGCTAGGTTAGGTGATTAGGCTAGGTTTAGGCTAGGATTAGGGAAATTAATCTAGGTTTAGGGAAGGATTAGGGAAGTGGGTTAGGTGATTAGGTTGGGATTAGGACGGGATTAGGGAAGTGGGTTAGGTGATTAGGTTCATATTAGGGGTGGATTAGGGGTTTAGGCTAGGTTTAGGCATTTTGGTCTAGGTTTAGGTGAAGGAGCTCCCTTAGCATGGCCCATAGACCTTGATCACCCCATGTTGGTGCAGCCCTAGGTTAGGTTTTAGCTAATTACAAGCTTAAACCCACTCAATTAGGCTAACCCACATGATTAACCCAAACTTGACACACAAGTCAAGCTTAATACAACACTCTTGATATTTTTCACCCCCACTCTCTCTCATGCCCAATATCCCACGTGAAACTCAAGTGGGCCCCACCTCCATTTATGAGAAGGTGATGTGGGCCATGGATATGGATATTGGATTGGATCTCTGGATCCAAATCCAAATCCAAGTCCACATATGGGTTTGGATTGGGATCTGGATATATATGGTCCAGATCCAATCCAAACTGAACTCTGACTCCTTCGAGCTGGGTTCGAAACGGACGATTCATGCGGGGCCTGACAGCATCAGTACTCCGTCTGCGTTGGGTCTTCGCCAACATGGTCGTCCGCCTCCGTTTCTGCCTTCCGGAGATGACTTCAAGTGATATTTTGGTAAGAACAGGGTCTTGGACGTTCGAGATCCTGGGGTGTGAATCAGATACAAGAGTTGTTGTGCTGGGCTCGACAGGTACTCCGGTTCCGGGCTCTTCTTGGCTCTCCTGGTCCTGTCTTGATCGGGCCAAGCCACTTCGGGGTTTCAAAACATGTTTTAGAAGGTTTTCAAAAGCCATACTATATGTTTTTGAAATATAAAGTTTAAAACATATATGCAGGGTTGTTTGGAAGGCTCCTGGGTTTCCAAACTCAAAATGGCCCTTTGAGGCTGCTTTTACAAAACCAGATTTGTTTAAGAAATTCGTGGGATTTCGGGGTGTTTACACTATACATCTCCGTGCATGCGAATGCTTTAGGAGCCCTGTTGGCTCAATACGAGGATGACACCCATAAGGAGTATTCCATCTACTACATTTCGAAAACTCTCTTGGCGTATGAATGAAATTATCAAGCCATGGAGAAGACGTGCTTGGCCCTAGTCTGGGCCTGCCAGAAATTCAAACACTATTTCCTAGATCATGAGATCTGGATAGTGTCCAAGCTCGATCCAATCAAGCACTTGTTCGAAAAACCCATTCTCACGGGTAGATTGGGCAAATGGCAACTCCTTCTAATGGAGTATGATCTGAAATACCATCACCAGATCTCCATTAAGGGGCAAGCCCTAGTAGGCTACGTGGCTGAGTTCCCCTTAGAGGACGCATATCCCACACTTGTTGAAATGATTGATGAAGGCATATTACAAAACCATTTTCAAAACCACATTTTGGCAAATTCTTTCGAAAACTAAGTGTGGAAGATGCACTTCGATGGGGCACGAAACCAACAAGGGGTTGGTGCTGGGGTCATCCTAATCTCCCCTGAAAAGGGTGAGATTCCCATAGCAGTTCGCTTAGATTTCGAATGTTCCAACAACGTAGCTGAGTATTAAGCACTCATACAAGGCTTAAGAATTTCGAAAACTCTAGGGGCATCATGCATCGAGGTCTTTGGAGATTCGCTCCTTGTCATAAACCAGGTTTTAAAAATTTGGCAAGTACGGAATGAGAAACTACTTCCATATCACGAGTTGGCCACTCGATTGGTCCAGTCCTTCCAATCGTGTAAACTCACACACGTAGGAAGAGAGGACAATGGCATCGCCGATGCTCTCTCCTCCTTGGGTTCAGCCCTAAAGGTCGATCCCATTTCAGGGACCAGATCTTTGGAAATATGGCATGCGCCCCACCCATCCACACATGACTTGGATATTTGCCAAAATAACCTAGAGTCTATTGAAAAACCCTGGTTCTATGACATCAAACAGTTCTTAGAAAATGGGGGATTCGCCGAGGATGCCACATCCAAAGATAAGGCATTCATTCGTAAGATTTCTACCCGATACACCATTCTGGGTGGGGTTTTATACAAAAAAAGTTTTATCGGCATTCTGCTTAGGTGTATCGACCTAGAGGAGGCTAGGATAGTGATGCATGAATTCCACGATGGAGAATGTGGAGGTCATGTTAATGCCAACATGATGGCAATGAAAATACTTAGAGGGGGCTATTTTTGGTCCACCCTGAAGAAGGATTGTCACGATCATGTTAGAAAGTGTCATCCATGTCAAGTGCATGGGCATGCCATTCATATCCCATCATCTGCATTACATTCCGTGGTCAGCCCCTGGCCATTTACCATGTGGGCGTTTGACATTGTAGGCCCAATATTTCCAAAAGCCTCGAATGGGCATCGCTTTATTTTAGCAGCCACGGAATATTTCTCCAAGTGGGTGGAAGCTATTTCCCTAACCAATGTGATGGGGCAACATGTGGTGGCTTTCATTCGGAGGAATATCTTGGCTCGATTTGGGGTCCCACGAGACCTTGTGTCTGATAATGGCACCCCATTCAAAAACGAGCGGATGGTTAAGTTGTGCAATACGTATGGCATAACTCACCACTTCTCTTCGCCCTACTACCCTTAAGGCAACGGCCAAGCTGAAGCCACAAACAAGACTCTCATTAGTATTATTGAGAAAACCTTAGAGAAGGGTAGGACGTGGCATGAGAAGCTGGATGAAGCCTTATGGGCTTATAGGACTTCCATCCGAACTCCCACGAATGCCACACCATTCGAATTGGTCTATGGCACAAATGCCATTCTTCCCATTCATACCCAACTGCATTCATTCCATACATCCATTGCACTCGACCTCCCCTAGAGACGCTTCAGCATGCTAGGATGGCCGAATTAGATTTGCTGGATGAGAGGCGACTCCTTGCCATGGATCATGCTCGTGCATACCGGCAGAGGATAGCCCGACACTATAGCAAACACATGAGACCTCGCCACTTTGAAGTGGGAGATCTGGTCTTAAAAACCATCCACCATCGTGGCCCACACCTCCTGGGAAAGTGGCGCCCCAACTGGGATGGACCCTATGTTGTAAGAGCAACCACCACGAACAATTCGTATTGGTTGATCGATGAAGAAGGTAGGAATTTAGCAGATCCTATCAATATTCAATACTTAAAGAAGTATCATGTGTAGGATTTGGATTAAATTCCAATTTTCGAAAATTTAAGGGATAGATTCCCTGAGACATGTGAATAAGGTGCAAAGGCAAACTTGTGTGACCCTGAGTGAGAGAATTCGCACTTGTAAAAGAGTGGAGTCTTCAAAAATCGTGGTTACATTTCAAAATCCTTCTTCTTACAAAGAAAGGCCTAGCTCAACATAACAAGATACTTGCAAGTAGTACGTGCTATTTCTAAATAGGCTAATCTGGAATGGATCGAGTGTAGGCTTGGGATAAGTCCTCCCCTCTTCTCTTCTCCTTCCAAAAGGAAAAACACGGCCCAAACAAAGGGAATTTCCCGTTCAAAAAGACTCTTTCCCAAAAGAAAGAAACCAGAATACGAAAGAAAAATCGATTCTCTTATGGAAAAGAGGGATTAAAGAAAAAATACTCCCAAAGGGAGACCCTCTATGGAAAAAAAGGAAAAAGAGGCCAAAAAGCTCAAAAAGAGCAGTTTTCCGCCTTCAATGCCTTAAACCACGGGACGCTTCAGAAGGGACCGTGGTATCTCTTTCCCATCCATGGCTTATCCCAAGCTAAAGCATGGTTCATTTGGAGGAATCCTAAAGTAAAAATAGGATTTACTTACTTGAATTTCATTTTGTTTGAGAATTCGACGTTTCAAGTAAGGCGTAGGAATTTGAAATATGTCTTGTTTTCTTATAAAACCTCCGCTAGATAAGCGAGTGTTAAGACTCAAACAAGGGCAAACACGAAGAGCTCGAGATCCTTAGGATCGAGACTCAAGACAGTTGTCCCTTTTGTAAATAGCTTTTGTAAATAGATTTTGAAAAATTGAACATCGAACAGCATAGGATTTGCTCACTTGGAGCAGCAGGCCTTGTAAGTTTCTAGAGTTCGACCACATCCGGTCTCTGGGAGGTTGCCACTCTTGGCACCACACCCATGTCATGCATCTGCATTCCACGCATGGCACTTGCATAAACCTGATCCCATTTTAGGACCAGAAACCTTTTGAATATCCCTTTGGCGTGATATCTCCTCCTACCAGAGTTTGTAAATTGAGATTTTGCTAAAAATTGGGACGATCCCATATTCTTCGTGGCTAGACCTAGGGAGACATTCAAAAGGGGTGTTTGTCATCTTTGCCCTTATCCAAATCGATTTGGACAAGGCCAAAGAGGGGCATCTGTAAACACCCCGAAATCCCACGAATTTCTCAAATCCATATGGTTTTGTAAAAGCATCCCCAAAGGGCCATTTTGAGTCTGGAAACCTAGGAGCCTTCTAGACAACCCTGTATATATGTTTTAAACTTTATATTTCAATAATATGTGATATGGGTTTTGAAAACCTTTTAAAACATGTTTTGGAACCCCGAAGCAGCTTGGCCTAAATCCAAACAGGACCAGGAGACCTCGAACCTCTTCGTAGGCTTTCTATCCCCAAAACTCGATTTTTTAAAGCGTACAGACTGACCCTTGCACATCGATGCAAGAAGGTCTGCGACGACAAGAGCTCACTTTCTCACAGTCGCCACGATTAGAAGTTAGTTCAAAATATATCTTCGCTAGCTTAGGTAAGCTAGCTGGCATGCCCTGTTTACATAAATAGGCCTTAGACGCACGAGAGGATCCGCTCCAAGCCCTGAAAAGGCGAAGAGGCGGGGATTTTCGCCGCGTCTACAATGCCTTCCTTTGTATCCCTTAAAGTGTTTAAAGTTGGCGTGACTTCTACGTTATGTTCAAATCTTTGTATAAAGCAGTTCGCTAACTCTTCAAAAGTAGCGAACTGGCTTAAATCGTAGGAAGCCAGCCATTTGGCAGTTGTGCCTTTAAGGGTCAGAGGGAACCAATACACCCATTTCATCGAGTCCTTTTTCTTCTTATGGGCTCGACACGAGAAAAGTTGCAAGTGAGACCTAGGGTCTCCCATGCCATCATACTGATGGAAGTATCATGCCATCATATTGCGGAGTCCTCTTTATGTTTGCGAGGTTTTTGAGTTTTTTTTCATGGCCCTTTGTTCACCATTCGATGAACATGAATCGCCTACTTCAGCCTCTTGGCTGAGAGCATCGATTTTGGCCTCGAATTCCCTTCTCAAGTCTTCTATCTCTTCTAGCTTGATTTTATTTTTCAAAACCCTTCTAGAGTGAGAACTTGATGCGCATGAGCCTTGGCTCGACACTTCACTTGGGTTGGATTTTGACATGCTTTCAAGCTTTTCAAAATTCCTACGTATGAAGTACAATAAAGAAAGAGTTAAAAATAACACCTTTTGGAAAATATTTTTGCAAGGTTCCTAAGATAACTCGATTTTAAAAAGACTCACGTCCCATCGAGTGTGCCAAATCTTGTAGACGCAAAAAGTTCCCGCTTCTGGTTCTTAGGCCAGAAGCGAATCTTTTTGTGTGTCTAAGTCCTATTCAAGCAAAAGGGCGTGCCAGCTAGCTTACTTAAGCTAGCGAAGAAATACTTTGAAATCTAACTCCTAACGTGGCGACTGTAAGCAAGCAAGCTCTTTTCGTCGCAGACCTTCTTGCACCGATGCGCAAGGGTCAGTCTGTACGCTTAGAAAAGTGAGTTTTTTAATATGAGAACCTACGAAAAATGTTTTGAGGTGTTCGATTCAGGCTGTTTTTGTATGATTTTCAAGTTTTATTTCACGTGGATTTGCACGTGCCTATGTCTTTCTTTTTATCCCTTTTCGGGCCAACTAGGTGTGTGTTATGAACACGTGACCTAAGTGGGGCGACTTTGAGCGGGAGTATGGGGTTTGCTTTGATGCAATATGCATCCTAACTCGTGGTATGGCGTATATGCAATGCAAACTCACGCAACTCCAAAGGAAAAGCCCAAAATTGAAAGACAATGCGGAAGGGAAATGACTTGAAATGTAAATTGCAAAAGGGAAATTGCGAAAGAGAAATTGCAAAAGGGAAATATGGCTATATCTTAAGAGTGGAAAGGCTCAATAGTGCAAGTGTGTGCCGTGTATACATGTAAAGACTACGCACACTACTGAACCTTAAAACCCAAATCTTAAAGACATAGCCGAAAGGGAAATACTTATAATATATATGGGCCCGAAGGTCGCCAACGTGTTGTGTGGGTGTTGTGTGTATATTGAAAGACAACTCACATGACTTAAATGAAACCCAAATATAAATTGCAATATGGCCTTAACTAAGGTCTTGGGAGTAAGAGCGAAAGCTCAATGTGTGTGAGTGCAGAATTGAAGTATTACGCACACGATATGAAATTAAACCCAAATATAAATTGCAATAGGCCTTGACTAAGGTCTTGGGAGTAAGAGCGGAAGCTCAATGTGTGTGAGTGTAGAATTGAAGTACTACGCACACGACATGAAATAAAACATCCAAGGGAAAATATAACACGGCCCTTACTTGGGTCTTGCAAATAAGAGCGAAAGACAACACACACAACTTAAGCAAAACCCCACACAACTTAAATTATATAAATAAGTCTATATCTTAAGGGCTGATTAGGCCCGTGTGTGTTCAAAATCGTGTGCAGCTAAGAGCGAGATAGGCTCAAGTGCACGTGTGTGTGTGTGTGCCAAGCCACGTTATTACAAGCGGGGAGAGATAATGCTCCATTATTACAACCCCGTATCAAATTTAATTAAGCTTAAGCAAGTCTATAAACAAGGACCGAGTTAGGCACTTACGTATAGCTGGTCCGGAGGTGACTTGCTTGAGCTTGGGCTTGAGCGTCGCCTCGGGCTGCAAGAGGGAGCTCCTCGGAAGGGCGTGGCAAAGGAGGGTGTTGGTTGGGTGACAAGGGTGCAGCGGATGTGGCGCCTTGGCGCTAGCCGGATGATGGGAGGGGGTGCTGTTGTGGCGCCTTGGCTGGGGTATTTAGGGGGTGTCACTAAGGTGTAGGGTAGGTCCTAGGGAAGGTAGAGCTAAGGGTCTTGACTAGGGGCTGTCTAAGGGAGAGGATGTAAGGCTGCGGGTATGGCAAGGTGCAGTCGGTTGTGGCTGGCCGACCGACTAGTGGCAGGTAGTTAGGTGGTGGCCGGCTAGATGTAGTAGAGGTTAGATTAGGGAAGGGTGGCATGTGGTGGCTGAGAGTGGAGGGGGAGTGAAGAAAGGGTAGTGTTAGGATGGAGTACTAACCGGAGAGGAAGGGGAAGGTGGCGGGTGTCCAAGGAAGGCAGCCGGGTGGAAGGTGGGTGCAGTCAGGTGGAAGGAGTGGAGCTGGTCGGAGGTGATGGTGGCATGGAGTGGTGCAGGCCGGAGGTCCAAGGTGGAGCAGGTGTGAGAGGAGAGCAAGGGATGAGAGAGGAGAGGAAGGGCTCGGCTGGCTCAAGGGGAGTTCCAAAATCTGAAAAACCCGCCCACTAGGGGGGGGGGTTTCTAGGATTTTGATAGGGTCGGTTGGGTTGGTTTGGGGGGGGGGGGTTAGTGGTTAGGTGTTGGTGGTTTAGGAATAAGGTGGGCTAGATATTTAGGTTAGGTGGTTTTAGGGATATGGTGTGCTAGGGTTTTAGGTGGGGTGGTTTAGTAATTTAGGGCTTAGCTTGGTGGGTTGGTTTTAGGGTGAGGTTTAGTGAGGTGGGTTAGGTGTTTAGGCTAGGATTAGGTCAAGATTAGGGGAATTAGGCTAGATTTAGGGAAGGATTAGGGTGGTGGGTTAGGTGATTAGGTTGGGATTAGGGAAGGATTAGGGAAATAGGTTAGGTGATTAGGTTAGGATTAGGAAGAGATTAGGGTAAATGGCAAGGATTAGGGGGTTTAGCTTGGGATTGGGTTAGGAGCATCCCTTTGCATGGCCCATGGACTTCATTGCATCATGTTGGTGCAACACTCGCTTATCTAGCGGAGGTTTTATAAAAAAACAAGGCATATTCCAAATTCCTACGCCTTACTCGAAACGTCGAATTCTCAAACAAGACGAAATTCAAGTAAGTAAATCCTATTTTTACTTTAGGATTCCTCGAAATGAACCATGCTTTAGCTTGGGATAAGCCAGGGATGGGAAAGAGATACCACGGTCCCTTCTGAAGCATCCTGTGGTTTGAGGCATAGAAGGCGGAAAACTGCTCTTTTTGAGCTTTTTGACCTCTTTTTCCTTTTTTTTTCATCGAGGGTCTCCCTTTGGGAGTATTTTTTCTTTAATCCCTCTTTTTTTATAAGAGAATCGATTTTTCTTTTAAATTCTGGTTTCTTTCTTTTGGAAAGAGACTTTGAATGGGAAATTCCCTTTCGTTTTAGGCCTTTGTTT
The DNA here is from genome assembly GCA_036023115.1 of Brasenia schreberi. Classification (NCBI taxonomy): domain Eukaryota; kingdom Viridiplantae; phylum Streptophyta; class Magnoliopsida; order Nymphaeales; family Cabombaceae; genus Brasenia; species Brasenia schreberi. Next base: position 15,684,741 of record JAYKKT010000078.1, on the reverse strand, counting down.
TCCTTTTGGAAGGAGAAGAGAAGAGGGGTGGACTTCTCCCAAGCCTATACTCGATCCATTCCAGATCAGCCTATTTAGAAATAGCACGTACCACTTGCAAGTATCTTGCTATGTTGAACTAGGCCTTTCTTTGTAAGAGGAAGGATTTTGAAATGTAACCACGATTTTGAAAACTCCACTCTTTCACAAGTGCGAATTCTCTCACTCAAGGTCACACGAGTTTGCTTTTGCACCTTATTCACATGTCTCAGGGCAGCTATCCCTAAAATTTTTGAAAAAATAGAATTTAATCCAGATCCTACACATGATACTTCTTTAAGTATTGAATATTGATAGGATCTGCTAAATTCCTACCTTCTACATCGATCAACCAATACGAATTGTTCGTAGTGGTTGCTCGTACAACATAGGGTCCATCCCAGTTGGGGCGCCACTTGCCTAGGGGGTGTGGGCCACGATAGTGGATGGTTTTTAAGACCAGATCTCCCACTTCAAAGTGGCGAGGTCTCATGTGTTTGCTATAATGTCGGGCTATCCTTTGCCGGTATACACGAGCATGATCCATGGCAAGGAGTCGCCTCTCATCTAGCAAATCTAGTTCAGCCATCCTAGCATGCTGGAGCGTCTCTAGGGGGAGGTCGAGTGCTATGGATGTATGGAATGAATGTAGTTGAGTATGAATGGGAAGAATGGCGTTTGTGCCATAGACCAATTCGAATGGTGTGGCATTCGTGGGAGTCCGGATGGAAGTCCTATAAGCCCATAAGGCTTCATCCAGCTTCTCGTGCCACGTCCTACCCTTCTCTAAGGTTTTCTCAATTATGCTAATGAGAGTCTTGTTTGTGGCTTCGGCTTGGCCGTTGCCTTGAGGGTAGTAGGGCGAGGAGAAGTGGTGAGTTATGCCATACGTGTTGCACAACTTAACCATCCGCTCGTTCTTGAATGGGGTACCATTATCAGACACAAGGTCTCGTGGAACCCCAAATCGAGCCAAGATATTCCTCCGGATGAAAGCCACCACATGTTGCCCCATTACATTGGTTAGGGAAATGGCTTCCACCCACTTGGAGAAATATTCCGTGGCTGCTAAAATAAATCGATGCCCATTCGAGGCCTTTGGAAATATTGGGCCTACAATGTCAAACGCCCACATGGTAAATGGCCAGGGGCTGACCACGGAATGCAATGCAGATGAAGGGATATGAATGGCGTGCCCATGCACTTGACATGGATGACACTTCCTAACATGATCGTGACAATCCTTTTTCAGGGTGGACCAAAAATAGCCCCCTCTAAGTATTTTCATTGCCATCATGTTGGCATTAACATGACCTCCACATTCTCCATCGTGGAACTCATGCATCCCTATCCTAGCCTCTTCTAGGTCGATACAACTAAGCAGAATGCCAGTAAAACTCTTTTTGTATAAAACCCCACCCAGAATGGTGTATCGGGTCGAAATCTTATGAATGAATGCCTTATCTTTGGATGTGGCATCCTCGGTGAATCCCTCATTTTCTAAAAATTGTTTTATGTCATAAAACCAGGGTTTTTCAATAGACTCTGGGTTGTTTTGGCAAATATCCAAGTCGTGTGTGGATGAGTGGGGCGCATGCCATATTTCCAAAGATCTGGTCCCTGAAATGGGATCGACCTTCAGGGCTGAACCTAAGGAGGAGAGGGCGTCGGCGATGCCATTGTCCTCTCTTCCTATGTGTGTGAGTTTACACGACTGGAAGGATTGGACCAATCGAGTGGCCAACTCGTGATATGGAAGTAGTTTCTCATTACGTACTTGCCAAATTTTTAAAACCTGGTTTATGACAAGGAGCGAATCTCCAAAGACCTCAATGCACGATGCCCCTAGAGTTTTCGAAATCCTTAAGCCTTGTATGAGTGCTTCATACTCAGTTATGTTGTTGGAACATTCGAAATCTAAGCGGACTGCTATGGGAATCTCGCCCTTTTTAGGGTAGATTAGGATGACCCCAGCACCAACCCCTCATTGGTTTCGTGCCCCATCGAAGTGCATCTTCCACACTTGGTTTTCGAAAGAATTTGCCAAAATGTGGTTTTGAAAATGGCTTTGCAATATGCCTTCATCAGGCATTTCGACAAGAGTGGGATTTGCGTCCTCTAAGGGGAATTCAGCCACGTAATCTGCCAGGGCTTGCCCCTTAATGGAGATCTGGTGATGGTATTTCAGATCATACTCCATTAAAAGGAGTTGCCATTTGCCCAATCTACCCGTGAGAATGGGTTTTTCGAACAAGTGCTTGATTGGATCAAGCTTGGACACTATCCAGATCTCATGATCTAGGAAATAGTGTCTGAATTTCTGGCAGGCCCAGACTAGGGCCAAGCACGTCTTCTCCATGGCTTGATAATTTCGTTCATAAGCCAAGAGAGTTTTTGAAATATAGTAGATGGCATACTCCTTTTGGGTGTCATCCTCGTATTGAGCCAACAGGGCTCCTAAAGCATTTGCATGCACGGAGATGTATAATAAAAGCGGTTTTCCTTGCTTTGGAGGATTCAAAACGGGGGGATTAACCAAGTATGCCTTCAGTCTCTCGAAGGACTTTTGGCATTCGTCATCCCATAAGAATTTCGTGCCCTTCCTCAACAGTTTGTTGAAGGGTTCGCATCTAGTTGCTAGAGTCGATATAAATCGACAAACGGATTGTTATCGACCCTGGAGGCTACGGATTTGGGTGAGATTGGAGGGTGGAGCCATGTCTATGATGGCTCGATACTTAGAGGGGTCGACTTCTATTCCCCTTTGGCTCACCATAAAGCCTAGAAGCTTCCCTGATTCTACCCCGAACACACATTTTTGAGGGTTTAGCTTTACTTTGTAAAGCCTAAGCCGTTCGAAAATCTTTTGTAAACATTCGATATGGGTGCATCGGGTTTTGGATTTTGCCAAGAGATCATCTACATACACTTCTACAAGCTCATGAATTTGATCATGGAAGATCGTGGTCATGGCTCATTGGTATGTTGCGCCGGCGTTTTTCAAACCAAAGGGCATGACTGTATAGCAGTACGTGCCCCATGGGGTTGTGAAGGCGGTCTTACCCTGATCTCGTGGACTTAGTTTGATTTGATTATAGCCTGAATAGCCATCCATAAATGAAAACATTTCATGATTTGCAGTACTATCGACTATCAAATCTATGTTTGGTAAAGGATAATTATCCTTTGGAGTGGCTTTATTCAGGTTTCTGAAATCGATGCATATTCGAATTTTCCCATTGGTTTTTCGAACTACAACGATATTTGATAACCAATCAGAATACACAATGGGTTTTATAAATCCGGCTTTTAGCAGATCTTCTAAATCCTCTTTGACTTGCGTGTGTACATTAGGGTGTATTTTCCTAAGCTTCTTCTTTATGGGTTTTACACCTGCATCTAAGGGAAGACGATGCTCGACAATGCTAGGATCTATGCCCGGCATGTCTTCATACGTCCACGCAAACACATCTAAATAGGTTCGTAGGAATGCAATGAATGCTAACTTTTCAGTTTCATGCAAGCATGCGCCTATTTTGATGGTTTTGGAATTGGAATCATCCCCTAGGTTCACCTCTATGAAATCTCCTCCTACTGATTGGGAAGGTTTTTCAAAATCGAGAATTCTATGAAATTCTGGGAGCTCAGAAGCGGGATCTTCCTCAAGGGGATCCACTTCTGGGCTTTGATCATTCTCGTGGGCTATAGACCCGAGGGAACTTGATGCGTGGTTTTCAAAATGACCTGGTTTTGTACTTGGATTTTCAAGTGATTTCGACATTTTTGGTCTGGTTATGCAGACGATATTTCTTTCGAAATCCTTTTCTTTTGCCAAAGTCCTACCAGGAGTAGCTATATATAAAATCTTTTTGGTATTTTCCATATTTTCAATTTTTTTGGGTTTTTGCAAAACAAGAACTTTGGGAACTATACAAAGCACTCTTTTTTCGAGTTTTTGTTTTTCCATTGTTTTTGGTTTTTCTTGTTTTTCGATTTTTTTTATTTTAAGCTTTTCAAATGTTTTTGTATTTTTAGAAAAAGGGATCTTCCGTCATACCTACAAAGGGAAAACACTACGGGTTAGACTCGGAATAGGAGATCTAAATCGTAGGTCTCTTCTAAGGCAAGTTCTGGGGCACCCTTGACCCAGGTGGTCACAGGGGGTGGCTCCGGCGGTATTCGGGGAGTATAGCCGATCCCATATCGGCTTGGGTTGGCCCTAGGAAGGATGGGCTCTAGGAGACCCTGGTTCTGTGCCCCTAGACTCTTGTAGGGCATGTAGCCCATGTTCAACAACATGTTCCATGACTTTTTGTTTTTCGAGAAAGTTGGATACAAGTCGTGGTCCTGGAACATGCTATCGTCCATATTATGCTTGTATGGCCTCTTGTCCAGGGGCTTTGGAAATAGGGAATGCTTGGGTTTTCCTAGAAGGATTGGAGTCGGGAGGGGGCCTGCTTTGGGCGGCCCCTTCACACATACAACCTTCCTAGGGTTGTTCAACACGAGCCGAGGTGGCTCAACCATAATTTGCCCCAAGTTAGCCTCATGGGCCTGGGAGCTTGATAAACAAGGGGAGTTTATGATCCCCTGAAGCTGTGGGTGACTCTCACCTAGGATCACTACGACCTGGTCCCTAAAAGGGATCTTAACACACCTATGGAAGGTGGATGGCATAGCGCACAAACTGTGTATCCAGGGCCTTCCCAGCAACAGGTTATAATGGGGGTGGATGTCCAAGACATGGAACACCCCCGTGTGTTCGATCCCTCCCGTTTCCATTGGGAGTTCAATGGATCCTAAAGGTCTAGACGCATTCCCATCGTATCCAGTGATAACGATGGGGCTTGGGTTCACTGAAGTCAAGGTGACTCCGATTTTGTACGCCACATGAAGTGGAAGGATGTTGAGCCCTCCTCCACCATCGACTAGGCACCTGTCCAGAGAGTGGTTGTTTAGAACCACCTCAATATGCAGGGCTTGGTTATGGGTTTCGTAGGGTCTATCTACATCATCTTCCGAGAAAGTGATGGGTGATTTTGCTCCTAATAAAGCCACTTGGGCAGACGAGGATTCCGGACTTATGTTTGAATCAACCTTGGCCCTTTCTAGAATTTTTTCTAATACAAGTCTATGACTAGGCGAAGTTTTTATAAGCTCTAAGATAGACATGTGAATAGGAATCTTTGAAAGGTGGTTTTCAAAGTCATAAGGATTTAGGATGACTTTATCTTTATCTTCTTTTGGCAGAACACTAGGGATACATGCTTTTGAGGGGCCAGGCACACTGACCACCTTTTGAGCACCTTGAAGGTGCGGGGGTTGATAGATCCTCCCGGATCTAGTGACTTCCCCCACGACCAGCCTAGGGTTCACGCTAAACTTGGCTCTAAAGATGAGCTGAGGAGAACCTTGGATTTTTAAAACTGGTTTTACCAGGGTTTCCACTTTTAGTGGTCCCCGAATGACGACTTGGGCGGGCTTCTTGTATAGTACAAGAATGGGCGCACAAGTAGGTCGACCAGGTTCTGGTTTTTGCGCTAGTTCCTTGAAAATGGTAAGGGTACATACCTCCTTTCCTTTTCCACTGCCACTGGCGTGTTTGGGAAAGGGTTCTTTGAAGATAGCTTGAGGTGGCTCAGGTTCCGCAATGACCTGGAGCCGGCCCTCTGCTATCAAGTTCTCAATTTTATTTAAAAGGGAGAAACAGTGTTTGGTATCATGGCCTTTGAGCCGATGATACTTACAAAATCGATTTAAATACCCCCCTTTGTAAGTGACTCCTTCGGGGATTTCGGGAAGTTCTATCATGCCTTGGGCAAGTAGGAGGTCTAGGACCTCCGACACAGGTTGCCCCAGCGGAGTGTACTCCCGTTTTTCAACCGGTTTTTGGAAATTTCGCTCCCTCTTATTTTCTAATTTTTCAAAATTTTTGGAAGTGCCCGCCACGCCTTGATCCACCCGGACAGTGGTGATTTTATGGGGCTTTGCCCCTTTGTCCGTCGTGGGCAGCCCATATGCGATGGGCATTTCCAAGCAGGTTTTTGGAACGGCACTTCCTTTCCACAAGTGATCGTATGTCCCTTTTCACAAGTTGGTTTCGAAAAGGGAGGCCTTTTTGATCAACTTATGGAAAGTTGAGATCTCATGGAGCAAGAGAAGGGTTTTTAACTCGCTTTTAAAGTTATCCAGGATGAGCATTACTGCGCATCTTTCGGATATGGGCTCTCGCACTTGGCCCAAAAGCGGCCTCCATCTTATAATGAAGGCATGTACGTCTTCGTTTATGCCTTGCTTTGTATCCCTTAAGGTATTCAGGGTTGGCGTGACTTCTACGTTGTGTGCAAATCTTTGCATGAAGTAGTTCGCTAACTCTTCAAAAGTAGCGAACTGGCTTAAGTCGTAGGAAGCCAGCCATTTGGCAGCTGTGCCTTTAAGGGACAAAGGGAACCAATACACCCATTTCATCGAGTCCTTTTTCTTCTTATGGGCTCGACATGAGAAAAGCTGCAAGTGAGACCTAGGGTCTCCCATGCCATCATACCGATGGAAGTTCGGTATTTCATCATCACTATCTGTTTCGTAATCCATAGGAAGGAAATCAGACAAGGCGTAGCTTTTTTTCTCTTTATTCTGCCCTTTCAGCAACTGTTGTAGGGCTTTACGGTCCTTTTGTGTGAAGGACTCGTGGTATTGGTTGCCTTCCATTACGGAGGCCTCTTTGTGCTTGCGAGGTTTTTCAGATTTCTTTTTAGGCCTTTGTTCACCGTTTGATGAACATGAATCGCCTACTTCAGCCTCTTGGCTGAGAGCATCGATTTTGGCCTCAAACTCCCTTCTCAAGTCCTTGATTTCATCTAGTTTTATTTTGTTTTTGAAAATCCTCCTAGAGTGAGAACTTGATGCGCATGAGCCTTAGCTCGACACTTCACTTGGATTGGATTTTGACATGCTTTTCAAGCTTTTTCAAAATGTCCTAAGTGCAAGCAAAGAAAACAAGTTAAAAATGACACCTTTTAAAATTTTTCGCAAGACTTCTACTTAAAAACTCGATTTTTGAAAGGCTCACGTCCCACCGGGCGTGCCAATCTCTATAGACGCGTGAAAAAAATCCCGCGCGTCTCACCTTTTCAGGGCTCGGAGCGGATCCTCTCGTGCGTCTAAGGCCTTATTTATGCAAACAGGGCGTGCCAGCTAGCTTACCTAAGCTAGCGAAGATATATTTAACACTGACTTCTAATCGTGGCGACTGTGAGCAAGTGAGCTCTTGTCGTCGCAGACCTTCTTCCACCGGTGCGCAAGGGTCAGTCTGTACGCTTTGCAAAAATCGAGTTTTGGGAGAGAAAGTCTACGAAGCGGTTTGAGGTGTCTATTTCGGGTCTTTTAAATGCGATTGCATGTTTTAGATCACGTGGATTTGCACGTGCCTAAGTGAATTCGAGCGGGGCTTGCTTTGATGCAATATGCGTCCTACCTCGTGGTATGGCGTAGATGCAATGCAAACTCACGCTACTCCAAAGGGAAAACCCGAATGTAAAGACAATACTGAAGGGAAATAACCGAAGGGAAATGACTTGTAAAGTAAGTGCCGAAGGGAGATATGTATATAGAGTATGTATATGAGCCCTTACTCGGGTCTTGCAAATAAGAGCGAAGGCTCAATGTGGGTGCGTGCTTGAATGGAAAGACTTACACACACGACATGAAATTAAACCCAAATATAAATTGCAGTATGGCCTTGACTAAGGTCTTGGGAGTAAGAGCGAAAGCTCAATGTGTGTGAGTGCTTGAATTGAAGTACTACGCACACGACATAAATGAAACCCAAATATAACTGCAATAAGGCCTTTACTAAGGACTTGGGAGTAAGAGCGAAGGCTCAATGTGTGTGAGAGTGCTTGAATTGAAAGACTACACACACGACATGAAATGAAACCCAAATAGTATAGGTCGGCCCTTACTTGGGTCTTTCAAATAAAAGTGAAAGCTCAATGTGTGTGAGTGCTTGAATTGAAAGACAACGCACCCAACTTAAGCAAAAACCCTACAAAAATGAAAGTATATGTATATACTTATGTATTAGGGGCTGATTAGGCCCGTGTGTGTTCAAAATTGTGCACAACTAAGAGAGTGCATGTGTGTGGGTGTGCCAAGCCACGTTATTACAAACGGGGGGAGGCTATGCTCTGTTGTTACAACCCCGAATCGAATTGAATCTCAAGCAAGTATACAACTAAAGAGCGAGTTAGGCACTTACTAGTAGCTGGTCCGATGAGGCCTTGCTTGAGCGTGGGCTTGGCCTTCGCCTTGGGCTGCAAAGGGGAGCTCCGCGAGGGTGAGCGACAAAGGGGTGCTGGCCAGCGGCAAATGGGGCGCGGGATAGGCGCCTTGAAGGTGGCCGGCTGCAAGCAAGGGTGTCGCCTTGATGTGGGGGATTAAAGGGGCTGGGCAAGGTGAGTATGTAGGGTCACTAGGAGGGTATATAGTGTTAGGGAGTATGGCCCTAAGGGGAGCCTAAGGGAAGGTCGAATGGGACACCTAGGGGAAAAGAGATGGCTGGCCGAATGGAAGGGAGAGTCGGTTGGAGTGGCCGACTAGGGGAATATGGTGGTGGCGGGCTGCTAGGATAGCTATGGGTGGAGTATGGGCAGGAAGCTAGCTAGGTGATGGGGCTAGGTGGTAGTGGGTGTAGTGGGTATAAGGGAGTGCTATGGGCAGGTCTTAGGAAATCGGATAGGGTGGCCGGGTGTAGCTAGGGTAGTTAGGTAGTGGCGAATAGCTAGGGCGGCTAAGGCTTGGCCGAGTGGGAGTGGTGGCGGCGAGTGGCTGATATTAAGGTAAGGTGGTGGTATGGTGGGTGGCTGGGAGTGGAGAGGGAGTGGAGAAGGAGCTAGGTAGAGTGTGGGGTACTTACCGAGTGGAGAGAAGGTGGCGCTCGGCTGGAAGGGAGTAGGGCAGGTAGTGATGCTCGGCCGGGAGGTGGTGGAGATGGCGGTGCAAGTGGTGGTAGGATGGAAAGTAGGTGGTGGTGCAGGCGGAGCAGGTGGAGCAGGTGGAGCAGCTGGGGAAGTGGAGGAGTCGGCTGGACTTGGGGGAAGGAGAGGAAGGAGAGGACCCGGCTGGCTTGGAGAGGGCTTCTAGATAGGAAAGCCCGCCCCCAAGGGGGGGGGTTTATATAGGGATGGGTAGGTCGGTTAGGGCTGGGTTTGGGGTAGTGGTTAGGTGGTTTAGGTAGGGTGGTATGAAGATAAGGTGGCTGGAAAGGGTAGGGCCAGATATTTTAAATACTAGTGGTTTGGGTAGATTGTGGGCTAGGGGTGGTTTAGGGGTTTAGGGTTTGGTTAGGTGGTTGGGTTCTAGGGTGAGGTTTAGTGAACTAGGTTAGGTGATTAGGCTAGGATTAGGCTAGGTTTAGGGAAATTAACCTAGGTTTAGGGAAGGATTAGGGAAGTGGGTTAGGTGATTAGGTTGGGATTAGGCCGAGATTAGGGAAGTGGGTTAGGTGAATAGGCTCAGATTAGGGGTGGATTAGGGTGGAAGGCTAGGATTAGGTGTTTTGGGTTAGGTTTAGGTGAAGGAGCTCCCTTTGCATGGCCCATAGACCTTAACCACCTCATGTTGGTGCAGCCCTAGGTTAGGTTTTGGCTAATTACAAGCTTAAACCCACTCAATTAGGCTAACCCACATGATTAACCCCAAACTTGACACACAAGTCAAGCTTAATTACAACACTCTTGATCTTATCCACCCCCACTCTCTCTCATGCCCATGATCCCACGTGAATTTCAAGTGGGCCCCACCTCCATTTATAAGAAGGTGATATGGGCCATGGATATGGATATTGGATTGGATCTTTGGATCCAAATCCAAATCCAAGTCCACATATGGGTTTGGATTGGGATCTGGATATATATGGTCCAGATCCAATCCAAACTGAACTCTGACTCCTTCGAGCTATGTTCGAAACGGACGATTTGTGCGGGGTCTAACAGCATCAGTACTCCGTCTGCGTTGGGTCTTCGCCAACATGATCGTCCGCCTCCGTTTTTGCTTTCCGGAGATGACTTCAAATGACATTTTGATAATAATAGGGTCTTGGACGTTCGAGATCCTGGGGGTATGGATTTGATACAAGAGTTGCTGTGCCGGGCTCGACATGTGCTCCGGTTCTGGGCTCTTCTTAGCTCTCCTAGTCCTATCTTGATCGGGCCAAGCCGCTTCGGGGTTTCAAAAACGTGTTTTAAAAGGTTTTCAAAAGCCATATTATATATTTTTGAAATACAAAGTTTAAAACATATATACAGGGTTGTCTAGAAGGCTCCTGGGTTTCCAGACTCAAAAATGGCCCTTTGGGGCTGCTTGTACAAAACCAGGTTTGTTTAAGAAATTCGTGGGATTTCGGGGTGTTTACAGTGGGTTAGGTGATTAGGTTAGGATTAGGTCGGGATTAGGGTAAATGGCTAGGATTAGGGGGTTTTGGCTTAGGATTGGGTTAGGAGCATCCCTTTGCATGGCCCATGGACTTCATTGCATCATCTTGGTGCAGCCCTAGGTTGGGTGTAGGTTCATACAAGCTTAAACCCACACTAATTTGGCTAACCCACATGATTAACCCAAAACTTGACACACAAGTCAAGCATAATACATTTCTCTCTCATACGTAAGATCCCACGTGAATTTCAAGTGGGCCCCACCTCCATTTATGAGAAGCTGATGTGGGCCATGGATGTGGATATTGGATTGGATCTTTGGATCCAAATCCAAATCCACATATACGTTTGGATTGGGATCTGGATATATATGGTCCAGATCCAATCCAAAGCTGAATTCTGACTCCTTCAGGGTATGTTCGAAACGAACGGTTTGTGCGGGGCCTGACAGCATTAGTACTCCGTCTTGCGTTGGGTCTTCGCCAACATTGTCGTCCGCTTCTGTTTTCACCTTTCGGAGATGATTTCAAATGATTTGCTGATAACAGGGGCTTGGATGTTCGAGATCCTGGGGATGAATCTAACATGAGAGTTGCTGTGCCAGGCTTGACATGTGCTCCGGTTCCGGGCTCTCTTTGGCTCTTCTGGTCCTGCTTTCATCAGGCCAAGCCGCTTTTGGGGGGTTTCAAAACGTATTTTAAAAGGTTTTAAAACTATATTATACATATTTTAAAACATATATATTTTAAACATATATACAGGGTTTGTCTGGAAGGCTCTTAGATTTCCAGACTCAGAATAGCCCTTTGGGGCTGCTTTTACAAAACCAGGTTATTTGAGAAGTTCGTGGGATTTCGGGGTGTTTACAGATGCCCCTCTTTGGCATTGTCCAAATTGATTTGGATAATGGCAAAGACGCAAACACCCCTTTCAATGTCTCCCTAGATCTAACCACGAAAATATGGGATCGTCCCAATCTTTAGCAAAATCTCACTTTTAAAACCCTAGTAGGAAGAGATATTGTAGACACAGAAAATCCTTGACTCCGGGTTTCTTAGGCCTGGAGTGAATCTTTTCGCAATCTACGTTCGCTTTTAGGGCGTGCCAGCTAGCTTACTCAAACTAGCGAAGTAGTTTTGAAATATCTGACTTTTAAAAGGCGATTGTAGGCAAGCGGGATCTTTTCGTCGCAGACCTTCTTACACCGACATGCAAGGGGGTCTGTACGCTTAGAGACTTCTTTTGAAATAAGTTAAACTCAAAAATCGATTTTTGAATAAACAGGTGTTTTGAAAATCTTAGAAATCATGCACTTGACGAGTTTTTGCTTTTACTAGGCTTGGGCGACCCTAAGTCTTTCAATTTTAATCACTTGGGCGCGTTTTGCACGTGTTGTTCGGGTTTGTTCGATGCAGGTATGCACTCTAGCTCGAGTATCGCGAGTATACAATGCAACTCACACAACTTGAATGTAAAACTGGAAATTTAAAGACTTAGCAGAAGGAAAAACCCAAATTGAATGCAACTCACACAACTTGAATGTAAATTGTAGAAATTTAAATATATCTATATCTTAAGAGTTTTAAGGCTCAATGTGTGCATGGGTGTTGTGTATAAATTGAAATGCAACACACACAACTGAACCATAAAACGCAGCAGAAGGGAGATATAGATATATATATAAGAGCGAGAAGGCTCCATGTGAGTGAGTGCTTTGAGTGTATAAATTGAAAGGCAACTCACGCAACTTAAATTTAAAACCCAGCTGAAAGGGAAATACGTATATATACGTAAGAGCGGAAAGGCTCAATGTGAGTGAGTGCTTTGAGTGTATAAAATGAAAGACAACTCACACGACTTGAACCTTAAAACCCTGCTGAATGTATATAAATAGGGCTATATCCTATGGGCTATTGAGGCCCGTTTGTGTGCAAAAGTGTGCAGATAAGAGGGGAAAGGCTCGAGTGTACGTGTGTGTGTTTTGAACATATATTACATCCGGGGGGAGACGATGCTCCGTTATTATAACCCCATATGACAAATTAAATTGAATAGAAAGGGATTTGATATATATCGAAATCAACTTACACTATCCAGCCTTTTGAGTTAGGATCGTATAAGGGGCGAATCCGCCTTCTTCTTATGGAGTTCGGGGCATGTGGGAGCGAAGCCAGAGAGCTTGAGAGCTTGGAGAGACTTGGAGTTCCGGGAGCTGCAAGCTACAATGGGTTTGGGGCTACTTGGGGCCGGTTTGGGCAAGGTAAGACTCGAGTCACCTTGGCTCGAGTGATTGGGTTTTTGTATGGGATTCGGCCAACACTTGGCCTTGGTTTAGGTATAGTTTAGGCTTGGTATTAGGCCAACATTTGGCCTTGGTTTAGGTATAGTTTAGGCTTAAGATTCGGCCAGCATTTGGCCTTAGGTTTTGGTCTTGTGAAACTCGAGCCAAGGTGGCTCGAGTAGGAGTGACTTGCTCTAGGGTTCGGCCAACCTTGGCCTTAGTTTTTGCTTGTGTGACTCGAGCCAAAGGTGGCTCGAGTGAACTTGGTTTAGGGTAGAGTCAATCCGACCAGCCTTTGGTCTTGGGTTTGGTATAGGATAGACTTGGTATTAGGCGTGATTCGAGCCAAGGTGGCTCGAGTGATAGGGTTTGGTTTAGGTCTTGTGAAACTCGAGCCAAGGTGGCTCGAGTAGGAGTGACTTTAGGGTGTGGTTGGGGCTGGTCCTAGGTTAGGTGTTGGCTGTCCAAGGTTAGTCACGGCTAGGTTTAGATGTGGTTTAGTAAGGTTTAAGTGGCCTGCCTCAAAACAGGCCAGGTTTTGGCCAAAAAGCAAGGAAGCCCGGCCATGTTTTAGGTGAGTGGGGGGGGGGGGGAAACCCAGCCGGTGGCTGGGTGGTTTTTAGGGTAGGTGGCCTGCCTCAAGGCAGGCCAAACCTTAGGTGAAAAAGCCAGGCAGGCCATGGGTTTAGAAAAAGGCTCGAGCCACCTTGACTCGAGCTAGGTTGATTCAAAGAGAAGTTCGACCAAGGTTGGCCGAACTTGATGGGGTTCAAGGTGGAGTTCAGCCAGCACTTGGCCGAACTGATTTAGGTCCTAGGGTAGCTTAGTTAGGTGGTGGTTTTGGGGTGGGAACCTTGGTGAAAAACGGCCAGCACTTGGCTGGTTTGGTGGTGGTTTTAGGGGACGTTTGGGTAGGATGGGTGGTCTAGAGAGGTTAGGGAAGAAAGGGGTTAGGTTTAGGTCTTAGGGGCTTACCTAGTTGCAGCACCGCTCCAAGCCGCCGCTCAAGCCGCCAAGCTCCACCATGCAACGCTCCTAGCCAGCTTGTAGGGGACGTTCCTTGGTTGGTGCAGCCCTTTGCTTCACGAGCCAACCCAAACTCTCAAAAAAAATGAATTTGGCCTATGGGCCTCTTTCTCTCTCTTCCCCCCCCTTTTATTCACGTGAGGAGCTTCCCTGGAGAGTTCCCTCATGTCTCCTTTTTCAAGCCCAGCACCTCTATTTATAGAGGTTTTAAGTGGGTCTTGGATATTGGGTCTTGGATTTGGGTCTGGCTATCCGGATCCAATCCAAACTCTATGTGGATCTAGATCGCGGATCTCGCATATTTTGAGATCCAGATCCAGTCCAAATATTTATTTGGGTTTGGATCTTGGATCTCAGATATTTTGAGATCCAGATCCAATCCAAACACAATTTGGATCTGGATCTGGATATTTTTGGGTCCAAACCCAATCCAGACTTTTCTTCTGCTCCTTGGTTTTCTGGTCCTTTCTAGTGCTTTTCACCATCGGTTTCGAGCGGGCTTCGATTCATTGGATGCCCAACTCTGGCCTGGGTCTTTCCCAAGTGTTTCTTCCAATCGGTGTTCTGCTTTTCAGGACTTTTTCGGCGTTCGTTTCGGTCCGTCGTTTTGGTTTTTGGCCGGTTCCTGTTGATATCGAACTCAAATTGTCGTACGGATTCCGTTCTTCATTCTGACGGGACGTGTCTCAGACTTCTGTCGACTTCCTCAGGTACTGGGTTTCTTTCTACATTTTGGAGCTGCTTTGTGCTTTTTCTTTAACCCAAATTACATTTTTACCCTTCTATCGGGCTTTTCTCCAAATGGGCTCTTTTTTCTTCTGTTTTTGAATAGGGGGTGGCTTTTGAGACTCCGTGCTTGATTTCTCTTCTGGATGGGGCTCTCCTTTTGCCTTTTGTACCTGTTTTCACATTTTAAAATAGGTTGTCGTTTTGGCTCAAACGAGCTTTTTGTGTTTTTAAGAGTTTTTGATTTTTGAAAAATTCGAGGTGTTTACAGATGCCCCTCTTTGGCATTATCCAAATTGATTTGGATAATGGCGAAGAAGATAACTCCCGTTTTGGTTTTCCTCTCAAATTTTCATGAGAATATACCATTTTTATTTCGCAAAACCTTGTTTTCTTTTACCACAGGTGGAGATTTTTAGCAAAAGGGGACTTTTCCTAGGTTTCCCTATGTATGATCATTCATGGACAATTTTTGGATGCATGCATGAAAAAAAGTTTTTGTTTTTTATATTTTTGAGCCCGAAGAGTGCCTTTGGAGGCAGGCTGCTCCGAGCAGGTTTTACCCATGTCTTCTAGACGTTTTCGGATTTTTGAGCTTTGGAGAGAGCCTTTTGAGGCTGTCTGCTCCAAGTAGGTTCTACCCTTATCTTTTTGACATTCGTGGGTTTTTTTTTGAAAATTTTTCTTTTTTGAAAACGAACTCCTTTTAGCTTGTATCGAAAAGGACTTCTGTTTTTCATACTTCCCTTCATTCGGTTTTCAATACCTGCTACTCAGTAGAGGTTTTTGGGTAGGAAAACTTGGAAAACATTTCAAAGTTCCATTTCCTACAAAACAAAGTCGAGTTCTCAAACAAAATGAAATCCAAATAAGCTGATTTTATTCGTACTTAAGGATTTTCGCAAATTTGAACATTTTTCCTTGGGGATAAGCCGTAGGGATACGGGAAAGAGATACCACGCTCCCTTCTGAAGCGTCCCGTGGTTTTAGGCAAAGAGTCGGAAAATCGCTCTTTGAGCTTTGGCTTTTTATTTCTTTTTTTCACAGATGGTCTCCCTTTGGGAGTATTTTTTCATTAATCCCTCTTTTCTTTTAAAGGAGAGCAACTCTTTGAAGGAGTTTTTGTATTCCCTGTTTATGAAGGGAAGACCACTTTCGGAGGAGTTTTTGTATTCTCGATTTTTTTCTTTCTTTTGAACACAGCCAATTTTCCTTTTTGGAGAGAAAGTAGAATGGGGGAAGGCTTATCCCTTTGGTTACTCGATTCAAACGAGATCGTCCTATTTCTTAATAGCATCTGCTATTCGAAAATATTTTGAACAGGGCTTAATCTTGTAAGCCAGGGTTCTTTGAAATATCGCCAATTTGTTTTTGGAAGACTCTACCTTTCGAAAGGTATAAATTCCTCCATTTAGGGTTATACAATCAACTTCGATCCTTCTTTCAAGAAGTTTCAAAGGAGTTCGATTTTTAGAATCTTTTTAAAAAAGGAATTTAACATAAACCCTTCTGAATATTCAGGCATTTTCGGGGTTTTGCTAATTTCTACCCACAACATCAACAAATTTTTTATTTTTGTTGCCCTTTTTGAAGACATGGGGACATTCCTACTCAGGTTTGCCCACCTCTTGGGCTTTCTTTGGGGTGATATGATATGAATATGATGCATGCTATGCACTCCATGTGATTCAAAATGGAAATACACGATTTTATGCAAGAGTGAACATATGAAATGTATCTCACAAGTCAAGAAGGAGATGCATTCTATGAAATTCGTTTCTTCATGGAAGGTGTCTAGGGGCTATATTTAAAAATGCCCCTAGCTTGAGGGAAATTTCGCATGGCCACATGGTGAAGGGCCATGGCTTTTCAAAAGACTTTTTTGGATGGACGATGGTATGTTCATGTCCATGCATTTCCACGATTTTCCTAACATGATCATGCTGCTTTTTGCTCAAGGATGGAAAACACAACCAACCCTAAGTGATCATTGTAGACATGAAAATTCTCATTTCAAAGTTTATGAAACAAACTTGAAATGAAACTTTCCACCCCTACGCTTGCGCGAGCGTGCCAACTAGTTCAAAACTAGCAAATGTTTGTAAGACTTCTAAGCGATTGTGTGCAAGCGGGATCTTTTCACTCACACCTTCTTGAGCCGATGCTCAAGGGTCAGCGTTGAGCGCTTAGGAATTTCATTTTACAGCAAATATGATTCCCTTTTACATAAACAAGTGTCTTTGAAAAATTTGTTGAACTTGTGCACTCGGATTCAATACTTGGAAAAACACAAGTTGCTGAAAACAGAGAATTCTGTTTTCAGAGCTATTTTCTAGGGGAGTTTTCAAGGCGTTATAGACTTCCAAAAATTATCAAAATTTTACCAGACAAAGCTTGTAGTGTGGAGAGACTGTAGCCTTTTTCAAATCTGAATTTGGAGCAGTATTGAATCAGAAACAAATAATCTACTCAGACCACCTCACTGGCTCGGAACAGCTCTGTTTCAGAAATACAGAAACTCAAAGATGAGTCTGTATCTCTCTGCTCAGAACTCCGATTTTAATGATTTTGATATTTCTGGAAATCTATGGATGTTAGCTTTCCAATGCATCAAAAATCAACCAATTTGGACTCCTGTGGACAGAGATATGGGACTTTTACCCAACCTCTGTTTCAGGAAATCCGACTGTGCAAACAGTGGTGCAGAAATCTGGTCGTTCTTAATATGCTTTTATTACGTGGCTGAGCGGCCCTAAAATCTTGCCAATTTTATACAAAGTGTCCCAATGTGTGTGGAATCAGTGTGCCAAATTTCAAGACAATCGGAGTAAGCATCACAAAATCAAAATTACAAAAACAGACATATACAGAGATGCTGAAATCCGGTTTTCTGTTTTATAAATGTAATGATGCATAACCCACCCGAAATTAAAATGCAACAACCCTTAAAGCAAATTTGCTGGAATATAAATGAATGGGAAGTACTTTATAGCTTAGACATAGAGGGGGTTAGAAGTATAGAGGGTATATAGCATATAGGAAGGGAGAAGCATTAAAGCAAACACTTGGCGTGCATGTGGGTGTATAGTGTTTCATCCACGAAATTGAAATGGCAGCAAAGCTAGATTATTACAACTCGGGGGGAGATGAAACTCCATTAATACAACCCCATTTAATGAATTGAATGGAAGGGAATGAAACTTAGATTAAGTAAGAAAGGTCTTACACGAGTTTTGGATGCGAAGGACCGGATTTCAATGATGAAGCCGGTCTTCCTCTTGATGGCCTTCCTTCTTAACTCCTACAAGCTCTCACCTAGCTTCCCCTTCACTAGAAAACGTCTCTCCTTTGCTGAAATTTTCTGCACCTAGTCTAGCACACACCACCCAAGGTCTCTCTCTTCTCTCCCTTCTCTCTCTTCTCTCTCTTCTCCAAGTTATGCAAGTTATGGAACCCGCCCCCCCTCTTGGGCCTTTTTATAGGCCAAGGGGGGCTGGTTCTAGTGGCTTCTTGTGGGGCGGGTTGGAGCTTTAGCTTGGTGGATTTGATCCGCTCCAAACCGGCTTCTTGTAGTTCTTCATTGAGTCGATTCGGACTAGCCCGTATGGGCTGGTATAGGTGCCATGGCTTGGTGTAGCCCTAGAGCATGCGGTTGGTTTTAAACAACCTTACAATGTGCAACATGTTTTGTTTGGGCTGATTTCTTTAAACTTCGACCCACTTGAATTCGCTTCTTTTTTTGATTCGGCTCCCACCTCTTGCTTTTGAGCTACACTTGAAATCTTCTAGAATTGAATGAGCTTGTGACCATGGCCTCAAGTCTTGGTTCCAAGTTGGCCCCGTCGGACAAACTTGGATTTGATCGGTCTTGACCTTCCATTTGGATAAGTTGTTGAATTTGAACTTGATATGCTTCAATCTTCTCCACTTTTGGGAATCAATCTGATTTAACTTGATCCGTATCTTGATACACTTTATCTTCTTTCCGATAATCGAGGCCTGGATTGGGTCTCCGCCTGCTTCGAAACTCATGGGCTATTTGGATTTAAAACCTTTATTTTGAAATAATCTCCCAAAAGGTTTAAAATTTGGGGATTTTGAATTTAAAGGTTCATAAAGGCTTTAAATTGGCCTTCAAAATTTAGGAGTTTTTGAAAATACTTGAAAAAAATTTCGGGTGTTTACAGATGCCCCTCTTTGGCATTAATCCAACTATGTTTGGATAATGTCAAAGAAGAAAACACCCTTTTACTCTTCTTTCCGAACCTTTCTCAAGAGCATGGATCATCTGAGTGCCTAACTTTTAAAAATAAGTAAGAGGGGATTTAGAGCCAAAGGGGAGTCAATCTGCTATGATCTTGGTCCTAATAACGATCATGTACTCAATGGTTTCGAAATGCATGCATGGGCATGTATGAAGGGTGTGAGTGATATGCACACGATAATTCTTTTAGAGACTCTTAACATGCAAGGATCGAACTTGGGAGGTTTGTGAAGGTCGACTGCCCCAAGTGATCGTGGCCCTTATGTGGCTTGATGTTTTCGGGTTTTCACAACTTTCCAAAAGAAAGGGGAAATCCTTTTTTACTTCAATCACAAGGATTTTCAGCTTCTTGTATTTCCCTTTACTCGGGTCATAATACCTACTACTTGGTAGAGATTTTTATAGGAAAACTAGGAAACATTGCAAAACTCTCCTACTTACACAACAAAGTCTAATTCTCAAACAAAATAAGATTCAAATGAATAAATCCTATTCCTACTTTACAATTTTCCTAGATAAAACCTTTCTCCACTAGGATAAGTCATAGGGATAGGAAAAGAATTACCACGGTCCCTTCTGAAGCGTCCCGTGGTTTAAAGCCAAGAAGAGGAAAATTTGCTCCTTTTAAGCTTTTGGCAAAATTTTTTTTTTTTTTTCTTTTTTTTTTCATAGAGGGCCTCCCTTTTTCTTTTTGGAGGATTTTGCTTTTTCCTCTTTCTTTTCAATCAAAGCACTCTTTTCTGCTTTGCTTTTCTTTTTCTTTTGAAGATAAAATTTTGGAGGGATATCCTCTTTTCTATTTTGCCAAATTTTCCTTTTTGGGAAGGAGAAGCGAAATGGGGAGAGACTTATCCCAATGGTTTACTCGATTCATCTAAGAACACCCTATTTTGAAATAGCATATACCATTTGGAAATATTTTGCTGTTTTGAACAAGGCTCGATTTTGTAAGATGGGGACTTTTGAAATATAGCCCATAAATTTTGAAAACTCTACCTTTCATAAGATCCTATTTCCCTTGTTTAGGGTCACACGATCCACCTTGATCCTTCTTCAAGAAGTTCAAAGGAGATCCCATTCAAAATATTTTCAAAAGAGAGTAGCCCCTATACATGATATCTTTTCAAATGTTGAGCATTTATAGGGTCTACCAAGTTCCTACCATCAACATCAACCAACCAGTAAGCATTGTTAGTGGTGGTTCCACGCACAACATAAGGACCATCCCACTTGGGCCGCCACTTTCCAAGGGGGTGTGGGCCTCGGTGGTGAATGGTTTTTAGCACTAGGTCTCCCACTTTGAAGTGGCGGGCCTTCATGTGCTTCTTGTAGTGTCGGGCTACCCTTTGCCTATATGCATGTGCATGATCCATAGCAAGTAGCCTCTTTTCATCCAACAAGTCAAGTTCGACCATTCTAGTATGTTGTAGGGTTTCTAATGGAATATCTAATGCAAGTGATGTATGAAATGAATGAAGCTTGGTATGAATGGGGAGTATGGCACTCGTGCCATAGACCAACTCGAATGGGGTGGCATTTGTTGGGGTTCGAATGGAAGTTCTATAAGCCCACAAGGCTTCGTCGAGCTTCTCATGCCATGTCCTACCTTTTTCTATGGTTTTCTCAATGATGCTTATGAGGGTTTTGTTTGTGGCTTCGGCTTGGCCGTTGCCTTGAGGGTAGTAGGGCGATGAAAAGTGTTGAGTCATGCCATATGTGACACACAATTTTTCCATCTTCTCATTCTTGAATGGGGTGCCATTATCGGACACTAGGTCTTTTGGTACTCCAAATCGGGCCAAGATATTTCTCTTAATGAATGCCACTACATGTTGTCCTTGGACATTGGCCAAGGATGTAGCTTCAACCCATTTAGAGAAATATTCGGTGGCCGCTAGGATGAACCTATGTCCATTGGATGCATTGGGGGATATGGGTCCTACGATGTCGAACGCCCACATGGCAAAAGGCCAAGGGCTCACGATGGAATGCAAAGTGGACGATGGGGTGTGAATGATATGCCCATGTATTTGACATTGATGACATTTCCTAACATGATCATGGCAATCTTGTCTTAGGGTGGACCAAAAATACCCAGCTCTAAGTATCTTCATGGCCATCATATTTGCATTAACATGGCCTCCACACTCTCCATCGTGGAACTCGTGCATTATGGTCCTAGCCTCTTCAAGGTCTACACATCGCAACAAGATGCCCATAAAACTTTTCTTATAAAGCACCCCTCCCAAAATTACATACCGGGTTGAAATTTTTCTAATAAAAGCTTGATCTTTTGAAGAAGCATACTCGGGAAATCCTCCGTTTTCTAAAAAGTTTTTAATGTCATAAAACCAAGGTTTATCATTTGGATTTTGGTCGTTTTGGCAAATCTCTAAATCGTGCGTGGATGGAACGGGTGAGTGCCATATCTCTAGGGATCGGGTTCCCAAGGTGGGATCGACCCTTAAAGCGGATCCTAAGGAGGAGAGGGCATCCGCTATGGTGTTATCCTCTCTCCCTATGTGAGTGAGTGTGCATGATTTGAAAGAGTCGACCAACTTGGTGGCCAACTCATGATACGGAATGAGTTTTTCGTGTTTGACTTGCCAAACTTTTAAAACTTGGTTCACAACCAGTAAAGAGTCTCCAAAGACTTCAATGCAAGCTGCCCCTAGATTTTTCAAGACTTTTAGGCCTTGTATGAAAGCCTCATATTCAGCCACATTATTTGAACACTCAAAATCTAGACGAATTGCAATGGGTATTTCTCCCTTTTCGGGGGATATGAGAATGACTCCAACACCTGCCCCTTGTTGGTTACGTGCCCCATCAAAGTACATTTTCCATACTTGGTTTTCATTAAAACAGTTTGCTAAAACATGGTTTTGAAAATCGTTTGCAAATATGCCTTCATCGGGCATCTCATCAAGTATGGGATATGTTTCTTCCAAGGGGAACTCGGCCATATGATCGGCTAGGGCTTGCCCCTTAATGGAGGTTTGGTGGTGATATTTCAAGTCATATTCCATTAAGAGGAGTTGCCATTTACCAAGCCTACCCGTTAGGATAGGTTTTTCAAACAAGTGCTTGATCGGATCAAGCTTAGACACTATCCATATCTCATGATCTAGGAAGTAATGTCTAAACTTTTGGCAAGCCCATACTAATGCCAAGCACGTTTTCTCCATGGCTCGATAATTTCTTTCATATGCCAAGAGAGTTTTCGAAATATAGTAAATGGCACACTCTTTGTGGCCATCATCCTCATATTGGGCTAATAAAGCACCCAATGCATTCGTATGTATGGAAATGTAAAGAAGTAAAGGTTTTCCTTGCTTTGGAGGTTTCAAAATTGGAGGATTCACCAAATAAGTTTTCAATCTTTCAAAAGCTTTTTGACAATCCTCGTCCCACAAAAATTTTACCCCTTTTCGCAAAAGTTTATTGAAAGGTTCGCATCTTGTTGCTAAATTTGAAATGAACCTCCTAATGGCTTGGAGGCGACCTTGGAGGCTTCGGATTTGGGTCAAATTGGATGGTGGAGGCATATCTATGATGGCTCGGCACTTAGAGGGGTCTACTTCAATACCCCTTTGGCTCACCATAAAGCCCAAAAGCTTACCTGATTCTACCCCGAATACACATTTTTGAGGGTTTAGTTTCACTTTGTAAAGCCTAAGCCTTTCGAAAACTTTTTGCAAAGACTCAATGTGAGTAACTCGGGTTTTTGATTTCACCAAAAGGTCATCCACATATACTTCCAAGAGCTCATGAATTTGGTCATGAAAGATAGTAGTCATAGCTCTTTGGTATGTGGCACCGGCATTTTTCAAACCAAACGGCATAACTGTATAACAGTATGTGCCCCAAGGTGTAGTAAAAGCAGTTTTTGCCTGATCTTTTGGTGCTAACTTAATTTGATTGTAACCCGAATAGCCATCCATGAAAGAAAACATTTCATGATTTGCAGTGCTATCCACTATCAAATCAATATTTGGTAGAGGAAAATTGTCTTTTGGAGTGGCTTTGTTCAAATTTCTAAAATCAATGCAAATCCTAATTTTCCCATTGGATTTTCGAACTACAACGATATTTGAAAGCCATTCTGAGTACGCAATGGGTTTTATAAATTCGGCTTTTAAAAGATCTTCTAAACCCTCTTTCACCTGTGCATGTACATCGGGGTGAATCTTTCTAAGCTTTTGCTTTATGGGTTTGGCATTTGATTCTAAGGGAAGACGATGCTCTACTACCATTGGGTCTAAACCCGGCATGTCTTCGTAGGTCCAGGCAAACACATCTACATATGATTTGAGAAATGTGATGAACGATGTCCTTTCATGCTCATGTAAACATGCACCTATTTTAACATGCTTAGGATTAGACTCACTCCCTAGATTTACTTCCACAAAATCCCCTCCTACGGAATTTGAAGGTTTTTCTAAATCAAGGATTCTATGGAACTCGGGAAGCTCGGAGGTTTGGTCCTCCTCATGGACGAGGGGATCTTCCTCTTCGCTTTGATCGCTCTTGAGAAATTTGGGTTCTATGAAAGTGCTAGGCAAGGCACACGGTTTTGGAACATCCACCACTTTCAAAAGACTAGGGCTTTTCACAAAGACAATGTTTTTGGGTTTTCCAAGATTTTCGATTTTTTTGGCTTTTTCGAAATTGCTCTTCGGAGATGGAATGTATAAAACCTTTTTTTTGGTGTTTTCGCATTTTTCAATTTTTTTGGCTTTTTGTAAACACAGGGAAGGGACAAAAACCACATTTTTTTTGAAATTTTCAAAATTTTCAATTTTTTTGGCTTTTTGTAAACAAATAGAAGGAGGAGAAATGTAAATCACATTCTTTTCGAGATTTTTGAAATTTTCTATTGTTTTTGGTTTTTGGGAACTTTCTAATTTTTTTGGGTTTTTGGATGTGGCGGGGTCTTCCATCAAACCTACAAAGAAAACACCATGCATTAGGCTCTAAATAAGAGGTCTAAGTCATAGGTTTCGGTGTTAGGAGGCTCTAAGGCACCCTTGACCCAAGTAGTCATGGGTGGAGGTTCGGGTGGTATGGATGGGTCGTAGCCTATCCCATACCGGTTTTGGTTTATGTTTGACACTATGGGTTCAAGACGACCTTGGTTTTGGCTTCCTAGGCCTTGATAAGGCATATAACCCATGTTCAACATCATGTTCCAAGGCTTCTTAAATTTTGAAAATGTTTTATAAAGAGGATGGCCTTTGAACTTGGTGTCATCTATGTCATGCTCAAACACTTTTATGGACTTGGGGAGGACTTTGGGTAGTTTTGAGATGATCTTGAGCGGGCTAGCCTTGGGCGGCCCTTTTATGTGCACGATACCTTTTGGTTTGGGATGAGCTACCAAGGGTTCATCTAGTTTTGGCTCATGGGTTTTATCACCTGATAAGCATGGAAAATTTTGTATTCCCTGCAGCTGGGGGTGATTCTCTCCTAGAATTACCACAACTTGGTTTTGAAGGGGTATTTTTACACACCTATGAAAGGTGGATGGCACAGCCCGCAAGCTGTGTATCCATGGCCTTCCTAGGAGTAGGTTATAATGGGGGTGTATGTCTAAAACATGAAACACCCCGGAATGACTCATGCCCCCTACTTCTATGGGTAACTCTATGACTCCTAAAGGTTTGGATGCGTTTCCATCGTATCCTGTGATCACGATGGAACTCGGGTTTAGAGAGGTCAAGGAGACTCCTATTTTGTAGGCTATGTGTAGTGGAAGTATATTTAGACCTCCTCCGCCATCAACCAAACACTTGTCTAGAGGATGGTGATTCAATACCACCTCTATATGCAAGGCTTGGTTATGGTTTTGGTAGGGTTGTTCTAGCTCATCTTCCGAAAACACAATGGGAGTTTTAGCACAAATGGGTGAGACTAGGAAGGAGAGGGACTCAGGGGTTATGGTTGGGTTAACCTTGGCCTTCTCTAAGATCTTTTCTAAAACTTGTCTATGTGTAGGGGATGTTTGGATAAGCTCTAGGATAGACATGTTTATGGGAATCTTAGCAAGGTGATTTTCAAAATCATATGGGGTTAACACATTGTTTTTACCCATGAGATGCGATGCTTTGGGAATGCATGATTTTGAAGGGCCGGGAATAACGACCACTTCCTTGCTAGCATCTTTTGCTAAGTGTGGGGGTTGGTAGATCCTTCCGGATCTAGTGACCTCGTCCACACCTTCCCTATGGCTCGTTCCTAGGTGGGCTCTAGTTTGATGCTTGGGAGCACCTCGAATCTCTAATAAGGCTCTAGCCGGGGGCGGGACTCTAAGCGCTCCCCGGATCACTACTTGTTTGGCTTTTTTTATTACGAGCAGTGGTGTGTGACAAGTAGTGCGATCCGTATGCCATGCATGTTCCGAACCATTCAAATGAGAGGAGAGAGCATATACCTGCTTGTCCTTCCCGCTAGTGCTTGTATGGTTGGGGAAGGGTTCCTTGAGTACGGCTTGGGCGGGCTCCGGTTCCTCGGTGACCTGGAGCCGGCCTTGCTCGATCAAGTCCTCTATTTTGTTTAAAAGGGTGTAGCAGTGATTTGTATCATGGCCTTTGAGCCTATGATACTTGCAAAACTTGTTTAAAAATTTCCCTTTAGGGGGTGTCCCCTCGGGAATTTCCGGAAGTGTCACCATTCCCTGGGCGAGCAGGAGGTCGAGGACCTCTGTGATGGGCTGCCCCAACGGGGTGTACTCCCTTTTTTCGAAAGACTTTTGAACCTTTTTGTTCTTCGGTTCAAATTTTGAAGTGCCGGCCGGGCTTAGTTCTACTCGGACATTTGCAACTTTTTGGGGTTTTGCCCCATTGTCCGTAGTAGTTGGCCCGTAAGTCCCGGGCTTTTCAAAACGAGTTTTCGAAAAAATTTTGCCTTTCCACAAGTCATCGTAGACCCCCTTTTTCATATTTGCTTCGAATAGGGAAGCCTTCTTGATTAGTTTGTGGAAAGTGGAAATTTCATGGAGGGAAAGGAGCATTTTCAGCTCGGGTTTGAAATTTTCAAGGATGAGCATCACGGCACATCCTTCTGAGATGGGCTCTCTTACTTGCCCCAATAAAGACCTCCATCGAACGATAAATGCATGAGCATCCTCGTTCGTGGCTTGTTTTGTGTCCCTTAGGGTGTTCAAAGTGGGGGTCACTTCCACGTTGTGTGAAAATCTTTGCATGAACCCATTTGCCAACTCTTCAAAAGTGACAAACTGGCTCAAGTCATAGGAAGTGAGCCACTTGGAAGCAGTTCCCTTAAGGGAGAGGGGGAACCAGTAGATCCACTTAGCCGAGTCTTTCTTCTTCTTATATGCTCGACGGGAAAAGAGTTGGAGGTGAGATCTAGGATCCCCCGTCCCATCATATCGATGAAAATTCGGTATGTCATCGTCGCTATCCGTTTGGTAATCGGAAGGTAAAAAATCGGATAGGGCATATGCCTCTTTTCCTTGGCCTGGCCCCTTAGTAGTTGTTGAAGGGCCTTGCGATCTTTTAATGTGAACGACTCGAGCTCTCTATCCCCCTCCATGGTGGAGGTCTCTTTGGGTTTTCTGGGTTTGTTTGTTTTCTTTCGAGCCCTAGTTTGCCTCCCATGGGATGAGCAGGATTCGACCGCTTCGGCCTCTTGGCTGAGAGCGGCGATTCTTGCTTCGAATTCTTTCCTCAATTCTTCTAATGACTCTTTCTTGTTTTTGAAATTTGTTTTTGAAAATCTTTTCGAAAATTGACTTGACGAGCATGAAGCCCGGCTCGACACCTCGTAAGAACCATCCGAACTTGACATGATCTTATGGGCCCTTGAAAATCCTACACGTGCACAATTTACCGATGTTAAAAACACTTTGAAAAGATTTTTGGGAGTCTTATTTGCTTAGAAATTCCTTAAGACCCGAGTCCCACCGGGCATGCCATTTCTGTAGACATGAAAATTCTCATTTCAAAGTTTATGAAACAAACTTGAAATGAAACTTTCCACCCCTACGCTTGCGCGAGCGTGCCAGCTAGTTCAAAACTAGCAAATGTTTGTAAGACTTCTAAGCGATTGTGTGCAAGCGGGATCTTTTCACTCACACCTTCTTGAGCCGATGCTCAAGGGTCAGCGTTGAGCGCTTAGGAATTTCATTTTACAGCAAATATGATTCCCTTTTACATAAACAAGTGTCTTTGAAAAATTTGTTGAACTTGTGCACTCGGATTCAATACTTGGAAAAACACAAGTTGCTGAAAACAGAGAATTCTGTTTTCAGAGCTATTTTCTAGGGGAGTTTTCAAGGCGTTACAGACTTCCAAAAATTATCAAAATTTTACCAGACAAAGCTTGTAGTGTGGAGAGACTGTAGCCTTTTTCAAATCTGAATTTGGAGCAGTATTGAATCAGAAATAAATAATCTACTCAGACCACCTCACTGGCTCGGAACAGCTATGTTTCAGAAATACAGAAACTCAAAGATGAGTCTGTATCTCTCTGCTCAGAACTCCGATTTTAATTATTTTGATATTGCTGGAAAGCTATGGATGTTAGCTTTCCAATGCATCAAAAATCAACCAATTTGGACTCCTGTGGACAGAGATATGGGACTTTTACTCAACCTCTGTTTCAGGAAATCCGACTGTGCAAACAGTGGTGCAGAAATCTGGTCGTTCTTAATATGCTTTTATTACGTGGCTGAGCGGCCCTAAAATCTTGCCAATTTTATACAGAGTGTCCCAATGTGTGTGGAATCAGTGTGCCAAATTTCAAGACAATCGGAGTAAGCATCACAAAATCAAAATTACAGAAACAGACATATACAGAGATGCTGAAATCCGGTTTTCTGTTTTATAAATGTAATGATGCATAACCCACCCGAAATTAAAATGCAACAACCCTTAAAGCAAATTTGCTGGAATATAAATGAATGGGAAGTACTTTATAGCTTAGACATAGAGGGGGTTAGAAGTATAGAGGGTATATAGCATATAGGAAGGGAGAAGCATTAAAGCAAACACTTGGCGTGCATGTGGGTGTATAGTGTTTCATCCACGAAATTGAAATGGCAGCAAAGCTAGATTATTACAACTCGGGGGGAGATGAAACTCCATTAATACAACCCCATTTAATGAATTGAATGGAAGGGAATGAACTTAGATTAAGTAAGAAAGGTCTTACACGAGTTTTGGATGCGAAGGACCGGATTTCAATGATGAAGCCGGTCTTCCTCTTGATGGCCTTCCTTCTTAACTCCTACAAGCTCTCACCTAGCTTCCCCTTCACTAGAAAACGTCCCTCCTTTGCTGAAATTTTCTGCACCTAGTCTAGCACACACCACCCAAGGTCTCTCTCTTCTCTCCCTTCTCTCTCTTCTCTCTCTTCTCCAAGTTATGCAAGTTATGGAACCCGCCCCCCCCTCTTGGGCCTTTTTATAGGCCAAGGGGGGCTGGTTCTAGTGGCTTCTTGTGGGGCGGGTTGGAGCTTTAGCTTGGTGGATTTGATCCGCTCCAAACCGGCTTCTTGTAGTTCTTCATTGAGTCGATTCGGACCAGCCCGTATGGGCTGGTATAGGTGCCATGGCTTGGTGTAGCCCTAGAGCATGCGGTTGGTTTTAAACAACCTTACAATGTGCAACATGTTTTGTTTGGGCTGATTTCTTTAAACTTCGACCCACTTGAATTCGCTTCTTTCTTTGATTCGGCTCCCACCTCTTGCTTTTGAGCTACACTTGAAATCTTCTAGAATTGAATGAGCTTGTGACCATGGCCTCAAGTCTTGGTTCCAAGTTGGCCCCGTCGGATAAACTTGGATTTGATCGGTCTTGACCTTCCATTTGGATAAGTTGTTGAATTTGAACTTGATATGCTTCAATCTTCTCCACTTTTGGGAATCAATCTGATTTAACTTGATCCGTATCTTGATACACTTTATCTTCTTTCCGATAATCGAGGCCTGGATTGGGTCTCCGCCTGCTTCGAAACTCATGGGCTATTTGGATTTAAAACCTTTATTTTGAAATAATCTCCCAAAAGGTTTAAAATTTGGGGATTTTGAATTTAAAGGTTCATAAAGGCTTTAAATTGGCCTTCAAAATTTAGGAGTTTTTGAAAATACTTGAAAAAAATTTCGGGTGTTTACAATCATCATGGCCATCGGGCTTTGATTTTGACATGGTCTCCATATTTCATCGTGAGATTCATGTTCTTATCCAACACAATCAAGGCTTTCATATAAACCTAAAGTTTTGAAAATCTTTCTTTTCAAAGTATATGTAGGGTTAAATTTTCAAAATTTTGATCCTTTTTGAGAAAGCAGTTTTGGGAAATCCTCCCTTTGTGTATGAAGATGGTTTTATACCAACCCTTTTGATTGAAATATGTTTCCTACACTTGATTTTGGTCAAGCAGGGTTTTGGAATTCATTTTGAAGATTCATGGCTTCATGGGTGTAGACGCGCGAAAAAATCCCCGCCTCTTCTGCCTTTTTCAGGGCTTGGAGCGGATCCTCTCGTGCGTCTAAGGCCTATGTATGCAAACAGGGTGTGCCAGCTAGCTTACCTAAGCTAGCGAAGACTTTTAACACTGACTTCTAAACGTGGCGACTGTGAGCAAGTAAGCTCTTGTCGTCGCAGACCTTCTTCCACCGATGCGCAAGGGTCAGTCTGTACGCTTTGCAAAAATCGAGTTTTTGTAGAGAAAGTCTACGAAGCGGTTCGAGGTGTCTATTTCGGGTCTTTAGAATGCGATTGCATGTTTTAGATCACGTGGATTTGCACGTGCCTAAGTCTTTTCTTTTATCCCTTTTCGGGCCACCTAGTTTGTGTGCTATGAACACTCCACTACATGGGCGAATTCGAGCGGGGCTTGCTTCGATGCAATATGCATCCTACCTCGTGGTATGGCTTAGATGCAATGCAAACTCACGCTACTCCAAAGAGAAAACCCGAAATGTAAAGACAATTCTGAAGGGAAATGACTGAAGGGAAATAACCGAAGGGAAATAACCGAAGGAAAATAACTGAAGGGAGATATGTATATAGATTATGTATATGAGCCCTTACTCGGGTCTTGCAAATAAGAGCGAAGGCTCAATGTGGGTGCGTGCTTGAATTGAAAGACTTACACACACGACATGAAATAAAACCCAAATAGTATAGGTCGGCCCTTACTTGGGTCTTTCAAATAAGAGCGAAAGCTCAATGTGTGTGAGAGTGCTTGAATTGAAAGACAACGCACCCAACTTAAACAAAAAACCTTTTGAAAATGAAAGTATATATATACACTTATGTATTAGGGGCTGATTAGGCCCGTGTGTGTTCAAAATCGTGCACGACTAAGAAAGTGCACGTGTGTGGTTGTGCCAAGCCACGTTATTACAAGCGGGGGGAGACTATGCTCCGTTATTACAACCTCGTATCAAATTGAATCTCAAGCAAGTATACAACTAAAGACCGAGTTTAGGCACTTACGAGTAGCTGGTCCGTAGAGGCCTTGCTTGAGCGTGGGCTTGGGCTTCGCCTTGGGCTGCAAACGGGAGCTCCGCGAGGTTAGGTGACCAAAGGTGCTGGCCGGCTGCAAGTGGGGCGCGGGATAGGCGCCTCGAAGGTGGCCGGCTGCAAATGGGTGTAGCCTCAATGTGGGGGGTTAAAGGGGCTGGACCAAGTGAGTGCTTAGGGTCACTAGGATAGTCGAGTGTTTAGGGAAGGTGGACCTAAAGTGGAGTTTATGGGAAGGCCGAATGGGACACCTAGGGGAAGGCCGAATGGGATAGGATGGTTAGGTAGTGGCCGGTAGTTTGGGTTATGCTAGGTTCGGCTAAGTGAAAAGGGTGGTGGCAAAGGCTAAGATGATGATAGGGTGGGTGGCTAGGAGTGGAGAGGTGGTAGAGAAGGGTTTAGGTAAAGTTAGAGAAGTGCTTACCGAATGGGGAGAGGCGGTGGATGAAGAGAGAAGCAGCCGGATGTGGGAGCTCGGCTGGTTCGGTTGGGTGAAGGTGGTGGCGTCAGGCTAGGGGATGGTGGTGGATGGAAGAGGGAAGGTGGCGGTGCAGGTAGAGCTGGTGGAGCAGATGGAGCAGGCAGGCAGGTGGAGAGTGGTCCCTGCTGGGCAGGAAATGGGAGAAGGAGAGGGCCCGGCTGGGTGAGGTGAGGATTCAGCTTGCAAAACCCGCCCCCAAGGGTGGGGGGTTTAAATAGGGGATGGGTAGGTCGGTTAGGGCTGGGCTTGGGGTAGTGGTTAGGTGGTTTAGGTAGGGTGGTATGTAGATAAGGTGGGCTGGAAAGGGTTGGGCCAGATATTTTGAAAACTAGGGGTTTGGGTAGATTGTGGGCTAGGGGTGGTTTAGGGGTTTAGGGCTAGGTTAGGTGGTTGGGTTTTAGGGTGAGGTTTAGTGAGCTAGGTTAGGTGATTAGGCTAGGTTGGGTAGATTGTGGGCTAGGGGTGGTTTAGGGGTTTAGGGCTAGGTTAGGTGGTTGGGTTTTAGGGTGAGGTTTAGTGAGCTAGGTTAGGTGATTAGGCTAGGTTGGGTAGATTGTGGGCTAGGGGTGGTTTAGGGGTTTAGGGCTAGGTTAGGTGGTTGGGTTTTAGGGTGAGGTTTAGTGAGCTAGGTTAGGTGATTAGGCTAGGTTGGGTAGATTGTGGGCTAGGGGTGGTTTAGGGGTTTAGGGCTAGGTTAGGTGGTTGGGTTTTAGGGTGAGGTTTAGTGAGCTAGGTTAGGTGATTAGGCTAGGTCCTGAATGGAATCATGTTCATGCAAATACCATGCGTGGAATGCAGATGATATGGGTGTGGTGCCAAGAGTGGCGACCTCCCAGAGACCAGATGTGGTCGAACTCTAGAGACTTACAAGGTCTATTGCTCCAAGCGAGCAAAATCCTATGCTGTTCGATGTTCGGTTTTCAAAACTTATTTACAAAAGCTATTTACAAAAGGGACAACTGTCTTGAGCCTCGATCCTAAGGATCTCGAGCTCTTCGTGCTTGCCCTTGTTTGAGTCTTAACACTCGCTTATCTAGCGGAGGTTTTATAAGAAAACAAGGCATATTTCAAATTCCTACACCTTACTCGAAACGTCGAATTCTCAAACAAGATGAAATTCAAGTAAATCCTATTTTTACTTTAGGATTCCTCGAAATGAACCATGCTTTAGCTTGGGATAAGCCAGGGATGGGAAAGAGATACCACGGTCCCTTCTGAAGAGTCCCGTGGTTTAAGGCATAGAAGGCGGAAAACTGCTTTTTTTTAGCTTTTTGGCCTCTTTTTCCTTTTTTTTCATAGAGGGTCTCCCTTTGGGAGTATTTTTTCTTTAATCCCTCTTTTTCATAAGAGAATCAATTTTTCTTTTTTTGAAGTCTGGTTTCTTTCTTTTGGAAAGAGACTTTGAATGGGAAATTCCCTTTTGTTTTGGGCCTTTGTTTTCCTTTTGGAAATAGAAGAGCAGAGGGGAGGACTT
The DNA here is from genome assembly GCA_036023115.1 of Brasenia schreberi. Taxonomy (NCBI): domain Eukaryota; kingdom Viridiplantae; phylum Streptophyta; class Magnoliopsida; order Nymphaeales; family Cabombaceae; genus Brasenia; species Brasenia schreberi. The sequence continues at coordinate 15,652,550 of JAYKKT010000078.1, read as the reverse complement.
ATCCCAAGCATACACTCAATCCATTCCAGATCAGCCTATTTAGAAATAGCACGTACTACTTGCAAGTATCTTGCTATGTTGAACTAGGCCTTTCTTTGTAAGAGGAAGGATTTTGAAATGTAGCCACGATTTTGAAAACTTCACTCTTTCACAAGTGTGAATTCTCTCACTTAGGGTCACACGAGTTCGCCTTTGCACCTTATTCACATGTCTCAGGGCAGCTATCCCTCTAAAATTTTTGAAAACTGGAATTTAATCCAGATCCTACACATGATACTTCTTTAAGTATTGAATATTGATAGGATCTGTTAAATTCCTACCCTCTACATCGATCAACCAATACGAATTGTTCGTAGTGGTTGCTCGTACAACATAGGGTCCATCCCAGTTGGGGCGCCACTTGCCTAGGGGGTGTGGGCCACGATGGTGGATGGTTTTTAAGACCAGATCTCCCACTTCAAAGTGGCGAGGTCTTATGTGTTTGCCATAATGTCGGGCTATCCTTTGCCGGTATGCACGAGCATGATCCATGGCAAGGAGTCGCCTCTCATCTAGCAAATCTAGTTCGGCCATCCTAGCATGCTGAAGTGTCTCTAGGGGGAGGTCGAGTGCTAGGGATGTATGGAATGAATGCAATTGGGTATGAATGGGAAGAATGGCGTTTGTGCCATAGACCAACTCGAATGGTGTGGCATTCATGGGAGTCCGGATGGAAGTCCTATAAGCCCATAAGGCTTCATCCAGCTTCTCGTGCCACGTCCTACCCTTCTCTAAGGTTTTCTCAATAATACTAATGAGAGTCTTGTTTGTGGCTTCCGCTTGGCCGTTGCCTTGAGGGTAGTAGGGCGAGGAGAAGTGGTGAGTTATGCCATACGTGTTGCACAACTTAACCATCCGCTCGTTCTTGAATGGGGTACCATTATGAGACACAAGGTCTCGTGGAACCCCAAATCGAGCCAAGATATTCCTCTAGATGAAAGCCACCACAAGTTGCCCCATTACATTCGTTAGGGAAACGGCTTCCATCCACTTGGAGAAATACTCCGTGGCTGCTAGAATAAATCGATGTCCATTCGAGGCCTTTGGAAATATTGGGCCTACGATGTCAAACGCCCACATGGTAAATGGCCAGGGGCTGACCACGGAATGCAATGCAGATGAAGGGATATGAATGGCGTGCCCATGCACTTGACATGGATGACACTTCCTAACATGATCGTGACAATCCTTTTTCAGGGTGGACCAAAAATAGCCCCCTCTAAGTATTTTCATTGCCATCATGTTGGCATTAACATGACCTCCACATTCTCCATCGTGGAACTCATGCATCACTATCCTAGCCTCCTCTAGGTCGATACACCTAAGCAGAATGCCGGTAAAACTCTTTTTGTATAAAACCCCACCCAGAATGGTGTATCGGGTCGAAATCTTACGAATGAATGCCTTATCTTTGGATGTGGCATCCTTGGTAAATCCCCCATTTTCTAAAAATTGTTTTATGTCATAGAACCAGGGTTTTTCAATAGACTCTGGGTTGTTTTGGCAAATATCCAAGTCGTGTGTGGATGGATGGGGCGCATGCCATATTTCCAAAGATCTGGTCCCTGAAATGGGATCGACCTTCAGGGCTGAACCCAAGGAGGAGAGGGCATCGGCGATGCCATTGTCCTCTCTTCCCACGTGTGTGAGCTTACACGACTGGAAGGATTGGACCAATCGAGTGGCCAACTCGTGATATGGAAGTAGTTTCTCATTACGTACTTGCCAAATTTTCAAAACCTGTTTTATGACAAGAAGCGAATCTCCAAAGACCTCGATGCATGATGCCCCTAGAGTTTTCGAAATCCTTAAACCTTGTATGAGTGCTTCATACTCAGCTACGTTGTTGGAACATTCGAAATCTAAGCGGACTGCTATGGGAATCTCGCCCTTTTCAGGGGAGATTAGGATGACCCCAGCACCAGCCCCTCATTGGTTTCGTGCCCCATCGAAGTGCATCTTCCACACTTGGTTTTCGAAAGAATTTGCCAAAATGTGGTTTTGAAAATGGTTTTGCAATATGCCTTCATCAGGCATTTCGACAAGAGTGGGATATGCGTCCTCTAAGGGGAATTCAGCCACGTAATCTGCTAGGGCTTGCCCTTTAATGGAGATCTGGTGATGGTATTTCAGGTCATACTCCATTAGAAGGAGTTGCCATTTACCCAATCTACCCGTGAGAATGGGTTTTTCGAATAAGTGCTTGATTGGATCAAGCTTGGACACTATCCAGATCTCATGATCTAGGAAATAGTGTCTAAACTTTTGGCAGGCCCAGACTAGGGCCAAGCACGTCTTCTCCATGGCTTGATAATTTCGTTCATAAGCCAAGAGAGTTTTCGAAATGTTGTAGATGGCATACTCCTTATGGGTGTCATCCTCGTATTGAGCCAACAGGGCTCCTAAAGCATTTACATGCACGGAGATGTATAATAAAAGCAGTTTTCCTTGCTTTGGAGGATTCAAAACAGGGGGATTAACCAAGTATGCCTTCAGTCTCTCGAAGGACTTTTGGCATTCGTCATCCCATAAGAATTTTGTACCCTTCCTCAATAGTTTGTTGAAGGGTTCGCATCTAGTTGCCAGATTCGATATAAATCGGCGCACGGATTGTAATCGACCCTGGAGGCTACGGATTTGGGTGAGATTAGAGGGTGGAGCCATGTCTATGATGGCTCAACACTTAGAGGGGTCGACTTCTATTCCCCTTTGGCTCACCATAAAGCCTAGAAGCATCCCTGATTCTACCCCGAACACACATTTTTGAGGGTTTAGCTTTACTTTGTAAAGCCTAAGCCTTTCGAAAATCTTTTGTAAACATTCGATATGGGTGCATCGGGTTTTGGATTTCGCCAAGAGATCATCTACATACACTTCTACAAGCTCATGAATTTGATCATGGAAGATCGTGGTCATGGCTCGTTCGTATGTTGCGCCGGCATTTTTCAAACCAAAGGGCATGACTGTATAGCAGTACGTGCCCCATGGGGTTGTGAAGGCGGTCTTACCCTGATCTCGTGGACTTAGTTTGATTTGATTATAGCCTGAATAGCCGTCCATGAATGAAAACATTTCATGATTTGCAGTACTATCGACTATCAAATCTATGTTTGGTAAAGGATAATTATCCTTTGGAGTGGCTTTATTCAGGTTTCTGAAATCGATGCATATTCGAATTTTCCCATTGGTTTTTCGAACCACAACGATATTTGATAACCAATCAGAATACGCAATGGGTTTTATAAATCCGGCTTTTAGCAGATCTTCTAAACCCTCTTTGACTTGCGTGTGTACATTCGGGTGTATTTTCCTAAGCTTTTGCTTTATGGGTTTTACACCTGCATCTAAGAGAAGACGATGCTCGACAATGCTGGGATCTATGCCTGGCATGTCTTCATACGTCCATGCAAACACATCTAAATAGGTTCGTAGAAATGCAATGAATGCTAACTTTTCAGTTTCATGCAAGCATGCGCCTATTTTGATGGTTGTGGGATTGGAATCATCCCCTAGGTTCACCTCTATGAAATCTCCTCCTACTGATTGGGAAGTTCTTTCAAAATCGAGAATTCTATGAAATTCTGGGAGCTTAGAAGTGGGATCTTCCTCAAGGGGATCCACTTCTGGGCTTTGATCATTCTCGTGGGCTATAGACCTGAGGGAACTTGATGCGTGGTTTTCAAAATGACCTGGTTTTGTACTTGGATTTTCAAGTGATTTCGAAATTTTTGGTCTGGCTATGCAGACGACGTTTCTTTCGAAATCCTTTTCTTTTGCCAAAGTCCTACCAGGAGCAGCTATGTACAAAATCTTTTTGGTATTTTCCAAATTTTCGATTTTTTTTGGTTTTTGTAAAACAAGAACTTTGGGAACTATACAAAGCACTCTTTTTTCGAGTTTTTGTTTTTCCATTGTTTTGGGTTTTTCTTGTTTTTCGATTTTTTTTATTTTAAGTTTTTCGAATGTTTTTGTATTTTTAGAAAAAGGGATCTTCCGTCATACCTACAAAGGGAAAACACTACGGGTTAGACTCGGAATAGGAGATCTAAATCGTAGGTCTCTTCTAAGGCAGGCTCCGGGGCACCCTTGACCCAGGTGGTCACAGGGGGTGGCTCCGGCGGTATTCGGGGAGTATAGCCGATCCCATATCGGCTTGGGTTGGCCCTAGGAAGGATGGGCTCTAGGAGACCCTGGTTCTGCACCCCTAGACTCTTGTAGGGCGTGTAGCCCATGTTCAACAACATGTTCCACGAGTTTTTGTTTTTCGAAAAAGTTGGATACAAGTCGTGGTCCTGGAACAGGCTATCGTCCATATTAGGCTCGTATGGCCTCTTGTCTAGGGGCTTTGGAAATAGGGAACGCTTGGGTTTTCCTAGGAGGATTAAAGTCGGGAGGGGGCCTGCTTTGGGCGGCCCCTTCACACATACAACCTTCCTAGGGTTGTTCAACACGAGCCGACGTGGCTGAACCATAGTTTGCCCCAGGTTAGCCTCATGGGCCTGGGAGCTTGATAAACAAGGGGAGTTTATGATCCCCTGCAGCTGTGGGCGACTCTCACCTAGGATCACTACGACCTGGTCCCTAAAAGGGATCTTGACACACCTGTGGAAGGTGGATGGCACAGCGCAAGGGGTGGTTTAGGCCTTTTTGGTGGATCTTCCATTACAGGGATATTAGGCCTTTTTGGTCCCGGCTGGGCTGGAAAAGGGCCCTTCTAGATAGGAAAACCCGCCCCCAAGGGGGGGTTTAAATAGGGATGGGTAGGTCGGTTAGGGCTGGGCTTGGGGTAGTGGTTAGGTGGTTTAGGTAGGGTGGTATGTAGATAAGGTGGGCTGGAAAGGGTTGGGCCAGATATTTTGAAAACTAGGGGTTTGGGTAGATTGTGGGCTAGGGGTGGTTTAGGGGTTTAGGGCTAGGTTAGGTGGTTGGGTTTTATGGTGAGGTTTAGTGAGCTAGGTTAGGTGATTAGGCTAGGTTTAGGCTAGGATTAGGGAAATTAACCTAGGTTTAGGGAAGGATTAGGGAAATTAACCTAGGTTTAGGGAAGGATTAGGGAAGTGGGTTAGGTGATTAGGTTGGGATTAGGCCGGGATTAGGGAAGTGGGTTAGGTGATTAGGCTCAGATTAGGGGTGGATTAGGGTGGTAGGCTAGGATTAGGTGTTTTGGGTTAGGTTTAGGTGGAGGAGCTCCCTTTGCATGGCCCATAGACTTTAACCATATCATGTTGGTGCAGCCCTAGGTTGGGTTTTGGCTAATTACAAGCTTAAACCCACTCAATTAGGCTAACCCACATGATTAACCCCAAACTTGACACACAAGTCAAGCTTAATTACAACACTCTTCATATTTTCCATCCCTACTCTCTCTCATGCCCAATATCCCACGTGAATTTCAAGTGGGCCCCACCTCAATTTATGAGAAGGTGATGTGGGCCATGGATATGGATATTGGATTGGATCTCTGGATCCAAATCCAAATCCACATATGGGTTTGGATTGGGATCTGGATATATATGGTCCAGATCCAATCCAAACTGAACTTTGACTCCTTCGAGCTGGGTTCGAAACGGACGATTCGTGCGGGGCCTGACAGCATCAGTACTCCGCCTGCCTTGGGTCTTCGCCAACATGGTCGTCCGCCTCCGTTTCTGCCTTCCGGAGATGACTTCAAATGACATTTTGATAAGAACAAGGTCTTGGACGTTCGAGATCCTGGGGGTGTGAATCAAATACAAGAGTTGCTGTGCCGGGCTTGACGTGTGCTCCGGTTCCGGGCTCTTCTTAGCTCTCCTGGTCTTGTCTTGATCGGGCCAAGTCGCTTCGGGGTTTCAAAAACGTGTTTTAAAAGGTTTTCAAAAGCCATATCATATGTTTTTGAAAGATAAAGTTTAAAACATATATACAGGGTTGTCTGGAAGGCTCCTGAGTTTCCAGACTCAAAAATGGCCCTTTGGGGCTGCTTTTACAAAACCAGGTTTTTTTAAGAAATTCGTGGGATTTCGGGGTGTTTACAGATGCCCCTCTTTGGCCTTGTCCAAATCGATTTGGATAAGGGCAAAGATGACAAACACCCCTTTCAATGTCTCCCTAGATCTAGCCACAAAGAATATGGGGTCGTCCCATTTTTTTTGCAAAATCTCAATTTACAAACTCTGGTAGGAGGAGATATCACGCCAAAGGGTTCTTACTATGGAATCTGGTCCTAAATGGGATCATGATCATGCAAGTACCATGCGTGGAATGCAAATGACATGGGTGTGGTGCCAAAAGTGGCGACCTCCCAGAGACCAGATGTGGTCGAACTCTAGAGACTTACGAGGCCTATTGCTCCAAGTGAGCAAATCCTATGCTGTTCGATGTTCAGTTTTCAAAACTTATTTACAAAAGCTATTTACAAAAGAGACAACTGTCTTGAGCCTCGATCCTAAGGATCTCGAGCTCTTCGTGCTTGCCCTTGTTTGAGTCTTAACACTCGCCTATCTAGCGGAGGTTTTATAAGAAAACAAGGCATATTTCAAATTCCTACGCCTTCCTCGAAACGTCGAATTCTCAAACAAAATGAAATTCAAGTAAGTAAATCCTATTTTTACTTTAGGATTCCTCGAAATGAACCATGCTTTAGCTTGGGATAAGCCAGGGATGGGAAAGAGATACCACGGTCCTTTCTGAAGCGTCCCGTGGTTTGAGGCACAGAAGGCGGAAAACTGCTCTTTTTGAGCTTTTTGGCCTCTTTTTCCTTTTTTTCATTGAGGGTCTCCCTTTGGGAGTATTTTTTCTTTAATCCCTCTTTTTTATAAGAGAATCAATTTTTCTTTTTGAAGTCTGGTTTCTTTCTTTTGGAAAAAGACTTTGAATGGGGAATTCTCTTTTGTTTTGGTCCTTTGTTTTCCTTTTGGAAATAGGAGAGAAGAGGGGCGAACTTATCCCAAGCCTACACTCGATCCATTCCAGATCAGCCTATTTAGAAATAGCACATACTACTTGCAAGTATCTTGCTATGTTGAACTAGGCCTTTCTTTGTAAGAGGAAGGATTTTGAAATGTAACCACGATTTTGAAAACTCCACTCTTTCACAAGTGCGAATTCTCTCACTCAGGGTCACACGAGTTGCCTTTGCACCTTATTCACATGTCTCAGGGCAGCTATCCCCGTAAAATTTTCGAAAACTGGAATTTAATCTAGATCCTACACATGATACTTCTTTAAGTATTGAATATTGATAGGATCTGCTAAATTCCTACCTTCTACATCGATCAACCAATACGAATTGTTCGTAGTGGTTGCTCGTACAACATAGGGTCCATCCCACATGGGGCACCACTTTCCTAAGGGGTGTGGGCCATGATGGTGGATGGTTTTAAGACCAGATATCCCACTTCAAAGTGGCGAGGTCTCATGTGTTTGCTATAATGTCGAGCTATCCTTTGCCGGTATGCACGAGCATGATCCATGGCAAGGAGTCGCCTTTCATCTAGCAAATCTAGTTCGGCCATCCTAGCATGCTGAAGCGTCTCTAGGGGGAGGTTGAGTGCTATGGATGTATGAAATGAATGCAGTTTAGTATGAATGGGAAGAATGGCGTTTGTGCCATAGACCAACTCGAATGGTGTGGCATTCGTGGGAGTCCGGATGTAAGTCCTATAAGCCCATAAGGCTTCATCCAGCTTCTCGTGCCACGTCCTACCCTTCTCTAAGGTTTTCTCAATAATACTAATGAGAGTCTTGTTTGTGGCTTCGGCTTGGTTGTTGCCTTGAGGGTAGTAGGGCGAGGAGAAGTGGTGAGTTATGCCATACGTGTTGCACAACTTAACCATCCGCTCATTCTTGAATGGGGTACCATTATCAGACACAAGGTCTCGTGGAACCCCAAATCGAGCCAAGATATTCCTCCGGATGAAAGCCACCACATGTTGCCCCATTACATTCGTTAGGGAAATGGCTTCCACCCACTTGGAGAAATACTCCGTGGCTGCTAAAATAAAATGATGCCCATTCGAGGCCTTTGGAAATATTGGGCCTACTATGTCAAACGCCCACATGGTAAATGGCCAGGGGCTGACCACGGAATGCAATGCAAATGAAGGGATATGAATGGCGTGCCCATGCACTTGACATTGATGACATTTCCTAACATGATCGTGACAATCCTTTTTCAGGGTGGACCAAAAATAGCCCCCTCTAAGTATTTTCATTGCCATCATGTTGGCGTTAACATGACCTCCACATTCTCCGTCGTGGAACTCATGCATCACTATCCTAGCCTCCTCTAGGTCGATACACCTAAGCAGAATGCCGGTAAAACTTTTTTTTATAAAACCCCACCCAGAATGGTGTATCAGGTCGAAATCTTACGAATGAATGCCTTATCTTTGGATGTGGCATCCTCGGTGAATCCCCCATTTTCTAAAAATTGTTTTATGTCATAAAACCAGGGTTTTTCAATAGACTCTAGGTTGTTTTGGCAAATATCCAAGTCGTGTGTGGATGGGTGGGGCGCATGCCATATTTCCAAAGATCTGGTCCCTGAAATGGGATCGACCTTCAGGGCTGAACCCAAGGAGGAGAGGGCATCGGCGATGCCATTGTCCTCTCTTCCTATGTGTGTGAGTTTACACGACTGGAAGGATTGGACCAATCGAGTGGCCAACTCGTGATATGGAAGTAGTTTCTCATTACATACTTGCCAAATTTTTAAAACCTGGTTTATGACAAGGAGCGAATCTCCAAAGACCTCGATGCATGATGCCCCTAGAGTTTTCGAAATCCTTAAACCTTGTATGAGTGCTTCATACTCAGCTACGTTGTTGGAACATTCGAAATGTAAGCGGACTGCTATGGGAATCTCGCCCTTTTCAGGGGAGATTAGGATGACCCCAGCACCAGCCCCTCATTGGTTTCGTGCCCCATCGAAGTGCATCTTCCACACATGGTTTTTGAAAGAATTTGCCAAAATGTAGTTTTGAAAATGGTTTTGCAATATGCCTTCATCAGGCATTTCAACCAGAGTGGGATATGCGTCCTCTAAGGGGAACTCAGCCACATAATCTGCTAGGGCTTGCCCCTTAATGGAGATCTGGTGATGGTATTTCAGATCATACTCCATTAGAAGGAGTTGCCATTTGCCCAATCTACCCGTGAGAATGGGTTTTTCGAACAAGTGCTTGATTGGATCAAGCTTGGACACTATCCAGATCTCATGATCTAGGAAATAGTGTCTGAATTTTTGGCAGTCCCAGACTAGGGCCAAGCACGTCTTCTCCGTGGCTTGATAATTTCGTTCATAAGCCAAGAGAGTTTTCGAAATATAGTAGATGGCATACTCCTTATGGGTGTCATCCTCATATTGAGCCAACAGGGCTCCTAAAGCATTTGCATGCACGGAGATGTATAATAAAAGCGGTTTTCCTTGCTTTGGAGGATTCAAAACGGGGGGATTAACCAAGTATGCCTTCAGTCTCTCGAAGGTCTTTTGGCATTCGTCATCCCATAAGAATTTCGTACCCTTCCTCAACAGTTTGTTGAAGGGTTCGCATCTAGTTGCCAGATTCGATATGAATCGGCGAACGGATTGTAAGCAACCCTGGAGGCTACGGATTTGGGTGAGATTGGAGGGTGGAGCCATGTCTATGATGGCTCGACACTTAGAGGGGTCGACTTCTATTCCCCTTTGGCTCACCATAAAGCCTAGAAGCTTCCCTGATTCTACCCCGAACACACATTTTGAGGGTTTAGCTTTACTTGGTAAAGCCTAAGCCTTTCGAAAATCTTTTGTAAACATTCGATATGGGTTTGAAAAATTGAATGGAGGGTTGATACCTAATGCTCCTCTCCATTTTAACCAACCAGCATTAATTCTATGTGTAACATCTCTATCAATTCTTCCATCACTTTGAAAAATTGACCCTAGGTATTTAAAACTTTCCTTTTGGGGAATGCAATGTGTGCCAATTTTAATTTCTATGTCCTCTGAAGTAGCCAAATGATCAAACTTACATTCCATATATTCTGTCTTTGTTCTACTAAGTACATTCCATCTACATACACTTCTACAAGCTCATGAATTTGATCATGGAAGATCGTGGTCATGGCTCGTTGGTATGTTGTACCGGCATTTTTCAAACTAAAGGGCATGACTGTATAGCAGTACGTGCCCCCATGGGGTTGTGAAGGCGGTCTTACCCTGATCTCGTGGGCTTAGTTTGATTTGATTATAGCCTGAATAGCCATCCATGAATGAAAATATTTCATGATTTGCAGTACTATCGACTATCAAATCTATGTTTGGTAAAGGATAATTATCCTTAGGAGTGGCTTTATTCAGGTTTTTGAAATCGATGCATATTCGAATTTTCCCATTGGTTTTTCGAACCACAACGATATTTGACAACCAATCAGAATACACAATGGGTTTTATAAATCCGGCTTTTAGCAGATCTTCTAAACCCTCTTTGACTTGCGTGTGTACATTCGGGTGTATTTTCCTAAGCTTCTGCTTTATGGGTTTTACACCTGCATCTAAGGGAAGACGATGCTCGACAATGCTGGGATCTATGCCTGGCATGTCTTCATACGTCCATGCAAACACATCTAAATAGGTTCGTAGAAATGCAATGAATGCTAACTTTTCAGTTTCATGCAAGCATGCGCCTATTTTGATGGTTTTGGGATTGGAATCATCCCCTAGGTTCACCTCTATGAAATCTCCTCCTACTGATTGGGAAGGTTTTTCAAAATCGAGAATTCTATGAAATTCTGGGAGCTCAGAAGTGGGATCTTCCTCAAGGGGATCCACTTCTGGGCTTTGATCATTCTCGTGGGCTATAGACCCGAGGGATTTTGATGCGTGGTTTTCAAAATGACCTGGTTTTGTACTTGGATTTTCAAGTGATTTCGAAATTTTTGGTCTGGCTATGCATACGACGTTTCTTTCGAAATCCTTTTCTTTTGCCAAAGTCCTACCAGGAGCAGCTATGTACAAAATCTTTTTGGTATTTTCCAAATTTTCGATTTTTTTTGGTTTTTGTAAAACAAGAACTTTGGGAACTATACAAAGCACTCTTTTTTCGAGTTTTTGTTTTTCCATTGTTTTTGGTTTTTCTTGTTTTTCGATTTTTTTGATTTTAAGCTTTTCAAATGTTTTTGTATTTTTAGAAAAAGGATCTTCCGTCATACCTACAAAGGGAAAACACTACGGGTTAGACTCGGAATAGGAGATCTAAATCGTAAGCCTCTTCTAAGGCAGGTTCCGGGGCAACCTTGACCCAGGTGGTCACAGGGGGTGGCTCCGGCGGTATTCGGGGAGTATAGCCGATCCCATATCGGCTTGGGTTGGCCCTAGGAAGGATGGGCTCTAGGAGACCCTGATTCTGCGCCCCTAGACTCTTGTAGGGCATGTAGCCCATGTTCAACAACATGTTCCATGACTTTTTGTTTTTCGAAAAAGTTGGATACAAGTCGTGGTCCTGGAACATGCTATCGTCCATATGGTGCTCATATGGCCGCTTGTCCAGGGGCTTTGGAAATAGGGAACGCTTGGGTTTTCCTAGAAGGATTAGAGTCGGGAGGGGGCCTGCGTTGGGCGGCCCCTTCACACATACAACCTTCCTAGGGTTGTTTAACACGAGCCGAGGTGGCTCAACCATAATTTGCCCCAGGTTAGCCTCATGGGCCTGGGAGCTTGATAAACAAGGGGAGTTTATGATCCCCTGAAGCTGTGGGTGACTCTCACCTAGGATCACTACGACCTGGTCCCTAAAAGGGATCTTGACACACCTGTGGTAGGTGGATGGCACAGCGCACAAATTGTGTATCCAGGGCCTTCCCAACAACAGGTTATAATGGGGGTGGATGTCCAAGACATGGAACACCCCCGTGTGTTCGATCCCTCCCGTTTCCATTGGGAGTTCGATGGATCCTAAAGGTCTAGACGCATTCCCATCGTATCCATTGATAACGATGGGGCTTGGGTTCACTGAAGTCAAGGTGACTCCGATTTTGTACGCCACATGAAGTGGAAGGATGTTGAGCCCTCCACCACCATCGACTAGGCACCTGTCCAAAGAGTGGTTGTTTAGAACCACCTCGATATGCAGGGCCTGGTTATGGGTTTCGTAGGGTCTATCTACATCATCTTCCGAGAAAGTGATGGGCGATTTTGCTCCTAATAAAGCCACTTGGGCAGACAAGGATTCCGGACTTATGTTCGAATCAACCTTGGCCCTTTCTAGAATTTTCTCTAATACAGGTCTATGCCTAGGCGAAGTTTTTATAAGCTCTAAGCTAGACATGTGAATAGGAATCTTTGAAAGGTGGTTTTCGAAGTCAGAAGGATTTAGGATGACTTTGTCCTTATCTGCTTTTGGCAGAACACTAGGGATACATGCTTTTGTGGGGCCAGGCACACTAACCACCTTTTGAGCACCTTGAAGGTGCGGGGGTTGATAGATCCTCCCGGATCTAGTGACTTCCCCCACGGCCAGCCTAGGGTTTGCACTAACTTTGGCTTTAAGAATGAGCTGAGGAGAACCTTGGATTTTTAAAACTGGTTTTACCGGGGTTGCATCCTACCTCGTGGTATGGCATAGATGCAATGCAAACTCACGCTACTCCAAAGGGAAAACCCGAAATGTAAAGACAATGCCGAAGGGAAATAACCAAAGGGAAATGACTTGTAATGTAAATGCCGAAGGGAGATATGTATATAGAGTATGTATATGGGCCCTTACTCGGGTCTTGCAAATAAGAGCAAAGGCTCAATGTGTGTGCGTGCTTGAATTGAAAGACTTACACACACGACATGAAATTAAACCCAAATATAACTTGCAGTATGGCCTTGATTAAGGTCTTGGGAATAAGAGCGAAAGCTCAATGTGTGTGAGTGCTTGAATTAAAGTACTACGCACACAACATGAAATTAAACCCAAATAGTATAACAGGGCCCTTACTTGGGTCTTTCAAATAAGAGCGAAGGCTCAATGTGTGTGCGTGCTTGAATTGAAATACTTTCACACACGACATGAAATGAAAGCCCAAATAGTATAACACAGCCCTTACTTGGGTCTTTCAAATAAGAGCGAAGGCTCAATGTGTGTGAGTGCTTGAATTGAAAGACTTACACACACGACATGAAATGAAAGCCCAAATAGTATAACACGGCCCTTACTTGGGTCTTTCAAATAAGAGCGAAGGCTCAATGTGTGTGAGTGCTTGAATTGAAAGACTTACACACACGACATGAAATGAAAGCCCAAATAGTATAACACGACCCTTACTTGGGTCTTTCAAATAAGAGCGAAGGCTCAATGTGTGTGAGTGCTTGAATTGAAAGACAACACACCCAACTTAAGCAAAACCCTACGGAAATTAAAGTACATATATATATTTATGTATTAGGGGCTGATTAGGCCCGTGTGTGTTCAAAATCGTGCACAACTAAGAGAGTGCACGTGTGTGGGTGTGCCAAGCTACGTTATTACAAGTGGGGGGATTCTATGCTCCGTTATTACAACCCAGACACCTTAGCTCCACTCGGCCACCCTATTCGACTCCCTAAGACCTGCCCATATCACCCCACTACACCCACAACACCCACTACCACCTGACCCCATCTCCTAGCTAGTTCCCTTCCCTTACACCACTCCTAGCCACCCTAGCAACCCGCCACCATCAAGTCCTCTTAGTCGGCCACTCCAACCGACTGTGATTCCATTAGGCCACCCTAGCAACCCGCCAACCTTAGGTGCTCCATTAGACCTTCCCTTAGGTTCCCCCTTTGCACAACCTACCTTAAAACTAAACCCTATCCTAGTGACCTTCCTTAGCCATATTAGCCCAATACATTAAGGCGGCACCCTTGCTAGCAGCCGGCCACCTTCAAGGCGCCCTTCCAGCGCGCCCAAGGCACCCGGCCAGCAACCCCTTGCCGTTCAATTTCGAGGAGCTCCCATTTGCAGTCCAAGGCGAAGTTCAAGCCCACGCTCAAGCAAGGCTTCTTTGGACTAGCTATTAGTAAGTGCCTAACTCGGTCCTTAGTTGTATACTTGCTTAAGATTCAATTTGGGTTTAATTTCATGTCGTGTGTGTAAGTCTTTCAATTCAAGCACGCACCCACATTGAGCCTTCGCTCTTATTTGCAAGACCCGAGTAAGGGCTCATATACATACTCTATATACATATCTCCCTTCGGTTATTTCCCTTCAGTATTGTCTTTACATTTCGGGTTTCCCTTTGGAGTAGCATGAGTTTGCATTGCATCTACGCCATACCACGAGGTAGGACGCATATTGCATCAAAGCAAGCCCCGCTCGAATTCGCCCATGTAGTGGAGTGTTCATAACACACAAATTAGGTGGCCCGAAAAGGGATAAAAGAAAAGACTTAGGCATGTGCAAATCCACGTGATCTAAAACATGCAATCGCATTTTAAAGACCCGAAATAGACACCTCGAACCGCTTCATAGACTTTCTCTCCAAAACTCGATTTTTGCAAAGCGTACAGACTGACCCTTGCGCATCGGTGCAAGAAGGTCTGCGACGACAAGAGCTTACTTGCTCACAGTCGCCACGTTTAGAAGTCAGTGTTAAAAATATCTTCGCTAGCTTAGGTAAGCTAGCTGGCACGCCCTGTTTGCATACATAGGCCTTAAACACACGAGAGGATCCGCTCCGAGCCCTGAAAAGGCGAGAGGCGGGGATTTTTGCGCGTCTACAGTTGCCTTCTATTATGGAGGCCTCTTTGTGCTTGCGAGGTTTTTCAGATTTTTTCTTAGGCCTTTGTTCACCATTTGATGAACACGAAACACCTACTTCAGCCTCTTGGCTGAGAGCATCGATTTTGGCCTCAAACTCCCTTCTCAGGTCCTCGATCTCATCTAGTTTTATTTTGTTTTTGAAAATCCTCCTAGAGTGAGAACTTGATGAGCATGAGCCTTGGCTCAACACTTCACTTGGATTGGTTTTTGACATGCTTTTCAAGCTTTTTCAAAATTTCCTAAGTACAAGCAAAGAAAACAAGTTAAAAACGACACCCTTTAAAATTTTTTTGCAAGCTTCTAACTTAAAACTCGATTTTTGAAAGGCTCACGTCCCACCGGGCGTGCCAATCTCTGTAGACATGCGAAAAAATCCCCGTGTCTAAGGCCTATTTATATAAACAGGGCGTGCCAGCTAGCTTACCTAAGCTAGCGAAGATATATTTTTAAGCTGACTTCTAATCGTGGCGACTGTGAGCAAGTGAGCTCTTGTCGTCACAGACCTTCTTGCACCGATGCGCAAGGGTCAGTTTGTATGCTTTGAAAAATCGAGCTTTCGGGTGTAGAAAGCCTATGAAGCGGTTCGAGGTGTCTAATTCGGGTCTTTTAGATATGATTACAGATTTTAGATCACGTGGATTTGCACGTGCCTAAGTCTTTCTTTTTTATCCCTTGATGGGCCACCTAGTTTGTGTGTTATGAACACTCCACTACATGGGGCGAATTTGAGCGGGAGTACGGGGCTTGCTTTGATTTTCGAGAATTGTCAAGCTCATATAAATATGGATCCCATTCCCTTTGTTGGTATTAGGCCATGTCTATGTTTTCTAATTATAACCTTGACAACAACCTCTATAACGCAAATAAAAAATTGAAATGTGATGTCTATATTTATTAATTGAAAGTCAATCAAATATTTAAAGTATTTTGTCGTGCGAGTAAACATGAATCTCATATATACATTGCCAAAGTATATATATATATATATATATATATATTAAGGAATTATAAGGTATCCTACCCTATATATCTCAGAGTATCCCTTGATTCCTATATATGAATATAGAGTGCGTGGTATATATTAGCGTATTCAACAAATCTTAACCATTCGAATAGAGGGTTGAAATTTGAGTTCAAGAAAATTTATTTTTTGAATTAATTGCACTTGCAAAAATTATAAAGTAAATACTTAAAAGATAAATGATTGAAATTTGAATTTAAAAGTAAAAAATTGTTTTTAAATTAATGACAATCGTAAAAGTATAAATTTATTTTTTACTTTTAAAATTCAAATATTAACCATCTATATTTCAATTTAAATATTTGACATTTGTTTGAAAATGCTGGCATTTAATGTTCCTAGATATTATAATATGTATATATAAAGAGAGAGTTGTCAAACTTAAGTTCATATTAGACTATTTATATCAATTTGATTAACTTATTAAAGAGATGAATGATGTAGATAAAAATAAATAAAAGTTCAAAAAATACATATTGTACTTTGTAATGTTTATCATTTTATAAGGAACCAGCATCTTTTGTTTTTTATTTAGACCATCCGTCTTTCCAATTGTTATGGATGATCTTAATCTAGCATATTTATCAACTCTTTCTCTCTCTCTCTAGGGTCAGCTTACCAGTAAACTTGTAGGTTCCGATGGATCCAAAATGTTGACATGCATAGCTGCCCAATAATTCTCTTTTTTTATATCTGTTTATCTTTCTTTTCTCTCTCTCTTTATATATATAAGGAGAGTTTAGTTTATGAGCACACTCTAATCTATTTAAAGATCTTTATAAGTATAATCAGCAAGATCGATGATTGAGATCTTTAGTCAAGATAGAGATAAAATTTTCAAATCAAAAAGAAAAAAATAAGAAGTGTAATAAATGCACTTACTTTTTCACTTTTGATCCCGAATGACGACTTGGGCGGGCTTCTTGTATAGTACAAGAATGGGCGTACAAGTAGGTCGACCAGGTTCTGGTTTTTGCGCTAGTTCCTTGGAAATGGTGAGGGTACATACCTCCTTTCCTTTCCCACTGCCACTGGCGTGTTTGGGAAAGGGTTCCTTGAAGATAGCTTGAGGTGGCTCAGGTTCCGCAGTGACCTGGAGTCGGCCTTCTGCTATCAAGTTCTCAATTTTATTTAAGAGGGAGAAGCAGCGTTCGGTATCATGGCCTTTGAGCCGATGATACTTACAAAATCGATTTAAATACCCCCCTTTGGAAGTGACTCCTTCGGGGATTTCAGGGAGTTCTATCATGCCCTGGGCAAGTAGGAGGTCTAGGACCTCTAACACAGGCTGCCCCAGCGAAATTTGACCGGTTTTTGAAAATTTTGCTCCCTCTTATTTTCTAACTTTTCAAAATTTTTGGAAGTGCCCGCCACGCCTAGATCCACCCGAACATTGGCGATTTTATGGGGCTTTGCCCCTTTGTTCGTCGTGGGCAGCCCATATGCGATGGGCTTTTCCAAGCGGGTTTTTGGAACAGCACTTCCTTTCCACAAGTGATCGTATGTCCCTTTTCGCAAGTTGGTTTCGAAAAGGGAAGCCTTTTTGATCAACTTATGGAAAGTTGAAATCTCATGGAGCGAGAGAAGGGTTTTTAACTCGCTTTTAAAATTATCCAGGATGAGCATTACTGCGCATCCTTCGGATATGGGCTCTCGCACTTGGCCCAAAAGCGACCTCCATCTTATAATGAAGGCATGTACGTCTTCGTTCATGCCTTGCTTTGTATCCCTTAAGGTATTCAGAGTCGGCGTGACTTCTACGTTGTGTGCAAATCTTTGCATGAAGCAGTTCGCTAACTCTTCAAAAGTAGCGAACTGGCTTAAGTCGTAGGAAGCCAGCCATTTGGTAGCTGTGCCTTTAAGGGATAAAGGGAACCAATACACCCATTTCATCGAGTCCTTTTTCTTCTTATGGGCTCGACGCGAGAAAAGCTGCAAGTGAGACCTAGGGTCTCCCATGCCATCATACCGATGGAAGTTCGGTATTTCATCGTCACTGTCTGTTTCGTAATCCATAGGAAGGAAATCAGACAGGGCGTAGCTTCTTTTCTCTTTATTCTGCCCTTTCAGCAACTGCTGTAGGGCTTTACGGTCCTTTTGTGTGAAGGACTCGGGGTCTGACAGCATCAGCACTCCGATTGCGTTGGGTCTTCGCCAACATGATCGTCCGCCTCCGTTTCTACCTTCCGAAGATGACTTCAAATGACATTTTGATAATGACAGGGTCTTGGACGTTCGAGATCCTGGGGGTATGGATTTGATACGAGAGCTGTTGTGCCGGGCTCGACATGTGCTCCGGTTCCAGGCTCTCTTTGACTTCGCTGGTCCTGTCTTGATTAGGCCAAGCTGCTTTGGGGTTTCAAAACGTGTTTTAAAAGGTTTTCAAAGCCATATTTTATATTTTTGAAATATAGAGTTCAAAACATATGTACAGGGTTGTCTGGAAGGCTCCTAGGTTTCCAGACTCAAAATAGCCCTTTGGGGCTGCTTTTACAAAACCAGATGAATTTGAGAAATTCGTGGGATTTCGGGGTGTTTTCACGTGCTTGAATTGAAAGACTTACACACACGACATGAAATTAAACCCAAATATAAATTGCGGTATGGCCTTAACTAAGGTCTTGGGAATAAGAGCGAAAGCTCAATGTGTGTGAGTGCTTGAATTGAAGTACTACACACACGACATGAAATTAAACCCAAATATAACTACAATAGGCCTTGACTAAGGTCTTGGGAGTAAGAGCGAAAGCTCAATGTGGGTGCGTGCTTGAATTGAAAGACTTACACACACGATATGAAATGAAACCCAAATAGTATAGGTCGGCACTTACTTGGGTCTTTCAAATAAGAGCAAAGGCTCAATGTGTGTGAGAGTGCTTGAATTGAAAGACTTACACACACGACATGAAATGAAACCCAAATAGTATAGGTCGGCCCTTACTTGGGTCTTTCAAATAAGAGCGAAGGCTCAATGTGTGTGAGAGTGCTTGAATTGAAAGACTTACCCACACGACATGAAATGAAACCCAAATAGTATAGGTCGGCCCTTACTTGGGTCTTTCAAATAAGAGCGAAAGCTCAATGTGTGTGAGTGCTTGAATTGAAAGACAACACACCCAACTTAAGCAAAACCCTTCAAAAATGAAAGTATATGTATATACTTATGTATTAGGGGCTGATTAGGCCCGTGTGTGTTTAAAATCGTGCACAACTAGGAGAGTGCACGTGTGCGGGTGTGCCAAGCCACGTTATTACAAGCGGGGGGAGACTATGCTCCGTTATTACAACCCCGTATCGAATTGAATCTCAAGCAAGTATACAACTAAAGACCGAGTTAGGCACTTACTAGTAGCTGGTCCGTAGATGCCTTGCTTGAGCGTGGGCTTGACCTTCGCCTTGGGCTGCAAAAGGGAGCTCCGCGAGGGTGAACGGCAAGAAGTGCTGGCCGACTGCAAATGGGGCGCGGGGGAGGCACCTTGAAGGTGCCCGGATGCTAGGGATGGGGTGCCGGATGCTAAGGATGGGGTGCCAGATGCCAAGGATGGGGTGCCTAGGGAATGTGGCACTAAGGGAGGCTAAGGGAGTACCTAGGGATGGATATGGCTGGCGGGTGGCTGATCGAAGGGGCAGGTGGTAGTCGGTTGGAGTGGCCGACTAAGGGGACTTGGTGGTGGCGGGCTGCTAAAGTGGCTATGGGTGGAGTATGGGAAGGAAGCTAGCTAGGTGATGGGGCTAGGTGGTAGTGGGTGTAAGGGAGTGATATGGGCAGGTCTTAGGGAGTCGGATAGGGTGGCCGGGTGTAGCTAGGGTGGTTAGGTAGTGGCGGGTAGTTAGGTCGGTTGAGGCTTGGCCGAATAGGAGTGGTGGCGGCAGGTGGCTGGTGTTAGGGTAAGGTGGTGGTAGGGTGGATGGTTAAGAGTGGAGGGGAAGTGGAGAAGAGGTGAAGTAGGGTATGGGGTACTAACCAAGTGATGGGAAGTGGCGGGTGGCTGAGGAGAAGCCGGGTGTGATGGTGGATGGGGCAGGTTCGGCCGGATGAAGAGGGTGGCGACGGATGGTTGGTCGGCTGGGGCATGGTGGAGCAGGTGGAGCGAGGTGATGGCTGGTGGAAGGTCTGGCTGGAAGTGGTGCAGGCGGCTGGGTTCGACTGGGCTGGGAAGTGGGGTCCAAGGCTTGAAAAACCCGCCCACTACGGGGGGGGTTTATAGCCTTTGTGAAGGGTGGTGGGGGTGGTTTTGGGGTAGTGGTTAGGTGGTCTAGGGAGGGTGGTAAGGTGATATGGTGGGCTGGTATTAGGGTAGGGCCAGATATTTTGTTTTAATGGTTTTGGGGGGATATGGTGTGCTAGGTTTAAATGGGGTGGTTTAGTGGTTTAGGGTTTAGTTAGGTGGGTTGGTTCTAGGGTGAGGTTTAGTGAGCTAGGTTAGGTGATTAGGCTAGGATTAGGCTAGATTTAGGGAAATTAACCTAGGTTTAGGGAAGGATTAGGGAAGTGGGTTAGGTGATTAGGTTGGGATTAGGCCGGGATTAGGGAAGTGGGTTAGGTGATTAGGCTCAGATTAGGGGTGGATTAGGGTGGAAGGCTAGGATTAGGTGTTTTGGGTTAGGTTTAGGTGAAGGAGCTCCCTTTGCATGACCCATGGACCTCAACCACATCATGTTGGTGCAGCCCTAGGTTAGGTTTTGGCTAATTACAAGCTTAAACCCACTTAACTAGGCTAACCCACATGATTAACCCCAAACTTGACACACAAGTCAAGCTTAATTACAACACACTTGATCTTATCCACCCCGACTCTCTCTCATGCCCATGATCCCACGTGAAATTCAAGTGGGCCCCACCTCCATTTATGAGAAGGTAATATGGGCCATGGATATGGATATTGGATTGGATCTCTGGATCCAAATCCAAATCCAAGTCCACATATGGGTCTGGATTGGGATCTGGATATATATGGTCCAGATCCGATCCAAATTGAACTCTGACTCCTTCGAGCTGTGTTCGAAACGGACGATTTGTGTGGGGTCTGACAGCATCAGCACTCCGTCTGCGTTGGGTCTTCGCCAACATGATCGTCCGCCTCCGTTTCTGCCTTCCGGAGATGACTTCAAAGGATATTTTGATGATAACAGGGTCTTGGACGTTCGAGATCTTGGGGGTGTGAATTTGATACAAGAGTTGTTGTGTCGTGCTCGACATGTGCTCCGGTTTCAGGATCTCTTTGACTTCACTGGTCCTGTCTTGATTAGGCCAAGCTGCTTTGGGGTTTCAAAACGTGTTTTAAAAGGTTTTCAAAAGCCATATTATATATTTTTGAAATATGAAGTTTAAAACATATATACAGGGTTGTTTGAAAGGCTCCTGGGTTTCTAGACTCAAAATGGCCCTTTGGGGCTGCTTGTACAAAACCAGGTTTGTTTAAGAAATTCGTGGGATTTCGGGGTGTTTACACCACCTAAATGTCTAGCACACCATACCCCCAAACCACCACCACCAAACCAGCCCACCAACCAACCTCCCATATCCCAGCCACCGACACATCTAGCCTATAAAATCCCCTCCCATTCATGCGGGTTCTCCCTCTTGGCTCTCAAAGATCTGGGACTTCTTCCCCCCTCTTGGAACTCGCCCCTTGGCTCACTTGGGACTCGGCCAGCATCACTCCATTCCACGCCACCTTCCACCTTCCACCTTGTAAACACCCCGAAATCCCACGAATTTCTCAAAATCCATCTGGTTTTATACAAAGCAGCCCCAAAGGGCCATTTTGAGTCTGGAAACCCAGGAGCCTTCCAGACAACCCTGTACATATGTTTTAAACTTTATCTTTCTAAAACATATAATATCGCTTTTGAAAACCCTTTTAAAACACGTTTTGAAACCCCGAAGTGGCTTGGCCCGATCAAGACAGGACCAGGAGAGCCAAGAAGAGCCCGGAACCGGAGCACCTGTCGAGCCCGGCACAGCAACTCTTGTATCTGATTCACACCCCAGGATCTCGAACGTCCAAGACCCTGTTCTTATCAAAATAGCATTTGAAGTCATCTCCGGAAGGCAGAAACGGAGGCGGACGACCATGTTGGCGAAGACCCAACGCAGACGGAGTACTGATGCTGTCAGGCCCCGCACGAATCGTCCGTTTCAAACCCAGCTCGAAGGAGTCAGAGTTCAGTTTGGATTGGATATGGACCATATATATCCAGATCCCAATCCAAACCCATATGTGGACTTGGATTTGGATTTGGATCCAGAGATCCAATCCAATATCCATATCCATGGCCCACACCACCTTCTCATAAATGGAGGTGGGGCCCACTTGAGTTTCACGTGGGATATTGGGCATGAGAGAGAGTGGGGTGAAAAATATCAAGAGTGTTGTATTAAGCTTGACTTGTGTGTCAAGTTTGGGTTAATCATGTGGGTTAGCCTAATTGAGTGGGTTTAAGCTTGTAATTAGCTAAAACCTAACCTAGGGCTGCACCAACATGCGGTGATCAAGGTCTATGGGCCATGCTAAGGGAGCTCCCTCACCTAAACCTAACCCAAAATGCCTAATCCTAGCCTAAACCCCTAATCCACCCCTAATCTGAACCTAATCACCTAACCCACTTCCCTAATCCCGGCCTAATCCCAACCTAATCACCTAACCCACTTCCCTAATCCTTCCCTAAACCTAGATTAATTTCCCTAATCCTAGCCTAAACCTAGCCTAATCACCTAACCTAGCTCACTAAACCTCACCCTAAAACCCAACCACCTAACCTAGCCCTAAACCCCTAAACCACCCTTAGCCCACGATTTACCCAAACCCCTAGTTTTAAAATATCTGGCCCAACCCCTTCCAGCCCACCTTATCTACATACCACCCTACCTAAACCACCTAACCACTACCCACAGCCCAGCCCTAACCGACCTACCCATCCCCTATTTAAGCCCCCCTCCTTGTGGGCGGGTTTTCCAAGTGGGAACCACCATTCCACCCAGCCGGGCCCTCTCCTTCTCCCATCTCTCACCCAGCCGGGACCACTCCCCACCTCCGCCTGCTCCAGCTGCTCCACCAGCCACCACCTGCTCCGCCACCTTCCCTCTTCCATCCACCACCATCACCCCTCAGCCGGACGCCATCACCTTCACCCAACCGAATCAGCCAACAGCCACTTGCCCGCCTGCTTCCCACTTCATCCGCCACCTCTCCCCATTCGGTAAGTACCCCAAACTCCCTCAAAGCCCCTCTCTACCACCTCTCCACTCTTAGCCACCCATCCTACCTTCATCTCAACCCTTTTGCCGCCACCACCTAAACCTAGCCGAACCTAGTATAACCCAAGTTGCTGGCCACTACCTAGCCATCATCTCCCATTTGGCCAACTCCCCTAGGTGTCCTATTCGGCCTTCCCACTAGCTCACCTTTTAGGTCCAGTTTCCCTAAGTACCCAACTCCCCTAGTGATCCTAATACCCACTTATTCAGCCACTTTAAACCCCCTACTTGGAGGCACCATCTACTTGCCACCGGCCCCCTTCGAGGCGTCTATCCCGCGCCCCACTTGCAGCCGGCCAACACCCTTGATCACCTACCTTCGCGGAGCTCCCACTTGCAGCCCAAGGCCAAGCCCACGCTCAAGCAAGACCTCTATGGACCAGCTACTCGTAAGTGTCTAAACTCGGTCTTTAGTCGTGCACTTGCTTGAGATTCAATTTGATACGGGGTTGTAATAACGGAGCATAGTCTCCCCCCGCTTGTAATAACGTGGCTTGGCACAACCACACACGTGCACTCTCTTAGTCGTGCACGATTTTGAACACACACGGGCCTAATCAGCCCCTAACATATAAGTGTACATATATACTTTCATTTTCGAAGGGTTTTGTTTAAGTTGGGTGCGTTGTCTTTCAATTCAAGCACTCTCACACACATTGAGCTTTCGCTCTTATTTGAAAGACCCAAGTAAGGGCCGACCTATACTATTTGGGTTTCATTTCTTGTCGTGTGAGTAAGTCTTTCAATTCAAGCACTCTCACACACATTGAGCTTTCGCTCTTATTTGAAAGACCCAAGTAAGGGCCGACCTATACTATTTGGGTTTCATTTCTTGTCGTGTGAGTAAGTCTTTCAATTCAAGCACTCTCACACACATTGAGCTTTCGCTCCTATTTGAAAGACCCAAGTAAGGGCTGACCTATACTATTTGGGTTTCATTTCATGTCGTGTGAGTAAGTCTTTCAATTCAAGCACTTTCACACACATTGAGCCTTCGCTCTTACTCCCAAGACCTTAGTAAAGGCCTTATTGCAGTTATATTTGGGTTTCATTTATGTCGTGTGGGTAGTCTTTTAATTCAAGCACTCTCACACACATTGAGCCTTCGCTCTTATTCCCAAGACCTTAGTCAAGGCCATACTGCAATTTATATTGGGGTTTCATTTCATGTCGTGTGTGTAAGTCTTTCAATTCAAGCACGCACCCACATTGAGCCTTCGCTCTTATTTGCAAGACCCGAGTAAGGGCTCATATACATAAGATATATACATATCTCCCTTCGGTTATTTCCCTTCGGTTATTTCCCTTCGGTTATTTCCCTTCAGTATTGTCTTTACATTTCGGGTTTTCCCTTTGGAGTAGCGTGAGTTTGCATTGCATCTACGCCATACCACGAGGTAGGACGCATATTGCATCGAAACAAGCCCCGCTCGAATTCGCCCATGTAGTGGAGTGTTCATAACACACAAACTAGACGACCCAAAAAGGGATAAAAGAAAAGACTTAGGCACGTGCAAATCCACGTGATCTAAAATATGCAAATCGCATCATAAAGACCCGAAATAGACACCTCGAACCGCTTCGTAGACTTTCTCCCCAAAACTCGATTTTTGCAAAGCGTACAGACTGACCCTTGCGCATCGGTGCAAGAAGGTCTGCGACGACAAGAGCTCACTTGCTCACAGTCGCCACGTTTAGAAGTCAGTGTTAGAAATATCTTCGCTAGCTTAAGTAAGCTAGCTGGCACGCCCTATTTGTATACATAGTCCTTAGACGCACGAGAAGATCCACTCCAAGCCCCCGGAAGGGACGAAGAGGCGGGGATTTTCACGCGTCAACAGAGATTGGCACGCCCGGTGGGACGTGAGCCTTTTCAGAAATCGAGTTTACTTGTAGAAATCTTGCGAAAATTTTGTAAAAAGGTGTCCTTTTAACCTGTTTTCTTTGCTTGTACTTAGGAAATTTTGAAAAAGCTTGAAAAGCATGTCAAAATCCAATCCAAGTGAAGTGTCGAGCCAAGGCTCATGCGCATCAAGTTCTCACTCTAGGAGGATTTTCAAAAACAAAATAAAACTAGATGAAATCGAGGACTTGAGAAGGGAATTTGAGGCCAAAATCGATGCTCTCAGCCAAGAGGCTGAAGTAGGCGATTCATGTTCATCGAACGGTGAACAAAGGCCTAAAAAGAAATCTGAAAAACCTCGCAAGCAAAAAGAGGCCTCCGTAATGGAAGGCAACCAATACCACGAGTCCTTCACACAAAAGGAACTAGCGCAAAAACCAGAACCTGGTCGACCTGCTTGTGCGCCCATCCTTGTATTATACAAGAGGCCCGCCCAAGTCGTCATTCGGGGACCACCAAAAGTGGAAACCCCGGCAAAACCGGTTTTTAAAATTCAAGGTTCTCCTCAGCTCATCCTTAGAGCCAAGTCTAGCGCAAACCCTAGGCTGGTCATGGGGGAAGTCACTAGATCCGGGAGGATCTACCAACCCCCGCACCTTCAAGGTGCTCAAAAGGTGGTCAGTGTGCCTGGCCCCTCAAAAGCATGTATCCCTAGTGGTCTGCCAAAAGCAGATAAGGACAAAATCATCCTAAATCCTTATGATTTCGAAAATCACCTTTCAAAGATTCCTATTCACATGTCTATCCTAGAGCTTATCAAAACCTCGCCTAGGCATAGACTTGTATTAGAGAAAATTCTAGAAAGGGCCAAGGTTGATTCGAACATAAGTCTGGAATCCTTGTCTGCCCAAGTGGCTTTATTAGGGCAAAATCGCTCATCACCTTTTCGGAAGATGATGTAGATAGACCCAACGAAACCCATAACCAGGCCCTGCATATCGAGGTGGTTCTAAACAACCACTCTCTGGACAGGTGCCTAGTCGATGGTGGAGGAGGGCTCAACATCCTTCCACTTCACGTGGCGTACAAAATCGGAGTCACCTTGACTTCAGTGAACCCAAGCCCCATCGTTATCACTGGGTACGATGGGAATGCGTCTAGGCCTTTAGGATCCATCGAACTCCCAATGGAAACGGGAGGGATCGAACACACGGGGGTGTTCCATGTCTTGGACATCCACCCCCATTATAACCTGTTGCTGGGAAGGCCCTGGATACACAGCTTGTGCGCTGTGCCATCCACCTTCCACAGGTGTGTTAAGATCCCTTTTAGGGACCAGGTCGTAGTGATCCTAGGTGAGAGTCATCCACAGCTTCAGGGGATCATAAACTCTCCTTGTTTATCGAGCTCCCAGGACCATGAGGCTAACCTGGGGCAAATTATGGTTGAGCCACCTCGGCTCGTGTTGAACAACCCTAGGAAGGTTGTATATGTGAAGGGGCCGCCCAAAGCAGGCCCCCTCCCGACTCTAATCCTCCTAGGAAAACCCAAACGTTCCCTATTTCCAAAACCCCTGGACAAAAGGCCATACGAGCCTAATATGGACGATAGCATGTTCCAGGACCACGACTTGTATCCCATCTTTTCAAAAAACAAAAGGTCGTGGAACATGTTATTGAACATGGGCTACACGCCCTACAAGAGTCTAGGGGTACAAAACCAGGGTCTCCTAGAGCCCATCCTTCCTAGGGCCAACCCAAGCCGATATGGGATCGGCTATACTCCCCGAATACCGCCGGAGCCAACCCCTGTGACCACCTGGGTCAAGGGTGCCCCGGAGCCTGTCTTAGAAGAGACCTATGGTTTAGACCTCCTATTCCGAGCCTAACCCATAGTGTTTTCCCTTTGTAGGTATGACGGAAGATCCCTTTTTCTAAAAATACCAAAAACATTTGAAAAACTTAAAATCAAAAAAATCGAAAAACAAGAAAAACCAAAAACAATGGAAAAACAAAAACTCGAAAAAAGAGTGCTTTGTATAGTTCCCAAAGTTCTTGTTTTACAAAAACCCAAAAAAATCAAAAATTTGGAAAATACCAAAAAGATTTTGTACATAGCTGCTCCTGGTAGGCCTTTGGCAAAAGAAAAGGATTTCGAAAGAAGTGTCGTCTGCATAGCCAGACCAAAATTTTCGAAGTCACTTGAAAATCCAAGTACAAAACCAGGTTATTTTGAAAACCACGCATCAAGTTCCCTCGGGTCTATAGCCCACGAGAATGATCAAAACCCAGAAGTGGATCCCCTTGAGGAAGATCCCACTTCTGAGCTCCCAGAATTCCATAGAATTCTCGATTTTGAAAGACCTTCCCAATCAGTAGGAGGAGATTTCATAGAGGTGAACCTAGGGGATGATTCCAATCCCAAAACCATCAAAATAGGTGCATGCTTGCATGAAACTGAAAAGTTGGCATTCATTGCATTTCTACGAACCTATTTAGATGTGTTTGCATGGACGTATGAAGACATGCCGGGCATAGATCCCAGCATTGTCGAGCACCGTCTTCCCTTAGATATAGGTATAAAACCAATAAAGCAGAAGCTTAGGAAAATACACCCGAATGTACACACGCAAGTCAAAGAGGGTTTAGAAGATCTGCTAAAAGCCGGATTTATAAAACCCATTGCGTATTCTGATTGGTTGTCAAATATCGTTGTGGTTCGAAAAACCAATGGGAAAATTCGAATATGCATCGATTTCAGAAACCTGAATAAAGCCACTCCAAAGGATAATTATCCTTTACCAAACATAGATTTGATAGTCGATAGTACTGCAAATCATGAAATGTTTTCATTCATGGATGGCTATTCAGGCTATAATCAAATCAAACTAAGTCCACGAGATCAGGGTAAGACTGCCTTCATAACCCCATGGGGCACGTACTGCTATACAGTCATGCCCTTTGGTTTGAAAAATGCCGGCGCAACATACCAACGAGCCATGAACACGATCTTCCATGATCAAATTCACGAGCTTGTAGAAGTGTATGTAGATGATCTCTTGGCGAAATCCAAAACCTGATCCACCCATATCGAATGTTTACAAAAGATTTTCGAAAGGCTTAGGCTTTACAAAGTAAAGCTAAAGCCTCAAAAATGTGTGTTCGGGGTAGAATCAGGGAAGCTTCTAGGCTTTATGGTGAGCCAAAGGGGAATAGAAGTCGACCCTTCTAAGTGTCGAGCCATCATAGACATGGCTCCACCCTCCAATCTCACCCAAGTCCGTAGCCTCTAGGGTCGATTACAATCTGTGCGCCGATTCATATCGAATCTGGCAACTAGATGCGAACCCTTCAACAAACTGTTGAGGAAGGGTACGAAATTCTTATGGGATGACGAATGCCAAAAGTCCTTCGAGAGACTGAAGGCATACTTGGTTAATCCCCCCGTTTTGAACCCTCCAAAACAAGGAAAACCGCTTTTATTATACATCTCCGTGCATGTAAACGCTTTAGGAGCCCTGTTGGCTCAATACGAGGATGACACTCATAACGAGTATGCCATCTACTATATTTCAAAAACTCTCTTGGCTTATGAACGAAATTATCAAGCCATGGAGAAGACGTGCTTGGCCCTAGTCTGGGCCTGCCAGAAGTTCAGACACTATTTCCTAGATCATGAGATCTGGATAGTGTCCAAGCTTGATCCAATCAAGCACTTATTCGAAAAACCCATTCTCACGGGTAGATTGGGCAAATGGCAACTCCTTCTAATGGAGTATGATCTGAAATACCATCATCAGATCTCCGTTAAGGGGCAAGCCCTAGCAGATTACGTGGCTGACTTCCCCTTGGAGGACGCATATCCCACTCTTGTCGAAATGCCTGATGAAGGCATATTGCAAAACCATTTTTAAAACCACATTTTGGCAAATTCTTTCGAAAACCAAGTGTGGAAGATGCACTTCGACGGGGCACGGAACCAACGAGGGGCTGGTGCCGGGATCATCCTAATCTCCCCTGAAAAGTGTGAGATTCCCATAGCAGTCCGCTTAGATTTCGAATGTTCCAACAACGTCGCTGAGTATGAAGCACTCATACAAGGCTTAAAGATTTTGAAAACTCTAGGGGCATCATGCATCGAGGTCTTTGGGGATTCGCTCCTTGTCATAAACCAGGTTTTAAAAATTTGGCAAGTACGTAATGAGAAACTACTTCCATATCACGAGTTGGCCACTCGATTGGTCCAAACCTTCCAGTCGTGTAAGCTCATACACGTAGGGAGAGAGGACAATGGCATCGCCGATGCCCTCTCCTCCTTGGGTTCAGCCCTGAAGGTCGATCCCATTTCAGGGACCAGATCTTTGGAAATATGGCATGCGCCCCATCCATCCACACACGACCTGGATATTTGCCAAAACAACCCAGAGTCTATTGAAAAACCCTGGTTCTATGACATAAAACAATTTTTAGAAAATGGGGGATTCACCGACGATGCCACATCCAAAGATAAGGCATTCATTCGTAAGATTTCGACCCGATACACCATTCTGGGTGGGGTCTTATACAAAAAGAGTTTTACCGGCATTCTGCTTAGGTGTATCGACCTAGAGGAGGCTAGGATAGTGATGCACGAGTTCCACGATGGAGAATGTGGAGGTCATATTAATGCCAACATGATGGCAATGAAAATACTTAGAGGGGGCTATTTTTGGTCCACCCTGAAAAAGGATTGTCACGATCATGTTAGGAAATGTCATCCATGTCAAGTGCATGGGCACGCCATTCATATCCCTTCATTTGCATTGCATTCCGTGGTCAGCCCCTGGCCATTTACCATGTGGGCGTTTGACATAGTAGGCCCAATATTTCCAAAGGCCTCGAATGGGCATCGTTTTATTTTAGCAGCCACGGAGTATTTCTCTAAGTGGGTGGAAGCCATTTCCCTAACGAATGTAATGGGGCAACATGTGGTGGCTTTCATCCGGAGGAATATCTTGGCTCGATTTGGGGTTCCACGAGACCTTGTGTCTGATAATGGTACCCCATTCAAGAATGAGCGGATGGTTAAGTTGTGCAACACGTATGGCATAACTCACCACTTCTCCTCGCCCTACTACCCTCAAGGCAACGGCCAAGCCGAAGCCACAAACAAGACTCTCATTAGTATTATTGAGAAAACCTTAGAGAAGGGTAGGACGTGGCACGAGAAGCTGGATGAAGCCTTATGGGCTTATAGGACTTACATCCGGACTCCCACGAATGCCACACCATTCGAGTTGGTCTATGGCACAAACGCCATTCTTCCCATTCATACTAAACTGCATTCATTTCATACATCCATAGCACTCCACCTCCCCCTAGAGACGCTTCAGCATGCTAGGATGGCCGAACTAGATTTGCTAGATGAAAGGCGACTCCTTGCCATGGATCATGCTCGTGCATACCGGCAAAGGATAGCCCGACATTATAGCAAACACATGAGACCTCGCCACTTTGAAGTGGGAGATCTGGTCTTGAAAACCATCCACCATCGTGGCCCACACCCCCTAGGCAAGTGGCGCCCCAACTGGGATGGACCCTATGTTGTACGAGCAACCACTACGAACAATTCGTATTGGTTGATCGATGTAGAAGGTAGGAATTTAGCAGATCCTATCAATATTCAATACTTAAAGAAGTATCATGTGTAGGATCTGGATTAAATTCCAGTTTTTGAAAATTTTATAGGGATAGCTGCCCTGAGACGTGTGAATAAGGTGCAAAAGCAACTCGTGTGACCCTAAGTAAGAGAATTCGCACTTGTGAAAGAGTGGAGTTTTCAAAATCGTGGTTGCATTTCAAAATCCTTCATCTTACAAAGAAAGGCCTAGTTCAACATAGCAAGATACTTGCAAGTAGTACGTGCTATTTCTAAATAGGCTGATCGGGAATGGATCGAGTGTAGGCTTGGGATAAGTCCTCCCCTCTTCTCTTCTCCTTCTAAGAGGAAAAACAAAGGCCCAAAACAAAAGGGAATTCCCCATTCAAAGTTTTTTTCCAAAAGAAAGAGACCAGACTTCAAAAAGAAAATCGATTCTCTTATGAAAAAGAGGGATTAAAGAAAAAATACTCCCAAAGGAAGACCCTCTATGAAAAAAAGAAAAAAGAGGCCAAAAAGCTCAAAAAGAGCAGTTTTCCGCCTTCTATGCCTCAAACCACGGGACGCTTCAGAAGGGACCGTGGTATCTCTTTCCCATCCCTGGCTTATCCCAAGCTAAAGCATGGTTCATTTCGAGGAATCCTAAAGTAAAAATAGGATTTACTGACTTGAATTTCATCTTGTTTGAGAATTCGACGTTTCGAGTAAGACGTAGGAATTTGAAATGAAGCTTGTTTTCTTATAAAACCTCCGCTAGATAAGCGAGTGTTAAGACTCAAACAAGGGCAAGCACGAAGAGCTCGAGATCCTTAGGATCGAGGCTCAAGACAGTTGTCCCTTTTGTAAATAGCTTTTGTAAATAAGTTTTGAAAACCGAACATCGAACAGCATAGGATTTGCTCACTTAGAGCAATAGACCTTGTAAGTCTCTAGAGTTCGACCACATCTGGTCTATGGGAGGTCGCCACCCTCGGCACCACACCCATGTCATCTGCATTCCATGCATTGTACTTGCATGAACGTGATCCCATATAGGACCAGATTCCATAAATAACCCTTTGGCATGATATCTCCTCCTACCAGAGCTTGTAAAATTGAGATTTTGCTAAAATGGGACGATCCCATATTCTTCGTGGCTAGTTCTAGGGACACATCGAAAGGGGTGTTTGTCATCTTTGCCCTTATCTAAATCTATTTGGACAAGGCCAAAGAGGGGCATCTGTAAACACCCCGAAATCCCACGAATTTCTCAAAATCCATCTGGTTTTATACAAAGCAGCCCCAAAGGGCCATTTTGAGTCTGGAAACCCAGGAGCCTTCCAGACAACCCTGTACATATGTTTTAAACTTTATCTTTCTAAAACATATAATATCGCTTTTGAAAACCCTTTTAAAACACGTTTTGAAACCCCGAAGTGGCTTGGCCCGATCAAGACAGGACCAGGAGAGCCAAGAAGAGCCCGGAACCGGAGCACCTGTCGAGCCCGGCACAGCAACTCTTGTATCTGATTCACACCCCAGGATCTCGAACGTCCAAGACCCTGTTCTTATCAAAATAGCATTTGAAGTCATCTCCGGAAGGCAGAAACGGAGGCGGACGACCATGTTGGCGAAGACCCAACGCAGACGGAGTACTGATGCTGTCAGGCCCCGCACGAATCGTCCGTTTCAAACCCAGCTCGAAGGAGTCAGAGTTCAGTTTGGATTGGATATGGACCATATATATCCAGATCCCAATCCAAACCCATATGTGGACTTGGATTTGGATTTGGATCCAGAGATCCAATCCAATATCCATATCCATGGCCCACACCACCTTCTCATAAATGGAGGTGGGGCCCACTTGAGTTTCACGTGGGATATTGGGCATGAGAGAGAGTGGGGTGAAAAATATCAAGAGTGTTGTATTAAGCTTGACTTGTGTGTCAAGTTTGGGTTAATCATGTGGGTTAGCCTAATTGAGTGGGTTTAAGCTTGTAATTAGCTAAAACCTAACCTAGGGTTGCACCAACATGCGGTGATCAAGGTCTATGGGCCATGCTAAGGGAGCTCCCTCACCTAAACCTAACCCAAAATGCCTAATCCTAGCCTAAACCCCTAATCCACCCCTAATCTGAACCTAATCACCTAACCCACTTCCCTAATCCCGGCCTAATCCCAACCTAATCACCTAACCCACTTCCCTAATCCTTCCCTAAACCTAGATTAATTTCCCTAATCCTAGCCTAAACCTAGCCTAATCACCTAACCTAGCTCACTAAACCTCACCCTAAAACCCAACCACCTAACCTAGCCCTAAACCCCTAAACCACCCTTAGCCCACGATTTACCCAAACCCCTAGTTTTAAAATATCTGGCCCAACCCCTTCCAGCCCACCTTATCTACATACCACCCTACCTAAACCACCTAACCACTACCCACAGCCCAGCCCTAACCGACCTACCCATCCCCTATTTAAGCCCCCCTCCTTGTGGGCGGGTTTTCCAAGTGGGAACCACCATTCCACCCAGCCGGGCCCTCTCCTTCTCCCATCTCTCACCCAGCCGGGACCACTCCCCACCTCCGCCTGCTCCAGCTGCTCCACCAGCCGCCACCTGCTCCGCCACCTTCCCTCTTCCATCCACCACCATCACCCCTCAGCCGGACGCCATCACCTTCACCCAACCGAATCAGCCAACAGCCACTTGCCCGCCTGCTTCCCACTTCATCCGCCACCTCTCCCCATTCGGTAAGTACCCCAAACTCCCTCAAAGCCCCTCTCTACCACCTCTCCACTCTTAGCCACCCATCCTACCTTCATCTCAACCCTTTTGCCGCCACCACCTAAACCTAGCCGAACCTAGTATAACCCAAGTTGCTGGCCACTACCTAGCCATCATCTCCCATTTGGCCAACTCCCCTAGGTGTCCTATTCGGCCTTCCCACTAGCTCACCTTTTAGGTCCAGTTTCCCTAAGTACCCAACTCCCCTAGTGATCCTAATACCCACTTATTCAGCCACTTTAAACCCCCTACTTGGAGGCACCATCTACTTGCCACCGGCCCCCTTCGAGGCGTCTATCCCGCGCCCCACTTGCAGCCGGCCAACACCCTTGATCACCTACCTTCGCGGAGCTCCCACTTGCAGCCCAAGGCCAAGCCCACGCTCAAGCAAGACCTCTACGGACCAGCTACTCGTAAGTGTCTAAACTCGGTCTTTAGTCGTGCACTTGCTTGAGATTCAATTTGATACGGGGTTGTAATAACGGAGCATAGTCTCCCCCCGCTTGTAATAACGTGGCTTGGCACAACCACACACGTGCACTCTCTTAGTCGTGCACGATTTTGAACACACACGGGCCTAATCAGCCCCTAACATATAAGTGTACATATATACTTTCATTTTCGAAGGGTTTTGTTTAAGTTGGGTGCGTTGTCTTTCAATTCAAGCACTCTCACACACATTGAGCTTTCGCTCTTATTTGAAAGACCCAAGTAAGGGCCGACCTATACTATTTGGGTTTCATTTCTTGTCGTGTGAGTAAGTCTTTCAATTCAAGCACTCTCACACACATTGAGCTTTCGCTCTTATTTGAAAGACCCAAGTAAGGGCCGACCTATACTATTTGGGTTTCATTTCTTGTCGTGTGAGTAAGTCTTTCAATTCAAGCACTCTCACACACATTGAGCTTTCGCTCCTATTTGAAAGACCCAAGTAAGGGCTGACCTATACTATTTGGGTTTCATTTCATGTCGTGTGAGTAAGTCTTTCAATTCAAGCACTTTCACACACATTGAGCCTTCGCTCTTACTCCCAAGACCTTAGTAAAGGCCTTATTGCAGTTATATTTGGGTTTCATTTATGTCGTGTGGGTAGTCTTTTAATTCAAGCACTCTCACACACATTGAGCCTTCGCTCTTATTCCCAAGACCTTAGTCAAGGCCATACTGCAATTTATATTGGGGTTTCATTTCATGTCGTGTGTGTAAGTCTTTCAATTCAAGCACGCACCCACATTGAGCCTTCGCTCTTATTTGCAAGACCCGAGTAAGGGCTCATATACATAAGATATATACATATCTCCCTTCGGTTATTTCCCTTCGGTTATTTCCCTTCGGTTATTTCCCTTCGGTTATTTCCCTTCTGTTATTTCCCTTCAGTATTGTCTTTACATTTCGGGTTTTCCCTTTGGAGTAGCGTGAGTTTGCATTGCATCTACGCCATACCACGAGGTAGGACGCATATTGCATCGAAACAAGCCCCGCTCGAATTCGCCCATGTAGTGGAGTGTTCATAACACACAAACTAGGCGACCCAAAAAGGGATAAAAGAAAAGACTTAGGCACGTGCAAATCCACGTGATCTAAAATATGCAAATCGCATCATAAAGACCCGAAATAGACACCTCGAACCGCTTCGTAGACTTTCTCCCCAAAACTCGATTTTTGCAAAGCGTACAGACTGACCCTTGCGCATCGGTGCAAGAAGGTCTGCGACGACAAGAGCTCACTTGCTCACAGTCGCCACGTTTAGAAGTCAGTGTTAGAAATATCTTCGCTAGCTTAAGTAAGCTAGCTGGCACGCCCTATTTGTATACATAGGCCTTAGACGCACGAGAAGATCCACTCCAAGCCCCCGGAAGGGACGAAGAGGCGGGGATTTTCGCGCGTCAACACACCTACTGCACCCGGCCAACACCATTTCACGCCACTTTCCACCTGCCACCTTCTTCCATCCGGCCAAGACCTTACACCCTTCACCTTCCACCATTCGGCCAGGACCTTCCCCTTGGTTAGTACCCCATCTTAAACTCCATCCTTCGTCCCCTCCATTCGCCACCTTCCATCTACCTAGCCAGCACCTATTCCATTCGCCCAACCTAACCCCCAACACCACTCGGCCAGCACCTATACCACTTGCCCCTCTTCCCTTAGCTAGCAGCCTTACCTCTCCCTAAGACCCATCCTAGCTCCTAGCATCTACCTCAGCACCCTTACCTCCCTAAAACACTTCAACCTCAGCAAAGACGCCAGCCCTTCCACTCGGCCAATACCTGCAACTTCTCCCATTCGGCCAGCACCAAACTTTCATCATCCGGCCAGCACCTCCACCTGCCACAGCCATCCAAGGAGCTCCCTCTTATAGCCCAAGGCGACTCACTAGGCCAAAGCCAAGCAAGTCACACCCAGACTAGCTATACGTAAGTGCCTTACTCGGTCCTTGTTATGAACTTGCCTACATTTGATTAAATTTGATACGAGGTTGTAATAATGGAACGTTGTCTCCCCCCGCTTGTAATAATGTGGTTTGGAACACCCACACACGTGCACTTGAGCCTATTCCGTTCTTAGCTGCACCCGATTTTGACACACACATGGGCCTAATCAACCCTTAAGATATAGCTATACTTATGTATATTTAAGTTGCGTGGGTTTTTATTAAGTTGTGTTTGTTGTCTTTCAATTTTCACACTCACACACATTGAGCTTTCGCTCTTATTCCCAAGACCCTAGTAAGGGCCGTATTGCAATTTCCCTTGGGCATTTTAATTCAAGTTGTGTGCGTGGTCTTTCAATTTCCACACTCACACACATTGAGCTTTCGCTCTTACT
Source organism: Brasenia schreberi (assembly GCA_036023115.1). Classification (NCBI taxonomy): domain Eukaryota; kingdom Viridiplantae; phylum Streptophyta; class Magnoliopsida; order Nymphaeales; family Cabombaceae; genus Brasenia; species Brasenia schreberi. Next base: position 15,616,407 of record JAYKKT010000078.1, on the reverse strand, counting down.
CCCAAGACCTTAGTAAAGGCCTATTGCAATTTCATTTTGGGGTGTTTAAATTCATGTTGTGTGCGTAGTATTTCAATTCTACACTCACACACATTGAGCTTTCGCTCTTACTCCCAAGACCTTAGTCAAGGCCTATTGCAATTATATTTGGGTTTCATTACAAGTCATGTGAGTTGTCTTTCAATATACACACAACACCCACGCACACGTTGGCGACCTTCGGGGCCATATATATTATAAGTATTTCCCTTCGGCTATGTCTTTAAGATTTGGGTTTTAAGGTTCAGCTGTGTGCGTAGTCTTTCCATATATACACGACACACACTTACACAATTGAGCCTTTCCGCTCTTAAGATATAGCCCTATTTCCCTTTTGCAATTTCCCTTTTGCAATTTACATTACACAATTTCCCTTAAGCATTGTCTTTCAAATTCGGGTTTTCCCTTGGAGTTGTGTGAGTTGCATTGCATACTCGCCATACTCGAGCTAGAGTGTATACCAGCATCAAAGCAAATCCCGAATCAATCGTGCAAACACGCCAAGACTTAGGCTATTTCGATGCACGCACATCGTGCCTAAGTAGATTAAAATTGAAAGACTTAGGGTTGTCCAACCCTTGTAAAATCAAAATCGCCCAAATGCATGTTTTTCAAAAGGTTTTAAAACACTTCTTCATTCAAAATATATTTTGAGTTAAACTTGTTTCGAAACAAAGTCTCTAAGCATACAGACTGACCCTTGCGCATCGGTACAAGAAGGTCTGCGACGTAAAAATCTCGCTTGCCTACAATCGCCTTTAAAAAGTTAGACTATTTCAAAACATACTTTGCTAGTTAAAGCAAACTAGCTGGCATGCCCATAAAGCGAAGTAGATTGCGAAAAGGTTCACTTCAGGCCTAAGAACCCGTAAAGTGAAAATTTTTGGTGTCTACAATACCAAAATTCTTTCATTTCATACATCCATTGCACTCGACCTTCCCCTAGAGACGCTTCAGCATGCTAGGATGGCTGAACTTGACTTACTAGATGAGCGAAGGCTCCTTGCCATGGATCATGCACATGCATACCGGCAAAGGATAGCCTGACACTATGAGAAGCATATGAGATCTCGCCACTTCAAAGTGGGAGACCTTGTGCTCAAAATTATCCAATATCGTGGCCCACATCCACTTGGAAAGTGGCGGCCCAAGTGGGATGGCCCTTATGTTGTACATGGAACCACCACGAACAATGCATATTGGCTAGTCGATGTTGAGAGTAGGAACTTAGCCGACCCTATGAATGCTCAATTTTTGAAAAAATACCATTGTAGACACAAAAAATTCCTACTTCTAGTTCTTAGGCCCGAAGTGAACCTTTTTGTGTGTCTTAAGTCATTTTTATAATAAGAGCGTGCCAGCTAGTTTACTCAACCTAGCGAAGTAAGTTTTGAAATATGACTCTATTGGGGTGACTGTGAGCAAGTGAGCTCTTTTCGTTGCAGACCTTCTTGCACCGATGCGCAAGGGTCAGTCTGTATGCTTGGCAAAGTCATTTTAAAACAAAGCCCTTTGAAAAATACCTGAAGTGTTTGGGCTTTGTTTGTATGATTGTAAGTTTTATTTCACGTAGGATTTGCACATGCCTATGTCTTTCTTTTTATGCTTTTTAGGGCCAACTAGGTATGTGCGCATGTGACCTAAGTTGGGCGATTTTTGCACGGGAGTGTGGGGCTTGCTTTGATGCAATATGTGTCCTAACTCGTGGTATGGCGAATATGCAATGCAAACTCACACAACTCCAAAGGGAAAACCCGAATTGAAAGACAATGCTTAAGGGAAATGACGTAATGTAAATTGCAAAAGGGAAATATGGCTATATCTTAAGAGCGGAAAGGCTCAATTGTGCAAGTGTGTGTCGTGTATATATGGAAAGACTACTCACACAGCTGAACCTTAAAACCCAAATCTTAAAGACATAGCGGAAGGGAAATACTTATAATATATATGGGCCCGAAGGTCGCCAACGTGTGCGTGGGTGTTGTGTATATATGTAAAGACAACTCACATGACTTGCAATGTAAAATCCAAATAGAATTGCAATATGGCCCTTACTAGGGTCTTGGGAGTAAGAGCGAAAGCTCAATGTGTGTGAGTGCGGAATTTAAAGACCACGCACACAACTTGAATTAAAACACCCAAATGAGATTGCAATATGGCCCTTACTAGAGTCTTGGGAGTAAGAGCGAAAGCTCAATGTGTGTGAGTGTGGAATTGAAAGACCACGCACACAACTTGAATTAAAACACCCAAATAAAATTACAATATGGCCCTTACTAGGGTCTTGGGAGTAAGAGCGAAAGCTCAATGTGTGTGAGTGTAGAATTGAAAGACAACACCCACGACTTAAGTTAAAACCCACGCAGTTGAATATATATAAGTATAACTATATCTTAGGTGCTGTTAAGGCCCATGTGTGTGCCAAAATGGTATGCAGCTAAGAGCGGAATGGCTCAAGTGCACGTGTGTGTTGGTGTGCCAAACCACATTATTACAACCGGGGGGAGACAACGCTCCATTATTACAACCCCGTATCAAATTTAATTAAATGTAAGCAAGTTCATATAAAGGACCGAGTTAGGCACTTACGTGTAGCTGGTCCGTGTTCAACTTGCTTGGCTTTGGCCTAGTGAGTCGCCTTAGGCAGCCGAAGGGGAGCTCCTTGGGTGTATGTTGGCGGCAGGTAGGGATACTAAACGGGTGGAGTCTTGATGCTGGCCGGGTGATAGGCGCGGCAGGTAGGTGGGCTAGGTTGGTGTGGTGTTTGGCTGGGAAGAAGGGGATTAAGGGAGGAGGATGGAGATGGTGGTGTAGACACCGAAAATTCACTTACGGGTTCTTAGGCCTAAAGTGAACCTTTTCGCAATCTACTTCGCTTTATGGGCGTGCCAGCTAGTTTACTTTAACTAGCAAAGTATGTTTTGAAAATAATCTGACTTTTTGAAAGGCGATTGTAGGCAAGCGGGATTTTTACGTCGCAAACCTTCTTGCACCGATGCGCAAGGGTCAGTCTATACGCTTAGAGACTTCGTTTTGAAACAAGTTTAACTCAAAATATATTTTGAATGAAGAAGTGTTTTAAAACCTTTTAAAAACCATGCATTTGGGCGATTTTGACTTTGTAAGGGTTGGACGACCCTAAGTCTTTCAAATTTTAATCTACTTAGGCACGGATTGCATGCATCGAAATAGCCTAAGTCTTGGCATATTTGCACGATTGATTCGGGTTGTTTTTGTATGATTTTCAGATTTTAGATCACGTGGATTTGCACGTGCCTAAGTCTTCCTTTTTATCCCTTTATGGGCCACCTAGGTGTGTGTTATGAACACTCCACTACATGGGGCGAATTTGAGCGGGAGTACGGGGCTTGCTTCAATGCAATATGCATCCTACCTCGTGGTATGGCGTAGATGCAATGCAAACTCACGCTACTCCAAAGGGAAAACCCGAATTTAAAAGACAATGCCGAAGGGAAATTGCCGAAGGGAAATGACTTGTAAAGTAAATAGCCGAAGGGAAATGACTTGTAAAGTAAATAGCGGAAGGGGGAAATATGGCTATATCTTAAGAGCAGAAAGGCTCAATTGTGTAAGTGTGTGTCGTGTATATATTGAAAGACAACGCACACGACTTGAACCTTAAAACCCGAATCTTAAAGACGTAGCCGAAAGAAATACTTTATATAGAGTATATGTAGGGGCCCTTACTTGGGTCTTGTAAATAAGAGCGAAGGCTCAATGTGTGTGCGTGCTTGAATTGAAAGACTTACACACACGACATGAAATGAAACCCAAATATAAATTGCAGTATGCCTTGACTAAGGTCTTGGGAGTAAGAGCGAAAGCTCAATGTGTGTGAGTGTAGAATTGAAGTACTACGCACACGACATAAATGAAACCCAAGTATAACTGCAATAAGGCCTTTACTAAGGTCTTGGGAGTAAGAGCGAAAGCTCAATGTGTGTGCGTGTGGAAAATGGAAAGACAATACACACGACTTAATTAAAAACCCCCTTGACTTAAAATATATAAATATAACTATATATTAAGGGCTTGTTAGGCCCGTGTGTGTGCAAGAACTGTACGACTAAGAGCGGAAAGGCTCAAGTGCGTGTGTGTGTGGGTGTGTCAAACCATGTTATTACAATCGGGGGGAGACGAAGCTCCTTTACTACAACCCCGTATCAAAATTTAATTGAATATAAAGCAAGTTAATGTAATAGACCAAGTTTAGACACTAACAAATAGCTGGTCCATGTTCAACTTGCTTGCACGTGGGCTCACGGTTCACCTTGGGCAGCCAAGAAGGGGTTATCCTAGGTGGCTTTGAGGGAGGTTCTATGGGGCACGGTTAGGGCCTTAGGGAAACTAAGGTTCGGCCAAGACGGGGGCTGTGTAGGGTCTGTCCTAGGGTCTGTCCTAGGGTGTAGGTCACGGCCAGGGTGCAGGTTAGGTCGGCAGGGGGGTGGTCAAGTCGGCTGGGAGCAGTCGGGTGGCTGGCGCGACCGTTGGGCGCCTGGCGTAGCAGACGGGTGCCTGACGCGGCTGCAGTGTCGCGGGGCGCGCTGTGGCACAGGACGCGCTGCGGCGCGGGGCGTGTAGGCAGCCGAGGGGTGCGCGGCAGGAAGCAGGGTGAGGTGTGCTGCGGGGCGCACTGTGGCGCGTGGCGCGGCAGGCAACAAGGGTGCGGGGCAGCAGAAGGGGCGCGCGGCAGGCGCTGTTTGCTCACGGCCGGCCGGGGTGAAGTTGTTGGGGTTTGTTAGGGATGGTTTGAGGCGGTTGGGGTTAGGTTAGGTCTAGTTAGGGTTCAGTTAGGGTTAGGTTGAATCGAACCTAGGCTAGGTTGGGGTTGGGTTTAGAGGGGTGTAGAGAGAATGGCTAGGTTAGGTTAGGCTTACCTCTTGGAGCCGATCCATCATGGCTTGAGCCCACGTCTCTACGGTTGCAGCCACTTGGTCCAGCCCACCTTGGTTGCAACCCCTAGGTCTAGACCCACTTAGCCCACATGGCTTGAACCCACCTCACCCAATGAGCCCACATGGCTAGGTCTATCACTCCCTCTCTCTCCTCCCAAATATTTGCATGAACCCTTTACATGGACCCCCTCACCTCTATTTATAGAGATTTGAGGTGGGTCTTGAATTTGGGTTTGGGTTTGGGTTTGGATCCATACCCAAATCCAAACACTTTTTGGATCTGGATATTGGATCTCGGATATTTTGAGATCCGTATCCGATCCAAACCCAATATTTTTATGGATACGGATCTGGATATTTTGGTCCAGATCCGATCCAATCCAAACACTATTTGGATCCAATCCAAATCCAAACACTATTTGGATCGACCCAAACACTATTTGGATTGGCCCAAATCCAAACACTATTCATTACATGGATTTGGATTTGGATATTTATGGTCCAGATCCAAATCAAAATTTCTTCGGACAGTCCTTCTTGGCTTCTCGAGGCGAATGATCTGTGCGGGCACTGGCTTCATCAGCACTCCGTCTGGTGCTGGGTTTTCCCCAACTTTGTCGTCCGGACTCCGTCTCGCCATTCTAGACTCCGTTGAGCTTTTCATCAAACGGGCTTAGCTTTCTTTTGTTTTTTTATCAGGGAGTGGCTTCTGAAGCTCTGGGCTTGAATCCTCTTCGGGCCTAGGGTCTTCTTTTGCCTTCTGTACCTGTTTTCACATTTCAAAACAGGTTTGTTGTTTTGGCTCAAACGAGCTTTTTGGTGTTTTGAGAGTTTTTGAAATATAGAAGATTTGGGGTGTTTACAGATGCCCCTCTTTGGCATTATCCAAATGTATTTGGATAATGGCAAAGAAGAAACACCCCATTTTGGTTTTTCTCTCAAATTTTCTCGAGAATACACCATTTATTTCGCAAAAAACCCTGTTTTCTTTTCCACAGGTGGGGATTTTTAGCAAAAGGGGGCTTTTCCTAGCTATTTCCCTATATGTATGATCATGCACGAATGACTCTTTGAATGCATGCATGAGAAAAATTTTATTTTTGGTTTTTGAGCCCGAAGAGAGCCTTTTGAGGCTGGTTGCTCCGAGCAGGTTTTTACCCATGTCTTTTTGACATTCGTGGGTTTTTCGAAAATTTCTTTTTGAAAAGGAACTCCTTTTAACTTGTATCGAAAAGGACTTCCATTTTTCATACTTCCCTTCATTCGGGTTTCAATACCTGCTACTCAGTAGAGGTTTTTGGGTAGGAAAACTTGAAAAACATTTCAAAGTTCCATTTCCTACAAAACAGAGTCGAGTTCTCAAACAAAATGAAATCCAAATAAGCCGATTTTATTCGTACTTTAGGATTTTCGCAAATTTGAATCTTTTTCTTCGGGGATAAGCCGTAGGGATATGGGAAAGAGATACCACGGTCCCTTCTGAAGCGTCCCGTGGTTTTAGGCAAAGAATCAGAAAATCGCTCTTTCGAGCTTTGGCTTTTTGTTTCTTTTTTTCATAGAGGGTCTCCCTTTGGGAGTTTTTTTTCATTAATCCCTCTTTTCTTTAAAGGAGAGCAGCTCTTTGGAGGAGTTTTTGTATTCCCTGTTTATGAAGGGAAGACCTCTTTGGGAGGAGTGTTTTTATATCTCCTTTTTCTTTTGAAACGAGAAGACCTCTTTCGGAGGAGTTTTTGTATTCCCTGTTTATGAAGGGAAGACCACTTTCGGAGGAGTTTTTGCATTCTCGATTTTTTTTCTTTCTTTTGAAAATAGCCAATTTTCCTTTTCGGAGAGAAAGTAGGATGGGGGAGGGCTTATCCCTTTAGTTACTCAATTCAAACGAGATCGTCCTATTTCTTAATAGCATCTGCTATTCGAAAATATTTTGATATTTTGAACAAGGCTTAATCTTGTAAGCCAGGGTTCTTTGAAATATCGCCAATTCATTTTTGGAAGACTCTACTTTTTGAAAAGTATAGATTCCTCCATTCGGGGTTATACAATCTACTTCGATCCTTCTTTCAAGAAGTTTCAAAGGAGTTTGATTTTTCAAAATCTTTTTGAAAAAGAATTCAACATAAACCCTTTTGAATATTCGGGCATTTTCGGGGTTTTGCTAATTTCTACTCACAATATCAACAAATTTCTAATTTTTGTTGCCCTTTTGAAGACATGGGGACATTCCTACTCGAGTTTGACACCCTTTTGGGCTTTCTTCGGGGTGATATGATGCATGCTATGCACTCCATGTGATTTTAAAATGGAAATACATGTTTTTATGCAACGATGAACACATGAAATGTATCTCACAAATCATGAAGGAGATGCATTTGCTTATCCATGGAAAGTGTCTAGGGGCTGTATTTTAAAAATGCCCCTAGCTTGATGGGAATTTCGCATGACCATATGGTGAAGGGCCATGGCTTTTCAAAGGGATTTTGGATGGACAATGGTATGTTCATGTCCATGCACTTCCATGGTTTTTCTAACAAGATCATGATACTTTTTGCTCAAGGATGGGAAACATAACCAGCCCTAAGTGATCGTCATGGCCATCAGGTTTTAGTTTTGACATGGTCTCCATATTTCATCGTGAGATTCATGTTCTTTATCCTAACACAATCAAGGTTTTCATATAAACCAGAAGTTGAAGAAAATCTTTCTTTTCAAAGCCATGAAAGGTTTTTTGTGAAATGCTTAACCCTTTTTCAAAATTCTCATTTCCTTTTAAAATTTGCCTCGAAGGTGTTGGTTTTGATTTGTATGGAGACATGCCTATGAAGGCTCGATACTTAGGGGGTCGACTCTTATTGCCCCTTTGGTTTTGCAAAACCCTGAATTCGATTTCTAGAATGATGTCTAGACTCGATGCATATGAATGATTTCAAAGTGTAATGCATGATGCTTATGCACACATTATGGGTTAACTTATTTCTAAAAATCCCCAATTTTCCATAAGTTAATGATTTCGCGAAGTTCAGGAAGCTTGGAGGTGTTTATTCCTCCTTGCTTTGGTGATTCTCGAGCTTTTTATTTTTGAAAAAGCTCTAGGCAAAAAGGGTAGATAGGACCAGCTTTTTGGATACTTGGTTTCAGGGAGTATATACAATTTTTGAAAGCATTTTTACAATTTTTTTGAAAATGGGCTTTGTACATGGCCAAAGGCTTTTGAAACAAAATTTCTTTTTGGAATTTTCGTTTTTCCAAATGTTTTTGAGATTTTGAGAGTTTTCAATTTTTTTTGTCTTTTTCAAAAGTAGGGATCTTCCATTGAACCTTCAAAGAAAACATTCATGAATCAGACTCTAATCAGATAGGTCTAAGACATGGGTTTTGGTTTTTAGAGGTTCTACAGGGCACCCTTGACCCAGATAGTCTTAGGTGGCGGCTCTGGTGGTATGGGTGGGCTGTAGCCCAGTCCATATCGTTCCCTATTGGTTCTAGGTAGGACAGGCTCAAGCCTACCTTGGTTTCGGGTTCCCAGGCCCGCATAGGGTTTATATCCCATATTCAGAATCATGTTCCAAGACTTTTTGCTTTTCGAAAAGTTTTGGTATAAATCATGATCTTGGAACATGGAATCGTCCATGTTGGGGATATATACCCTTTTGGATATCGGGAGTTTGGATTCCGGGGTGATGGAAGACTTGGGCTTCGATACAAACCTGGTTTGGGAGACTTTGCCCTCAAGGAAAGCCAAGCTTGGTTCCTTGAGGAGTTTTGGACATAGCAGGGTTATGGAAAACTTATGGTTCCATACCCCATTTTGGGAAAAATTTACTTCAAGGGGAGCCATGCAAGGTCCCTTGAAGTTTTTGACTTGGTCCCTAGGTTCAACTCGTGGTGCCCCTAGGGATTGATTTTTTTGTTTCAAAGCCATAGCCTTGGTTCCAGGGCACAAGACTAGGCTCGAAGAAGTGGGTTTTTCTATGGTAGGGTTATGAGCTCCTAAGATGTCGATGCATGCATTAGGGGTCTCCATGTCTACCATTTTCGGAACTTCTTTTTGTTTTTGAAATTCCTTTGAATGGTGCGCGACAGTTGGCGTACCTTGAAAATCCTCAAGTTTTGGCACAGTTTGTGGGTTTGTGTGTGCAAAGGGGTTATCCAATGCATCTGATGACCCTACATGAAGAAGAGAGTCTTGAGAAGGATGGGTTTCAGGCATACCTCTTTGTGGCTTGTCTACCTTTTCAGGGTGAGAGCAGGCCGATTTCCCGGGTAACTCTGTTTTGAGCCCCCGGGGTTTTACGAGGCGTTTCCTTTCGAAACCTTCCTATTTTTCACTCTCGTTCCTTTGTAGGGTGTGGACTTCATGTCCCACTGTATGTGTGTGCCTAGACTTAGGACTTTTACTTGAAGTTTTCGAAATTCCAAAATTTTGTTTTTTAATTTTTTGGTCTTTTTCCAAATTTTCAAGATTTTTTTGGTTTTTTTAAATAGAAAAATCTTTTTTTGGTTTTTCTATGGATTTTTAAAAGCTTGAAGTTGTAGGAGTGGATGACTTATCCCTTTGCCTGGATTTCTCTTTAATCTCCAATTCCTCATTGAGTTTGAGATCGGTTTTCAATTCACGATCTGTATGTGCCCTCGAAGAGCTGCTATGTGATCGATGGGCTTTAAGCTCCTTGCTTAAAGCATCCATCTTTTGAAATATTTTTTCAATCTCATCGAGCTCTCTTTGGGCTTTATCTGATTTGAAAGCCTCTTTTAGTTTACTCAACGAAGATTTTTGTAGCTTTCTATCCATTTTCATGCAATTTTCCTAAGTATGCATGATTTTTGAAAAAAACACTTTTTTTTTTCGAAAATTTGAGTATAACTTGTTTGTTTGAAGTCTGCTTAAGTCCCGGCTCCCACCGGGCGTGCCAATCTATAGACACCGAAAACTTTCACTTACGGGTTCTTAGGCCTAAAGTGAACCTTTTCGCAATCTACTTCGCTTTATGGGCATGCCAGCTAGTTTACTTTAACTAGCAAAGTATGTTTTGAAAATAATTTTGACTTTTTGAAAGGCGATTGTAGGCAAGTGGGATTTTTACGTCGCAGACCTTCTTGCACCGATGCGCAAGGGTCAGTTTGTACGCTTAGAGACTTCGTTTTGAAACAAGTTTAACTCAAAATATATTTTGAATGAAAGAAGTGTTTTAAAACCTTTTAAAAACCATGCATTTGGGCGATTTTGACTTTGTAAGGGTTGGACGACCCTAAGTCTTTCAAATTTTAATCTACTTAGGCACGATGTGCATGCATCGAAATAGCCTAAGTCTTGGCATATTTGCACGATTGATTCGGGTTGTTTTTGTATGATTTTCAGATTTTAGATCACGTGGATTTGCACGTGCCTAAGTCTTCCTTTTTATCCCTTTATGGGCCACCTAGGCGTGTGTAGGGAAAACCCAAAATGTAAAGACAATACTTGAAGGGAAATGACTGAAGGGAAATAACCGAAGGGAGATATGTATATAGATTATGTATATGAGCCCTTACTCGGGTCTTGCAAATAAGAGCGAAGGCTCAATGTGGGTGCGTGCTGGAATTGAAAGACTTACACACACGACATGAAATTAAACCCAAATATGAATTGCAGTATTGTAGACACCGAAAATTTTCACTTGCGGGTTCTTAGGCCCGAAGTGAACCTTTTCGCAATCTACTTCGCTTTATGGGCGTGCCAGCTAGTTTACTTTAACTAGCAAAGTATGTTTTGAAAATAATCTGACTTTTGAAAGGCGATTGTAGGCAAGCGGGATTTTTACGTCGCAGACCTTCTTGCACCGATGCGTAAGGGTCAGTCTGTACGCTTAGAGACTTCGTTTTGAAACAAGTTTAACTCAAAATATATTTTGAATGAAGAAGTGTTTTAAAACCTTTTGAAAACCATGCATTTGGGCGATTTTGACTTTGTAAGGGTTGGACGACCCTAAGTCTTGCACGATTTGATTCGGGTTTGTACGATTCTCAGATTTTAGATCACGTGGATTTGCGCGTGCCTAAGTCTTTCTTTTTATCCCTTTATGGGCCACCTAGGTGTGTGTTATGAACACTCCACTACATGGGGCGAATTTGAGCGGGAGTACGGGGCTTGCTTCGATGCAATATGCGTCCTACCTCGTGGTATGGCGTAGATGCAATGCAAACTCACGCTACTCCAAAGGGAAAACCCGAATTTAAAAGACAATGCCGAAGGGAAATTGCCGAAGGGAAATGACTTGTAAAGTAAATAGCCGAAGGGAAATGACTTGTAAAGTAAATAGCGGAAGGGGAAATATGGCTATATCTTAAGAGCGGAAAGGCTCAATTGTGTAAGTGTGTGTCGTGTATATATTGAAAGACAACGCACACGACTTGAACCTTAAAACCCGAATCTTAAAGACGTAGCCGAAAGAAATACTTTATATAGAGTATATGTAGGGGCCCTTACTTGGGTCTTGTAAATAAGAGCGAAGGCTCAATGTGTGTGCGTGCTTGAATTGAAAGACTTACACACACGACATGAAATGAAACCCAAATATAAATTGCAGTATGCCTTGACTAAGGTCTTGGGAGTAAGAGCGAAAGCTCAATGTGTGTGAGTGTAGAATTGAAGTACTACGCACACGACATAAATGAAACCCAAATATAACTGCAATAAGGCCTTTACTAAGTTCTTGGGAGTAAGAGCGAAGGCTCAATGTGTGTGCGTGTGGAAAATGGAAAGACAACACACACGACTTAATTAAAAACCCTTGACTTAAAATATATAAATATAACTATATATTAAGGGCTTGTTAGGCCCGTGTGTGTGCAAGAAGTGTACGACTAAGAGCGGAAAGGCTCAAGTGCGTGTGTGTGTGGGTGTGTCAAACCACGTTATTACAATCGGGGGGAGACGAAGCTCCTTTACTACAACCCCGTATCAAAATTTAATTGAATATAAAGCAAGTTAATGTAATAGACCAAGTTTAGACACTTACAAATAGCCGGTCCATGTTCAACTTGCTTGCACGTGGGCTCACGGTTTACCTTGGGCAGCCAAGAGGGGGTTATCCTAGGTGGCTTTGAGAGAGGTTCTATGAGGCACGGTTAGGGTCTTAGGGGAACTAAGGTTCGGCCAAGACGGGGGCTGTGTAGGGTCTGTCCTAGGGTCTGTCCTAGGGTGCAGGTCACGGCCAGGGTGCAGGTTAGGTCAGCAGGGGGGTGATCAAATCAGCAGGGAGGTGGTCGGGTGGCTGGCGCGGCTGTTGGGCGCCTGGGGCAGCAGACGGGCGCCTGGCGCGGCTGCAGTGGCGCGGGGCGCGCTGTGGCGCAGGACGCGCTGCGGCGCGGGGCGTGCAGGCAGGCGAGGGGGCGCGCGGCAGGCAGCAGGGAGCGCTGTGGCGCGTGGCGCGGCAGGCAACAGGGGCGCGCGGCAGCAGAAGGGGTGCGCGTGGCGCGGCAGGCAACAGGGGCGCGCGGCAGCAGAAGGCGCGCGCGGCAGGCGCTGTTTACTCACGGCCGGCCGGGGTGAAGTTGTTGGGGTTTGTTAGGGATGGTTTGAGGCGGTTGGGGTTAGGTTAGGTCTAGTTAGGGTTCAGTTAGGGTTAGGTTCAGTTAGGGTTAGGTAGGTTCGAACCTAGGCTAGGTTGGGGTTAGGTTTACCTCTTGGAGCCGGTCCTTCTTGGCTTGAGCCCACGTCTCCACGGTTGCAGCCACTTGGTCCAGCCCACCTTGGTTGCAGCCACTTGGTCTAGACCCACTTAGCCCACATGGCTTGAACCCACCTCACCCAATGAGCCCACATGGCTAGGTCTATCACTCCCTCTCTCTCCTCCCAAATATTTGCATGAACCCTTTACATGGACCCCCTCACCTCTATTTATAGAGATTTGAGGTGGGTCTTGGATTTGGGTTTGGGTTTGGGGTTTGGATCCATACCCAAATCCAAACACTATTTGGATCTGGATATTCGATCTCGGATATTTTGAGATCTGTATCCGATCCAAACCCAATATTTTTATGGATACGGATCTGGATATTTTGATCCAAATCCGATCCAATCCAAACACTATTTGGATCCAATCCAAATCCAAACACTATTTGGATCGACCCAAACACTATTTGGATTGGCCCAAATCCAAACACTATTCATTACATGGATTTGGATCTGGATATATATGGTCCAGATCCAAATCAAAATTTCTTCGGACAGTCCTTCTTGGCTTCTTGAGGCGAACGATCTGTGCGGGCACTGGCTTCATCAGCGCTCCGTCTGGTGCTGGGTTTTCCCCAACTTTGTCGTTCGGACTCCGTTTTGCCGTTCTGGACTCCGTTGAGCTTTTCATCAAATGGGCTCTGCTTTCTTTTGTTTTTTTATCAGGGAGTGGCTTCTGAAGCTCTGGGCTTGAATCCTCTTCGGGCCTAGGGTCTTCTTTTGCCTTCTGTACCTGTCTTCACATTTCAAAACAGGTCGTCGTTTTGGCTCAAATGAGCTTTTTGGTGTTTCGAGAGTTTTTGAAAAATAGAAGATTTGGGGTGTTTACAAGTATGGCCTTGACTAAGGTCTTGGGAGTAAGAGCGAAGGCTCAATGTGTGTGAAAGTGCTTGAATTGAAGTACTACACACACGACATAAATAAAACCCAAATATAACTGCAATAAGGCCTTTACTAAGGTCTTGGGAGTAAGAGTGAAGGCTCAATGTGTGTGAAAGTGCTTGAATTGAAAGACTTACTCACACGACATGAAATGAAACCCAAATAGTATAGGTCGGCCCTTACTTGGGTCTTTCAAATAAGAGCGAAAACTCAATGTGTGTGAGTGCTTTGAATTGAAAGACAACGCACCCAACTTAAACAAAACCCTTCGAAAATGAAAGTATGTATATACACTTATGTATTAGGGGCTGATTGGGCCCGTGTGTGTTCAAAATCGTGCACGACTAAGAGAGTGCACGTGTGTGGTTGTGCCAAGCCACGTTATTACAAGCGGGGGGAGACTATGCTCCGTTATTACAACCCTGTATCAAATTAAATCTCAAGCAAGTATATAACTAAAGACCAAGTTTAGGCACTTCCGAGTAGCTAGTCCGTAGAGGCCTTGCTTGAGCGTGGGCTTGGGCTTCGCCTTGGGCTGCAAAGGGGAGCTCCGCGAGGATAGGTGACCAAGGGTGCTGGCCGGCTGCAAGTGGGGCGCGGGATAGGCGCCTCGAAGGTGGCCGGCTGCAAATGGGTGTCGCCTCGATGTGGGGGGTTAAAGCGGCTGGACCAAGTGAGTGTTTAGGGTGACTAGGGGAGTCGAGGGTTTTGGGAAGGTGGACCTAAAAGGGGAGTTTATGGGAAGGCCGAATGGGAGTCCTATAGGGTGGAAGAAATGGCTGGCCGGGTGCAAGTGGGATGGTTAGGTAGTGGCCGGTAGTTTAGGTTGTGTTAGGTTCGGCTAAGTTAAAAGGGTGGTGACAAAGGGATGAGATGATGATAGGGTAGGTGGCTAGGAGTGGAGAGGGAGTAGAGAAGGATTTAGGGAGAGTTAGGGAATGCTTACCGAATGGGGAGAGGTGGCGGATGGAAGAGAGAAGCCGGGTGTAGATGGGATGGAGAGCAAGTGTGGCGTCCGGCTGGGAGAGGGTGGTGGCGTCCGGCTGGGAGATGGTGGTGGATGGAAGAGAGAAGGTGGCGGTGCAGGTAGTGTTGGTGGAGCAGGTGGAGCAGGTGGGCAGGTTCGGCTGGGTGAGGGAATGGGAGAAAGAGAGGGCCCGGCTGGGTGAGGTGAGGGTTCTTGCTTGGAAAACCCGCCCCCAAGGGGGGGGAGTTTAAATAGGGATGGGTAGGTCGGTTAGGGCTGGGCTTGGGGTAGTGGTTAGGTGGTTTAGGTAGGGTGGTATGTAGATAAGGTGGGCTGGAAAGGGTTGGGCCAGATATTTTGAAAACTAGGGGGCCAGATATTTTGAAAACTAGGGGTTTGGGTAGATTGTGGGCTAGGGGTGGTTTAGGGGTTTAGGGCTAGTTTAGGTGGTTGGGTTTTAGGGTGAGGTTTAGTGAGCTAGGTTAGGTGATTAGGCTAGGTTTAGGCTAGGATTAGGAAAATTAATCTAGGTTTAGGGAAGGATTAGGGAAGTGGGTTAGGTGATTAGGTTGGGATTAGGACGGGATTAGGGAAGTGGGTTAGGTGATTAGGTTCAGATTAGGGGTGGATTAGGGGTTTAGGCTAGGATTAGGTGTTTTGGGTTAGGTTTAGGTGAAGGAGCTCCCTTTGCATGGCCCATAGACCTTAACCACCTCATGTTGGTGCAGCCCTAGGTTAGGTCTTAGCTAATTACAAGCTTAAACCCACTCAATTAGGCTAACCCACATGATTAACCCCAAACTTGACACACAAGTCAAGCTTAATTACAACCCTCTTGATATTTTCCATCCCCACTCTCTCTCATGCCCAATATCCCACGTGAATTTCAAGTGGGCCCCACCTCCATTTGTGAGAAGGTGATGTGGGCCATGGATATGGATATTGGATTGGATTTTTGAATCCAAATCCAAATCCAAGTCCATACATGGGTTTGGATTGGGATCTGGATATATATGGTCCAGATCCAATCCAAACTGAACTCTGACTCCTTCGAGCTGTATTTGAAACGAACGGTTTGTGCGGGGCCTGACAGCATCAGTGCTCCGTCTGCGTTGGGTCTTCGCCAACATGATCGTCCGCCTCTGTTTTTGCCTTCTGGAGATGACTTCAAAGGATGTTTTGATGATAACAGGGTCTTGGATGTTCGAGATCCTGGGGGTGTGAATTTGATACAAGAGTTGCTGTGCCTTGCTCGACATGTGCTCCGGTTCCGGGCTCTTCTTAGCTCTCCTGGTCCTGTCTTGATCGGGCCAAGCCGCTTCGGGGTTTCAAAACATGTTTTAAAAAGGTTTTAAAAGCCATATTGTATGTTTTCAAAATATAAAGTTCAAAACATATGTACAGGGTTGTTTGGAAGGCTCCTGGGTTTCCAGACTCAAAATAGCCCTTTGGGGCTGCTTTTACAAAACCAGATGAATTTGAGAAATTCATGGGATTTTGGGATGTTTACAGATGTACACAGCTGAACATAAAACTCACGCAGCTGAAAGTATATAGATATTCTATATCTTAGGGGCTGCCAAGGCCAAAATGTGTGTGAGTGCTGAGCAAGTGCTCGGGTGCCCTTTGTGTGCAAGTGTGGAAGCTTAAATGACAAACTCACACGACTTGAAAGTAACAACCCAGCTGAAATTACAGCTTACACGGCTCTTACTAGAGTCTTTGGAGTAAGAGCGAAAGCTCAATACGTGTGTGTGCAAATTGTGTACGATTAAGAGCTAAAGCTCAAGTGTACGTGGGTGTCTTGTGTACGAGATAAGAGCTAAGGCTCAAGTGCACGTATGTGTCTCGTGTGTCAAGCACCAATATTACATCTCGGGAGGAGACCACGCTCCATTAATACAACCCCGTATCCAAATTGAATTGAATATAAAAGGAGTAATATAAATACCGAATTTTAAATACTTACAAGTAATTCGGGCTTTCTTCTCCACTCTACACGGACAATAATGTTGGCGAAGACCCAACGCAAGACGGAGTACTGATAAAGTCAGGCCCCACACAAACCGTCCGTCTAGAAACGCCATGAAGGAATAAAAAATTAGATTTGGATCAGATCGGATCTGGACCATATATATCCAGATCCAAACCCAAAATGTATTTGGATTTGGATTTGGATCTTGGGATCCAAATCCAATATCTGTATCCATGGCCCACTTCACCTCCCCATAAATGGGGGTGAGGGCCCACAAAGTTTCACGTGAATGGCCTTGGAAGGCTTGGGTAGAGAGAGAAAGGGGGCCATTGTAGACGCGCGAAAATCCCCGCCTCTTTGCCTTTTTCAGGGCTCGGAGTGGATCCTCTCGTGTGTCTAAAGCCTTATGTATGCAAACAGGGCGTGCCAGCTAGCTTACCTAAGCTAGCGAAGATATTTTTAACACTGACTTCTAAACGTGGCGACTGTGAGCAAGTAAGCTCTTGTCGTCGCAGACCTTCTTGCACCGATGCGCAAGGGTCAGTCTGTACGCTTTGCAAAAATCGAGTTTTTGGAGAGAAAGTCTACGAAGTGGTTTGAGGTGTCTATTTCGGGTCTTTAAAATGCGGTTGCATGTTTTAGATCACGTGGATTTGCACGTGCCTAAGTCTTTTCTTTTATCCCTTTTCGGGCCACCTAGTTTGTGTGTTATGAACACTCCACTACGTGGGTGAATTCGAGCGGGGCTTGCTTTGATGCCATATGCGTCCTACCTGGTGGTGTGAGCTGTGGTGGGGTGGAGGGATGGTGGTGGTGCAGGCGGCGCAGGTGGAGCAGGCGGTGGCGTTCGGCTGGGTGAGGAAATGGGGAAAAGAGAGGGCCCGGCTGGGATTGGTGAGGGTCCTTCTAGCTAGGAAAACCCGCCCCCAAGGGGGGGGGGTTTAAATAGGGATGGGTAGGTCGGTTAGGGCTGGGCTTGGGGTAGTGGTTAGGTGGTTTAGGTAGGGTGGTATGTAGATAAGGTGGGCTGGAAAGGGTTGGGCCAGATATTTTGAAAACTAGGGGTTTGGGTAGATTGTGGGCTAGGGGTGGTTTAGGGGTTTAGGGCTAGGTTAGGTGGTTGGGTTTTAGGGTGAGGTTTAGTGAGCTAGGTTAGGTGATTAGGCTAGGTTTAGGCTAGGATTAGGGAAATTAATCTAGGTTTAGGGAAGGATTAGGGAAGTGGGTTAGGTGATTAGGTTGGGATTAGGCCAGGATTAGGGAAGTGGGTTAGGTGATTAGGCTCAGATTAGGGATCGATTAGGGGGGTAGGCTTGGATTAGGTGTTTTGGGTTAGGTTTAGGTGAAGGAGCTCCCTTTGCATGGCCCATAGACCTTAACCGCCTCATGTTGGTGCAGCCCTAGGTTAGGTTTTAGCTAATTACAAGCTTAAACCCACTCAATTAGGCTAACCCACATGATTAACCCCAAACTTGACACACAAGTCAAGCTTAATTACAACACTCTTGATATTTTTCATCCCCACTCTCTCTCATGCCCAATATCCCATGTGAATTTAAAGTGGGCCCCACCTCCATTTATGAGAAGGTGATGTGGGCCATGGATATGGATATTGGATTGGATCTCTGGATCCAAATCCAAATCCAAATCCACATATGGGTTTGGATTGGGATCTGGATATATATGGTCTAGATCCAATCCAAACTGAACTCTGACTCCTTCGAGCTGGGTTCGAAACGGACGATTCGTGCTGGGCCTGACAGCATCAGTACTCCGTCTGCGTTGGTCTTCGCCAACATGGTCGTCCGCCTCCGTTTCTGCCTTCCAGAGATGACTTCAAATGACATTTTGATAATAACAAGGTCTTGGACGTTCGAGATCGTGGGGGTATGGATTTGATACGAGAGTTGCTGTGCCGGGCTTGACATGTGCTCCGGTTTCGGGCTCTCTTTGACTTTGCTGGTCCTGTCTTGATTAGGCCAAGTTGCTTTGGGGTTTCAAAAACGTGTTTTAAATGGTTTTCAAAAGCCATATTATATATTTTTGAAATATGAAGTTTAAAACGTATGTACAGGGTTGTCTGGAAGGCTCCTGGGTTTCCAGACTCAAAATGGCCCTTTGGGGCTGCTTATAAAAAACCATGTTTGTTTAAGAAATTCGTGGGATTTTGGGGTGTTTACAAATGCCCCTCTTTGGCCTTGTCCAAATAGATTTGGATAAGGGCAAAGATGACAAACACCCCTTTCAATGTCTCCCTAGATGTAGCCACGAAGAATATGGGATCGTCCCAATTTTAGCAAAATCTCAATTTACAAACTCTGGTAGGAGGAGATATCACGCTAAAGGGTTTACTATGGAATCTGGTCCTAAAATGGGATCATGTTCATGCAAGCACCATGCGTGGAATGCAAATGACATGGGTGTGGTGCCAAGAGTGGCGACCTCCCAGAGACTAGATGTGGTCGAACTCTAGAGACTTACAAGGTCTATTGCTCCAAGTGAGCAAATCCTATGCTGTTCGATGTTCGGTTTTCAAAACTTATTTACAAAAGCTATTTACAAAAGGGACAACTGTCTTGAGCCTCGATCCTAAGGATCTCGAGCTCTTCGTGCTTGCCCTTGTTTGAGTCTTAACACTCGCTTATCTAGCGGAGATTTTATAAGAAGACAAGCTTCATTTCAAATTCCTACGCCTTACTCGAAACGTCGAATTCTCAAACAAGATGAAATTCAAGTAAGTAAATCCTATTTTTACTTTAGGATTCCTCGAAACGAACCATGCTTTAGCTTGGGATAAGCCAGGGATGGGAAAGAGATACCACGGTCCCTTCTGAAGCGTCCTGTGGTTTAAGGCATAGAAGGCAGAAAACTGCTCTTTTTGAGCTTTTTGAGCTTTTTGGCCTCTTTTTCCTTTTTTTCATAGAGGGTCTCACTTTGGGAGTATTTTTTCTTTAATCCCTCTTTTTCACAAGAGATTCGATTTTTCTTTTAAATTCTGGTTTCTTTCTTTTGGAAAGAGACTTTGAATGGGAAATTTCCTTTTGTTTTGGGCCTTTGTTTTCCTTTTGGAAATAGGAGAGAAGAGGGGCGGACTTATCCCAAGCCTACACTCGATCCATTCCAGATCAGCCTATTTAGAAATAGCACGTACTACTTGCAAGTATCTTGCTATGTTGAACTAGGCCTTTCTTTGTAAGTGTAAACACCCCGAAATCCCACGAATTCCTTAAAACAAGCTTGGTTTTGTAAAAGCAGCCCCAAAGGGCCATTTTTGAGTCTGGAAACCCAGGAGCCTTCCAGACAACCCTGTATATATGTTTTAAACTTTATCTTTCAAAAACATATGATATGTTTTTGAGTCGCCTCTCATCTAGCAAATCTAGTTTGGCCATCCTAGCATGCTGAAGCGTCTCTAGGGGGAGGTCGAGTGCTATGGATGTATGGAATGAATGCAGTTGAGTATGAATGGGAAGAATGGCGTTTGTGCCATAGACCAACTCGAATGGTGTGGCATTCGTGGGAGTCCGGATGGAAGTCCTATAAGCCCATAAGGCTTCATCCAGCTTCTCGTGCCACGTCCTACCCTTCTCTAAGGTTTTCTCAATAATACTAATGAGAGTCTTGTTTGTGGCTTCAGCTTGGCCGTTGCCTTGAGGGTAGTAGGGCGAGGAGAAGTGGTGAGTTATGCCATACGTGTTGCACAACTTAACCATCCACTCATTCTTGAATGGGGTACCATTATCAGACACAAGGTCTCGTGGAACCCCAAATCAAGCCAAGATATTCCTCCGGATGAAAGCCACCACATGTTGCCCCATTACATTGGTTAGGGAAATGGCTTCCACCCACTTGGAGAAATACTCCGTGGCTGCTAAAATAAATCGATGCCCGTTCGAGGCCTTTGGAAATATTGGGCCTACAATGTCAAACGCCCACATGGTAAATGGCCAGGGGCTGACCACGGAATGCAATGCAGATGAAGGGATATGAATGGCGTGCCCATGCACTTGACACGGATGACACTTCCTAACATGATCGTGACAATCCTTTTTCAGGGTGGACCAGAAATAGCCCCCTCTAAGTATTTTCATTGCCATCATGTTGGCATTAACATAACCTCCACATTCTCCATCGTGGAACTCATGCATTACTATCCTAGCCTCCTCTAGGTCGATACACCTAAGCAGAATGCCGGTAAAACTTTTCTTGTATAAAACCCCACCCAGAATGGTGTATCGGGTCGAAATCTTACGAATGAATGCCTTATCTTTGGATGTGGCATCCTCGGTAAATCTCCCATTTTCTAAAAATTGTTTTATGTCATAGAACCAGGGTTTTTCAATAGACTCTGGGTTGTTTTGGCAAATATCCATGTCGTGTGTGGATGGGTGGGGCGCATGCCATATTTCCAAAGATCTCGTCCCTAAAATGGGATCGACCTTCAGGGCTGAACCCAAGGAGGAGAGGGCATCAGCGATGCCATTGTCCTCTCTTCCTACGTGTGTGAGTTTACACGACTGGAAGGATTGGACCAATCGAGTGGCCAACTCGTGATATGGAAGTAGTTTCTCATTACGTACTTGCCAAATTTTTAAAACTTGGTTTATGACAAGGAGCGAATCTCCAAAGACCTCAATGCACGATGCCCCTAGAGTTTTCGAAATCCTTAAGCCTTGTATGAGTGCTTTATACTCAGCTACGTTGTTGGAACATTCGAAATCTAAGTGGACTGCTATGGGAATCTCACCCTTTTCAGGGGAGATTAGGATGACCCCAGCACCAGCCCCTCGTTGGTTTCGTGCCCCGTCGACGTGCATCTTCCACACTTGGTTTTCGAAAGAATTTGCCAAAATGTGGTTTTGAACATGGTTTTGCAATATGCCTTCATCAGGCATTTTGACAAGAGTGGGATATGCGTCCTCTAAAGGGAATTCAGCCTTGTAATCTGCTAGGGCTTGCCCCTTAATGGAGATCTGGTGATGGTATTTCAGATCATACTCCATTAGAAGGAGCTGCCATTTGCCCAATCTACCCGTGAGAATGGGTTTTTCGAACAAGTGCTTGATTGGATCAAGCTTGGACACTGTCCAGATCTCATGATCTAGGAAATAGTGTCTGAACTTCTGGCAGGCCCAGACTAGGGCCAAGCACGTCTTCTCCATGGCTTGATAATTTCGTTCATAAGCCAAGAGAGTTTTCGAAATATAGTAGATGGCATACTCCTTATGGGTGTTATCCTCGTATTGAGCCAACAGGGCTCCTAAAGCATTTACATTTGGCCTTGGTTTAGATCTTGTGAAACTCGAGCCAAGGTGGCTTGAGTAAGAGTGGTATTAGGGTGTAGTTGGTCCTAGTCTAGGTGCTGAAGATGGGACACGGTTAAGCTAGGGATGATACATGGCCAAGTTTAGGTAGGGTTCACTAGGTTGCCATGGTGAGCTTAGGGGCTGGTTCACGGCCAGCCCTTAGCCTAAGGTTTTGGGCTGGGATGGCCTGCCTTTAGGGCAGGCCATAGTTGATTTTAGGTGGGACACGGCCTGCTCTAGCAGGCCGTGGGTCTTAGGTAGGTGGGCTGGCTAAGGCCGGCCAGGTTTTTGGCAAGAAAAACAAGGAAGCCCGGCCACCTTTGGTCGGGCTGTTTTAGGTAGTTGGAGGGGGAAAACCAACCACGGGCTGGGCTGGTTTTTAGGTAGTTGGCCTGCCTTTAGGGCAGGCCACCTTGGGTAGGAAAAGGGGACACGGCCTGCTGGTGCAGGCCGTGGGTTTTTGGGGAAAAAGGACTCGAGCCAAGGTAGCTCGAGTTAGGTTGAAGTTCGGCCAAAGCTGGCCGAACTTGGTTGGGTTGAAGGGGGGAGTTCGACCAGGTGGTGGCCGAACTAGGTTTAGGTCTTGGAGCAGCCTAGCTAGGACCGTCTAGGGTAGATGTTTTGGAAAAATCGGCCAGGACTTGGCTGTTTAGGTAGTGTTTTTAGGGGTGGTTCTTGGTGGTTGATGGGTGGTCTAGAGAGGTTAGGGAAGAGGTGGGTTAGATTAGGTTTTTAAGGCTTACCTAGGGTGCAGCTCCGCTCCAGCCACCACTCATGCCGCCAAGTGTAGACGCGCGAAAATCCCCGCCTCTTAGCCTCTTTCGTGGCTTGGAGTGGATCTTATCGTGCGTCTAAGGCCTATGTATACAAATAGGGCGTGCCAGCTAGCTTACTTAAGCTAGCGAAGATATATTAACACTGACTTCTCAACGTGGCGACTGTGAGCAAGTGAGCTCTTGTCGTCGTAGACCTTCTTGCACCGATGCGCAAGGGTCAGTCTGTACGCTTTTGCAAAAAATCGAGTTTTGGGGAGAAAGTCTACGAAACGGTTCGAGGTGTCTATTTCGGGTCTTTAAGATGCGATTGCATGTTTTAGATCACGTGGATTTGCACGTGCCTAAGTCTTTTCTTTTATCCCTTTTTGGGTCGCCTAGTTTGTGTGTTATGAACACTCCACTACATGGGCGAATTCGAGCGGGGGTTGCTTCGATGCAATATGCGTCCTACCTCGTGGTATGGCGTAGATGCAATGCAAACTCACGCTACTCCAAAGGGAAAACCCGAATTTAAAAGACAATACTGAAGGGAAATAACAGAAGGGAAATAACCGAAGGGAAATAACCGAAGGGAAATAACCGAAGGGAAATAACCGAAGGGAAATACGTATATATCTTATGTATATGAGCCCTTACTCGGGTCCTGAAAATAAGAGCGAAGGCTCAATGTGGGTGCGTGCTTGAATTGAAAGACTTACACACACGACATGAAATTAAACCCAAATATAAATTGCAGTATGGCCTTGACTAAGGTCTTGGGAGTAAGAGCGAAGGCTCAATGTGTGTGAGAGTGCTTGAATTGAAGTACTACACACACGACATAAATGAAACCCAAATATAACTGCAATAAGGCCTTTACTAAGGTCTTGGGAGTAAGAGCGAAGGCTCAATGTGTGTGAAAGTGCTTGAATTGAAAGACTTACTCACACGACAAGAAATGAAACCCAAATAGTATAGGTCGGCCCTTACTTGGGTCTTTCAAATAAGAGCGAAAGCTCAATGTGTGTGAGAGTGTTTAAATTGAAAGACTTACTCACACGACATGAAATGAAACCCAAATAGTATAGGTCGGCCCTTACTTGGGTCATTCAAAATAAGAGCGAAAGCTCAATGTGTGTGAGAGTGTTCGAATTGAAAGACAACGCACCCAACTTAAACAAAACCCTTCGGAAATGAAATATATACGTACACTTATATATTAGGGGCTGATTAGGCCCGTGTGTGTTCAAAATTGTGCACGACTAAGAGAGTGCACGTGTGTGGTTGTGCCAAGCCACGTTATTACAAGCGGGGGGAGACTATGCTCCGTTATTACAACCCCGTATCAAATTGAATTTCAAGCAAGCGTATGACTAAAGACCGAGTTTAGACACTTACGAGTAGCTGGTCCGTAGAGGTCTTGCTTGAGCGTGGCCTTGGCTTTGGGCTGCAAACGGGAGCTCCGCGAAGGTATGTGACCAAGGGTGCTGGCTGGCTGCAAATGGGGCGCGGGATGGACGCCTCGAAGGAGGCCGGTGGCAAGTAGGCGGCGCCTCCAAGTAGGGAGTTTAGAGTGGCTGAATAAGTGGGTCTTAGGGTCACTAGGGAAGTTAGGTACTTAGGGAAACTGGACCTAAAAGGTGAGCTAGTGGGAAGGCCAAAGAGGACACCTAGGGGGGGGAGTAGTGGCCGGCGGTTTGGGTTGTGCTAGGTTCGGCTAAGTTAAAATGGTGGTGGCGGGCTGCTAGGGTGACTAAGGCTGGAGTATGGGAAGATGGCCAGTTAGGGGATGGGACTAGGTAATAGTGGGAATAGTGGGTTTAAGGTAGTGCCACGGGCAAGTCTTAGGAAATCTGATAGGGTGGCCGGGTATAGTTAATGTGAGTTAGGTAGGAAGCAAACGGTTGAGGCGGCTAAGGTTTGGCCGAGTGGGAGTGGTGGCGGTGAGGGGCTGTTGGGTGAGTAAGGTGATGGTGTGGTGGGTGGCTGGGAGTGGAGAGGTGGTAGAGAAGGGTTTAAGTAGGGTTAAAGAAGGCTTACCGGATGGGGAGAAGTGGCGAGTGGATGAAGAGGGAAGCCGAGTGTTGATGGGAGTCCGGCTGAGTGAGGTGGTGGTGTCCGGCTGGGGGGGCAGTGATGGTGGACGGAAGAGGGAAGGTGGCGGAGCAGGTGGCGGCTGGTGGAGCAGGTGGAGTTGCTGGGGAGTGGTCACGGCTGGATGGAAGATGGGAGAAGGAGAGGGCCCGGCTGGATGGTAGAGTGGTTCCCACTTGGAAAACCCGCCCACAATGAGGGGGGTTTAAATAGGGGATGGGTAGGTCGGTTAGGGCTGGGTTGTGGGTAGTGGTTAGGTGGTTTAGGTAGGGTAGTATGTAGATAAGGTGGGCTGGATGGGGTTGGGCCAGATATTTTAAAACTAGGTGTTTTGATAAATCGTGGGCTAAGGGTGGTTTAGGGGTTTAGGGCTAGGTTAGGTGGTTGGGTTTTAGGGTGAGGTTTAGTGAGCTAGGTTAGGTGATTAGGCTAGGTTTAGGCTAGGATTAGGGGAATTAATCTAGGTTTAGGGAAGGATTAGGGGAGTGGGTTAGGTGATTAGGTTGGGATTAGGCCGGGATTAGGGAAGTGGGTTAGGTGGTTAGGTTCAGATTAGGGGTTTAGGCTAGGTTTAGGCATTTTGGGTTAGGTTTAGGTGAAGGAGCTCCCTTAGCATGGCCCATAGACCTTGATCACCCCATGTTGGTGCAGCCCTAGGTTAGGTTTTAGCTAATTACAAGCTTAAACCCACTCAATTAGGCTAACCCACAAGATTAAACCCAAACTTGACACACAAGTCAAGCTTAATACAACACTCTTGATATTTTTCACCCCCACTCTCTCTCATGCCCAATATCCCACGTGAATTTCAAGTGGGCCCCACCTCCATTTATGAGAAGGTGATGTGGGCCATGGATATGGATATTGGATTGGATCTCTGGATCCAAATCCAAATCCAAGTCCACATATGGGTTTGGGTTGGAATCTGGATATATATGGTCCAGATCCAATCCAAACTGAACTCTGACTCCTTCGAGCTGGGTTCGAAACGGACGATTCGTGCGGGGCCTGACAGCATCAGTACTCCGTCTGCGTTGGGTCTTCGCCAACATAGTCGTCCGCCTCCGTTTCTGCCTTCCGGAGATGACTTCAAATGCTATTTTGATAAGAACAGGGTCTTGGACGTTCGAGATCCTGGGGTGTGAATCAGATACAAGAGTTGCTGCGCCGGGCTCGACAGGTGCTCCGGTTCCGGGCTCTTCTTGGCTCTCCTGGTCCTGTCTTGATCGGGCCAAGCCACTTCGGGGTTTCAAAACATGTTTTAAAAGGGTTTTCAAAAGCTATATCATATGTTTTTGAAAGATAAAGTTTAAAACATATACACAGGGTTTGTTTGGAAGGCTCCTGGGTTCCCAAACTCAAAAATGGCCCTTTGGGGCTGCTTGTATAAAACCAGATTCGTTTAAGAAATTCGTGGGATTTCGGGGTGTTTACAGATGCCCCTCTTTGGCCTTGTCCAAATAGATTTGGATAAGGGCAAAGATGACAAACACCCCTTTTAATGTCTCCCTAGATCTAGCCACGAAGAATATGGGATCGTCCCATTTTAGCAAAAATCTCAATTTTACAAACTCTGGTAGGAGGAGATATCATGCCAAAGGGTTCACTTATGGAATCTGGTCCTAAATGGGATCATGTTCATGCAAGTACCATGCGTGGAATGCAGATGACATGGGTGTGGTGCCAAGAGTGGCGACCTCCCAGAGACCAGGTGTGGTCGAACTCTAGAGACTTACAAGGCCTACTGCTCCAAGTGAGCAAAAACCCTATGCTGTTCGATGTTCGGTTTTTAAAACTTATTTACAAAAGCTATTTACAAAAGGGACAACTGTCTTGAGCCTCGATCCTAAGGATCTCGAGCTCTTCGTGCTTGCCCTTGTTTGAGTCTTAACACTCGCTTATCTAGCGGAGGTTTTATAAGAAAACAAGCTTCATTTCAAATTCCTACGTCTTACTCGAAACGTCGAATTCTCAAACAAGATGAAATTCAAGTAAGTAAATCCTATTTTTACTTTAGGATTCCTCGAAATGAACCATGCTTTAGCTTGGGATAAGCCAGGGATGGGAAAGAGATACCACGGTCCCTTCTGAAGCGTCCCGTGGTTTGAGGCATAGAAGGCGGAAAACTGCTCTTTTTGAGCTTTTTGGCCTCTTTTTCCTTTTTTCCATAGAGGGTCTCCCTTTGGGAGTATTTTTTTTTTTTTTTTTAATCCCTCTTTTTCATAAGAGAATCGATTTTTCTTTTTGAAGTCTGGTTTCTTTTTTTTTGGAAAGAGACTTTAAATGGGAAATTCCCTTTTGGTTTGGGCCTTTGTTTTCCTTTTGGAAGGAGAAGAGAAGAGGGGAGGACTTATCCCAAGCCTACACTCGATCCATTCCAGATCAGCCTATTTAGAAATAGCACGTACTACTTGCAAGTATCTTGCTATGTTGAACTAGGCCTTTCTTTGTAAGAAGAAGGATTTTGAAATGCAACCACGATTTTGAAAACTCCACTCTTTCACAAGTGTGAATTCTCTCACTTAGGGTCACACGAGTTCGCCTTTGCACCTTATTCACACGTCTCAGGGCAGCTATCCCTATAAAATTTTCGAAAACTGGAATTTAATCCAGATCCTATACATGATACTTCTTTAAGTATTGAATATTGATAGGATCTGCTAAATTCCTACCCTCTACATCGATCAACCAATACGAATTGTTCGTAGTGGTTGCTCGCACAACATAGGGTCCATCCCAGTTGGGGCGCCACTTGCCTAGGGGGTGTGGGCCACGATGGTGGATGGTTTTCAAGACCAGATCTCCCACTTCAAAGTGGCGAGGTCTCATGTGTTTGCTATAATGTCGGGCTATCCTTTGCCGGTATGCACGAGCATGATCCATGGCAAGGAGTCGCCTCTCATCTAGCAAATCTAGTTCGGCCATCCTAGCATGCTGAAGCGTCTCTAGGGGAGGTCGAGTGCAATGGATGTATGGAATGAATGCAGTTGGGTATGAATGGGAAGAAAGGCGTCTGTGCCATAGACCAATTCGAATGGTGTGGCATTCGTGGGAGTCCGGATGGAAGTCCTATAAGCCCATAAGGCTTCATCCAGCTTCTCATGCCACCTCCTACCCTTTTCTAAGGTCTTCTCAATGATACCAATGAGAGTCTTGTTTGTGGCTTCGGCTTGGCCGTTGCCTTGAGGGTAGTAGGGCGAGGAGAAGTGGTGAGTTATGCCATACGTGTTGCACAACTTAACCATCCGCTCGTTCTTGAATGGGGTACCATTATCAGACACAAGGTCTCGTGGAACCCCAAATCGAGCCAAGATATTCCTCCGGATGAAAGCCACCACATGTTGCCCCATTACATTCGTTAGGGAAATGGCTTCCACCCACTTGGAGAAATACTCCGTGGCTGCCAAAATAAAGCGATGCCCATTCGAGGCCTTTGGAAATATGGGGCCTACAATGTCAAACGCCCACATGGTAAATGGCCAGGGGCTGACCACAGAATGCAATGCAGAGGAAGGGATATGAATGGCGTGCCCATGCACTTGACATGGATGACACTTTCTAACATGATCGTGACAATCCTTTTTCAGGGTGGACCAAAAATAACCCCCTCTAAGTATTTTCATTGCCATCATGTTGGCATTAACATGACCTCCACATTCTCCGTCGTGGAACTCGTGCATCACTATCCTAGCCTCCTCTAGGTCGATACACCTAAGCAGAATGCCGGTAAAACTCTTTTTGTATAAGACCCCACCCAGAATGGTGTATCGGGTCGAAATCTTACGAATGAATGCCCTATCTTTGGATGTGGCATCTTCGGTGAATCCCCCATTTTCTAAAAATTGTTTTATGTCATAGAACCAGGGTTTTTCAATAGACTCTGGGTTGTTTTGGCAAATATCCAAGTCGTGTGTGGATGGCTGGGGCGCGTGCCATATTTCCAAAGATCTGGTCCCTGAAATGGGATCGACCTTCAGGGCTGAACCCAAGGAAGAGAGGGCATCGGCAATGCCATTGTCCTCTCTTCCCACGTGTGTGAGCTTACACGACTGGAAGGATTGGACCAATCGAGTGGCCAACTCGTGATATGGAAGTAGTTTCTCATTACGTACTTGCCAAATTTTTAAAACCTGGTTTATGACAAGGAGCGAATCTCCAAAGACCTCGATGCATGATGCCCCTAGAGTTTTCGAAATCCTCAAGCCTTGTATGAGTGCTTCATACTCAGCTACGTTTTTGGAACATTCGAAATCTAAGTGGACTGCTATGGGAATCTCGCCCTTTTCAGGGGAGATTAGGATGATCCCGGCACCAGCCCCTCGTTGGTTTCGTGCCCCGTCTAAGTGCATCTTCCACACTGGGTTTTCGAAAGAATTTGCCAAAATGTGGTTTTGACAATGGTTTTGCAATATGCCTTCATCAGGCATTTTGACAAGAGTGGGATATGCGTCCTCCAAGGGGAAGTCGGCCACGTAATCTGCTAGGGCTTGCCCCTTAACGGAGATCTGGTGATGGTATTTCAGATCATACTCCATTAGAAGGAGTTGCCATTTGCCCAATCTACCCGTGAGAATGGGTTTTTCGAACAAGTGCTTGATTGGATCAAGCTTGGACACTATCCAGATCTCATGATCTAGGAAGTAGTGTCTGAATTTCTGGCAGGCCCAGACTAGGGCCAAGCACGTCTTCTCCATGGCTTGATAATTTCGTTCATAAGCCAAGAGAGTTTTCGAAATATAATAGATGGCATACTCCTTATGGGTGTCATCCTCGTATTGAGCCAACAGGGCTCCTAAAGCGTTTACATGCACGGAGATGTATAATAAAAGCGGTTTTCCTTGTTTTGGAGGATTCAAAACGGGGGATTAACCAAGTATGCCTTTAGTCTCTCGAAGGACTTTTGGCATTCGTCATCCCATAAGAATTTCGTGCCCTTCCTCAACAGTTTGTTGAAGGGTTCGCATCTAGTTGCCAGATTCGATATGAATCGGCGCACAGATTGTAATCGACCTTGAAGGCTACGGACTTGGGTGAGATTGGAGGGTGGAGCCATGTCTATGATGGCTCGACATTTAGAGGGGTCGACTTCTATTCCCCTTTGGCTCACCATAAAGCCTAGAAGCTTTCCTGATTCTACCCCGAACACACATTTCTGAGGGTTTAGCTTTACTTTGTAAAGCCTAAGCCTTTCGAAAATCTTTTGTAAACATTCGATATGGGTGCATCGGGTTTTGGATTTCGCCAAGAGATCATCTACATACACTTCTACAAGCTCGTGAATTTGATCATGGAAGATCGTGTTCATGGCTCGTTGGTATGTTGCGCCGGCATTTTTCAAACCAAAGGGCATGACTGTATAGCAGTACGTGCCCCATGGGGTTGTGAAGGCGGTCTTACCCTGATCTCGTGGACTTAGTTTGATTTGATTATAGCCTGAATAGCCATCCATAAATGAAAACATTTCATGATTTGCAGTACTATCGACTATCAAATCTATGTTTGGTAAAGGATAATTATCCTTTGGAGTGGCTTTATTCAAGTTTCTGAAATCGATGCATATTCGAATTTTCCCATTGGTTTTTCGAACTACAACGATATTTGACAACCAATCAGAATACGCAATGGGTTTTATAAATCCGGCTTTTAGCAGATCTTCTAAACCCTCTTTGACTTGCGTGTGTACATTCGGGTGTATTTTCCTAAGCTTCTGCTTTATTGGTTTTACACCTATATCTAAGGGAAGACGATGCTCGACTATGCTGGGATCTATGCCCGGCATGTCTTCATACGTCCATGCAAACACATCTAAATAGGTTCGTAGAAATGCAATGAATGCTAACTTTTCAGTTTCATGCAAGCATGCGCCTATTTTGATGGTTTTGGGATTGGAATCATCCCCTAGGTTCACCTCTACGAAATCTCCTCCTACTGATTGGGAAGGTCTTTCAAAATCGAGAATTCTATGAAATTCTGGGAGCTCAGAAGTGGGATCTTCCTCAAGGGGATCCACTTCTGGGCTTCGATCATTCTCGTGGACTTTAGACCCGAGGGAACTTGATGCGTGGTTTTCAAAATAACCTGGTTTTGTACTTGGATTTTCAAGTGATTTCGAAATTTTTGGTCTGGCTATGCAGACAACGTTTCTTTCGAAATCCTTTTCTTTCGCCAAAGTCATACCAGGAGCAGCTATGTACAAAATCTTTTTGGTATTTTCTAAATTTTCGATTTTTTTGGGTTTTTGTAAAACAAGAACTTTGGGAACTATACAAAGCACATTTTTTTCGAGTTTTTGCTTTTCCATTGTTTTTGGTTTTTCTTGTTTTTCGATTTTTTTTTATTTTAAGTTTTCAAATGTTTTTGGTATTTTTTTAGAAAAAGGGATCTTCCGTCATACCTACAAAGGGAAAACACTATGGGTTAGACTCGGAATAGGAGGTCTAAACCATAGGTCTCTTCTAAGACAGGCTCCGGGGCACCCTTGACCCAGGTGGTCACAGGGGGTGGCTCCGGCGGTATTTGGGGAGTATAGCCGATCCCATATCGGCTTGGGTTGGCCCTAGGAAGGATGGGCTCTAGGAGACCCTGGTTTTGTGCCCCTAGACTCTGGTAGGGCGTGTAGCCCATGTTCAATAACATGTTCCACGACCTTTTGTTTTTTGAAAAGATGGGATATAAGTCGTGGTCCTGGAACATGTTATCGTCCATATTAGGCTCGTATGGCCTCCAGGGGTTTTGGAAATAGGGAACGTTTGGGTTTTCCTAGGAGGATTAGAGTCGGGAGGGGGCCTGCTTTGGGCGGCCCCTTCACACATACAACCTTCCTAGGGTTGTTCAACATGAGCCGAGGTGGCTCAACCATAATTTGCCCCAGGTTAGCCTCATGGGCCTGGGAGCTCGATAAACAAGGGGAGTTTATGATCCCCTGAAGCTGTGGGTGACTCTCACCTAGGATCACTACGACTTGGTCCCTAAAAGGGATCTTGACACACTTGTGAAAGGTGGATGGCACAGCGCACAAACTGTGTATCCAGGGTCTTCCCAGCAACAGGTTATAATGGGGGTGGATGTCCAAGACATGGAACACCCCCGTGTGTTCGATCCCTCCCGTTTCCATTGGGAGTTCGATGGATCCTAAAGGCCTAGACGCATTCCCATCGTATCCAGTGATAACGATGGGGCTTGGGTTTACTGAAGTCAAGGTGACTCCGATTTTGTACGCCACGTGAAGTGGAAGGATGTTGAGCCCTCCTCCACCATCGACTAGGCACCTGTCCAGAGAGTGGTTGTTTAGAACCACCTCGATGTGCAGGGCCTGGTTATGGGTTTCGTAGGGTCTATCTACATCATCTTCCGAAAAGGTGATGGGCGATTTTGCTCCTAATAAAGCCACTTGGGCAGACAAGGATTCCGGCCTTATGTTCGAATCAACCTTGGCCCTTTCTAGAATTTTCTCTAAGACAAGTCTATGCCTAGGCGAGGTTTTGATAAGCTCTAGGATAGACATGTGAATAGGAATCTTTGAAAGGTGGTTTTCGAAATCATAAGGATTTAGGATGATTTTGTCCTTATCTGCTTTTTGCAGACCACTAGGGATACATGCTTTTGAGGGGCCAGGCACACTGACCACCTTTTGAGCACCTTGAAGGTGCGGGGGTTGGTAGATCCTCCCGGATCTAGTGACTTCCCCCACGACCAGCCTAAGGTTCGCGCTAAACTTGGCTCTAAGGATGAGCTGAGGAGAACCTTGGATTTTAAAAACTGGCTTTGCCGGGGTTTCCACTTTTGATGGTCCCCGAATGACGACTTGGGCGGGCCTCTTGTATAATACAAGGATGGGCGCACAAGCAGGTCGACCAGGTTCGGGCTTTTGCGCTAGTTCCTTGGAAATGGTGAGGGTACATACCTCTTTTCCTTTCCCACTGCCACTGGCGTGTTTGGGAAAGGGTTCCTTGAAGATAGCTTGAGGTGGCTCAGGTTCTGCAGTGACCTGGAGCCGGCCCTCCGCTATCAAGTTCTCAATTTTATTTAGAAGAGAGAAGCACCGTTTGGTATCATGGCCTTTGAGCCGATGATACTTGCAAAATCGGTTTAAATACCCCCCTTTGGACGTGACTCCTTCGGGGATTTCAGGGAGTTCGATCATGCCCTGGGCAAGTAGGAGGTCTAGGACCTCCGACACAGGTTGCCCCAGCGGAGTGTACTCCCTTTTTTCAATTGGTTTTGAAAAGTTGCGTTCTCTCTTATTTTCTATTTTTTCAAAATTTTTAGAAGTGCCCGCCATGCCTGGATCCACCCGGACATTGGCGATTTTATGGGGTTTTGCCCCTTTGTCCGTCGTGGGCAGCCCATATGCGATGGGCTTTTCCACACGTGTTTTGGGAACGGCACTTCCTTTCCATAAGTGGTCGTATGTCCCTTTTCGCAAGTTGGTTTCGAAAAGGGAGGCCTTTTTGATCAACTTATGGAAAGTTGAAATCTCATGGAGCGAGAGAAGGGTTTTTAACTCGCTTTTGAAATTATCCAGGATGAGCATCACTGCGCATCCTTCGGATATAGGCTCTCGCACTTGGCCCAAAAGAGACCTCCATCTTATAATGAAGGCATGTACGTCTTCGTTCATGCCTTGCTTTGTATCCCTTAAGGTATTCAGGGTTGGCGTGACTTCCACGTTGTGTGCAAATCTTTGCATGAAGCAGTTCGCTAACTCTTCAAAAGTAGCGAACTGGCTTAAGTCGTAGGAAGCCAGCCATTTGGCAGCTGTGCCTTTAAGGGATAGAGGGAACCAATACACCCATTTCATCGAGTCCTTTTTCTTCTTATGGGCTCGACGTGAGAAAAGTTGTAAGTGAGACCTAGGGTATCCCATGCCATCATACCGATGGAAGCTCGGTATTTCATCGTCACTGTCTGTTTCGTAATCCATAGGAAGGAAATCAGACAGGGCGTAGCTTCTTTTCTCTTTATTTTGCCCTTTCAGCAGTTGCTGTAGGGCTTTACGGTCCTTTTGTGTGAAGGACTCGTGGTATTGGTTGCCTTCCATTACGGAGGCCTCTTTTTGCTTGCGAGGTTTTTCAATTTTCTTTTTAGGCCTTTGTTCACCGTTTGATGAACACGAATCGCCTACTTCAGCCTCTTGGCTAAGAGCATCGATTTTGGCCTCAAATTCCCTTCTCAAGTCCTCGATTTCATCTAGTTTTATTTTGTTTTTGAAAATCCTCCTAGAGTGAGAACTTGATGCGCATGAGCCTTGGCTCGACACTTCACTTGGATTGGATTTTGACATGCTTTTCAAGCTTTTTTCAAAATTTCCTAAGTAAAAGCAAAGAAAACAAGTTAAAACGACACCTTTATAAAATTTTCGCAAGACTTCTACAAGTAAACTCGACTTTTTGAAAAGGCTCACGTCCCACCGGGCGTGCCAATCCTTGTAGACGCGCGAAAATCCCCGCCTCTTAGCCTCTTTCGTGGCTTGGAGTGGATCTTATCGTGCGTCTAAGGCCTATGTATACAAATAGGGCGTGCCAGCTAGCTTACTTAAGCTAGCGAAGATATATTAACACTGACTTCTAAACGTGGCGACTGTGAGCAAGTGAGCTCTTGTCGTCGCAGACCTTCTTGCACCGATGCGCAAGGGTCAGTCTGTACGCTTTGCAAAAATCGAGTTTTTGGAGAGAAAGTCTACGAAGCGGTTCGAGGTGTCTATTTCGGGTCTTTAAGATGCGATTGCATGTTTTAGATCACGTGGATTTGCACGTGCCTAAGTCTTTTCTTTTATCCCTTTTCAGGCCACCTAGTTTGTGTGTTATGAACACTCCACTACATGGGCGAATTCGAGCGGGGGTTGCTTCGATGCAATATGCGTCCTACCTCGTGGTATGGCGTAGATGCAATGCAAACTCACGCTACTCCAAAGGGAAAACCCGAATTTAAAAGACAATACTGAAGGGAAATAACAGAAGGGAAATAACCGAAGGGAAATAACCGAAGGGAAATAACCGAAGGGAAATAACCGAAGGGAAATAACCGAAGGGAAATACGTATATATCTTATGTATATGAGCCCTTACTCGGGTCCTGAAAATAAGAGCGAAGGCTCAATGTGGGTGCGTGCTTGAATTGAAAGACTTACACACACGACATGAAATTAAACCCAAATATAAATTGCAGTATGGCCTTGACTAAGGTCTTGGGAGTAAGAGCGAAGGCTCAATGTGTGTGAGAGTACTTGAATTGAAGTACTACACACACGACATAAATGAAACCCAAATATAACTGCAATAAGGCCTTTACTAAGGTCTTGGGAGTAAGAGCGAAGGCTCAATGTGTGTGAAAGTGCTTGAATTGAAAGACTTACTCACACGACAAGAAATGAAACCCAAATAGTATAGGTCGGCCCTTACTTGGGTCTTTCAAATAAGAGCGAAAGCTCAATGTGTGTGAGAGTGTTTAAATTGAAAGACTTACTCACACGACATGAAATGAAACCCAAATAGTATAGGTCGGCCCTTACTTGGGTCTTTCAAAATAAGAGCGAAAGCTCAATGTGTGTGAGAGTGTTCGAATTGAAAGACAACGCACCCAACTTAAACAAAACCCTTCGGAAATGAAATATATACGTACACTTATATATTAGGGGCTGATTAGGCCCATGTGTGTTCAAAATTGTGCACGACTAAGAGAGTGCACGTGTGTGGTTGTGCCAAGCCACGTTATTACAAGCGGGGGGAGACTATGCTCCGTTATTACAACCCCGTATCAAATTGAATTTCAAGCAAGCGTATGACTAAAGACCGAGTTTAGACACTTATGAGTAGCTGGTCCGTAGAGGTCTTGCTTGAGCGTGGCCTTGGCTTTGGGCTGCAAACGGGAGCTCCGCGAAGGTATGTGACCAAGGGTGCTGGCCGGCTGCAAATGGGGCGCGGGATGGACGCCTCGAAGGAGGCCGGTGGCAAGTAGGCGGCGCCTCCAAGTAGGGAGTTTAGAGTGGCTGAATAAGTGGGTCTTAGGGTCACTAGGGAAGTTAGGTACTTAGGGAAACTGGACCTAAAAGGTGAGCTAGTGGGAAGGCCAAAGAGGACACCTAGGGGGGGGAGTAGTGGCCGGCGGTTTGGGTTGTGCTAGGTTCGGCTAAGTTAAAATGGTGGTGGCGGGCTGCTAGGGTGACTAAGGCTGGAGTATGGGAAGATGGCCAGTTAGGGGATGGGACTAGGTAATAGTGGGAATAGTGGGTTTAAGGTAGTGCCACGGGCAAGTCTTAGGAAATCTGATAGGGTGGCCGGGTATAGTTAATGTGAGTTAGGTAGGAAGCAAACGGTTGAGGCGGCTAAGGTTTGGCCGAGTGGGAGTGGTGGCGGTGAGGGGCTGTTGGGTGAGTAAGGTGATGGTGTGGTGGGTGGCTGGGAGTGGAGAGGTGGTAGAGAAGGGTTTAAGTAGGGTTAAAGAAGGCTTACCGGATGGGGAGAAGTGGCGAGTGGATGAAGAGGGAAGCCGAGTGTTGATGGGAGTCCGGCTGAGTGAGGTGGTGGTGTCCGGCTGGGGGGGCAGTGATGGTGGACGGAAGAGGGAAGGTGGCGGAGCAGGTGGCGGCTGGTGGAGCAGGTGGAGTTGCTGGGGAGTGGTCACGGCTGGATGGAAGATGGGAGAAGGAGAGGGCCCGGCTGGATGGTAGAGTGGTTCCCACTTGGAAAACCCGCCCACAATGAGGGGGGTTTAAATAGGGGATGGGTAGGTCGGTTAGGGCTGGGTTGTGGGTAGTGGTTAGGTGGTTTAGGTAGGGTAGTATGTAGATAAGGTGGGCTGGATGGGGTTGGGCCAGATATTTTAAAACTAGGTGTTTTGATAAATCGTGGGCTAAGGGTGGTTTAGGGGTTTAGGGCTAGGTTAGGTGGTTGGGTTTTAGGGTGAGGTTTAGTGAGCTAGGTTAGGTGATTAGGCTAGGTTTAGGCTAGGATTAGGGGAATTAATCTAGGTTTAGGGAAGGATTAGGGGAGTGGGTTAGGTGATTAGGTTGGGATTAGGCCGGGATTAGGGAAGTGGGTTAGGTGGTTAGGTTCAGATTAGGGGTTTAGGCTAGGTTTAGGCATTTTGGGTTAGGTTTAGGTGAAGGAGCTCCCTTAGCATGGCCCATAGACCTTGATCACCCCATGTTGGTGCAGCCCTAGGTTAGGTTTTAGCTAATTACAAGCTTAAACCCACTCAATTAGGCTAACCCACAAGATTAAACCCAAACTTGACACACAAGTCAAGCTTAATACAACACTCTTGATATTTTTCACCCCCACTCTCTCTCATGCCCAATATCCCACGTGAATTTCAAGTGGGCCCCACCTCCATTTATGAG
Source organism: Brasenia schreberi (assembly GCA_036023115.1). Taxonomy (NCBI): domain Eukaryota; kingdom Viridiplantae; phylum Streptophyta; class Magnoliopsida; order Nymphaeales; family Cabombaceae; genus Brasenia; species Brasenia schreberi. Next base: position 15,579,423 of record JAYKKT010000078.1, on the reverse strand, counting down.
AAGGTGATGTGGGCCATGGATATGGATATTGGATTGGATCTCTGGATCCAAATCCAAATCCAAGTCCACATATGGGTTTGGGTTGGAATCTGGATATATATGGTCCAGATCCAATCCAAACTGAACTCTGACTCCTTCGAGCTGGGTTCGAAACGGACGATTCGTGCGGGGCCTGACAGCATCAGTACTCCGTCTGCGTTGGGTCTTCGCCAACATAGTCGTCCGCCTCCGTTTCTGCCTTCCGGAGATGACTTCAAATGCTATTTTGATAAGAACAGGGTCTTGGACGTTCGAGATCCTGGGGTGTGAATCAGATACAAGAGTTGCTGCGCCGGGCTCGACAGGTGCTCCGGTTCCGGGCTCTTCTTGGCTCTCCTGGTCCTGTCTTGATCGGGCCAAGCCACTTCGGGGTTTCAAAACATGTTTTAAAAGGGTTTTCAAAAGCTATATCATACGTTTTTGAAAGATAAAGTTTAAAACATATACACAGGGTTTGTTTGGAAGGCTCCTGGGTTCCCAAACTCAAAAATGGCCCTTTGGGGCTGCTTGTATAAAACCAGATTCGTTTAAGAAATTCGTGGGATTTCGGGGTGTTTACACCAAGCTCCACCATGCAACGTTCCCAGCTTTGAAGAAGAGGCTTCTACCATTGGTGCAGCCCTTGGCCAATCCCCATCTCAAACAAAAAACATTTTGGGCGTATGAGCCACTTTCTCTCTCATCCCCCCCCTCTTTATTTCATGTGAAGTGGGTTTCCTGGAGACTTCACGTGAATGATTTCCAGCCCACTCACCTCTATTTATAGAGGTTTTAAGTGGGTCTTGGATCTTGGGTCTTGGATTTGGGTCTGGCTATCTGGATCCAATCCAAACCCTGTTTGGATCTGGATCATGGATCTCGGATATTTTTGAGATCCAGATCCAGTCCAAATATTTATTTGGGTTTGGATCTCGGATCTTGGATTTTGAGATCTAGATCCAATCCAAACACAATTTGGATCTGGATCTGGATATTTTGGGTCCAGATCCAGTTCGAACTTTTTCTTCTACTCCTTGGTTTTCTGGTCCTTTTTGGTGCTTTTCACCATCGGTTTCGAGCGGGCTTCGATTCATCGGACGCCCAACTCTGGCCTGGGTCTTCCCCAAGTCTTTGTTCCAACCGGTGTTCTGCTTTTCAGGACTTTTTCAGTGTTTGTTTCGGTCTGCCGTTTTGGTTTTTGGCCGGTTCCTGTTGATATCGAACTCTGATTGTCGCACAGATTCCGTTCTTCATTCTAACGGGACGTGTCTCGGACTTCTGTCGACTTCCTCAGGTAATGGGCTTCTTTCTGTATTTTGGAGCTGCTTTGTGCTTTTTCTTTAACCCAAATTACATTTTTACCCTTCTATCGGGCTTTTCTCCAAACGGGCTCTTTTTTCTTCCATTTTTGAACAGGGGGTGGCTTCTGAAATTCTGGGCTCGAATCCTCTTCTTGCTTGGGCTTTTCTTTTGCCTTTTGTACCTATTTTCACATTTTAAAACAGGTTGTCGTTTTGGCTCAAACGAGCTTTTTTGCATTTTTGAGAGTTTTTGATTTTTGGAAAATTCGGGGTGTTTACAATAGTGTTAGCGAGTATGGCCCAAAGGGGAGCCCAAGGGAAGATCAAATGGGACACCTAGGGGAAAAGAGATGGCTGGCTGAATGGAAGGGATAGTCGGTTGGAGTGGCCGACTAGGGGAATGTGGTGGTGGCGGGCTGCTAGGATGACTAAGGCTGGAGTATGGGAAGGAAGCTAGTTAGGTGATGGGGCTAGGTGGTAGTGGGGGTAGTGGGTGTAAGGGAGTGCTAGGGGCAGGTCTTAGGAAGTCGAATAGGGTGGTCGGGTGTAGCTAGTGTAATTAGGTAGTGGCGGGTAACTAGGGCGGCTAAGGCTTGGCCGAGTGGGAGTGGTGGCGGCAAGTGGCTGATATGAAGGTAAGGTGGTGGTATGGTGGGTGGCTGGGAGTGGAGAGGGAGTGGAGAAGGAGCTAGGTAGAGTGTGGGGTACTTACCGAGTGAAGAGAAGGTGGCGCTCGGCTGGAAGGGAGTAGGGCAGGTAGTGATGCTCGGCCGGGAGGTGGTGGAGATGGCGGTGCAAGTGGTGGTGGGATGGAAAGTAGGTGGTGGTGTAGGCGGAGCAGGTGGAGCAGGTGGAGCTGGGGCAGTGGAGGAGTCGGCTGGACTTGGGGGAAGGGGAGGAAGGAGAGGACCCGACTGGCTTGGAGAGGGCTTCTAGATAGGAAAACCCGCCCCCAATGGGGGGGTTTATATAGGGATGGGTAGGTCGGTTAGGGCTGGGTTTGGGGTAGTGGTTAGGTGGTTTAGGTAAGGTGGTATGAAGATAAGGTGGGATGGAAAGGGTAGGGCCAGATATTTTAAATACTAGTGGTTTGGGTAGATTGTGGGCTAGGGGTGGTTTAGGGGTTTAGGGTTTGGTTAGGTGGTTGGGTTCTAGGGTGAGGTTTAGTGAACTAGGTTAGGTGATTAGGCTACGATTAGGCTAGGTTTAGGGAAATTAACCTAGGTTTAGGGAAGGATTAGGGAAGTGGGTTAGGTGATTAGGTTGGGATTAGGCCGGGATTAGGGAAGTGGGTTAGGTGATTAGGCTCAGATTAGGGGTGGATTAGGGTGGAAGGCTAGGATTAGGTGTTTTGGGTTAGGTTTAGGTGAAGGAGCTCCCTTTGCATGGCCCATAGACCTTAACCACCTCATGTTGGTGCAGCCCTAGGTTAGGTTTTGGCTAATTACAAGCTTAAACCCACTCAATTAGGCTAACCCACATGATTAACCCCAAACTTGACACACAAGTCAAGCTTAATTGCAACACACTTGATCTTATCCATCCCCACTCTCTCTCATGCCCATAATCCCACGTGAATTTCAAGTGGGCCCCACCTCCATTTATGAGAAGGTGATGTGGGCCATGGATATGGATATTGGATTGGATCTCTAGATCCAAATCCAAATCCAAGTTCATACATGGGTTTGGATTGGGATCTGGATATATATGGTCCAGATCCAATCCAAACTGAACTCTGACTCCTTCGAGCTGGGTTCAAAATGAACGGTTTGTGCGGGGCCTGACAGCATCAGTGCTCCGTCTGCATTGGGTCTTCGCCAACATGATCATCCGCTTCCGTTTCTGCCTTCCAGAGATGACTTCAAATGGCATTTTGATGATAACAAGGTCTTGGACTGTAGACACCGAAAATTTTCACTTATGGGTTCTTAGGCCTGAAGTGAACCTTTTCGCAATCTACTTCGCTTTATGGGCGTGCCAGCTAGTTTACTTTAACTAGCAAAGTATGTTTTGAAAACAATCTGACTTTTGAAAGGCGATTGTAGGCAAGCGGGATTTTTACATCGCAGACCTTCTTGCACCGATGCGCAAGGGTCAGTCTATACGCTTAGAGACTTCGTTTTGAAACAAGTTTAACTCAAAATATATTTTGAATGAAGAAGTGTTTTAAAACCTTTTGAAAACCATGCATTTGGGCGATTTTGACTTTGTAAGGGTTGGACGACCCTAAGTCTTTCAAATTTTAATCTACTTAGGAACGATGGGCGTGCATCGAAATAGCCTAAGTCTTGCACAATTTGATTCGGGTTTGTACGATTTTCAGATTTTAGATCACGTGGATTTGCACGTGCCTAAGTCTTTCTTTTTATCCCTTTATGGGCCACCTAGGTGTGTGTTATGAACACTCCACTACATGGGGCGAATTTGAGCGGGAGTACGGGGCTTGCTTCGATGCAATATGCGTCCTACCTCGTGGTATGGCGTAGATGCAATGCAAACTCACGCTACTCCAAAGGGAAAACCCGAAATTAAAAGACAATGCCGAAGGGAAATTGCCGAAGGGAAATAGCCGAAGGGAAATGACTTGTAAAGTAAATAGCGGAAGGGGAAATATGGCTATATCTTAAGAGCGGAAAGGCTCAATTGTGTAAGTGTGTGTCGTGTATATATTGAAAGACAACGCACACGACTTGAACCTTAAAACCCGAATCTTAAAGACGTAGCCGAAAGAAATACTTTATATAGAGTATATGTAGGGGCCCTTACTTGGGTCTTGTAAATAAGAGCGAAGGCTCAATGTGTGTGCGTGCTTGAATTGAAAGAATTACACACACGACATGAAATGAAACCCAAATATAAATTGCAGTATGCCTTGACTAAGGTCTTGGGAGTAAGAGCGAAAGCTCAATGTGTGTGAGTGTAGAATTGAAGTACTACGCACACGACATAAATGAAACCCAAATATAACTGCAATAAGGCCTTTACTAAGGTCTTGGGAGTAAGAGCGAAGGCTCAATGTGTGTGCGTGTGGAAAATGGAAAGACAACACACACGACTTAATTAAAAAACCCCTTGACTTAAAATATATAAATATAACTATATATTAAGGGCTTGTTAGGCCCGTGTGTGTACAGACTAAGAGCGGAAAGGCTCAAGTGCGCGTGTGTGTGGGTGTGTCAAACCACGTTATTACAATTGGGGGGAGAAGAAGCTCCTTTACTACAACCCCGTATCAAAATTTAATTGAATATAAAGCAAGTTAATGTAATAGACCAAGTTTAGACACTTACAAATAGCCGGTCCATGTTCAACTTGCTTGCACGTGGGCTCACGGTTTACCTTGGGCAGCCAAGAGGGGGTTATCCTAGGGGGCTTTGAGGGAGGTTCTATGGGGCACGGTTAGGGTCTTAGGGGAACTAAGGTTCGGCCAAGACGGGGGCTGTGTAGGGTCTGTCCTAGGGTCTATCCTAGGGTGCAGGTCATGGCCAGGGTGCAGGTTAGGTCGGCAGGAAGGTGGTCAAGTCGGCAGGAAGGCGTCGGGCGCAGCAATCGGGCGCCTGGCGCTGGGCGCTGGCGGGCGTCTGGCGCTAGGAGGGCGTCAGGGCGCGGGATGGCGTCAGGGCGCGGGATGGCGTCAGGGCGCGGGATAGCGTCAGGGCGCGCGGACAGGGCGCGGGGCGCACAGCAGGCGCGGTCCGGTTAGGTTTAGGTTGGTTCAAGTCTAGGGTTAGGTTTGGTCGAACCTAGGTTGGGTTAGGGCTAGGTTTAGTTAGGGTTAGGTTCAGTTGGGGTTAGGTAGGTTCGAACCTAGGCTAGGTTGGGGTTAGGTTTAGAGGGGTGTAGAGAGAATGGCTAGGTTAGGTTAGGCTTACCTCTTGGAGCCGATCCTTCATGGCTTGAGCCCACGTCTCCACGGTTGCAGCCACTTGGTCCAGCCCACCTTGGTTGCAGCCCCTTGGTCTAGACCCACTTAGCCCACATGGCTTGAACCCACCTCACCCAATGAGCCCACATGTCTAGGTCTATCACTCCCTCTCTCTCCTCCCAAATATTTGCATGCCCCCTTTACATGGACCCCCTCACCTCTATTTATAGAGATTTGAGGTGGGTCTTGGATTTGGGTTTGGGTTTGGGTTTGGATCCATACCCAAATCCAAACACTATTTGGATCTGGATATTGGATCTCGGATATTTTGAGATCCGTATCCGATCCAAACCCAACATTTTTATGGATATGGATTTGGATATTTTGGTCCAGATCTGATCCAATCCAAACACTATTTGGATCCAATCCAAATCCAAACATTATTTGGATCGACCCAAACACTATTTGGATTGGCCCAAATCCAAACACTATTCATTACATGGATTTGGATCTGGATATATATGGTCCAGATCCAAATCAAAATTTCTTCGGACAGTCCTTCTTGGCTTCTCGAGGCGAACGATCTGTGCGGGCACTGGCTTCATCAGCGCTCCGTCTGGTGCTGGGTTTTCCCCAACTTTGTCGTTCGGACTCCGTTTCGCCGTTCTGGACTCCATTGAGCTTTTCATCGAATGGGCTCTGCTTTCTTTTGTTTTTTTATCAGGGAGTGGCTTCTGAAGCTCTGGGCTTGAATCCTCTTCGGGCCTAGGGTCTTCTTTTGCCTTCTGTACCTGTTTTCACATTTCAAAACAGGTCGTCGTTTTGGCTTAAACGAGCTTTTTGGTGTTTTGAGAGTTTTTGAAAAATAGAAGATTTGGGGTGTTTACATGGACGTTCGAGATCCTGGGGGTATGGATTTGATACAAGAGTTGCTGTGCCGGGCTCGACATGTGCTTCGGTTCCTGGCTCTCTTTGACTTCGCTGGTCTTGTCTTGATTAGGCCAAGTTGCTTCGGGGTTTCAAAAACGTGTTTTAAAAGGTTTTCAAAAGCCATATTATATATTTTTGAAATATGAAGTTTAAAACATATATACAGGGTTGTCTGGAAGGCTCCTGGGTTTCCAGACTCAAAAATGGACCTTTGGGGCTGCATGTACAAAACCAGGTTTGTTTAAGAAATTCGTGGGATTTCGGGGTGTTTACAGATGCCCCTCTTTGGCCTTGTCCAAATCGATTTGGATAAGGGCAAAGATGACAAACACCCCTTTCAGTGTTTCCCTAAATCTAGCCACGAAGAATATGGGATCGTCCCAATTTTTTAACAAAATCTCAATTTACAAACTCTGGTAGGAGGAGATATCACGCCAAAGGGTTCTATGGAATCTGGTCCTAAAATGGGATCATGTTCATGCAAGTACCATGCGTGGAATGCAAATGACATGGGTGTGGTGCCCAAAAGTGGCGAACTCCCAGGGACCAGACGTGGTCGAACTCTAGAGACTTACAAGGCCTACTGCTCCAAGTGAGCAAAATGCTGTTCGATGTTCGGTTTTCAAAACTTATTTACAAAGCTATTTACAAAAGGGACAACTGTCTTGAGCCTCGATCCTAAGGATCTCGAGCTCTTCGTGCTTGCCCTTGTTTGAGTCTTAACACTCGCTTATCTAGCGGAGGTTTTGTAAGAAAACAAGGCATATTTCAAATTCCTACACCTTACTCGAAACGTCAAATTCTCAAACAAGATGAAATTCAAGTAAGTAAATCCTATTTTTACTTTAGGATTCCTCGAAATGAACCATGCTTTAGCTTGGGATAAGCCAGGGATGGGAAAGAGATACCACGGTCCCTTCTGAAGCGTCCCGTGGTTTAAGGCACAGAAGGCAGAAAACTGCTCTTTTTGAGCTTTTTGGCCTCTTTTTCCTTTTTTTCATCGAGGGTCTCCCTTTGGGAGTATTTTTTCTTTAATCCCTCTTTTTTATAAGAGAATCGATTTTTCTTTTAAATTCTGGTTTCTTTCTTTTGGAAAGAGACTTTGAATGGGAAATTCCCTTTTGTTTTGGGCCTTTGTTTTCCTCTTGGAAGGAGAAGAGAAGAGGGGAGGACTTATCCCAAGCCTAAACTCGATCCATTCCAGATCAGCCGATTTAGAAATAGCACGTACCACTTGCAAGTATCTTGCTATGTTGAACTAGGCCTTTCTTTGTAAGAAGGATTTTGAAATGTAACCACGATTTTGAAAACTCCACTCTTTCACAAGTGCGAATTCTCTTCACTTAGGGTCACATGAGTTTGCTTTTGCACCTTATTCACATGTCTCAGGAAAGCTATCCCTTAAAAATTTTCGAAAAATGGAATTAGTCCAAATCCTACACATGATACTTCTTTAAGTATTGGATATTGATAGGATCTGCTAAATTCCTACCTTCTACATCGATCAACCAATACGAATTGTTCGTAGTGGTTGCTCGTACAACATAGGGTCCATCCCAGTTGGGGCGCCACTTGCCTAGGGGGTGTGGGCCACGATGGTGGATGGTTTTTAAGACCAGATCTCCCACTTCAAAGTGGCGAGGTCTCATGTGTTTGCTATAATGTCGGGCTATCCTTTGCCGGTATGCACGAGCATGATCCATGGCAAGGAGTCGCCTCTCATCTAGCAAATCTAGTTCGGCCATCCTAGCATGCTGAAGCGTCTCTAGGGGGAGGTCGAGTGCTATGGATGTATGGAATGAATGCAGCTGAGTATGAATGGGAAGAATGGCGTTTGTGCCATAGACCAATTCGAATGGTGTGGCATTCGTGGGAGTCCGGATGGAAGTCCTGTAAACACCCCGAAATCCCACGAATTTTTCAAAATCCATCTGGTTTTATACAAGCAGCCCCAAAGGGCCATTTTGAGTCTGGAAACCCAGGAGCCTTCCAGAACAACCCTGTACATACGTTTTGAACTCTATATTTCGAAAACATACAATATAGCTTTTAAAACCCTTTTAAAACATGTTTTGAAACCCCGAAGTGGCTTGGCCCGATCAAGACAGGACCACGAGAGCTAAGAAGAGCCCAGAACCGGAGCACACGTCGAGCCCGACATAGCAACTCTTGTATCTGATTCACACCCCCAGGATCTCGAACGTCCAAGACCCTGTTCTTATCAAAATATCATTTGAAGTCATCTCTGGAAGGCAGAAACGGAGGCGGACGACTATGTTGGCGAAGACCCAACGCAGACGGAGTACTGATGCTGTCAGGCCCCGCACGAATCGTCCGTTTCGAACCCAGCTCGAAGGAGTCAGAGTTCAGTTTGGATTGGATCTGGACCATATATATCCAGATTCCAATCCAAACCCATATGTGGACTTGGATTTGGATTTGGATCCAGAGATCCAATCCAATATCCATATCCATGGCCCACATCACCTTCTCATAAATGGAGGTGGGGCCCACTTGAAATTCACGTGGGATATTGGGCATGAGAGAGAGTGGGGGTGGAAAATATCAAGAGTGTTGTATTAAGCTTGACTTGTGTGTCAAGTTTGGGTTTAATCATGTGGGTTAGCCTAATTGAGTGGGTTTAAGCTTGTAATTAGCTAAAACCTAACCTAGGGCTGCACCAACATGAGGTGATCAAGGTCTATGGGCCATGCTAAGGGAGCTCCTTCACCTAAACCTAACCCAAAATGCCTAATCCTAGCCTAAACCCCTAATCCACCCCTAATCTGAACCTAATCACCTAACCCACTTCCCTAATCCCATCCTAATCCCAACCTAATCACCTAACCCACTTCCCTAATCCTTCCCTAAACCTAGATTAATTTCCCTAATCCTAGCCTAAACCTAGCCTAATCACCTAACCTAGCTCACTAAACCTCACCCTAAAACCCAACCACCTAACCTAGCCCTAAACCCCTAAACCACCCCTAGCCCACAATCTACCCAAACCCCTAGTTTTCAAAATATCTGGCCCAACCCTTTCCAGCCCACCTTATCTACATACCACCCTACCTAAACCACCTAACCACTACCCCAAGCCCAGCCCTAACCGACCTACCCATCCCCTATTTAAACCCCCCCCCCTTTGGGGGCAGGTTTTGCAAGTTAGAGCCCTCACCTCAGCCCAGCCGGCTCCACTCTCCACCTGCCCGCCTGCTCCACTCTCTACCTGCCAGCCGGGACCACTCTCCACCAGCACTACCTGCACCGCCACCTTCCCTCTTCCATCCATCACCTCACCCAGCCGGACGCCACCACCTTCATCCAACCGAACCAGCCGAGCTCCCATCCACACCCGGCTTCCCACTTCATCCACCACCTCTCCCCATCTGGTAAGCACTCCCTAACTCTACCCAAAACCCTACTCTAGTACCTCTCCACTCCTAGCCACCCACCCTATCATCATCTCAGCCCTTTTCCACTACCCTTTTCACTTAGCCAAACCTAGCATAACCCAAATTACCGGCCACTACCTAACCCACCTATCCCATTCGGCCTTCCCCTAGGTGTCCCATTCGGCCTTCCCACAAACTCTCCTTTAGGTCCAGTTTCCCTAAACACTCAACTCCCCTAGTGACCCTAAAAACTCACTTGTTCAGCCCCTTTAACCCCCCACCTCGAGGCGACATCCACTTGCAACCGGCCACCTTTGAGGCGCCTATCCCGCGCCCCACTTGCAGCCGGTCAGCACCTTTGGTCACCTATCCTTGCGGAGCTCCCGTTTGCAGCCCAAGGCGAAACCAAGCCCACGCTCAAGCAAGACCTCTACGGACCAGCTACTCGTAAGTGTCTAAACTCGGTTTTAGTTGTATACTTGCTTGAGATTCAATTTGATACGGGGTTGTAATAACGGAGCATAGTCTCCCCCCGCTTGTAATAACGTGGCTTGGCACAACCACACACGTGCACTCTCTTAGTCGTGCACGATTTTGAACACACACGGGCCTAATCAGCCCCTAATACATAAGTGTATATATATACTTTCATTTTCGAAGGGTTTTTGTTTAAATTGGGTGCATTGTCTTTCAATTCAAGCACTCTCACACACATTGAGCTTTTGCTCTTATTTGAAAGACCCAAGTAAGGGCCGACCTATATTATTTGGGTTTTATTTCATGTCGTGTGAGTAAGTCTTTCAATTCAAGCACTCTCACACACATTGAGCTTTCGCTCTTATTTGAAAGACCCAAGTAAGGGCCGACCTATACTATTTGGGTTTCATTTCATGCCGTGTGAGTAAGTCTTTCAATTCAAGCACTTTCACACACATTGAGCCTTCGCTCTTACTCCCAAGACCTTAATAAAGGCCTTATTGCAGTTATATTTGGGTTTCATTTATGTCGTGTGTGTAGTACTTCAATTCAAGCACTTTCACACACATTGAGCCTTTGCTCTTACTCCCAAGACCTTAGTCAAGGCCATACTGCAATTTATATTTGGGTTTAATTTCATGTCGTGTGTGTAAGTCTTTCAATTCAATCACGCACCCACATTGAGCCTTCGCTCTTATTTGCAAGACCCGAGTAAGGGCTCATATACATAATCTATATACATATCTCCCTTCGGTTATTTCCCTTCGGTTATTTCTCTTCAGTCATTTCCCTTCAGTATTGTCTTTACATTTCGGGTTTTCCCTTTGGAGTAGCGTGAGTTTGCATTGCATCTACGCCATACCACGAGGTAGGACGCATATTGCATCGAAGCAAGCCCCGCTCGAATTCGCCCATGTAGTGGAGTGCTCATAACACACAAACTAGGTGGCCCGAAAAGGGATAAAAGAAAAGACTTAGGCACGTGCAAATCCACGTGATCTAAAACATGCAATCGCATCTTAAAGACCCGAAATAGACACCTCAAACCGCTTCGTAGACTTTCTCTCCAAAAAAAACTCGATTTTCGCAAAAGCGTACAGACTGACCCTTGCGCATCGGTGCAAGAAGGTCTGCGACGACAAGAGCTTACTTGCTCACAGTCGCCACGTTTAGAAGTCAGTGTTAAAAATATCTTCGCTAGCTTAGGTAAGCTAGCTGGCACGCCCTATTTGCATACATAGGCCTTAGACACACGAGAGGATCCGCTCCAAGCCCTGAAAAAGGCGAAGAGGCGGGGATTTTCGCGCGTCTACAGAGATTGGCACGCCCGGTGGGACGTGAGCCTTTTCAAAAATCGAGTTTGCTTGTAGAAGTCTTGCGAAAATTTTGTAAAAAGGTGTCGTTTTAACTTGTTTTCTTTGCTTGTACTTAGGACATTTTGAAAAAGCTTGAAAAGCATGTCAAAATCCAATCCAAGTGAAGTGTCGAGCCAAGGCTCATGCGCATCAAGTTCTCACTCTAGGAGGATTTTCAAAAACAAAATAAAACTAGATGAAATCGAGGACTTGAGAAGGGAGTTTGAGGCCAAAATCGATGCTCTCAGCCAAGAGGCTGAAGTAGGCGATTCATGTTCATCAAACGGTGAACAAAGGCCTAAAAAGAAATCTGAAAAAACCTCGCAAGCAAAAAGAGGCCTCCGTAATGGAAGGCAACCAATACCACGAGTCCTTCACACAAAAGGATCGTAAAGCCCTACAGCAGCTGCTGAAAGGGCAGAATAAAGAGAAAAGAAGCTACGCCCTGTCTGATTTCCTTCCTATGGATTACGAAACAGACAGTGACGATGAAATACCGAACTTCCATCGGTATGATGGCATGGGAGACCCTAGGTCTCACTTACAGCTTTTCTCACGTCGAGCCCATAAGAAGAAAAAGGACTCGATGAAATGGGTGTATTGGTTCCCTCTATCCCTTAAAGGCACAGCTGCCAAATGGCTGGCTTCCTACGACTTAAGCCAGTTCGCTACTTTTGAAGAGTTAGCGAACTGCTTCATGCAAAGATTTGCACACAACGTAGAAGTCACGCCAACCCTGAATACCTTAAGGGATACAAAGCAAGGCATGAACGAAGACGTACATGCCTTCATTATAAGATGGAGGTCGCTTTTGGGCCAAGTGCGAGAGCCCATATCCGAAGGATGCACAGTAATGCTCATCCTGGATAATTTTAAAAGCGAGTTAAAAACCCTTCTCTCGCTCCACGAGATTTCAACTTTCCATAAGTTGATCAAAAAGGCCTCCCTTTTCGAAACCAACTTGCGAAAAGGGACATACGATCACTTATGGAAAGGAAGTGCCATTCCAAAAACCCGTTTGGAAAAGCCCATCGTATATGGGCTGCCCACGACGGACAAAGGGGCAAAGCCCCATAAAATCGCCAATGTCCGGGTGGATCCAGGCATGGCGGGCACTTCTAAAAATTTTGAAAAATTAGAAAATAAGAGGGAACGCAATTTTCAAAAACCGGTTGAAAAACGGGAGTATACTCCGCTGGGGCAACCTGTGTCGGAGGTCCTAGACCTCTTACTTGCCCAGGGCATGATAGAACTCCCTGAAATCCCCGAAGGAGTCACGTCCAAAGGGGGGTATTTAAACCGATTTTGTAAGTTTCATCGGCTCAAAGGCCATGATACCAAACGCTGCTTCTCTCTTTTAAATAAAATTGAGAACTTGATAGCAGAAGGCCGGCTCCAGGTCACTGCGGAACCTGAGCCACCTCAAGCTATCTTCAAGGAACCCTTTCCCAAGCACGCCAGTGGCAGCGGGAAAGGAAAGGAGGTATGTACCCTCACCATTTCCAAGGAACTAGCGCAAAAGCCAGAACCTGGTCGACCTACTTGTGCGCCCATCCTTGTATTATACAAGAAGCCCGCCCAAGTCGTCATTCGGGGACCACCAAAAGTGGAAACCCCGGTAAAACCAATTTTGAAAATCCAAGGTTCTCCTCAGCTCATCCTTAGAGCCAAGTCTAGCGCGAACCCTAGGCTGGTCGTGGGGGAAGTCACTAGATCCGGGAGGATCTACCAACCCCCGCACCTTCAAGGTGCTCAAAAGGTGGTCAGTGTGCCTGGCCCCTCAAAAGCATGTATCCCTAGTGGTCTGCCAAAAGCAGATAAGGACAAAGTCATCCTAAATCCTTATGATTTCGAAAACCACCTTTCAAAGATTCCTATTCACATGTCTATCCTAGAGCTTATCAAAACCTCGCCTAGGCATAGACTTGTATTAGAGAAAATTCTAGAAAGGGCCAAGGTTGATTCGAACATAAGTCTGGAATCCTTGTCTGCCCAAGTGGCTTTATTAGGAGCAAAATCGCCCATCACCTTTTCGGAAGATGATGTAGATAGACCCTACGAAACCCATAACCAGGCCCTGCATATCGAGGTAGTTCTAAACAACCACTCTCGATGCGCAAGGGTCAGTCTATACGCTTTGCAAAAATTGAGTTTTTGGAGAGAAAGTCTACGAAGCGGTTCGAGGTGTCTATTTCGGGTCTTTAAAATGCGATTGCATGTTTTAGATCACGTGGATTTGCACGTGCCTAAGTCTTTTCTTTTATCCCTTTTCGGGCCACCTAGTTTGTGTGTTATGAACACTCCACTACATGGGCGAATTCGAGCAGGGCTTGCTTTGATGCAATATGCGTCCTACCTCGTGGTATGGCGTAGATGCAATGCAAACTCACGCTACTCCAAAGGGAAAACCCGAAATGTAAAGACAATACTGAAGGGAAATAACCGAAGGGAAATAACCGAAGGGAGATACGTATATAGATTATGTATATGAGCCCTTACTCGGGTCTTGCAAATAAGAGCGAAGGCTCAATGTGGGTGCGTGCTTGAATTGAAAGACTTACACACACGACATAAAATTAAACCCAAATATAAATTGCAGTATGGCCTTGACTAAGGTCTTGGGAGTAAGAGCGAAGGCTCAATGTGTGTGAGAGTGCTTGAATTGAAGTACTACACACACGACATAAATGAAACCCAAATAGAACTGCAATAAGGCCTTTACTAAGGTCTTGGGAATAAGAGCGAAGGCTCAATGTGTGTGAGAGTGCTTGAATTGAAAGACTTACTCACACGACATGAAATGAAACCCAAATAGTATAGGTCGGCCCTTACTTGGGTCTTTCAAATAAGAGCGAAAGCTCAATGTGTGTGAGAGTGCTTGAATTGAAAGACAATGCACCCAACTTAAGCAAAAACCCTTCGAAAATGAAAGTATATATCTATACTTATGTATTAGGGGCTGATTAGGCCCGTGTGTATTCAAAATCGTGCACAACTAAGAGAGTGCACGTGTGTGGGTGTGCCAAGCCACGTTATTACAAGCGGGGGGAGACTATGCTCCGTTATTACAACCCCGTATCAAATTGAATCTCAAGCAAGTATACAACTAAAGACCGAGTTAGGAACTTACTAGTAGCTGGTCCGTAGAGGCCTTGCTTGAGCATGGGCTTGGCCTTCGCCTTGGGATGCAAACGGGAGCTCCGCGAGGGTGAGCGACAAAGGGTGCTGGCCGGCTGCAAATGGGGCGCGGGATAGGCGCCTTAAAGATGGCCGGCTGCAAGTGGGTGTCGCCTTGATGTGGGGAATTAAAGGGGCTGGGCCAAGTGAATGTGTAGGGTCACTAATGGAGAGTAAAGAGTGTTAGGGAATATGGACCTAAGGGGAGTTTAAGGGAAGGCCGAATGGGAGTCCTAGGGGAATGTGGTGGTGAGATGGAGGGATGGCTATGTTCGGCTGAGAGGTGGTGGAGATGGCGGTGTAAGTGGTGGTAGGGTGTTGTGGTAGGGTTTAGGTGGCTAAGAGTGGGGAGGGAGTAGAGAAGGTAAGACGAAGAAAGGGGTACTAACCGTATGGAGAGAGGCGGTGGATGGAAGAGAGAAGCCGGGTGGTTGGGAAGTAGTGCAAGTGGTGCGTTCGGCTGGGAGATGGTGGTGTAGGTGGCGATGCAGGTGGTGATGGGATGGAGAGCAGGTGGCGGTGCAGGTGGAGCAGGTGGGAGATGGTGGGACTCGGCTGGACTAGGGGAAGGAGGGGACCCGGCTGGGATGGGTGAGGCCACCAGATAGGAAAACCCGCCCCCAAGGGGGGGGTTTATATAGGGATGGGTAGGTCGGTTAGGGCTGGGTTTGGGGTAGTGGTTAGGTGGTTTAGGTAGGGTGGTATGAAGATAAGGTGGGCTGGAAAGGGTAGGGCCAGATATTTTAAAAACTAGTGGTTTGGGTAGATTGTGGGCTAGGGGTGGTTTAGGGGTTTAGGGCTAGGTTAGGTGGTTGGGTTTTAGGGTGAGGTTTCGTGAGCTAGGTTAGGTCACTAGGCTAGGTTTAGGCTAGGTTTAGGGAAATTAACCTAGGTTTAGGGAAGGATTAGGGAAGTGGGTTAGGTGATTAGGTCGAGATTAGGCCGGGATTAGGGAAGTGGGTTAGGTGATTAGGCTCAGATTAGGGATGGATTAGGGTGGAAGGCTAGGATTAGGTGTTTAGGGTTAGGTTTAGGTGAGGGAGCTCCCTTTGCATGGCCCATAGACCTTAACCACCTCATGTTGGTGCAACCCTAGGTTAGGTTTTGGCTAATTACAAGCTTAAACCCACTCAATTAGGCTAACCCACTTGATTAACCCCAAACTTGACACACAAGTCAAGCTTAATTACAACACTCTTGATATTATCCATCCCCACTCTCTCTCATGCCCATAATCCCACGTGAATTTCAAGTGGGCCCCACCTCCATTTATGAGAAGGTGATGTGGGCCATAGATATGGATATTGGATTGGATTTTTGAATCCAAATCCAAATCCAAGTCCATACATGGGTTTGGATTGGGATCTGGATATATATGGTCCAGATCCAATCCAAACTGAACTCTGACTCCTTCGAGCTGGGTTCGAAACGGACGATTTGTGCGGGGCCTGACAGCATCAGTACTCCGTCTGCGTTGGGTCTTCGCCAACATGGTCGTCCGCCTCCGTTTCTGCCTTCCAGAGATGACTTCAAATGACATTTTGATGAGAAGAGGGTCTTGGACGTTCGAGATTGTAGACGCGCGAAAATCACCGCCTCTTCGCCTCTTTCGTGGCTTGGAGTGGATCTTAGCGTGCGTCTAAGGCCTATATATACAAATAGGGCGTGCCAGCTAGCTTACTTAAGCTAGCGAAGATATATCAACACTGACTTCTAAACGTGGCGACTGTGAGCAAGTGAGCTCTTGTCGTCGCAGACCTTCTTGCACCGATGCGCAAGGGTCAGTCTGTACGCTTTTGCAAAAATCGAGTTTTAGGGAGAAAGTCTACGAAACGGTTCGAGGTGTCTATTTCGGGTCTTTAAGATGCGATTGCATGTTTTAGATCACGTGGATTTGCACGTGCCTAAGTCTTTTCTTTTATCCCTTTTTGGGTCGCCTAGTTTGTGTGTTATGAACACTCCACTACATGGGCGAATTCGAGCGGGGGTTGCTTCGATGCAATATGCGTCCTACCTCGTGGTATGGCGTAGATGCAATGCAAACTCACGCTACTCCAAAGGGAAAACCCGAAATGTAAAGACAATGCTGAAGGGAAATAACAGAAGGGAAATAACCGAAGGGAAATAACCGAAGGGAAATAACCGAAGGGAAATAACCGAAGGGAGATACGTATATATCTTATGTATATGAGCCCTTACTCGGGTCTTGCAAATAAGAGCGAAGGCTCAATGTGGGTGCGTGTTTGAATTGAAAGACTTACACACACGACATGAAATTAAACCCAAATATAAATTGCAGTATGGCCTTGACTAAGGTCTTGGGAGTAAGAGCGAAGGCTCAATGTGTGTGAGAGTGCTTGAATTGAAGTACTACACACACGACATAAATGAAACCCAAATATAACTGCAATAAGGCCTTTACTAAGGTCTTGGGAGTAAGAGCGAAGGCTCAATGTGTGTGAAAGTGCTTGAATTGAAAGACTTACTCACACGACAAGAAATAAAACCCAAATAGTATAGGTCGGCCCTTACTTGGGTCTTTCAAATAAGAGCGAAAGCTCAATGTGTGTGAGAGTGTTTAAATTGAAAGACTTACTCACACGACATGAAATGAAACCCAAATAGTATAGGTCGGCCCTTACTTGGGTCTTTCAAATAAGAGCGAAAGCTCAATGTGTGTGAAAGTGCTTGAATTGAAAGACAACGCACCCAACTTAAACAAAACCCTTCGGAAATGAAATATATACGTACACTTATATATATTAGGGGCTGATTAGGCCCGTGTGTGTTCAAAATTGTGCACGACTAAGAGAGTGCACGTGTGTGGTTGTGCCAAGCCACGTTATTACAAGCGGGGGGAGACTATGCTCCGTTATTACAACCCCGTATCAAATTGAATTTCAAGCAAGTGTATGACTAAAGACCGAGTTTAGACACTTACGAGTAGCTGGTCCGTAGAGGTCTTGCTTGAGCGTAGGCTTGGCTTTGGGCTGCAAACGGGAGCTCCGCGAAGGTATGTGCTCAAGGGTGCTGGCCGGCTGCAAATGGGGCGCGGGATGGACGCCTCGAAGGGGGCCGGTGGCAAGTAGGTGGCGCCTCCAAGTAGGGAGTTTAGAGTGGCTGACTAAGTGGGTCTTAGGGTCACTAGGGAAGTTAGGTACTTAGGGAAACTGGCCCTAAAAGGTGAGCTAGTGGGAAGGCCAAATAGGACACCTAGGGGGGGGGGTCGGCCGAATGGGAGATGGTGGCTAAGCAGTGGCCAGCCACTTGGGTTATCCTAGGTTCGGCTAGGCTTAGATGGTGGCGGCAAAGAGGTGGAGCTAAGGGGAAGATGGGTGGCTAAGAGTGGAGAGGTGGTAGAGAGTGGTTTTGAGGGAGTTAGGGGGACTTACCGAATGGGAAGGAGTGGCGGATGGAGTGGGAGAGTGGCGGGCAGGTAGCTATCGGTTGGTGGAGTTGGGGGGAAGGTGGTGACGTCCAGCTGGGGGGGCAGTGGTGGTGGACGGAAGAGGGAAGGTGGCGGAGCAGGTGGCGGCTGGTGGAGGAGCTGGAGCTACTGGGAAGACGGATGAGAGATGGGAGAAGGAGAGGGCCCGGCTGGGTGGTGGAGTGGTTCCCACCTGGAAAACCCGCCCACAATGAGGGGGGTTTAAATAGGGGATGGGTAGGTCGGTTAGGGCTGGGTTGTGGGTAGTGGTTAGGTGGTTTAGGTAGGGTAGTATGTAGATAAGGTGGGCTGGATGGGGTTGGGCCAGATATTTTAAAACTAGGTGTTTGGGAAAATCGTGGGCTAAGGGTGGTTTAGGGCTAGGTTAGGTGGTTGGGTTTTAGGGTGAGGTTTAGTGAGCTAGGTTAGGTGGTTTAGGCTAGGTTTAGGCTAGGATTAGGGAAATTAATCTAGGTTTAGGGAAGGATTAGGGGAGTGGGTTAGGTGATTAGGTTGGGATTAGGCCGGGATTAGGGAAGTGGGTTAGGTGATTAGGTTCAGATTAGGGGTGGATTAGGGGTTTAGGCTAGGTTTAGGCATTTTTGGCTAGGTTTAGGTGAAGGAGCTCCCTTAGCATGGCCCATAGACCTTGATCACCCCATGTTGGTGCAGCCCTAGGTTAGGTTTTAGCTAATTACAAGCTTAAACCCATTCAATTAGGCTAAACCCCAAGATTAAACCCAAACTTGACACACAAGTCAAGCTTAATACAACACTCTTGATATTTTTCACCCCCACTCTCTCTCATGCCCAATATCCCACGTGAATTTCAAGTGGGCCCCACCTCCATTTATGAGAAGGTGATGTGGGCCATGGATATGGATATTGGATTGGATCTCTGGATCCAAATCCAAATCCAAGTCCACATATGGGTTTGGATTGGAATCTGGATATATATGGTCCAGATCCAATCCAAACTGAACTCTGACTCCTTCGAGCTGGGTTCGAAACGGACGATTCGTGCGGGGCCTGACAGCATCAGTACTCCGTCTGCGTTGGGTCTTCGCCAACATTGTCGTCCGCCTCCGTTTCTGCCTTCCGGAGATGACTTCAAATGCTATTTTGATAAGAACAGGGTCTTGGACGTTCGAGATCCTGGGGTGTGAATCAGATACAAGAGTTGCTGCGCCGGGCTTGACAGGTGCTCCGGTTCCGGGCTCTTCTTGGCTCTCCTGGTCCTGTCTTGATCGGGCCAAGCCACTTCGGGGTTTCAAAACAGGTTCTAAAAAGGGTTTTCAAAAGCTATATCATATGTTTTTGAAAGATAAAGTTTAAAAATATATACAGGGTTTGTTTGGAAGGCTCCTGGGTTTCCAAACTCAAAAATGGCCCTTTGGGGCTGCTTGTATAAAACCAGATTCGTTTAAGAAATTCGTGGGATTTCGGGGTGTTTACAGAGATCCTGGGGGTATGAATGTGATACAAGAGTTGCTGTGCCGGGCTCGACATGTGCTCCGGTTCTGGGCTCTTATTAGCTCTCCTGGTCCTGTCTTGATCGGGCCAAGCCGCTTCGGGGTTTCAAAAACGTGTTTTAACAGGTTTTCAAAAACTATATTATATATTTTTGAAATATAAAAGTTTAAAACATATATACAGGGTTGTCTGGAAGGCTCCTAGGTTTCCAGACTCAAAATGGCCCTTTGGGGCTGCTTGTACAAAACCAGATGGATTTTGAGAAATTCGTGGGATTTCGGGGTGTTTACAGGGTGCATGTGAAAATGTAAAGACAACACACACGACTTCAAATGAAACCCAAATATAAATTGCAATATGGCCTTAACTAAGGTCTTGGGAGTAAGAGCGAAAGCTCAATGTGTGTGAGTGCTTGAATTGAAGTACTACGCACACAACATGAAATTAAACCCAAATAGAAATTGCAATATGGCCTTAACTAAGGTCTTGGGAGTAAGAGCGAAAGCTCAATGTGTGTGAGTGCTTGAATTGAAGTACTACGCACACAACATGAAATTAAACCCAAGAATAGTATATCACGGCCCTTACTTGGGTCTTGCAAATAAGAGCGGAAGCTCAATGTGTGTGAGTGCGAGAATTTAAAGACAACACACGCAACTCAAACAAAACCCTACGCAACTTAAAATATATACATAACTTATATCTAAAGGGGCTGATTAGGCCCGTGTGTGTTCAGAATCGTGCACAACTAAGAGCGAGGTAGGCTCAAGTGCACGTGTGTGTGGGTGTGCCAAGCCATGTTATTACAAGCAGGGGGAGGCAATGCTCCGTTATTACAACCCCGTATCAAATTTAATTTAATTTAAGCAAGTCTACAACTAAGGACCGAGTTAGGCACTTACTTATAGTTGGTCCGGAGGTGACTTGCTTGAGTGTAGGCTTGGCTTCGCCTTGGGCTGCAAGAGGGAGCTCCTCGGAATGGAATGGCAAGGGGAGATGCTGACCGGGTGACTTGGGTGCGTGGGAAGGGCGCCTTGAAGCTGGCCGGTTGCTAGGAGTGTGCTGCCTTGGTGCTTTGGGCTAAGGTGACTAAGGAGGGTCACTAAGGGATAGGTTGGCACTATGGAAGGTGGCACTAAAGGGGAGCCTAAAGGGAATGCCTAAGGGAAATGGGGTGGCTGCCGAATGGGTTTGGTGCAGTCGGCTGGGGTGGCCGACTAGGGGAATTTTTGTGGTGGCTGGCGGCTAGGAAATGGGGTGGCTGCACAAACCGTTCGTTTTGAACACAGCCCGAGGGAGTCAGAATTCAGTTTGGATTGGATCTGGACCATATATATCCAGATCCCAATCCAAACCCATGTGTGGACTTGGATTTGGATTTGGATTTGGATCTAGAGATCCAATCCAATATCCATGGCCCACATCACCTTCTCATAAATGGAGGTGGAGCCCACTTGAATTTCACGTGGGATTATGGGCATGAGAGAGAGTGGGGGAGGATAAGATCAAGTGTGTGTTGTAATTAAGCTTGACTTGTGTGTCAAGTTTGGGGTTAATCATGTGGGTTAGCTTAATTAAGTGGGTTTAAGCATGTAATTAGCCAAAACCTAACCTAGGGCTGCACCAACATGATATGATTAAGGTCTATGGGTCATGCAAAGGGAGCTCCTTCATCTAATCCTAACCAAAAACACCTAATCCTAGCCTTCCACCCTAATCCGGTCCTAATCCTAGCCTAATCACCTAACCCACTTCCCTAATCCCGGCCTAATCCCAACCTAATCACCTAACCCACTTCCCTAATCCTTCCCTAAACCTAGGTTAATTTCCCGAAACCTAACCTAATCCTAGCCTAATCACCTAACCTACCTCACTAAACCTCACCCTAAAACCAACCCACCTAGCTAAACCCTAAACCTCTAAACCACCCCTAGCACACAACCTACCCAAACCCCTTGTATTTAAAATATCTGGTCCTACCCTAATACCAGCCCACCTTACTACCTTACCACCACCCCTAGACCACCTAACCACTACCCTAATACCAGCCCCAACCGCCTCTTGCAGCCCTATATAACCCCCCCCCCCCCCTAAGGGGGCGGGTTTCCTATCTTGGGTCCTCCATTTTTCCAGCCCATCTTCTATCACATCCCTTCCACCACTCCCAGGCGGCTCCTCCACCTGCACCACCACCAGACACCACCATGCACCACCTGCTCCACCACTCCCCATCCATCCGTCGCCATCCCCTTCATCTGGCAGAACCAGCCGATCCACCACATTCGGCTGCTCCTCAACCAACCGCCGCCTCCCACCACTCGGTTAGTACCCCATACCCTACCTCACCTCTTCTCCACTCCCCCTCCACTCTCAACCACCTGCACCACCACCATCTTCCCCTCACACCAACCATCCGTCGCCTTCCCCAATCCCATTCGGCCAAGCCTCAACCAACCTAACTACCCGCCACCACCTAGACACCCTAGCTACACCCGGCCACCCCATCCAACTCCCTAAGACCTACCCATATTACCTCCTCACATCCACCACTACCGGACCCCATCTCCTAGCTAGTTCCCTTCCCTTCCACCACTCCAACCGACTGCCACCTCCATTTGGCCAGCCGCATCCTTCCCTTAGGTGCTCCATTAGACACTCCCTTAGGCTCCCCTTAGTGTCATACTCCCTAACCTCACAACCCTTCCTTAGTGACCCTACATACTCACCTTAGTCCAACACACCAAAACTGGCCCGTCCTTAGCAGCCGGCCATCTTCAAGGCGCCTCTTCCGTGCACCAAAGACATCCGGCCAGCACCTCCCCTTGCCACTCAACTTCGCGGAGCTCCCTCTTGCAGCCCAAGGCGAAGGCCAAGCCCACGCTCAAGCAAGGCATCTTTGGACCAGCTATTAGTAAGTGCCTAACTCGGTCCTTAGTTGTATACTTGCTTAAGATTCAATTCGATACGGGGTTGTAATAACGGAGCATAGTCTCCCCCCGCTTGTAATAACGTGGCTTGGCACACCCACACACGTGCACTCTCTTAGTTTTGCACGATTTTGAACACACACGGGCCTAATCAGCCCCTAATGCATAAATATATATATACTTTAATTTTCGTAGGGTTTTGCTTAAGTTGGGTGTGTTGTCTTTCAATTCAAGCACTCACACACATTGAGCCTTCGCTCTTATTTGAAAGACCCAAGTAAGGGCCGAGCTATACTATTTGGGTTTCATTTAATGTCGTGTGTGTAAGTCTTTCAATTCAAGCACTCACACACATTGAGCCTTTGCTCTTATTTGAAGGACCCAAGTAAGGGCCGTGTTATACTATTTGGGTTTAATTTCATGTTGTGTGCGTAGTACTTCAATTCAAGCACTTACACACATTGAGCTTTCGCTCTTATTCCCAAGACCTTAATCAAGGCCATACTGCAAGTTATATTTGGGTTTCATTTCATGTCGTGTGTGTAAGTCTTTCAATTCAAGCACTCACACACATTGAGCCTTCGCTCTTATTTGAAGGACCCAAGTAAGGGCCGTGTTATACTATTTGGGTTTAATTTCATGTTGTGTGCGTAGTACTTCAATTCAAGCACTCACACACATTGAGCTTTCGCTCTTATTCCCAAGACCTTAATCAAGGCCATACTGCAAGTTATATTTGGGTTTCATTTCATGTCGTGTGTGTAAGTCTTTCAATTCAAGCATGCACCCACATTGAGCCTTCGCTCTTATTTGCAAGACCCAAGTAAGGGCACATATACATACCTTATATACATATCTCCCTTCGGCATTTACCTTACAAGTCATTTCCTTTTGGTTATTTTCCTTCGGTTATTTCCCTTCAGCATTGTCTTTACATTCAGGTTTTCCCTTTGGAGTAGCGTGAGTTTGCATTGCATCTACGCCATACCACGAGGTAGGACGCACATTGCATCGAAGCAAGCCCGTACTCCCGCTCAAATTCGCCCCATGTAGTGGAGTGTTCATAACACACACTTAGGAGGCCCATCAAGGGATAAAAAGAAAGACTTAGGCACGTGTAAAACCACGGGATCTAAAATCTGTAATCGTATCTAAAAGACCCGAATTAGACACCTCGAACCGCTTCGTAGGCTTTCATACCCTAAAACTCGATTTTTCAAAGCGTACAGACTGACCCTTGCGCATCGGTGCAAGAAGGTCTGCGACGACAAGAGCTCACTTGCTCACAGTCACCACGATTAGAAGTCAGCTTAAAATATATCTTCGCTAGCTTAGGTAAGCTAGCTGGCACGCCCTGTTTATATAAATAGGCCTTAGACACACGAGAGGATCCACTCCAAGCCCTAAAAAGGCGAGAGGCGGGGATTTTCGTACGTCTACATCTGGTCCTATTTGGGATCATGTTTATGCAAGTACCATGCGTGGAATGCAGATGCATGACATGGGTGTGGTGCCAAGAGTGGCGACCTCCCAGAGACCAGATGTGGTCGAACTCTAGAGACTTACAAGGCCTACTGCTCCAAGTGAGCATATCCTATGCTCTTTGATGTTCGATTTTTCAAAATCTATTTACAAAACTATTTACAAAAGGGACAACTGTCTTGAGTCTCAATCCTAAGGATCTCGAGCTCTTCGTGTTTGCCTTTGTTTGAGTCTTGACACTCGCTTTATCTAGCAGAGGTTTTATAAGAAAACATGCTATATTTCAAATTCCTACGTCTTACTCGAAACGTCGAATTCTCAAACAAGATGAAATTCAAGTAAGTAAATCCTATTTTTAGTTTACGATTCCTCGAAATGAACCATGCTTTAGCTTGGGATAAGCCAGGGATGGGAAAGAGATACCACGGTCCCTTCTGAAGCGTCCCGTGGTTTAAGGCATAGAAGGCGGAAAACTACTCTTTTTGAGCTTTTTGGCCTCTTTTTTCTTTTTTTTCATAGAGGGTCTCCCTTTCGGAGTATTTTTTCTTTAATCCCCCTTTTTTTTCACAAGAGAATCGATTTTTCTTTTCAATTATGGTTTCTTTCTTTTGGAAAGAAACTTTGGATGGGAAATTCCCTTTATTTGGGCCTTGGTTCTCCTTTTGGAAGGAGAAGAGAAGAGGGGAGGACTTATCCCAAGCTCACACTCGATCCATTCCAGATCAGCCTATTTAGAAATAGCACGTACTACTTGCAAGTATCATGCTATGTTGAACTAGTCCTTTCTTTGTAAGAAGAAGGATTTTGAAATGTAACCACGATTTGGAAGACTCCACTCTTTCACAAGTGTGAATTCTCTCACTCAGGGTCACACGACTTTGCCTTTGCACCTTATTTTCAGGTCTCAGGGCAGCTATCCCTAAAATTTTCGAAAATGGAGAATTTACTACAAATCCTACACATGATACTTCTTTAAGTATTGAATATTGATAGGATCTGCTAAATTCCTACCTTCTACATCGATCAACCAATACGAGTTGTTCGTGGTGGTTGCTCGTACAACATAGGGTCCATCCCACTTGGGGCGCCACTTTCTAAGTGGATGTGGGCCACGATAGTGGATGGTTTTCAAAACCAGATCTCCCACTTCAAAGTGGCGAGGTCTCATTTGTTTGCCATAGTGTCGGGCTATCCTTTGCCGGTATGCACGAGCATGATCCATAGCAAGGAGTCGCCTCTCATCTAGCAAATCTAGTTTGGCCATCCTAGCATGCTGAAGCGTCTCTAGGGGGAGGTCAAGTGCTATGGATGTGTGGAATGAATGCAGTTGAGTATGAATGGGAAGAATGGTGTTTGTGCCATAGACCAATTCGAATGGTGTGGCATTCGTGGGAGTCCGGATGGAAGTCCTATAAGCTCATAAGGATTCATCCAGCTTCTCGTGCCACGTCCTACCCTTCTCTAAGGTTTTCTTCATTATACTAATGGGAGTCTTGTTTCTGGCTTCGGCTTGGTCGTTGCCTTGAGGGTAGTAGGGCGAAGAGAAGTGGTGAGTTATGCCATACGTGTTGCACAACTTAACCATCCGCTCGTTCTTCAATGGGGTGCCATTGTCAGACACAAGATCTCGTGGAACCCCAAATCGAGCCAGGATATTCCTCCTAATGAAAGCCACCACATGTTGCCCCAGCACGTTGGTTAGGGAAATGGCTTCCACCCACTTGGAGAAATACTCCGTGGCTGCTAAGATGAATCGATGCCCATTCGAGGCTTTTGGAAATATGGGGCCTACGATGTCAAACGCCCACATGGTGAATGTCCAAGGGCTGACCACGGAATGCAATACAGATGAAGGGATATGAATGGCGTGCCCATGCACTTGACATGGATGACACTCCCTAACATGATCGTGACAATCCTTTTTCAGAGTGGACCAAAAATAGCCCCCTCTAAGTATTTTCATTGCCATCATGTTGGCATTAACATGACCTCCACATTCTCCATCGTGGAATTCATGCATCACTACCTAGCCTCTTCTAGATCGATACACCTAAGCAGGATGCCGGTAAAACTCTTTTCATACAAAACCCCACCCAGAATGGTGTATCGGGTCAAAATCTTACGGATGAATGCCTTATCTTTGGATGTGGCATCCTCGATTAATCCCCCACTTTCTAGAAAGTGCTTGATGTTGTAAAACCAGGGTTTTTCAATAGAGTCTGGGTTATTTTGGCAAATATCCAAATCGTCTGTGGATGGGTTGGGCGCATGCCATATTTCTAAAGACCGGGTCCCTGAAATGGGATCGACTTTTAGGGCTGAACCCAAGGAGGAGAGGGCATCGGTGATGCCATTGTCCTCTCTTCCCACGTGTGTGAGTTTACACGATTGGAAGGACTCAACCAATCGAGTGGCCAACTCGTGATATGGAAGCAGTTTTTCATTACGTACTTGCCAAATTTTCAAAACCTGGTTTATAACAAGGAGCGAATCTCCAAAGACCTCGATGCATGATGCCCCTAGAGTTTTCGAAATTCTTAAGCCTTGTATGAGTGCTTCATACTCAGCTACGTTGTGGGAACATTCGAAATCTAGGCGGACTGCTATGGGAATCTCGCCCTTTTCAGGGGAGATGAGGATGACCCCAGCACCAGCCCCTCATTGGTTTTGTGCCCCATCGAAGTGCATCTTCCACACTTGGTTTTCGAAAGAGTTTGCCAAAATGTGGTTTTGGAAATAGTTTTGTAATATGCTTTCATCAGGCATTTCATCAAGTGTGGGATAGGCGTCCTCTAGGGGGAACTCAGCCACGTAATCTGCCAGGGCTTGCCCCTTAATGGAGATCTGGTGATGGTATTTCAGGTCATACTCCGTTAGAAGGAGTTGCCATTTGCCCAATCTACCCGTGAGAATGGGTTTTTCAAACAAGTGCTTGATTGGATCAAGCTTGGACACTATCCAGATCTCATGATCTAGGAAATAGTGTCTGAATTTCTGGCAGGCCCATACTAGGGCCAAGCACGTCTTCTCCATGGCTTGATAATTTCATTCATAAGCCAAGAGAGTTTTCGAAATATAGTAAATGGCATACTCCTTATGGGTGTCATCCTCGTATTGAGCTAGTAGGGCTCCTAAAGCATTCACATGCACAGAGATGTAGAGTAAAAGTGGTTTTCCTTGCTTCGGAGGATTCAAAACCGGGGGATTAACCAAGTATGCCTTTAGTCTCTCGAAGGACTTCTGGCATTCGTCATCCCACAAGAATTTTGTGCCCTTCCTCAACAGCTTGTTTAAGGGTTCGAATCTAGTCGCCAGATTCGATATGAATCGGCGAACGGACTGTAATCGACCCTGGAGGCTACGAATTTGAGTGAGATTGGAGGGTGGAGCCATGTCTATGATGGCTCGACACTTAGAGGGGTCGACTTCTATACCCCTTTGGCTCACCATAAAGCCCAGAAGCTTCCCTGATTCTACCCCGAATACACATTTTTGAGGGTTTAGCTTTACTTTGTAAAGCCTAAGCCTTTCGAAAATCTTTTGCAAACATTCGATGTGAGTGCATCGGGTTTTGGATTTTGCCAAGAGATCATCTACATACACTTCTACGAGCTCATGAATTTGATCATGGAAGATCGTGGTCATGGCTCTCTGGTATGTTGCGCCGGCTTTTTTCAAACCAAAGGGCATGACTGTATAGCAGTACGTGCCCCATGGGGTTGTGAAGGCGGTCTTACCCTGATCTCGTGGACTTAGTTTGATTTGATTATAGCCTGAATAGCCATCCATAAACGAAAACATTTCATGATTTGCAGTACTATCGACTATCAAATCTATGTTTGGTAAAGGATAATTATCCTTTGGAGTGGCTTTATTCAGGTTTCTGAAATCGATGCATATTCGAATTTTCCCATTGGTTTTTCTAACTACAACGATGTTTGACAACCAATCAGAATACGCAATGGGTTTTATAAATCCAGCTTTTAACAGATCTTCTAAACCCTCTTTGACTTGCGTGTGTACATTCGGATGTATTTTCCTAAGCTTCTGCTTTATGGGTTTTACATCCGTATCTAAGGGAAGACGATGTTCGACAATGCTGGGGTCTATGCCCGGCATGTCTTCATACGTCCATGCAAACACATCTAAATAGGTTCGTAGAAATGCAATGAATGCTGATCTTTCATGTTCATGCAAGCACGCGCCTATTTTGATGGTTTTGGGATTGGAATCATCCCCTAGGTTCACCTCTATGAAATCTCCTCCTACTGAATTGGAAGGTCTTTCAAAATCGAGAATTTTATGAAATTCTGGGAGCTCAGAAGTGGGATCTTCCTCAAGGGGATCCACTTCTGGGCTTCGATCATTCTCATGGGCTATAGACCCGAGGAAATTTGATGCGTGATTTTCAAAAAGACCTGGTTTTGTACTTGGATTTTCAATCGATTTCAAAAATTTTGGTCTGGCTATGCAGGTGACGTTCCTTTCGAAATCCTTTTCCAAAGTCTTACCAGGAGCAGTTATATACAAAATCTTTTTGGTATTTTCTAGATTTTCGATTTTTTTGGGTTTTTGTAAAACAAGAACTTTAGGAACTATACAAAGCACTCTATTTTCAAGTTTTTGTTTTTCCATTGTTTTTGGTTTTTCCTCTTTTTCGATTTTTTTTATTTTAAGTTTTCCAAATGTTTTTGTATTTTTATGAAAGGGATCTTCCATCATACCTACAAAGGGAAAACACTACAGGTTAGACTCGGAATAGGAGGTCTAAATCGTAGGTCTCTTCTAGGAAAGGTTCCAGGGCACCCTTGACCCAGGTGGTCACAGGGGGTGGCTCTGGCGGTATTTTGGGAATATAGTTGATCCCGTATCGGCTTGGGTTGGCCCTAGGAAGGATGGGCTCTAGGAGACCCTGGTTTTGTGCCCCAAGACTTTTGTAGGGCGTGTAGCCCATATTTAACAACATGTTCCATGATTTCTTATTTTTTGAAAAATTTTGATAAAGATCGTGGTCCTGGAACTTGCTGTCGTCCATATCATGCTCGTATGGCTTCTTGTCCATGGGTTTTGGAAATAGGGGATGCTTGGGTCTTCCTAGAAGGGTTAGGATCGGGAGGGAGCCTGCTTTGGGTGGCCCCTTCACATATACAACCTTCCTAGGGTTGTTTAACACAAGCCTTGGCGTTTCAATCATAGTCTGCCCCAGGTTAGCCTCATGGGCCTAGGAGCTCAACAAACAAGGGGAGTTTATGATCCCCTGAAGCTGTGGGTGACTCTCACCTAGGACCACCACGACTTGGTCCCTGAAAGGGATCTTGACACACTTGTGGAAGGTGGATGGCACAGTGCACAAGCTGTGTATCTAGGGCCTTCCCAGTAACAGGTTATAATGGGGGTGGATGTCCAAGACATGGAACACCCCCGTGTGTGTGATGCCTCCCGTTTCCATTGGGAGTTCGATTGATCCTAAAGACCTAGACGCATTCCCATCGTATCCAGTGATAACGATGGGACTTGGGTTTACAGAAGTCAAGGTGACTCCGATTTGATATGCCACATGAAGTGGAAGGATGTTGAGCCCTCCTTCCCCATCGACTAGGCACCTGTCCAGAGAGTGGTTATTCAGAACCACCTCGATATGCAGGGCCTAGTTGTGGGACTCGTAGGGTCTATCTACATCATCTTCCGAGAAAGTGATGGGCGATTTTGCTCCTATTAAAGCCACTTGGTCAGACAGGGATTCTGGACTTATGTTCGAATCAACCTTGGCTCTTTTTAGAATTTCCTCTAGCACGAGTCTATGCCTAGGCGAAGTTTGTATAAGCTCTAGGATAGACATGTGGATAGGAATCTTTGAAAGGTGGTTTTCGAAATCATAAGTATTTAGGACAATTTTCCCCTTGTCTGCTTTTGGCAGAACTCTAGGAATACATGCTTTTGAGGGGCCAAGCATACTGACTACCTTTTTAGCACTTTGTAGGTGCGGGGGTTGATAGATCCTCTCGGATCTAGTCACTTCCCCTACGACCAGCCTAGGGTTCGCACTAAAATTGGCTCTAATTATGAGTTGAGGAGCACCTTGAAGTTTCAAAACTGGTTTAGCCGGGGATTCAGCTTTTGGTGGAACCCAGATGACGACTTGGGCGGGCTTCTTGTACAGTACAAGAGTGGGCGCACAAGTGGGTCGACCAGACTCAGATTTTTGCGCTAGTTCCTTTGAAAAGGTGAGGGTACATACCTCCTTTCCTTTCCCACTGCTACTGGCGTGCTTGGGAAAGGGTTCTTCGAAGATAGATGGAGGTGGCTCAGGTTCCGCAGTGACCTAGAGCCGGCCCTCTGCTATCAAGTTTTCGATTTTATTTATAAGGGAGAAACAACGTTTGGTATCATGGCCTTTGAGCCGATGATACTTGCAAAATCAATTTAAATACCCCCCTTTGGAAGTGACTCCTTCAGGGATTTCGGGAAGTTCTATCATGCCTTGGGCAAGTAGGAGGTCTAGGACCTCCGACACAGGTTGCCCCAGCGGAGTGTACTCCCGTTTTTCAATTGGTTTTTGAAAATTTCGCTCCCTTTTATTTTCTAGCTTTTCAAAATTTTTGGAAGTGCCTGCCATGCCTGGATCCACCCGAACATTGGCGATTTTATGGGGCTTTGCCCTTTTGTCCATCGTGGGTAGCCCATAAGTGATGGGCTTTTCCAAGCAGGTTTTAGAAACGGCACTTCCTTTCCATAAGTGATCGTATATCCCCTTTTTCAAGTTTGTTTCGAAAAGGGATGCTTTTTTATCAACTTATGGAAAGTTGAGATCTCATGGAGCGAGAGAAGGGTCTTTAACTCGCTTTTGAAATTATCCAGGATGAGCATGACTGCGCATCCTTCGAATATGGGCTCTCGCACTTGGCCCAAAAGTAACCTCCATCGAATAATGAAGGCATGTACGTCTTCGTTCATGCCTTACTTCGTATCCCTTAAAGTGTTCAGAGTCGGCGTGACTTCTACATTGTGTGCAAATCTTTGCATGAAGCAGTTCGCTAACTCTTCAAAAGTAGCGAACTAGCTTAAGTCGTAGGAAGCCAGCCATTTGGCAGCTGTGCCTTTAAGGGATAAAGGGAACCAATACACCCATTTCATCGAGTCCTTTTTCTTCTTATGGGCTCGATGCGAGAAAAGTTGCAAGTGAGACCTAGGGTCTCCCATGCCATCATACCGATGGAAGTTCAGTATTTCATCATCTCTGTCTGTTTCGTAATCCATAGGAAGGAAATCAGATAGGGCGTAACTCCTTTTCTCTTTATTTTGCCCTTTCAGCAGCTGTTGTAGGGCTTTACGGTCTTTTTGTATGAAGGACTCGTGGTATTGGTTGCCTTCCATTACAGAGGCCTCTTTGTGCTTGCGAGGTTTTTCAGATTTGCTTTTGGCCTTTTGTTCACTATTTGATGAACATGAATCGCCTACTTCAGCCTCTTGGCTGAGAGCATCGATTTTGGCCTCGAATTCCCTTCTCAAGTCCTCTATCTCGTCTAGTTTGATCTTGTTTTTCAAAATCCTCCTAGAGTGAAAACTTGATGCGCATAAGCCTTGGCTCGACACTTCACTTGGGTTGGATTCTGACATGCTTTCCAGCCTTTTTCAAAATTCCTAAGTACAAGTAAAGAAGAAAAAAAGTTAAAACAACACCTCTTTGAAAATCTTTTCGCAAGTTTCCTAGAGTGACTCGACTTTAAAAGACTCACGTCCCACCGGGCGTGCCGAACTGCTGTAGACGCAGAAAATCTCCGCTTCCTGGTTCTTAGGCCTGGAGCGAACCTTTTTGTGTGCCTAAGTCCTATTTAAACAAACAGGGCGTGCCAGCTAGCTTACTTAAGCTAGCGAAGATATATTTAAAACCTGACTTCTAACGTGGCGACTGTGAGCAAGCAAGCTCTTGTCGTCGCAGACCTTCTTGCACCGATGCGCAAGGGTCAGTTTGTACGCTTTTAAAGACCGAGTTTTTGGATAGAAGGACCTACGAAAGCGGTTTGAGGTGTTTGATTCGGGTCTTGTTTGTACGTTTTTCAGATTTTAGATCACGTGGATTTGCACGTGCCTAAGTCTTTCTTTTTATCCCTTTTCGGGCCACCTAGGTGTGTGTTATGAACACTCCACTAAGATATGGCGACTTTGAGCGAGAGTATGGGGTTTGCTTTGATGCAATATGCGTCCTAACTCGTGGTATGGCGTATATGCAATGCAAACTCACGCTACTCCAAAGGGAAAACCTGAATGTAAAAGACAATGCCGAAGGGAAATGACTTGAAATGGAAATTGCCGAAGGGAAATGACTTGTAATGTAAATGCCGAATGGAAATTGCAAAAGGAAAATACAGGTATATCTTAAGAGCGGAAAGGCTCAATTGTGCAAGTGTGTGCCGTGTATATATTGAAAGACTACACACACAGCTGAACCTTAAAAACCCGAATTGAAAAGACATAGCCAAAAGGGAAATACGTATATACTATATATGAGCCCTTACTTGGGTCTTACAAATAAGAGCGAAGGCTCAATGTGGGTGCATGTGAAAATGTAAAGACAACACACACGACTTCAAATGAAACCCAAATATAAATTGCAATATGGCCTTAACTAAGGTCTTGGGAGTAAGAGCGAAAGCTCAATGTGTGTGAGTGCTTGAATTGAAGTACTACGCACACAACATGAAATTAAACCCAAATAGAAATTGCAATATGGCCTTAACTAAGGTCTTGGGAGTAAGAGCGAAAGCTCAATGTGTGTGAGTGCTTGAATTGAAGTACTACGCACACAACATGAAATTAAACCCAAGAATAGTATATCACGGCCCTTACTTGGGTCTTGCAAATAAGAGCGGAAGCTCAATGTGTGTGAGTGCGAGAATTTAAAGACAACACACGCAACTCAAACAAAACCCTACGCAACTTAAAATATATACATAACTTATATCTAAAGGGGTTGATTAGGCCCGTATGTGTTCAAAATCGTGCACAACTAAGAGCGAGGTAGGCTCAAGTGCACGTGTGTGTGGGTGTGCCAAGCCATGTTATTACAAGCGGGGGGAGGCAATGCTCCGTTATTACAACCCTGTATCAAATTTAATTTAATTTAAGCAAGTCTACAACTAAGGACCGAGTTAGGCACTTACTTATAGTTGGTCCGGAGGTGACTTGCTTGAGTGTAGGGTTGGCTTCGCCTTGGGCTGCAAGAGGGAGCTCCTCTGAGTGGCACGGCAAGGGGAGGTGCTGGCCGGGTGACTTGGGTGCACGGGAAGGGCGCCTTGAAGCTGGCCGGCTGCTAGGAGTGTGCTGCCTTGGTGCTTTGGGCTAAGGTGACTAAGGAGGGTCACTAAGGGATAGGTTGGCACTATGGAAGGTGGCGCTAAAGGGGAGCCTAAAGGGAATGCCTAAGGGAAATGGGGTGGCTGCCGAATGGGTTTGGTGCAGTCGGCTGGGGTGGCCGACTAGGGGAATTTTTGTGGTGGCCGGCGGCTAGGATAGTTAGGGGGATATCAAGGATGGGAAGGGAGCTAGCTAGGGTGCTGTGGAAGGTGGAGCTAAGGGTTGGTGGAAAGTGGTATGGGCAGGTCTTAGGAAGCCAAGTGGGGTGGCCAGGTATCACTAGGGGAAATGGTTCAAGGCGGGTGATGTAAAGGTTGAGGTCTGGCCGAATGGGTAAGGGTGGCAGGTGGCTGTGATGGGGTGATGTAGTGGTGGTATGGGTGGTGGGAGAGTGGAGGGGGAGTGAAGAGGAGATAGAGTTAGGTTGAGGTACTAACCGGCTGGTAGGGAGTTGGTGTCCAAGGAAGAAGAGCAGCTGGGTGATTGAAGTGGATGGAGTTCGGCCGGATGGAAGTGATGGCAGCGTGGAATGGAGCAGGCTGGGGGGGGCAGTGGTGGCGCGAGGTGGAGCTGGCCGAGGTGTGGTGGTGCAGGTGGAGCAAGGTGGAAGGCTCAACTGGGAGGTGATTGGCCAAGGTCGGTTGGCCCAAGGTGGAAAAACTTTCAAAACCCGCCCACTAGGGAGGGGGGTTTATATAGGTTTGGAGATGGCGGTTGGGGCTATCTAACAAGTCGAGTCTTGTGTCGGTCATATAGAACACCAACACATAGAAAAAGGGCTGAAGGAACCGGTCCATGACTTGACATCGGTAGAATGCTACCTCCAATTCCCTGTATGTTCGATAGAGCCAAATATTCCCCCCCTAACGGAGTACGCCGATTACCCCCCGAACCGTACAAGATAGTTACCACCCATCATACGGCTTTCTAACTCCACTTCTTTTTCTGGTCGTTCCGCTCTTTCGGATCGATGGCAGAGAGAAAACCTACATTTTGGACCTGACATCAAGTTTTGGAGGGTGGTAAGGTGGTTTAGGTGGTGGTGGTGTGGTGATAAGGTGGGCTGGTTTTGAGGAGGGGCCAGATATTTTGGTTAAAGGGGTTTTAGGGATATGGTGTGCTAGGTTTAGGTGGGGTGGTTTAGGGGTTTAGGGCTTAGCTAGGTGGGTTGGTTTTGGGGTGAGGTTTAGTGAGGTGGGTTAGGTGATTATGCTAGGATTAGGTTAGGTTTAAGGAAATTAGGCTAGGTTTAGGGGAGGATTAGGGAAGTGGGTTAGGTGATTACATTGGGATTAGGCCAGGATTAGGGAAGTGGGTTAGGTGATTAGGCTAGGTTTAGGTCGGGATTACGATAAAAGGCTAGGATTAGGGGTTTTTTATTAGGATTGGGTTAGGGAGCTCCCTTTGCATAACCCATAGACCTTGTTGCATCATGTTGGTGCAGCCCTAGGTTAGGTTTTGGCTAATACAAGCTTAAACCCATACGAATTAGGCTAACCCACATGATTAACCCCAAACTTGACACACAAGTCAAGCTTAATTACAATTACCCTCAAATCTTCTCCTCCCCCACTCTCTCTCATGCCCATAATCCCACGTGAACTTCAAGTGGGCCCACCTCCATTTATGAGAAGGTGATGTGGGCCATGGATGTGGATATTGGATTGGATCTCTGGATCCAAATCCAAATCCAAATCCAAATCCAAATCCACACATGGGTTTGGATTGGGATCTGGATATATATGGTCCAGATCCAACCCAAACTAAATTCTGACTCCTTCAGGCTGTGTTCAAAATGAACGGTTTGTGCGGGGTCTGACAGCATCAGTACTCCGTCTGCGTTGGGTCTTCACCAACATGATCGTCTGCTTCTGTTTTCGCCTTCCGGAGATGACTTCATATGATTCCTGATTATAACAGGGTCTTGGACGTTCGAGATCCTAGGGGTGGATTTAATACGAGAGTTGTTGTGCCGGGCTCGACTTGTGCTCCGGTTTCGGGCTCTCTTTAGCTCTTCTGGTCCTGTTTTTTGGACCCAAGCTTGTTTTGTGGGGTTTCAAAACATATTTTAACAGTTTTTAAAACATATTATACATATTTAAAACATATAAAAGTTCAAAACATATGTATAGGGCTGCCTGGAAGGCTCCTGGGTTTCCAGACTCAAAATGGCCCTTTGGGGCTGCTTTTACAAAACCAGGTTTGTTTGAGAAGTTCATGGGATTTCGTGGTGTTTACTGTAAACACCCCGAAATCCCACGAATTTCTTAAACAAATCTGGTTTTATACAAGCAGCCCCAAAGGGCCATTTTGAGTTTGGAAACCCAGGAGCCTTCCAAACAAAACCCTGTATATATGTTTTAAACTCTATCTTTCAAAAACAAATAATATAGCTGTTAAAAACCCTTTTAAAACATGTTTTGAAACCCCGAAGTGGCTTGGCCCGATCAAGACAGGACCAGGAGAGCCCAGAAGAGCCCGGAACCGGAGCACCTGTCAAGCCCGGCGCAGCAACTCTTGCATCTCATTCACATCCCAGGATCTCGAACGTCCAAGACCCTGTTATTACCAAAATATCATTTGAAGTCATCTCCGGAAGGCAGAAACGGAGGCGGGCGACCATGTTGGCGAAGACCCAACGCAGACGGAGCACTGATGCTGTCAGGCCCCGCACGAATCGTCCGTCTCGAACCCAGCTCGAAGGAGTCAGAGTTCAGTTTGGATTGGATCTGGACCATATATATCCAGATTCCAATCCAAACCCATATGTGGATTTGGATTTGGATTTGGATCCAGAGATCCAATCCAATATCCATATCCATGGCCCACATCACCTTCTCATAAATGGAGGTGGGGCCCACTTGAAATTCACGTGGGATATTGGGCATGAGAGAGAGTGGGGGTGATAAATATCAAGAGTGTTGTATTAAGCTTGACTTGTGTGTCAAGTTTGGGTTAATCATGTGGGTTAGCCTAATTGAGTGGGTTTAAGCTTGTAATTAGCTAAAACCTAACCTAGGGCTGCACCAACATGGGGTGATCAAGGTCTATGGGCCATGCTAAGGGAGCTCCCTCACCTAAACCTAACCCAAAATGCCTAATCCTAGCCTAAACCCCTAATCCACCCCTAATCTGAACCTAATCACCTAACCCACTTCCCTAATCCCGGCCTAATCCCAACCTAATCACCTAACCCACTCCCCTAATCCTTCCCTAAACCTAGATTAATTTCCCTAATCCTAGCCTAAACCTAGCCTAAACCACCTAACCTAGCTCACTAAACCTCACCCTAAAACCCAACCACCTAACCTAGCCCTAAACCCCTAAACCACCCTTAGCCCACGATTTTCCCAAACCCCTAGTTTTAAAATATCTGGCCCAACCCCATCCAGCCCACCTTATCTACATACTACCCTACCTAAACCACCTAACCACTACCCACAACCCAGCCCTAACCGACCTACCCATCCCCTATTTAAACCCCCCTCATTGTGGGCGGGTTTTCCAAGTGGGAACCACACTCCACCACCCAGCCGGGCCCTCTCCTTCTCCCATCTCTCACCCGTCTTCCCAGCAGCTCCAGCTCCACCAGCCGCCACCTGCTCCGCCACCTTCCCTCTTCCGTCCACCACCACTGCCCCCCCCCCAGCTGGACGTCACCACCTTCCCCCCAACTCCACCAGCCGACAGCTACCTGCCCGCCACTCTCCCACTCCATCCGCCACTCCTTCCCATTCGGTAAGTCCCCCTAACTCCCTCAAAACCACTCTCTACCACCTCTCCACTCTTAGCCACCCATCTTCCCCTTAGCTCCACCTCTTTGCCGCCACCACCTAAGCCTAGCCGAACCTAGGATAACCCAAGTGGCTGGCCACTGCTCAGCCACCATTTCCAATTCAGCCGACTCCCCTAGGTGCCCTATTTGGCCTTCCCACTAGCTCACCTTTTAGGTCCAGTTTCCCTAAGTCCCTAACTTACCTAGTGACCCTAAGACCCACTTAGTCAGCCACTCTAAACTCCCTACTTGGAGGCGCCGCCCACTTGCCACCGGTCCCCTTCGAGGCGTCCATCCCACGCCCATTTGCAGCCGGCCAGCACTCTTGGTCACGCACCTTCGCGGAGCTCCCATTTGCAGCCCAAAGCCAAGGCCACGCTCAAGCAAGACCTCTACGGACCAGCTACTTGTAAGTTTCTAAACTCGGTCTTTAGTCATACGCTTGCTTGAAATTCAATTTGATACGGGGTTGTAATAACGGAGCCTAGTCTCCCCCCGCTTGTAATAACGTGGCTTGGCACAACCACACACGTGCACTCTCTTAGTCGTGCACAACTTTGAACACACACGGGCCTAATCAGCCCCTAATATATAAGTGTACGTATATATTTCATTTCCGAAGGGTTTTGTTTAAGTTGGGTGTGTTGTCTTTCAATTTAAACACTCTCACACACATTGAGCTTTCGCTCTTATTTGAAAGACCCAAGTAAGGGCCGACCTATACTATTTGGGTTTCATTTCTTGTCGTGTGAGTAGTCTTTCAATTCAAGCACTCTCACACACATTGAGCCTTCGCTCTTACTCCCAAGACCTTAGTAAAGGCCTTATTGCAGTTATATTTGGGTTTCATTTATGTCGTGTGTGTAGTACTTCAATTCAAGCACTCTCACACACATTGAGCCTTCGCTCTTACTCCCAAGACCTTAGTCAAGGCCATACTGCAATTTATATTTGGGTTTCATTTCATGTCGTGTGAGTAAGTCTTTCAATTCAAACACGCACCCACATTGAGCCTTCGCTCTTATTTGCAAGACCCGAGTAAGGGCTCATATACATAAGATATATACGTATCTCCCTTCGGTTATTTCCCTTCGGTTATTTCCCTTCGGTTATTTCCCTTCTGTTATTTCCCTTCCGTATTGTCTTTACATTTCGGGTTTTCCCTTTGGAGTAGCGTGAGTTTGCATTGCATCTACGCCATACCACGAGGTAGGACGCATATTGCATCGAAGCAACCCCCGCTCGAATTCGCCCATGTAGTGGAGTGTTCATAACACACAAACTAGGCGACCCAAAAAGGGATAAAAGAAAAGACTTAGGCACGTGCAAATCCACGTGATCTAAAACATGCAATCGCATCTTAAAGACCCGAACTAGACACCTCGAACCGTTTCGTAGACTTTCTCCCAAAAACTCGATTTTTGCAAAAGCGTACAGACTGACCCTTGCGCATCGGTGCAAGAAGGTCTGCGACGACAAGAGCTCACTTGCTCACAGTCGCCACGTTTAGAAGTCAGTGTTAAATATATCTTCGCTAGCTTAAGTAAGCTAGCTGGCACGCCCTGTTTATATATATAGGCCTTAGACGCACGATAAGATCCACTCCAAGCCACGAAAGAGGCGAAGAGGCGGGGATTTTCGCGCGTCTACAGAGATTGGCACGCCCGGTGGGACGTGAGCCTTTTCAAAAAAAATCGAGTTTACTTGTAGGAGTCTTGCGAAAAATTTTATAAAGGTGTCGTTTTAACTTGTTTTCTTTGTTTTCACTTAGGAAATTTTGAAAAAGCTTGAAAAGCATGTCAAAATCCAATCCAAGTGAAGTGTCGAGCCAAGGCTCATGCGCATCAAGTTCTCACTCTAGGAGGATTTTGA
This sequence comes from Brasenia schreberi, assembly GCA_036023115.1. Classification (NCBI taxonomy): domain Eukaryota; kingdom Viridiplantae; phylum Streptophyta; class Magnoliopsida; order Nymphaeales; family Cabombaceae; genus Brasenia; species Brasenia schreberi. The sequence continues at coordinate 15,540,595 of JAYKKT010000078.1, read as the reverse complement.
AAAACAAAATAAAACTAGATGAAATCGAGGACTTGAGAAGGGAATTTGAGGCCAAAATCGATGCTCTCAGCCAAGAGGCTGAAGTAGGCGATTCGTGTTCATCAAACGGTGAACAAAGGCCTAAAAAGAAAATTGAAAAACCTCGCAAGCAAAAAGAAGCCTCCGTAATGGAAGGCAACCAATACCACGAGTCCTTCACACAAAAGGACCGTAAAGCCCTACAGCAGCTGCTGAAAGGGCAAAATAAAGAGAAAAGAAGCTACGCCCTGTCTGATTTCCTTCCTATGGATTACGAAACAGACAGTGACGATGAAATACCGAACTTCCATCGGTATGATGGCATGGGAGACCCTAGGTCTCACTTGCAGCTTTTCTCACGTCGAGCCCATAAGAAGAAAAAGGACTCGATGAAATGGGTGTATTGGTTCCCTCTATCCCTTAAGGGCACAGCTGCCAAATGGCTGGCTTCCTACGACTTAAGCCAGTTCGCTACTTTTGAAGAGTTAGCGAACTGCTTCATGCAAAGATTTGCACACAACGTGGAAGTCACGCCAACCCTGAATACCTTAAGGGATACAAAGCAAGGCATGAACGAAGACGTGCATGCCTTCATTATAAGATGGAGGTCTCTTTTAGGCCAAGTGCGAGAGCCTATATCCGAAGGATGCGCAGTAATGCTCATCCTGGATAATTTCAAAAGCGAGTTAAAAACCCTTCTCTCGCTCCATGAGATTTCAACTTTCCATAAGTTGATCAAAAACGCCTCCCTTCGAAACCAACTTGCGAAAAGGGACATACGACCACTTATGGAAAGGAAGTGCCATTCCCAAAACACGTGTGGAAAAGCCCATCGCATATGGGCTGCCCACAACGGACAAAGGGGCAAAGCCCCATAAAATCGCCAATGTCCGGGTGGATCCAGGCATGGCGGGCACTTCTAAAAATTTTGAAAAAATAGAAAATAAGAGAGAACGCAACTTTTCAAAACCAATTGAAAAACGGGAGTACACTCCGCTAGGGCAACCTGTGTCGGAGGTCCTAGACCTCCTACTTGCCCAGGGCATGATCGAACTCCCTGAAATCCCCGAAGGAGTCACGTCCAAAGGGGGGTATTTAAACCGGTTTTGCAAGTATCATCGGCTCAAAGGCCATGATACCAAACGGTGCTTCTCTCTTCTAAATAAAATTGAGAACTTGATAGCGGAGGGCCGGCTCCAGGTCACTGCGAATCTGAGCCACCTCAAGCTATCTTCAAGGAACCCTTTCCCAAACACGCCAGTGGCAGTGGGAAAGGAAAGGAGGTATGTACCCTCACCATTTCCAAGGAACTAGCGCAAAAGCCCGAACCTGGTCGACCTGCTTGTGCGCCCATCCTTGTATTATACAAGAGGCCCGCACAAGTCGTCATTCGGGGACCATCAAAAGTGGAAACCCCAAAACCAGTTTTGAAAATCCAAGGTTCTCCTCAGCTCATCCTTAGAGCCAAGTCTAGCGCAAACCCTAGGCTGGTCGTGGGGGAAGTCACTAGATCCGGGAGGATCTACCAACCCCCGCACCTTCAAGGTGCTCAAAAGGTGGTCAGTGTGCCTGACCCCTCAAAAGCAGGTATCCCTAGTGGTCTGCCAAAAGCAGATAAGGACAAAATCATCCTAAATCCTTATGATTTCGAAAACCACCTTTCAAAGATTCCTATTCACATGTCTATCCTAGAGCTTATCAAAACCTCGCCTAGGCATAGACTTGTCTTAGAGAAAATTCTAGAAAGGGCCAAGGTTGATTCGAACATAAGTCCGGAATCCTTGTCTGCCCAAGTGGCTTTGTTAGGAGCAAAATCGCCCATCACCTTTTCGGAAGATGATGTAGATAGACCCTACGAAACCCATAACCAGGCCCTGCATATCGAGGTGGTTCTAAACAACCACTCTCTGGACAGGTGCCTAGTCGATGGTGGAGGAGGGCTCTCCAATCCTTCCACTTCATGTGGCGTACAAAATCGGAGTCACCTTGACTTCAGTAAACCCAAGCCCCATCGTTATCACTGGATACGATGGGAATGCGTCTAGGCCTTTAGGATCCATCGAACTCCCAATGGAAACGGGAGGGATCGAACACACGGGGGTGTTCCATGTCTTGGACATCCACCCCCATTATAACCTGTTGCTGGGAAGACCCTGGATACACAGTTTGTGCGCTGTGCCATCCACCTTCCACAAGTGTGTCAAAATCCCTTTTAGGGACCAAGTCGTAGTGATCCTGGGTGAGAGTCACCCACAACTTCAGGGGATCATAAACTCCCCTTGTTTATCAAGCTCCCAGGCCCAAGAGGCTAACCTGGGGCAAATTATGGTTGAGCCACCTCGGCTCGTGTTGAACAACCCTAGGAAGGTTGTATGTGTGAAGGGGCCGCCTAAAGCAGGCCCCCTCCCGACTCTAATCCTCCTAGGAAAACCCAAGCGTTCCCTATTTCCAAAACCCCTGGACAAAAGGCCCTACGAGCCTAATATGGACGATAGCATGTTCCAGGACCACGACTTATATCCCATCTTTTCAAAAAACAAAAGGTCGTGGAACATGTTATTGAACATGGGCTACACGCCCTACAAAAGTCTAGGGGCACAAAACCAGGGTCTCCTAGAGCCCATCCTTCCTAGGGCCAATCCAAGCCGATATGGGATCGGCTATACTCCCCGAATACCGCCGGAGCCACCCCCTGTGACCACCTGGGTCAAGGGTGCCCCGGAGCCTGTCTTAGAAGAGACCTATGGTTTAGACCTCCTATTCCGAGTCTAACCCATAGTGTTTTCCCTTTGTAGGTATGACGGAAGATCCCTTTTTTCTAAAAATACCAAAAACATTTGAAAACTTAAAATCCAAAAAAATCGAAAAAACAAGAAAAACCAAAAACAATGGAAAAGCAAAAACTCGAAAAAAGTGTGCTTTGTATAGTTCCCAAAGTTCTTGTTTTACAAAAACCCAAAAAAATCGAAAATTTGGAAAATACCAAAAAGATTTTGTACATAGCGGCTCCTGGTTTAACTTTGGCGAAAGAAAAGAATTTCGAAAGAAACGTCGTCTGCATAGCCAGACCAAAAATTTCGAAATCACTTGAAAATCCAAGTACAAAACCAGGTTATTTTGAAAACCACGCATCAAGTTCCCTCGGGTCTATAGCCCACGAGAATGATCGAAGCCCAGAAGTGGATCCCCTTGAGGAAGATCCCACTTCTGAGCTCCCAGAATTTCATAGAATTCTCGATTTTGAAAGACCTTCCCAATCAGTAGGAGGAGATTTCGTAGAGGTGAACCTAGGGGATGATTCCAATCCCAAAACCATCAAAATAGGCGCATGCTTGCATGAAACTGAAAAGTTAGCATTCATTGCATTTCTACGAACCTATTTAGATGTGTTCGCATGGACGTATGAAGACATGCCGGGCATAGATCCCAGCATAGTCGAGCATCGTCTTCCCTTAGATGTAGGTGTAAAACCAATAAAGCAGAAGCTTAGGAAAATACACCCGAATGTACACACGCAAGTCAAAGAGGGTTTAGAAGATTTGCTAAAAGCCGGATTTATAAAACCCATTGCGTATTCTGATTGGTTGTCAAATATCGTTGTAGTTCGAAAAACCAATGGGAAAATTCGAATATGCATCGATTTCAGAAACTTGAATAAAGCCACTCCAAAGGATAATTATCCTTTACCAAACATAGATTTGATAGTCGATAGTACTGCAAATCATGAAATGTTTTCATTTATGGATGGCTATTCAGGCTATAATCAAATCAAACTAAGCCCACGAGATCAGGGTAAGACCGCCTTCACAACCCCATGGGGCACGTACTGCTATACAGTCATGCCCTTTGGTTTGAAAAATGCCGGCGCAACATACCAACGAGCCATGAACACGATCTTCCATGATCAAATTCACGAGCTTGTAGAAGTGTATGTAGATGATCTCTTGGCGAAATCCAAAACCCGATGCACCCATATCGAATGTTTACAAAAGATTTTCGAAAGGCTTAGGCTTTACAAAGTAAAACTAAACCCTCAAAAATGTGTGTTCGGGGTAGAATCAGGGAAGCTTCTAGGCTTTATGGTGAGCCAAAGGGGAATAGAAGTCGACCCCTCTAAGTGTCGAGCCATCATAGACATGGCTCCACCCTCCAATCTCACCCAAGTCCGTAGCCTCCAGGGTCGATTACAATCTGTGCGCCGATTCATATCGAATCTGGCAACTAGATGCGAACCCTTCAACAAACTGTTGAGGAAGGGTACGAAATTCTTATGGGATGACGAATGCCAAAAGTCCTTCGAGAGACTAAAGGCATACTTGGTTAATCCCCCCGTTTTGAATCCTCCAAAGCAAGGAAAACCGCTTTTATTATACATCTCCGTGCATGTAAACGCTTTAGGAGCCCTGTTGGCTCAATACGAGGATGACACCCATAAGGAGTATGCCATCTACTATATTTCGAAAACTCTCTTGGCTTATGAACGAAATTATCAAGCCATGGAGAAGACGTGCTTGGCCCTAGTCTGGGCCTGCCAGAAATTCAGACACTACTTCCTAGATCATGAGATCTGGATAGTGTCCAAGCTTGATCCAATCAAGCACTTGTTCGAAAAACCCATTCTCACAGGTAGATTGGGCAAATGGCAACTCCTTCTAATGGAGTATGATCTAAAATACCACCACCAGATCTCCGTTAAGGGGCAAGCCCTAGCAGATTACGTGGCTGACTTCCCCTTGGAGGACGCATATCCCACTCTTGTCGAAATGCCTGATGAAGGCATATTGCAAAACCATTTTCAAAACCACATTTTGGCAAATTCTTTTGAAAACCAAGTGTGGACGATGCACTTCGACGGGGCACGAAACCAACGAGGGGCTGGTGCCGGGATCATCCTAATCTCCCCAGAAAAGGGCGAGATTCCCATAGCAGTCCGCTTAGATTTCGAATGTTCCAACAATATAGCTGAGTATGAAGCACTCATACAAGGCTTAAGGATTTCGAAAACTCTAGGGGCATCATGCATCGAGATCTTTGGAGATTCGCTCCTTGTCATAAACCAGGTTTTAAAAATTTGGCAAGTACGTAATAAAAAACTACTTCCATATCACGAGTTGGCCACTCGATTGGTCCAATCCTTCCAATCGTGTAAGCTCACACACGTGGGAAGAGAGGACAATGGCATCGCCGATGCCCTCTCTTCCTTGGGTTCAGCCCTGAAGGTCGATCCCATTTCAGGGACCAGATCTTTGGAAATATGGCATGCGCCCCATCCATCCACACACGACTTGGATATTTGCCAAAACAACCCAGAGTCTATTGAAAAACCCTGGTTCTATGACATAAAACAATTTTTAGAAAATGGGGGATTCACCGAAGATGCCACATCCAAAGATAAGGCATTCATTCGTAAGATTTCGACCCGATACACCATTCTGGGTGGGGTCTTATACAAAAAGAGTTTTACCGGCATTCTGCTTAGATGTATCGACCTAGAGGAGGCTAGGATAGTGATGCACGAGTTCCACGATGGAGAATGTGGAGGTCATGTTAATGCCAACATGATGGCGAAGAAAATACTTAGAGGGGGTTATTTTTGGTCCACCCTGAAAAAGGATTGTCACGATCATGTTAGGAAGTGTCATCCATGTCAAGTGCATGGGCACGCCATTCATATCCCTTCATCTGCATTGCATTCCGTGGTCAGCCCCTGGCCATTTACCATGTGGGCGTTTGACATTGTAGGCCCCATATTTCCAAAGGCCTCGAATGGGCATCGTTTTATTCTAGCAGCCACGGAGTATTTCTCCAAGTGGGTGGAAGCCATTTCCCTAACGAATGTGATGGGGCAACATGTGGTGGCTTTCATCCGGAGGAATATCTTGGCTCGATTTGGGGTTCCACGAGACCTTGTGTCTGATAATGGTACCCCATTCAAGAACGAGCGGATGGTTAAGTTGTGCAACACGTATGGCATAACTCACCACTTCTCCTCGCCCTACTACCCTCAAGGCAACGGCCAAGCCGAAGCCACAAACAAGACTCTCATTGGTATCATTGAGAAGACCTTAGAAAAGGGTAGGAGGTGGCATGAGAAGCTGGATGAAGCCTTATGGGCTTATCGGACTTCCATCCGGACTCCCACGAATGCCACACCATTCGAATTGGTCTATGGCACAGACGCCATTCTTCCCATTCATACCCAACTGCATTCATTCCATACATCCATTGCACTCGACCTCCCCCTAGAGACGCTTCAGCATGCTAGGATGGCCGAACTAGATTTGCTAGATGAAAGACGACTCCTTGCTATGGATCATGCTCGTGCATACCGGCAAAGGATAGCCCGACATTATAGCAAACACATGAGACCTCGCCACTTTAAAGTGGGAGATCTGGTCTTGAAAACCATCCACCATCGTGGCCCACACCCCCTAGGCAAGTGGCGCCCCAACTGGGATGGACCCTATGTTGTACGAGCAACCACTACGAACAATTCGTATTGGTTGATCGATGTAGAAGGTAGGAATTTAGCAGATCCTATCAATATTCAATACTTAAAGAAGTATCATGTGTAGGATCTGGGTTAAATTCCGGTTTTCGAAAATTTTAGAGGGATAGCTGCCCTGAGACATGTGAATGAGGTGCAAAAGCAACTCGTGTGACCCTGAGTGAGAGAATTCGCACTTGTGAAAGAGGGGAGTTTTCAAAATCATGGTTGCATTTCAAAATCCTTCGTTTTACAAAGAAAGGCCTAGTTCAACATAGCAAGATACTTGCAAGTAGTACGTGCTATTTCTAAATAGGCTGATCTGGAATGGATCGAGTGTAGGCTTGGGATAAGTCCTCCCCTTTTCTCTTCTCCTTCCAAAAGGAAAACAAAGGCCCAAATCAAAAGGGAATGTCCCATTTAAAGTCTCTTTCCAAAAGAAAGAAACCAGACTTGAAAAAGAAAAATCGATTCTCTTATAAAAAGAGGGATTAAAGAAAAAATACTCCCAAAGGGAGACCCTCTATGAAAAAAAGGAAAAAGAGGCCAAAAAGCTCAAAAAGAGCAGTTTTCCGCCTTCTGTGCCTCAAACCACGGGACGCTTCAGAAGGGACCGTGGTATCTCTTTCCCATCCCTGGCTTATCCCAAGCTAAAACATGGTTCATTTCGAGGAATCCTAAAGTAAAAATAGGATTTACTTGCTTGAATTTCATCTTGTTTGAGAAAATGACCTTTCGAGTAAGGCGTAGGAATTTGAAATGAGGCTTGTTTTCTTATAAAACCTCCGCTAGATAAGCGAGTGTTAAGACTCAAACAAGGGCAAGCGCGAAGAGCTCGAGATCCTTAGGATCGAGACTCAAGACAGTTGTCCCTTTTGTAAATAGCTTTTGTAAATAAGTTTTGAAAACCGAACATCGAACAGCATAGGGTTTTTGCTCACTTTGAGCAGTAGGCCTTGTAAGTCTCTAGAGTTCGACCACACCTGGTCTCTGGGAGGTCGCCACTTTTGGCACCACACCCATGTCATCTGCATTCCACGCATGGTACTTGCATAAACATGATCCCATTTAGGACCAGATTCCATAGTATAACCCTTTGGCGTGATATCTCCTCCTACCAGAGTTTGTAAAATTGAGATTTTGTTAAAATGGGACGATCCCATATTCTTCGTGGCTAGATCTAGGGAGACATTAAAAGGGGTGTTTGTCGTCTTTGCCCTTATCCAAATCCATTTGGACAAGGCCAAACAGGGGCATCTGTAAACACCCCGAAATCCCACGAATTTCTTAAACAAATCTGGTTTTATACAAGCAGCCCCAAAGGGCCATTTTGAGTTTGGAAACCCAGGAGCCTTCCAAACAAAACCCTGTATATATGTTTTAAACTCTATCTTTCAAAAACAAATAATATAGCTGTTAAAAACCCTTTTAAAACATGTTTTGAAACCCCGAAGTGGCTTGGCCCGATCAAGACAGGACCAGGAGAGCCCAGAAGAGCCCGGAACCGGAGCACCTGTCAAGCCCGGCGCAGCAACTCTTGCATCTCATTCACATCCCAGGATCTCGAACGTCCAAGACCCTGTTATTACCAAAATATCATTTGAAGTCATCTCCGGAAGGCAGAAACGGAGGCGGGCGACCATGTTGGCGAAGACCCAACGCAGACGGAGCACTGATGCTGTCAGGCCCCGCACGAATCGTCCGTCTCGAACCCAGCTCGAAGGAGTCAGAGTTCAGTTTGGATTGGATCTGGACCATATATATCCAGATTCCAATCCAAACCCATATGTGGATTTGGATTTGGATTTGGATCCAGAGATCCAATCCAATATCCATATCCATGGCCCACATCACCTTCTCATAAATGGAGGTGGGGCCCACTTGAAATTCACGTGGGATATTGGGCATGAGAGAGAGTGGGGGTGATAAATATCAAGAGTGTTGTATTAAGCTTGACTTGTGTGTCAAGTTTGGGTTAATCATGTGGGTTAGCCTAATTGAGTGGGTTTAAGCTTGTAATTAGCTAAAACCTAACCTAGGGCTGCACCAACATGGGGTGATCAAGGTCTATGGGCCATGCTAAGGGAGCTCCCTCACCTAAACCTAACCCAAAATGCCTAATCCTAGCCTAAACCCCTAATCCACCCCTAATCTGAACCTAATCACCTAACCCACTTCCCTAATCCCGGCCTAATCCCAACCTAATCACCTAACCCACTCCCCTAATCCTTCCCTAAACCTAGATTAATTTCCCTAATCCTAGCCTAAACCTAGCCTAAACCACCTAACCTAGCTCACTAAACCTCACCCTAAAACCCAACCACCTAACCTAGCCCTAAACCCCTAAACCACCCTTAGCCCACGATTTTCCCAAACCCCTAGTTTTAAAATATCTGGCCCAACCCCATCCAGCCCACCTTATCTACATACTACCCTACCTAAACCACCTAACCACTACCCACAACCCAGCCCTAACCGACCTACCCATCCCCTATTTAAACCCCCCTCATTGTGGGCGGGTTTTCCAAGTGGGAACCACACTCCACCACCCAGCCGGGCCCTCTCCTTCTCCCATCTCTCACCCGTCTTCCCAGCAGCTCCAGCTCCACCAGCCGCCACCTGCTCCGCCACCTTCCCTCTTCCGTCCACCACCACTGCCCCCCCCCAGCTGGACGTCACCACCTTCCCCCCAACTCCACCAGCCGACAGCTACCTGCCCGCCACTCTCCCACTCCATCCGCCACTCCTTCCCATTCGGTAAGTCCCCCTAACTCCCTCAAAACCACTCTCTACCACCTCTCCACTCTTAGCCACCCATCTTCCCCTTAGCTCCACCTCTTTGCCGCCACCACCTAAGCCTAGCCGAACCTAGGATAACCCAAGTGGCTGGCCACTGCTCAGCCACCATTTCCAATTCAGCCGACTCCCCTAGGTGCCCTATTTGGCCTTCCCACTAGCTCACCTTTTAGGTCCAGTTTCCCTAAGTCCCTAACTTACCTAGTGACCCTAAGACCCACTTAGTCAGCCACTCTAAACTCCCTACTTGGAGGCGCCGCCCACTTGCCACCGGTCCCCTTCGAGGCGTCCATCCCACGCCCATTTGCAGCCGGCCAGCACTCTTGGTCACGCACCTTCGCGGAGCTCCCATTTGCAGCCCAAAGCCAAGGCCACGCTCAAGCAAGACCTCTACGGACCAGCTACTTGTAAGTTTCTAAACTCGGTCTTTAGTCATACGCTTGCTTGAAATTCAATTTGATACGGGGTTGTAATAACGGAGCCTAGTCTCCCCCCGCTTGTAATAACGTGGCTTGGCACAACCACACACGTGCACTCTCTTAGTCGTGCACAACTTTGAACACACACGGGCCTAATCAGCCCCTAATATATAAGTGTACGTATATATTTCATTTCCGAAGGGTTTTGTTTAAGTTGGGTGTGTTGTCTTTCAATTTAAACACTCTCACACACATTGAGCTTTCGCTCTTATTTGAAAGACCCAAGTAAGGGCCGACCTATACTATTTGGGTTTCATTTCTTGTCGTGTGAGTAGTCTTTCAATTCAAGCACTCTCACACACATTGAGCCTTCGCTCTTACTCCCAAGACCTTAGTAAAGGCCTTATTGCAGTTATATTTGGGTTTCATTTATGTCGTGTGTGTAGTACTTCAATTCAAGCACTCTCACACACATTGAGCCTTCGCTCTTACTCCCAAGACCTTAGTCAAGGCCATACTGCAATTTATATTTGGGTTTCATTTCATGTCGTGTGAGTAAGTCTTTCAATTCAAACACGCACCCACATTGAGCCTTCGCTCTTATTTGCAAGACCCGAGTAAGGGCTCATATACATAAGATATATACGTATCTCCCTTCGGTTATTTCCCTTCGGTTATTTCCCTTCGGTTATTTCCCTTCTGTTATTTCCCTTCCGTATTGTCTTTACATTTCGGGTTTTCCCTTTGGAGTAGCGTGAGTTTGCATTGCATCTACGCCATACCACGAGGTAGGACGCATATTGCATCGAAGCAACCCCCGCTCGAATTCGCCCATGTAGTGGAGTGTTCATAACACACAAACTAGGCGACCCAAAAAGGGATAAAAGAAAAGACTTAGGCACGTGCAAATCCACGTGATCTAAAACATGCAATCGCATCTTAAAGACCCGAACTAGACACCTCGAACCGTTTCGTAGACTTTCTCCCAAAAACTCGATTTTTGCAAAAGCGTACAGACTGACCCTTGCGCATCGGTGCAAGAAGGTCTGCGACGACAAGAGCTCACTTGCTCACAGTCGCCACGTTTAGAAGTCAGTGTTAAATATATCTTCGCTAGCTTAAGTAAGCTAGCTGGCACGCCCTGTTTATATATATAGGCCTTAGACGCACGATAAGATCCACTCCAAGCCACGAAAGAGGCGAAGAGGCGGGGATTTTCGCGCGTCTACATTTACAGATGCCCCTCTTTGGCATTGTCCAAATCGATTTAGATAATGGCAAAGATGACAAACATCCCTTTCAATGTCTCCCAAGATCTAACCACGAAAATATGGGATCGTCCCAATCTTTAGCAAAATCTCAGTTTTAAAACCTTGGTAGGAGGAGATATCACGCCAAAGGGATATGCTATGGAATCTGGTCCTAAATGGGATCATGTTTATGCAAGTACCATGCGTGGAATGTAGATGCATGACATGGGTGTGGTGCCGAGAGTGGCGACCTCCCAGAGACCAGATGTGGTCGAACTCTAGAGACTTACAAGGCCTGCTGCTCCAAGTGAGCAGATCCTATGCTGTTTGATGTTTGATTTTTCAAAATCTATTTACAAAACTGTTTACAAAAGGGACAACTATCTTGAGTCTCAATCCTAAGGATCTCGAGCTCTTCGTGTTTGCCTTTGTTTGAGTCTTGACACTCGCTTTATCTAGCGGAGGTTTTATAAGAAAACAAGCTATATTTCAAATTCCTATGTCTTACTCGAAACGTCGAATTCTCAAACAAGATGAAATTCAAGTAAGTAAATCCTATTTTTAGTTTAGGATTCCTCGAAATGAACCATGCTTTAGCTTGGGATAAGCCAGGGATGGGAAAGAGATACCACGGTCTCTTCTGAAGCGTCCCGTGGTTTAAGGCATAGAAGGCAGAAAACTACTCTTTTTGAGCTTTTTGGCCTCTTTTTTCTTTTTTTTCATAGAGGGTCTCCCTTTGGGAGTATTTTTTCTTTCATCCCTCTTTTTTTTCACAAGAGAAACGATTTTTCTTTTGAATTATGGTTTCTTTCTTTTGGAAAGAAACTTTGGATGGGAAATTCCCTTTATTTGGGCCTTGGTTCTCCTTTTGAAAGGAGAAGAGAAGAGGGGAGGACTTATCCCAAGCTCACACTCGATCCATTCCAGATCAGCCTATTTAGAAATAGCACGTACTACTTGCAAGTATCTTGCTATGTTGAACTAGGCCTTTCTTTGTAAGAAGAAGGATTTTGAAATGTAACCACGATTTGGAAGACTCCACTCTTTCACAAGTGTGAATTCTCTCACTCAGGGTCACACGACTTTGCCTTTGCACCTTATTTTCAGGTCTCAGGGCAGCTATCCCTAAAATTTTCGAAAATGGGGAATTTACTACAAATCCTACACATGATACTTCTTTAAGTATTGAATATTGATAGGATCTGCTAAATTCCTACCTTTTATATCGATCAACCAATACGAGTTGTTCGTGGTGGTTGCTCGAACAACATAGGGTCCATCCCACTTGGGGCGCCACTTTCCGAGTGGATGTGGGCCACGATAGTGGATGGTTTTCAAAACCAGATCTCCCACTTCAAAGTGGCGAGGTCTCATGTGTTTGCCAATGTGTCGGGCTATCCTTTGCCAGTATGCACGAGCATGATCCATAGCAAGGAGTCGCCTCTCATCTAGCAAATCTAGTTCGGCCATCCTAGCATGCTGAAGCGTCTCTAGGGGGAGGTCGAGTGCTATTGATGTGTGGAATGAATGTAGTTGAGTATGAATGGGAAGAATGGCGTTTGTGCCATAGACCAATTCGAATGGTGTGGCATTCGTGGGAGTCCGGATGGAAGTCCTATAAGCCCATAAGGCTTCATCCAGCTTCTCGTGCCACGTCCTACCCTTTTCTAAAGTCTTCTCAATTATGCTAATGAGAATCTTGTTTGTGGCTTCAGCTTGGCCGTTGCCTTGAGGGTAGTAGGGCGAAGAGAAGTGGTGAGTTATGCCATACGTGTTGCACAACTTAACCATCCGCTCGTTCTTCAATGGGGTACCATTGTCAGACATAAGATCTCGTGGAACCCCAAATCGAGCCAGGATATTCCTCCTAATGAAAGCCACCACATGTTGCCCCAGCACGTTGGTTAGGGAAATGGCTTCCACCCACTTGGAGAAATACTCTGTGGCTGCTAAGATGAATCGATGCCCATTCGAGGCTTTTGGAAATATGGGGCCTACGATGTCAAACGCCCACATGGTGAATGTCCAAGGGCTGACCACGAAATGCAATACAAATGAAGGGATATGAATGGCGTGCCCATGCACTTGACATGGATGACACTCCCTAACATGATCGTGACAATCCTTTTTCAGAGTGGACCAAAAATAGCCCCCTCTAAGTATTTTCATTGCCATCATGTTGGCATTAACATGACCTCCACATTCTCCACCGTGGAATTCATGCATCACTATCCTAGCCTCTTCTAGATCGATACACCTAAGCAGGATGCCGGTAAAACTCTTTTTATACAAAACCCCACCCAGAATGGTGTATCAGGTCGAAATCTTACGGATGAATGCCTTATCTTTGGATGTGGCATCCTCGGTTAATCCCCCACTTTCTAGAAAGTGCATGATGTCGTAAAACCTAGGTTTTTCAATAGAGTCTGGGTTATTTTGGCAAATATCCAAATCGTGTGTGGATGGGTTGGGCGCATGCCATATTTCTAAAGACCGAGTCCCTGAAATGGGATCGACCTTTAGGGCTGAACCCAAGGAGGAGAGGGCATCGGCGATGCCATTGTCCTCTCTTCTCACGTGTGTGAGTTTACACAATTGGAAGGACTCAACCAATCGAGTGGCCAACTCGTGATATGGAAGCAGTTTTTCATTACGTACTTGCCAAATTTTCAAAACCTGGTTTATAACAAGGAGCGAATCTCCAAAGACCTCGATGCATGATGCCCCTAGAGTTTTCGAAATTCTTAAGCCTTGTATGAGTGCTTCATACTCAGCTACATTGTTGGAACATTCGAAATCTAGGCAGACTGCTATGGGAATCTCGCCCTTTTCAAGGGAGATGAGGATGACCCCAGCACCAACCCCTCGTTGGTTTCGTGCCCCATCGAAGTGCATCTTCCACACTTGGTTTTTGAAAGAGTTTGCCAAAATGTGGTTTTGGAAACGGTTTTGTAATATGCCTTCATCAGGCATTTCATCAAGTGTGGGATATGTGTCCTCTAAGGGGAACTCAGCAACGTAATCTGCCAGGGCTTGCCCCTTAATGGAGATCTGGTGATGGTATTTTAGGTCATACTCCATTAGAAGGAGTTGCCATTTGCCCAATCTACCCGTGAGAATGGGTTTTTCAAACAAGTGCTTGATTGAATCAAGCTTGGACACTATCCAGATCTCATGATCTAGGAAATAGTGTCTGAATTTCTGGCAGGCCCAGACTAGGGCCAAGCACGTCTTCTCAATGGCTTGATAATTTCGTTCATAAGCCAAGAGAGTTTTCGAAATATAGTAGATGGCATACTCTTTATGGGTGTCATCCTCGTATTGAGCCAATAGGGCTCCTAAAGCATTCACATGCACGAAGATATAGAGTAAAAGCGGTTTTCCTTGCTTTGGAGGATTCAAAAGGGGGGGGATTAACCAAGTATGCCTTTAGTCTCTCGAAGGACTTCTGGCATTCGTCATCCCATAAGAATTTCATGCCCTTCCTCAACAGTTTGTTGAAGGGTTCGCATCGAGTCACCAGATTGGATATGAATCGGCGAACGGATTGTAATCGACCTTGGAGGCTAAGAATTGGAGTGAGATTGGAGGGTGGAGCCATGTCTATGATGGCTCGACACTTAGAGGGGTCGACTTCTATACCCCTTTGGCTTACCATAAAGTCCAGAAGCTTCCCTGATTCTACCCCGAATACGCATTTTTTAGGGTTTAGCTTTACTTTGTAAAGCCTAAGCCTTTCGAAAATCTTTTGCAAAATTCGATATAAGTGCATCGGGTTTTGCATTTTGCCAAGAGATCATCTACATACACTTCTATGAGCTCATGAATTTGATCATGGAAGATCATGGTCATGGCTCTCTGGTATGTTGCGCCGGCATTTTTCAAACCAAAGGGCATGACTGTATAGCAGTACGTGCCCCATGGGGTTGTGAAGGTGGTCTTACCCTGATCTCGTGGACTTAGTTTGATTTGATTATAGCCTGAATAGCCATCCATAAACGAAAATATTTCATGATTTGCAGTACTATCGACTATCAAATCTATGTTTGGTAAAGGGGCCGCCCAAAATAGGCTCCCTCCCGATTCTAACCCTTCTAGGAAGACCCAAGCATCCCCTATTTCCAAAACCCCTGGACAAAAGGCCATACGAGCATGATATGGACGACAGCAAGTTCCAGGACCACGATCTTTATCAAAAAATTTCAAAAAATAAGAAATCATGGAACATGTTGTTAAATATGGGCTACACGCCCTACAAAAGTCTAGGGGCACAAAACCAGGGTCTCCTAGAGCCCAAGCCGATATGGGATCAGCTACACTCCCAAAATACCGCCAGAGCCACCCCCTGTGACCACCTGGGTCATGGGTGCCCTGGAGCCTATCTTAGAAGAGACCTACGATTTAGACCTCCTATTATGATTCTAACCCGTAGTGTTTTCCCTTTGTAGGTATGATGGAAGATCCCTTTCAGAAAAATACAAAAACATTTGGAAAACTTAAAATCAAAAAAATCGAAAAAGAGGAAAAACCAAAAACAATGGAAAAACAAAAACTCGAAAATAGAGTGCTTTGTATAGTTCCTAAGGTTCTTGTTTTACAAAAACCCAAAAAAATCGAAAATCTGGAAAATACCAAAAAGATTTTGTATATAGCTGCTCCTAGTAGCACTTTGGAAAAAGATTTCGAAAGGAACGTCGTCTGCATAGCCAGACCAAAAATTTCAGAATCAATTGAAAATCCGAGTACAAAACCAGGTTTTTTGAAAATCACGCATCAAATTCCCTCGGGTCTATAGCCCACGAGAATGATCGAAGCCCAGAAGTGGATCCCCTTGAGGAAGATCCCACTTTTGAGCTCCCAGAATTTCATAAAATTCTTGATTTTGAAAGACCTTCCAATTCAGTAGGAGGAGATTTCATAGAGGTGAACCTAGGGGATGATTCCAATTCCAAAACCATCAAGATAGGCGCATGTTTGCATGAACCTGAAAGATTAGCATTCACTGCATTTCTATGAACCTATTCAGATGTGTTTGCATGGACGTATGAAGACATGCTGGGCATAGACCCTAGCATTGTCGACCATCGTCTTCCCTTAGATGCGGATGTAAAACCCATAAAGCAGAAGCTTAGGAAAATACACCCGAATGTACACACGCAAGTCAAAGAGGGTTTAGAAGATCTGTTATGGATGGCTATTCAGGCTATAATCAAATTAAACTAAGTCCACGAGATCAGGGTAAGACCGCCTTCACAACCCCATGGGGCACGTACTGCTATACAGTCATGCCCTTTGGTTTGAAAAATGTTGGCGCAACATACCAGAGAGCCATGACCACGATCTTCCATGATCAAATTCATGAGCTCGTAGAAGTGTATGTAGATGATCTCTTGGCAAAATCCAAAACCCGATGCACTCATTTTGAATGTTTGCAAAAGATTTTCGAAAGGCTTAGGCTTTACAAAGTAAAGCTAAACCCTCAAAAATGTGTATTTGGAGTAGAATCAGGGAAGCTTCTAGGCTTTATGGTGAGCCAAAGGGGTATAGAAGTCGACCCCTCTTAAGTGTCGAGCTATCATAGACATGGCTCCACCCTCCAATCTCACCCAAATCCATAGCCTCCAGGGTCGATTACAGTCCGTTTGCCGATTCATATCAAATCTGGCGACTAGATGCGAACCCTTCAACAAACTGTTGAGGAAGGAAACGAAATTCTTTTGGGATGACGAATGCCAGAAGTCCTTCGAGAGACTAAAGGCATACTTGGTTAATCCCCCAGTTTTAAACCCTCCAAAGCAAGGAAAACCACTTTTACTCTACATCTTTGTGCATACGAATGCTTTAGGAGCCCTATTGGCTAAATATGAGGATGACACCCATAAGGAGTATGCCATCTACTATATTTCAAAAACTCTCTTAGCTTATGAACGAAATTATCAAGCAATGGAGAAGACGTGCTTGGCCCTAGTCTGGGCCTGCCAGAAATTCAGACACTATTTCCTAGATCATGAGATCTGGATAGTGTCCAAGCCTGATCCAATCAAGCACTTGTTCGAAAAACCCATTCTCACGGGTAGATTGGGCAAAGGGCAACTCCTTCTAATGGAGTATGACCTGAAATACCATCACCAGATCTCCATTAAGGGGCAAGCCCTGGCAGATTATGTGGCTGAGTTTCCCTTGGAGGACGCATATCCCACACTTGATGAAATGCCTGATGAAGGCAAATTACAAAACCATTTTCAAAACCACATTCTGGCAAACAATTTTGAAAACCAAGTGTGGAAGATGCACTTCGATGGGGCACGAAACCAACGAGGGGCTGGTGCTGGGGTCATCCTCATCTCCCCTGAAAAGGGCGAGATTCCCATAGCAGTCCGCCTAGATTTCGAATGTTCCAACAACGTAGCTGAGTATGAAGCACTCATACAAGGCTTAAGAATTTCGAAAACTCTAGGGGCATCATGCATCGAGGTCTTTGGAGATTCGCTCCTTGTTATAAACCAGGTTTTGAAAGTTTGGCAAGTACATAACGAAAAACTGCTTCCATATCACGAGTTGGCCACTCGATTGGTTGAATCATTCCAATTGTGTAAACTCACACACGTGGGAAGAGAGGACAATGGCATTGCCGATGCCCTCTCCTCCTTTGGTTCAGCCCTAAAGGTCGATCCCATTTCAGGGACCCGATCTTTGGAAATATGGCATGCGCCCAACCCATCCACACACGATTTGAATATTTGCCAAAATAACCCAGATTCTGTTGAAAAACCTTGGTTTTACGACATCAAGCATTTTTCAGAAAATGGTGGATTCACCGAGGATGCCACATCCAAAGATAAGGCATTCATCCGTAAGATTTCGACCCGATACACCATTCTGGGTGGGGTTTTGTATAAAAAAAGTTTTACCGGCATCCTACTTAGGTGTATCAATCTAGAGGAGGCTAGGATAGTGATGCATGAGTTCCACGATGGAGAATGTGGAGGTGATGTTAATGCCAACATGATGACGATGAAAATACTTAGAGGGGGCTATTTTTGGTCCACCCTGAAAAAGGATTGCCACGATCATGTTAGGAAGTGTCATCCATGTCAAGTGCATGGGCACGCCATTCACATCCCTTCATCTACATTGCATTCTGTGGTCAGCCCTTGGCCATTCACCATGTGGGCGTTTGATATCGTAGGCCCCATATTTCTAAAAGCCTCGAATGGGCATCGATTTATTTTAGCAGCCACGGAGTATTTCTCCAAGTGGGTGGAAGCCATTTCCCTAACCAACGTGCTGGGGCAACATGTGGTGGCTTTCATTAGGAGGAATATCCTGGCTCGATTTGGGGTTCCACGAGACCTTGTGTCTAATAATGGCACCCCATTCAAAAACGAGCGGATGGTTAAGTTGTGCAACACGTATGGCATAACTCACCACTTCTCTTCGCCCTACTACCCTCAAGGCAACGGCCAAGCTGAAGCCACAAACAAGATTCTCATTAGCATAATTGAGAAGACTTTAGAAAAGGGTAGGACGTGGCACGAGAAGCTGGATGAAGCCTTATGGGCTTATAGGACTTCCATCCGGACTCCCACGAATGCCACACCATTCGAATTGGTCTATGGCACAAACGCCATTCTTCCCATTCATACTCAACTACATTCATTCCACACATCAATAGCACTCGACCTCCCCCTAGAGACGCTTCAGCATGCTAGGATGGCCGAACTAGATTTGCTAGATGAGAGGCGACTCCTTGCTATGGATCATGCTCGTGCATACTGGTAAAGGATAGCCCGACACATTGGCAAACACATGAGACCTCGCCACTTTGAAGTGGGAGATCTGGTTTTGAAAACCATCCACTATCGTGGCCCACATCCACTCGGAAAGTGGCGCCCCAAGTGGGATGGACCCTATGTTGTACGTGCAACCACCACGAACAACTCGTATTGGTTGATCGATGTAGAAGGTGGGAATTTAGCAGATCCTATCAATATCCAATACTTAAAGAAGTATTATGTGTAGGATTTGGATTAAATTCCAATTTTTGAAAATTTTAGGGATAGTTGCTGCCCTGAGACATGAAAATAAGGTGCAAAGGCAAAGTCGTGTGACCCTGAGTGAGAGAATTCACACTTATGAAAGAGTGGAGTCTTCAAAATCGTGGTTACATTTCAAAATCCTTCTTCTTACAAAGAAAGGCCTAGTTCAATATAGCAAGATACTTGCAAGTAGTACGTGCTATTTCTAAATAGGCTGATCTAGAATGGATCGAGTGTGAGCTTGGGATAAGTCCTCCCTCTTCTCTTCTCCTTCCAAAAAGAAAACAAAGGCCCAAACTAAGGGAATTTCCCATTCAAAGTATCTTTCCAAAAGAAAGAAACCAGAATTCAAAAGGAAAAATCGATTCAACTATGAAAAAGAGGGATTAAAGAAAAAATACTCCCAAAGGGAGACCCTCTATGAAAAAAAAAAAGGAAAAAGAGGCCAAGAAGCTCAAAAAGAGCAGTTTTCCGCCTTCTATTCTTTAAACCACGGGACGCTTTAGAAGGGACCGTGGTATCTCTTTCCCATCCCTGGCTTATCCCAAGCTAAAACATGGTTCATTTCGAGGAATCCTAAAGTAAAAATAGGATTTACTTACTTGAATTTCATCTTGTTTGAGAATTCGACGTTTCGAGTAAGACGTAGGAATTTGAAATATGCCTTGTTTCTTATAAAACCTCCGTTAGATAAGCGAGTGTTAAGACTCAAACAAGGGCAAACACGAAGAGATTGCAATCCTTAGGATCGAGACTCAAGACAGTTATCCCTTTTTGTAAATAGTTTTGTATATAGATTTTAAAAAATCGAACATCGAACAGCATAGGATCTACCCACTTGGAACAGGAGGCCCTGTAAGTCTCGAAAGTTCGACCATATCTGGTCTCTGGGAGGTCGCCACTCTTGCACCACACCCATGTCATACACCTGCATTTTACACATAGCACTTATATAAACATGATCCCATTTTTAGGACCAGAAACCTTTTGTTTATCCCTTTGGCGTGATATCTCCACCTACCCGGGTTTTTAAAAGTGAGATTTTGCTAAAGATTGGGATGATCCCATATTTTCGTGGATAGATCTAGGGAGACATTGAAAGGGGTGTTTGTCATCTTTGCCCTTATCCAAATCGATTTGGACAAGGCCAAAGAGGGGCATCTGTAAACACCCCGAAATCCCATGAATTTCTCAAACCAACCTGGTTTTATAAAAGCAGCCCCAAAGGGCTATTTTGAGTCTGGAAACCCAGGAGCCTCCCAGGCAACTCTGTACAGATGTTTTAAACTTTTATATGTTTTAAATATGTATAATGTGTTTTAAAAACTGTTAAAATATGTTTTGGAACCCCGCAAAGCAAGCTTGGCCTGATCAAAATAAGACCAGAAGTGCTAAAGAGAGCCCAGAACCGGAGCACATGTCAAGCCCAGCACAGCAACTCTTGTGTTGAATCCACCCCCAGGATCTCGAACGTCCAAGACCCTGTTATCAGCAAAACATCACTTGAAATCATCTCCGGAAGGTGAAAACAGAAGCGGACGACCATGTTGACGAAGACCCAATGCAAATGGAGTTTCTGATGCTGTCAGACCCCGCACAAACCGTTCGTTTCGAACACAGCTTGAAGGAGTCAGAATTCAGTTTGGATTGGATCTGGACCATATATATCGAGATCCCAATCCAAACCCATGTGTGGATTTGGATTTGGATCTAGAGATCCAATCCAATATCCACATCCATGGCCCACATCACCTTCTCATAAATGGAGGTGGGGCCCACTAGAAATTCACGTGGGATTATGGGCATGAGAGAGAGTGGGGGAGGATAAGATTTGAGGGTAAATTGTAATTAAGCTTGACTTGTGTGTCAAGTTTGGGGTTAATCATGTGGGTTAGCCTAATTAGCATGGGTTTAAGCATGTATTAGCCAAAACCTAACCTAGGGTTGCACCAACATGATGCAACAAGGTCTATGGGTTATGCAAAGGGAGCTCCCTAACCCAATCCTAAGTAAAAAACCCTAATCCTAGCCTTTTACCCTAATCCCGTCCTAAACCTAGCCTAATCACCTAACCCACTTCCCTAATCCCGGCCTAATCCTAGCCTAATCACCTAACCCACCTTCCTAATCCTTCCCTAAACCTAGCCTAATTCCCTTAAACCTAGCCTAATTCCCTTAAACCTAACCTAATCCTAGCCTAATCACCTAACCCACCTCACTAAACCTCACCCCAAAACCAACCCACCTAGCTAAGCCCTAAACCCCTAAATCACTCCACCTAAACCTAGCACACCATATACCTAAAACCCCTTTAACCAAAATATCTGGCCCCTCCTCAAAACCAGCCCACCTTATCACCACACCACCACCATCTAAACCACCTTACCACCTTCCAAATACCAGCCCCAACCGCCATCTCCAAACCTATATAAACCCCCCCTAGTGGGCGGGTTTTCCAAGCTCCTCCAACTTGGCCCAGCCGACCTTGGCCAATCACCTTCCAGCCGAATCCTCCACCTTGCTCCACCTGCATCATCACACCCCGGCCAAGCTTCACCTCGCGCCACCACTGCCCCCTAGCCTGCTCCATTCCACGCTGCCATCACTTCCATCCGGCCGAATTCCATCCATCCAAAGCACCCGGCTGCCCTTCTTCCACCCACCGATCTTCATCATCCATTCGGTTAGTATCTCACACTTAGCTCCACCTCCTCTTCACTCCCCCTCCACTCTCAACCACCTATACCACCACTACATCACCCCATCACAGCCACCTGCCACCCTTACCCATTCGGCCAGACCTCAACCATTTCCACCACCCGACACTCTACCTTCGCCTAGTGACACCCAGCCACCCTACTTGGCTCCCTAAGACCTGCCCCTTCCACTTTCCACCAGGCCTTAGTCTCACCTTCCACAACACCCTAGCTAGCTCCCTTCCCATCCATAACATCTTAACTACCCCAGCACCTGGCCACCACTTAATTATCCCTAGTCGGCCACCCCAACCGACTACACCAAACCTATTCGTTCAGCCACCCCATTTCCCTTAAGCATTCCCTTCAGGCTCCCCTTTAGCGCCACCTTCCATAGTGCCAACCTATCCCTTAGTGACCCTCCTTAGTCGCCTTAGCCCAAAGCACCAAGGCAGCACACTCCTAGCAGCCGGCCAGCTTCAAGGCGCCCTTCCCGCGCACCCAAGTCACCCGGCCAGCACATCCCTTTGTCGTGTCATTCTGAGGAGCTCCCTCTTGCATCCCAAGGCGAAGCCCAAGCCCAAGCTCAAGCAAGTCACCTCCGAACCAGCTATATGTAGGTGCCTAACTCGATCCTCATTTGTAGACTTGCTTAAGTTAAATTAAATTTGATACGGGGTTGTAATAACGGAGCATTGTCTCCCCCCGCTTGTAATAACGTGGCTTGGCACACCCACACACACATGCACTTGAGCCTACCACGCTTTTAGTCATGCACGATTTTGAACACACACGGGCCTAATCAACCCCTAAGATATAAATTTATTTATATAGTTTATGTTGCGTGGGGTTTTGCTTAAGTTGTGTGTGTTGTCTTTAAATTCTCGCACTCACACACATTGAGCTTTCGCTCTTATTTGCAAGACCCAAGTAAGGGCCGTGTTATACTTTCCTTGGGTTTAATTTTATGTCGTGTGTAGTATTTCAATTATACACTCACACACATTGAGCTTTCGCTCTTACTCCCAAGACCTTAGTTAAGGCCATATTGCAATTTATATTTGGGTTTAATTTCATGTTGTGTGCGTAGTACTTCAATTCTCGCACTCACACACATTGAGCCTTCGCTCTTACTTCCAAGACCCAAGTAAGGGCCCATATATATTATATACGTATTTCCCTTTCGACTATGTCTTTAAGATTTGGGTTTTAAGGTTTAGCAGTGTGCGTAGTCTTTACATATATACACGGCACACACTTGCACTATTGAGCCTTTTCGCTCTTAAGATATAGCCATATTTCCCTTTGGCAATTTACATTACAAGTCATTTCCCTCCGGCAATTTCCATTACAAGTCATTTCCCTTCGGCATTGTCTTTTAAATTCGGGTTTTCCCTTTGGAGTTGCGTGAGTTTGCATTGCATATACGCCATACCACGAGTTAGGATGCATATTGCATCAAAGCAAACCCCATACTCCCTTTCAAAATCACCCCATTTAGGCTGAGTGTTCATAACACACACCTAGTTGGCCCAAAAAGGGATAAAAAGAAAGACTTAGGCACGTGCAAATCCATGTGAAACAAAAACTGAAAATCATACAAAAACAACCCAAATCAAACACCACAAATCGTTTTTCATAGGTTCTTATATCCCAAAACTCGATTTTAAAAGCGTACAGACTGACCCTTGCGCATCGGTGCAAGAAGGTCTGCGATGACAAGAGCTTGCTTGCTCACAGTCACCACGTTAGGAGTCAGGTTTAAAATATCTCTTCGCAAGCTTAAGTAAGCTAGCTGGCACGCCCTTTTGCTTAATTAGGACTTAGGCACACGAAAAGGTTCGCTTCAGGCCTAAGAACCAGGAGCGGGAATTTTCTGCGTCTACAAAGTCCTATAAGCCCATAAGGCTTCATCCAACTTCTCATGCCACGTCCTACCCTTCTCTAAAGTCTTCTCGATTATACTAATGAGAGTCTTGTTTGTGGCTTCGGCTTGGCCGTTGCCTTGAGGGTAGTAGGGTGAAGAGAAGTGGTGAGTTATGCCATACGTGTTGGACAACTTAACCATCCGCTCATTCTTGAATGAGGTGCCATTATCAGACACAAGGTCTCATGGAACCCCAAATCGAGCCAAGATATTCCTCCTAATGAAAGCCACCACTTGGAGAAATTCTCAGTGGCTGCTAAAATGAATCGATGCCCATTCGAGGCCTTTGGAAATATAGGGCCTACGATGTCAAACGCCCACATGGTGAATTTCCAAGGGCTGACCACGGAATGCAATGCAGATGAGGGGATATGAATGGCGTGCCCATGCACTTGAAATGGATGACACTTCCTAACATGATCGTGACAATCCTTTTTCAGGGTGGACCAAAAGTAGCCCGCTCTAAGTATTTTCATTGCCATCATGTTGGCATTAACATGACCTCCACATTCTCCATCGTGGAACTCATGCATCACTATCCTAGCCTCCTCTAGATCGATACACCTAAGTAGGATGCCGGTAAAACTTTTTTTATATAGAACCCCACCCAGAATGGTGTATCGGGTCAAAATTTTACGGATGAATGCCTTATCTTTGGATGTGGCATCCTCGGTGAATCCCCCATTTTCTGAAAAATGCTTGATGTCGTAAAACCAAGGTTTTTCAACAGAATCTGGGTTATTTTGGCAAATATTCAAATCGTGTGTGGATGGGTTGGGCGCATGTCATATTTCCAAAGATCGGGTCCCTGAAATGGGATCGACCTTTAGGGCTGAACCCAAGGAGGAGAGGGCATCGGCAATTCCATTGTCCTTTCTTCCTACGTGTGTGAGTTTACACGATTGGAAGGACTCAACCAATCGAGTGGCCAACTCGTGATATGGAAGTAGTTTTTCGTTACGTACTTGCCAAATTTTCAAAACCTGGTTTATAACAAGGAGCGAATCTCCAAAGACCTCGATGCATGATGCCCCTAGAGTTTTCGAAATCCTTAAGCCTTGTATGAGTGCTTCATACTCAACTATATTGTTGGAACATTCGAAATCTAGGTGGATTGCTATGGGAATCTCGCCCTTTTCAGGGGAGATGAGGATGACCCCAGCACCAGCCCCTCGTTGGTTTTGTGCCCCATCGAAGTGTATCTTCCACACTTGGTTTTCGAAAATATTTGCCAAAATGTGGTTTTGGAAATGGTTTTGCAATATGCCTTCGTCGGGCATTTCATCAAGTGTGGGATATGGTCCTCCGGGGAGAACTCAGCCACATAGTCTACTAGGGGTTGCCCCTTAATGGAGATTTGGTCATGATATTTTAGGTCATACTCCATTAGAAGGAGTTGCCATTTGCCCAATCTACCGGTGAGAAATGTTTTTCGAACAAGTGCTTGATTGGATCAAGCTTGGACACTATCTAGATCTCATGATCTAGGAAATAGTGTCTGAATTTCTGGTAGGCCCAGACTAGGGCCAAGCACGTCTTCTCCATGGCTTGATAGTTTCGTTCATAAGCCAAGAGAGTTTTCGAAATATAGTAGATGGCATACTCCTTATGGATGTCATCCTCATATTGAGCCAATAGGGCTCCCAAAGCGTTCGCATGCACAGAAATGTAAAGTAAAAGCGGTTTTCCTTGCTTTAGAGGATTCAAAACGGGGGGATTAACCAGGTATGCCTTTAGTCTCTCGAAGGACTTCTGGCAGTCGTCATCCCATACGAATTTCGTGCCCTTCCTCAATAGCTTGTTGAAGGGTTCGCATCTAGTCGCCAAATTTGATATAAATCGGCGAACGGACTGTAATTGACCCTGGAGGCTACGAATTTGGGTGAGATTGGAGGGTGGAGCCATGTCTATGATGGCTCGACACTTAGAGGGGTCGACTTCTATACCCCTTTGGCTCACCATAAAGCCTAGAAGATTTCCAAACTCTACCCTGAATACACATTTTTGAGGGTTTATCTTTACTTTGTAAAGCCTAAGCCTTTCAAAAATCTTTTGTAAACATTCGATATGAGTGCATCGGGTCTTGGATTTTGCCAAGAGATCATCTACATACACTTCTACGAGCTCATGAATCTGATCATAGAAGATCGTGGTCATGGCTCTCTGGTATGTTGTGCCGGCATTTTTCAAACCAAAGGGCATGATTGTATAGCAGTACGTGCTCCACGGGGTTGTGAATGCAGTCTTACCCTGATCTCGTGGACTTAATTTGATTTGATTATAGCCTGAATAGCCATCCATAAACGAAAACATTTCATTATTTGCAGTACTATCGACTATCAAATCTATGTTTGGTAAAGGATAATTATCCTTTGGAGTGGCTTTATTCAGGTTTCTGAAATCGATGCATATTCGAATTTTCCCATTGGTTTTTCGAACTACAACGATGTTTGACAACCAATCAGAATACGCAATGGGTTTTATAAATCCGGCTTTTAACAGATCTTCTAAACCCTCTTTGACTTGTGTATGTACATTCGGGTGTATTTTCCTAAGCTTCTGCTTTATGGGTTTTACATCCGCATCTAAGGGAAGACGATGTTCAACAATGCTGGGGTCTATGCCCGACATGTCTTCATACGTCCATGCAAACACATCTAAATAGTATCGTATCTTTCATGTTCATGCAAACATGCACCTATCTTGATGGTTTTGGGATTGGAATCACTCTCTAGGTTCACCTCTATGAAATCTCCTACTGAATTGGAAGGTCTTTCAAAATCGAGAATTTTATGAAATTCTGGGAGCTTAGAAGTGGGATCTTCCTCAAGGGGATCTACTTCTGGGCTTCGATCATTCTCGTGGGCTATAGACCCGAGGGAATTTGATGCGTGAGTTTTCAAAAGACCAGGTTTTGTACTTGGATTTTCAATTGATTTCGAAATTTTTTGTCTGCCTATGCAGACGACGTTCCTTTCGAAATCCTTTTCTCTTTCCAAAGTTTTACCAGGAGCAGTTATGTACAAAATCTTTTTGGTATTTTATTGATTTTCGATTTTTTTGGGTTTTTGCAAAACAAGAACTTTAGGAACTATACAAACCACTCTATTTTCGAGTTTTTTATTTTCTGTTGTTTTTGGTTTTTCCCCTTTTTCGATTTTTTTGATTTTAAGTTTTCCAAATGTTTTTGTATTTTTATGAAAGGGATCTTCCATCATACCTACAAAGGGAAAACACTATGGGTTAGACTCGGAATAAGAGGTCTAAATCGTAGGTCTCTTCTAGGGTAGGCTCCAGGGCACCCTTGACCCAGGTGGTCACAGGGGGTGTCTCTGGCGGTATTTTGGGAGTATAGATGATCCCGTATCGGCTTGGGTTGGCCCTAGGAAGGATGGGCTCTAGCAGACCCTGGTTTTGTGCCCCTAGACTTTTATAGGGCGTATAGCCCATATTCAACAGCATGTTCCACGATTTTTTATTTTTTGAAAAATTATGATACAAATCGTGGTCCTGGAACTTGCTGTCGTTCATATTGTGCTCGTATGGCTTTTTGTCCAGGGGTTTTGGAAATAAGGGATGCTTGGGTCTTCCTAGAAAGGTTAGGATTGGGTGGAAAGACTACACACACAGCTGAACCTTAAAACCCAAATCTTAAAGACATAGCCGAAGGGAAATACTTATAATATATATGGGCCCGAAGGTCGCCAACGTGTGCGTGGGTGTTGTGTGTATATGGAAAGACAACTCACACGACTTGTAATGTAAACCCAAATATAATTGCAATATGGCCTTGACTAAGATCTTGGGTGTAAGAGCGAAAGCTCAATGTGTGTGAGTGTAGAATTGAAATGCTACACACACAACTTGAATTTAAACACCCCAAAACGAAATTGCAATATGGCCTTTACTAAGGTCTTGGGAGTAAGAGCGAAAGCTCAATGTGTGTGAGTGTGGAAATTGAAAGACCATGCACACAATTTGAATTAAAACACCCAAGGGAAATTGCAATACGGCCCTTACTAGGGTCTTGGGAATAATAGCGAAAGCTCAATGTGTGTGAGTGTGGAAATTGAAAGACCACGCACACAACTTGAATTAAAACCCACGCAACTTAAAGCATATAGGTATAACTATATCTTAAGGGCTGATTAGGCCCGTGTATGTGCTAAAATTGTGTGCAGCTAAGAGCGGAATAGGCAAGCGGGGAGAGACAACGCTCCATTATTACAACCCCGTATCAAATTTAATTGAATGTAAGCAAGTTCATAACAAGGACCGAGTTAGGCACTTACGTATAGCTGGTCCGGGTGTGACTTGGACAACCGAAGGGGAGCTCCTTGGGTGCGGGTGGGTGCCAAGTAGGGTCTTAGCCGAATGAAGACTTGGAGATGGCCGGGTGGTAGGCGCAGCA
Organism: Brasenia schreberi; assembly: GCA_036023115.1. Classification (NCBI taxonomy): domain Eukaryota; kingdom Viridiplantae; phylum Streptophyta; class Magnoliopsida; order Nymphaeales; family Cabombaceae; genus Brasenia; species Brasenia schreberi. The sequence goes on along the minus strand of JAYKKT010000078.1, from coordinate 15,512,552 downwards.
AGTGGGGATGTTGGGTGAGTTGGGGCAGGTTTGGGTGCTAGCTAGGTGGGGGCAGGTTAAGGTGGGGGCTTAGCTAGGGGCTGGAAATTGGATGGCTAAAGGAAGGTGGTGAGGTAGGGTGTGAAGTGCCCGGGTGTATGGGAGATGGCTAGGGTGCAGCAGTGGCGGGTGATGGAGTGAGTGGCTGGGTAAGAAGGGGAGAGGAAGACAGGTTAGATGGGGCTGAGATGGCGGTACTAACCGGAGGTGGTTGCTGTGGTGGTGGCTGGAGGTGGTGGAAGGAGGTGGCAGCTGGAAGAAGGTGGCAGCCGGGTGGAAGGGTGCAGTCGAGTGGGGTGTGCAGGTGGCAGCCGAGTGGAAATGCAGTCGGGTGGAGTGGCGGTGGAGGTGGTGCAGCTGGTGGAGAATGGGAGTGAAGTGGGATGGAAGAGAGGGCATGTGAGAGAGGAGAGAGAGAGGGCTGAGAGAGCTGCCCAAAACCTGCCCCAAAAGGGGGGGTTTTATAGGCATGGGCTGGGGTCGGTTGGGAGTGGTATAGGGTAGAAGATATTTAGGATATGGTGGGCTGTGGTGGGGTGGTTTGGGTAGGTTGGCTAGGTGGGTGGTTTGGGTAGGTCGGTTAGGGTGGCTGGGAATTAGAGGTTAGGGCCTAATTAGGTAGGTTAAGGTGGGGTTAGGTTTAGTCTAGCTAGGGTCTAGGTGGTCTAGTTAGGTGGGGTGAGCTAGGTGAGGTCGGCTAGGTATGGTTTGGGTGGTTTTGGGTGAGGGTGGCTACGATTGGGTCAGGTTTAGGGGGGAATGGCTAGGTGAGGAGGGTTAGCTTAGGGCTAGGTTTTAGCAGCATCCCCTTGGCCTTGATCCATAGACCTAGTTGCAGCCAGGTTCATGTTGGTGCAGCCCCAAGTTAGGTGTAGGTGCATACAAGCTTAATCCCACACTCTTAGGCTAAACCCACATGATTAACCCAAAACTTGACACAAAATTCAAGCCCACCAACTTTCTCACTCATACTTTATCTCCCATTCTCTCTCTACCCAAGCTTTTCACGTGAATTCTTTGTGGGGCCCACCTAAATTTATGAGAAGGTGATGTGGGCCATGGATGTGGATATTGGATTAGATCTTTGGATCCAAATCCAGATGCATGTTTGGATTTGGATCTGGATATATATAGTCCAAATCCGATCCAAATCTGATTTTCTGACTCCTTCATGGTACTCCCAAAGGGAGAGCCTCTACGAAAAAACAAAAAAGAAGAAAAGGCCAAAAGGCTCAAAAAGAGGAGTTTTCCGCCTTCCATGCCTAAAACCATGGGACGCTTCAGAAGGGTTCGTAGTATCTCTTTCCCATCCCTACGACTTATCCCAAGTAAAACATGGTTCATTTCGAGGAATCCTAAAGTAAAAATAGGAATTACTTACTTGAATTTCATTTTGTTTGAGAATTCGACGTTTTGAGTAAGGCGTAGGAATTTTGAAATTTAGCTTGTTTTCTTATAAAACCTCTGCTAGATTAGCGAGTGTCAAGACTCAAGCAAAGGCAAACGCGAAGAGCTCGAGATCCTTAGGACCAAGGCTAAAAGCAGTTTCTCTATTGTAAATAGATTTTGAAAAATCGAACATCGAGCAACATAGGGCCCGCTCACTTGAAGCAGCAGGTCTTTGTAAGTCTCAAGAGTTCGACTATACCATCTGGTCTCTAGGAGGTCGCCCTTCTTGGCGTCTCATCCATGTCATGCATGTGCATATTCACGCATGAACACTTGCATAACATGATCCCCATTTAGGACCAGAAAACATAAAAAAGTCTCCTTTGGCGTGATATCTCCTCCTAGCAGGTTTAAAAGAGAGATTTTGCTCAAAAATTTAGATGATCCCATATTTTTGTGGATAGATCTAGGGAGACATTAACACGGGTATTGTCGTCTTTGCCATTATCCAAAATTTGGATAATGCCAAAGAGGGGCATCTGTAAACACCCCGAAATTCCAAAGTTTTCATAAAACATACCTGCTTTTAAAATCCCCTTTTCAAAACCAGATTTTTAGTTTTCGAAAGCCTAGGAGTTATAAAAGCTCCAAATTTTGTATAAAACACCATTTTGATATGAAATGTCTTATACTTGGGCCAAGTCCCAATTTTGCAAAGAGCTGAATCCAACAGGTACAACCTGATCAAAAGCAGCCACAAAAATGGGTGAAAAAGCCCCAAAAGCCTCCTAGCCTGATAAAAGTGGATCGAAAGGGCAAAGGAGAGCCCGGACCCGAAGCATACTTCAAGCCCAGCATATCAACTCTCATGTCAAAAGCATCACCAAATTCTCAGACATCCAAGCCCCAAATATCAGAAATATGATCAAAATGAAATCCCGAAGGTGAGGAGATTGGACGAAAATGTTGGCGAAGACCCAACGCAAGATGGAGTACTAATGAAGTCAGGCCCCTCACAAACCGTCGTTTCGAAACACCATGAAGGAATCAAAAACATCAAATTCGGATCGGATTTAGACCATATATATCCAGATCCAAACCCAAAATATATTTGGATTTGGATTTGGATCCCAAGATCCAAATCCAATATCTATATCCATGGCCCACTTCACCTTACCATAAATGGGGGTGAGGGGCCCATAAAAGTTCACGTGAACGCTCTTGGAAGGCTTGGGTAGAGAGAGAAAAGGGCCATAAAGTAAGAGTGAGAAAGTTGGTAGGCTTGACTTTTTTGGTCAAAGTGGGTTAGCCTTGTGGGTTTAACCAAGAGTGTGGGTTCAAGCTTGTATGCACTTACACTTGACCTAGGGCTGCACCAACTTGGATATGGCTACAACTAAAGTAATGGATCGGCTCTAAGAGGTGGGTTCCTAAACCTAGCCCTAAGTTAGCCTATCTCACCTAGCCATCTTTCCTAAACCTAACCCAAACCTAACCTAGACTTAGCCCTTCTCACCCAAAACCACACCCACTTCACCTAGCCGACCTCACCTAGCTGGACCACCTAGACCCTAACCAACTAGCCCTAAGCTAACCTTAGTTCACCTATGTAAACACCCCAAATCTTCTATATTTCAAAAAACTCTCGAAAAAGCTCGTTTGAGCCAAAACGACAACTTGTTTTGAAATGTGAAAATAGGTACAGAAGGCAAAAGAAGACCCTAGGCCCGAAAAGGATTCAAGCCCAGAGCTTCAGAAGCCACTCCTTGATAAAAAAACAAAAGAAAGCAGAGCCCGTTTGAAGAAAAAGCCAAAAACGGTGAAAACCAAGTAAAACGGAGTCCAGAACGGCGAGACGGAGTCCGGACGACAAAGTTGGGGAAAACCCAGCACCAGACGGAGCGTTGTTGAAGCCAGTGCCCGCACAGATCATTCGCCTCGAGAAGCCAAGAAAGACTGTCCGAAGAAATTTTGATTTGGATCTGGACCATAAATATCCAGATCCAAATCCATGTAATGAATAGTGTTTGGATTTGGTTTGGATCCAAATAGTATTTGGATTGGATCGGATCTGGATCAAAATATCCAGATCCATATCCATAAAAATGTTGGGTTTGGATCGGATACGAATCTCAAAATATCCAAGATCCAATATCCAGATCCAAATAGTGTTTGGATTTGGGTCTGGATCCAAACCCCAAACCCAATCCCAAATCTAAGACCCACCTCAAATCTCTATAAATAGAGGTGAGGGGGTCCATGTAAAGGGTTCATGCAAATGCTTGGGAGGAGAGAGAGGGAGTGATAAACCTAGCCATGTGGGCTCATGAGTGAAGTGGGCTTGAGCCATGTTGGCCAAGGCTAGATCAAGGGGGCTGCACCAACTCGAGCCTAGCTACACCAAGAGGTGGACCGCGGGCGTGGAAGTGGGCTGGACCGATTCGAGGTGGCTGGACCTAGTGGGCTGCACCTAAGGTAAGCCTCAACTAAACCTAGCCCTTCTCTCTACCCTTCTAAACCTAACCCATATGAACCCACCTACACCTAACTAAACCTAAACCACCCCAAATAAGCCCAGCCAAGAGCTGGTCGAACTCCCCAAAACCCCTTTCCCAACCAACCTGCAACCTGGCCAAACCCCGCCTTTCCCCAACCAACCTGCAACCTGGCCGAACCCCACCTCGCCACCAACTAACCTCTCTTAGCCGCCGCCCCCACCACCGGCTGCAACTTGGCCGAACCTATCTATCACCGCCTCAACCAAACCCCGCCTTGACCCAACTCCACCTGCACCTTACCTGCCCCGACTAACCTACCACCACCTAAAAACCGCCACCATCCCTTGCCCCAAACCAAACCTAATGGCCTGCTCCTTGGCAGGCCATTCCCTTTAGTAAACCCACTGGTGCAGGCCGTGCCTCATCAAAGCCCAGCCAAGGCCTGCCACTCGGCAGGCCCTCTCCCTACAAGCCCACGGCCTGCTAGTGCAGGCCGGGCTTCCCCTCCTTTACCAAGGGCAGGTCCTGCCACTCGGCAGGCCACCTCTCCCTAGAAACCCCAAGGCCTGCTAGTGCAGGCCGTATCCCTTCCTTCACCCCCAAGCCCACGGCCTGCTGGTGCAGGCCGTGTATCATCCACACCACAAAAGCCTCGGCCTGCTACAAGGCAGGCCGTTTCCTTGGGCCACTCACATCCGGCCGTGACTCCCCTTCAGCCAGCCCGCCCCCAAGACAACACACCTGGCCGACTTAACCTGGCTTCCCCCTAGACCTACCTCAACCAAAATTCGACCAGCACCCAGCCAGGCCGAGCCCTAGCTCAGCCCTGGCCGGCCTGCCTTGGCCTTGACTGACTGAACCTCACCTAGTTAGGGTTTTCCCTAAAACATAACTCGAACCACCTTGGCTCGAGTCATCCTAAGGCACCCCCTTGCAAGGCAAAACCCCGGGCTGCACCAAGACAGCTCGAGTTGCCCCAAGCTCCCCTAGAACCCAACTCGAGTCATCCCAAACCAGGCCCATACCAAGCCAAAAACCAGGCCCATACAAAGCCTACTCAAACACCTCTCCCAAGTCCTCCAAGGTTCTCAAACACCTCCAAGCTAGTCGGTTCCACTTCCATGTGATCCGGGCTCCACACGCAAGGCGCACGCATCCTAGACACACCCCACATAGCGGGCTAGGTGAGTTGTAAGTCCTTACATTTGGTGTTTTCTTAAATTTTGATACGGGGTTGTAGTAAAGGAGCTTCGTCTCCCCCCGATTGTAATAACGTGGATTGACACACCCACACACACGCGCACTTGAGCCTTTCCGCTCTTAGTCGTACACTTCTTGCACACACACGGGCCTAACAAGCCCTTAATATATAGTTATATTTATATATTTTAAGTCAAGGGGGTTTTTAATTAAGTCGTGTGTGTTGTCTTTCCATTTTCCACACGCACACACATTGAGCTTTCGCTCTTACTCCCAAGACCTTAGTCAAGGCCTATTGCAATTATATTTGGGTTTAATTTCATGTCGTGTGCGTAGTACTTCAATTCAAGCACTCACACACATTGAGCTTTCGCTCTTATTCCCAAGACCTTAGTCAAGGCATACTGCAATTTATATTTGGGTTTCATTTCATGTTGTGTGTGTAAGTCTTTCAATTCAAGCACGCACACACATTGAGCCTTCGCTCTTATTTGCAAGACCCAAGTAAGGGCCCCTACATATACTCTATATAAAGTATTTCTTTCGGCTATTTACTTTACAAGTCATTTCCCTTCGGCTATTTACTTTACAAGTCATTTCCCTTCGGCAATTTCCCTTCGGCATTTGTCTTTACATTCGGGTTTTCCCTTTGGAGTAGCGTGAGATTGCATTGCATCTACGCCATACCACGAGGCAGGATGCATATTGCATCAAAGCAAGCCCCGTACTCCCGCTCAAATTCGCACCATGTAGTGGATTGTTCATAACACACACCTAGGTGGCCCATAAAGGGATAAAAAGGAAGACTTAGGCACGTGCAAATCCACGTGATCTAAAATCTGAAAATCATACAAAAACAACCCGAATCAATCGTGCAAATATGCCAAGACTTAGGCTATTTCGATGCATGCACATCGTGCCTAAGTAGATTAAAATTTGAAAGACTTAGGGTCGTCCAACCCTTACAAAGTCAAAATCGCCCAAATGCATGGTTTTCAAAAGGTTTTAAAACACTTCTTCATTCAAAATATATTTTGAGTTAAACTTGTTTCAAAACGAAGTCTCTAAGTGTACAGACTGACACTTGCGCATCGGTGCAAGAAGGTCTGCAACGTAAAAATCCCGCTTGCCTACAATCGCCTTTCAAAAAGTCAGATTATTTTCAAAACATACTTTGCTAGTTAAAGTAAACTAGCTGGCACGCCCATAAAGCGAATGTAGATTGCGAAAAGGTTCACTTCAGGCCTAAGAACCCGTAAGTGAAAATTTTCGGTGTCTACAACCTAACTAAGTCCCTAACCAACTAAATCTAGCCCACCTAACCAACCTACCCCAAACCACTAGCCCAGCCCACAACATTTTCCTAAACCGACCCAGCCTAGTTGCAGCAACCCCCATCCTAAACCATAAAATATCTAGCCCATAATATATCCCAGCCCACCTAACTAAGCTTGGTTCCTAACTAGACCCAGCCACTCCCTAAATAGCTAAACCTAACCAACCTTAGCTATTAGAAGCCCAACCGACCTTGCTTCCTAACTAGACCCAGCCACACCCTAACTACCCACTAACTATATCCCCCCAGCCATTAATCCCTAGTCGGCCAGCCTATATAAGAGCCCATCCATCACTTGCAGGTTTTTCTTCTCTTGATCCTCTTGATTCGGCCAACACTCATTGGGAACCCCTCTCACCTTCGGCGAGGAGCTCCATCTCACTCCATCATCTTCCTTCATTCCCAGCCGGCCAACTTCATCACTTCCCTTCCACATGTAGCACCTGCCACCTCCTTTCCACCCGGCCAACAACACCACCTTCCTTCCACCCAGCCAGCAGCTCCATCTCTCCCAATCGAGCACCACCATCAGCCATCCTCTTCACTCCCAACCGAGCACCACCCGCCATCCTCCCTTCATTCCCGGTTAGTATAACTCTCCCTTCCCCAAAGCAGCAGCACCCCTTCACCATACCCCACTCCAACTCCGCCTGGCCTGTCACCTTAGCACCTTAACACCCAACCTACCTTCCCTAAAAGCACCCATAAACCAGTCGTCCAACACCCCTACCTGTCCCTAAACAAATTCGAATCCCAGCCTCTCTCGAGCTACCTAAGGGACTCCTCATGGCTGCCCAAGGCGAATCACAAGTCCAAATCCAAGCAAGTTGAAGATGGACCGGCTACATGTAAGTGTCTAACCTTAGTCTATTACATTAACTTGCTTTATATTCAATTAAATTTTGATATGGGGTTGTAATAATGGAGAGTAGTCTCCCCCCAATATGTAATATTGATGTATGACACACACGTGCACTTGAGCCTTTCCGCTCTTAGTTGCACACCTTTTGCACACACATGGGACTTGACAGCCCCTAAGATATAGTTTTATTTATATAAGTTCAGCTGCGTGTGTTTACATTCAAGTCGTGTGTGTTGTCTTTCAATTCCACACTCACACACATTGAGCTTTCGCTCTTACTCCCAAGACTCTAATAAGAGCCATATTGTGATTCAATTTGGCGTTTACATTCAAGTTGTGTGCGTGGTCTTTCAATTCCACACTCACACACATTGAGCTTTCGCTCTTACTCCCAAGACTCTAATAAGAGCCATATCGCAATTCAATTTGGGTGTTATTTTCAAGTTGTGTGAGTTGTCTTTACATTTACACACAACACACATGCACACGTTGGCGACCTTCGGGCCCATATATATATTGTTGTATTTCCCTTCTGCTATGTCTTTAAGATTTGGGATTTAAGGTTCAGCTGTGTGAGTAGTCTTTCAATATATACACGACACACACTTACACAATTGAGCCTTTCCGCTCTTAAGATATAGCTATATTTCCCTTTTGCAATTTCCCTTATGCAATTTCCCTTCGGCTATGTCTTTCAATTCCAGGTTTTCCTATTCCGTTGTGTGAGTTTGCATTGCATATTCATCATACCACGAGTTAGGACGCATATTGCATCAAAGCAAACCCCATACACCCATGCAAAACTCGCCATATTTAGGCACTTGACGCACATATCTCACGCCCAAATTGGCAAAAATCAAAGACATAGGCACGTGCAAATCCCACGTGAAATAAAATCTACAACAATACAAACAAAACCCAATCAAACACTTCATATGTTTTCAAAGAGGTTACACTTGTTCAAAATCGACTTTCCTAAGCATACACACTGACCCTTATGCATCGATGCAAGAAGGTCTGTGACGGAAAGAGCCCACTTGCTCACAGTTGCCACAAACAAGTCAGATATTTTCAAAACTTACTTCGCTAGCTTGAGTAAGCTAGTTGGCATGCCCTTTAAACGACTAAGACATATGAAAAGGTTCGCTCTAGGCCCTAAGAAGCCCGGGGTCGGAAAATTTCACGTGTCTACAGGGCTGCCCCACACTAATTGAAGGACTGATATTGCTTGAACAAGAGGCTTAAGGTGGTTAATCGGAGCTCAAGCACACCCTAAACCATTGTTAAGAGGTAAGCCCCTAATCCCCCCTAAACCACTCTTCCTAATCCCTCTAAACCACCTAACCGATCTCCCCTAATCCCACCTAGGTCAACCTAACACCCCAGCCCACCATAAACCTAAACTACCCACACATCCCCTAAACACCCGAACCGACCTACCTTCCCATACGTACCCCCGCACACTGTAGCGCGTCACCCGCGCGCCCTATGCACCGTAGCACACCACCCGCGCGCCCTGCAAATGCGCAGCCCCCCTACGCGTGCCCTGCCAACCGCCTGGCGCCTGGCGTCCACCCGTAGCCGACCTACTTCCTGCCACTACCACCGACCTCCACCGCCTCACCTGCCAACCGACCAACGCCCTATCTGCCACCACTACCACGCCCCAGCAACCACCTGCCACCATCTCCTAGCCCTCCAGCCGGCCACCATCATTCCCCTTTCACCTGGCCCCCCTAGTCACCCAACTCCCCTAGTCACCCAACACCCCAACCCCATCCGGCCAGCCACTAACACCCAACTCCCTTAGTTCCCACCTAACACCCCAACTCAATATCCCATCCCACGCCATACACTCCCAACCGAACCTATCCTAGCTAGACACCCCTTATCATACCCTCCCACCTACCTAACGCCGTGACCTTAGCTCCCCATCACCTATCCCTACTCTAACCGCACCCTACCACACGCCATACCACGTCCCATCCGTGACCTATAGCATCCCATACCCAACCTAACCCAACCTCAGCCATGACTTATCCCATATCCCATCTCTTATCCCACGCACCTCAACATCACCCCACCTAAACACCAAGACCTGACACTACCATGCCTTACCCATACCCACACCAAAACCCGCAACCTTAGTGCCGTGAACCTCATAAAACCCTCAAGCTTAAAGGCTCCATATAGCCATCTTTCGCTTCAAGCTTCGAGGAAGACTCATCCGTGGGTGTGAAGCCAAGCAAACTCACGAAGATTGGAGTGGACAAACATCCAAATCACGTAAGTGTTTTAATTCGGTATTTCATATCTCCTTTCTATGCTTTGATTCAATTTGAATACGGGGTTGTATTAACGGAGCCTTGTCTCCCCCCAATTTTAATAACTTGGTTTGCTACATGAAGCACACACAAGCACTTGAGCCTTAGCTCTTACTCGTACACAAGCACCCACGTGCACCATTGAGCCTTCGCTCTTACTCCTAAGACTCTAGTAAGAGCTGCATGAGTTTGTCTTTAATTTTATACACTCACACATGCGTGCATTGAGCTTTCGCTCTTATTCTATATATGTATTTCAATTCAGCTGGGTTGTTACATTAAGTCGTGTGAGTTTGTCTTTTGTTTATACACTCACACACAAAGAACACCCGAATGCTTACTCGTGCACCTCACGCACCATTTTAGCCTTGGCAGCTGCTAAGATATAGTCATATTTCTATACTTTCCGCTGCGTTTTCCCGGTTCAGTTGTGTGTGTTTGTCTTTTCATTTACACACCAACACAACACGCGCACGTTGGTGACCTTCGGGCCCATATATATAGTTGTATTTCCCTTCCGCTATGTCTTTAAGTTTAGGGTTTTAAGGTTCAGCTGTGTGAGTTGCATTTCCATTTATACATGGCATCCACTTACACAATTGAGCCTTTTCGCTCTTAAGATATAGCTATATTTCCCTTTTGCAATTTCCCTTAAGCATTGTCTTTCAGTTCCGGGTTTTCCCATTCAGTTGTGTGAGTTTGCATTGCATATTCACCATACCATGAGTTAGGGTGCATACTTGCATCAAAGCAAACCCCATACACCCGTGCAAAAGTCTCCCATACTTAGGCACTTGATGCACACATCACATGCCTAAATTGGCTAAAACCCAAGACATAGGAAACGTGCAAATCCCTTGTTAATAAAATCTGCAACAAAACAAAGTGAAACCAACCAAACACTTTGCATACTTTTCGAAAAGGTTATGTTTGTTCAAAATCGACTTTTCAAAAGCGTACAGACTGACCCTTGCTTATCAATGCAAGAAGGTCTGCGATGAAAAGAACCCACTTACCCATAGTCGCCCCAAACAAGTCAGATATTTTCAAAACTTACTTCGCTAGCTTGAGTAAGCTAGCTGGCACGCCCTTTAAGCGACTTAGACATACGAAAAGGTTCGCTCTAAGCCCTAAGAAGCCCGGGGTCGGAAATTTCTGTGTGTCTACAGATTTGGCACGCCTGGTGGGACTTGGGTCTTGTAAAAAAATCAATCCATACAAACAAACCTCATGAAAAATTTTCAAGGAAAAGTGTTTTAACTCTCTGTTTGTTGCATTTCATACTTACGATTTTGAAAGCATTAAAGCATGTCGAGTCTAGGCTCCCAGGAAGTGTCTAGCCATGGCTCATGCACATCAAGTTCTCATTCTAGGAAGTTTTTGAAAACCCGAGATCAAAGAGAAGAGATCGAGGAGTTAAGAAGGGACTTCGAGGCCAAAATCCCTGCTCTTAGCCAAGAGGCTGAAGCAGCTAATTCGTGTTCGTCACCTGGCGAACCAAACGCCAAAAAGAGAGTTGAAAAAACTCACAAAAATAAGGAGACCTCCGCAAAGGAAGGCAACCAATACCACAACTCCTTCACCCATAAGGATCGTAAGGCCCTACAGCAGCTGCTGAAATGGCAAAATAAAGAGAAAAGGATCTACGCCCTATCCGATTTTCTTCCTTTAGACTATGAAACGGACAGTGACGATGAGATACCGAATTTCCATCGGTACGATGGCACAGGAGACCCTAGGTCTCACTTAAAATTTTTCTCTCGTCGAGCCCATAAGAAAAAGAAGGACTCGATGAAGTGGGTGTATTGGTTCCCTTTATCCCTCAAAGGCACAGCTTCCAAATGGGTGGCTTCCTACGACCTTAGCCAATTCGCTACTTTTGAAGAGTTAGCGAACTGCTTTATGCAGAGATTCTCGCATAACATAGAAGTCACGCCCACTTTAAACACATTCAGGGATGCGAAGCAGGGCATGAACGAAGATGTGCATACATTTATCGTTCGATGGAGGTCTCTCCTTGGACAAGTTCGAGAACCTATATCCAAAGGATGCGCAGTCATGCTCATCCTGGATAACTTTCGAAATGAATTAAAAACCCTTCTTTCCCTACACGAGATCTCAACTTTCCACAAGTTGATAAAAAAAGCATCTCTTTTTGAAACGAATTTGAAGAAAGGGATTTATTATCATTTGTAGAAAGGGAGCGTGGTTTCGAAAACTCGCTTGGAGAAGCCCAACACTTATGGGCTACCCACCATGGATAAGGGGGGAAAGCCCCACAAAATCGCCAATGTCCAGGTGGATCCAAGCCCGGCAAGCACTTCTAAAAACTTTGAAAAAATTGAAAATAAAAGGGAGAAAATTTTCCAAAAACCCTTTGAAAGACAGGAGTATACTCCGCTGGGGCAACCTGTGTCGGAGGTCCTAGACCTCCTACTGCCCCAAGGAATGATCGAACTCCCCAAAATTCCTGAGGGAATCACTTCCAAAGGGGGATTTTTAAACCGATTTTGCAAGTATCATCGGCTGAAAGGTCATGATACAAAGCGGTGTTTCTCCCTGCTTAATAAAATTGAGAACTTAATAGCAGAAGGCCGGCTCCAGGTCATTGAGGAACCAGAGCCTGCCCAAGCTATCTTCAAAGAACCCTTCCCCAAGCATGCAAGTACCAGTGAGAAGGGCAAAGAGGTATGTGCTCTCACGATTTCGAAGAGTCTAGCGCATACATAAAAGTCTGGTTTGTCTACTTGTGCATCTACTCTCATACTTCATAAGAAATCCGCCCAAGTAGTCATCCGGGGACCACCAAGAATTCCATCCCCGGTTAAACCAGTTTTGAAAATTCAAGGTGCTCCAAAACACTCAACTAGAGCCATGTTAGTTGCGAATCCTAAGTTGATTGTGGGGGAGGTGACCAGGTCTGGAAGGATCTATCAACCCCCATATCTGTAAAATGCTAAAAAAGTGGTCAGTGTATCTGGCCCTTCAAAAGCATGTATTCCTAGAGTTTCGCCGAAAGTGAACACAGGAAAAGTCGTTTTAACCTTGAATGATTTCGAAAATCATCTTTCAAAGATTCCCATTAACATGTCCATCCTAGAGCTGATACAAACTTCACCTAGGCATAGACTAGTGTTAGAGAAAATTCTAGAAATAGCCAAGGTTAGCTCGAACATAACCCTAGAATCCTTGTCCAACCAAGTAGCGTCCATAGGAGCGAAAATGCCTATCGTGTTCTCGAAAGATGATCTAGAAAAACCCTGCGAGTCCCACAACCAGGCCCCACATATCGAGGTGGTTTTGAATCACCACTCTCTGGATAGGGGCCTAGTCGAAGGGGGAGGAGGGCTCAACATCCTTCCACTTCACGTAGCGTACCAAATCAGAGTCACCTTGACATCCATAAGCCCAAGTCCCATCGTAATCACTGGATACGATGGGAATACGTCAAGATCCCTAGGATCCATCGAACTCCCCATGAAAACGGGAGGGATAGCATACATGGGGGTGTTCCATGTCTTGGACATCCATCCCCACTATAACCTATTGTTGGGAAGGCCCTGGATACATAGCTTGTGTGCTATGTCATCCACCTTCCATAGGTGTGTCAAAATCTCTTTCGGGGACCAAATCATAGTGATCCTAGGTGAGAGTCTCCCACAGCTTCAGGGAATCATGAATTCCCCCTGCTTGTCGAGCCTCCAGGACAACGAGAACAATATGGGGCAGACCTTGGTCGAGCCACCAAAGCTCACACTTAAAAACCCTAGGAAGGTCGTGTATGTCAAAGGATTGCCCAAGGCCAGCCCCCTCAAAACCCTGACCATCCCAGGAAAGGCCAAGAGTCGCCCATTTCCAAAACCCCTGGACAAAAAGCCCTATGTGCATAACATAGACGATAGCAAGTTCGAGGATCACGACTTGTATGAAAATTTTTCTAAAAACAAAAAGTCGTGGAACATGCTGTCGAATATGGGCTATATGCCATACAAGAGTCTAGGGGCACAGAATCAGGGTCTCGTAGAGCCCATATTGCCCAAGGCCAAACCAAGCCGATATGGGATCGGCTATACTCCCAGAATACCACCAGAGCCCCCACCTATGACCACCTGGGTCAAGGGTACCCTAGAGCCTACCCAAGTAGAAACCTACGATTTAGACCTCTTATTTAGAGTCTAAACTCGTTAGTTTTCCTTTGTAGGTGTGATGGAAGATCCCTCAACCAAAAAAACAAAAAAATTGGAAAAGCTCGAAATCCAAAAACATTTCAAAAAATTGCAAAAGTCAAAAATGCTTGAAAATGAAAAACTCGAAAAAAGAGTGGTTTGTATAGTTCCCAAAATTCTCTCTTTACAAAAGCACAAAAAAATCGAAAATCTACAAAATTCCCAAAAGGTTTTGTACATAGCTGCTCCTGGTAAAGATTTGGGGAAAGCCAAAGATTTCGAAAGAAACATTGTCTGCATAACCAGACCAAAAATTTCAAAATCAATAGAAATCCCAAGTCAAAACCAGGTATTTTCAAAATCCATGCATCAAATTCCCTAGGATCTATAGATATGATCAAAGCCCAGAGGTGGATCCCCTTGAGGAGGATCCCACTTCAAAGCTCCCAGAATTTCATAAAATTCTCGATTTTGAAAAACCCTCGAATTCAGTAGGAGGAGATTTCATAGAGATAAACTTAGGGCATGACTCAAAGCCCAAACTCATTAAGGTAGGCGCATGTTTGCATGAGCATGAAAGATCATCATTCATTACATTTTTGAAAACCTACTTAGATGTGCTTACATGGACATACGAAGACATGCCGGGTATAGACCCCCAAGTTGTAGAGCACCGTCTTCCCTTAGATTCTGATGCAAAACCCATAAAACAAAAGCTTAGGAAAATACATCTGAACATACACTCACAAGTCAAAGAGGGTTTAGAAGATCTGTTAGAAGCCGGATTTATAAAACCCAATGCGTATTCTGATTGGTTATCCAATATAGTTGTTGTTCGAAGAACCAGTGGGAAGATTCGAAAATGCATCCATTTCAGAAACCTGAACAAAGCCACTCCAAAGGATAACTTTCCTTTACCAAACATTGATTTGATAGTCGATAGTACTGCAAATCATGAGATGTTTTCATTCATGGATGGCTATTCAGGGTATAATCAAATCAAATTAGCCCCACGAGATCAGGCTAAGACCGCTTTCACAACCCCATGGGGCACGTAGTGCTATACAGTCATGCCCTTTGGTTTGAAAAAAGCCGGTGCAACGTACCAAAGAGCTATGACCACGATCTTTCATGATCAGATTCATGAGCTCATAGAGGTATATGTAAATGATCTCTTGGCTAAATCAAAAACTCGATGCACACATATCGAATGCTTACAAAAGATTTTTGAAAGGCTTAGACTTTATAAAGTAAAGCTAAACCCTCAGAAGTGCGTATTCGGACTAGAATCCGGAAAGCTTTTAGGCTTTATGGTAAGCCAAAGGGGCATAGAAGTCGACCCCTCTAAGTGTCGAGCCATCATAGACATGGCTCCACCCTCCAATCTCACGCAAATTCGTAGCCTCCAAGGTCAACTCCAATCCATTCGTAGGTTTATCTCAAACCTGGCAACTAGATGTGAACCCTTCAACAAACTGTTGAGAAAAGGGACAAAATTTTTGTGGGATGACGAATGCCAAAAGTCTTTTGAAAGATTAAAAGCATACTTAGTTAGTCCCCTTGTTTTAAATCCTCCAAAGCAAGGAAAACCTCTTCTACTTTACATTTCTGTGCATGCGAACGCTTTGGGTGCCTTGTTAGCTCAATACGAGGATGATACCCATAAGGAGTATGCCATATACTACATTTTGAAAACTCTCTTGGCTTATGAAAGGAATTATCAAGCCATGGAGAAGACGTGCTTGGCCCTAGTTTGGGCCTGCCAGAAATTTCGACACTATTTCCTAGATCATGAGATCTGGATTGTGTACACGCTTACGCTTGACCCAATCAGGCACTTGTTCGAAAAACCCATCATCATGAGTAGGTTGGGCAAATGGCAACTCCTTTTAATGGAGTATGATTTGAAATACCATCACCATATCTCCATTAAGGGGCAAGCCCTAGCAGACTACGTGGCTAAGTTTCCCTTGGAGGATGCATATCCCACACTCGATGAAATGCCTGATGAAGGCATATTACAAAACTAATTTCAAAACCATATTTTGGCAAACTCTTTCGAAAACCAAGTGTGGAAAATGCACTTTGATGGGGCACGAAACCAATAAGGGGCTGGTGCTGGAGTCATCCTCATATCCCCTGAAAAGGGCGAACTCCCCATAGCCATTCGCCTGGATTTTAATGTTCGAACAACATAGCTGAGTATGAAGCACTCATACAAGGCTTAAAAGTTTTGAAAACTCTAGGGGCAGCATGCATCGAGGTCTTTAGAGATTCATTACTGTAGACACGAAAAATCCTCGACTTCGAGTTTCTTAGGCCTGGAGTGAATCTTTTCGCAATCTACGTTCGCTTTTAGGGCGTGCCAGCTAGCTTACTCAAACTAGCGAAGTAGTTTTTAAATATCTGACTTTTGAAAGGCGATTGTAGGCAAGCGGGATCTTTCGTCGCAGACCTTCTTACACCGACGCGCAAGGGTCAGTCTGTACACTTAGAGACTTCGTTTGAACAAGTTAAACTCAAATTCGATTTTTGAATGATCAGGTGTTTGAAAACTTTGGAAATCATGCACTTGGCGAGTTTTTGCTTTTACTGGGCTTGGGCGACCCTAAGTCTTTCAATTTTAACCACTTAGGCGTGTTTGCACGTTTTGTTCGGGTTTTGTTCGATGTAGGTATGCACTCTAGCTCGAGTATGGCGAGTATGCAAATGCAACTCACACAACTTGAATGTAAAACCCGAAATTTAAAGACTTAGCAGAAGGGAAAACCCAAATTGAATGCAACTCACACGACTTAAATGTAAATTGCAAAAATTTAAATATATCTATATCTTAAGAGTGGAAAGGCTCAATGTGTGCGTGGGTGTTGTGTATAAATTGAAATGCAACACACGCAACTGAACCGTAAAACACAGCAGAAGGGAGATATAGATATATATAAGAGCGAGAAGGCTCAATTGTGGCGTGAGTGCTTTGAGTGTATAAATTGAAAGGCAACTCACGCAACTTGAATTTAAAACCCAGCTGGAAGGGAAATACGTATATATACGTAAGAGCGGAAAGGCTCAATGTGAGTGAGTGCTTTGAGTGTATAAAATGAAAGACAACTCACACGACTTGAACCTTAAAACCCAGGTGAATGTATATAAATAGGGCTATATCCTATGGGCTGTTGAGGCCCGTTTGTGTGCAAAAGTGTGCAGATAAGAGCGGAAAGGCTCGAGTGTACATGTGTGTATTTTGTACATATATTACATCCGGGTGGAGACGATGCTCCGTTATTACAACCCCATATGAATTTAATTGAATTTGGAATAATGTAGAGAGACTGAAGTTAAAACTTACAAGTGGTCTTCTCGGGGGTTCTCTCGACACTTGGATCCGTCTTCCTTGGTGCAGCTGCGAGATGACCTTGGACTTAGCTTGGGCTAGTTGTTGCCAAAGGGTAGGTTTTTAGGTTGGTCCTAGTTTAGATCTAGGTTAGGTTATAAGCTGGGAGGTGGTCGGCCAAAGGACTTGGCCGATTTTGGTTTAGGTCTATGGGTCCTAGTTAGGTTAAGGTATGATAGAGTTTAGTCCTAACTAGATTAGGTTTAGTGAGCCAGGTACCTTGGTTCATCCAAGGTGGGTTAAGATGGTTCTAAGCAAGGCTCGGCCAGCACTTTGGCCGAGCTCTTGTTGGTCTAGGGGATCAAGTTTAGATAGGTTTCAAATGGGGTCTAAGGGAATGGCTCGGCCAGCACTTGGCCGAGCTAGGTGGGTTTTAATGGGTCGAGTTTAGGTAGGTCTCAAGTGGGGTCTAAGGGAATTGCTCGGCCAGCACTTGGCCGAGCTAGGTGGGTTTTAATGGGTCGAGTTTAGGTAGGTCTCAAGTGGGGTCTAAGGGAATGGCTCGGCCGGCACTTGGCCGAGCTAGGTGGGTTTTAATGGGTTTAGTTTAGGTGGTTTAGAGGGTTAGGATAAAGAGGGGTTAAGGGTGATTAGGGACTAACCTTAGGTTGCAGCCAAGCTAGGTCCAAGCTCCTTTCTTGCAGCCGCTTCCTCGCTATTTGCAGACCATCCACGCCCCAAGGTGCAGCCCACACTAAGCCCTTAGCCACAAGGCTCAAGCCCACACTCAAAAAGGAAAGTCAAGACACCATTCTTGACTTGCTTCCCTCTCTCCCTCTCTCTCCAAAATCTCACGTGAAAGCCCTCCCACAAATTCACGCATAGGATTTTCCAAGCCCACTACCTCTATTTATAGAGGTTTTAATTGGATCTTGGATCTTGGGTCTTGGATTTGGGTCTGGCTATCCATATCCAATCCAAACTCTATGTGGATCTAGATCGCGGATCTCAGATATTTTGAGATCCAGATCCAGTCCAAATATTTATTTAGGTTTGGATCTTGGATCTCAGATATTTTGAGATCCAGATCTAATCCAAACACAATCTAGATCTGGATCTGGATATTTTTGGGTCCAAACCCAATCCAGACTTTTCTTCTGCTCCTTGGTTTTCTGGTCCTTTCTGGTGCTTTTTACCATCGGTTTCGAGCGGGCTTCGATTCATCGGACGCCCAACTTTGGCATGGGTCTTCCCCAAGCCTTACAAAGAAAGGCCTAGTTCAATATAGCAAGATACTTGCAAGTAGTACGTGCTATTTCTAAATAGGTTGATCTGGAATGGATCGAGTATGACCTTGGGATAAGTCTTTCCCCCTTCTCTTCTCCTTCCAAAACGAAAATTTGGCCCAAAAACAAAGGAAAATCCCTACCAAAAGAAAATCTCTTTCCCAAAAAGAAAGCAAAATTTTAAAAAAATCGATGCTTCTAGGGAAAAGAGGGATTAAAGAAAAAATACTCCCGAAGGGAGACCCTCTATCAAAAAAAGAAAGAAAAGGCCAAAAAGCTCAAGAAGAGCAGTTTTTTGCCTTCTATGCCTCAAACCACGGGACGCTTCAGAAGGGACTGTGGTATCTCTTTCCCATCTCTACGACTTATCCCAAGTAAAACATGGTTCATTTTGAGGAATTCTAAAGTAAAAATAGGATTTACTTACTTGAATTTCATTTTGTTTGAGAATTCGACGTTTCGAGTGAGGCGTAGGAATTTTGAAATTTAGCTTGTTTTCTAATAGAACCTCCGCTAGATTAGCGAGTGTCAAGACTCAAGTAAAGGCAAACACGAGGAGCCAAAGGTCCTTAGGATCGAGGCTAAAAGCAGTTTCCCTCTTGTAAATAGGGTTTTGAAAACTTAAACATCGAGCAACATAAGGCCCGCCCACTTGAAGCAGTAGGTCTTCATAAGTCTCAAAAGTTCATCCATATCATCTGGTCTCTGGGAGGTCTCCCTTCTTGGCGTCTCATCCACATCATGCACTAGTGTAAATACCCAAAAATCCCACGATTTTCTTAAACATGCCTGGTTTTACAAAAGCATCCCCAAAGGGCTATTTTGAGTTTGGAAACCCAAGAGCCTTCTAGATATCCCTCTACATATTGAAAACCCGTACATACGTTTTAAAACTTTATACATATTGTTTTTTAGATTATAAATAGTGTTTTAAAACCCCAAAAGCCTCCTGGCCTGACAAAAGCAGATTGAAAAGGCAAAGGAGAGCCCGGACCCGAAGCATACTTCAAGGCCGGCATATCAACTCTCATGTCAAAAGCATCCCCAAATTCTCAGACATCCAAGCCCCAAATATCGGAAAAATTATCAAAATGAACTCTTGAAGGTGAGAAGAAGATCAGACGACAATGTTGGCGAAGACCCAACGTAAGACGGAGCAATGATAAAGTCAGGCCCCGCACAAACCGTCTATCTCGAAACGCCATGAAGGAATAAAAAAAATCAGATTTGGATCGGATCTGGACCATATATATCCATATCCAAACCCATAATGCATTTGGATTTGGATTTTGATCCCAAGATCCAAATCCAATATCTATATCCATGGCCCACTTCACCTCCTCATAAATGGGGGTGAGGGGCCCACAAAATTTCACTTGAAATGCCTTGGAAGGCTTGGGTAGAGAGAGAGAAAGGGGGCCATAAAGTATGAGTGAGAAAGTTAGTAGGCTTGACTTTTGGTCAAAAGTGGGTTAGCCTTGTGGGTTTAACCAAGACTATGGGTTCAAGCTTTTATGCACCTACACTTGACCTAGGGCTGCACCAACTTAGACATGGCTGCAACTAAGGCAATGGATCGGCGCCAAGGGATGGTTCCTAAACCTAGCCCTAAGCTAGCTCACCTCACCTAGCCCTTTCTCCTAAAACCTAACCCAAACCTAACCTAAACTTGACCCTTCTCACCCGAAACCGCACCAACTTAACCTAGCCGACCTCACCTAGCTAGACCACCTAGACCCTAACCAACTAAGCCTAAACCAACCTTAGTTCACCTAACTAAATCCCTAACCAACTAAACCCAGCCCACCTAACCGACCTACCCCAAACCACTAGCCCAACCCACAATATCCCCAAACCGACCTAAGCTAGTTGCAGCTGTAGACACCGAAAATTTTCAACTCCAGGTTCTTAGGCATGAAGTGATCCTTTTCGCAATCTACGTTCGCTTTTAGGGCATGCCAGCTAGCTTACTCAAACTAGCGAAATATGTTTTGAAAATATCTGACTTTTAAAAGGCAATTTTGGGCAAGCGGGATCTTTTCATCGTAGACCTTCTTGCACCGATGCGCAAGGGTCAGTCTGTATGCTTAGAGACTTCGTTTGAAACAAGTTTAAACTCAAATTCGATTTTTGAACAAACAGGTGTTTGAAAATCCTTTTGAAATCATGCACTTGGTGATTTTTTGATTTACTAGGGTTGGGCGACCCTAAGTCTTTCAATTTTAATCTACTTAGGCATGATGTGCGTGCATCAAATAGCCTAAGTCTTACCGTGTTTGCACGATTGGATCGGGGTTTGCTTTGATGCAGGTATGCACTCTAGCTCGAGTATGGCGAGTATGCAATGCAACTCACACAACTTGAATGTAAAACCCAAATTTTAAAGACATAACAGAAGGGAAATTGCAAAAGGGAAATATATATCTTAAGAGCAGAAAGGCTCAATTGTGTAAGTGTGTGTCGTGTATATATTGAAAGACTACTCACACAGCTGAACCTTAAAACCCAAATCTTAAAGACATAGCGGAAGGAAAATACAACTATATATATATGGGCCCAAAGGTCGCCAACATGTGCGTAGGTATTGTGTGTATATATAAAAGACAACTCACATGACATGTAATGTAAAACCCAAATAAAATTGCAATACGACTCTTATTAGGGTCTTGGGAGTAAGAGCGAAAGCTCAATGTGTGTGTGTAGAATTGAAAGACCACGCACACAACTTGAAAGAAACACCCAAATTAAATTGCAATATAGCCCTTATTAGAGTCTTGGGAGTAAGAGCGAAAGCTCAATGTGTGTGAGTGTGGAATTGAAGGTGTGCAACTAAGAGCGGAAAGGCTCAAGTGCACGTGGGTGCTTGTGTGTCAAACCAAGTTATTACAATCGGGAGGAGACAAAGCTCCTTTACTACAACCCCGTATCAAAATTTAATTAAACACCAAATGTAAGGACTTATAACTCACCTAGCCCGCTATGTGGGGTATGTTTAGGACGCGTATGCCTTCTTCGCATTGAGCCCGGGTCACGTGAGAGTGGAACCGGAGAGCTTGGAAACTTGGAAGCACTTGGAGACTTGGGAGCAGCCAAGTAGGGTTCGTAAGGGCCTTGTAGGACTTGGGCTGGTTTTAGGATGATTCGAGCCAAGGTGGCTCGAGTTTGGTTTGAGGTGAGCTTAGGGTAACTCGGGCTGACTTGGTGCAACTCGAGTCTAGGGAATTGGTGTTTTGAGGTGAAGCCCTAACTAGGTTAGGTTCAGTTTGGTTAGGTTAGATTATGGGCCAGTTAGTTAGGCTTTGGTTTAGGTTTAGTTAGGTCCTAACTAGTTTAAGTTTAGCTTGACTTAGGTTAGGTTATGGGCTTTGGTTTAGGGCCAGCAAGTGGCGGTTTAGCTAGGGTGACTCGAGTTAGGTTTGACATGGGAGGGCTCGGTTTGGTCCTAGGGGAAGGTCGGCCAGGGCTGAGGCAGTGGAGCTTTACACGAGGCAGTGGTCAGTTAGGTGGGGTTCGGCCATCAGCTAGGTGGCGGCCAAGTTGTTGGGAAGAGGCGAGTTGGTACACGGCCTGCACCAGCAGGCTGTGGGCTTGGGGCTAGGTGGCCTGCCGAGTGGCAGGCCTTGCTTTAGGTAAGGGAAGGGAAGCACATTCTGCACTAGCAGGCCGTGTGGGGCTTTTAGGGAGAGGGCCTGCCGAGTGGCAAGCCTTTGGGGCTTTAGGTAAGGGATGGCCTGCCGAAGGGCAGGCCTTGGATAGGTTAAGGGAAACGGCCTGCAACAAAGCAGGCCATGTGGGGTTTTAGGGAGAGCTCGGCCAACACTTGGCCGAGCTTGGTTGTGTTTAGGTAGAGCTCGGCCAAAGCTTGGCCGAGCTGGGTTTTGTTTAGGGTAGAGCTCGGCCAAAGCTTGGCCGAGCTTAGGTGGTTTAATGGGTGTGGTTGGGGCGGCTTAGGTCGGGTGGTTTAAAAGGGTTAGGGAATAGAATGGTTTAGGGTTAGGTTTAGGAGCTAACCTTGGTCTTGCAGCCAACCTCCAAGCAGCCTCCACGCAGCCAAGCTCCCTCCGTTTGCAGCTCCACTCTCCTTGAAGACGTAGCTCCTTGGTTGGGGCAGCCCGGGCCACAATGGCCCAATCCCAAACACTCTAGGCCAACAAGCCCCAAGAGCCACTATGGCCCACTCTCTCTCCTACTTTATGGAAGCCCTCTCCAAGTGGGTTTCACGTGAATCATTTCCAGCCCCCCTCACCTCTATTTATAGAGGTTTGAAATGGGTCTTGGATTTAGGTCTGGGTATCCGGATCCAATCTAAACACTATTTATATCTGGATCGCGGATCTCGAATATTTTGAGATCCAGATCCAGTCCAAATATTTATTTGGGTTTGGATCTCGGATCTCAGATATTTTGAGATCTGTATTCGATCCAAACACTATTTGGATCTGGATCTGGATATTTTTGGGTCCAGAACCAATCAAAACTAGTCTTCTGCTCCTTGGTTTTTTGGTCCTTTCTGGTGCTTTTCACCGTCGGTTTCGAGCGGGCTTCGATTCATCGAATGCCCAACTCTGGCCTGGGTCTTCCCCAAGTCTTCCTTCCAACCGGTGTTCTGCTTTTCAGGACCTTTTCGGCGTTCGTTTCGGTCTACAGTTTTGGTTTCAGGCCGGTTCCTCGTGATATCGAACTTAGATTGCCGCACAGATTTCATTCTTCATTCTGATGGGACATGTCTCGGACTTCTGTCGATTTCCTAAGGTACTAGGCTTCTTTCTGCATTTTGGAGCTGCTTTGCACTTTTCTTTGACCCAAATTACACTTTTAGCCTTTTGTCGGGCTTTTCTCTAAATGGGCTCTCCTTTCTTCCGTTTTTTAGGAGGGGGTGGCTTTTGAGACTCTGGGCTTGAATCCTTCTTCTTACCAGGGCTCTCCTTTTGCCTTTTGTACCTATTTTTGCATTTTAAAACAGGTTGTCATTTTGGCTCAAACGAGCTTTTTGTGTTTTTGAGAGTTTTTGAATTTTGGAAAATTTGGGGTGTTTACATCAGCCACCCCCATCCCAACCCCTAAAATATCTAGCCCATAATATATCCCAGCCCACCTAATATAAATATCTACCCCCCAGCCCACCTAACTAAGCTTGGTTCCTAACTAGAGCCAGCCACTACCTAACTAGCTAAGCCTAACCAACTTTGGCTATTAGAAGCCCAACCGACCTTGCTTCCTAAACTAGACCCAGCCACACCCCAAACTACCCACTCACCAACCTAAGTCCCTAGCTCCCTTATCCTTCCCATGCCTATATAAACCCCACCTTTCCACCTGTGGGTTTCCTCTCTCTCCATGCTCTTGGGACCCGGCCAACTCTCTTGGTTCTTCATGCTCCCTTCACCCTTGGGACCCGGCCAGCACATCTCTTCACCCTCTCCACTCCCAACCGAGCAGCACCTGCCGCTCCAACTCCACCTTCAGCGAGTACCTCCACCCGGCCACCACCTTCTTCCATCTGGCCACCAACACCACCCGTCGCCTCCTTCCCGGTTAGTACCACTCTCCCTTCCACCCATCCACCTGCCACCACTCCCATCCACCGAAAATTTTCACTTACGAGTTCTTAGGCCTGAAGTGAACCTTTTCTCAATCTACATTCGCTTTATGGGCATGCCAACTAGTTTACTTTAACTAGCAAAGTATGTTTTGAAAATAATCTGACTTTTGAAAGGCGATTGTAGGCAAGCGGGATTTTTACGTCGCAGACCTTCTTGCACCGATACGCAAGGGTCAGTCTGTACGCTTAGAGACTTCGTTTTGAAACAAGTTTAACTCAAAATATATTTTGAATGAAGAAGTGTTTTAAAACCTTTTGAAAACCATGCATTTGGGCGATTTTGATTTTGTAAGGGTTGGACGACCCTAAGTCTTTCAAATTTTAATCTACTTAGGCACGATGTGCATGCATCGAAATAGCCTAAGTCTTGGCGTATTTGCACGATTGATTCGGGTTGTTTTTGTATGATTTTCAGATTTTAGATCATGTGGATTTGCACGTGCCTAAGTCTTTCTTTTTATCCCTTTATGGGCCACCTAGGTGTGTGTTATGAAC
Organism: Brasenia schreberi; assembly: GCA_036023115.1. Lineage (NCBI taxonomy): Eukaryota > Viridiplantae > Streptophyta > Magnoliopsida > Nymphaeales > Cabombaceae > Brasenia > Brasenia schreberi. The sequence continues at coordinate 15,488,024 of JAYKKT010000078.1, read as the reverse complement.
ACTCTACTACATGGGGCGAATTTTGAGCGGGAGTACGGGGTTTTGCTTCGATGCAATATGTGTCCTACCTCGTGGTATGGCGTAGATGCAATGCAAACTCACGCTACTCCAAAGGAAAAACCCGAATGTAAAGACAATACCGAAGGGAAATAACCGAAGGGAAATGACTTGTAAAGTAAATAGCCGAAGGGAAATGACTTGTAAAGTAAATAGCGGAAGGGGAAATATGGCTATATCTTAAGAGCGGAAAGGCTCAATTGTGTAAGTGTGTGTCGTGTATATATTGAAAGACAACGCACACGACTTGAACCTTAAAACCCGAATCTTAAAGACATAGCCGAAAGAAATACTTTATATAGAGTATATGTAGGGGCCCTTACTTGGGTCTTGCAAATAAGAGCGAAGGCTCAATGTGTGTGCGTGCTTGAATTGAAAGACTTACACACACGACATGAAATGAAACCCAAATATAAATTGCAGTATGCCTTGACTAAGGTCTTGGGAGTAAGAGCGAAGGCTCAATGTGTGTGCGTGTGGGAATGTAAAGACAACTCACACGACATAAATGAAACCCAAATATAACTACAATAAGGCCTTTACTAAGGTCTTGGGAGTAAGAGCGAAGGCTCAATGTGTGTGCATGTGGAAAATGGAAAGACAACACACACGACTTAATTAAAAACCCCCTTGACTTAAAATATATAAATATAACTATATATTAAGGGCTTGTTAGGCCCGTGTGTGTGCAAGAAGTGTACGACTAAGAGCGGAAAGGCTCAAGTGCGTGTGTGTGTGGGTGTGTCAAACCACGTTATTACAATCGGGGGGAGACGAAGCTCCTTTACTACAACCCCGTATCAAAATTTAATTGAATATAAAGCAAGTTAATGTAATAGACCAAGTTTAGACACTTACAAATAGCTGGTCCATGTTCAACTTGCTTGCACGTGGGCTCACGGTTCACCTTGGGCAGCTAAGAGGGGGTTATCCTAGGTGGCTTTGAGGGAGGTTCTATGGGGCACGGTTAGGGCCTTAGGAAAGCTTAGGTTCGGCCAAGACAGGGGTTGTTTAGGGTCTGTCCTAGGGTGCAGGTTAGGTCAGCAGAGGGGTGGACAGGTCGGCAAGGAGGCAGTCGGGTCGGCAGGGAGGCAGTCGGGTCGGCAGGGAGGCGTCTGGCGCCTGGCGCGGCTGCAGTGGCGCGAGGCACGCTGGGGGGTCCTGGCACTAAAGGGGTGGCAGGGCACTGAGGGGCGCCGCAGTGGCGCGGGATGGCGTCAAGGAGCGCGGACTGGGCGCGGGGCGCGCGGCAAGCGCGGTAGGGGGTTCGGGTGACGCGCAGCGCGCGGTCCGGTTAGATTTAGGTTGGTTCAAATCTAGGGTTAGGTTTGGTCGAACCTAGGTTGGGTTAGGGCTAGGTTTAGTTAGGGTTAGGTTCAGTTGGGGTTAGGTAGGTTCGAACCTAGGCTAGGTTGGGGGTTAGGTTTAGAGGGGTGTAGAGAGAATGGCTAGGTTAGGTTAGGCTTACCTCTTGGAGTCGGTCCAGCCCATGTCCAAGCTTGGTTGCAGCCACTTGATCCAGCCCACCTCTTGGTTGCACCCCCTTGGTCTAGACCCACATAGCCCACATGGCTTGAACCCACCTCACCCAATGAGCCCACATGGCTAGGTCTGTCACTCCCTCTCTCTCCTCCCAAATATTTGCATTAACCCTTTACATGGACCCCCTCACCTCTATTTATAGAGATTTGAGGTGGGTCTTGGATTTGGGTTTGGGTTTGGGGTTTGGATCCATACCCAAATCCAAACACTATTTGGATCTAGATATTGGATCTCGAATATTTTGAGATCCGTATCCGATCCAAACCCAACATTTTTATGGATATGGATCTGGATATTTTGATCCAGATTTGATCCAATCCAAACACTATTTGGATCCAATCCAAATCCAAACACTATTTGGATTGGCCCAAATCCAAACACTATTCATTACATGGATTTGGATCTGGATATATATGGTCCATATCCAAATCAAAATTTCTTCGGACAGTCCTTCTTGGCTTCTCGAGGCGAACGATCTGTGCAAGCACTGGCTTCATCAGCGCTCCGTCTGGTGTTGGGTTTTCCCCAACTTTGTCGTCCGGACTCCGTCTTGCCGTTTTGGACTCCGTTGAGCTTTTCATCAAACGGGCTCTACTTTCTTTTGCTTTTTTTTATCAGGGAGTGGCTTCTGAAGCTGTGGGCTTGAATCCTCTTCGGGCCTAGGGTCTTCTTTTGCCTTCTGTACCTATTTTCATATTTCAAAACAGGTTGTCGTTTTTGGCTCAAACGAGCTTTTTCGAGAGTTTTTGAGAGTTTTTGAAATATAGAAGATTTGGGGTGTTTACACCTGCCCATCCACCTGCCACCCTTAGTCTCCCATTTCCAGCACCCCTTCACCATTTCCTAACACCTCCCTTCCTTCCAGCCGAGCCCTAACTATCCCCAAAACCCATCCCAACTCCTAGCACCACACCTTAGCTCAACCTACCTTCCCTACAACACTTCAACACCAGCCGGCCAACACTCCTACCAGCCGCAACCATCCACCTAAAGGACTCCTCTTGGCTGCCCAAGGGGGATCACAAGGCCAAGTCCGCGCAAGTTGAATATGGACCAGCTACATGTAAGTGCCTAAACTCGGTCCATCATATGAACTTCCTTTACATTCAATTAAATTTTGACATGGGGTTGCAATAATGGAGCGTAGTCTTCCCCCAAGATGTAATAACTTGGTTTGACACACAAGCACCCACGTGCACTTGAGCCTTTCCGCTCTTAGCTGCACACCTTTTTGCACACACACGGGCCTTGACAGCCCCTAAGATATAATTTTATTTATATAAGTTCAGCTGCGTGTGTTTTTATTTAAGTCGTGGGTGTTGTCTTTCAATTCTACGCTCACACACATTGAGCTTTCACTTTTACTCCCAAGACCCTAATAAGGGCCATATTGCAATTCTATTTGGGTTTTATTTTCAAGTCGTGTGAGTTGTCTTTACATATACACACAACACCCACGCACACGTTGGCGACCTTTGGGCCCATATATATAGTTGTATTTCCCTTCCGCTATGTCTTTAAGATTTGGGTTTTAAGGTTTAGTTGTGTGAGTAGTCTTTCCATATATACACGACACACACTTACACAATTGAGCCTTTCTGCTCTTAAGATATAGCCATATTTCCCTTTTGTAATTTCCCTTTTGCAATTTATATTACGTAATTTTCCTTAAGCATTGTCTTTCAATTTTGGGTTTTCCCTTGGAGTTGTGTGAGTTTGCATTGCATATTCGCCATACCACGAGTTAGGACGCATATTGCATCAAAGCAAGCCCCATACTCCCGTGCAAAAATCGCCCAACTTAGGTCACTTGCGCACACACCTAGTAGGCCTAAATAGCATAAAATTGAAAGACATAAGCACGTGCAAATCCCACGTGAAATAAAATCTGCAACCATACAAATAAAACCCAAACACTTCATACATTTTCAAAGAGATTACTTGTTTAAAAACGACTTTGTTAAGCGTACAGACTGACCCTTGCGCGTCAGTGCAAGAAGGTATGCGACGAAAAGCGCTCACTTGCTCACAATCGCCCCAAAAGAGTCAGATTTTCAAAACTTACTTCGCTAGCTTGAGTAAGCTAGCTGGCACGCCCTTTTTATAAAAATGACTTAGACATACGAAAAGGTTCACTTCGGGCCTAAAAACCAGGAGTGAGAATTTTCCGTGTCTACAACTGGCATATTCACACATGAACACTTCATAACATGATCCCCATTTAGGACCAAGAACCCATATCTGAAAGTCCCCTTTGGCGTGATATCTCCTCCTACTAGGTTTTAAAGAAAGGTTTTGCTCAAAAAATTGGGACGATCCCATATTTTCGAGAATAGATCCAAGGAGACATTGAACAGGGGTGTTGTCGTCTTTGCCATTATCCAAATCAATTTAGATAATGCCAAAGAGGGGCATTTGTAAACACCCCAAAATCCCATGACTTTCTAAAAAATATACATGGTTTTATAAAAGCAACCCCAAAGGGTCATTTTGAGTCTGGAAACCTAGAAGCCTTCCAGAAACTCCGTACATATTCAAAAACATATACGTACTATTTTAAACTCTGTACATATTGCTTTTAATCCTGTAAATAGTGTCTTAAAGCCCTTTATCAAATAGGAGTTTTTGAAACCCGGGCTAAGCCCCATTTTCCCAAAAGCTAAAGGTGAACAGGTGGAGCATGCGAAGACGATGAATGATCCAAAAACAGCCCAGCAACCCAGTCACGAAGGCCAAAACCAAAAGCAGCTTCAGAAGTCTGTTTTGAAGCCTAGAAGAGCAACCTGGCCTATTAAAAGTCAGGTTCAAAAGGCGAAAGGAAGGCCCAGGTACGAAGCAGATGGCAAGTCAGGAGCACCAGAAAGCCAGATCAACCATTCTCACTCAAGCATCCCGAATCTAAACCGGGAAGACCAGAAATGGAGTCCGAAAAGGTGAAAAAGAGTCCGAACGACACAGATTGGGAAACCCAACACCAGACGGGTCATTGATGAAACTAGGGCCCGCACAGATCGTTTGCCTCGAGAAGCCAAGAAGGACTATCTAGAGAAATTTTGATTTGGATCTAGACCATAAATATCCAGATCCAAATCCATATAGTGAATAGTGTTTGGGTCGATCCAAATAGTATTTGGATCGGATCTGGACCAAAATATCCAGATCCATATCCATAAAAATGTTGGATTTGGATCGGATACGGATCTTAAAATATCTAAGATCCATGATCCATATCCAAATAGTGTTTGGATTTGGGTCTAGATTCAAATCTCAAACCCAAACCCAAATCCAAGACCCACCTCAAATGCCTATAAATAGAGGTGAGGGGGTCCATTGTAAGAGGTTCACGTGAAATCCAAGAGAGGAGAGAGAAGGTCCAAGGTGAGTGGTTAGTGCTTTATTTGTTTAGGGTTTTATTAATTGTGGTTAGTGTAGGATTAGTTAAGGGCTCCCCCACCCTAATTGAAGGGCTGATATTGCTTGGACAAGAGGCTTAAGGTGTCTAATCGTATTTCAAGCACACCCTAAACTGTTGTTAAGAGGTAAGCCCCTAATCCCCCCTAAACCACTCTTCCTAATCCCTCTAAACCACCTAACCGACCTCTCCTAATCCCACTTAGGTCAACCTAACACCCCAACCCACCTTAAACCTAAACTACCCACACATCCCCTAAACACCCGAACCGACCTACCTTCCCATACGTACCCCCGTGCGCCCTGCGCACCGTAGCGTGTCACCCGCGCACCCTGCGCACCTAGCGCGCCACCCGCATGCCCTGCAAGCGCGCAGCCCCCCTGCGCGCACCTTGCACGCTCCCTGCCAACCTGCCACCCGCCTGGCGCCTAGCGCCTGGCGTCCACCCGTAGCCGACCTACTTCCTGCCACTACCACCGACCTCTACCGCCTCACCTGCCAGCCGACCAACGCCCTATCTGCCACCACTACCACGCCCCAACCACCACCTGCCACCATCTCCTAGCCCTCCAGCCGGCCACCATCATTCCCCTTTCACCCGACCCCCCAGTCACCCAACCCCATCCGACCAGCCACTAACACCCAACTCCCTTAGTTCCCACCTAACACCCCAACTCAATATCCCATCCCACGCCATACACTCCCAGCCGAACCTATCCTAGCTAGACACCCCTTATCATACCCTCCCACCTACCTAACGCCGTGACCTTAGCTCCCCATCACCTATCCCTACTCTAACCGCACCCTACCACACGCCATACCACGTCCCATCCGTGACCTATAGCATCCCATACCCAACCTCAGTCGTGACTTATCCCATATCCCATCTCTTATCCCACGCACCTCACCATCACCCCACCTAAACACCAAGACCTGCCACTACCGTGCCTTACCCATACCCACACCAAAACCCGCAACCTTAGTGTCGTGAACCTCATAAAACCCTCAAGCTTGAAGGCTCCATTTAGCCATCTTTCGCTTCAAGCTTCGAGGAAGACTCATCCGTGGGTGTGAAGCCAAGCAAACTCGCGAAGATTGGAGTGGACAAACATCTGAATCATGTAAGTGTTTTAATTCGGTATTTCATATCTCCTTTCTACGCTTTGATTCAATTTGAATACAGGGTTGTATTAACGGAGCCTTGTCTCCCCTTGATTGTAATAATTGGGTTTGCTACACGAGCACTTGAGCCTTAGCTCTTACTCGTACACAAGCACCCACATGCACCATTGAGCCTTCGCTCTTACTCCTAAGACTCTAGTAAGAGCTGCGTGAGTTTGTCTTTAATTTTATACACTCACACACGCGTACATTGGGCTTTCACTCTTATTCTATATATGTATTTCAATTCAACTGGGTTTTTACATTAAGTCGTGTGAGTTTGTCTTTCGTTTATACACTCACACACAAAGAACACCCGAATGCTTACTCGTGCACCTCACGCACCATTTTGGCCTTGGCAGCCACTAAGATATAGTCATATTTCTATACTTTTCGTTGTGTTTTTTCGGTTCAGCTGCGTGTGTTTGTCTTTTCATTTACACACCAACACAACACGCGCACGTTGGCGACCTTCGGGCCCATATATATATAGTTGTATTTCTCTTCCGCTATGTCTTTAAATTTTGGGTTTTAAGGTTCAGCTGTGTGAGTTGCATTTCCATTTATACACGGCATACACTTACACAATTGAGCCTTTTCGCTCTTAAGATATAGCTATATTTCCCTTTTGCAATTTCCCTTTTGCAATTTCCCTTAAGCATTGTCTTTTAGTCATTGTTGAGGGTAGAAATGTAGCAAACCCTATGAATGCCCAATATTTGAAAAAATACCATGTGTAGGGTCTAAGCTAAATTCTATTACGAAAAGATTTTGAAGAAAATCTCCTTTGAAACTTCATGAGTGAGGATCAAGGTAGATCGTACAACCCTGAATGAGAGAATCGATGCTTGTAAAAAAGCAGAGTTTTCAAAAACAAACGGGTTACATTTCAAAATTCTTCTTCTTACAAAGGAAGGCCTGGTTCAAAATAGCAAGATACTTGCAAGTAGTACATGCTATTTCTAAATAGGCTGATCTGGGATGAATCGAGTAGATCATTGGGATAAGTCCTTCCCCTCTTCTCTTCTCTTCCCCAAAAGGAAAACTTGGCAAAAAGCAAAAAGAGAAATCCCTACAAAAACCTCTTTCCCAAAAGAAAGCTGAATCCAAAAAGAAAAATCATTTCTTCTATGGTAAAGACGGAACAAAGAAAAAATACTCCCAAAGGGAGACCCTCTATTGAAAAAAAAAATAGCCAAAAGCTCAAAAGAGCAGTTTTCTACCTCTTTGCCTCAAACCACAGGACAATCTAGAAGGGACTGTGGTAATTCTTTCCCCATCCCTGTGACTTATCCCAAGTGAAGAAAGGTTCATTTCAAGGAGTCCTAAAGTAAAAATAGGATTTGCTTACTTGAATCTCATCTTGTTTGAGAATTTAGACGTTTTGAGTAAGGCATAGAAATTTTGAAATACTGCTTGATTTTCTTATAAAACCTCCGCTAGAGTACCGAGTGTTAAGACTCAAGTAAGGGGAAACACAAAAAGCTGAAAATCCCTAGGATTGAAGCTAAAAGGAGTTTTCCTCTTTCAAAAACAAAATTGAGAAAAACCTCGAACATCGAGCAACATAAGACCAACTCACTTGGTGCAGCAGGTCTTTATAAGACTCCCAAGTTCGACCATTCCCTTAAGTCACTATGAAACCATACTTCCTAGCATGTCATTCCATGCTATTCACTCATATGTGCACGTATGGACATTTTACACAATCCCAATTAGGTCTAGCACCGCATTAGGTAAAGTTCTCTTTGGCAAAAATCCCCTCTTATTGGGCACAAAGGAAAAGTTTTTCTCAAAACTGGGACGATCCCATATTCTCGAGGATGAATCTAGGGAGAAATCAAAGAGGGGCATCTATAAACACCCCAAAATCAAACGATTTTCAAAAACAAACACCTGGTTTGAAAATCCATTTCAAAACCGGATTCTTGAGTTTTCGAAAACCTAGGAGTTGCAAAAGCTTTAAACTTTTGTTTCAAACCCCGTTCAAAATGAAAATTCCTCAAACTCGGGCCAAGTCCCAATTTTATAAAAGCCCAAAATCCAATAGGAGGAGCCTCATCAAAAGCAGCCTCAGAAAAAGGTTTAAAAGCCTAGAAAGCACCCCTTCCTGATAAACGCAAGATCAAACGGCGAAAGGAAAGCCCAGGCCAGAAGCAGACTTCCAGCCTAGAGCATCAAATGCCAAGCCAAGAATATCCACCAAATAGCAGAAATCCAAGCCTGAAATGACAAAAATGAACTAAAATAGAGTCCAAAAAGGTGAGAAGAAGTTTAGACGACAAAGCTGGGGAAGACCCAACCCAAGACGAAGTGCTGATGAAGCCAAGGCCTGCAAGAATTGTCCATCCTGAAACGCCAAGAAGGACTGAAGAAATAAAAAAAAAATAGATTGGATCTGGACGCAAATATCCATATCCAGACCCAAATAGTGTTTGGATCATATTTGAATCTCAAAATCCAAATCCAAGATCCATATCCAAGACCCACCTCATTTGCCTATAAATAGAGGTGAGGGGGTGCCCACAAGTTCACGTGAAATCCAAGAGGGCTTGGAGAGAGATTGCATAAAGTAGGTGAGAGAAAATTGGTGTGCTAGATATTTTCAAGTGGGCTAGCCTTGTGGGCTTGATCAAGGGTATGGGTTCAAGCTTTGTATGGACCTAGGCTCAAACCACACCAACTTGAAGAGGGGTTGCACAAGGGCGTGGAAGCATGGACAAGGCGTGGTGGACCGGCTCCAAGTGGTAGGTCTCTCAACCTCACCCTAACCTAGCCTAAACCACCTAACCCACCTCACTAAACCTAACCCTAAACTAGTCTAGACCTAGTCCTTTTCACCTAAACCTACCCAAACTCCCCTTAACTAACCTAAACCTAAGCCCAACCGAGTGCAGCTACATTCCATATATTCTAAAGTAACCATATATTCTTAACTCTAAAAAATTGACCCTAGGTATTTAAACCTTTCCTTTTCAGGAATGCAATGTATGCCAATTTTAATTTCTATATCCTCTGAAGTAACCAAATGATCAAACTTACATTCCATATATTCTGTCTTTGATCTACTAAGTCAAAAGCCTTTACTTTCTAATGTTTCTCTCCATAATTCCAATTTTCTATTAACTTTTTTTTAGACTCCTCTACTAACATAATGTCATCTGCAAATAACATACACCAAGGTACTTTATCTTGAATATGTTTTGTTAACTCATCAATCACCATTATAAATAAGTATGAACTTAAAGTTGATCCTTGATGTAACCCAATATTAACTTCAAAGAAGTCTGTCATTCCTTCATGAGTCCTCACACATGTTTTTGCACCATCATACATGTCTCTTATAAGGTTTATGTATGTCAATGGGATACCTCTTTTTTTCAAGGTTCTCTAAAGAACCTCACTCAGTACCCTATCATAAGTTTTTTCTAAATCAATAAATATCATGTGAAGGTCTTTCTTCTTTGCTCTAAAATGTTTCATAAGACGTCTCAAAAGGTGAATAACTTCAACAATAGATCTGCTTGATATGAATCCAAATTGGTTCTCTATTGTACTTGATACTTGTGTTAACCTATGTTCGATAATTCTTTCCCATAATTTCATAGTATGACTCATTAACTTGATACCCTAATAATTCACACAATTCTGAATGTCTCCCTTGTTCTTATAAATGGGTATAAGTGTACTCGCTCTCCATTATTTAGGCATTTTTTGGTTTCTCCATATTTTATTAAATAGTCTTGTGAGCCAAGTGATTCGTGTTTCTCCTAGGACTTTGCAAATTTCTATAGGAATATTATATGGTCCTCCTGATTTACCACTCTTCATATGTTTAAGAGCCTCTTTGACTTCATTTGTTTGAATACGTTGGTAGAAATTGTGGTTTATATACTTTTCTGATTTGATTAACTCTCCTAAGCTAATACTAACATATTTATTTTCATTAAAAAGCTTATAAAAATAGATTTTTCATCTATTTCTTATATCATCATTTACCACTAGAAATTTTTCATCCTCATCTTTGATGCATCTAACAAAATTAAGATCTTTAGTTTTCTTATCTCTAGCCCTAGCTATCCTAAAAATATCTCTTTCACCATCTTTTGAGTTGAGTTTTTTATATAAATCCTCCCAAATTTTAGCTTTTACTTCACTGACGACCTTTTTCGCTTCCTTCTTTGCTTTCTTATAAGTCTCTAAAGTTTCACTAGTTTTTTTAGCATAATGTAATTTGTAACATGCCCTCTTTGCCTTGATTTTATTTTACACTACTTCACTCCACCACCAAGCTTCTTTTTTGTGCCGCCTAACATATCTTTCGCCACTTTCTTAATATGTATAGCTATATTGTTCCACATATCACAAGGTGTACTAACATAATTCTAAGCATCTCCTTGAAGGACTTTCTATTTAAATATATTTTCTTTATCACTTTTGAAGTTTCACCATTTAGTCCGAATAGGTCGATGCACTTTTTTCTTTTTTGTCTATTTTTTTATTTGTACATCCATAACTAAAAGTTGATATTGGTGGTTAAGCTTTCTCTTCAAATTACCTTGCAATTTTTTTATAAATAAAGTAATCAGTTTGTATTTGTGATAAACCACTCTTATAAGTAATTAAAAGCTTAATTCGTTTTTTGAAGATTGTATTGACTATAAAGAGGTCAAATGCCATAGCAAAATTTAAATCTCACTACCTTCCTTATTTATATCTCCAAAACCAAAGTTTTCATGAATACCTTGATATCCTAATGCCTCTTTACTAACATGTTCATTTAAGTCTCCTCCTAAACAAATCATCTCTCTTTGTGGAATTCTTTGAATAACCTTATCTAACTCTTCCCAAAAGCCGTCTTTATACTATCTTCTAGTCCTACTTGCGGTGCGTAAGCACAAACTATATTCAAAACCTTTACTCTTAACACTAATTTCAATGTCATGATTCAGTCACCATATCGTTGTATGTCTACTATACTTCCTTTAAATCTTTATTTATGATAATACCAACTCCGTTTTGAGCCTTTTCTTTACCTGAGTACCATAATTTAAAACTTGTATCTTCAATATCCTTTGTTTTTTCTCCAACCCACTTTGTGTCTTGTAAACATAAAATATGAATCTTTCTTTGAATATAGTATCTATCACCTCTATTAGCTTACTGAATAATGTTATGATATTCCAAGAACCAATACAAATCGTATTATCTAGGACTAGCTTCTTACCCCCTGCATCCATCCATATTGAAAATGCGGAGACACTAAATGTAATTTATTTACTACATTCGGGCGGCAATGTAGCAGGACTAACTTATTTACCTACATTTGTTTATGATGTGGGAACCCTCTCTGCAATTGATTCACCAGTGGCCCTTGTTTACTTTTCACTACATTCAAACTCTGCAGTGCGTTGTTAGGCAGGGACGCCCCAAAGTAATGCTTATAATTTGTGTAATACATGGTATAAAAATCCGACAAAATTTTACACTAACTGTCGGAAACCTAACACAACCCTCCTCCTTTATCCGAGTTTGGGACAGGCCATGCAAAGGTACATGGGTGGAGTTGTTACACACATATACATGTAATGAAAATACAAAAAGAAAATCCTAAAGCCCCCAAATACAATAAATAAAATCAATGCATGGATGGATCTTCGAGCACATGCATTCTCACTATTATTTGTTCTCATCAAATATCATCAAGCGGATCATTGAGAACACTATTCATATGTTTGTATAAACTCAAATAATGCAAGGACACTTGACAAATGTCTTGACATGTGCTTCAAGTGTTGTAAAGGAAATGCTAGTGTGTTACATATGACAATAAGACGTTGATAAAAAAAAAGTAATTATAAGTAACAATAGTATTATTATCAAATCAAGAGAAAACAAAATACTAAGATAATATAGACAAATATTAATTTTCCTACATGAAGAATCATCATGTTGCCTAGTTGGAGGAGGACGAGCCTCACACAAATGACTAATAGAATCTCTCAAAATAAATCAATGTGTTTGAGGAATATACTACTTCATGTAAACTCATCACAGTCATGAGAATATGTTGCTAGGATGCCAAAGTGTTTAAACTTAAAATAATATGAGTGTTGTGCCTCCTAATTAGCATCACGTGACTTATATTATACCTTAGACATATGGGACTTTGTCTGTCTATTTATAATAGATGGTTTTATTGGCACAACTAGAATGCCTTAATGATGACTAAACTATTGAACTACCCGATCTGGCATGTACGATTCTACAATATCAAAATAATGAATGCAATTGTGGTATCTCAATAACTTATACCCATTGTTATCCAAGTACTTTACATAACCATATGGTTGCCTATCAACTTGCATTGCATAAAAATAAAGATAAAAATGCATAAAATCAAAGCTTTAGTATAATATACAAACGAAAGAGATAGTTGCAGCATGATAACTTACCTACTTTGTAATCATCAAATCTAATTGTTTATGGTAGATAAAAAATTGATCAATAGGAGAATGTATGTGACAAACATTTCTCATCTACTAGCTTGCTCATGGTTCTTCATCAAAGCATTCTTGTCGCATGCTTACTCTAAAGGTTGTGAAATATTTATAAATCTATGACTATGATTACAACATATAACTTAGTTATTGAATTATCAAAACTAATGATATGAAAATATTTTATAAGCTAATAAGAGTACAAATTGCTATTTCAAATAAAAAAGTATGTCCATTAAGTTATTGTACTCCAATTTGGAAAGCCTTTACTAACTGACCATATAAATATGTAAATGTTACTGCACCCTAAGCATAACTGTCATCTCTTCAAACATTATAAGTTAATAGTTATACAATCATTATTGATACTTTATTTCTAGACTTATCTTGATATAACACACACAAAAATTAATTTTTTCTTCTCATTTGTGAGTGTCCTCTTAAAATTGGTTCAAAACACCTCAAACTTAATGTCTCTAAACATAATCTCCAAAATTGCTTTATTGATGCTCATATCAAACATATTACTCAAAATATCTTTTTTGCTTTTAACAATCATCTTTGGCATCAAAGCTACAAGCTCACAATCTATCAAAAGACCAAGGATCTCGTGTACATCATGAAGGGTAATAGTCATCTTATCCCATGACATATGAAAGTTGTTTGTATCTAGTTACTAACGTTCAATAAAAGCATTCATTAATGCATGATCTATAATTTCGTACAATAAATCTCAACACATAATTAGCCCACTCCTATATGCAATGTCAACCCAATTACCTAGCTTCACATCCCTTCGCTTCACTAACCATGCTTGAGCAACAATGTATCATGTGTGAGTTGTTATCACTTTTCAGAATGTTTGTATATTTACATTTACATAACCAGTTTGAATGCTCAGTATTAAACTACAAATTTATAATTTCACTGAAGTTCAAAATTGTCTAATCCTATGATATTTTATAAATGATGTGACCTTCAAAATTAGAGAGTAACCCTAACATATAAAACACTTCCTCACCATCACTATCAACATTGTCTATTTCAGTCTTTGAAATATCTACATCATTCTCATACAATGAAGACCCGAATTCATCAATATGTGTGTCGGCCAACATCTCTTCATTTTCTCCTCATTGTCGTCTTCATGATCATCCTCAATATGGTATGACATTATGTCTCCTACATGATGCAGTAATGTTATACCTTTTACTCGTGTTTTATGAAATATACCTCTATATAAAAAGAATAACAAGTTAAATATGTATTAATACATCATATACAACAAAAAATCATCATGAAAACACGACACAACGGTATCACTCAAAAAATGAGAGACACACATTAACAACATCTCACATCGAGTACTTGAAGGTAGGTCACATTCCCAGCTATGATAGAGACATGACACATATGTGTCTCAAGCCAAAAACTCAACAAGATATTTTCACCGAAATTTCAGCCAAAAATAAATCGGTTCTAATAATTTGTTTCACTGTAAACCGATATAGATTCAATCGAAACGTTTGTTCTTACCCGATAGTAATTGTTTGGGACAAACAAACGACGACGGACGTTCACACGCAAGGAGAGAGGGAGAGGGTTTACATGAGTTTAGGGTATCATGGTAAATATTCGATTGAAGCAAGAACGTTTTCGAAATCGTACGAATAAACGGGGTGTGCGCGCAGCAATTTAGGTGCGCGCGTGTTCTAGTTGAGTCGTTACTTGGCGTTGTTCTACGAGTGCCTATGGCTCCGAGTCGCTGAGGTAACTCGTCCAGAACCGGATTCCGCGAGAAAGAATCCCCGGAATCTTCGTTTTCCTTTTGCGCCCTACAGGCGCCGACGGCGACGAGTAGCCGGCAAATCGCCGATTTAGGTTTTGGTTCGTAAAACCGACAGGCAGACGTTAAATGTTAGTAGGCAAATAGAAAAGCGAACCCAAGCGAGAGAGTGCTCAAGGAGTGACCCACTTTTTCGGTTGTCCCCTTCGCGCCTCTCCTCTCGCCGGGACTTTTCGTTTTCCGTCGTCGGCATGCCGATCTCATCCCTTGGGTAAACCGCCGCCATCACCGTCTCCGTCTCTGCTTTTGCTCTTCCGGCCAGAATTTGAGTTCCCGAGGGAAAGGTTTTGGTTAGGGTTCTTTTTTTTATGGCTTCGGAGGATGTGGTGCAGAGCAAGGAATCGGCTGTGTCGACGATTGTGAATTTGGCGGAGGAGGCGAAGCTCGCTAGTGAGGGAGTGAAGGCCCCTAGACACGCGATCCTAAGCGTCTGCAAATCGCTTGTGGCTGGCGGCGTCGCTGGGGGAGTGTGAGTCTTTCGTCTCTCTCCTTTTCATTCTTTCATTTCTTTTGACAAAGAGTTTGATTTATCGAGTTTTATTCCATCATCTCGTGATCTGGTTCCGGCGCAAGGCTATCCGATTAGAGTTAAGTCTTATTTTTTTGGGAAGACGACGTTCTCCCTTCTTTTCTTACTTCTCCTTTTCTCTTTTGGACTGCGTGGATTGCTTTAAATCCCTTTTTTCTTTCCTTTTCTCTTTCTGAACTTGTGTCGCCGTTTCTGCAATTTATCCCTCCTTTTCCCTGTTTGTTCAATGTTTTCTCCCCGTTGTATCACTCTATCGTTTCTGATTCTTCGAATCGTATATTTTCTGTTAATTCTCCGTTTTGTTATTGAACTAACAAGAAATCGGCATTGATTAGTTAAATATGCCAGCCTCTCCTTCTGTCGCTATGAGTCCTTGTTTGCTTCAGGAACTGACTAATTGTATTTTATTTCGTGGTAAACTGACATTGATACATCAAAGGAGATGAAGAAAGTACGGTCTCATCGAATGACAACGTGTCCAAATGTTGTTAATGACACCCACCTTTACTTTATCTCATTTCTGTTGATTGATTGCTTACGTAGCCTATTCCATCTTTAAGGAGGGAACAGAGAAATGCTAAATTGCCATTTTCATGAGAAGATTTTGATTCCATGGATTTAGTCGAGTCTTAAAGTGTTTTTCTATGTATCTCACATTGTCCTGTATCTCACTTGATATCATGTGATTTTCTATGTTTTATGACTCTATTTGATCACTAGTGGATTAGAAATTCGAGTTCACTTTAATAAAGGAGATTCCATTAATCTTGCGTGTTCTATAAAAATCACAAAATGATGTTCTGTTGCTGTTGTGACAGGTCTCGAACTGCTGTTGCACCATTAGAACGTTTGAAAATTTTGCTCCAGGTACGGTTGGCAAATCTGTACTTAGTCATATTAATTGTTCACTATGTGGAATCATGTGAATTTGTTGTTCCCTATGTCCGCTCATGATTCTTGGGTACAAATCTGTTTCTGAACATGACCTTTAGGTAGATGGAGTCTAGCAGTTAACCATTAGTTAAGAGCGATAGTTATCATTACCCATAAAGATGACTAATCTTTTTTATGACAATATAATTGAACTTATTCCTTATTTAATTTCATCATCTTAATTTTTGCACTGCCAAAACTTGACAGATTAGAACAACACTGTTCTGCAGCTTCTGCTTGCTTGTACATGTAGATATTCCTAATCATATGATTTTGGAATCGCTACACTTAGTAATACCCAGTTTCGTCCTTTTGGTGGCAGTAACACCATGGATGCACCCCCTTGATTCTGCTTAGTGTTCCAGAAATTCTGGTGTAAAGAATGCTAAAGAAATATAATGACTGATACGGATAATGGTGACAAGTAATTGTTTCTGACAAGTATATCTCAACAGCTCATGGGTTCATTGACAATTTGCGTCTTGCAACAATTCTATCTCAAGAGCTTATAGGTTCACTAACAGTTTGCATCATTCTATAGCAAGTTTTCAGTTGAGCAAACGTATTGAGTTGTCAGAATAGTGAGGAAGAGTATTTATTTATCATCTGACATGTTCTTTTTCTTGATTGAAGTTTTATCAATTTTTCTTGCTGTCACACCGACAACTTTGTTCATGTTTTTCTTATTGTCACCTATATATTCTTATTTCCATTTGGACCGTTCTTTACTTTCCAAACAGGTCCAGAATCCCCACAACATAAAATACAATGGCACCATTCAAGGTTTGAAGTATATATGGCAAACTGAAGGATTCCGGGGGCTATTTAAAGGAAATGGAACTAATTGTGCGCGCATAGTGCCAAATTCAGCTGTTAAATTCTTCAGCTATGAGCAGGCATCAAGGTACCATTTATGCAGTATTATAATAACAGGCAGTTGCTGGGGCTTCTGCCTTTTGCTGCCTTGGTATTCAATCCATCTTATAGCATATGAACCTCAGAGGACACCACTGTTTCTATTTAGTTATTAGTATTCTCGTTTGTGCTTGATTGCATGATTTCCGAGAGTGTCAAGCCATATTTGGATAGTAGATGACATTCTTTAGTCCCTTCTTTTGCACCATCAACACAACTGTGTCAGTTGTTCTTTGAGCAATGCTTTATGGCAGCATACCTGATTTTTTGCTGCAGATTCTTCTGCTAATCACTGAACTTCAACTTTGGCATCCAAATTCCCCTCTTTTATGTTCCTTCTTCAAACACAATCTTGCCTCTAATGTGGGAGGGAACTTGACTAGAAGCACTGTCCTTGTATGAGTTGATAGGTTATTGTGTACCATAAATGGGTTCTTGACTCTTGAAGCTCGTTACCTACTGAATAAAAAAGAAGCGGATGGCTAAGCCCCTGGTTCCTTGTCCTCCAGTCAAGTTTGGAAGAGACAAAGTGTGACTGTACGATTTTGTTATTGAGTCAACCATATAAGTTTTGCTCGAAAGCCATTGGTGCATGATTGGTCATGCTAATACCAATGAATCTTTGTATAAAATCTGCATCCTTCTCCAAGCTTTGGGTTACATAAAAATAATTTGAAATATGGTGGGGCTAAAATGATCATCTTAGGAGTTATGACCATTCATGGTTTGTTCGTATTTGAGTTTGATTTATGAGTTGTATTCTGATTTGTGATAATATGTGCGAAATATTTGTTCTTTTAGCTATATTTCTATTTAGGCTCAAGCTCTAGTTAGACATGAGCCTATGATGATATGGGCCAGCAAGTACATGTAATGCAGTTATCTCATGTATCTTGAATAAGATTTTAATCTTGTTTTTGGGTGCTTCATGTAAAAATATCACCAATATCTTACCAAAGTAATCCACAAATTTAAACACAAACAACCCCGAAGGATCCTGAATAAGCCAAATCGCCAAAGGAAACACCAAACACTTGGTGTACAAGCCAAATCGAATATCAAACATTAAGTCAAGGGAGCATAAAAAGCTCTAATTTTATTAAGTAATATATCTCCTCTATTTGTAGAGGTTTTTATAAATGAGAGAGAGTGAGAGAGATTACAATGGCAAAAGTATTGGGAGTAGTTGCTCCCAACGGCTACAACAACTAGTCATTGAGAGTTTCCCAACAGCTAGTTGTTGTACCTGGTGGGAAGAGGGGGACTGGCCCATATAAGGCCCAATTCCCAAAGGTTCTAGATGGACCTGTTGGGCCCTACTAGCCCAATTTTCCTATTACAATTTAATGCTTCCCTCAAACCTATGGTTAATATATTGAAAGTTTGTCTGATAGAAACATAAATCTAGGAGCTAACAAGGATTTAGTGAAAAGATCTACCAATTGTAGCTTTGAAGGAACATAACATAAAGTCAAATTTTTCTTTAAGCATTCTTCCTGAATATAATTACAATCCACCTCAATATGTTTAGTTTTTTCATGGTATGTATTACTTGAGGCAATACACATGGCGCTTTTGCTACCATAAAGAAATTAGGTAGAGTCTTCCACAACAACCTCCATGTCTGTTAGAAGTTCAATGATCTAAGATATCTTAGCTGTTGTAGTGGTCATGACTCTATATTAAGGACACCTGTTTTTATATCTCCAAGAAATAAGAGAATCACCTTAAAAATATACAAAAACAAGTGGTGGAATGCCTATCATTAACATCCCACCCCAATCAGCATGAGTGTATATGTATTTTACATTTTGCATAATTGTACTCATGTGTATACTGGTGGAGCTTGTTGAAACTGACTTACCACATGTACTACATGTGCTATGTCTGGTAAAGTGATGGTAAGATACATAAAGCTTCTATCATATAATTATAGGGAGTTGGATCCTCTAATTTATCCCCATCTGTAGTCTTCAGCTTGGTTCCCATCACCTCATTCGTGCTTACTTTCTTGTCATATGTTATTCATGACCTGTTAAAAATATCACTAGTAAACATTTTTTGTGACATAAAATAGCCTTTGTTATTCTGGGTTACTTCTATTCTCAAAAAATAACTAAAAAGTCCAAGATCTTTCATTTCAAATTATTTATGCTAAGTCTCTTTTTATTTGTAATATTCCATTTTCATTGCTTTGAGTGATGATCATATCATCTACATATAGAAGTAGAATCATAATACCTAGTGTTATTCGTATCGTGGGCAACCACGATTACACTAAGGTGTATCGTTTTAGTAAGTGTATCGCATCATATCGCCCGGTGTGTATCGCCCATATCGTACGATACGGGCGATACGCCATGGGACCCTTATAAAGGGTCCTCGGCCGAATGAAACCCGCGATTTTTTGTAGGTTTCCTCTCTTTTTGGGTTTCTCAAGCTCCGTAAGAGCCGGTTTTTGCCTTGGTGTTCAAAGCTCCAAAATCTTGTCCCATGGTGTCCGTGCAAGCCTCTTAACTCAGATTTAGGTATATTTTTAATATTTTTTCTATTTTTTTCTTTATATTTGTTGTTTTTTTGGTGTTATTTCATTTTTTTTGAATGACAAAATATGAAGTTATTAACTACGTGTATACGATTTTTATTGCATTCATGAAGTGGGAGACACTCCATTTGAGTGTTATTTGAAGATTGGGGATTTACGAAGTGCTTTTATTTTCAGGTTTTTGTTTGAATTAAAGTACTCCATTGAGATGGCAGGAAGGGATGGTAGAGACTCCCATTATTGGTCTGATGATCCGGCATGGCAGTGGGGTATACCAGTTGAGGGTTCTAGGTTAAAAATTAGATGCTTATTTTGTGAAAAGGTGGTTAGTGGTGGAATTTCAAGGTTGAAACACCACCTAGTAGGGACCAGGAAAGAAGTTGCTCCATGCACAGGCAGAGTTAGAAGTTTGCCAAAAAGTATTAAATGACAATGCCTGCAGATGATTGAGAGTATACAGTAAAGGACTAGACAACAAAAGGATGATTTCCAGAGCTTTGAAGAAGCTGATGATTCTACTATCAATGGAGTTGGATTCACTGATAGTTTGCCTTCAGCTGCTAGAACAGAGATTGGTAGTAGCAGTTCACGAGTACCTAGCAGGGGAAAGAGGGTTGTTGAAGACTTCAGAGGTGACAGAAGAGGAAGTTCAGGAAGGAATAGAGAAAGATCTTCTTCTAGCATACATTCATTCTTTGCTCCTTCCACTATACCTTGAATTCGTACTACTATGGCTTTAGAACAACTGCTTGATCAGGCATACCTTGCAGTAGGGAGATGGTTTTATGATGCATGCATTCCATTTAATGCAACAAACAGTTTTCATTATCAAGCAATGGCAGATACAATTGCTAATATTGGTTCAGGATACAGGATGTCTTCTTATTAGAAGTTGAGAGGGAAGATATTAGATCAGACCGTCATTGAAGTGCAACAATACTGTTCGACTTTGAGACAGTCGTGGAAGGAAACATGATGCACTGTCATGGCAGATGGATGGATCGATAGGCGAGGAAGGACATTGCTAAACTTTCTTTTATACAGTCCTAAAGGACTCATGTTTTTAAGATCTCTATATATGTCAGAGGAGAGGTACACGCAGAGATCTTACGACAAGAATTTGATAAGGTGATATGCGAGGTTGGGGTAGAGAATGTGGTCCAATTGATTACAGATAATGCAGCTAACTACAAAGCAGTTGGGAAGGAGTTAACTGATATTTATGGGACTTTCTACTGGATACCATGTACAACCCATTGTTTAGATCTCATCCTTGAGGACATTGGTGATATGGATGAAATAAAGGCAGCAACTGAGTGTTGCCAAGATATTACACAATTCATTTACAACCACGTATTTGTTTTGTGTATGATGAGGAGATATACAGAAGGTGCAGAGCTTCTTCAAACAGCTGCAACTCGGTTCGCAACAAACTTTTTATCTGCACAAAGTATTGTGAGACAGAAGCAAGCTTTGAAGAGAATGCTCTCCTCAGATGAGTGGCAACAATTTGCAGAGTTGCCTTATAATAGAAGAAATAGAAAGTTAAATGAGATTGCAGAAACATTTTTTAGAAGTTCATTTTGGAATATATGTGTTAGATTATTAAAAATTACCTGTCCTTTAGTGAAAGTTTTGAGATTGGCTGACATCGAGGAGAAACCATCTATGGGTTACCTTTATGAAGCCATGGATAGGGTAAAAGAAGCCATCAGAAATAACTTTAATAGAAAAAAGAGAGATTACGTGCTCGTGTGAAAAATAATTGATAGTAGATGGAATAAACAATTACATCAGCCTATTCATGCAGGAGCCTACTATCTAAACCCATCATTCAGGTACTCAGCAACCTTCAAAAGGGACGGTGAGGTTAATCGAGGAATCATTGAATGTATCGACAGATTAGTCCCTGATGAGAGTATAGCAGATGCGATACATCAAGAGATAGAGATATATTATAATGCTCTTCACTTGATGGGTTTGCCTGTTATAATTCGCAACTGCACTACGATGCGTTCAGGTAAATTATTTATTTTCATATTTAAGTTTCATCTTACATTACTGCGGATTATGTCTATAATGCTCTTCACTTGAGATGAAGAATTTGATTTCCAAGAAGAAGGTGTCGCTGATGATGATGATGAGGATCTGCAATAAGGAGAAGATGAAGATTATTTAGTTGATGAACCTGATTATAATTTGTAAAATGTAACTGTGTCGGTAATCTGTATTTCATTTTTTGGATTCAAAATATGTAAATTTGGATGCAATTGTTTAATGTTGAATGCTCAATCTGTAGTAAACTTACAGTATATGAATTTAAAGCAATTACTAGATTTTTCTTGAATTTTTTTGATTATTTTCAGAATTTTACTAATTTTTATTGATTTTAATTAATTTTTACATTATTTTAATATTAAAGTACAATACGACACGATACGATACGATACGCCCGTATCGTGGAGCCCAACGATGCACGATACGATACGCGTAAGACAACACTGATAATACCTGCTTAAGTTTTTTCATAAACAAGACAGTGTCAATATAACAAGAGCGAAAATCCGTGCAAGCATGAAGTTCTAAAATCTATTAAACAAGGTTTAGGAGCTTGTTTAAGTCTGTATAAAGCCTTTTTTAATTTAAGAACACAATTACTTCAAACAATGAAATCCTTAAAGGGGAGTCACATAGATCTTCGCTAAGGTTTCTATTCAAAAAGACATTTTTAACATCCAATTTATATATATCCTATTCTTTAATTTGTAAAAATAAAAATTGAAATACAAACAATAGTCATACGAGCAACCGGTGCAAATGTTTTCTCATAATAAATCCCATATTTTTGGGAGTACCCCTTACCCCTTAGCTACAAGTTTTGTTTTTATCTTTCAATACAACCATCGTCAGTGTTATCCGTATCGTACGATACCCCGGTGTATCGCTGTAACCAAAGTATTGCACCGTATCGTGCGATACGGCCCTGGGACCCTTACAAAGGGTCCCGGGCCGACCGAAACCCGTGATTTTTCGCGGGTTTCTTCTCTCATTTTAGGTTCTTTAAGCACCCTAAGAGTCGGTTTTCGCCTCCTTTGTGTTCAAAGCTCTAAAATTGTGCCCTACGGTGTCCGTGTAAGCCTTTAAACTCGGATTTAGGTATATTTTTAATGTTTTTTTCCATTTTTTTCTTTTATATTTGTTTTTTTGTGTTATTTCATTTTTTTTTCAAATGACAAAATATGAAGTTATTAAGTGTGTGTATACGATTTTTATTGCATTCATGAAGTGGGAGACACTCCATTTGAGTGTTATTTGAAGATTGGGGATTTACGAAGTGTTTTTATTTTCAGGTTTTTGTTTGAATTAAAGTACTCCATTAAGATGGCAGGAAGGGATGGTAGAGACTCCCATTATCGGTCTGATGATCCGGCATGGCAATGGGGTATACCAGTTGAGGGTTCCAAGTTAAAAATTAGATGCTTATTTTGTGAAAAGGTGGTTAGTGGTGGAATTTCAATGTTGAAACACCACCTAACAGGAACTAGAAAAGAAGTTGCTCATGCGCCGACAGAGTTAGAAGTGTGTCAGAAGGTATTAAATGACAATGCTTGCATATGATTGAGAGCATACAGGAAAAGAGACAACAAAAGGATGATTTCCAGAGCTTTGAAGAAGCTGATGATTCTACTGCCACTGGAGTTGGATTCACTGATAGTTTGCCTTCAGCTGCTAGAATAGTGATTGGTAGTAGCAGTTCACGAGTACCTAGCAGGGGAAAGAGGGTTGTTGAAGACTTCAGAGGTGACAGAAGAGGAAGTTCAGGAAGGAGTAGAGGCATACATTTGTTCTTTCCTCCTTCCACTATACCTAGTGCTCAACCTGGAATTCGTGCTGCTATGACTTCAGAACAACTGCATGATCAGGCAGACCTTATAGTGAGAAGATGATTTTATGATGCATGCATTCCATTTAATGCAGCAAACAGTTTTCATTTTCAAGCAATGACAGATGCAATTGCTAACATTGGTCAAAGATACAGGATGCCCTCTTATCAGAAGTTGAGAGGGAAGATATTAGATCAGACCGTCATTGAAGTGAAACAATATTGTTCGACTTTGAGACAGTCGTGGAAGGAAACGGGATGCACTATCATGGTAGATGGATGAACCGATAGGCGAGGAAGGACATTGCTAAACTTTCTTGTATATTGTCCTAAATGACTCATGTTTTTGAGATCTCTAGATGTCAGAGGAGAGGCACACTGCAGAGATTCTACGATAGGAATTTGATAAGGTTATACAGGAAGTTGGGCTAGAAAATGTGGTCCAATTGATTAGATAATGCAGCTAACTACAAAGCAGCTGGGAAGGAGTTAGCTGATATTTATGGGACTTTTTATTGGACACCATATGTAACCCATTGTTTAGATCTCATCCTTGAGGACATTAGTGATATAGATGAAATAAAGGAAGGAGTTAGCTGATATTTATGGGACTTTCTACTGGACACCATGTGCAACTCATTGTTTAGATCTCATCCTTGAGGACATTGGTGATATAGATGAAATAAAGGCAACAATTGAGTGTTGCCAAGATATTACAAAATTCATTTACAACCATGCATTTGTTTTGTGTATGATGAGGAGATATACAGAAGGTGCAGAGCTTCTTCAAACAACTGCAACTCGGTTCGCAACAAACTTTTTATCAATACAAAGTATTGTGAGACAGAAGCAAGCTTTGAAGAGAATGCTCTCCTCAGATGAGTGACAACAATTTGCAGAGTTGCCTTAGAACAGAAGAAATAGAAAGTTGAATGAGATTGCAGAAACATTTTTTAGAAGTTCATTTTGGAATGTATGTGTTAGATTATTAAAAATTACTTGTCCTTTAGTGAAAGTTTTGAGATTGGCTGACAGCGAGGAGAAACCATCTATAGGTTACCTTTATGAAGCCATGGATAGGGTAAAAGAAGCCATCATAAATAACTTTAATAAAAAAGAGAGAGATTACGTGCTCGTGTGAAAAATAATTGATTGTAGATGGAATAAGCAATTGCATCAGCCTATTCATGCAGGAGCCTACTATCTAAACCCATCATTCAGGTACTCAGCAACCTTCAAAAGGGACGGTGAGGTTAATCGAGGAATCATTGAATGTATCGACAGATTAGTCCCTGATGAGAGTATAGCAGATGCGATACATTAAGAGATGGAGATATATTATAATGCTCTTCACTTGATGGGTTTGCCTGTTGCAATTCCCAACTGCACTACGATGCATTCAGGTAAATTGTTTATTTTCATATTTAAGTTTCATCTTACATTACTGCGGATTATGTCTATAATGTTTGTCTTTTTCTACAGATGTTTGGTGGAACAGGTTTGAAACTGATTGTTTAAACCTTAAAAATTTTGTAGTGAGAGTCTTAAGCCAAACCTTTAGTGCAACAGGTTGTGAAAGAAATTGGAGTGTTTTTGAACACATCCATACAAAGAAGCGCAACAAGTTGGAACACAAAAGATTAAATGATTTAGTTTATATTCGTTGTAACATGCGCCTTCATGAAATGTAATGTTGTATTACTTTCAAATTTTTAATTCAATATTGTTTAACTTCAGTCTTCAATTGTTAATATTATTTACTAATTGTTTATCTTTGTTTGTAGTAGGCAATTAAAAAAAGTAAATAGAGAAGAAAGTCAGTTCGATCCAATAAGTTTGGATAATTTTGATATATTAGAAGATTGGGTTATGGAAGACACTGAAGAAAATGCCCTCCTAACTGAAGAAGACGTTGCTTGGATTAATTTGGAAGGAGCGCAACAACAACATCAAGGAGATGAAGAATTTGATTTCCAACAAGGTGTCGCTGATGATGATGAGGAGGATATGTAACAAGGAGAAGATGAAGATTATTTAGTTGATGAACCTGATTACAATTTGTAAAATGTAACTGTGTCTGTAATCTGTATTTATTTTTTGGATTCAAAATATGTAAATTTGGATGCAATTGTTCAATGTTGAATGCTTAATCTGTACTAAACTTACAGTATATGAATTTAAAGCAATTACCAGATTTTTCCTGAATTTGTTTTTTATTTGTTTTTTGTTTTTTTTTTATTTTTACTAATTTTTATTGATTTTTAATTAATTTTTGCATTATTTTAATATTAAAGTATGATACAATATGATACGATATGATACGCCCGTATCGTGGAGCCCAACAATACACGATACGATACACGTCAGACAACACTGACCATTGCTATGAGTTTTAACTTTATAGACCCATCTACAACCAATAAATTTTTTTTCTTTGGGTTTCAGAACAATATCCCAAGTACAATTTCTTTCTAGAGCTTCTAATTCAACATTCATAGCTTTCCTCAATTCTAAGTTATTTTTTGCTTGTTTATAATGAATGGGTTAAACAATACTCGATATGGTAGCTATGTGATTTCTATGTTATTGTTGAAATGATTCATAAGACACAAATCTTTGAAGGAATTTTATGATTCTTTTGTGAGGAGCATTATCATTTTCTCTATTCCTTCTAACATAATGATATTCAAAGGGTCTTAAAATATTTTCTCTTGTTTAAGGTTTCTAGATTCATCTCCTAGTTGAACCATGCTATCCTCTTGTACTTCTTCGTTCTCATCTAACCTTCCATCTGATATTTTATCAAAAAATGTATAACTATCTTGTGTGCTTTGAGATTCATTTCCATAATAACATTCTTCTTCAATGAATTTGATATCTCTAAACACATAGAACTTATCTTCTTTTGGGTCATAACACTTAATACCCCTTTTTAACAATACCATATCCAAGAAAAACACATGCAATGGCCTTGGAACTTAACTTATTATTCATATTAGTATAAATATAACATTTACACCTAATAACTTTCAACCGATCGTAACTAGGTTTAATAGAAAACAATTTTTCTATGAGAGAATCATTTTCAAGTTTGGATGATGACATTCTATTTATCTAATATACGGATGTTAGAGTGACTTTAACCCAAAGTGTTTGAGAACTTTACTAGGTAATAACAAAGTTATAGTAGTTTAAATAATATGTTACTAGGTAATAACAAAGTTATAGTAGTTTAAATAATATGTTTATGTTTCCATTCGGCTAAACTATTTTGTTGTGGGATTTTGCTACAAGATTTTTGATACCAAATTTCATTTTCTTCAAGATAGTTTTTGAAGTCATTTGAGAGATATTCACTCTTGGAATCGGTTCTTAAGATTTGGATATTAGTTTCAAATTGGGTCTTTATCATATTGTGAAAAGCCAAAAAATATTTAAAAACTTTCGATTTATGTTTTTAAAAATATATCAAAGTGTGTTGAGTGAAGTCATCTACAAAAATAACATAATAGGTCACCCCTTCTTTTGAGATTATGGGAGCGAGCCCCCAAACATTCGAGTGTACTAATTCAAATACCTTTTTTGTGATAAATGTTATATCGCCAAATGGTGCATGATGTGTTTTGCCAAAAATACAATATTTACAAATGAAATCATTTTTTTCATTGATTTTTATTCATGAATAATTGTTCATTGTGTTTACGTCAATGTACCTCAATATTTTGTTCCAAAGCTCAAAATCATTATACGTAATTATGCAAGTTTCAAAATTTGACATAACTAAATTATCCATGGTGTGCACCAAACATCCTTTGGTGAGAATGTAACAATGCAACCATTATCACAAATTTGAGAAACAAAGAGAAAATTAAGATTTAATTTTGGTATAAAATATATTTAGGGTATTTTAAAAGAATTACTTTCTAAATTTTTAATTTCTTTAACATCAAGTTTTGTTCCATCGGTCGTAAATACTTGTGCTCTAGCTTGTGTGCATGTCTAATAATTTATATTCATTAGTCATATGAAAATAAACACGAGAATTTAAAAATGAAGGCATACCTTCACCTGTGGAAGAAGATGATAGTGTCGACCCGGAGATGCTTGCCTTTTTTCTTGAGTATTTCTTCAATATAGGCCTTGATCTTCAATGATAACACTTCTTCCTTGTGATCAATGGCAACAACATAGGGAATCTCCTCAATAATAAAGGACATAAAGTATTGATGTGCCCATTGTCCTTGTAATAATGACAAATTGTGCTCTTGTTGGGTCAAGGCACTATATTATTCTTGATTTGCCCATTGCCTTCATTAGCATTTACATGTGGAGGTTTGTAGGTTATCAAATAATTTTTGAGTCTAAAAGTAGGAAGAACCGTTTCTTTTTGATCTCTAATATTTTCCAGTCTAGTTTCTTCGATAACTAAATTGGCTAAAATCTCATAGCTTTTGGGTCTTAGTTTTCTATGAATCAAGTTTGATATAATGTTTTAAAACTCATCTCTTAATCCCCTTATAAATAAGAAAAAATATTGATTATCAAGATACTCTTAAAACTCACTCATACATTTGAGTTTTTCGAATTTGTCAAAGCTCCTAAGTTGGTTCCAAAGGTTAGAAAACTCATTGTAATAGTCCCTAATGCTCATGAAACCTTGTTTGAGTATTATCATTTTTTTCTTTTAAATTTATTTCAAAGACAAAATCTTCTTGAGAATGAGTTTTTTTAAGGTATTCCCAAGTTTCAAAAGTATTGTCAAATATATTAATCCGGTTACGAAGCTTCTCATCCACATTTTGGCCAATAATCCAATTGATTTTGGGATTATACTTCTCCCATTTTTTCTATTCTTGTTTATATTTCTCTTTTAATTTGAGAAAATCATCATCATCACATCCTTCCTCTATCCATTTGGGTTATTTGATGGTACTATAAATATAACCTCAATAGTCTTTAGAAATAAAATAATTTTTCATGGTTCGTGCCTAACTTGAATAAGAGTTGGGCACCAATACTTTTCTCTTCCATTCTTCTCAATAATAATAGAAAAGGTGAAGAGTACCTTGATTCAAATGATTCCCAAATTTTGAGGATTGGCACGAATCCCAATACAACTTTAATCGAACTCTTTCGGCTCTGACATCATATAAAAATATCACTAATATCTCGCTAAAATAATCCACAAACTCAAACATAAACAATCTCGAAGGATCCTCAATAAGCCAAATTGCAAATGAACCACCAAAAGCCAAATTGCAAATGAACCACCAAACACTTGTGTACAAGCCAAACCGAATATTAGACAAGAAGTCAAGTGAGCATAGAAAGGTCTAATTTTATTGAGTAACATATCTCCTCTATTTATGAAGGTTTGTACAAATGAGAGAAAGAGATTACAATGGCAAAGGTGTTGGGAGAAGCTGCTCCCAACGGCTAGTTGCTGTAGCCATTGGGAAGAGGCCCAGTCCCCAAAGGTCCTAGACCTGTTGGGCCCTACTGGCCCAGTATCCCTATTACAATTTAACACTTCATTCATGTAGTTAGCGTATGTCTTGTTCATTTTGAAGTTTTAAATACTTTTGCATGTAGTTTACCGTAAGTGCTGCATAAGTTACAGGGCGCTATAAATATATAGCTATTGCACTGCAGTCTGCTGAAATGCTATCAACAACATTCAACTATATTATCTTTTTATTTGTAAAATTTATTCAATCATATCATGTGCAACTTTGTCTTTTGGATATTCACTTCGAAGTATTGGTGAAGTTAGATATCATATTTCATTTACTGATTCATTTTCTTTTCTTTTTCTTTAAGAGAATGTTGAATTCCTCTGCTTTCCATGTTAGAGTCAACATTCACATTTTTGTTAGATGTAGAATGAAAATTGTTACTAGTAAAGTAATACTCCTATGTTGTACTAATACATGATTATTTACCATTTCAGTGGAATTTTGTGGCTTTACCGGCAGCATTCTGGAAATGGTATGGTCTTTCTTTCTTATCTATCATGCTCCATTGACTTTGAATATTACAAATGTAAGAAAACACTGAGCAACCAATGATGTTGAAGACTTTTTGAAAGACATACTTGCCTCTTCTTCAGACAATAATTGTCTTACATGGATGAAATTAGTAAATGCCCATGAATGAGTTGTTACTGGCTTAAGAACAAGGTCAATGTATGCAAATCAGGTTTCTGGTGATTTGACGTTCAGTATGAGGAACCATCTAATCCAGCTTGTAATCCCGAGTGCTTAGGAAAGTGTTCTAATTTGGCTGCTTAAGCCTTTGTCTGGCCTGCTTGAGCTGTCTATTTCCCTTGCTTAAAGATGTGGTGGATGCACGATATGCTTCTTTAGATTCCATCTTCTTTAGTGGATGCTCCCTTTTATCATCTCCTGTATTTTCTTTTCTCTTGGTCTTCTCCTCCTTTTTGCCATCTTCCTCCCTCCCCCTCCTTTTCTTTTCCCTCTCGTCCTCTTATTTGTTCCTCTTTATACGAGTGCCTTCTTCTCCTTTTTTATAGTGGATTCATTACTGTCTAGATTGATCTATATGTATCACATATGTTGGACGTATGTCATTTTCACCTTAAAATTGCTGACCTATTTTTATATTACTTTTTCTTTTGAATGCTAGTGCAGAAAAGTCCTTAAGCATGGTCGCTTCAGCACCACATAGCACCTTTAATAACACCAGATCCTATGTCCATATGTTCGTTTGTAACATATATTTCACAGCAAATATTTCTATTATAAATTTCTGGAGTACAAATGGTCTTATTGTAAAAATCAGTGTTATCCGTATTGCTCTGTATCATATGATACGGTGCAACTCCACGATACAATACAAATAGTATATCGTATAAAATACATAAATGTGTTGCATCGTGCGATACAACGTGTATCGCACGATACGGACGATACACACTAAGCCTTATAAAAGGCGTGGTGGTCGAACATAACCCCGCGTTTCTCTCTTAGATCTTTTTGGGTGATACGCTGCATAGTCTATTTTCTTTGAATTTGGGCTTTCTTCTTGACACAGGAAGCATGTGTTATTTTCTGTATTTGGTTTTTTCTCTTCTTATAGCAAATATGATAATGAACCATGACATGTACAACAAATATTAAATCAAAGAACTGAATGCACCAATAGTACAAATTGCATGAAAGAGATGGAACACATTCAGCATTGTAGGTGTTAGATGACCCTACATTTTCAGTAGATGGATTGTTGGTGTACAGTGTTCAAAACAGTTCAGATTTATTAAACAGCCTGAGAATGAGGGCCGTTAGGAGCCACCATGGTCCATTCAGATGCATGCCAGCGTACATTCCGGCAGATCATGTGGGACCAAATGGAGGTGTAGGTTAATAAGAGAGCCTCCATAATACATGGTGGGCTTACTGCACACAAAATGGAACTTATGAAATTGAAATCGGATAAGTTCACTTGTATGTTTAGTACTTAAGTTGTAAAATTTCCCTGTTACCAGAATTAATCTTCTAAAAGTTAACATCTTACTTCTGTTGTCCCATGGGATCTATGTTATCAATAGTGGTTAGCGGTCGACCATGATATAGCGGTACACTTGTATTTATGATTAAAAAATTATATATATATATAATGGGTTCTCTAATTTCTAAGAAATATCAAGAAACACAACTTCTTTCATAAATATGAATTAAACTAAATAAACAAACTCTACTTTTAACTTCTAAAGAAGCCTATTTTGCTTTCATGTGTCAAAAATCTCTACATTTCATCATGTATTGGAATAACAAGGAATAAAATCTTTGAGGAACAGTTTGGAAGCATAAAGCTACTCAAAGAATGACTCACAAGCCAAGCATGTTGTGAGTATGTGTGCATGTACACATAAGCGTGCATTGGTTAGACCATAGATGATGATGTACAACAAGATCAAAGCGAAAAGAAACGGTGAGAAGTGCTTACATCCACAGTTGGTGTAACACGATTCTTTAAAATAGCGAGCTTCAACTGGAGTTCCTGATATAGCCTCTGCTAGGTCTAGCACGAAAGAGGCCTCTAATGAGGCACTAGAGATATTACATGCAAAAGGAAAGCAGATAATGCAGAAGAAAGAGCACTAACCATGGATCTCCATGGTCTCCCCTCTCAACACCCAATCTTTTCTGCAAATATCATTTATTTTAGAACCCAGACCTGTATAATGATGAATGTTTTCTCATAATATCTCTACCTCTAATTGAATAATATCCATGGCAGCTACAAGAAATGGGCATGAAGTTATGTGCAAAACCAATAAACAAGTAGTTATGGACATATCTTAGGGCTTGTTGTGTGCTAGAAATATGATTGAATGTCCTTCGGGTGCTGCTTCAAGAAATGAAAGAAAGTACGAGACTTGGACATGTAAGAAGTAGTTGATTGACAAATACGATGGAACCAATTGAGATGATTGTAGACACAAGCATAAGCAATCAAATATCTATTACATATAAAACCACTACTTGGACATGTAAGAAGTAGTTAATTGACAAATAATGGTCAAACAATATAGATAGTATGAGAGACTTGTAATATCACCATACTATTCTCATAAATTGGGTAATAACATAGATGAAATGGATCAAGATTCATGTGGAAATATATCCAATCCAGGTAGGAAAAGTGCATAATGCCTGATAAAGTGTCCATGTTACATAAGTGCGACATTTTACCAAGACCGTGGAGTTCATAATAAGCAGACAAATATGAAATTCGATAGTTAGAGACTCGGAGTAACAAAAGGAGGCAACAGAAGCAGGTATGAACTGGTAAGTGATAATGTGCTCAACCACGTGATTGTCATTTCCTAAAGCAAGTGATAATGTGCTCAACCACGTGATTGTCATTTCCTAAAGCAAGGTGGAGGCCCTATGATCACATTTGTTTGCAATTTCAAAAGAACCATTCACCAAAACAGCATTTGGGCGTGGAAAATAAGCCCTGTATTTTTTGGTAGATTGTTTTTATGAACAGTATGTTTAAGAAAAAGAAAACAACCTATAATTCACGTTGCCCACCTTGAATCTGTCCCCAGTTAGAGCATAAAATGGTCTATGCATGCATAGGAAATTCAACAGCATATGACCCCAATGCCAGTTTAAAAACTCCATAGATATGCATCTAGATACAAATATCTTTTTCAATTTGTACTCTTTATCTAACAATACCTGACCCTTTCAATAGTTTATCAAAAGAAGTTCCAAAAATATGAAAATATGCATGTGCACAGAAGAATTTGTACCTGTTAGTTCCTCTTTTTGAAAGATAAATGCTTAGTCACATTCACATACAAACTAATATTCATTCAATACACACAAACTACAACCAGGTATATAGAATCATACGATAAGAGTTAATGAGGTTAAACAACAGATATAATATCTACACAGAACCACTTTGGTGATTTTTGATCCCCAAATTTTAGAGACTGAAAAATATCGATCAAAACCTACATATTCAATGGCGCATAAGAAGCTTATCATTCCATGTTACCATGAGGATATGAATGGTATAAACCTACAACTTCAATGGGATACACAAGAAACTAAAAGAATGCCAATAAGCTAATTCAAAAATACATAGCATCCATCAAAATTCAATTACAATCACACTTAATTGTTTAGGTCATGTTCAAACATTTTCAGAAAAAGATTTGTATTCTTCTAGTTCCTCTTTCACTTCATTTGTTCTTTCAAAATTAAATTCTTTTTAATCTTCCATAGGCATCTTATCCTTCCTTTTTCTTTGTCGCTTTCGCGTCCTTGACCTTGTATAAACAACTCCTCATCTTGATGCTTCGGATGCCATATCGATATTTCACCATTTAAGGGAATCATCGTCACCAACAAACTCATCATCAGTAGGATATTCATCATGATCTTC
This sequence comes from Brasenia schreberi, assembly GCA_036023115.1. NCBI lineage: Eukaryota > Viridiplantae > Streptophyta > Magnoliopsida > Nymphaeales > Cabombaceae > Brasenia > Brasenia schreberi. Next base: position 15,454,777 of record JAYKKT010000078.1, on the reverse strand, counting down.
AATCGATGTCAACATGATGGGGTCAAAATTTGCTCCATTAGATTTTTTCTCTTTGTACCTTCTTCTTAGCTTTTTCATTATATTGCACAAAAGCTAAGTCGTTAAGCTTTTGATGCAATAATCTATTTCGTTTCTTCGTATGAATCTAAGATAATAGAAAGAATTTAGGTAAGTCGTTAACTTAATAAAAAAACTTTCATTTAATTATAGTGTAAATAAAAAACATAATTCTTAATTTCTTATCATTTCAAAGGTATTCTAGTTGCGTTCACATGGGATTTCATAGGTATTCTAGTTGCGTTCACATGGGATGACACTACAAGTAAGACTTAAAACCCGTATAGCAAAATTTTGCAATTCAGGGCATCCATAGCCAAAGGTCATCCATCATTCAGCTATTACAAAAAGTTAAAAATCATGTGTAAACAATAAATTAATCATACTAAAACACCCTAAATCATATCTTAATAATGAAATAATTAAGAAAGCAAAGTTGCTTCAATTAATTACCTGGTGCATATGCTTTTTTCGAACTTATAGCTCTAGTCCAAAACCACTTGTTGCACCTCTATAACTTGTTGCTGAGTAAAAGTATAGCTCCTCCATATGGAAATGAAATCTTCTCGATCTTCTTCGATGTACTGTGCACATAATCGTAAATTGTTTTCTTTATTTTTTCAGTTGCATTCTTACAAGCTATTACATTTCCGCTCTTTCCCATTAAATGGTCCTTGTTTCTTGTTATTCTATTGGTAGAAACATGACCACCTAACATACAAACATTGACATATTATCCGTCTTAGATTTTGTCAAACCTTAATTCTATCTTGGATCCTTAGAAGCTGAGGGTCTATAGTTGTATGCTGGATTAGAAAACCGAATACCAATTATATTACTAGTGCCGGTGGCATAACTGCCACTGCCACTGCCACTTGGACAACAAGCGGTTGTACTTGCTGATGATTTCATACTCACTACAAAAAATAAGAATAACTACTCATCTTGAGTTTTTCAAGCTCATATAAGAAATAAAACACCAAATAAGTAACATTCATTGGTGAAAAGAAAATTCAACTGATTAAATTTGAAGAGGATGCTAGAACGATAATTGAAACAAGAGGACATACATCAAACATTTCATTGTTGGGTGTTCTTGTAAGCATGGATATGAAGATGTCACTAAATGGGCACTAGTTGTGCAAAGATTGTTTATCTTCTTGCTTGCTACACATGGTTGTAAGGATGTCTACAATGCGTGTGTGTGCTTGCATGTCCATGCCTTCATGACGATGCCTTCATGACGATGTGCATTTGAATTGAAAAGAGATGTGGATTGTCATGCTTTGGGATTTTTATTGCATATTGTTTGAGGTGCCGTTTGGAAATGTGGGAAAGTTTCCAGCAATAACGTATCAGGTCGAGGGAGACGTGTTGGCAAACCTACAAGACCCCAAACAGAAGCATTAATATTACTGCCACTAGAAAGACGGTGTTGGAAACGAAAATAATCATGCCCTTGTAAAACATGCATATACTACTCGGCTAGTTCAAAGCAGGATTCTTAGCCAAGTTCACCAAATTCGACCGATGATGATGGATCTTCAAGGGAAATTTAAAAGGTATCACTTTACCAGGACAACAGAGGTGGGGCCATGCGTTAGGTTATTTTTTCATTTGGATCGGATCGATCCAAAATAGCGTTATTTATACTGTTTGCTAACAGTGCTATAGCAGTCCGGTATAGCACTGTTAGCGGCTATGTCGGGTCGCCTGCTAAGGGTCACCCGTTATAGCGGTTTTAGGACCGCCAAAATGCTATAGTGCGCTATTGATAACATAGCATGGGATACCTGATTAATAATTTTAAACTACATATCATCATCCATATGTTCACTCAAAAGCCCTATACTATGTTCACTCTAAAGCCCTTTACTCAAGTTTTAGAGCTATGTGGCATAGATACAGGCACAAGTGCATGTGTGGGATACGGTAATTTTGAAAAATTTCATGTGCGGGGACATGGTGTATATATAATTAAAAAAACATATATATATATATATGTCATTAAAGATATCTTTTTGAATAAAAATTCTGAATAGTATATATACATAATATTTTTTAAATATATGTATAGAAATAGATTTGTAAAAAAATCCAATAATTACTGCCATTATATATATATAAGCATTATATTTAATACATTCTTTAATAAACTTATAAAAATTTTAAAAACTAAATCCAAGGCGAGTAATCCGATTTTTTCCTCCTTTCCCCACTTTTATTCCTTCTCTCCACTTTCCCTTGCACCTCTCTCTCTCTCTCGGTTGCTCGGTAACTCACGCATCTATCCCTTCTACCCCTTCTCTCTATCCACCACATTTTCTTGTCTCTTACTTCACCCCACCCCCACTTACAGTGACAAACCCTATCTCCTTTTCTTATTCTTAAACTGATTATAGGCTCAAACTTTTGTAAAAGTAACCTCAACATGGTCAGTGTTCGACTGATAATAGTGTTGGACACTTTGTTGGTGTCGAATGGCAGAGTGTTGGACACAGGTGCACCATCCTGGTAGAAGTGTCTATGCGACATATAGTTTTTGAGTATCCCAAACAGCTTGCTGTGGACAGTGTTAGAGTGTCAATATGGGCCAGCTCGGCCCGACCCACATTTTATATGGGCCTCTAAAGTGCTGGCCCGACCCACATATATATACAAATATGTATATATATATACAAATATGTATATATATATATACAAATATGTATATATATATATATACAAATATGTATATATATATATATACAAATATGTATATATATATATATATAGTTTTTCAATTATACATATATATATAGTTATTTTCATTACATGTATATATGCATAGTTTTTTTTCTGTTACATGTATATATGTATAGTTTTTTTATCTCATGTATATATATATGAAAGTTTTTGGAATCAATATATAATGTAATGGATTTTTCGATACATATGTATAGTTTTTTTCTGGTAAATATATGAATCATTTATCTTTTAGGTTTCTTAAATCTTACATTTATTTTGGAATAAATTTTTATGTTTGTCTTTTTTTATTAGATGTTTGATGAAATAGGTTTGGAAGTGATTGCTCAAACTTGAGAGATTTTGCAATAAGAGTTCGGAGCCAAACCTATAGTGCAACTGGTTGTGAAAGAAATTCGAGTATTTTTGAACATATCCACAAAAAAAGCATAATAGGTTGAAACATAAGCAACTGAATGGCCTAGTTTTTATCCGTTGCAACATTCAACTTCAATAAAGGTAATAAAGAATTAGTTATTAATTAAGTATTCAATTCAATGTTTCAATTTATTTAATTGTTAATGCTATTCTTGAACTTTTCAGATTTATTAATTGTTAATGTTATTTACTTATCATTTTTAGAGGCAATTAAAAAAGTTAAATAAGGAGAACCAATTTGATCCAATAAGTGTAGACAATTTTGATATCTTAGAGGATTAGATTATGGAAGATAATGAAACAAATAGACTCGCAACTGAAGAAGGCATTCAATGGATTAATTTGGAAGGAGCGCAATAATATCATCAAGGGGATGATGATTTTGATTTTGAAGCTGAAGGTGATGATGATATTGAACAAGGAGGAGAAGATGAAGATTATTTAATTTATTTTGACTACAATAAGTAATTTGTTTTTCAATTATGAAAGTTGTAATTTTGCTAAGGATGTACTGCTTAAATGTTTTATACATTGAAAATTGAATGGTGATTGATGAATATTTATTGAACGTATGAATTGTTTTCAATTATCATGATTTTTTTTAATTTTTTCTAATATTTTAGTATTAAAAAATGATATGGTGCGTATCGTATCGTTGGGCCAAAACGATACATGATACGCTACGAACAACACTAATGGAAATTGCTGGTTGGGTAAAATATTGCACTGTATGCATAAGTTATTTAGATACATCTGGAGAAGGGTGATGGAAGTGCTTTAGTTGCTGTAGGCAGTCAACTTGTATAGTGGAAGCCAGTTTGGAGGAACGGACTGAACACTTGAGTTTCGACCAATAAAAGTCCACTGAAATGCCCAAGTTATTCAGGTACATTTGTTAAAGGATGTAACTAATTTTGGTTAATTACTAGCAATTGGAATCACTGTTGTCTGTGGTCACCTTTGTATATGCACTTACAGAATTCCTTTTTGTTGAGCTTGTTCACTGTACTTAATAGCAGGAATTGGCCACTCAAAAGAAAAAATCATGAGAAAAGTTCTAACCAATGTTACCCAAAGCACCTTAACAATTGGGGAAGGTTGAACTCCTTTTTTCTGATGCATTCTAGGAAGCATGTGGGATGCTTGCATCACACTGAAGGAGGCGCTTGCTTCCTTTGAAATGAAAACCCAGTTCCTCTTGAAACGGACTTCCTTCCTTTGCATTTCGGCCTTTTGATATCCATGTGCTTGTGTCCTTTTCCATATCTAGTTGCACACAGCTTCCTAGTCATTGCAACTGGTTCTTAGGTTTCTCTGATTCAATTTCAATATTTCTCCATGTCTGGCTATGACGTTGTTACCTAAATGTCTCTTGTTTCCTGCTTTCCTTCAGTTTTCAGGTTCCTATTTCTTGTTTGCCCTTCCAACAATCAAACTTAGTTGGACTTGCTGCAAATCCTCGATATAACCAATTTTTTCAATAGTGTTTTAGTATAGCATATTTGCATGCGTATGTGCGTATGTATGTGTCTATATATGTATGTATGCATGGTATGCATGTATGTATGCATTTATGTCCGTATATATATATATATATATGTATATATAATATATGTGTGTATATATATATACTTAAAATTGTGTAAAGTAAGTTATGCAGCATATTGCATAAGCTATATGAACAAAAAATAAATATACAACATGAATGAAGTATCACTTCTGTTGGAATTGAACCCACGGCGATGTGCCATGAAGCATGAAAGAAGACTATAACACCTGATACATCAGCATACAATAGTCATTCAAGTAATACTTTCAAACAAAACGCTTGATCCTCCTTTCAAGCTAGGAGTAGCAAATGTACAAGTTATGAGCTGTTATAAGTTTGTAATCTTACAGGTTCTATGCAGTGTTGTCTGACGCGTATCGTATCACGTATCGCTGGGCTCCACGATACGGGCGTATCGTATCGTATCATACTTTAATATTAAAAAACTATAAAAATTATTTAAAAAGTCAATAAAATTAGTAAAAATCTGAAAAAAATCAAGAAAATTCTGAAAAATTTTGAAAAAATTTGGTAATTGTTTTAAATTCATATGATGCAAAGTTTAGCACAAATTGAACATTCAATATTGAACAATTGCATCCAAAATTATATATTTTGAATCAAAAAATGAAATACATTTACATTTTACATATTGTAAATTTGTATCAGGATCATTAACTAAATAATCTTCATCTTCTCCTTGATGATGTTGTTGCACTTCAAATTAATTCATGTAATGTCTTCTTCGGTTAGCACTTGGGAGTGCATTTTCTTCGTTATCTTCCATAATCCAAACATCTAATATATCAAAATTAACAAACTGCTATCTTTGTACATGTAGTTGTCATATTTGCTAATTTTCATATGTGAGCAAAACAATGAGCTCCATTTCTTTAATTATTGAGTCTGTGACACCTCAATGATGTGATATTATTACTTGATGATGTCCCCTTTTTCTCTTATTGGAGACTAGCTTTTTAACTAGTGCTTGAGTTCCATTTCTCACTTCACATACTGAGTTAAGTCTCACACACATTGATCATGTTCAACTCAATGGAAGTCATGTAACGTGAACCCTAAAATAGTGAAGTTGTGAAATCCCCACTCAATGAACCGAAAGAACTAAATGTTTTTAATTGTTTGCGATCTCATGAAATTAGAAACTGTTAGCAAAAATATACCTAAAAGTTGTAACAGAAGGGGCACAAATTTTTTTTGTTCATACATTATTCTTATTAAATAAATGAAATTATAAACCCAAATTATAAGCATATTGGAGGATGCCTTGAAGGGAGGTGAAGAGAGGAGAAGAGAGGGCAGAAACATGCAAAAAAAAATTTGAAAAAAAATTTCTTTTTAAAAAAAAAAATTGAAAAAAATTTTGATTTTTTTTGAGCGTATTACAGGCCGTATCGTACGATACGACATGATAACCTTTATCTTACGATACAGGTACCGTATCGTGGCTTCCCACAATACGATACGTATCGCACCGGTGTGATATGGATAACACTGGTTCTATGCATGGTTCAAAGTCATTTTCTTTTGGGTAAAGTGAGTTTGAAGCCCTGGGAGGAGTTAAGCTTCTCTATCAAATGGTCTAACCATTTGATTTGTGAGCGAGTCAATGCTTAATGAAATTGGCATACAAGGCCAGTAATGCACACTTGGTGGCAGCTGAAAGCTTAAATTTGCTAGTCGATCCACACACCTGTTGCCTTTGCGCAACACATGGGAGAGATTAACAATCCATTGGTGGTGTATGTAACAGCTCCTTTATGCTTCAAAGTCAATTTAAGGTACAGAAAATAGTGCATTGGAAGTGTCATATTTTCTAATATAAACTTAAATTTTTTCTAAAGACTTCAGAAAAAACAGATACCACAAAGAGTATCATCCCTATGATGGGTACCTGCTCAAAGCACACTTTGAACATATTAGGTAAAAAATGTTCTATTTGTGCTAGTTATGGTAAAATATTTCCATGAGAGGTAAATACATTTTACAAAAAGTTTCTGATTTTCTCTCCCTCAGACTTTGAAGAGAATCTAATATGTGGTAGTATAATTTTTAAGCAACATTAAGTCAAATAGACCTATTATGTTTGTGGACATATACATTGATAGTGGCTCTTAAATTTTGACTTTTCTCTTTAAATGTAAGAGTTGATTTTAAATCTTTAGAATTTTATTTCTAACATTTTAATGAACTAAAAGGGGGTATTTGGTTGTTTACGTGTAATATATAAGAAGATATAAAATAAAATATAAATATTTAGTTAAATTGATATTGCATGTTATTAAGCAATTAAATAAGCAATGGTACCATATATATGATATAATACATGTGTATGTAACTAACTAGAACTCAATGAGACATGGTTAGAGTAAATATAACAATAGAAATGAATAGGATGCAATGAAAACACAGGGAGGTGCAACAAACTGAGGCACAGACAAATTTGATGTAGGAAAGCAAATTGGACGCTGAACATTTGAAATGAGAGATATGTTTGATTCATGTGTTGTTAGAGAACATATGGAAATGGCAACCGCATTAACAAAAGGACAATGAGCAACCTTTCACATCAAGTAACAATACCAAGGTTTATAGCGGCAGCTGGTATTCGATCAGGACCGACTCACACATGCACATACACATAACAAGGGATGCTATAGAGAGAGAGAAATAGTTAATGGTGGTGGTCATTGCTGGATGACGGTCACTGGTGGCAGTGTGATCAGTCGGTGGCAATGGAAGGTGTATAGGAGAGAGAGATATGCAAATAAAGAGAGAGATGCAGACAGAGAAGGGGGTGAGAGAGAGAGAGAGACACAGACAGAGAAGGGGGCATGCATGCATGCGTGCGAGAGATGCAGAGAAGGGTGAGAGAGATGAATGCTCGGTCTGTCATTTTAGTTTTTTTTATTTGGGTCGGGTCGATCCATATCCATTGTAAAGACTCAACCTTGTATGTTATTGTGGATATAGCGGACCACTATGTCGCTTTTAAGTTAGTGCAATTAGCGCCGAAACGGGATGCCCCTTAACAGCGAGCTGATATAGCGCTCGAACTGGTGTTAATTCACTGTGTGCTATTGATAACTAAGCCTGTCATTATGTGTTTCTTTTACATACTTAGACAACTAATTTAATAGAAGACAAATTGGACAGTGGAAAAGCCATTGACGTCATTTAAGTATGGTCTGGAAAAGAATTGCTTTGATCTTGTTGACATTTAAGGAGTAAAAGTTTCGGCTATACAATCTTCTTGAATAGGATGTATTTAAGTTATTGATGAGACTCAAGATTATGTTGTTCTTGAATCATGGGTAATTGTAATTCCCGTTACAATTATGGGAAATAAATACCTCGGTTTGGCTAGTGGATGCTCCAAGAATTGACAATTCTCAAAAGGGAGCTTATTCACTATCATTCAGATGTTTTAGATATGTGAACCACATCGAATTGGTCCCTTGACTTGTGCATGTGAAACCTTTGGGTCTATTCTATGATTTCTATCTATTTGGGCAAGTTGTTCTGGTACGGTGCTTCTGTGGAACTCATTAAGGTCTCGCTTAGTGTTGGTATCATCTACAAGTTCTGGAGATATTGATGAGACCAGCTGGTGCTTTTTGCAAATGTGGATTGGTGCCATCTTAGTGTTGATTGTCATCTAGAAGTGCTGGAGAAGTTGAATGAGACCAGCTGGTGCTATTTGCATATGTTGGATTAATGCATGATATTGACAAAATAGCTATGATGAAGACATGCTTGCACAAGGTTGATGCATGCAAAAAATGGGTGTTGTGATCACTTTGGGCACTATCCTTTCTTCCCCATCACCATGTGTCTGTCAGTATCCTACCTCAGTTGAACTTCATTTGTTTATTTGTAATGTTTTGCTTGGATGCCCTACTGCCCTAGATAAGGGTTTTGTTGCTAGTCACCTATTTATTTGTCTTTTTGTTCCTTGATTTTGTTTAAGAAAAAGAGCACCATGTGTCTGTCAGTATCCTACCTCAGTTGAACTTCATTTGTTTATTTATAATGTTTTGCTTGGATGCCCTACTGCCCTAGATAAGGGTTTTGTTGCTAGTCACCTATTTATTTGTCTTTTTGTTCCTTGATTTTGTTTAAGAAAAAGAGCAATGAAATTTTGATGCAGCTAGTGGCCATGAAACATTGAAACATTAATTTTTTAGCTTGGTATAATTTTAAGATAACTCCATCATTTGAAAGTATTGTTTAGACAAGTCTGACATCTCATGCTGGTGCCTTGTGGAGTCCTGATTATAGGTGGAAAAGGATGCTCGGGCACATAAAAAAAGGGGCTGGTATACTGGTTTTGGTTATTCTTGACAAACTTCCAAGTTCCATGAATGATGTCTAGAGAACTAGCAAGTATCATTTAGTGTTTTGTGGTTATTTCTTAGGTATTAGAAGTCTGTGGTTGGTGGTCAGTGATGGTACAAAAATGATATGGAAGTAGACAGCATTAAGCAAGCATTAGTTGATTGCTTTGGATGAATTTTCAATTAAACAAAGCATGATTACATTGGATTGGATGATTGAAACTAAGTGATCAAACCAACCCTGAAAGACCACTCTTTCGTCTAAGGATGATAACTACCGCTCATATTTATACACATCATCTTCTGACATGATTATATTAAAATTGCACTGGATGAACGAGCATGATGTTTATGACTGGCTTAATTGTTTCTCGCAGAATTTCCTTCTTGAGGTTCTGTTAATATTTATATGTTGATTTTCTGCTGTACTTAGTTCCTGAAAAGTTCATGAGTTGTAGATGCGATCCTGCTAAGGTTATTGTAAATGGTGAATATATTGGTGTTAACAAGGACTTCATGGTACATCTTCCCATCTGCTTTTGCAGAGGATGCACAACTCACTCCAGTTCTGCGTCTTGGTGCTGGAGCATGTGCGGGCATTATTGCAATGTCAGCAACTTACCCCATGGACATGGTTCGCGGAAGACTAACTGTTCAGGTACTTACTATTATTACTAATTTCTCTTTTATCGGATGGCCTTGCTTCAGTGCTCATTGATAGTTCTTATCCTTGAAACGTCAAATAATAAATGCAGACAGAAAACTCCCCTTACCAGTATAGGGGAATGTTCCATGCCCTGTCGACTGTCCTACGTGAAGAAGGCTTTCGAGCTCTGTACAAAGGATGGCTCCCATCTGTCATTGGAGTGGTTGGTGAAATCTTTCATCTATATCATCCTGTTCTTAAGAATTTACAATTATTGTTCATTTTTTCAAAGGAAATGCAATTTCAGTATGTTTTTGGGAAAACTGCATGAACATCGGTAGCCAAATGCTTCAAAGTACTTGTTCTTGTCTGTTTTTAGTCTGGTGCAAAATCCAAAATTCTTGTAGATGACAAATAAAAAGATATAAAGTATCTTTTCTTTACAGTGTTCAGCAAATGTAGCACAATCAACTGACTGTAGCAGCAGTTTGGATAAATGTGAAAACATGAATACTTTTTTGTCTTCTCTAATGTAGACATTTACTTTGTGTAATATTAGAAGAAGCTATTATGCTGTAGTAACCACCTATTTATGGTACAGCTCTCATACATCCGTAGATTAACAAGTGATCCATATAGCAAATGGAGGACAGTTGGGTTGGCATAAGATGCAATTAGATAGATGTGAAAAAGATGAATCCCTATTTGACTTTTACGTTCTAGACCTGTTTTGTTTTAATGCAAAGGAAGCTCATATGCTATAATCACCCATTTATATAAAGGGTTTTCCCTTCATGAGTTGATTCATAAATGATATTGGTATTAAGATTCAATTAGATAATGGTACTGCCTGAAATCGACTAAGCAAACATCTATTGTTAGATGCTTGAATAAAGAAGACTGGGGAAAGTTGAACACAAACATATTATTCCAGTTTCATCCTATGGCGGGTAAAGAATCTGTTGCAAATCTCTTACCATGGTCAAATGGGGTGAAAATAAGCAATAAAAAGAACCAAAATTGTGAGAGTAGAGAAAATCTGATAGATGGGGAAATACAAGGAGCGTAGCTCACAAGACCTGGGCACATAAGTTTAAATCAGGTAACTAGGCACCTTTCAAGGTAGGGGTTTTGAGCAGCATCTATTCTAAATGGCTGAAAGGGCGAAATAAGTTTAAACTGCCTTTGATGAGCTTCTGTTTGTTTGATTAAGAGAATAGTTACTAAGGCAATATCTTGCATCTTGAATGCCCTCTTATATGCCTTTATCTTTTTATGATCTGAAGGATACACATTTCCTTGTTTGACAAATTTTATATTCACGCATTAATTTAAGTATTTACTAGTTGAAAAATTGCTGCTCTTGAAATTGGAAAGATGACTTGAATAACATTTTAACTAATCTAACTTTTAATAAGCTCTTTCTTGTTATGGAAATCAGGATCCTGAAATTTCTTGGCATTTGTGACTAATTTTGTTGTTTTCTCCTTCATAGATTCCTTATGTAGGATTGAACTTTTCTGTATACGAGTCTCTCAAGGACTGGCTACTCAAAACAAGGCCGTTTGGACTTGTTGAGGACAATGAACTAGGTATTACTACGAGGCTTGCATGTGGAGCTGCTGCTGGGACGGTTGGGCAGACTGTTGCTTACCCACTTGATGTCATACGAAGAAGGATGCAGATGATAGGGTGGAGTCATGCTGCATCTATCGTCACAGGGGATGGGAGAAGCAAGGCTCCTCTGGAGTACACCGGTATGGTTGATGCATTCAGAAAAACAGTTCGTCATGAAGGTTTTGGGGCACTATACAAGGGTTTGGTTCCTAATTCAGTGAAGGTTAGTGAATTGGCTCATATTTGTTTGCTAGATAATGCAGCGGGTAATTTATGTTCCCCTTCTATCTGTCTGTCTGTCTTATAGGCTTGCTAGGTGTCACTTAAATACTTGATTGATGCTTCTCTAAATGAAATCCCATTTCATCCCTGATTTAAGGTGCTTTTGAGACTTGGAAAATGGTCTTGCCGGTTTCATAATCTTTTTAGTTAACTAATCTTCAACCCATTCTGTACTTTCATCTTTTGCTTTTTGTGACATCTAACTTCTTTGTGTGATTAAAGTTGATAATAGTTTGCTTTCCTTTGGCAGGTCGTTCCATCCATTGCGATTGCATTTGTGACATATGAGATGGTTAAAGATGTTCTAGGAGTTGAGATGAGAATCTCTGACTGAGGTTTGTCATATTTTGGAGCGCAGTTGTAGGCCCAATGTGATTTTTTGTAGTCATCAAAGGTCGTGGAATCAGCGTATTCTGTAGGAAATCTAGGTATTATTGCAGATTGTGCTGAACCAAAAACTTTCTAGGATTAAATCTAGTCTCTTTTCACCATTCTTATGAAGCCAAATAAATCATCATAAAGGAGGTAACGGAGCAAGTTACTTCAGCATTCAAGCCCGTTACCGTATGATCTATTGTAGTATTTCTTTGGTTTTGAGTTTCCTAAGGTATCATGTTCTTGCAGGTTCCTGCTTTACTTTTTCTAATCAATCTGTGCTTGAAATTTCTGATCCATGAGATACTTAGTACGGCCCCTCGCCTGTGAGCTGATCGATGCCATTGGCATTAGTTTTTTTGCACTGAATCTAAAATTGCGGGAGTAACCATGGATTGGTTTGATCCTTGCTGTAATGATGAAAGTTCTTTTGAAGCGTTGAAACTTGAAGTCTACTTAATATGAAACCAAAACCAAGCCTTTTCTCACACTAACTGGGGTCACCTTCATGGATTTATTCACCATTGTAGACACGGAAAATTTTCACTTGCGGGTTCTTAGGCCTGAAGTGAACCTTTTCGTGCTTACGTTCACTTTTAGGGCGTGCCAGCTAGCTTACTCAAACTAGCGAAGTATGTTTTGAAATATCTGACTTTTGAAAGGCAATTGTAGGCAAGCGGGATTTTTACGTCGCAGACCTTCTTGCACCGACGCGCAAGGGTCAGTCTGTACGCTTAGAGACTTCGTTTGAACAAGTTAAACTCAAATTCGATTTTTTGAATAAGTGTTTTGAAAATCCTTTTGAAATCATGCACTTGACGAGTTTTTGATTTGGGCGACCTTAAGTCTTTCAGTTTCAACCACTTAGGCGTGTTTGCACGATTTGTTCGGGTTTTATTCGATGCAGGTATGCACTCTAGCTCGAGTATGGCGAGTATGCAATGCAACTCACACAACTTGAATGTAAAACCCGAAATTTAAAGACTTATCAGAAGGGAAAACCCAAATTGAATGCAACTCACACGACTTGAATGTAAATTGCAGAAATTTAAATATATCTATATCTTAAGAGCGAAAAGGCTCAATATGTGCGTGGGTGTTGTGTATAAATTGAAATGCAACACACGCAACTGAACCGTAAAACGCAGCAGAAGGGAGATATAGATATATATGAGAGCGAGAAGGCTCAATGTGAGTGAGTGCTTTGAGTGTATAAATTGAAAGGCAACTCACGCAACTTGAATTTAAAACCCAGTTGGAAGGGAAATACGTATATATACGTAAGAGCGGAAAGACTCAATGTGAGTGAGTGCTTTGAGTGTATAAAATGAAAGACAACTCACGCGACTTGAACCTTAAAACCCAGTTGAATGTATATAAATAGGGCTATATCTTATGGGTTGTTGAGGCCCGTTTGTGTGCAAAAGTGTGCAGATAAGAGCGAAAAGGCTCGAGTGTACGTGTGTGTATTTTGCATCAAACACATATATTACATCCGGGGGGAGACAAGCTCCGTTTTTACAACCCCATATCGAATTGAATTAAGTTTAAAGTAATGTAAGAGAGTCAAGTTCGAGCACTTACACGTCGCCTGCTTGGACTTCTTTTATCAGTGGGATCCGACCTTGGATATAACCGATGGATGGTCCTCTCGCTGCGAACCGATCCGATGCATGGAGTTTTTGGGTGAGATTCGATCGAGCCTAAGGCAAGGTGTAGGGATCTAAGGTGAGGGGCTTAGGTAGGTTTGAGTTTAAGTCCTAAGGTGATGGGCGACCAGCTAAGGTTCGAGTTTGGTGAGGATCCTAGTGTGGATTTAGGAAGGGTCCTAAAGGAATGCTCGGCCAAGTGGTGGCCGAGCTTGTTTGATGTTTTGGAGATAGTCCTAGGGTGAGTCCTAAAGGAAAGGCTCGGCCAAGGGTGGCCGAGCTGGACAAGTCTTAGGGTTAGTCTAGGTTAGGCCTTGGGGTGAGGTTGCTAAAAGAAATGGCTCAGCCAAGGGTGGCCGAGCTGGGCGGCTTGGGTTTAGTTTAGGTTGAAATTTTGGGATGAAATGGCTAAAGGGAATGGCTCGGCCAAGGGTGGCCGAGCTGGGGCAATGTGGGTTTGATTTAGTTTGGTATTAGGGACTCACTAGGACCGACCTAGGGTGAGCTCGGCCAGCTATTGGCCGAGCTTGGTATGGGTTTGGGTGGGACGGTTTTTGGGTAGAGTCTAGGTAGTTTTGCAAAATTCGGCCAGCATGTGTTTGGTCGAACCTTGTTGGGTTTTCTCAAGATAGTTAGGTGGTTTTAGAGGGGCAAAGGATAGAATGGCTTTGATGGGTTCTAGGGACTCACCTTGGCCACAGTTTGGGTGATCTCCACGCACCTTCTCTTCACACCAAGTGGGCCATCCATGGCTGCCGGATCCACATGAGCTGCAGCAAGCTTCTTTGGCGTGAAATGGTGAAGCTTCTTGGCTTACAAAACCAGCCCACCTATTACAAAAAGCAAAGGGGGAAAGTAGCCCCCTTTGTTGACTTTTCCCTCTCTCTCTCTCTCCTACCCAAGCAAAGAGGCGTGAAAAAAAATTTGCAGCCCCTTTCCACCAGCCCCTCACGTCCTTTTATAGGTTTCTTATCTGGATATTGGATCTTGGGTCTTGGATTTGGGTCTAGTTATCCGGATCCAATCCAAACTCAATGTGGATCTCGATCGCAGATCTCGGATATTTTGAGATCCAGATCCAGTCTAAATATTTATTTGGGTTTGGATCTCGAATCTCGGATCTTGGATTTTTGAGATCCATATCCAATCCAAACACAATTTGGATCTGGATTTGGATATTTTTGGGTTCAGACCCAATCCAGATTTTTCATCTGCTCCTTGGTTTTTGGTCCTTTCTGGTGCTTTTCACCGTCGGTTTTGAGCGGGCTTCGATTCATCGGATGCCCAACTCTGGCCTGGGTCTTCCCCAAGTCTTTCTTCTAACCGGTGTTCTGCTTTTCAGGACTTTTTCGGCGTTTGTTTCGGTCCGCCGTTTTGGTTTTTGGCCGGTTCCTATTGATATCGAACTCAGATTGCCGTACGGATTCCGTTCTTCATTCTGACGGGACGTGTCTCGGACTTTTGTCGACTTCCTCAGGTACTGGGCTTCTTTCTGCATTTTGGAGCTGCTTTGTGCTTTTTCTTTGATCCAAATTACATTTTTACCCTTCTGTCGGGCTTTTCTCCAAACGGGCTCTTTTTTCTTCCGTTTTTGAACAGGGGGTGGCTTCTGAAATTCTGGGCTCGAATCCTCTTCTTGCCTGGACTTTTCTTTTGCCTTCTGTACCTGTTTTCACATTTCAAAACAGGACGTCGTTTTGGCTCAAACGAGCTTTCTGGTGTTTTTGAGAGTTTTTGAAATATAGAAGATTTGGGGTGTTTACAGATGCCCCTCTTTGGCAGCAAAGAAGAAACACCCCATTTTGGTTTTTCTCTCAAATTTTCTCGAGAATACACCATTTATTTCGCAAAACCCTGTTTTCTTTTACCACAGGTGGGGATTTTTAACAAAAGGAGACTTTTCCTAAGTTTCCCTATGTATGATCATGCATGGACGATTTTTGGATGTATGCATGAGAAAAACGTTTTTATTTTTGGGGTTTTTGAGCCCGAAGAGTGCCTTTTGAGGCAGGCTGCTCCGAGCAGGTTTTATCCATGTCTTCTAGACATTTTCGGGTTTTCGAGCTTTGGAGAGAGCCTTTTGAGGCTGTCTGCTCCAAGCAGGTTCTACCCTTGTCTTTTTGACATTCGTGGGTTTTTTTTCAAAAATTTTCTTTTTTTGAAAACGAACTCCTTTTAGCTCGTATCGAAAAGGATTTCCGATTTTCATACTTCCCTTCATTCAGGTTTCAATACCTGCTACTCAGTAGAGGTTTTTGGGTAGGAAAACTTGGAAAACATTTCAAAGTTCCATTTCCTACAAAACAGAGTCGAGTTCTCAAACAAAATGAAATCCCAATAAGCCGATTTTATTCGTACTTTAGGATTTTCGCAAATTTGAATCTTTTTCCTCGGGGATAAGCCGTAGGGATATGGGAAAGAGATACCACGGTCCCTTCTGAAGCGTCCCGTGGTTTTAGGCAAAGAGTCGGAAAATCGCTCTTTGAGCTTTTGGCTTTTTGTTTCTTTTTTTCACAGAGGGTCTCCCTTTGGGAGTATTTTTTCATTAATCCCTCTTTTCTTTTAAAGGAGAGCAGCTCTTTGGAGGAGTTTTTGTATTCCCTGTTTATGAAGGGAAGACCTCTTTGGGAGGAGTGTTTTTATATCTCCTTTTTCTTTTGAAACGAGAAGACCTCTTTCGGAGGAGTTTTTGTATTCTCGATTTTTTCTTTCTTTCTTTTGAACACAGCCAATTTTCCTTTTTTGAGAGAAAGTAGAATGGGGGAAGGCTTATCCCTTTGGTTACTCGATTCAAACGAGATCGTCCTATTTCTTAATAGCATCTGCTATTCGAAAATATTTTGATATTTTGAACAGGGCTTAATCTTGTAAGCCAGGTTTCTTTGAAATATCGCCAATTTGTTTTTGGAAGACTCTACTTTTCGAAAAGTATAAATTCCTCCATTCAGGGCTATACAATCAACTTCGATCCTTCTTTCAAGAAGTTTCAAAGGAGTTCGATTTTTCCAAAATCCTTTCGAAAAAGGAATTTAACATAAACCCTTTTGAATATTTGGGCATTTTCGGGGTTTTACTAGTTTCTACCCACAACATCAACAAATTTTCGATTTTTGTTGCCCTTTTTTTGAAGACATGGGGACATTCCTACTCAGGTTTGCCCACCTCTTGGGCTTTCTTTGGGGTGATATGATATGAATATGATGCATGTTATGCACTCCATGTGATTCAAAATGGAAATACATGTTTTTATACAAGGGTGAACATATGAAATGTATCTCACAAATCAAGAAGGAGATGCATTCTATGAAATTCGTTTCTTCATGGAAGGTGTCTAGGGGCTATATTTAAAAATGCCCCTAGCTTGAGGGAAATTTCGCATGGCCACATGATGAAGGGCCATGGCTCTTCAAAAGGCTTTTTGGGATGGACGATGGTATGTTCATGTCCCTGCATTTCCACGATTTTCCTAACATGATCATGCTACTTTTTGCTCAAGGATGGAAAACACAACCAACCCTAAGTGATCATCATGGCCATCGGGCTTTGATTTTGACATGGTCTCCATATTTCATCGTGAGATTCATGTTCTTATCCAACACAATCAAGGTTTTCATATAAACCTGAAATTTTGAAAATCTTTCTTTTCAAAGTATATGTAGGGTTAAATTTTCGAAATTTTGATCCCTTTTGAGAAAGCAATTTCGGGGAAATCCTCCCTTTCTATATGAAGATGGTTTTATACCCGCCCTTTTGATCGAAATATGTTTTCCATACTTGGTTTTGGTCAAGCAGGGTTTTTGGAATTCATTTTGAAAATTCGTGCCTTCATGGGGCATTTGATCAAGTATGGGGAATGTGTCTCACAGAGGCACTTCAGCCACACGATACAGGGCTTGTCCCTTATATTTAGTCTTGAGTTTTGAACTCATACTCTCTTGAAAGGGTCTGCCATTTTGCCTACCTGTTGAGATAGGATTTTAAAAAAATGAGTGCTTTAATGAACATCATTCCCCTTTCCATGACATGGGAGATGATGTCTCGAATTTTGAAAGCCTACAGCAAGGCTAAGCACGATTTTTCTTTTGGCTTAGTGATACCTGTCACATGCCAATAGAGTTTTCGAAATGTATGGCATATTTAGTATGAACAACATCTTCATTTAATCAAGTCAAGCAAACAATGCAGAATTTGCAAAGCATGGAAGGTTTTTATTAAAAGAATTTTGAAAAGGCTTTTGTGAAACGATAACCCTTTTTTCGAGACTCTCATTTCTGTTTGAAATTTTCCTTGAAGGTGTTGGATTTGATTCGTATGGAGACCTGCTTGTGAAGGCTTGATACTTAGGGGGTCGACTTTCATTGCCCCTTTGGTTTTTCAAAACCTTGAATTCGAGTTCTAGGATGATGTCTAAACTCGATGCACATGTATGATTTCAAGATGTGATGCATGATGCTTATGCACACACTATGGGTCAGGCTTATTTCTAAAAATCCCCAATCTTTGCATAAGTCAAGGATTTTGCGAATTTTAGAAAGTTCGGAGGTTTTTATTCCTCCTGGCCTTTGATGATTCTCGAGCTTTTCATTTTGAAAAAGCTCTAGACAAAAGGGTGTTCAAGATCAGCTTTTTGGATTTTTTTTTTTTTGGTTTTTGGGAGTTATATACAATTTTTGAAAAGCATTTTTACAATTTTCGAAAATGGACTTTGTACATGGCCAAAGGTCTTTAAAACAAAATTCTTTTTGGATTTTTCATTTTTCCAAATGTTTTTGAGATTTTGTTTTGGGTTTTCAATTTTTTTGGTTTTTGGCAAATGTCTGATTTTTTTTTTTAATTTTTTTTTTTGGCTTTTTCAAAAGGAGGGATCTTCCCATGAACCTACAAAGAAAACATTCATGAATCAGACTCTAATTAATAGGTCTAAGACATGGGTTTTGGGTTTTAGAGGTTCTACAGGGCACCCTTGACCCAGATGGTCTTAGGTGGCGGCTCTGGGGGTATAGGTGGGCTGTAGCCCAATCCATACTTTTGTCGATTGGCCTGAGGTAGGATAAGTTCGAGCCTACCTTGGTTTTGGGTTTCCAGGCCCTGGTAGGGCTTATATCCCATGTTTAGAATCATGTTCCAAGACTTCTTGTTTTTTGAAAAGTTTTTGTATAAATCATGGCCTTGGAACATGGAATCGTCCATGTTAGGGATATATACCCTTTTGAATTTTGGGATTTTGGATTCTGGGGTGATGGAAGACTTGGGCTTCCATGTAACCCTGGTTTGGGAGGTTTGTTTCTCAAGGGAAGCCGTGCTTGGTCCCTCGAGGAGTTTTGGATATTTCGGGGCAATGGAAGACTTGGGCTTCCACGCAACTTTATTTTGGAAAACATGTTTCTCGAAGAAAACCAGGCTTGGTTCTTTGAAAAACTTTGGATTTTTCAGGATGGTGAAAAACTTGGGTTTCCACACATCCTGGGTTTGGGAAACATATTTTTCAAGGGAAGCCAAGCTTGCTCCCTTGAGATTTTTGACCTGCTCCCTAGGTGCAACTCGTGATGCCCCTAGGGATGGATTTTTTTGTTTCAAAGTCCTAATCTGGGTTCCAGGGTACAAGACTAGGCTCGAAGAAGTGGGTTTTTCTATGGCAGGGTTATGAGCTCCTAAGATGTCGATGCATGCATTAGGGGTCTCTATGTCTACCATTTTTTCAACTTCTTTTTGTTTTTGTTTTTGAAATTCTTTTGGCTGGTGCGGGATATTTGGCGCACCTTGAAAATTCTCTAACCTAGGCACATTTCGTGGGTTTGTGTGTGCAGAGGGGTTATCCAATGCATCTGATGACCCTATATGAAGAAGAGAGTTTTGAGAAGGATGGGTTTCAGGCATACCTCTTTGTGGCTTGTCTACCTTATCATGGTGAGAGCAGGCCGTTTTCCCGGGTAACTCTGTTTTGAGCCCCCGGGGTTTCACGAGGCGTTCCTTTTCAAAACCTACCTGTTTTTCACTCTCGTCTCTTTGTGGGGTGTGGGTTTCATGTCCCACTGTGTGTGTACCTAGACTTAGGAATTGCACTTGAATTTTTCGAAATTTCAAAGTTTGATTTTTTAATTTTTTTCTTTTTGAAAGTTTTCAAGATTTTTTTGATTTTTTGAAACAAAAACAACTCTTTTTAATTTTTCTTTGGAATTTTCGAATTTTGGATTTGTGGGAGTGGAGGACTCGCCCTTTTCTTCCTTAATTCCCTCGTTGATTTTGATTTTGGTTTTCTTTTCACAATCTTTGTGCGCCCGATAAGAGCTGCTATGGGATCTATGGGTTTTAAGCTCCTTGCTTAAAACATCAATTTTTTTGAAAGTTACCCATATATCAGCTAGCATTTCTCGTTCTTTGGCTGTTTTGAAAACCTCTTTTGATTTACTGAACGAGGATTTTGGAAGTGTGGGAGTAGAGGACTCGCCCCTTTCTGGTTTTTGGCCTTTTACTTCACATCCTTCGTCGAGTTTGAGATCGGTTTTCTTTTCCCGATCTTTGTGCGCCCGAGAAGAGCTGCTATGGGATTTATGGGTTTTAAGCTCCTTGCTTAAAACATCCATTTTTTTTTTTTAAAATCGCCTGTATATCAGCTATTGCTTCTCATTTTTTAGCTTTCTTAGAAACCTCTTTTGATTTACTCGACGAGGATTTTGGCTTTTGCTCCATTTTCTACAAATTTTCTAAGTATGTACGAATTTTGGAAAACACAATTTTTTCGAAAATTTTGAGTGTAACTTGTTTGTTTGAAGTCTACTTAAGTCCCGGGTCCCACTGGGCGTGCCAAATCTGTAGACACGGAAAATTTTCACTTGCGGGTTCTTAGGCCTGAAGTGAACCTTTTCGTGCTTACGTTCGCTTTTAGGGCATGCCAGCTAGCTTACTCAAACTAGCGAAGTATGTTTTGAAATATCTGACTTTTGAAAGGCAATTGTAGGCAAGCGGGATCTTTACGTCTCAGACCTTCTTGCACCGACGCGCAAGGGTCAGTCTGTACGCTTAGAGACTTCGTTTGAACAAGTTAAACTCAAATTCGATTTTTTGAATAAGGAAGTGTTTTGAAAATCCTTTTGAAATCATGCACTTGGCGAGTTTTTGATTTGGGCGACCCTAAGTCTTTCAGTTTCAACCACTTAGGCGTGTTTGCACGATTTGTTCGGGTTTTATTCGATGCAGGTATGCACTCTAGCTCGAGTATGGCGAGTATGCAATGCAACTCACACAACTTGAATGTAAAACCCGAAATTTAAAGACTTATCAGAAGGGAAAACCCAAATTGAATGCAACTCACACGACTTGAATGTAAATTGCAGAAATTTAAATATATCTATATCTTAAGAGCGAAAAGGCTCAATATGTGCGTGGGTGTTGTGTATAAATTGAAATGCAACACACGCAACTGAACCGTAAAACGCAGCAGAAGGGAGATATAGATATATATGAGAGCGAGAAGGCTCAATGTGAGTGAGTGCTTTGAGTGTATAAATTGAAAGGCAACTCACGCAACTTGAATTTAAAACCCAACTGGAAGGGAAATACGTATATATACGTAAGAGCGGAAAGGCTCAATGTGAGTGAGTGCTTTGAGTGTATAAAATGAAAGACAACTCACGCGACTTGAACCTTACAACCCAGCTGAATGTATATAAATAGGGCTATATCTTATGGGTTGTTGAGGCCCGTTTATGTGCAAAAGTGTGCAGATAAGAGCGAAAAGGCTCGAGTGTACGTGTGTGTATTTTGCATCAAACACATATATTACATCCGGGGGGAGACAAGCTCCATTATTACAACCCCATATCGAATTGAATTAAGTTTAAAGTAATGTAAGAGAGTCAAGTTCGAGCACTTACACGTCGCCTGCTTGGACTTCTTTTATCAGTGGGATCCGACCTTGGATATAACCGATGGATGGTCCTCTCGCTGCGAACCGATCCGATGCATGGAGTTTTTGGGTGAGATTCGATCGAGCCTAAGGCAAGGTGTAGGGATCTAAGGTGAGGGGCTTAGGTAGGTTTGAGTCTAAGTCCTAAGGTGATGGGCGACCAGCTAAGGTTCGAGTTTGGTGAGGATCCTAGTGTGGATTTAGGAAGGGTCCTAAAGGAATGCTCGGCCAAGTGGTGGCCGAGCTTGTTTGATGTTTTGGAGATAGTCCTAGGGTGAGTCCTAAAGGAAAGGCTCGGCCAAGGGTGGCCGAGCTGGACAAGTCTTAGGGTTAGTCTAGGTTAGGCCTTGGGGTGAGGTTGCTAAAAGAAATGGCTCGGCCAAGGGTGGCCGAGCTTGGCGGCTTGGGTTTAGTTTAGGTTGAGATTTTGGGATGAAATGGCTAAAGGGAATGGCTCGGCCAAGGGTGGCCGAGCTGGGGCAATGTGGGTTTGATTTAGTTTGGTATTAGGGACTCACTAGGACCGACCTAGGGTGAGCTCGGCCAGCTATTGGCCGAGCTTGGTATGGGTTTGGGTGGGACGGTTTTTGGGTAAAGTCTAGGTAGTTTTGCAAAATTCGGCCAGCATGTGTTTGGTCGAACCTTGTTGGGTTTTCTCAAGATAGTTAGGTGGTTTTAGAGGGGCAAAGGATAGAATGGCTTTGATGGGTTCTAGGGACTCACCTTGGCCACGGTTTGGGTGATCTCCACGCACCTTCTCTTCACACCAAGTGGGCCATCCATGGCTGCCGGATCCACATGAGCTGCAGCAAGCTTTTTTGGCGTGAAATGGTGAAGCTTCTTGGCTTACAAAACCAGCCCACCTATTACAAAAAGCAAAGGGGGAAAGTAGCCCCCTTTGTTGACTTTTCCCTCTCTCTCTCTCTCCTACCCAAGCAAAGAGGCGTGAAAAAAAATTTGCAGCCCCTTTCCACCAGCCCCTCACGTCCTTTTATAGGTTTCTTATGTGGATATTGGATCTTGGGTCTTGGATTTGGGTCTGGTTATCCGGATCCAATCCAAACTCAATGTGGATCTGGATCGCGGATCTCGGATATTTTGAGATCCAGATCCAGTCTAAATATTTATTTGGGTTTGGATCTCGGATCTCGGATCTTGGATTTTTGAGATCCATATCCAATCCAAACACAATTTGGATCTGGATTTGGATATTTTTGGGTTCAGACTCAATCCAGATTTTTCTTCTGCTCCTTGGTTTTTGGTCCTTTCTGGTGCTTTTCATCGTCGGTTTCGAGCGGGCTTCGATTCATCGGATGCCCAACTCTGGCCTGGGTCTTCCCCAAGTCTTTCTTCTAACCGGTGTTCTGCTTTTCATGACTTTTTCGGCGTTTGTTTCGGTCCGCCGTTTTGGTTTTTGGCCGGTTCCTATTGATATCGAACTCAGATTGCCGCACGGATTCCGTTCTTCATTCTGACGGGACGTGTCTCGGACTTCTGTCGACTTCCTCAGGTACTGGGCTTCTTTCTGCATTTTGGAGCTGCTTTGTGCTTTTTCTTTGATCCAAATTACATTTTTACCCTTCTGTCGGGCTTTTCTCCAAACGGGCTCTTTTTTCTTCCGTTTTTGAACAGGGGGTGGCTTTTGAAATTTTGGGCTCGAATCCTCTTCTTGCCTGGACTTTTCTTTTGCCTTCTGTACCTGTTTTCACATTTCAAAACAAGACGTCGTTTTGGCTCAAACGAGCTTTCTGGTGTTTTTGAGAGTTTTTGAAATATAGAAGATTTGGGGTGTTTACAACCATCCTACTCATTCCTGTCATATTATCATTGTTTTGTTCCAACAGTTATGATGTCTCACTCTCTTTGTGAATATACGACTTGATTTCGTTTATTTTTGGGTGCATTTCTCGTGCCTCATTTGGAGCTCCATTTCGCCTTTTTTAATGTCTAGACCACATTAAGCTGCTGTTGATTTTATTTTTTGGTAGCACACTAGCATTTCTCTAGTAGCGTCATTATAGGTCTACTCTTCCCTTGTACACATCTAGCACAATATCTTGGAGCTTGCCACGGACATTGCCTGTTGGCAGTTACTCGGGGAACACCTTCACTAGATAATAATTGTTCTAGTCTTTTGATTCCAGTTGTATTTTTCTTGTGAAAAGGGCCTAATCCACCTATTCATTTTAATCAACCTTCATTTATTCTTCATATGGTATCTCTGTCTATGTTCGCTCTTTTTGACCGTGATTCTCTTTAAAAGTGGCTTTCATTATGTAGTGGATACCAATTTTAACTTCTAATTTCTATCCATTTAAGTTGAAACTTAACCTGAACCAAAAAAAAGAGAAACTTCACTTACGTTCCATATATTAGTAGTACCAATTTCAAACCGACCAAACAATGTGACTTCAAAAGTTCGGACCCTGGTTGGGTTCTCAGGTCAACTCAGAGAGACCTGACAGAATGTTCTGTCTGTCTGTACAGGCACCAACACAACTCGAACAAGACTTGAGTTACCTGTTTTAAGCTTCTAATGGAATTATTCTCACATCTTATGAGAGGCGTTATACCTGTTCTATGATGGTGATCATGTCACTTGTTTTGTATCACGCAACAAATATTACGCTTGTGCTTCATGTGAGTCTCACTTTATATTGTACTTTGCTAGAGGTTAGAAGAATAAGCCTGTGTTTGGATGTTTTGGAATCCCAAGATTTCACCTTTGTGGTCCCTAGAGGGTAGAGTTTTAGTTTTTATTTTTTTGGTAGAAATCTTTGTTTGAATCTCAAAAGTGAGAAAAAAAGATATAGTTAAACAGAAAATCCTCTAAGGTGATACTTGGAATTATATTGATAATCTTGTGACATGTGGAACAATATGGCTATACATATTAGAAAAGTGGTGAAAAATGTATTAGGTGAATTAAGGGAGGTGTACGAGCACAAAAAGAAGCTTGATGATGAAGTAAAGTGGTGTAAGATAAAATCAAGACAAATAGTGTTATAAATTATATTATGTTAGGAAGACTAGTGAAACTTTGGAAGCTTATAAGAAAACAAAAAAAAGATGCGAAAAAGGCCGTTAGTGAACCGAAAGCTAAATTTTCGGAGGCTTTATATAAAAAGCTAAACTCACAAGAGGGTGAAAGTGGTAGTCGATGTTGATGATGATGTTTTTGATGTTGAAGAGGATGCTCTCGCACTAACACCATCACCTTTACTATAAGCGCGTTATTTGAAGGCATTGCCACTTGGGTCCCGAATGTTGGTTGAAGGTTAGCTTTGTCATAGAGTCTGCCACTGAGTTTGCATACACATCTTTACATGTGTCCTGTGGGAGTCAGGCTTCTTTCGGTAGTGAATTGGTAGACCACAACCCAAACTATTTTTAGGATAATTAGGGCTAGAGATAAGAAAACTAAGGATCTTAATTTTGTTCAATGCATCAAAGACAAGGAATAAAAAATCTTAGTAACAAATGATATAAAAAATATATGAAAAAACTATTTTATAAACTTTTTAATGAAAATAAAGATGCTAGTATTAGCTTAGGAGAGTTAGTCAAATTAGAAAATATATAAACCACAATTTCTACTGGCGTATTCAAAAGAATGAAGTAAAAAAGACTCTTAAACATATGAAGGATGATAAATAGGATCAAACAATATTCCTATAAAATTTGAAAAAAACTAGGAGAGATAGGAATCACTTGGCTCACAAGACTATTTAATTAAATATAGCGAAATTAAAATATGTACGAGAAATAGAGAGCGAGTGCACTTATACCCATACAAAAGAAAGGGAGGCATTAAGAATTGTGCGAATTATCGAGATATCAAGTTAATCAGTTATACTATGAAATTATGGAAAATAATTATCAAACGTATGTTAAGACAAGTATCGAGTACAACAGAAAACTAATTTGGATTCATGCCAGACAAATCTACTATTGAAGCGATTCACCTTTTGAGATGTTTTATGGAACATTTTAGAACAAAAAAGAAAGACCTTCACATGATATTTATTGATTTAAAAAAATTTATGATAGGGTACCAAGGAATGTTCTTTGGAGAACTTCAAAAGAAGAGGTATCTCATTGACATACATAAACCTTATAAGAGACATGTACGATGGTGCAAAAACATGTGTGAGGACTCAAGGAATGAAAGATTTGTTTGAAGTTAATATTGGGTTACATCAAGGATCAACATTAAGTCCATACTTATTTATAATAGTGATTGATGAGTTAACAAAACATATTCAAGATGAAGTACCTTGGTGTATGTTATTTGCGGATGACATTGTGTTAGTGGAGGAGTCTAAGGAAAAAGTTAATAGAAAATTGAAACTTTGGAGAGAAACATTAGAAAGTAAAGGCTTCCGACTTAGTAGAACAAAGGTAGAATATATGGAATGTAAGTTTGATCATTTGGTTACTTCAGAGGATATAGAAATTAAAATTGGCACACATTGTATCCCCCAAAGGAAAGTTTTAAATATCTAGGATCAATTTTTCATAGTGATAAGAATTGATGGAGATGTTACACATATAAATGAAGTTGTTACACATAGAATTAATGTAGGTTAGTATAAACACCCTAAATAAATTTCGTAAAAGCACTCTCTCAATTTCGAAAACTAGCTAGTTCTAAATCCTTGATTTGAAGGAAAATCGTGAATTTCACAAAATCCTTACAACGGAGATTTCAAATTAAATGTTTTCAAATCAAAGTTAAGGAATTAAATGAAAGCCAAGTCAAACAGGGATGAAAGCCGAATCATCTTTCCGAAGAATCAGTGAGGATCAAGGCTATAGTTAAAGTAAGCATCAAGCAAGACTTCAATACATATGGACCAGGGGAAGATCCAAGTCACGAATTAGGGCACGACTCCATCAGAGGCAATGTCAAAGACTAATCCAAGTGAAAAGCCTCACCAATCGAACCTAGTTGACTGAACCCATGTCGATTGACTAAGCTTAGACCCAACTTGCCTTGGCTAACCATGACCCATGAGTTAACTTTTGTCAAATTACAGTGGCTAAACCGAATTGCCTTCACTCACCTTGGCCAAACCACATTAGCCCAACTCGCCTAAGCCACCTTGGTCGTTCAGACCCTTTTGGCTCGAACCAATCTAGCCTACCCGGGGCCACACCTAGCCATAACCCAGCCCACCTAAGAACTAAAGACCACACCTTGGCTGGGCAGGACTCACTTGGTTAAAAGAGCACCTAGTCGGATCATCAAGGCAAGGGACCGCACCTTGCCTAGCCGAGCTCGCCTTGAAGATTGAGGGCTACACTTTGATTGAAACAAGCCCACTTGGGCTGGACCGAAACGGGCCACATGGAGGCTGGGTGGACTCACTAAAAAGGGGACCACAAGGGGCCACATGATGCCATGGGAACTAGTCCCAACCGAATCCAAATTTTGGGCCAAGAGGGAAGAAATCCAACCCGTCCCATGGAAGGGTCTAGCAAGACCCTCCTTGGCCTATAAATAGAGGCCAAGGGGGATGTTTTTAGCATCTTGCACATTTGGAGAAGCTTTCCAAGACTGGAGTGAAGGGAGAGGGAGAGTCTATGATAGGTAGGAGTTGCTGCAATTAGAGAGAGAGAGAAAAAGAGAGAAGAGAGAAAAGAGAGGAAGAAGAGAGTGAAAGTAGAAGAGGAAAGGGGACGATTCCTCTTGTGTCCGTTTTTTCTTGGAGGGCTATTAAGTAAGCTCTTCTCTTTCATTGTTAATCTTGATTCTTTTCTTGATATTCAATTTAAGAAAGGGGTTGTAATAATAGAGCTTCGTCTCTCTCCATGTTGTAATAGCAAGTAGATATGCTACCAATTTCGTTTTATGTTTATGCACTCTACTTGTTTGCTTTATTGATTCTCTACCTCTTCATATTTTATAAACTCCTATAACTCCTAACCCCCTCTATGCTTAAGATAATGCATATATTTACTTTCATTTCCCTTCAACAATTTACTTTAAGTTTGCTGTGATTATATCATTTAATCTCGGATGAATGCATCACGTATATTGTAAACACAGAAAAACTGTTTTCAACATTTCTGCATACGTTTGATGTTTTATTTTTTATTTTCACATTTCTGCTCCGATTGATCTGAAACTTGGAACACTTCATCTACACACACAACCCCATATAGGATAAAATTTTCAAGAATTTTAGGGCCGTACAACCATGTAATTAAAAGTGTGTAAGATCGGGAAAATCCTGAATCAACTCTGTTAAAACTGTATTTTCTGCAACAGAGTCTAGGTAATCATTCCATAACTCCGTTTGTAGTGGTTCAATTTTAGTGAAACTTGATTCATTGGAACTGACATCCATAGCTTTCCAACAAGACCAAATTCACACAAATAGGAGCTCTATGTACAGAGATACAAACATTTCTTTGAGTCTTTGTATTTCTATAACATAACAGTTCCAAGTGTCTGAACAGAGACACTTCCCAGATTTAATTCTGAATAATCACAGCAGCCAAAAATAAAACAAAAATAGTTTCAAAAGCTCCACATTTGTGCCTGTTCACTGTAAAATTTTAATGATTTTTGGAGATTCAGAAGTAATTGAAAGAAAATAAGAAAGAAAGGTTTGGAAACAGAACTAATTTCTGTTTTTCAGAACTTTGCAAAATTTGTCCTCAAAATACCTAGTGCACGAAGTTGATAAAGTTTTTTGGATTTTTATTAAATTGGATTTTAAATCACACTTGCACAAATGAATTCTGAAAGCGCCTAAGCTAACTCTTAATCATTGGTTGAAAAAGGCCTAAGGCGAAAAGATCTCGCTTAGTCACAATCGTCTACAAAGTCAGATTTACAACTTTGCTAGTTTTGGAAACTAGCTGGCACGCTCGCGCATAAAAGAAGTAGATTGAGAAGCTTATTTCAAGTCTCTACATAGGCTTTAAGTGAAATTTTCACATCTACAATTAGTTAAAATGGAGAGGAGCATCAGGTATTCTTATGATAAAAAGATACTATTAAAGTTAAAAGATAAATATTATAAAGTAGCAATTAGACTTGTCATGTTTTATGGTTCTAAGTGTTGCGCAGTTAATTATCAACATTTACAAAAGATGTCTGTGGTCATACAAGGAAAGATCATATACATAATAAGATTATTAAAAACAAATTGGGAGTAGCACTAATAGAGGATAAAATAAGAGAATATCGTTTAAGATGGTTTGGATAAGATAAAAAAAAAAGCGCCTATAAGAAAGTATGAAAAACTGGATTTTGAAAGTATTAAAAGAGGTAGAGGATGACCACAAAAGTGTTGGAAAGAAACAATAAAGAATGATCTAGCTTATGTTAAGTTAACTGCTAACATAGCACATGATAAGGTATGTGAAAACAAACAATACATGCAACCGACCTCGTCTAATATGGAAAAAAGCTTAGTTGTTGTTGTTGTTAGTAGAAACCTTCATTTCTACTGGGTTTCTCGATGGTAACAAACCATCAGCCAAGTCATCATTCTGGTCAGGTTGACATGAACATGTCTAGGTTAGTTAAAGGTCTCGAAAAGTGACCGCAAGAAAATATCTGGATTGGTTTAGCATCGACTTATTTCTTACCTGAACCTGAACTCAACCTATGGACTCAAATTTTCACTCTTACCATATATTATGTGAATGTGTCGCTCTAATTTGAAAGCCTTTTGTTAATTCCTTTTTTTTAGCTTATCTATGACACGCTGTTATGTAAAAAAAAATGCATTGCAGCTTTAGCATGGCAGCATGAAGTCTCACCAGCGATAGCGCTTGTTGATGGATTTGGGGGTTCTCCCGAAATCTTGGTTGGTGTACCTCACTGCAAGCGGAAGCCTGGGGGTATCATAATGGGATTAGGAATTTGATGGGAATTAG
Organism: Brasenia schreberi; assembly: GCA_036023115.1. Taxonomy (NCBI): domain Eukaryota; kingdom Viridiplantae; phylum Streptophyta; class Magnoliopsida; order Nymphaeales; family Cabombaceae; genus Brasenia; species Brasenia schreberi. The sequence goes on along the minus strand of JAYKKT010000078.1, from coordinate 15,425,283 downwards.
GAATCAAGTTGTTGATTGTTGAACTGGATTCGCTGATGTGGGATAGCGATGCCCACTCGTACGACGTGTAGTTGATCTCTTCCACGGAGGATGGGTGGTGCAGCTCTGGCACGACTGGCGTTGGGGCAATGAGTATGCTGATTGTCTTACCAATCACAGTTTTTAAACTTCATTTGGTCCTCCGCTTGTTGTTGCTCCATTACTTAAATGTATGACCGTTTTATCGGTGTGCAGCTCCTACTAGTTGTATATTTGGGCTTCCATCCTTCCATGATCAAAAGAAAAGAAAGCATTACAGCTTCATGTTGAACTGAAGTCATTGAAATTCGTCATGAAGAAATCCAATTATTCCGTTTAGTCCTAATTCAATCTGTTGGTGCGTCACACTTGTCATTGATGTACATAAATGTACTTTTCTCTTCAAAGCTTTCATAAGAATTTATATACTTACATATATTAGGCATTAATACGTGAATAGTTTCAATAGTAAATTTATGTAGCATCAAGCAGCAAGGGTTTTTATTATACTAAGCTTTCATAAGAATTTATATCCTTACATATATTAAGGTTATTTCTTTTCAGTTTTTCGACCTTAACCATTTTAAAAAGATCTCTTTTGCTTTCTTCTATGCTAAGCTTTTATTTTGAATTTCTATTTTTTTTATCAAAATGAGAACCTATTTTGCTTCATTCTTTTTTTAATGGTTCTCTTAAGAGCTATTAAATAAACTCATTTGTTGAAATTCCCAATTAGTGGTTGAACATTGGCATGTGACCTGCCCCTAAAATTTTGGTTTGTTTCCATTCCATTGCCAAATATTGGTAATGACAAATTTTGGTTTAAGTTTCCATTTCAATGTTCAGTGGCGATTATCTTAAATATTGGCATTTGAACTTTTATTAGTTGAATATTGGCGTTTGATTGTAACTTCTTGTAAATTGCTATCCTATCGAATGCCTATATTCAATAATCTTAAAAATGGTTGATATGATATATCGATGTTTTGTATCATTATCTTTTTTTTTTGGATTATCAAGATGGATTTAGGCAGACCCCAACAAACAAAAAGTATATTCACAACAGTTACAACAATTGAATTGAAAGACGCCACTCTACAGGCTTATCCCTCCAGCAAAAAGGATTAGCGAGGACCCCATATTTGCCAATGAACAGTAAACACAACAAGAATCTCTTAATCCCGTCTAAAACTTACTATGGATGATGATTCGTAGCTGCTGAGCGCGTAGTTGTCATAAAATGAACATTTGTTGTGCGTATAACACGAAACTGCCTTCCTACTCTTCGGTTCGAGAGAGGGGTGAGATGTATGAAGAAGCGCGTCATCAGCATGTGTGTGTGACAGACTCCCAGAGGGGATGTGAGTGTCTATGTGTTACGTATCGGCCCTTCCCTTCTAACCAAAGAAAAAAGAAACATTACCCAACGCCACCAAATTTCCTATTAAAACTATAACCATCCAACAACTGCCTCTTCAATAACAGCACACAAGTAAAAACCATAAATATTTGCAATAAGAAGGAAGGCTGCTTTTATTCGATAATGAAAGAAATAGGAAAGGCTTACTCCCTGATCTTGTTATAATCTCTGCGGCAACAATGTATAGAAGGTACATACCAGGACACCGCATTGGTGAGACAATTGCTGTAGGATTAGATGCAAGGACACGATACGTGAAACAGTTTTAGTGTGATACAATTTTACTCGACGGATCTTGCTTTTCCGCACCAGTTCATTCGACACGCTTGGCGAACTCAGCCACAAGTTTGGCGAGTCGCGCGTGAGACACGCCCTTGTCCCCGAGCGCTTCGGCGGCCTTACTGCTGAGCTCGGTCACTCGCTTTCCTTCCTCACCCTCCATGAGAACTCTCACCGTCCGCTCCACCTCCTCTCTTGGCACAAAACCTCGCTCGTAATCCACCTTCACTGCGACGCCTATTTCATCCGCTAGCATCCGCGCGTTCATCTTCTGCTCCGCGTACAGCGGCCACCCCGCCGTCGGCACCCCATATACCAGGCTCTCCAGCGTCGAGTTCCCCCGCAGTGCGACAGGAAACCACCCACCGCATTGTGGCTCAGCACCTTCACCTGTGGCGCCCACTCCGCCACCACCATCCCCACCTCCTTCGTCTTCTCAAGGAAACCCTCCGGCAGAGACCTGGCCGGGTCCTTGCTCTCTGCATCTTCATCGGGCCCGAAGTAGACCGCCGCAGTTAAATTATGCGGCGGACGCATCACCCAGAGAAACCTCGTCCGGCTGGTCTCTAAACCCAAAGCAAGCTCTGTAAGTTGTTCGTGACTCATCGTTTCACCGCTCCCGAATGACACGAACAGCACTGTGCCTTGTGGTTGCTCGTCTAACCACTTTAAGCATTCTTCGCGGTTCTCGTTGTCACCGACTACGTCGTTCGACCTCATCACCAACGGGCCGATGGGGTACACCGGCGGGATCTCGCCTTTATGGTCCAAACCCTTTTGCAGTGAGTCGATAGCTCTGGGCTCCAGCTCGTCGAAGGTGTTCACCATGATTCCAGATGCTCGTCTGTATTGGCGAGAGTGGTGAATGAACCAACTGTACGCCTCGTCTTGCCTATCTTGAAACGGGTCAACAAGCTCGGTTCCTTTAAAAGGTGGACAACCCGGTGCTTTCACGGGCTCCTTGAGGTCTCTGTATTCTTCTTGAATATCTTCGTGGAGGATAGGCGAGTAGAGCAAGAAAGAGAGAAAGGTGGCCGTCGAGGGGAAGAAGAGGTAGGCTGGTATTTCGAAATCGGCAGCGACGTCCATAGCATCAGTAGAGAAAAGGTCGATGACGAGCGCTGAGACAGGTTGTATGCGAGAGATGACGTTCCTCAAGGATTCGGTGGAACGCTTGATGACTATAGATATGATGGTCTTAATAAGACTCGTGTCCAGAGGGTAGTCAGAAGTAGAAACCGGTGGAAGGGTTACGGAGTTGATGCTGGGATGCATGGCGATTTTGGAGAGGGTGGTAGCTGGGAACTGGGCAGAAACGGTGATCAAGGTGACCATGAAGCAGCGGATATTAAGGAGTTGCTTTGTAAACTCTATGATTGGGATCAGATGCCCCATCCCTGTGCTAGGGAAGATGACGATGTGCGGCTGATCTTTCGTCATCTTGATGGTGTTGTTGCTAATCTCAAGCTTATGCAATGTCTGCTGCTGCAAAAGGTTAAAAGAATAGATTGAGCCGAGAAGGGTAGAAAAAGGGCAGGGTACGGCTTCTTCCTTTCGTCACTCAAGTCTCTCTCTCACTGACTTCCTCTCTCTCTCTAGCGCTCTTTTTAAAGTTGATTGATTGATGGTATTATTGAGAGTGCACGATGGTTTGCTAGAAAGGGGTTCTTTAAAGACGCATTGGAGCATTGCAGCAAGTGGTAGATGAGTCTGTCCGTTTACCAAATTAAGCGCGACAGACACCGGCGAAGTATGCGGACCGCATCTACTTATTACGTCGTACTCGGGCCGTCGGCTACGTGCAATGGACACTGGATGGCCGCTCATCACGCTGATGATTATATTTTATGGAGATCAGCCGCGTTACGTCGTACATTAATCGTCTAGTAAAAAGGGATGCCTTTTGGATTCTAACAGCCAATAAGTGGGGGAAGGTCCATCAATTCCACGGGCGTTCCTCTCATTGACATAAAAGGACGCCAAGTAGTCTTCAGCAACATTTCTTTTGCTGATGATGTTCGTTAAACATTGTTCGAGTTTGCTATATATATATATACATACATATGTATTGGTTTTCATTGTTTTTATCAGATATCATATTTATTCAATATACAAACTTTAGGTATACTACTACATTGTCTAGTGGTTCAGGGTTTTCCCGATCGTGCTTGTTGAAGGACAAGTTCCTGTGTCGTTGAAGAACGTTAGTGGGTAAGCGTCGATGTGGATTTGAAGATTGAAGCTTAGGTGGGATTGACTCAACCGGCGGTCTACGGCAGAGGCGTAATTGGTGACGATGAGCTGCCGTCGTGCTCCAAATAATCTAGTCTACCGTTTTTCATAATTTAGCGGAAAGCATCGAGAGACGTTGGTCAAAGTGGGCCCACACGGCCAAGCTGATAATGATTTTCTTTCTCTGTCTTTGACGTGTAAGGCTTCGTTGCAGTGGGCCCCACAGGGCATACGTCGTTCTGACGATAGGATGACGATATGTGCCCGAAGCCAGGTCCGCCCTCCCGATGGTTCCGAACCCATTCATATCAATCTTATGGGTTTATCACCCGAACCTTTCTGACGATGGGATGACGATATGTGCCCGAAGCCAGGTCCGCCCTCCCGATGGTTCCGATTCCATTCATATCAATCTTATGGGTTTATCACCCGAACCTTACCCTAATGAACCCCTTGGGAAGTTCATTGATCGTTATTTTATTTCTATGAGAAATTAAATTACACAAAAAGTTTGTATCAATCTTATGGGTTATTGTCCATAAAAGAAGTCTTACGGGCTTCTGATTCTTAAAAGCGACAAAGAGAATACTATAGTCTAATGGAATCAAATTGGCTCGAGTGGACAAATCTTATAGTAAAATTTTGTAAAATTGTGAAACTAAAATCTAAAAAGTGAAAGAAAAAGCAATCAAGCAAATTTGAGAACACTGATTATACTGTTTTAAAGGGCTTTATTATGTGCACACCCCTTTTACTATATACATACCTCTAATTTTTATAAATACTAAAATTTCTTTTCAAATAAATACTCTTTCCTCTCTCATTTCATCCAAACATTTCTCTCTTCTCTCACCACTAAATCAAGATGACGCATGTTTGATGCACTTGGGCACGAGAATGTTGCTTAAAAATTCATATGGCATACCAATAACAGGAAGAAAATGCAATTACTAACCGCAATAACTATGAACATTAGATTCATCTGAAAGGAGGAAGATCAGGCATGGCTGTCTGAAATAAGTAATAAACACACATGTTTGATGCACTTGGGCACGAGAATGTTGCTTACAAATTCATATGGCATACCAATAACAGGAAGAAAATGCAATTACTAACCGCAATAACTATGAACATTAGATTCATCTGAAAGGAGGTAGATCAGGCATGGCTGTCTGAAATAAGTAATAAACACATTGAGTTCAGAACTCCCAATCACATACTGGAAGAAACATATTATAGTACCATCATGGCGAAAAAGCATGACAACAAGCGGAACTCTCAAAAGAATCGTAGTAGAAAATTAAGGAATGCAACCATTCAACCTTGACACAACTCAAAAATGCATTACATATATGTAAACACCCCAAATCTTCTATATTTCAAAAACTCTCAAAACACCAAAAAGCTCGTTTGAGCCAAAACGACGACCTGTTTTGAAATGTGAAAACAGGTACAGAAGGCAAAAGAAGACCCTAGGCCCGAAGAGGATTCAAGCCCAGAGCTTCAGAAGCCACTCCCTGATAAAAAAACAAAAGAAGGCTGAGCCCGTTTGATGAAAAGCTCAACGGAGTCCAGAACGGCGAGACGGAGTCCGGACGACAAAGTTGGGGAAAACCCAGCACCAGATGGAGCGCTGATGAAGCTAGTGCCCGCACAGATCGTTCGCCTCGAGAAGCCAAGAAGGACTGTCAGAAGAAATTTTGATTTGGATCTGGACCATATATATCCAGATCCAAATCCATGTAATGAATAGTGTTTGGATTTGGGCCAATCCAAATAGTGTTTGAGTCGATCCAAATAGTGTTTGGATTTGGATTGGATCCAAATAGTGTTTGGATTGGATTGGATCTGGATCAAAATATCCAGATCCGTATCCATAAAAATATTGGGTTTGGATCGGATACAGATCTCAAAATATCCGAGATCCAATATCCAGATCCAAATAGTGTTTGGATTTGGGTATGGATTCAAACCCCAAACCCAAACCCAAATCCAAGACCCACCTCAAATCTCTATAAATAGAGGTGAGGGGGTCCATGTAAAGGGTTCATGCAAATATTTGGGAGGAGAGAGAGGGAGTGATAGACCTAGCCATGTGGGCTCATTGGGTGAGGTGGGTTCAAGCCATGTGGGCTAAGTGGGTCTAGACCAAGGGGCTGCAACCAAGGTGGGCTGGACCAAGTGGCTGCAACCGTGGAGACGTGGGCTCAAGCCAAGAAGGACCGGCTCCAAGAGGTAAACCTAACCCCAACCTAGCCTAGGTTCGAACCAACCTAACCCTAACTGAACCTAACCCTAACTGAACCAACCTAACCCTAACTGAACCCTAACTAGACCTAACCTAACCCCAACCGCCTCAAACCATCCCTAACAAACCCCAACAACTTCAACCCGGCCGGCCGTGAGCAACCAGCGCCTGCCGCGCGCCCTGAGTCCTGCCGCACGCCCCTTCTGCTGCCGCGCGCCCTGCTTCCTGCCGCGCGCCCCTCTGTCGCCTGCACGCCCCGTGCCGCAGCCGTCCCGCGCGCCAGACGCCTCCCTGCGTCCCGCGCGCCAGACGCCTCCCTGCGCCCCAGCGCGCCCAGCGCCAGGCGCCCGTCTGCTGCGCCAGGCGCCAGACGCCTCCCTGCCGCCCTGTCCACCTTCCTGCCGCCCTGTCCACCTTCCTGCCGACCCAACCTGCACCCTGGCCGTGACCTGTACCCTAGGACAGACCCTAGGACATACCTTACACAGCCCCCGTCTTGGCCGAACCTTAGTTCCCCTAAGACCCTAATCGTGCCCCATAGAACCTCCCTCAAAGCCCCCTAGGATAACCCCCTCTTGGCTGCCCAAGGTGAACCGTGAGCCCACGTACAAGCAAGTTGAACATGGACCAGCTATTTGTAAGTGTCTAAACTTGGTCTATTACATTAACTTGCTTTATATTCAATTAAATTTTGATACGGGGTTGTAGTAAAGGAGCTTCGTCTCCCCCCGATTGTAATAACGTGGTTTGACACACCCACACACATGTGCACTTAAGCCTTTCCGCTCTTAGTCGTACACTTTTTGCACACACACGGGCCTAACCAGCCCTTAATATATAGTTATATTTATATATTTTAAGTCAAGGGGGTTTTTAATTAAGTCGTGTGTGTTGTCTTTCCATTTTCCACACGCACACACATTGAGCCTTCGCTCTTACTCCCAAGACCTTAGTAAAGGCCTTATTGCAGTTATATTTGGGTTTCATTTATGTCGTGTGCGTAGTACTTCAATTCTACACTCACACACATTGAGCTTTCGCTCTTACTCCCAAGACCTTAGTCAAGGCATACTGCAATTTATATTTGGGTTTCATTTCATGTCGTGTGTGTAAGTCTTTCAATTCAAGCACGCACACACATTGAGCCTTCGCTCTTATTTCCAAGACCCAAGTAAGGGCCCCTACATATACTCTATATAAAGTATTTCTTTCGGCTACGTCTTTAAGATTCGGGTTTTAAGGTTCAAGTTATGTGCGTTGTCTTTCAATATATACACGACACACACTTACACAATTGAGCCTTTCCGCTCTTAAGATATAGCCATATTTCCCCTTCCGCTATTTACTTTACAAGTCATTTCCCTTCGGCTATTTATTTTACAAGTCATTTCCCTTCGGCAATTTCCCTTCGGCATTGTCTTTTAATTTCGGGTTTTCCCTTTGGAGTAGCGTGAGTTTGCATTGCATCTACGCCATACCACGAGGTAGGACGCATATTGCATCGAAGCAAGCCCCGTACTCCCGCTCAAATTCGCCCCATGTAGTGGAGTGTTCATAACACACACCTAGGTGGCCCATAAAGGGATAAAAAGAAAGACTTAGGCACGTGCAAATCCACGTGATCTAAAATCTGAGAATCGTACAAACCCGAATCAAATCGTGCAAGACTTAGGGTCGTCCAACCCTTACAAAGTCAAAACCGCCCAAATGCATGGTTTTCAAAAGGTTTTAAAACACTTCTTCATTCAAAATATATTTTGAGTTAAACTTGTTTCAAAACGAAGTCTCTAAGCGTACAGACTGACCCTTGCGCATCGGTGCAAGAAGGTCTGCGACGTAAAAATCCCGCTTGCCTACAATCGCCTTTCAAAAGTCAGATTGTTTTCAAAACATACTTTGCTAGTTAAAGTAAACTAGCTGACACGCCCATAAAGCGAAGTAGATTGCGAAAAGGTTCACTTCAGGCCTAAGAACCCGCAAGTGAAAATTTTCGGTGTCTACAATATACAAAGTAACGGAAACCAAAAAAAAATTTAGGTGCATAATGAGTATTCATCGGTCATACCAAATGAATTCAGGTCTTTCGTTCGCTAACACGAATGCAAACGGTGGCAATAAAATGGACACGAGCAATAACGGGAGGAGAGAAGAATGGAGGAAAACGCCTCCTCCCTTCCCCACTATCTTTCTCTCATTGCAAGTAAGTGTTTGGGGGAGACACGTCTAAGGCGTGTCACTCCCAATGAGAGACATAGCTCAAACTCATCTCTCCCAATGAGAGATATGCGTTCGAGCCGCATCTCTTCTGTCGAGATGCTCTAGTTCTTGATTCTCAATTCTATTTAAAACAATAATTAAAAATCAATCAAACCAACTAAGAAAAGAAAAAACCAAAACCAAATCAAATCAACGAATCCTCATTTGAATCGATTATATTTATCATTTTTCTTATTTTTTTCTTTCTTCCGACTCTTCTTTTTTCATTTTTTTGATAGATTTCGATCCATTCTTTTGTTGAAATGGTTGTGGATGGAGTAATATATGGTTGTCAACCTTGAAATGTCTCTTGAAGATACAAGGTCATGAACTATAAGTCACTATTCCCATCGATTCGAGACATCCCTTTGATGATAGAATTGACAATGCAACCTTGGTGGAAATGCACATTGTAATGTGATTTCACCCGATGAATCTACCATACACATTCTCGAGCTTGGTATCTAGGGCAATTTGACAAACAAAATGGTGTGAGAAAATAACATTTGTCCATAGCCTCCACTTTCGAGCCACACCTTGTGTTTTGATCTTGTTTGGGTAACAAACATGAAAGATGATGATTGACTCCCTTCGCTTGGAGTGAATTGAATTTCTTGTCCGGGTTTCACTCTGATGATGCATAATAGCAACGTAAGACTATTTTCTGCTACAACATATATAGGGGAGAATGTATTTGCATCAATCCCCAGTTTTTTGTTTGAAAACTTCAGATGATGTTCGTCTTTGATAGGTTGTTATATGACTTAATAGAACTTAACACATTGGTTAATACCATGCAAAGTCAGTTTGTGTCACTTACAATATCATGACATCATCTTGAGCTTAGCTGAGGATGATATTGAATATCTTTCTTACAAACGGATTTACTAATCCTTCAAAAGCAAATCAAAGATCTAATCCGCTTTCGAGATGTTAAAAAGTCAATTTTCTTTCTCGTCGGCCTCCTTCTCTTTCTCCTTTGGGGCCAATGAACGTTGCAAATATTAGGAGGTCCATGCGTTAACTCAATAGCCATGACTTCAGTTGAGTTGGACTCATCATCTGTAATAGTATGGGTTTGATCCAGATCCACACAAGGAAAGAACAACAACGCTCAATCAAGAGCATTGTTGCTCTGCTATGGAAAGCAACCGTGGTAGTAACTGCCACCCACCATGATTTTTCAGGTTTAAATCATGATTCTTGAATGGATTCACATCGTAGGGAAGGTGCTTATGCTTTCATGATGTTAGTTCATTCCAAGCAAGGCAGAATTGATGGAGAATCAGGCAAAATCTGGTGAGTTATAACCTATTTTTTAGATTTCTTTTTTCATGAAAAAAATTGGTTGTTGATCATTGTTTTGGGCTTGGGTTGAAGCATTGAGGTAACACAAAGGGTTTGGTAGGTTTGGATAAACCATGAGTATCAATTTGGTTATAAAATGGTTTAAATTCGTCGAATTTTCTATTTTCTACAACTTATTCTTTTCATCCTCATTTTCAACCTCAACCCCACCACCGGTGGTTGTTCTTGGACTTGATCAAAAGAGGAGAGATAGGCGGACAACAAGGTATCATAGGAGACCTTGATCGTTGTCAGAAAATGACAAAATAGCCATAAGAAAAACCAAGGAAGATACCCCTTTCGGGCATATCCTAGGTGTCCCATGCGCTATGAAATAACATGGTGTTGTGTCTCCGTCTCATGTCACAATAATGGTTCTATGTCAAAAATAGTTTGGAATCATGTTGTGGGTCATGGGTTTTGTGTTAGAAATAGGTTAGGTTCAGGTTGGGTCTTGGAACAATTTCTGGGTCAGAAATAATACTTGTTTCAGTAATTTGAGGTTCTCTGTCAATATAGGAAGACTAACTATCTACTATGTCGCCCAATTTGGATCGGATATGAATCCTGGTGACAGTTCGAATATAAGACAACTTAAATGAATTCAGGTTGGGTTGTAGGTGATTTTAGGGTCGTTTGGGATCCGATTTGAATATGGTTTATTGTGCTAGACTTGTAATTAAATGACTATTAATTATTTGTAATTGTTTATAGATTAAAATTAAAATATTTGATGGTGATAAAAGCAGTCCAACAGTTTGGAGATTGGATCTTAGTACTCCTTGAGATAGGGGGTTGTATATTCTTTTATAGAACCATACAAGAAGTTATTTCTTGTTTTAGATGGATGCTAAATATTTTAATAACATTTATGAAATGATGTTTGCAATTATGGGTTATTTGTTATGCTTTTCAAGTGGAATAAGCTATGGATTGGTGGATAAAGAACATGTTTTGATATGCATGTGTTGGTATGAATATGGTATTTAAATTTTGTGTGTATATGGATTTGGGTATATGTGAACCCAGATATAAGATTGTTATTGTATTAAATTAGAATTGGTTTTGAAATGAAATAATGTGTGAATATATGAGTCGTACTTGTGTGGTTTGTATGGGGTCTTTAGAGACTTGTAGGTCCCTCGGGTGTTCCAGTTTGGGGTGAAATTGTTAGAGAAACAATTCATAAGATCTAATGTTTCTCCTTGGGAGCATTTTGTCTTTGTTAGTTGAAGAAGAAAGATGGTACCATAAGGCTTTGTGTAGATTACAAAGGTGCGAGTTGAATAAGGTAACCATCAAAAACAAGTATCCATTGCCTAGGATAGATGATCTAATGGATTAATTGTAGAGGAGCATCAATGTTTTCAAAAATTAGCCCTAAGATCAAGATATCACCAAATAAGGGTAAGGGAAGAAGATATCCTAAGATCGCTTTCGGAGACTAGGTATAGGCATTATGAATTTTTAGTGATGCCTTTTGGATTGACTAATGCCCTAACATTATTCATGGATTTGATGAATCAGGTATTTTGAGTTATTTGCATAAGTTCATTGTCGTATTCATTGATGACATCTTCATATATTCTAATAGTGAAGAGGAGTATGTTAAGCACCTACGTGTCACACTTGGTTTGTTATAGGAAAAACAATTATATGCTAAGTTCTCGAAGTGTGATTACAGTTTAGCAAAACCTTCCACATCCGTGGACTCATGGACAAGCTGAGTGCAATATTCAAATTGTAGAGGATATGCTTCAAGCATGTCTATTGTAGTAAGGACCAGTGAAATGACCATTTGCACTTGATTGAGTTATAAAGAAAAATGCAAGACTCTGCTATATTGGGATGTCCCTAGGTTACGGCTTGCGAGAGGTCCAGAGATACTTCAACAATCATTAAATATGATGATTTTGGTTCATTAGTGTATTAAAGCCACACAAGACCGACATAAGAGCTATGCAAATAAGAAACGTCATGGTGTAGAGTTTATTGTTGGTAATTATGTATTCTTAAAGGTCTCTCCAACTCGAGAAGTGACTAATTTCAGACAAAAAGGTAAATTGAGTCCTACATATATCATACCGTACTAGATTTTAGAACAAGTTGGAGATGTTTCCTACAAATTGAACTTGCCACCATCGTTCACTAGAGTGCATAAGATCTTTTATATATCTTTGATGTAGAAGTACATTCCTCACCCTTCACATGTTATTGAGGCTGAGACCCTTCATATATGTAAGGATTTATCTTATGAAGAGCAACCCATAGCCATCTTAGATAGAAAGGAACAAGTTCTATGTTGTCGAGATTTAAGGATGGTAAAAGTACATTAGAGCCATCATTCACCGAGCGAGGCCACTTTGGAGCTCAAGAATGAGATGTGAGAGAAGTATCCATATATCTTAGGTATTGTATAAATTTTGAAGAGAAAATTTTTCTTAAGGGGATGAAATCTAATAATATGAGTTTGATCTAGATCCACCAGAGGAAAGAACAACAACACTCGATCAAGAGCGTTGTTACTCTTACTATGGAAAGCAAGGGTGACAAACGAGACACGAGAGAAGTATTTATATCTCTTAGGTATTCTCTAAATTTTGAGGACAAAATTTTTCTTAAGGGAGATGAAATCTAATAGTATGAGTTTAATCCAGATCCGAGGAAAGAACAACAATGCTCAATCAAGAGTGTTGTTGCTCTTTCTGTGGAAAGCAAGGGTGGTAGTAACTGCCACCCACCATGATTTTTCATGTTTAAATCATAATTCTTGAACAAATTAACATCATGGGGAAGATGCTTGTGCTTCAATGACGTCGGTTCATTCCAAGCAAGGCAGAATCAATAGAGAATTGGTTAGAATCCAATGAGTAACCTATTTTTAGATTTTTTTTTCTTGATTTTTCATAAAAAATTGGTTGGTGATCATCGTTTTGGGTTTGTAAGGTAATACAAAGGGTTTTGATAGGTTCGGATAAACCTTGAGTATGGATTTGGTCAGAAAATGGTTTAGATTTAACAAATTTTCTATTTCTGTTACTTGCCCTTTTCATCCTCATTTTCCAACTCAATGCCACCATTGGTGGTTGTTCTTGAACTTGATCGAAAGAGGAGAGATAGGTGGACAATGGGGTATCATAGGAAGCCTTGATTGTTGCTGGAAAATGATAAAATGGCCACGAAAAAACCAAGGAAAATGCCCTTTTTGGGCGTGTCCTGGGTGTCCCGTGCATTATTAAATGACACAGTGTCGTGTCATGTCTCTATCTTGTGTCACAATAGTGATTCTGTGTTAAAATAGGTTGTAACTAGGTTCTAGGTCATGGGTTCTGTGCCATAAATAGGTTAGATTCAGGTTGGGTCTGGAAAAGGTTTTGGATAAAAAATAAGACTTGTTTCAGCAGTTCCAGGTTCTGAGTCAACATAGGAACATAGATTACCTACTATGTCTTCCAGTTTGGATTAGATATGGATTCAAGTGACAATTTGGATCAAGGATAACTTAAATGAATTCAAGTTGGGTTTTGGGTGATTTTAGGGTCGTTTGGGATCAAATTTGGACACAATTTGTTGTGTTAGAGTTGTAATTAAATAAATTTTAATATTTTAATTATTTATGATTATTTAAAGATTAAAACTGGATCATAGTGCTCCTTCATATAGGGGATTGTACATTCTTTTATAGAACTATGCTATAAGTTATTTCTTGTTTTACATGGATTTAAATGTGCACGATTCCTAAATGTTTTAATGATGTTTATGAAATGATGTTCACAATTATGGGTTATTTGTTATTATTTTGAAGTGAAACTTGTTATAGATTGGTTGATAAAGAGCATGTTTTGATATGCATGTGCTAATATGAATATGGTACTTAAATTTTGTGTGGATATGGATTTCGATATATATGAACCCAAATACAAGATTCTGAATGTGATAAATTAGAATTGATTTTGAAATGTAATAATGTGTGAATATATGAGTTGTGTGGTTTGTGTGAGGTCTCTAGAGACTTACAGGTCCCTCGGGGATTCTAAATTAGGGTGAATATAGAGTTTCTTTTCGGACACTATGGCATGAGAGTCAGAGTGCTTTGACCGTCATGGACAAGGTGACCAAGGTCACATAAGGGAGGGTCAAACGACTCCTGTTGCATTGGGACAAACATATTATGTACTATAATTATCGTAACTAATTGATATACATGTGTGTTAGTATAAATTTGAAATCATGAAATAGAAATGAAAGTATGATTTGTTATGAAATGTTTGTTAAAATATGTATGCTTTTAGTATGAATTCTGTTTAAAGATGTTTAACCTTCCAACTGAGCTATGGGTCGGACCTCACCCTATCATTTTATAGTTTGTCCTAAAGCTAGCATGTTCAAAGCACACAGAGCATGGTATGTTTTAGATGAGAGGTAGATTCCCTAAATAAACATTTTGGTTATTCGGGGTTATGTTTGGTGGACTCCACACCATTTTGGACAATTTTTTTAGATGTATAGCTATTTGAAATAATTAAGTTGAATGTTTTGTTTGAGTTAGATTTGATTGTGTAAACACCCCAAAATAAGATTATTTTTAAACAAAACACCTGGTTTGCAAAAACCATTTTAAAACCAATTTTAAACTTTCAAAACCCCAGAGTTGCGAAGTTTTAAACTTTTGTCTAAAAATCCTTTAAAATAAAGGCTCTTAGACCCGGGCCAAAACCAAAATTTTGTGAAGTAGCTGAAACAAGTAGGTGAAGCCTTATAAAAAAGCAGCTCTAGAACATGTCAAAAAGCAAAAGTTCAGCCCGATCAGATGAAAATAGGGCCGAAAAACAAAAGGAGCATTCAGGCCAGAAGCAGACTTCAGCCCCAGAATGTGAAATACGAAGACAAAGCACCGATAAAGCTGTTAGAAATCCAACCCCAAGCTTGAAAAATAAAAAATAAGATGAAACAGAGTTCAGAAGGTAAGAAGATGGTCAGACAAGAAGACTGGGAAAAACCCAGCCTAAACGGAGCACTGAGTAAGTCAGGGCCCATTCAAAACTGCTCATCTCAAAACACCAAGAAGGACTAAAGAAAGAAGATTTTGGATTGGATCTGGACATAAATATCCATATCCAAATCCAAATAGTGTTTGGATCGGATTTGGATCTCAAAACCCAAATCCAAGATCCAAACCCAAGACCCACCCCTTGGCCTATAAATAAGACCAGGGGGGGTGAAAAAGTTCTCGTGAAATCCTTGGGAGAGGGCTTGTGAAGAGAGAGAGTGTGGTGCAAAAGTCAACATTGGTGTGCTTTAGCCATATGGGCTCAATCAAGGGTGAGGTGGGTTTAAGCCTTGTGACCTAAACCTAGCCTAGGGCTGCAAAAAGGTGGAGTTGATCAAGACGTGGGCTGCAACCATGGAGGCTTGAGGTGGACCTAGCTTGGGCTGCACGAGATGGACCGGCTCCAAGAGGTAAGTCCCTAAACCTAGCCAAAACCTAGCCCACTTGACCTAACTGACCTAACCCATACACTACCTAAACCTAGCCATGAACCCACTCCGAAACCCACTTAGCTAGGTGCTGCCCGCACCTAGCTAAAACTCTCCTTAACCGACCTAACCCTCACCTCGATCTACCCCAAACCGAACCTAGCTAGGTGTTGGCTGCACCTAGCTTGTTCACTTGAAACTCACCCTAACCTACATACCACTAAACCTAGCCCATACCACCTAAACCTAACCCACCTAAGCCCAGCCAACCTAAACCAACTCCACTACCTAGCCCCAAAACACCCTAAACCGACTCCACCTAAGCCTAGCCACCCTACCACTGACTCCACTTGACCTAGCCCCTCACCATTAACCTAACCAAACCAATCCCATACCACCAAAACCTAGCTAGACACACACTCGATTGAACACCTTGGAACTGAGCTGCCCTAAAACCCACCAAACCTACACCCATTTGGCCTGGCCCTTTGGCTGGTCTGCATCCCACCTAATCCAGCCACTACTCGCCCCTCTTAACCCAACCTAAACCGACTCCACTACCTAGCCCCAAAACACCCTAAACCGACTCCACCTAAGCCTAGCCACCCTACCACCGACTCCACTTGACCCAACCCCTCACCATTAACCTAACCAAACCCATCCCATACCACCAAAACCTAGCTAGACACACACTCGATTGAACACCTTGGAACTGACCTGCCCTAAAACCCACCAAACCTACACCCATTTGGCCTGGCCCTTTGGCTGGTCTGCACCCCACCTAATCCAGCCACTACTCGCCCCTCTTAACCCTCAACTAGGCTAGGTGCCGGCTGCACCTACCTCAACCATTAAACCCTGCAAAACCGAGTGCACTTGGCACTCGGTCTGCATCTTGGCCTGCGCCCCAACCTGCTGCGCCCCAGCCGCACCCTTGGCTCGACCCTAACCTGCACCTTAGGACCTACCTTGGTTCGAGCCACCTTTGGCTCGACCTACCCCTCTAAATCCTAACCAAGCTAGGTGCTGGCCGCACCTAGCTCATTCCCATTTTCCTCAACCAAAGCCTAGACCTAGCTAGGACTAGACCCACCATACCCTAAACCTAACCAAGACACCTTGGCCAAACCCAGCCAAGACTAAGCCCAAATCCACTTGGCTACACCCAAGTGAATCCACACCCAAGCCTCATGTCGGAACCCACCTAAAGGGACTTACCTTGAGGTTGCAAAGAAGGACGGACCCGAGTGACTCGAGAGGCAAAACCGAACACTTGTAAGTGCCATTTACATTCGGTTTTACATTACTCGCTTAAATTAAATAAAATTTGGAATGGGATTGTAATAATGGAGCGAAGTCTCCCCCGAAATGTAATATTTGTGTATGATACACAACCACACACGTGCACTTGAGCCTTCTTGCTCTTAACTATACACAAAGGACACCCACGTGCACTTGAGCCTCTTCGCTCTTATAGTGCACATGATTGCACACACATTGAGCCTTTCTGCTCTTAAGCGAAACGTATGTACTTCAATTTAGGTATTTACTTTAGTGAAAGCTGTGTGAGTTGCAATTAATTTTGGGTGGATTTAATTTCAAGTCGTGTGAGTTGCAATTTTAATTTCACACAAGAACACCCACGCCCACTCGAGCCTTTTCACTCTTTGCACTCACACACATTGAGCCTTTCCGCTCTTAAGCTAAACATATATACTTCAATTTGGGCATTTACTTTAGTGAAAGCTGTGTGAGTTGCAATTTAATTTCGGGTGGATTTACTTTAAGTTGTGTGAGTTGTCATTTAAATTTCACACGAGAAACACCCACAAGCACTCGAGTCTTTCCGCTCTTTACACTCACACACATTGAGCCTTTTTGCTCTTAGGCTACAACATATTTATATATTTTCAAGTCATGTGAGTTTACTTCAAGTCGAGTTGCATTTTCCTTTGTGTGGATTTACATTTAAGTCGCGTGAGTTGCCTTACATTTCGGGTATTTACATTGGTGAAAGCTGCGTGAGTTGCACTTCAATTTCGGTTATTTATATTAGTGAAAGTTGTGTGAGTTGCACTTTCAATTCGAGCCTAGCTCACATCATCACTTTCAAAACCTAAAAAGATTTTTGTATCCTTGCATTCGCTCGCTTTCAAAAGCCCCCGAATTCTCGCTCAAACCACGTTGAAAATAGGTCACATATTCACACACATATCAGGCCTAAAAAGCTAAAACTCAAGAGACTTAGGGTCACCCAAAAGTGGTAATAAAATATGCAAACAATGCATACATCAAATTCATAAAATACATATATTTCGAAGTTTTGTATTTGATTTGAAAAATCAAAGTTTCTAAGCTTTTAAACTGACCCTTGAGCATCGGTTCAAGAAGGTTTAAGCGAAAAGATCCTCCTTCTCTCAATCGCCAGAAAGTCAGAATATTTCAAAAACCTTCGCTAGCTTGAGTAAGCTAGCTAGCACGCTCACAAAATGACTTAGGCATGAAAAGGTTCATTTTCGGTCTCATAAACCAGGAGTGAAAATTTTCACGCTTACAGATTTTGGCACACCCGGTGGGACTCGGGTCATAAGCAAACTTCGATAAAACAAACAAAACTTTGAATTTTTTTTCCAAAAGTGTTTAACTTTTGCCAGTTTTGCATTTGTAGGATTTCAAAAATTTGTGAGTCATGTCTAGTTCAGGCTCTAATGAAGTGTCTAGCCGAGCCTCGCGCTCGTCAAGTTCCCTTACAAAAAAATTTCAAGAACTCAACTCAAATGCAAAAAAGAAGAGTTAGAAAACTTGCACAGGGAATTCGAAGCAAAAATCGATGCAAGAATCGACACCCTTAGCGAAGAGGCTAAGGAGGCTGACTCTTGCTAGTCTCATGGCGAACCCGCCAAAGCTAAGAAAAGACCTGACAACTCCAAAAAACCCAAGGAAACCTCCGCAATGGAGGGAGACCAATATCACGATTCCTTCACACTGAAGGATCGAAAAGCCCTTCAACAACTGTTGAAGGGACAAAACAAAGAAAAGATATCGTACACCCTGTCTGACTTCCTTCCTTTGGATTATGAAACAGATAACGATGACGATATACCGAATTTTCATCGGTATGATGGCACGGGGGATCCTAGATCCCACCTACAACTCTTTTCTTGCAGAGCCCACAAAAAGAAAAAGGACTCTGCAAAATGGATATATTGGTTTCCCCTTTCCCTCAAGGGGACTGCTTCAAAATGGCTTGCTTCCTATGACTTAAGCCAGTTCACTACTTTTGAAGAGTTAGCGAACAACTATATGCAAAGATTTTTGCATAACGTAGAAGTAACACCCATGTTGAACACCTTGAGGGACACAAAACAAGCTTCGAACGAGGATGTACATGCATTCATCGCTCGATGGAGGTCCCTCCTGGGGCAAGTGAGAGTGCCCATCTCCAAAGGATGCGCAGTAATGATCATCCTTGAAAATTTTAAAACAGAGATAAAAACTCTTCTTTCATTGCATGAAAATTTCACATTTCACAAGTTAATTAAAAAGGCTTCCCTATTTGAAACCAATATGAAAAAGGGGGTCTACGATGACTTGTGGAAGGGAAAAATTCTTCAAAAAATGAGATTTGAAAAACCCAAAACTTACGGGTTATCCACGGCGGATAAAGGGGCAAAACCCCAAAAGATTACAAATGTCCGAGTGGAATCAAACCCGACGGGCACTTCAAAGAAGTTCGAACAAAAAAATGAGAAAATTTTTCAAAAAACATTTGAAAAAAGGGAGTATACGCCACTGGGGCAGCCTGTCTCGGAGGTCCTTGACCTCCTACTTGCCCCAGGGTTGGTAATACTCCCCGAAATTCTTGAGGGGACCCCTTCAAAAGGGAGATTTTTAAACAAGTTTTACAAATATCATCAGCTCAAAGGCTATGATACGAACAAATGTTTCTCCCTTTTGAATAAAATCGAAAACTTGATAGAGCAGGGCCGGCTCCAGGTCACTGAGGAACCAGAGCCTGCCCAAGTTGTGCTTAAAGAACCCTTCCCCAATCACACAAGTACTAGTGAGAAGGGAAAAGAGGTATGTGCTTTCTCAAGTTCGAAAGGTTTAGTGCATGCATCACATACTGGCTTCACTACTTGTTACATACCACCTTCTATCATCATATACAAAAAAGCTACACAAGTAGTGATCCGGGGAGCGCTTAGAGTCCCGCCCCCAACTAGCGCTATCTTAGAAATTCTGGGTGCTCCAAAGCACAAAGATAGAGCCAACATAGGAGCGAGCCTTAGGGAAGGTATGGGAGAGGTGACCAGGTCTGGAAGGATCTATCAACCCACACATCTAAAAAAAAATGCTAAAAAAGTGGTCAGTATTCCTGGCCCTTCAAAAGTATGCATTCCTAGGGCATTGCAAGTCATGGATAAAGGTAAAAACGTTTTAACTCCATATGATTTTGAAAATCATCTTTCCAAGATCCCGATAAACATGTCTATCCTAGAGTTAATCTAAACTTCCTCCAAGCATAGACAAGTTTTAGAAAAAATCTTAGAAGGAGCCAAGGTTAATTCGACCATAACCCCTGAGTCCTTGTCCTTCCTAGTGGCACCCATCTGTGCTAAAACACCAATCGTGTTCTCGGAAGACGAAATAGAAAGACCATATGAAACCCACAACCAAGCCCTACATATCGAGGTGGTATTGAATCACCATCCTCTAGACAGGTGTTTGGTTGATGGGGGAGGAGGTCTCAACATCCTTCTGTTACACGTAGCTTGTCAAATTGGAGTCACCCTGTCTTCTGTAAACCCAAGCCTCATCGTTATCACTGGATACGATAAAAATGCATCAAAACCTTTGGGAGCCATAGAGTTGCCCATGGAAATAGGGGGCATAACTCACGCAGGGGTGTTCCATGTCTTAGACATACATCTCCATTACAACCTACTTCTGGGAAGACCATGGATACATAGCCTTCGGGTTGTGCCATCCACCTTCCATAGGTGTGTAAAAATCCCTTATGAGAACCAAATCATAGAAATCCTAGGCGAAAGCCATTCTCAACTAAAGGGAATTCAAAACTTCTCCTTCTTGTCAAGTCATAAGGCCTATGGGACCAACCCCATGAAATTCTTGGATGAACCATACGAGTTCGTCCTCCAAAAATCTAGGAAGGTCGTGTATGTTAAGGGGCAGCCCAAAGTTGGCCCGCCAAAAGTCGTGACCATCCTAGGTAAAGCTAAACTCCTAATATTTCCAAAATCCCTAAACAAAAAGCTATTTAAGCATGACATGGATGACAACAAGTTCCAAGGTCATCCTTTATACAAAGAATTTTTCAAAAATCAAAAAACCTTGGAACATGCTGCTAAACATGGGTTACGTGCCCTACCAAAGTTTAGGGAACCAAAACCGAGGTTGTCTAGAGCCTATATTTCCAAATCCAAACAGGTATGGGATAGGGTACATTCTAAGCATACCCCCAGAACCACCACCTATGACCACTTGGGTCAAGGGTGCCTTGGAACCTACTAAAACTGAGACCTATGGCTTAGATCTCTTATTTAGAGACTGATTCATGGCGTTTTCTTTGTAGGTATGATAGAAGACCCCTCCTTAACCAAAAAGCCAAAAAAAATATAAATTCCTTATGTTGTACGTGGAACCACCACGAACAACGCCTACTGGTTAGTCGATGTTGAGGGTAGGAACTTAGCAAACCCCATGAATACTCAATATTTGAAAAAATACTATGTATAGGGTCTAAGTTAAGCCCTGCTTTAAAAATATTTTGAAAACCTCCTTTTTGAACTTTGTGAGTGAGGATCAAAGCAAATCGTGCAACCCTGAATGAGAGACTCAACTGCTTGTGAAAAAGCGGAGTTTTCCAAAACCAATGGGTTACATTTCAAAAATCCTTCTTCTTACAAAAGAAAGCCTGGCTCAAAATAGCAAGATACTTGCAAGTAGTACGTGCTATTTCTAAATAGGCTGATCTGGGATGAATTGAGTAGATCCTTGGGATAAGTCCTTCTCCTCTTCTCTTCTATTCCCCAAAAGAAAAACTTGGCCAAAATTAAAAGGGAAATCCCTACAAAAACAATATCTCTTTCCCAAAAGAAATTTGAATCAAAAGAAAATCTTTTATTCTATGGAAAAGAGGGAACAAAGAAAAAATACTCCCAAAGGAAGACCCTCTATGAAAAACAGAAGAAAAAAATAGCCAAAAGCTCAAAAAGAGCAATTTTCCGCCTCTTTGCCTCAAACCACGGGACACTCCAGAAAGGGTTGTGGTAAACTCTTTCCCATCCCTGCGACTTATCCCAAGGTGAAGAAAGGTTCATTTCGAGGAATCCTAAAGTAAAAATAGGATTTGCTTACTTGAATCTCATCTTGTTTGAGAATTAGACGTCTGAGTAAGGCATAGGAATTGTGAAATATGGCTTGATTTCCTTATAAAACCTCCGCTAGATTAGCGAGTGTCAAGACTCAGGAAACATGAAAAAGCTGAAATCCTTAGGATTGAAGCTAAAAGGAGCTTTCCTCTTTCAAAAATGAGTTTTAGAAAACCCCGAACATCGAGCATTATAAGACCAGCTCACTTGATGCAGCAGGTCTTCATAAGACTCCCAAGTTTGACCATTACATCAAGTCTCTAGGAGACCATACTTCCTAGCATATCATCCCATGCCTCTCATTCATATGCATGCATGGACACTTGCATCAATCCCATTCAGGACTAGCACCATCTTAGGCAAAGTCCCCTTTGGCGAAAATCCCCTCTTGTTAGGGCTTCAAGAAAATGTTTTCTCAAAACTGGGACGATCCCATATTCTCGAGAACGAATCCAGGGAGAAAGCAAACAGGGGTGTTGTCGTCTTTGCCATCATCCAAATGAAATTGGATAATGCCAAAGAGGGGCATCTGTAAACACCCTAAAATAAAATCATTTCATAAAACCAATACCTGGTTTTGAAAACCCATTTCAAAAACCCATAGTAAATTTTCAAAAACCGAAGAGCTTCCAAAAGCTTGTAAATTTTGTTTTGAAACTCTGGTTAAAAGTGTATTTCTTAAACTCGAGCAAAGTCCCAATTCCAGAGAGAGCCGAAATGAAACAGGTGAAGCATGAAGGACAACACCTGATCAAGAAGCAGCCCAGAAAGAAGCACCCGAAAGCCTGAATGCCAAAGCAACATCCAAAACAGGTTCAGAAGCCCGAAAACAACACCCTGGCCTGATAAAAGCCAAGGTCAAAAGGCAAAAGGAAGGCCCAGACCCGATCCAGAATGTAACCCCGACACACCCAGAACCCAAGTCAAGCATATCCACCCAAGCAGCAAAAATCAGAGCTAGAAATGGTGAAATTGAGCAGAAACGAAATCCAAAAAGGCAAGATTGAGTTCGAATGACAAAATTGGGGAAAACCTAGCATAAGATGGAGCGTTGATGAAGCCAGGGCCTGTACAAACCGTCCATCTCGAAACGCCAAGAAGGACTGTTCAGAGAAAATTTGGATTGGATCTGGACCATAAATATCCAAATCCATATCCAAATAGTGTTTGGATTTGGATCGATCCAAATAGTGTTTGGATTTGGATTAGATCCAAATAGTGTTTGGATTGGATCAGATATGGACCAAAATATCCAGATCTATATCCATATAAATGTTTGGATTTGGAACGGATATGGATCCAAAATATCCAAGATCCGAGATCCAGACCCAAATAGTGTTTGAATTGGATCTGGATTCCAAGACTCAAATCCAAAACCCATATCCAAGACCCACCTCATTTGCCTATAAATAGGAGTGAGGGGTCCCCAAAAAGTTCACGTGAAAGTGCTTGGAGGAGCTTGGAGGAGAGAGAGGGGATTAAGGTGAGTGATTAGTGCTTTATTCGTTTTTAGTGGGTTAAGCTTTGTGGGTTAAATAGGATTAGCATGGGCTGCACCAAGGTGAACCGAGGTGGACCTAGCTGCACCTAAAGGACGCGAGGTGGGTTGGACCAAGGCTTGATGTAGACCTAGCCAAGACTCCCTTGAGGTAAGCCTAAACCTAACCCTAACCTAACTGTAAACACCCCAAAATCCCACGATTTTCCCAAAACACCTGGTTTTGCAAAAGCTGCCCCAAAGGGCTATTTTGAGTTTGGAAACCCAGGAGCCTTCCAAGCAACCCTGTACATATGTTTAAACTATACATGTTTTAAAATATGTATTATATAGCTTTAAAACCTTTAAAAAGGTATTTTGAAACCCCAAAAAGCAACTTGGCCTGATGAAAGCAGGACCAGAGGAGCAAAAGAAAGCCTGGAACCGGAGCACATGTCGAGCCCAGCACATCAACTCTCGTATCAGATTCATCCCCAGAATCTTGAACATCCAAGCCCCTATTATCAACAAGTTACTCGTAATGATCTCTGAAAGGTGAAAGAGGAGCGGACGACAATGTTGGCGAAGACCCAACGCAAGACGGAGTATTGATGCCGTCAGGCCCCGCACAAACCGTTCGTTTTGAACATACCATGAAGGAGTCAGAAATTCAGATTTGGATCGGATCTGGACCATATATATCCAGGTCCAAATCCAAACATGTATGTGGATCTGGATTTGGATTTGGATCTAAAGATCCAATCCAAATATCCACATCCATGGCCCACATCACCTTCTCATAAATGGAGGTGGGGCCCACAAGAAATTCACGTGGAAAGCTTGGATATGAGAGAGAATGGGGTGAAATATGAGTGAAAATGTGATAAGCTTGACTTTTGTGTCAAGTTTTGGGTTAATCATGTGGGTTAGCCTAATGAGTGTGGGTTTAAGCTTGTATGCACCTACACCTAACCTAGGGCTGCACCAACATGCTGCAACTAGGTCCATGGGTCATGCAAAGGGATGCTTCTAACCTAACCCTAAGCCTAATCATCTTACCTAGTCATTTCTCCCTAAACCCAACCTAATCCTAGCCTAATCACCTAACCCACTTCCTTAATCCTTCCCTAATCCTAACCTAATCACCTAACCCACTTCCCTAATACTTCCCTAAACCTAGCCTAATCCCCCTAACCTCACCCTAATCCTAGCCTAAACACCTAACCCACTTCACTAAACCTCACCCTAAGCCCAACCCACCTAGCTAAGCCCTAAACTACTAAACCAGCCCACCTAAATGCCTAGCACACCATATCCCCAAACCACCCAAGACAAATATCAGGCCCACCTAAATGCCTAGCTCACCATATCCCCAAACCACCACCACCAAACCAGCCCAACCGACCCCACTAAGCCTATAAAAAAAACCCCTTTTGGGGCGGGTTTTGGAAAAAATTCGGGGGCAGCTTAGCCCTTTCTCTCCTCTCTCATCCCTTTCTCTCTTCTCTCACCTGCTCCCCTCTTGGAACCCGGCCAGCAACACCACTCCACTCCACTTCGGCAGCATCACTCTCCACCTTCCCCACTTCAGTCGGCGCCACCTTCCACCATTCAGCTAGGATCTCTTCCACCCGCCACCTCCATCCTTCGGCCACCCTTCCATTCCGGTTAGTACCCCATCTCAACACCATCTTTTCTCCACTCCCCTCCATTCCTAACCACATAACCGCCACTTCCCCATAGTCTAGTTAACATCCCTTCCACTCGGCTGCACCACCGGCCACACCACCTGTCCCTCTTCCCTTAGCCAGTCGTGCCTTATACCCTCAACCTTACCTCTCCCTAAGACCTGCCCCACACCTTAGTGACACACCCTAGTTCCACCTACCTCCCCTAAGTACTTCAAGCCCAGCCAAGACAGCACCCCATCCACTCGGCCAGGACCCACACCAAGGCACCATCCGGCCAGCACCTTCCCTTGCCGCGCCCATCCAAGGAGCTCCCTCTTGCAGCCCAAGGCGACTCTCTAGGCCAAGCGCAAGCAAGTCACACCTGGACCAGCTATACGTAAGTGCCTAACTTGGTCCTAGTTATATACTTGTTTATGCTTAATTAAATTTGATACGGGGTTGTAATAATGGAGCGTTGTCTCCCCCCGCTTGTAATAATGTGGTTTGGCACACCCACACACACGTGCACTTGAGCCTATTCCGCTCTTAGCTGCACACGATTTTGACACACACATGGGCCTAATCAGCCCTTAAGATATAGCTATACCTATATAATTTAAGTTACGTGGGTTTTCATTAAGTTGTGTGTGTTGTCTTTCAATTTTCATACTCACACACATTGAGCTTTCGCTTTTATTTCCAAGACCCTAGTAAGGGCCTATTGCAATTTCGTTTTGGGGTGTTTTACTTCAAGTCGTGTGCGTAGTATTTCAATTCTACACTAACACACATTGAGCTTTCGCTCTTACTCCAAAGACCTTAGTCAAGGCCTATTGCAATTATATTTGGGTTTAAATTCATGTCGTGTGCATAGTATTTCAATTTTCTACACTCACACACATTGAGCTTTCGCTCTTACTCCCAAGACCTTAGTCAAGGCCATATTGCAATTATATTTGGGTTTCATTTAAGTCGTGTGAGTTGTCTTTCAATATACACACAACACCCACGCACACGTTGGCGTAGACACTTGGGTTTTAAGGTTTCCCTTCAGCTATGTCTTTAAGATTTGGGTTTTAAGGTTCAGCAGTGTGCGTAGTCTTTACATATATACACGACACACACTTGCACAATTGAGCCTTTCCGCTCTTAAGATATAGCCATATTTCTCTTTTGCAATTTCCCTTTTGCAAATTTACATTAAGTCATTTCCCTTCCGCATTGTCTTTCAATTCGGGTTTTCCCTTTGGAGTTGCATGAGTTTGCATTGCATATACACCATACCACGAGTTAGGACGCATATTGCATCAAAGCAAACCCCACACTCCCGCTCAAAATCGCCCAACTTAGGTCACTTGTGCACACACACACCTAGTTGGCCCGAAAAGGGATAAAAAGAAAGACATAGACACGTGCAAATCCACGTGAAAATAAAACCTGAAACCATACAAAATCAGCCCAATCGAACACCTCAAACATTTTCCTAGGTTATCATGTTTAAAACTTGATTTTCTAAGCATACAGACTGACCCTTGCGCATCGGTGTAAGAAGGTCTGCGACGAAAAGAGCTTGCTTGCTCACAGTCACCCCAATAGAAGTCAAATTTTTAAAACATTTCTTCGCTAGCTTAAGCAAGCTAGTTGGCACGGCCTTTTTGCTAAAATACGACTTAGATACACGATAAGATTCGCTTCAGGCCTAAGAACCAGAGGCGGGGATTTTTCAGTGTCTACGGATTTGGCACGCCCGGTGGGACGTGAGTCTTTTGAAAAATCGAGTCATATTAGAAACCTTGCGAAAAATTTTCCAAAGGTGTCATTTTAAACTCTTTTTTGTACTTCATACATAGGATTTTGAAAGCTTGAAAGCATGTCGAAATCAAATCCAAGTGAAGTATCGAGTCAGGGCTCATGCGCATCAAGTTCTCATTCTAGGAGGTTTTTGAAAAATAAAAACAAACTAGAAGAGATAGAAGATTTGGGAAGGGAATTCGAGGCCAAAATCGATGCTCTTAGCCAAGAGGCTGAAGGAGGCGATTCATGTTCATCGAATGGTGAACAAAAGGCCAAGAAAAGACCTGAAAAACCTCGCAAACATAAAGAGGCCTCCGTAATGGAAGGTAACCAATACCACGAGTCCTTCACACGAAAGGACCGTAAAGCCCTACAGCAGCTACTAAAAGGGCAAAGTAAAGAGAAAAGGAGTTACGCCCTGTTTGATTTCCTACCTATGAATTATGAAACAGACAGTGACGATGAACTACCAAACTTCCATCGGTATGATGGCATGGAGACCCTAGGTCTCACCTGCAACTTTTCTCACGTCAAGCCCATAAGAAGAAAAAGGACTCTATGAAATGGGTGTATTGGTTCCCTCTATCCCTTAAAGGCACAGCTGCCAAATGGCTGGCTTCCTACTATCTAAGCCAGTTCACTACTTTTGAAGAGTTAGCGAACTGCTTTATGCAAAGATTTGCACATAACATAGAAGTCAGCCGACTTTAAACACTTTAAGGGATACAAAGCAAGGCATGAACAAAGACGTGCATGCCTTCATTATTCGATGGAGGTCCCTTTTAGGGCAAGTGCGAGAGCCTATATCCGAAGGATGCGCTGTCATGCTCATCCTGGATAATTTTAAAAACGAGTTAAAAACCCTTCTCTCGCTTCATGAAATCACTACTTTTCATAAGTTAATTAAGAAAGCATCCCTTTTCGAAACAAACTTGAAAAAGGGGGTGTACGATCACTTATGGAAAGGAAGTCCTATTTCGAAAACTCGCTTGGAGAAGCCCATCAACTATGGGCCATCCACCGCGGACAAAGGGGCAAAGCCCCATAAAATCACCAATGTCTTGGTGGATCTAAGCCCGACAAGTGCTTCAAAAGCTTTTGAAAAAGCTGAAAATAAAAAGGAGAGGAGTTTTCAAAAGCCCTTCGAAAGATGGGAGTATACTCTGCTGGGGCAACCTGTGACGGAGGTCCTAGACCTCCTACTTGCCCAAGGCATGATCGAACTTCCCGAGATTCCTGAGGGAGTCACTTTGAAGGGAGGGTTTTTAAACAAGTACTACAAGTATCATCGGCTCAAAGGCCATGATACAAGGCGGTGCTTCTCCCTCCTTAATAAAATTGAGAACTTGATAGTGGAGGGCCAGCTTCAGGTCACTGAGGAACCCGAGCCAGCCCAAGCTATCTTTAAAGAACCCTTTCCCAAGCATGCCAGTAGCAGTGGGAAGGGAAAAGAGGTATGTACCCTCACCTTTTCAAAAGATCTAGCGCATCCATCTGAGTCTAGTCGATCCACTTGGGCATCTACTCTTGTACTTTACAAGAAACCTGCTCAAGTAATCATCCGGGGACCACCAAGAGCTGAATCACCTACTAAACCAGTTTTAAAGATTGAAGGTGCTCCAAAACTCATGGTTAGAGCCATATTAGGTGCGAACCCTAGGTTGGTCGTGGGGAAAGTAACAAGATCCGGAAGGATCTATCAACCCCCGCACCTACAAAGTGCTAAAAAGGTGGTCAGTATGCCTGGCCCCTCAAAAGCATGTATTCCTAGAGTTCTACCAAAAGCAGACAATGGGAAAATCATTTTAAACCCTTATAATTTCGAAAACCATCTTTCAAAGATTCCTATCCACATGTCCATTCTAGAGCTAATACAAACTTCGCCTAGGCATAGACTCGTGCTAGAGAAAATTCTAGAAAGAGTTAAGGTTAGTTCGAACATAACTCCTGAATCCCTGTCTGACCAAGTGGCGTCAATAGGAGCAAAATCGCCCATCACCTTCTCAAAAGATGATGTAGAAAGTCCCTACGAAGCCCATAACCAGGCCCTGCATATCGAGGTGGTTCTGAATAACCACTCCCTGGACAGGTGCCTTGTCGATGGGGGAGGAGGGCTCAACATCCTTTCACTTCATGTGGCGTATCAAATCGGAGTCACCTTGACTTCTGTAAACCCAAGTCCCATCGTTATCACTGGATATGATGGGAATGCATCTAGACCCTTAGGATCAATCGAACTCCCTATGGAAACGGGAGGGATCACACACATGGGGGTGTTCCATGTCCTGGACATCCAACCCCACTA
This sequence comes from Brasenia schreberi, assembly GCA_036023115.1. NCBI lineage: Eukaryota > Viridiplantae > Streptophyta > Magnoliopsida > Nymphaeales > Cabombaceae > Brasenia > Brasenia schreberi. Next base: position 15,396,364 of record JAYKKT010000078.1, on the reverse strand, counting down.
TAACCTGTTGTTAGGAAGGCCTTGTATACACAGCTTGTGCGCTATGCCATCCACCTTCCACAGGTGTGTCAAGATCCCTTTCAGGGACCAAATCGCTATGATCCTAGGTGAGAGTCACCCTCAGCTTTAGGGGATCATAAACTCCCTATGTTTATTGAGTTCCCAGGCCCATGAGACTAATTTGGGGCAGACTATGGTCGAGCCGCCAAGGCTCACATTGAAAAATCTTAGGAAGGTCGTATGCATCAGGGGACCACCCAAAGCTAGACCCCTCTCAATCTTAACCATCCCGGGAAAACCCAAGAATCCTGTATTTCCAAAACCCCTGGACAGAAAGCCCTATGTCCATGACATAGACGACAGCAAGTTCCAGGACCGCAACCTATATTCGAATTTTTCAAAAAACAAAAAGTCGTAGACCATGCTGTTAAACATGGGCTACATGCCATATACCAGTCTAGGAGTACAAAACCAGGGTCTCCTAGAACCCATCCTTCTTAGGGCCAATCCAAGCCGATATGGGATCGGCTATACTCCCAAAATACCACCAGAGTCACCCACTGTGACCACCTGGGTCAAGGGTACCCTGGAGCCTACCCTAGTAGAAACCTACGACTTAGACCTCTTATTTCTAGTCTAACCCGTAGCATTTTCCCTTTGTAGGTATGATGGAAGCCCTTTTATAAAAATACAAAAAAATTTAAAAAACTCAAAATCGAAAAAAATGGAAAATTGCAAAAACTAAAAACATGGAAAAATCAAAAACTCGAAAAAAGAGTAGTTTGTATAGTTCCTAAAGTTCTTGTTCTGCGAAAATACAAAAAAATCAAAAATCTACAAAATACCAAAAAGATTTTGTACATAGCTGCTCCTGGTAAGGCTTTGGAAAAGGAAAAAGATTTTGAAAGAAACGTTGTCTGCATAACCAGACCAAACATTTCGAAATCAACAGAAATTTCAAGTGTAAAACCAGGTCTTTTGAAAATCCACGCATCAAATTCCCTCGGATCTATAACCCACAAGAATGATCGAAGCCCAAAAGTGGATCCCCTTGAGGAAGATCCCACTTTTGAGCTCCTAGAATTTCATAAAATTCTCGATTTTGAAAGACCTTCCAATTCAGTAGGAGGAGATTTCATAGAGGTGAACCTAGGGAGTGATTCCAATCCCAAACCTATTAAGGTAGGTGCATGTTTGCAGGAGCATGAAAGATCAGCATTCATTGCATTTCTACGAACCTACTTAGATGTGTTTGCATGGACGTATGAAGACATGCCGGGCATAGATCCCAGTATTGTCGAACATCATCTTCCCTTAGATGAGGATGTAAAACCCATAAAGCAGAAGCTTAGGAAAATACATCCGAATGTACACACACAAGTTAAAGAGGGTTTAGAAGATCTGCTAAAAGCCGGATTTATAAAACCCATTGTGTATTCTGATTGGTTATCAAACATCATTGTGGTTCAAAAAACCAATGGGAAAATTCGAATATGCATCGATTTCATAAACCTGAATAAAGCCACTCCAAACGATAATTATCCTTTACCAAACATAGATTTGATAGTCGATAGTACTGCAAATCACGAGATGTTTTCGTTTATGGATGGCTATTCAGGGTATAATCAAATTAAATTAAGTCCATGAGATCAGGGAAAGACCGCATTCACAACACTGTGGGGCACGTACTGCTATACAATCATGCCCTTTGGTTTGAAAAATGCCGGCGCGACATACCAAAGAGCCATGACCACGATCTTCCATGATCAAATTCATGAGCTCGTAGAAGTGTATGTAGATGATCTCTTCGCAAAATCCAAAACCCGATGCACTCATATCGAATGTTTGCAAAAGATTTTCGAAAGGCTTAGACTTTACCAAGTAAAGCTAAACCCCACACTCCCGCTCAAAATCGTCCAACTTAGGTCACTTGTGCACACACACACCTAGTTGGCCCGAGAAGAGATAAAAAGAAAGACATAGGCACGTGCAAATCTACGTGAAAATAAAACCTGAAATCATATAAAATCAGCCCAATCGAACACCTCAAATATTTTCCTAGGTTATCATGTTTAAAACTCGATTTTCTAAGCGTACAGACTAATCCTTGCGCATCAGTGTAAGAAGGTCTGCGACGAAAAGAGCTTGCTTGCTCACAGTCACCCCAATAGAAGTCAGATTTTTAAAACATTTCTTCGCTAGCTTAAGCAAGCTAGCTGGCATGCCCTTTTTGCTAAAATATGACTTAGACACACGAAAAGATTCGCTTCAGGCCTAAGAACCAGAGGCGGGGATTTTCCAGTGTCTACGCTAACCCATTCTTTTCCTAATCCTCTAAACCACCCATGAACCAAACCTAACCTTGGCTGGACCAACCTAAACCTAACCTTGCAGCCACCTTCCCTTGGACCGACCCACCTAACCTAACCCATTTCTGCCTAGCCGACCTACCCCACTTACCAAAACCCGGCCATCTCCCTTGCCACCCGCCATCCCACCACCTCCCAGCTACCTTCCCCATCTCATCCACACCCCTCACCATCACCAGCTACCTCGTCACCAGCCACACCCCACTCCAACACCGGCACTTGGCTCCCTTCTCACCTGCCATATCCCATCCACCACAACTCCCAGCCGTCTCCCCTTGCAGCCCAACATCCCTAGCGCCCTGCCTACGCGACCCAGCATGCACCTGTCTCGCGCGCCTAGCACGCCGAAGTCCTTGCCACCTACACCCGTATCCGGTGCCTAATGCCATCATCCCGGCCAGCCGAACACCCTCTTCACTACTGTAAACACCCCGAAATCCCACGAATTCCTTAAAACAAACCTGGTTTTATACAAGCAGCCCCAAAGGGCCATTTTGAGTTTGGAAACCCAGGAGCCTTCCAAACAACCCTGTATATATGTTTTAAACTTTATCTTTCAAAAACATATGATATAGCTTTTGAAAAACCTTTTAAAAAAATGTTTTGAAACCCCGAAGTGGCTTGGCCCGATCAAGACAGGACCAGGAGAACCAAGAAGAGCCCGGAACCGGAGCACCTGTCGAGCCCGGCGCAGCAACTCTTGTATCTGATTCACACCCCAGGATCTCAAACGTCCAAGACCCTGTTCTTATCAAAATAGCATTTGAAGTCATCTCCGGAAGGCAGAAACGGAGGCGGACGACTATGTTGGCGAAGACCCAATGCAGACGGAGTACTGATGCTGTCAGGCCCCGCACGAATCGTCCGTTTCGAACCCAGCTCGAAGGAGTCAGAGTTCAGTTTGGATTGGATCTGAACCATATATATCCAGATTCCAATCCAAACCCATATGTGGACTTGGATTTGGATTTGGATCCAGAGATCCAATCCAATATCCATATCCATGGCCCACATCACCTTCTCATAAATGGAGGTGGGGCCCACTTGAGTTTCATGTGGGATATTGGGCATGAGAGAGAGTGGGGTTGAAAAATATCAAGAGTGTTGTATTAAGCTTGACTTGTGTGTCAAGTTTGGGTTAATCATGTGGGTTAGCCTAATTGAGTGGGTTTAAGCTTGTAATTAGCTAAAACCTAACCTAGGACTGCACCAACATGGGGTGATCAAGGTCTATGGGCCATGCTAAGGGAGCTCCTTCACCTAAACCTAGCCCAAAATGCCTAAACCTAGCCTAAACCCCTAATCCACCCCTAATCTGAACCTAATCACCTAACCCACTTCCCTAATCCCGTCCTAATCCCAACCTAATCACCTAACCCACTTCCCTAATCCTTCCCTAAACCTAGATTAATTTCCCTAATCCTAGCCTAAACCTAGCCTAATCACCTAACCTAGCTCACTAAACCTCACCCTAAAACCCAACCACCTAACCTAGCCCTAAACCCCTAAACCACCCTTAGCCCACGATTTACCCAAACCCCTAGTTTTAAAATATCTGGCCCAACCCCTTCCAGCCCACCTTATCTACATACCACCCTACCTAAACCACCTAACCACTACCCACAACCCAGCCCTAACCGACCTACCCATCACCTATTTAAACCCCCCTCCTTGTGGGCGGGTTTTCGAAGTGGGAGCCCTCACCTCAGCCCAGCCGACTCCACCTGTTCCACTGTCCGCCTTCTCCACTCTCCGCCTGCTCCCTCTGCTCCACCAGCCGCCACCTGCTCCGCCACCTTCCCTCTTCCATCCACCACCACCACCCCTCAGCCAGACGCCATCACCTTCACCCAACCGAATTAGCCAACAGCCACTTGCCCGCCTGCTTCCCACTTCATCCGCCACCTCTCCCCATTCGGTAAGTACCCTAAACTCCCTCAAAGCCCCTCTCTACCACCTCTCCACTCTTAGCCACCCATCCTACCTTCATCTCAGCCCTTTTGCCGCCACCACCTAAACCTAGCCGAACCTAGTATAACCCAAGTTGCTGGCCACTTCCTAGCCATCATCTCCCATTCGGCCAACTCCCCTAGGTGTCCTACTCGTGCCTAAGCAGATTAAAATTTGAAAGACTTAGGGTCGTCCAACCCTTACAAAATCAAAATCGCCCAAATGCATGGTTTTCAAAAGGTTTTAAAACACTTCTTCATTCAAAATATATTTTGAGTTAAACTTGTTTAAAAAACGAAGTCTCTAAGCGTATAGACTGACCCTTGCGCATCGGTGCAAGAAGGTCTGCGACGTAAAAATCCCGCTTGCCTACAATCGCCTTTCAAAAGTCAGATTATTTTCAAAACATACTTTGCTAGTTAAAGTAAACTAGCTGGCACGCCCATAAAGCGAAGTAGATTGCGAAAAGGTTCACTTCAGGCCTAAGAACCCGTAAGTGAAAATTTTCGTGTGTCTACAGAATTGGCACGCCCGGTGGGACCCGGGACTTAAGCAGACTTCAAACAAACGAGTTATACTCTAATTTTTGAAAAAAAGAGTTTTTTTTCAAAAATCGTGCATACTTAGGAAAATTTCATGAAAATGGATAGAAAGCTACAAAAATCTTCGTTGAGTAAACTAAAAGAGGCTTTCAAATCAGATAAAGCCCAAAGAGAGCTCGATGAGATTGAAAAAATATTTCAAAAGATGGATGCTTAAAGCTCATCGAACACATAGCAACTCTTCTAGGGCACATACAGATCGTGAATTGAAAACCGATCTCAAACTCAACGAAGGATTGGAGATTAGAGACAAATCCCGGCAAAGGGATAAGTCATCCACTCCTACAACTTCAAGCTTTTCAAAATCCATAGAAAATCCAAAAAAAGATTTTTCTATTTCAAAAAACCAAAAAAATCTTGAAAATTTGAAAAAAGACCAAAAAATTGAAAAACAAAATTTTGCAATTTTGAAAACTTCAAGTAAAAGTCCTAAGTCTAGGCACACACATACAGTGGGACATGAAGTCCACACCCTACAAAGGAACGAGAGTGAAAAACAAGAAGGTTTCGAAAGGAAACGCCTCATTAAACCCCGGGGGCTCAAAACAGAGTTACCCGAGAAATCGGCCTGCTCTCACCCTGAAAAGGTAGACAAGCCACAAAGAGGTATGCCTGAAACCCATCCTTCTAAAGACTCTCTTCTTCATGTAGGGTCATCAGATGCATTGGATAACCCCTATGCACACATAAACCCACAAACTGTGCCAAAACTTGAGGATTTTCAAGGTGCGCCAACTGTCGCGCACCATTCAAAGGAATTTCAAAAACAAAAAGAAGTTCCAAAAATGGTAGACAGCAGCTGCTGAGAGGGCAAAATAAAGAGAAAAGGAGTTACGCCCTGTTTGATTTCTTGCCTGTGGACTATGAAACAGACACTGACGATGAAATACCGAACTTCCATCGGTATGATGGCATGGGAGACCCTAGGTCTCACTTGCAGCTTTTCTCTCGTCGAGCCCATAAGAAAAAGAAGGACTCGATGAAATGGGTGTATTGGTTCCCTTTGTCCCTCAAAGGCACAGCTGCAAAATGGCTGGCTTCCTACGACCTTAGCCAGTTCGCGACTTCTGAAGAGTTAGCGAACTGCTTTATGCAGAGATTCTTGCATAATGTAGAAGTCACGCCAACTTTAAACACCTTGAGGGATACAAAACAAGGTGTGAACGAAGACGTACATACGTTCATCGTTCGCTGGGCGTCTCTCCTAGGACAAGTGCAAGAGCCAATATCTGAAGGATGCGCAGTCATGCTCATCCTAGATAATTTCAAAAATGAGTTGAAAACCCTTCTCTCACTTCACGAAATCTCAACTTTCCAAAAGTTGATAAAAAAGCATCCCTTTTTGAAACAAACTTGAAAAAAGGGGTGTATGATCACTTATGGAAAGGAAGCGCAATTTCGAAAACTCGCTTAGAGAAGCCCAACACTTATGGGCTACCCACCGTGGACAAAGGGGCAAAACTCCACAAAATCTTCAATGTCCGGGTGGATCCAAGCCCGGCAAGTGCTTCAAGAAATTTTGAAAAATTATAAAATAAAAGGGAGAAAAGTTTTCAAAAACCCTTTGAAAGATGAGAGTACACTCCGTTGGGGTAACCTGTATCGGAGGTCCTAGACCTCCTACTCGCCCAGGGTATGATTGAACTCACTAAGAATCCCGAGGGAGTCACTTTAAAGGGGGGATTTTTAAACAAATTCTGCAAGTATCATCGGCTCAAAGGCCATGATACAAAGTGGTGTTTCTCCCTCCTAAATAAAATTGAGAACTTGATAGCAGAAGGTCGGCTCCAGGTCGCTGAAGAACCTGAGCCTACCCAAGCTATCTTCAAAGAACCCTTCCCCAAGCACACAAGTACCAGTGGGAAGGGAAAAGAGGTATGTGCTCTCACGATTTCGAAGAGTCTAGCACATGCATGTGAGTCTGGTTTATCTACTTGTGCATCTACTCTCATACTTTACAAAAAACCCACCCAAGTAGTCATCTAGGGACCACCAAGAGTTCCCTCCCCGATTAAACCAGTTTTAACAATTCAAGGTGCTCCAAATCTTTCTATTAGAGCCATGTTAAGTGCGAAACCTAGGTTGATCGTGGGGGAGGTGACAAGATCCAGGAGGATCTACCAACCCCCACATCTGCAAAGTGTTAAAAAGGTGGTCAATGTGTCTGGCCCCTCAAAAGCATGTATTCCTAGAGTTCCGCCGAAAACGAACAAAGGAAATGTCATTTTAAAGGTATATGATTTCGAAAACCATCTTTCAAAGATTCCTATCAACATGTCCATCCTAGAGCTAATACAAACTTCGCCTAGGCATAGACTAGTGTTAGAGAAAATTCTAGAAAGAGCAAAGGTTAGTTAGAAATTACCCCAGAATCCTTGTCCAAACAAGTGGCCTCCATAGGAGCAAAAATGCCCATCGTATTCTCAGAAGACGATATAGAAAGACCCTACGAGTCCCATAACCAGGCCCTACATATCGAGATAGTTCTGAATAACCACTCTCTGGATAGGTGCCTAGTCGATGGGGGAGGAGGGCTCAACATCCTTCCACTTCATGTGGCGAACCAAATCGGAGTCACCTTGACATCCGTAAAACCAAGCCCCATCGTCATCACTAGATACGATGGGAATGTGTCTAGACCACTAGGATCTATCAAACTCCCCATGGAAACGGGAGGGATAGCACACACGGGGGTGTTCCATGTCTTGGACATCCACCCCCATTATAACCTGTTGCTGGGAAGGCCCTAGATACACAGCTTGTGGGTTGTGCCATCAACCTTCCATAGGTGTGTCAAAATCCCTTTCAAGGACAAAGTCATAGTAATCTTAGGTGAGAGTCATCCTCAGCTTCAAGGGGTCATAAATTCCCCTTCCTTGTCGAGTTCCCAGACCCATGAGGTAAAACTGGGGCAAACCATACTCGAGCCACCAAGGCTCACCTTGAACAAACCTAGAAAGGTTGTATATGTGAAGGGGCCACCCAAGGCTGGCCCCCTCAAAGTCCTGACCATTCCAGGAAAACCCAAGAATCCCTTATTTCCAAAACTTCTGGACAAAAAGCCCTATGTGCATAACATAGATGACAGCAAATTCTAGGACAACGATTTATATCAAAAATTTTCTAAAAACAAAAAATCGTGGAACATGCTGTTAAATATGGGCTATTTGCCATATAAGAGTCTAGGGGCACAAAATTAGGGTCTCCTAGAACCCACACTACCTAGGGCCAATCCAAGCCGATATGGGATCGGCTATACTCCTAGAATACCACCAGAACCACCCCCTGTGACCACCTGGATCAAGGGTGCCCTAGAGCCTACCTTAGAAGAGACCTACGATTCAGACCTCTTGTTCAGAGTCTAACCTGTAGTGTTTTTCCTTTGTAGGTATGATGGGAGAACCCTTTATCAAAAATACAAAAACATTTGAAAAACTCAAAATTCAAAAAAATGGAAAAATTACAAAAGCCAAAAACATTTGAAAATGAAAAACTCAAAAAAAGAGTAGTTTGTATAGTTCCCAAAGTACTCGTTTTACAAAAGAACAAAAAAATCAAAAATTTACAAAATTCAAAAAAGATTTTGTATATAGCTACTCCTGGTAAGGATTTGGGAAAAGAAAAAGATTTCGAAAGAAACGTTGTCTGCATAGTCAGACCAAAAATTTTGAAATCAATAGAAATTCCAAGTGTAAAACCGGGTCTTTTAAAAATCCATGCATCAAATTCCCTAGGATCTACAAACCTTGAAAATGATCAAAGCCCATAGGTGGATCCCCTTGAGGAAGATCCCACTTCTGAGCTCCTAGAATTTCATAAAATTCTCGATTTTGAAAAGCCTTCAAATTCAGTAGGAGGAGATTTCACAGAGATAAACCTAGGGAGTGATTCAAAGCCCAAACTCATTAAGGTAGGCGCATGTTTGCATGAGCATGAAAGATCAGCATTCATTGCATTTCTAAAAACCTACTTAGATGTGTTTGCATGGACATATGAAGACATGCCGGGCATAGACCCCAGTATTATCGAACATCGTCTTCCCTTAGATGCAGATGTGAAACCCATAAAGCAAAAGCTTAGGAAAATACATCCGAACGTACACGCACAAGTCAAAGAGGGTTTAGAGGATCTGTTAAAAGCCGAATATATAAAACCCATTGTGTATTCTGATTGGTTATCCAATATAGTTGTTCGAAAAACCAATGGGAAGATTCGAATATGCATCGATTTTAGAAACCTGAATAAAGCCACTCCAAAGGATAATTATCCTTTACCAAACATAGATTTGATAGTCGATAGTACTGCAAATCACGAGATGTTTTCGTTTCTGGATGGCTATTCAGGGTATAATCAAATCAAACTAAGCCCACGAGATCAGGGTAAGACCGCTTTCACAACCCCATGGGGCACGTACTGCTATACAGTCATGCCCTTTGGTTTGAAAAATGCCAGTGCCACATACCAAAGAGCTATGACCACGATCTTCCATGATCAAATTCATGAGCTCGTAGAGGTATATGTGGATGATCTCTTGGCAAAATCCAAAAACTCGATGCACTCATATCGAATGCTTACAAAAGATTTTCGAGAGGCTTAGACTTTACAAAGTAAAGCTAAACCCTCAGAAGTGTGTGTTCAGAGTAGAGTTCGGAAAGCTCTTAGGCCTTATGATAAGCCAAAGGGGCATAGAAGCGGACCCATCTAAGTGTCGAGCCATCATAGACATGGCTCCACCCTCCAATCTCACACAGATTCGTAGCCTCCAAGGTCGATTACAATCCATTCGCAGGTTTATCTCAAACCTGCTGACTAGATGCGAACCCTTCAACAAATTGTTGAGAAAGGGCACGAAATTTTCATGAGATGACAACTGCCAAAAGTCATTTGAAAGACTAAAGGCATACTTAGTTAATCCCCCTATTTTAAATCCTCCAAAGCAAGGAAAACCCCTTTTGCTTTACATTTCCGTGCATGCAAATGCTTTGGGTGCCTTGTTAGCTCAATACGAGGATAATGCCCACAAGGAGTATGCCATCTATTATATTTCGAACACTCTCTTGGTTTATGAAAGGAATTATCAAGCCATGGAGAAGACGTGCTTGGCCCTGGTTTGGGCCTACCAGAAATTTCGACATTACTTCCTAGATCATGAGATCTGGATAGTGTCCAAGCTTGATCCAATCAAGTACTTGTTCGAAAAACCCATTCTCACTGGTAGATTGGGCAAATGGCAACTCTTTCTAATGGAGTATGACCTGAAATACCATCATCAGATCTCCATTAAGGGGCAAGCCCTAGCAGACTACGTGGTTGAGTTCCACCTAGAGGATGCCTATCCCACACTTAGTGAAATGCCTGACGAAGGCATATTACAAAACCAATTTCAAAACCACATTTTGGCAAATTCATTCGAAAACCAAGTGTGGAAGATGCACTTCGATGGGGCACGAAACCAACGAGGGGCTGGGGCAGGTATCATCCTCATATCCCCTGAAAAGGGTGAGATTCCCATAGCAATTTGCCTAGATTTTGAATGTTCCAACAACATATCTAAGTATGAAGCACTCATACAAGGCTTAAGGATTTTGAAAACTCTAGGGGCATCATGCATCGAGGTCTTTGGAGATTCACTCCTCGTTATAAACCAAGTTTTGAAAATTTGGCAAGTACGAAATGAAAAACTTCTTCTATATCACGAGTTGGCCACTCGATTGGTTGAGTCCTTTCAATCGTGTACACTCACACACGTAGGAAGAGAGGATAATGGTGTTGCCGATGCCCTCTTATCCTTGGGTTCAGACCTAAAGGTCGATCCCACTTTGGGAACCCGATCCTTAAAGATATGGCATGCACCCACTCCATCCACACACGATTTGGATATTTGTCAAAACAATCCAGATACTGTTGAAAAACCTTGGTTCTATGACATCAAATATTTTTTAGAAAATGAGGGATTCACTGAGGATGCCACATCCAAAGATAAGGCATTCATTCGGAAAATTTCTACCCGATACACGATTTTGGATGGGGTTTTATATAAAAAGAGTTTTACTGGCATCTTACTAAGATGTGTCGACCTAGAGGAGGCTAGGACTGTGATGCATGAATTCCACGATGGAGAATGTGGAGGTCATGTCAATGCCAACATGATGGCGATGAAAATACTTAGAGCGGGCTATTTTTGGCCCACCCTGAAAAAGGATTGCCACGATCATGTCAAAAAGTGTCATCCATGTCAAGTGCATGGGCACGCCATTCATATCCCATCATCTTCATTACATTTTGTGGCCAGACCCTGGCTATTTACCATATGGGAGTTTGATATTGTAGGCCCAATATTTCCAAAGGCATCGAATGGGCATAGGTTCATTTTAGTAGCCACTGAGTACTTCTCCAAGTGGGTTGAAGCCATCTCCCTGACCAACGTACAGGGGCAACATGTGGTGGCTTTCATTAGGAGGAATATCTTGGCTCGATTTGGAGTTCCAAGAGACCTTGTGTCCGATAATGGCACCCCATTCAAAAACGAGTGGATGGTTAAGTTGTGCAACACCTATGGCATAACTCACCACTTCTCCTCGCTCTACTACCCTCAAGGCAACGGCCAAGCCGAAGCCATGAATAAGACTCTCATTAGCATAATCGAGAAGACTTTAGAAAATGATAGAACGTGGCACGAGAAGCTGGATGAAGCCTTATGGGCTTATAGGACTTCCATCCGAACTCCCACGAATGCCACGCCATTTGAGTTGGTCTATGGCACAAACGCCATTCTCCCCATTCATACAAAGCTACATTCATTCCATAAATCCATTGCACTCGACCTCCCCTTAGAGACGGTTCAGATGCTAGGATGGCCAAACTAGATTTATTAGATAAGAGGTGACTCCTTGCTATGGATCATGCTCATGCATACCGACAAAGGATAGCCCGACACTATGACAAACATATGAAACCTCGCCACTTTGAAGTGGGAGATCTGGTTTTGAAAATCATCCACTATCGTGGCCCACATCCACTTGGAAAGTGGCACCCCAAGTGGGATGGACCCTATGTTGTGCGTGCAACCACCACGAACAACGCATATTGCTTGATCGATGTAGAAGGTAGGAATTTAGCAGATCCTATCAATATTCAATACTTAAAGAAGTATTATGTGTAGAGTTTGGGTTAAATTCCCGTTTTCAAAAATTATTAGGGATAGTTGCTTTGAAGCCTCGAAAGTAAGGTTCAAAGGCGAATTGTGTGACCCTGAGCAAGAGAATTTGCACTTGTGAAAGAGTGGAGTTTTCCAAATACGTGGTTACATTTCAAAATCCTTCTTCTTACAAAGAAAGGCCTTGTTCAATATAGCAAGGTACTTGCAAGTAGTACGTGCTATTTCTAAATAGGCTGATCTGGAATGGATCGAGTATGACCTTGGGATAAGTCCTCCCCTCTTCTCTTCTCCTTCCAAAAGGAAAATATGGCCAAAAACAAAGGGAAATACCTGCCAAAATCTCTTTCCCAAAGAAAGAAACCAGAATCAAAAGAAAAATTCGATTCTCTTATGGAAAAGAGGGATTAAAAAAAAATACTCTCAAAGGGAGACCCTCTACGAAAAAAGGAAGAAAAGGCCAAAAAGCTCAAAAAGAGTAGTTTTCCGCCTTCTTTGCCTAAAACCACGGGGCACTTCAGAAGGGACCGTGGTATCTCTTTCCCATCCCTACGACTTATCCCAAGTAAAACATGGTTCATTTCGAGGAATCCTAAAGTAAAAATAGGATTTACTTCCTTGAATTTCATTTTGTTTGAGAATTCGACGTTTCGAGTAAGGCGTAGGAATTTTGAAGTATAGCTTGTTTTCTTATAAAACCTCCGCTAGATTAGCGAGTGTCAAGACTCAAGCAAAGGAAAAACGTGAAGAGTTCAAGATCCTTAGGATTGAGGCTAAAAGCGGTTTTTCCTTTTGTAAATAGATTTTGAAAAATCAAACATCGAGCAACATAGGGTCCACTCACTTGGAACAACAGGTCTTCGTAAGTCTCAAGAGTTTGACTATGCCATCTGGTCTCTTGGAGGTCGCCCTTCTTTGCGTCTCATCCATGTCATGCATGTGCACATTCACGCATGAACACTTGCATAACATAATCCCCATTTAGGACCAGAAACCATAGAAAGTGTCCCTTTGGCATGATATCTCCTCCTACCAGGTTTAAAAGAGAGATTTTGCTCAAAAATTGGGACGATCCCATATTTTCGTGGATAAATCTAGGGAGACATTGAAAGGGGTGTTGTCGTCTTTGTCATTATCCAAATAAATTTGGATAATGCCAAAGAGGGGCATCTGTAAACACCCCAAAATCCCACGATTTTCTCAAATATGCCTGGTTTTACAAAAGCAGCCCCAAAGGGCTATTTTGAGTTTGGAAACCCAAGAGCCTTCCAGACAACCCTGTACATATTTGCAAATTTATACATATAGTTTTAAACCTTAAAAAGGTGTTTTGAAACCCCGAAAGCAGCTTAGCCTGACGAAAGTAGGACCGAAAAGGCAAAGGAGAGCCCAGACCCGAAGCATACTTCAAGCCCAGCACATCAACTCTCATATCAAAATCATCCCCAGATTGTCAGACATCCAAGCCCCAGATATCAGAAATTTGTTCGAAATGAACTCCTGAAGGTGAGAAGAAGAGCGGACGACAATGTTGGCGAAGACCCAACGCAAGACGGAGTACTGATTAACTCAGGCCCCGCGCAAACCGTCCGTTTCGAAAGGCCATGAAGGAATCAAAAAATCAGATTTGGGCCAGATCTGGACCATATATATCCAGATCCAAACCCAACATGTATTTGGACTTGGATTTGGATCCCAAGATCCAAATCCAATATCTACATCCATGGCCCACATCACCTTCTCATAAATGGAGGTGAGGGGCCCACTCCATTTCACGTGAAAAGCTTGGGTAGAGAGAGAAAGGAGGGGTAAAGTAAGAGTGAGAAAGTTGGTAGGCTTAACTTTTGGCAAGAGTGGGTTAGCCTTGTGGGTTTAACCTAGAGTGTGGGTTTAAGCTTGTATGCACCTACACCTGACCTGGGGTTGCACCAACTTGAACATGGCTGGAATCAAAACAAGGGACCGACGCCAAGGGGAGGTTCCTAAATCTAGCCCTAAGCTAGCCCACCTCACCTAGCTAGACCACTTAGACCATAACCAATTAAGCCTAAACCTACCTTAGTGCACCTAATTAAATCCCTAACCACTATATCCTAGCCCACCTAACTGACCTACCCTAAACCACTAACCAGCCCCCCCTAACTGACCTACCCCAAACCATGTCCCATGCCCACCTTATTACAAATATCTGGCCCACCTTCTACCAACCGACCCAGCCCATTCCCAGCCTATAAAAAAAAAACCCTTCATTGCGGGTTTCCCTCTCTCTCCTCCACTCCTCCATGCCCCCTAAGACTTGGCCAGCTCCACCTTCATCCACCACTCGGCCGGCACTTCCCCATTCCAGTCGACTCCACCACCTTCTATCTTCGGCGAGGAACTCCACCACCCGGCTGACACTCTTCTTCCACTTCCATCCGGTCACCACACTCTACTACCACCAGCACCGCCTCCTTCACGGTTAGTACCCCACCTCAACCTTATCTAACCTTCATCCTCTCTTCACCCCCTTCTTCCCAGCCAAGCACCACACCAACCTAGCTCATCCATCCCTTCTCCCTTACACCCGGCCGACCTGCCCCATACCCCACTACCTTCCCTCAACACCACCCACCTTAGCTCCTAGCTGAACATCTCCCTTAGTCACCCACTTCCCAGCCAAGCATCACCCAAACCTGCCACACCTAGACACCCCACCACCCGGCCCAGCACCCATACCTACCGCTCTTTCCACTCGGCCAGCATCAAGACACCACCCGACCAACACCCCCCTACCTGCCGCAAGCGCCCACCTAAGAAGCTCCCCTTCGGCTGCCCAAGACGACTCACGAGGCCAAAGCCAAGCAAGTTGAACATGGACCAGCTACACGTAAGTGCCTAACTCGGTCCATTATATGAACTTGCTTACATTTAATTAAATTTTAATACGGGGTTGTAATAATGGAGCGTTGTCTCCTCCCGATTGTAATAATGTGGTTTGACACACCAACACACACGTGCACTTGAGCCTTTCCGCTCTTAGTTACACACCCTTTTGGCACACACACGGGCCTTGACAGCCCCTAAGATATAGTTATATTTATATATATTCGGTAGCGTGGGTTTTCCATTACAAGTTGTGGGTGTTGTCTTTCAATTCCACACTCACACACATTGGGCTTTCGCTCTTATTCCCAAGACCCTAGTAAGGGCCATATTGTAATTTTATTTGGGGTGTTTCATTTAAGTTGTGTGCGTGGTCTTTCAATTCCACACTCACACACATTGAGCTTTCACTCTTACTCCCAAGACCCTAGTAAGGGCCATATTGCAATTTTATTTAGGTTTTACATTACAAGTCGTGTGAGTTGTCTTTCCATATATACACAACACCCACGCACACATTGGCGACCTTCGGGCCCATATATATTATAAGTATTTCCCTTCCGCTATGTCTTTAAGATTTGGGTTTTAAGGTTCAGCTGTGTAAGTAGTCTTTCGATATATACACGACACACACTTACACAATTGAGCCTTTCCGCTCTTAAGATATAGCCATATTTCCCTTTTACAATTTCCCTTTTGCAATTTACATTACGCAATTTCCCTTAACCATTGTCTTTCAATTCGGGTTTTCCCTTGGAGTTGTGTGAGTTTGCATTGCATATTCGCCATACCACGAGTTAGGACGCATATTACATCAAAGCAAACCCCACACTCTCATGCAAAAATCGCCCAACTTAGGTCACTTGCACACACACCTAGTTGGCCCTAAAAAGCATAAAAGTGAAAGACATAGGCACGTGCAAATCCCACGTGAAATAAAACTTGCAACCAAACAAACAAAACCCAAACACTTCGGATATTTTTAAAGAGGTTATTTTGATCAAAACGACTTTGCCAAGCGTACAGACTGACCCTTGCGCATCGGTGTAAGAAAGTCTGCAACGAAACGAGCTCACCTGCTCACAGTCGCCCCGAAAGAGTCAGATTTCAAAAACTTACTTCGGTAGCTTTAGTAAGCTAGCTGGCATGCCCTTGTTGTAAAAAACGACTTAGACACACGAAAAGGTTCACTTCGGGTCTAAGAACCGGAAGTGAGAATTTTCCGTGTCTACAACCCCATACATACTTGGCTTCCTAATGTACAGTCAACTTCCAAGATTTGGTGTGTCCATATGGTCAAATTGATAACTGAAATCATCAACCTCGCCACTTAAAGGATTTCCACTGTTGAAGACTTGCATTTCACTATTATTCATAATTGCGTTATTGTTGGGCTTCTACATTTCATTACTCAGCATATACCAACATCGAAATTCAGCAAAACCGAACAGCCTATCAAATAATATGTTCTTGCTCTTCTTGAGTCGGATTCCACTATTATGAGTAGCTGAAGTATTCCTTTTCCTTTATTCTTATATATATATATATATATATATATATATATATATATATATATATATATATATATATATATATATATATATATATATATATATGTCTATCTTGTTTGATCAGTTGTTTAATTAGTATTTTTAGCAGGATGGTAGCCTATGTCATGACATCTATGTACAACCTATGAAATATTACAGTAACCTACAATCACAAAACTATTATATAATAAAATATGTTTGTAGCATGTCATATCAAGACCTAGGCTTACTCTTGCCAGAAAAGTAGTAGAAACAAATTAATATTCATTCATAGATTTGCGGAAAATCACATTGCACTTCTTTTCAAGCATTTTTGTAGACACATCATATGCATTTAAACATCATCAACCAAGAATGAAGCTTTTTATATTATACGATCTTTATATTTATCTGTGTGAACCTTCTAACTGCTAAGAGCATTTAAAGGAATAATAATGACAAAAGAAACAAAAGTTGAGCATATTTTACCACAGAAATAGAACTATTTGATGGATGAATTCCACTGAAGATCAGGAAATGCCAGGTATGATGCTCCGTGCGGATGTCAATTGCAAGGGAGACAAAATTTGCACTAAAGAACGTAAGAATATCGAAATGAGAGAAAACGGGTGTCAAAGATAGAGAAAGAGAGAGAGAGAGAGAGAGAGAGAGAGAGAGAGAGGATTTTGAACTCAATCATGTCATAGCTGACTATCCGGATTTCACTTTCCAAAACAAAGTTGAACGTTATAAACTTATATACCATGAGAGCACCGTATGTTGCTATTCAGTCTTGCAAGATTAAATAGAAAGCAACGTAAGACAATGTTGAACGTTATGCATATCTGGTAGCCTGGTCAAGTCACTCCAATGCGTCTATCCATCGGTGTTCTCCTTTAATGCTTCTTATGTTTTTGGAGTGTTGGAGATCAAAGGGAAGCTTCCTCAGTAACGGACAATTGCTTACTTTGACTGACCTCCAGGATTGGAGTTCTACCACACCATCGTGTATGGAAGACAGCGCCCCCATGTCACTGATCCTGAAGCTTGTCATCTTACGGAGGACGCTATGTTCTCCTTCAATTCTCCGCTCCATATGAGGGCACTCCGGTACGTCTGACTGAATGTTGCAAAGCTGTGCTAACTAAATGTTGTATTTCACTACAAACGAGTAACAAAATGCCAAATTTAAGTAGAGGTGCACTCTAAATGAGCTGAAATCATGTTATCTGATATTAAATTTGACATTGCAAGACTGAATGTTGCAAAGCTGTGCTAACTAAATGTTGTATTTCACTACAAACGAGTAACAAAATGCCAAATTTAAGTAGAGGTGCACTCTAAATGAGCTGAAATCATGTTATCTGATATTAAATTTGACATTGCAAAGTCACCACTAGCTGAATGCAATATATTCTTTAACCCATATAGCCAACAATGTAGGGAAATCTGAATTTCTAGTTTAATACCAGTACAGGACAATAGGTTAAGAATTTGAAATTTGACCACTCAAGTGCATAGATAAGAGCGTACGTGTAGACTATTTTTTAGGATGCACACAAACACACACACATATATATAGGAATCTTGATATATGCTAACAACATTATATGCTAACAAATCTCAACCACTAAATTTAAAAAACTGTATTTGAATTTTTTTGAAAAAAAGTAATGTATACTTTTTGCAAGTATTTTTAATCCAAAAAGCATCTTTTTGAATTCAAATTACAAGCGTCCATCTTTTGATGGTTGAGTATGTTAGCAAGTAATGTTGCTACAATATACTATGTAATATATATGTGTGTGTGTGTGTGCATGCAGAAGCATGTGTTTGTGTACCATGAGAGAGAGATCTGCATTCTTAGTTCTTAAAGGCTAACACAATCGCTTGGATCTGGTCATTCGATTATCATGTGAAGATCAAACTTGGAAGATGCATAGTGTTGGAGTCGAGCTCTTATAGGTGGCATGGTTCTTGAGTAGTTGGTACCCGAGAGATCAAATTTAACACCTTGAAAAGAAGGTTATGATAGCACTATTCTTCGAGGCATGATAAATACTAACCTTTACGTTTATTTGCCGCCACTAGTATCAAATAACCGAATACAATAGACCCTGGCAAATACCTTTAGAATACAATGAAGACTCTTGGTTCATCTTGCACAAACACAACCGAGTTGTAGTCAAATAGGCAAAGCAAAGATGATAATGTTGCAAACCTAATTAGTGCTACAATTGGACTTGTAAGCTCTCTTGGAAAAGAAGTTGGAAAGGACACCCACTATGAGAAAAAAATTGGATGAATCTTGTGTACGATACCACTATATAGACATGGTGAAGATGTAACTCATGATATGTTACTACTAATAATAATTGTTACTCGAGAAAGTAGCTCTTAATGCCATAACATGGATGTTAAATGCTTAAGAGTTACATCAATTTCATGTGCTATTAATGAACACATTATCTCTTAAGTAAATGGGTCTTTATGCCAAAATATGGTTGAAAAATTTCTCAAGAGTTATAACCACTACATGTGCTACTAATGAGCACAATTATCACTTAATACCAAAACATGACTAGAAAAGACTCAAGAGTTACAACCACTACATATGCTACTAATGAGCATAATTATCACTTAAGAAAGTGACTATTAATGCCACAAACAACAACAACAACAACTAAGCCTTTTCCCATACTAGATGGGGTGGGCTATATGGATTCTTTGTTTCCACATATCCCTATCGTATACCATGTTAGCAGTTAACTCACAATAAGCTAGATCATTCTTTATTGTTTCTTTCCAACACTTTTGTAGTCGTCCTCTACCTCTTTTAATACTTTCCAAATTTAGTTTTTCATACCTTCTTACAGGTTCTTCTTTTGATCTTCTTTTTATATGTCCAAACCATCTTAAACAATATTCTCTCATTTTATCCTCTATTGCCACCACTCCTAATTTGTTTATAATAACCTCATTATGTATATGGTCTTTTCTTGTATGACTACTTATTCATCTCAACATCTTCATTTTTGTCACAAACATCTTTTGTACATGTTGATGATTAACTGCCCAACACTCAAAATCATAAAACATTGGAGGCCTAATTGCTGCTCTATAATATTTACCTTTTAACTTTAATGGTATCTTCTTATCATAAAGAATACCTGATGCTCTTATCCATTTTAACCAACTAACATTAATTTTATGTGTAACATCTCCATCAATTCTTCCATCACTATGAAAAATTGACCCTAGGTATTTAAAACTTTCCTTTTAGAAGATGCAATGTATGCCAATTTTAATTTTTGTGCCTCTGAAGTAACCAAATGATCAAACTTACATTCCATATATTGTCTTTGTTCTACTAAGTCTGAGACCTTTGCTTTTCAATATTTCTCTCCATAGTTCCAATTTTCTATTAACTTTTCCCTTAGACTCTCCCATTAACACAATGTCGTCTGCAAATAACATACACCAAGGTATATATTTTGTTAACTCATCAATCACCATTATAAATAATGAGTTTTAGTCACTATATGTGCTACTAATAAGTATAATTATTACTTAAGTAGTTATTTGCATCCAAAACCTTCACCAAATATATATTTTGATATTTTGAAAATATCAAAGTCTTCCTCTTTCTTTTATTGAGTGAGTCATCTTGCACCACTGAGCCGCTACGATTGCTTCGGCGAATGGGTGGTCTTCACCAAAGTTCTATCCATCTACGTGTGTGTAGTAGTGCATATTGTTTAGTATATATCAGATGAAACAGTCACGCGCGTTCAATATTTATAGAAGACATTTTTTTGTGGTAGGCAGCATAGGTGTCCTCAAATACAAAGAGTGGACCCTGCTTCTTGGTGAAGCTTCACCATCACATAAATAAACAAGGTTGAGATTATGTATACAAATTAGCATGCACTGCACTTAGGAAAAATGGGTATTCAAGCATTAAGTTGCTTCTCGACATCCAAATATAGTTATGACCAGGCCAACCTCATTACGATCGTCACCATATTCAATTGGATATCGTTTGACTGTAGAATTTATATTTTAAGTCTGCCAACAATATTTTGCATATGAAAGTTATATTTATTAAAATGAAGAATCTCCTTCTCATAACAAAAACTCCCCAGTATGGTCCTTCTACCTTGATCTGTTTCTTTGAAAGTGATGATTCTGCGCCTTTTTCTTTTTATTCCTAAGCTCGTATGTGAGGTATCAAACCGGTAAGTTTAATGCGCAATTTACCATGGTCCTTACGGGAGCGAGAGAATGAAGGTGTTTGAGGTGGTGGCCGACTTTTGATCGGCTGTCAAATTTCACCTCCCAACATTGTACAGACAGTGGAAACTACCCCGCTAGGATGCGGTGGGAGAGTAGTGAGATGAGTGGAGCTCGAATTTCGAAACCACTCTACAGGGTTGACTCACTTTACATCGAAGCAAGTACCATAATGCGGTGACTTGCTAAGAATTTCCTAATTTTAGTATAAACAATATGATTAAAAGATATATACTTTGAATTAGCAGATTATAAAAAGTTGTCTCTTATATGTGCAACACCCAGAGTGTTAAGCTTAACGGCAGCATGCTCTAGGCTGTTGTTGCTGGTGGAGAAGTTCGACTCTTAAAAGGTGTGTTGGGCTTTGGCCTCCTCTTGTAACAAAAGAAAAAATAGTAATAGTTGAGCCTCTTATATTCTTCTCCAAGACAAGGTGCTAACTGGCATCACAAGCATTCATTTAAAAATTGACATCTTTTGCTTCTTTTTATTTAAAAATTTACATTTTTGTTTCTTTTTTTGATTAAATATCCTTCTTTTTCTTCAAGTGGAAACATCACCGTTACATGCCTTACCTGGTAGAGCTAGCTAGAATACCCACATGCCATGGAGGGTCGAACCACCATTAAATCTCACCAGCATTTATCTTGTGCTTGTTAATTTTTTATATGGAAACTGCTATTAGGCAGAAAGGGGTTCAGCACAATGAGCCATATAGCTCACCTGGCCAAGGTGCCGGCTCACAAGTAGGCCATGCGACGCAAAAAAAAACGAATGAGGTTTCACCGGGTATTTGAACTCAGTGGAGAATTTGCTTTCAGCAGCGGAATTACATTGAGCGGAGGTGAGATATCTAGGCCATGCAAATTTAGAAACAGTTCCCTTTTCGGAACATTTTAGAAACTGAGAGATGGTACGAAATAAATATAAAATATTTTGTACATACTTTCACTAAATTAAGGATATTATGCTCAAAATATCACTTCTTATTATATGTTCTCACATTACTTGTTGGGTCATAATAATTTTTTCGTATAAAAGATGTCTTCGATTTGAATGCTAAAGATATTTTATATTCTATCTATATTTGTCGTCTCCCGGTTTCCTAAATTTTGGAGAGTTGTTTTCCGTTGTTTGTTTCCATTTCCATGCAACATAGTAACAATATCACTCAACCCTAAAATTATTCCTTGGTTATCTTCTGGGCCTTGAAAATTTTTCTAGATCTACTAATCATAGAACTAGACACTTATTTCCTTTCGATGCTGTAGTTCTAACCCAGATGTGCACCCTCCCGGGTATATATGGAACCCGTGACCTTCCACTTGAAGATTGTATGGGTCGACTGCCTAACCAGAAGACCCGTTGTTCCTTGTTTTGGCACTATTTTCGGTGCACGGTAGAATCATATTCGCGAAATAAGAAAGTTTTTATTTTATTTTCGGTATTGTTAAAGCTCTAAAAGATGAGATTATACCTTGAGAACCAGGTCAGTAACAAAGGGGGAATGATTGCATGCGCATCTGGATGCACACTAACGATTTTTCTTTTTTAGCACTTTCAATCAGTTGAAAGAAAAGCTAAACTCATTTACATGCGAAGATTACATGTGCAGATGAAGAGCATTTTATGACTTAATATTACTAAAGAAGGGCCAACTGTGCTCAAAATGAATAAGAAGACGCCTTTTGAATTTAGCACTCTTAAAATGTCTTCGGAGAGTCTAAAAGCTTCTTAAATAGTAAAACCACGACCTATTTGTGGGCGAGGTGAGCCAGTCCCCTGTGCTGAAATCCATGAAAAAGAAATCTAAAAGTATTTCGAATTGGACAAAACATCTTGATTCAAGACGATGATGCATGGATACTGGACTTGGAGTTCAAACCCGATACCAGCGACTTTTACTAGTATTTCTTTGGGCCATTTCTTTCCATTGAAAACATGGTGGTTTGGGTCTTTCGCAGGACAGCGAACTCCCCCAAAAGCAAAAGGAGAGGGAGACCAGGTGTGCCATGACGGCAATGTAATAGAAGAAAGGAGTTAACTCATATTCTTTGGACAATTAGCTTGCTTGCTTTTCAGATTGCGACCATCTTACTAGTTGAAAATCATGCATGCATCCATCTTAACTAGTAATCCCGCATGTATTTCGTGTTCGTGTCACTATGATTCCGAGAATTAAACCATGTGAGTTGGCTTGGATTGTAGGTGTAGTTTTGAACTTGCATCATTGGTTGTTCTTTATCTTGGGACCGAATTGGTTTATTATGGAGTCAAGATTGTAGCCCGGGGTGTGCTATAATTTTCTACTTGGAAATGCCAAGCGCGGGTGGGTCAACACTATAATTTTCTTAAGGTAGGAGCTTCTTAAACTCGAACCCCCGGCTTCTGTTAGAGGCTTAAACTGCCCTGAACTGAAAAAATTATTAAAAAAAAATTTGAAATTTGAAAAAGAAACATTGAACAAAATATGAAACCGGCGGTTTGGAGCCACCAGTTCGGTTTCAGTCTGGTTGTAAAACAGGAACTGAACTGGGTGGTGCATATCTCCGGTCTGCTTTCACCGTCCCGGTTCTTGACTCAGTTCAATTATGGATGGAACCCCTTAATGCTTTGGAACCAGCCATGTCTAAGTCAAATGCCCATGCCAGAGAGGATTGAACTTGTGTCCCTTAGATTCTAACACCTTTTATGGTCCCGACTTTTCCATCTATCAAATATAAAGTAATCTCTAGGAGACAGAAGAACTCTGCCCCATGAAAGGGATCACCCTTGCATGGCCGGTTCCAAGCCCGGATAAAGGAGGAGGGTTGCGTTAGGCTTTCAACAGACTTATTTATCATGGATTCTACAAATTATGATAGGGCTATATAGATGAGGTCGGCTACATCGATTCTTTGTCCAACTAAGCAATTAATTAGTTACACCTACCTGTGTATTCGAACATTAATTGCTTAGTCAGGTGCAAGACAAGGGACATTAACAAATGTGATCAATCCTTCGACTTATTTGTGTTTTGATAGTTAAGCTGGCCTTAGGCATAACCCTTGCCCGATGCATACCTTGGGTATCGAACTCATGACCTTTCCATTCTATTAATAAAGTATCTTTCAAATGTCTAGTTAAGCTGATAAAAACCGTAACTTATTTTTCTTTTGTATTACATAGGGAGGCCAAAGCCCCCCCACTAGCAACAAGGGCATCAGGGCATCTGCTAGTTTTCCTTTTCTTGTTTTGAAAGGAGAGTGCTCTGCCAATTGAACTATGGCTATGGATGCAAGATTCGGTTTGGCTTATCATACCCACCTGGTTCGGTTGGAACCCTAACCAAACCCTATTCACCGATTTTCGATTGTTTTTAATTGAGAAAAAAGGCATGTTTGATTGTCGTCGTCTTCTTTGCAGGATTTTTGTTTTTTTCCTGAATTATTATTGCCTTGTATACAACGAAGGTGCTATAAAAGTTGATGGAGAAAAGTACCCTTGCGAGCCCCAGAGTTCGGGCCTATTGTCAATGTGTGATACCTAGCTTTTCTGAAGTGAACACAGAGATAGCTTTCCTTCTTTAAAGGACTGCGTTAGCCAAACCTGAAAAGGAATGAAAAAGACCGCGTCAGCTATGACTTCCTGACCGCAAAAAGTTGAATCATATTCACAATAAAATAACAGAAGATTTGTTTTATTAAAATAGCAAGAGAAGAAGTGGATGAGATTTGCAGGAGGGGGTTTCCTTGTGGGCAATTTGAGGGGAAGCCAACTCAAGTTACCTTATAACTCAAAAATCTGATGCTCAGGTATAAAGTTTTCTTTTTACAACGGGAGGTTGAACTCACACCGTACATCTTGGGGAGAGAGTGCCCCTCTAAGTGGGATAACACCCTTAGTGTGCCCAAGTTAGGGGTTTGTATGTGTGTGCATGGTATTTACTAGCAATATTAGATATTAATAAATCCAAATAGATCTTAATCATTAACCTTAAAGATAGATGAATGAGATTTAAATGTAAAAATGGTTGCTTTTTGAATCAATTATACTTACAAAAAAATATTTGTTTTTCAATTCAAATATCAAGCATCCAATTTTTAGAATGAATGGTTGAAATTTATGTGAATATATTAGTATATAATATTACCCACATATACCAAGCTTCTTGTTCATGGCCTGGTGACTGTTGAGTGGCACTAACATTTCCCTCAATTGTGGGCCTAACGCACGCTTAGAAGCTTTTCTGGTCATAAAAGAATGATCCTTAACATGGTCGATATCAATTAAATCAGCCTTCAAGTTCTTCAAACTCAAGATTAAAATTTGTACAGCGTGAAAACATAGTTTGGCAATGCTGGAATGTGAAGATTCAAAGGTGTGCGATTCCCAGAATGACGTTGAACCTTAAAACATTCAAAACCAGCTGAAGCAGTGAAATAGCTTCAATATCAGTGACATTCCTAAGCAGGTCGACTAATTGCATGCAGAACCCGAACTAGTTCAAAGTCATAGAGGCATATTAGAGAACGCGAGAGAGTTCGTCTGGAAACAGAAAATTTGATATAGACGGTTGGAGGAGGGCAACGGAAATTTCGCCACCTTCATACAAAATTTAACATAAATATTAGCAGAAGGAATACGAGATTCTTCAAAAGGATGATGACATAGTACCTTCCAATTAAGTACGAAAATGCTGATCGTAGGAAGAATAACAGCATATATTTGGCAAAAGTTCCAAGTTAAGCTGCAAAAATGGGATTCTCAGCTTATAACCTTGGTAGGGAGACTGATCTTGATTAAGCATACTCTTCTTTCCTTCTTTGTGTACTCGATGCAAGCTATGCTGATTCCTCAAGGCGTTATCAACCAGTCACAGACAGTGAGAAGTCACTTCTTATAGATTAAATAGACTACATATGGGAATATGTATCTAAGCCACAACATGAGAGAGGCCTAGACATTCCAAGTATGAGAGAGGCCTGGCTAAATCTATTTATCCATCATCTATATATATACACCTAGATTTTTCAAGTATGAGAGATGCCTGCCTAAATCTATTTATGTATCATCTAACTATATATATATATGTGTGTTGTATATATATATATATATATATATATATATATATATATATATATATATAATGCCGGATTTGGTTATTTTCGACAATAAATTTATGGAATATGGGAAGACATGCCATCTTCTCGGATTCTATGGATGCATTATCTGTTTTCAAAGAAAAAGTTAAAACATACATTATATTTTCTCATGGATAAGAATAAAGGCTTGTAACGCAAAGCCAAAAAAGGTAAGACAAGAAAGACGAAGCCGGGTTCTAATAGAAGTTTTTCTATTATAAATACAGTAATGGATACAATGGAAGTACACACAACAAAAAACGAACAAGAGAACTTCCTTGAAAATTCTTTTGAGGGTAACTGTAACCCATATCTCCTCTTCCTTCTTCTATTCTTGTTGCACGTGTCTTTCTTGAGTACTTTCACTCTCCGTTGCGCAATTGAGTATGCCGGCGAGGATCCTGCATGAGGTACAAATACCTATGAGTGGTATCAGGGCAAAGTTGATTGAAATCTACAAAACAAATATGTATGCAATTAAAAAAAAGAGAGAGGGAAGATGCTTGAAATTCTTCTGATGTAAGAAATTTTCTTTGAAATTTTTTCATAGAATAAAGAATAGATAGAGAGTTGAACACTCCTTTGTTTGTTTTTAAGAATAGAAAGTCAGAAGCCATCTTGTTCAGGTTGACTTGAGGAAAACAAGCTTTTGTCGAGAAAAGTAATGCCGGCAGAGGGACAAGAACCCAAAAAAAGGAGAAACTCGACAACTGTCGACAGAAGCTCCACCAAGAGAGGTAGAGTGGAGGGCAGAAATCCAGAGGGCAAGCAATGCCTCCCTCTCTCTTCGCGTCTCCTCTCCCTCTCCAACTTTCTCTCTCTCCTTTGCCATTATAACCACCTCGATTTTGTAAAATTGCCTAAGCCAACAATTTTTCACAAAAAACTACAAGCGGTAAATCGCCCAGAACAACGGTTACTATAAAATGAAAGGTTTGTTTTGCCCCAAATTTTTAAAAAAAATAACAAACTGCCACGGGATAAAATTACAAAAAAGTCCATATGTTTTAAAGTCAAAAGATTATTTTGCCCTTAAATGGATGAAAAGACAATTTTATCCTCTACCAGTTTATGAAAATTACAAAAACCAACTTGTTGAATTATGCAGTTGTCTTTTAACGTGTGGAGTATTCCTAAGTATGTTACTGAATAAAAAGTTAATTTTGTCAACTGTGTTCAAGCAAAATTACATATTCGAACTAAGGGGTTGGATTATTATTCTTTCTCCGATCAGTTTCCAAAATTTATGAAAACCCATGTGTAACTTTAATGTTTTGGTCTTTGTCTTTTTGGATAATTACCAAACCATGTTGATGGACAAAATTATTAATTTGTCCCTCAAATTTTAGGAAAATTAAAGTAACAGGTAATAGAAAATTTTATAGATTTGTCTCTAGATTGGTTATGAAATAACAAAATTAGATTAAGGTTTATTTCAAAATGGTACCTAGTTGAAATTATTTTTTGGTAGTTGAAGTTATTTACAGTTCAGTACTTGGATATTTTGTAAATTACATTTTGATGGTTGACTATTAATCATTTTATTTATTATACTTACTGTTATTTTTGCCAAACAATTGAAAATGAACTCTAGAATTTGTTTATCTAAATAGGCAAAAATTGAAAAACTAAATAGCCTAAATTTAAAAACATGGAAATGACGTATCCGTTGGCTCTTACATTGGAAGGTATAAATATGTACTAAGGGAGACAATTCTACCCCCACTCCCAATGCAACAAAAGAAAAGGAAATGTATAAACCTTTCCTTAAAGATAACACAATAGCTAGAACCATAACATTGATATACATTGAGGACAACCTAATTAGGGTCTTTGAGGAATACAAGACCATTAAGGGGATGTTTGACTCAATAACAACTAAATATGATACTATAACCAAGTTACATGTACAACTATTACCACAAAAATACAACTCCTATAAAATGAAATAAGGAAATAATATAGTAGAACATGTGAACCACATGCTAGTAATGTCAAGAGACTTAGCAGTAACGAAATCGATCATCCTCGAAGTTATGCAAATATCCACTATTCTAAACATTTTTTCCCATCATGGAATATGGTTGTCACTTTCCTTAGATTAGGCCCTAAAACTAACAATTGAACAAGAGCACATTAATAAAAACAAGAAAAAAAAAAATTGCTAAAAGGTAAAGATAAGATAGGGTTTAGCTACAAACTCAACCAAAAAAAGAATAAACCAAATAAGAAGTTTGATAAAAATAATAAGAAAAGCAAACAATTTTTTAAGAAATCATAAGAAACCTCTTCTCGGGTTAAGTGCTTCCACTATAAAAAATAAGGCACTAGAAGAAATATTGTCATAACAAAAAGACTAACCGTGAAAGCACCCAACAACATAGCCAAATGAAAAAACATGACATAATCTGTGTGGTTTCAAAATGTCTCTATATGAACTACCTAGTATCTAGTTGGTAGATTAATTCAAGAGCAACGAGACAAATCTCTAAGAACAAGAAAGGGGCTATAAACCTAAAGGAATATAAACTAGGAAAACATCATGTACACATAAGAAACAATACTTTCTCAGATGTCCTTGGGGTTGGGTAATTTAGGATACATGTACAAAGCACACCAGTTATATTAACTGATATATTAATTGTACCCTCTATAAGGCACAATTTAGTTTCGATCCCTGCCTTAGTTAAAAAAGGTTTTGAAATCAAGTTTATCCCTAATAAGGTAATTGTGGGGAAGCATGGAAGGATAGTTTTCTTTAGACTTTTGATGTTAAACATGGACTGTTCAATTTAAACGTCAATGAAAATAATAGTTCTTCTGCTTATATTGATTGTGCCTTTAATGTTGATGTGAATGTATTAAATAAATGCCTAGGGCATGTAAGTCTAAAAAAGTTGATCAAATTTTTCAACTTTGACTTATTGCCTAGATTTGAGGTAAACACTTTTAGTAAGTGTGAAGCGTACATACAATGGAAAATGACAAAAAAATATTTCTCAAAGACATAACTAAGGCAACAACATATTAGGGATCATTCATATTGATATATGTGGACATTTAGAGTGAAATCACATCGAGTTTTATAATTTTATGGATGATTACTTGAGATATATATATATATATATATATCTTAGCAAATAAATCTGAGATACTTGAGGTATTTAAAGAATATAAGTAGGAAGTTGAGAACCAACTGGAGTATACAATCAAAGTCATAAGGTATGATGGAAGTGGAGAATATATCTCTATAGAATTTTTTGAATTCTCTAAAGACTTTTGTATTTTAAAACAAAATATAATGCCCAAGACTTGTAGCAGAAAGATATAACAAAACCTTACTGAATATGATGAGGTCTATGTTAATAGATGCTTCTCTACCAAGGTTATTTTAGGAAGAAGTGGTAAGTGCAACCATGTATACACTTAATAGAGTACCTTGTAAGGTTATATTCTCTACACCATATGAGATATAGTTTGAAAGAAAACTAAATCTATGTCATCTCAAGAGGTAGGAATCTATCACACATGTGAACATCCTTGATCAATCTAGACATGAGTTGAACAATAGGTTCTTCAGATGTATTTTCATTGGATATCCTAAAGGTTTTAAAGGATATCAATTTTTATCACAAGGATTATAAATTAATATAAAGTAGGGATGTTTAATTCTTAGAGGAGACTAATAATGACATCCTTGAAAATGATGATGAGATGAATTAATAAATCTAAATTCATCATCATTTGAACCTACAAATAACAATGATATTCTTAAACAAATCAAAATTTTAAGTGAACATAAAATACCTAATATTACACCATCCTACTTAAAGGATTATCACACGTACCTTACAAAGTAAGTGTACAATCAGTAGATTTAGATGAGTTAACTAATAACTTGACATATTAGCAGACTATTGAATCATCTGAATTATTAGACTGGGAATTGGTTGAATAGCCAAACAGAAGAAAAGTCATAGACTGTAAATGGGTTCTAAAAAAGAAATATAAAATCAATGAATCTATCAATAAGTTTAAGGCGAGGTTGGCTGTAAAGGGATTCTTGCAAAAGGAGAGGATATATTATGTGGAGACATATTCTTTTGTTACAAAATTTGCATCTATAAGGATAATTCTAACAATATTAATATATTATGATGTGGATTTACATTAGTTAGATTTTAAAATTATATTTTTAAATAGAGATATAGATGAAATCATAGATATGCAACAACTAGAAGGATACATTGTTAAAGGCCAAGGAGGATAAAGTATATAGGTTTAAAAAATTCATATATGGCCTTAAACAGTCACCTCGTCAATGGTAATTGACTTTTCAAAATGTCATTATTCAACTTATGTTTGTGGCTAATGAACTTAACTACTGTGAAACAGTGGAAATCACTTTGTCATTCTACCGTTATATGTAGATAACATATTGTTGACTGAGAATGACAATGAGATGATTATCAAAACGAAGTTATGGTTAAACTAAAGGTTCAAAATGAAGGATATGGGAGAGCCATCCTATATTCTGAGAATAAAGATTTCTCAAGATAGATAATCTTAACTCTTATATTATCTAAGTTAAAAGAGATATAGACTATATCCTCAAGAAATTTAAAATAGGTAAATGCAAGCCTACAACTACACCCATTGCGAAAGGGGTCAAATTGAGGATGGTTGATTATCCCAATGAGGGAGATAATAAGCCTAATATTCCTTATGCACAAGTTGTTGGTAGCTTGATGTATGCTATATTGTGTACAAGACCCGATATAAACTTCATTGTTGGCCTTATAAGTAGATATTAAAGTAATCTCAATTGGCGTCATTGGATAGTAGTAAAAAGGATTCTAAGATATCTTAAAGGAACAAACGACTTGAAATTATGTTTTCAAGCAGATGAACTAAAAGTGGTAGGATAATCAAATACTGACTTTGCTGACAAATATTTCTATTTGGAGGTGGAGTTGTTTCTTGGGTTTGAAAGAAATAAGGTTGTGTAGCATTACATACAAAAGAAATTGAGTATGTTGCTTGTTGTATAGGTAACATGAGTGTTATTTGGATAAGCCGCTTCATACATGGTTTAACGTTGGATATAGCCAATGAGTCTTTTGTCATTTATTGTAATAACAATACAACAATTACTCTTGTGCGTCACTGCTATCCTCGTGCCAGGCTATTCAGGAGCAAATCGAACTATTTCTACTTCAGGAACCAACATAAAGAAATTGGTCAAGTGCAAGGCAAGGTAGTCTCAGCTTCTTTATGCCTATTTTTGAAAGTTTTGAACCTACTTCCCAAGAGCTTAATAATCAGTGACAACTTCCATGGGGACCTCTTCTTCTTTGTAGATTTGAATTGAAGGGCATTGGATGGAGTCCTCAGTGATTTTTCTGCCTCGCAAAAGGAGAAGATATATTATGTTAAGACATATTCTTTTGTTACAAAATTTGCATCGATAAGGATAATTCTAACAATATTAATATATTATGATGTGGATTTACATTAGTTAGATTTTAAAATTGTATTTTTAAATAGAGATATAGATGAAATCATAGGTATGCAACAACTAGAAGGATACATTGTTAAAGGCCAAGGAGGATAAAGTATATAGGTTTAAAAAATTCATATATGGCCTTAAACAGTCACCTCGTCAATGGTAATTGACTTTTCAAAATGTCATTATTGAACTTATGTTTGTGGCTAATGAACTTAACTACTGTGAAACAGTGGAAATCACTTTGTCATTCTACCATTATATGTAGATAACATATTATTGACTGAGAATGACAATGAGATGATTATCAAAACGAAGTTATGGTTAAACTGAAGGTTCAAAATGAAGGATATAGGAGAGCCATCCTATATTCTGAGAATAAAGATTTCTCAAGATAGATAATCTTAACTCTTATATTATCTAAGTTAAAAGAGATATAGACTATATCCTCAAGAAATTTAAAATAGGTAAATGCAAGCCTACAACTACACCCATTGCGAAAGGGGTCAAATTGAGGATGGTTGATTGTCCCAGTGAGGGAGATAATGAGCCTAATATTCCTTATGCACAAGTTGTTGGTAGCTTGATGTATGCTATATTGTGTACAAAACCCGATATCAATTTCATTGTTGGCCTTATAAGTAGATATTAAAGTAATCTCAATTGGCGTCATTGGATAGTAGTAAAAAGGATTCTAAGATATCTTAAAGGAACAAACGACTTGAAATTATGTTTTCAAGCAGATGAACTAAAAGTGGTAGGATAATCAAATACTGACTTTGCTGACAAATATTTCTATTTGGAGGTGGAGTTGTTTCTTGGGTTTGAAAGAAATAAGGTTGTGTAGCATTACATACAAAAGAAATTGAGTATGTTGCTTGTTGTATAGGTAACATGAGTGTTATTTGGATAAGCCGCTTCATACATGGTTTAACATTGGATATAGCCAATGAGTCTTTTGTCATTTATTGTAATAACAATACAACAATTACTCTTGTGCGTCACTGCTATCCTCGTGCCAAGCTATTCAGGAGCAAATCGAACTATTTCTACTTCAGGAACAAACATAAAGAAATTGGTCAAGTGCAAGGCAAGGTAGTCTCAGCTTCTTTATGCCTATTTTTGAAAAGCTTCTTTATGCCTATTTTTGAAAGTTTTGAACCTACTTCCCAAGAGCTTAATAATCAATGACAACTTCCATGGGGCTTTGTAGATTCGAATTGATTGGATGGAGTCCTCAGTGATTTTTCTGCCTCGCAAAAGGAGAAGATATATTATGTTGAGACATATTCTTTTGTTACAAAATTTGCATCTATAAGGATAATTCTAACAATATTAATATATTATGATGTGGATTTACATTAGTTAGATTTTAAAATTGTATTTTTAAATAGAGATATAGATGAAATCATAGGTATGCAACAACTAGAAGGATACATTGTTAAAGGCCAAGGAGGATAAAGTATATAGGTTTAAAAAATTCATATATGGCCTTAAACAGTCACCTCGTCAATGGTAATTGACTTTTCAAAATGTCATTATTCAACTTATGTTTGTGGCTAATGAACTTAACTACTGTGAAACAGTAGAAATCACTTTGTCATTCTACCGTTATATGTAGATAACATATTGTTGACTGAGAATGACAATGAGATGATTATCAAAACGAAGTTATGGTTAAACTGAAGGTTCAAAATGAAGGATATGGGAGAGCCATCCTATATTCTGAGAATAAAGATTTCTCAAGATAGATAATCTTAACTCTTATATTATCTAAGTTAAAAGAGATATAGACTATATCCTCAAGAAATTTAAAATAGGTAAATGCAAGCCTACAACTACACCCATTGCGAAAGGGGTCAAATTGAGGATGGTTGATTGTCCCAGTGAGGGAGATAATGAGCCTAATATTCCTTATGCACAAGTTGTTGGTAGCTTGATGTATGCTATATTGTGTACAAAACCCGATATCAACTTCATTTTTGGCCTTATAAGTAGATATTAAAGTAATCTCAATTGGCGTCATTGGATAGTAGTAAAAAGGATTCTAAGATATCTTAAAGGAACAAACGACTTGAAATTATGTTTTCAAGCAGATGAACTAAAAGTGGTAGGATAATCAAATACTAACTTTGCTGACAAATATTTCTATTTGGAGGTGGAGTTGTTTCTTGGGTTTGAAAGAAATAAGGTTGTGTAGCATTACATACAAAAGAAATTGAGTATGTTGCTTGTTGTATAGGTAACATGAGTGTTATTTGGATAAGCCGCTTCATACATGGTTTAACGTTGGATATAGCCAATGAGTCTTTTGTCATTTATTATAATAACAATACAACAATTACTCTTGTGCGTCACTGCTATCCTCGTGCCAGGCTATTCAGGAGCAAATCGAACTATTTCTACTTCAGGAACAAACATAAAGAAATTGGTCAAGTGCAAGGCAAGGTAGTCTCAGCTTCTTTATGCCTATTTTTGAAAAGCTTCTTTATGCCTATTTTTGAAAGTTTTGAACCTACTTCCCAAGAGCTTAATAATCAATGACAACTTCCATGGGGCTTTGTAGATTCGAATTGATTGGATGGAGTCCTCAGTGATTTTTCTGCCTCGCAAAAGGAGAAGATATATTATGTTGAGACATATTCTTTTGTTACAAAATTTGCATCTATAAGGATAATTCTAACAATATTAATATATTATGATGTGGATTTACATTAGTTAGATTTTAAAATTGTATTTTTAAATAGAGATATAGATGAAATCATAGGTATGCAACAACTAGAAGGATACATTGTTAAAGGCCAAGGAGGATAAAGTATATAGGTTTAAAAAATTCATATATGGCCTTAAACAGTCACCTCGTCAATGGTAATTGACTTTTCAAAATATCATTATTGAACTTATGTTTGTGGCTAATGAACTTAACTACTGTGAAACAGTAGAAATCACTTTGTCATTCTACCGTTATATGTAGATAACATATTGTTGACTGAGAATGACAATGAGATGATTATCAAAACGAAGTTATGGTTAAACTGAAGGTTCAAAATGAAGGATATGGGAGAGCCATCCTATATTCTGAGAATAAAGATTTCTCAAGATAGATAATCTTAACTCTTATATTATCTAAGTTAAAAGAGATATAGACTATATCCTCAAGAAATTTAAAATAGGTAAATGCAAGCCTACAACTACACCCATTGCGAAAGGGGTCAAATTGAGGATGGTTGATTGTCCCAGTGAGGGAGATAATGAGCCTAATATTCCTTATGCACAAGTTGTTGGTAGCTTGATGTATGCTATATTGTGTACAAGACCCGATATCAACTTCATTGTTGGCCTTATAAGTAGATATTAAAGTAATCTCAATTGGCGTCATTGGATAGTAGTAAAAAGGATTCTAAGATATCTTAGAGGAACAAACGACTTGAAATTATGTTTTCAAGCAGATGAACTAAAAGTGGTAGGATAATCAAATACTGACTTTGCTGACAAATATTTCTATTTGGAGGTGGAGTTGTTTCTTGTGTTTGAAAGAAATAAGGTTGTGTAGCATTACATACAAAAGAAATTGAGTATGTTGCTTGTTGTATAGGTTACATGAGTGTTATTTGGATAAGTCGCTTCATACATGGTTTAACGTTGGATATAGCCAATGAGTCTTTTGTCATTTATTGTAATAACAATACAACAATTACTCTTGTGCGTCACTGCTATCCTCGTGCCAGGCTATTCAGGAGCAAATCGAACTATTTCTACTTCAGAAACAAACATAAAGAAATTGGTCAAGTGCAAGGCAAGGTAGTCTCTGCTTCTTTATGCCTATTTTTGAAAGTTTTGAACCTACTTCCCAAGAGCTTAATAATCAGTGACAACTTTCATGGGGACCTCTTCTTCTTTGTAGATTCGAATTGAAGGGCATTGGATGGAGTCCTCAGTGATTTTTCTGCCCTATCCAGCTCGTCCCCCTTGTGGGTCATCTCCATATAAGTGCAGGTAGAGAAAGGTGGTTTTTTCTTTTCCCTAAAAGCTTACATGTTAATACGTTATAGATAAATGCGTAGCATTATTTTGGTATTGCTGTCAGCCAACTGGGTTTGACGACGTGGCCTTTTTTTGAACGCATACATTGATAGATGTATAAAGGCCAACTGAATTTGACCACGTGAGATTTTGTTTGAGTTCATGGTGGCCTGCCGTCGACGGTAGACGACAGAGCTCGCTGGAAAGATATGCATCGTCGAGTGGCCGTCCACTGAGATACCTAAAATGCCCCTCTGAATGGTCTCTCCACCGTGGATCGGTAGCTGTCAGTGTTCACCTTACCGGCAATCGTTTGTCCATGCATTTACTCGCCGGCTTGGACCAGTTCGGTGTCCCACTCGTTTTTCGTTTTTCCTTCTTTTGTCAATGGATTTCTTTAACTTTTTATTTTATAACTCGTTAAAGTTGGAAGGCCCCATTTTAGTGTTTTGCCGTAAGCCTCAACTTGTGTTGAGTCACCCTTTCCGTGTATGCATGCAGCTTTAATGAGGTCCAAGGCATAATAATGTAGGTGATGCAATCTTGCATAGGCAGCTCTCATTAAGTGATTTGGTGTTTGTCGGTGGTTTCTTAGTCCAAAACTAAGCTTTCTCCAATACAAAGTGGAGTTGCAGCCACCATGTTCATCCTAACCTTAATTATGCCTTTTAAAGGTTAACATAATCACGTGCTTATGGGCGTTTAAGTCAAGGTGCCATCTTTTATTTCTTTATCCATGAGATAGTCTGCTCGATTTGTCCGGCCACCGTTATATTTATAGTCTCTCTTGTGTATTTTACTCTCAAAGTAATAATATCTCTTTTGTTAACTAAGTGCAATTTCCCGATGAATACAAGTTACCTGGTGAGAAAAGGCAAAAGCTGTGACGAAACGTAGACATGCTATACTTGCATAAAAAATGCATTTACTTGATGTACTTCGCTATTAATATTAACAAAAAACATTATTAGTTATCGCCTCTTCATCAGTGCCAAGACAGGCTATACTTGCATCAAGAATGCATTTTTATAATAAGGTTGGTGTACAACACATCTACATACAAAAATGCATATATATATGGAAACCATATCTTGTCTACAATCATACCCGCTCACTCATTATTTTTTGGTGATATGAGTATAATTTAAAAAAAATTTAAAGGTTTTAAGAAAGTACTAATAGTATTTTTATTACATTCATACCACCCAAAAGCAGTAGGTGAATAAAATCCAATTACTCTCTTTATATATATTTGTGTGTAGCCCTTAACTTTGTAAAAAATTCTTCGTTCAATCTTTGGACCTTGGTTCCTACAAAGAGGAAGTATAACTAGAAAAGGTGTTTTTGTGCTCTTTTTGTAGAGTGAGCTCTTGAATTTCAATCACATCCTTTCAATTCACACAAAGACCAATAATGGGATCTATGAAGCCCCAAATTGTCACATCACCAAACTGAGAGTGGAGATCTTTTATAATTTTCTGGCATAAATATTTGAGAACATGTCACAACCTAACGAGCAAAAGAAGTCTAACCATCACTATTGCCTTTGAAGAAATAGTTGATTAGATGAAGTTGTAGGACAACATGCATAAACATATAATATGCAATAAACAATAACATATCAACATCAACCAAAACTACAAATTTAAAGAAATACATAACAAACAATGCAAGGATCAAACAAAGCAAAATAAAATTGCTAAAGACGGCGGTCCAACATTAGTAGAGAACACGTAGTTGTCACTCAAGGTTGGTGATTTCTGTATCAAGAATGAAATGAGCTTCCTCTATTTCTCAAAAATGTCACTCTGAGCACAAGAATCCGAGGTGAACTGATCCGAGGTCGAGTTAACTCATTCTTGGCATATAGAGATCAAGGCAAGTTGAAACTATTGTAGCCTTCCGAAGTCATCAAGCCTCCATCCAATCAAAGACCATGATACAATTGCACCAACCCTCCTCGGCTCTCCTTGCTAACATAATGAGAAGGCTACGGAACTCTTAATTATTTTGAGACCTCGAAATAACATGAGGTTGCCTTCAAAAAGAGTATCCTTGTCAAGCTAGGTATTGGTTATGGGAAGCAATCATTGGAGCTGCTCTAAGATGGAGAATCTAGGTATAGGAGCTCATGAAGGTACATGAACAATGACCATTCTACAATCAGCCATTCCAAAGCTTTATATAAAAGCCCTTGGTTTTTATTTAGGTTCTTTAGTTTTATTTCTCGAACTCTCTTCATGTAAGGGATCACATGACCGGTCCCAAGCCGGAATAAAAGAGGATGGTTGCGTTAGGCTTCCAACAACCTACGCAAAACTTTGTCGGACTTATTTACGATGAATTTTATAAATTATGACAGGGCTATGTGGAAACAAAGAATCGATGTAGCCGACCCATCTATTATGGGAAAAGGCTTAGCTCTTCTTATTGTTGTTTTTAGTTTTATTTCTTGTACTTCTTCATTTTTCCTTTTTGATTAGGGTTTGGAATGAAAGGCCTCACATTAGGTGAAGCAACACCTTTTTGCAATTCTCTTAATGAACAAGGAGCGTCTTCCTTGAATTTGGAATCTCCTGTCATTGATAATATTTCTCGACTCTGAGCAATTTGATTGGTTGGCGAATGAACCAATTCTCCAAATCTTCTTTAAATAATATTTCAAGTATGAAGAAGCACGGCAATGTACATTGGTTCTCTCTCTCTCTCTCAACACAAGGAAAGGACCTTAACATTAATGAAATCTTTGCTCCACATATGACTCAACTCTGGAAATAATCTTTAACATTCACCAAATTTTGTCTTAGGCAACCTGAACTCATATTACAATCACATAGGTACACAAATTTAAAAGTTTTGTCAGCACTGGGCACATTAGTTGTCACTGGCCCGTTCGAGAAGGGTTCATGGATTCCGAGTATGACTTGAGCGTGACATTAATGTATATAAAATATCATATCTCCTTTATGCTAAACAATCCAATAAAGTGTCAGCTATACAAAATAATTGTATTGGGACTTGGGACAAGCCGACTTTATTTGACTCTCAGATGCTGTTGGTGGAGAGTTCGACTCTCAGGGGTGTGTATATGTGTGTTAAGCTTGGGCTTGTTTTCATAATAAAAAAAAGAAAATCAAATAGACGACTCCCTAGGTCAATGCCCATCTTAGGAATGTTAGCAAGCATGTGTTCGTTACTACTAACCACATTCAAGTAAGCCATGTAGAGAATCTAAGGAGCAAGCACTGCCAATAAATTACTAGCATGTGATACCATTGACCACATTCAAGTACGGCATGTAGAGAATCTAGCAATAAGCACTGCCGATAAATTACTAGCGTGTGATACCTTTAGCATTTTTTTCCCTATTCTACGAGCATACATAAGTCTCTTCTCGGGGGACCGTAAGCCCTAGCTTGGCAGTCTTTACCTAGCCCACGGGTACCCAACCCACCCTGATTGGGTCGATTAATCCACCGTGCTTAAGGGCTGGGTGGGTCTTATTCTATATGTCACGAGAACAGTGTCGAAGTCGACTTTAAGGTAAACTCACTCCTCTGTCCTGCCCTGGGCAACTTTGTAGAGGCTTTGTGTGGAGAATTTTTTTTTTCATCATACCTTGTTTTCAAAATCTACACTGGTTTTTATTTGTTTTGGCTTTATAAGATTCTACCTTTCATCATCTCCATGTCAGACCCGGGTAGGGATTGGTTTGAGAATCATGTGCGGGTTTGAACTCGAGCACCATTAGGGCGGGCAGGTTTCTTTTTCTCAAGTGCAAAGGTGGGTCTGACAAGAGACAAACCTGCTCCAATGGACTCAATTTTCGTGCCTAGGAAGCCCTTCACTTTTCTCTTCCATGTGATTATAGTGTACCCTTTACATGTCTCTTTCTTGGTCTTCTTTCAATAGGTAATCTCCCTTGATGTTATCCATTCACATGTTCGATGGCTTGAGGACCTTTTCTTTTCTAATTGCTGTTTTTTTATATTTATATATAGAGCATCTTAGTTGCATAATACGTTTTTGTGCATAATCTTTCACAAATATTTTTATCCTTCAATCTTTGAGATTGACAGTGAATATTTAAATCACTTTGCATTTAATACACTTATATATTAAATGTAAAGTATAAATGTACAATGATATATTTTATTCAAATTTACACTATCAATCTCAAAGATCAAACGATCAAAATGTTTATAAAAGATTATACACTAAACAATATTATGTAGCTAAGACTCTCTCTATATAGTGTTAAGTACTTAATGCCCTTAGGTGAATAAAAATACTTAAACATATATTTCAATCTTTGAGATAAACCCTATAGATTTCAATTAAAAGCATCGTTTATGCTTTTGTGCTTTGAGTTTAATGTACCATGCATTAAATGCAAAGTAAAAAAATCCAAATGGACTTCATGCCCAAAAAAATTAATTTAGAAAATGTTTTCACTGAAAAAATAAAAATTGTTTCTATAAAGAGATGAATACACAACAAAACATTAGATCAGTCACCTATCGGATGCTATCAAAGATAGATGTAAAACTTACAAGATATGCACCATAAAAAAACATTGAAAGACCTTAATTCAAGCCCCACACGGGACTTCAGCGGTGTATAACACAAGAAGACGACTTGTGTTTTGCCTCATTTTCACTCGATGGTTCTATACGTAAGCACTGATATACCGAGTCCTAGAAGAACTCAAAAGTTTTGTGTAGTTAGGTCAGAGTAGAATGATGTGTCAGCATGTTGTGGCCCATGGTGGGATCCAACATGAGAAAAGATTTAGCCTAACATGAGCAAAGCTTTAGTTAATGTTAAGGTCTTTATCCACAGAGAGAGAGAGAGACTTTATCTGAGAAATCAAGGTTTCATTTTCATAGACATTGGTCAAAAATATCAGGTTTTTAGTAAAAAAACAGCAATCTCATGTTCAGATGGTTGGATCCTGTTTTTATATGTATTTATTTTATTTATTTACACCAATAAGTCTGCATTGGGTATGTCAAAAGTGGGCAGGATCCTGGTTTATATATATATACATATTTTTGAAGTTGATACGTTGTTCGACTTATTAGCTAGATCAGACAAGGTAGGAAAGGAGCAGTTTTCTCGTCCTAGTGACGTGCCGAAAAAATGGAAGGAGACTCTGCTCTTGGACGTTTGAGACCCCAAATCAAATATTTGACGATATCCACCGTCCTGTATATTCCCACCGACCAAATCGGAGGGCGAACCAGAGTTTGCTATGTTTAAATCTTCAAATGTTTTGATAGTCACATCCTTCGCGAAGAAGCACTAGACGGACTCGAGTCTGTTTCAATAT
Organism: Brasenia schreberi; assembly: GCA_036023115.1. Taxonomy (NCBI): domain Eukaryota; kingdom Viridiplantae; phylum Streptophyta; class Magnoliopsida; order Nymphaeales; family Cabombaceae; genus Brasenia; species Brasenia schreberi. Next base: position 15,355,616 of record JAYKKT010000078.1, on the reverse strand, counting down.
CCACCGTAAACTAAAATACTGTAAAATCATGGACTTCATTAAACCTTATTGATGAGAAAAGAAGGTACAGGGGGCTCCAACATATACTCAAACAACAATACAAACACTGTAAAATCTTTAATGATAATGACTTTGTCATGTCTAATCTAGATTTCACAAGTGTTGCATTGAAAGAATTTTCAAACAATAGACATGGCAAATGCTTGAAATCCTAAAGGTTAAATAGTTTATTAATAGTGAAAGGACCGCATGACCTCAACTCCAACCCCTCAAAAACCCACTGTAAACACAAAAAAATATCTTCTATATATGAGAGAAAGAGGAGGACTATACACAAGAGAAAGGAGGAAGACTAAGAGAAAAAAAAGCCTCACAGGATAAAACACACATACTACTCGAAGAGCACATACCTGGTTTTGAGTTGACCTCAAACATACCTTGGTCACCTATGAGAAAACTACGAGCAGAGAGGTAGAACTACGAGAAGAGAGAGAGAGAGAGGAGAACATAATGAAATTATAGGAAGGACCCCTAATCACCTATTTATAGGTGCGCGTGTGGATCACAGATCGTAGATATCATCTAAACAATGCACTGCTTTATCCTCAACCGCCCCACCTTATCTGAAACCATCTAATCTTATCCCTATCTGTGATCGTGAAAATTTTGACCGTTGATCAAAAGTTTTTCGTATAAAAACATAGATCAAGACCCAAACTCAAACCACAAGCTACAAGCTACAAGCCACAAGTGTGTGTGCACTCACGTGTGTGGTATAGCATGCCCTCCCCAAGCTCTTTGAACTAAGGTTTATGAGCTACCAACTATATAAAAGGACATGTAGGCTTGTCACATATATCAATATGAGACTAAACTTTATATCTTCTTCATCATCTTTTGCAAAAGTCTTTCATATGTTATTTATTATACTTTAGGACTTTTACATATATTAATTAAATATATAGAAATACCAACATGCATTTAATGCATATTAAATCCATCAATCCTCACATATAACATGGATTTGCTTTTGGTACAATGGGGATACCAAGCCAAATGTTCACTCCCGGCATTGAACTGATGACTTCCTTGATTCCCTGGCTAGACTAGCAATTGCTCAATGTGCAGCTCATATCATCAAGTTGCTACTTGTTTATTTGAGAAGAGCTGAGTTCATTAGAAACAAGCTGTGTGCTAGACAAGATGGACATGAATATTCTTGTTAAACTTTAAAAAGTCTGTTCTTTTATTGTTAAAGCGAAAGTCTTGGCCCTTTAAAGTCGTATACATCCAAAGCAAGTTTTTCTACCTTAACATATATTTACGTATACTTCAACCATACAAAAAGGAAAAGTCCACATATACTCAATTACATGAACCCATCCACACCCAACCTAAATGAGCCAATTAGCTGAGCTGCGAAGAAGCCTTGTCAGGTCCACGAGGCAAGCCAAGATGAGGCAAACTAGGAGTGGTTCATCTCGTTTCGCAGGGATTATTATTAACTAATCCTCATACTTATATTTTATATCTTTTTCGGTGAAGTAGTCCTCATATTCGTCATGGTTCTTTTCCTGTGTTTGGATTAAAGTTGCTTATTGTCTAAAATAATATAAAAAAAGATTTATGTTTGTCCATATAAGCTTCTCGACGATCAACATGCATTTTCTGTTACTTTCCCTCTCTTTCAGTTATACACACACACCTCAATGGGTCTATCGAAACAATATGAAAACCCATCTAGGCATGTACATAACCCAAACCCAATCCTAACCAAGCCTAAGACTGACTCGGACCTGTAATCGAGCCTATCTGTTATATATCAAGCTTAATAAGATATTTAAGAAAATTAATGGTGTGATATAATCAGCTATAGGACACATTTGTAAGGTGAACAATTTTAGAAGTTACCAAATATTAAGAATAATGATGAGACATCTCGATTTGAATTTCTATTGGATCCACCGAAGATAAACTTGGCCGAACTTACGGAAGAACCAAATTTTAACAGGTCAGGCTTGGGTGTAGATATTCTAAACAGGTTCAAAAACAGTTCATGCGAGGACCTGTGAATCAACACAAGTTATAGCTGGGCACAATTACCCATTTGGGTCCACAAATTTTGGCCGATTATAAAATGAGACGGTTTAATTATATCCAACAGATACCAACCCCGACCACAGGAAAAATTGTTGTACGGTAAACCCCTCCCGACCCACTGAAAGTAAAAGAGAAGCAGCACCCAAAGCGTTAGCTCAATTGCCAGGTCTCTCATGGTGTGGTAATGAGTTGGATCCCAAGAGGTGAAAGCAGCGTGTACATATATTAGGTTTCCACATCTCTTTCTAAGTTGAAAGATAATCGGAGATATTGTATTTTTTAGGCCCAAGATCCAAGGTCATATGAATTCTAGTGAAATGAATGGTTTATTGACGATTACATCATGTTAAATTAATTTTTAAATAAAATTTGTCTACTAACTTGTGTTACTTGGGTTGGAGCACGCGGGTCTGACACAACCAAACTATTCGAGAGGGCACTGATTTTGTAACGTGATGATGAGACTAAGATAAATCCTCGATTTACTAGTTGCCTCAAACTCAATACATTGATTTACAAAGAATGAAGAATGCATAACTCCTAATGCAATGTATGAATAACACCCAACATAAAGTGAAACCATCTAGAAAAATCTACGTAAATTCTATATATTAAACACTAAATAAGTTTGACCCATGCTAAAATGGACAGAACTTATATAGATATAATCAATGTTTCACATTTACAACAAAAGAAACGAAATACCAAACCTAAGAGAGATTTTAGATGAAAAAACAATACATTAAAAAACAAATTGCTTGAAAAAATTATAAAATAAAAACACAAAGTGAAAGCACCTCTTGATGGAGAAAAACCTAGAGAAGCAAAGAGAGCATTCACTTGAAGGACAAAGTGACATAGTCTTGGAGTCCACTGACAGAGAGATTGTTCATGAATGAGATGACATTATAATCGAGCAAGAGAGAGAGAAAGCACGTGTTGTGCACAAGAGAGCAAGAGAAAGAAAGAGGCGAGAGCAGTCGAGCACGAGAGTGACCGCATCGTAGTTGAGCACGATATTGAGTGGGAGAAGAGCAGGAAGAGGTAGAGCATTGCAGTCGACCGTGAGAGCAAGAGGGGGAGAGAGACAGAGATTTACGGGTCACGGGTCTATAAAATGGTTTTTTAACCTGCTAAAAGATCTAATTTTAAAAAGAGTTATAGTTCTTTTATGTTAATCCACGACAGACGTGGCTCCTAAGTCGGCAACCACGTCATCTCGATCATGTGATCCATGTCATATGCGGGTGATGCCGTTATTGTTGATAGATCAAACTCGAAATACCATTGTTAAGAGTATCATGCTTATCCCTCTCACAAACTAAAAATACTCATTTTACAAGACTTCTATCACAAGCTTTCAACTTATAAACCAAGTAAGATTACCCGTAATCATCTCAAGAGAAACTCTTCATGATTTTACAAGTGCTTCTTCTGAACCCATAAAATGCACACAAAATGAAAAAGATATCTAGTTTATTAAACACCTTGATGGGAGTTCCATGTTTATCTCTTACACAAACCCAAAAGACTCATTTTATAAGCGCGCTCCCACAAACTTTTAACTCTTAAGCTATGTAAGCTCACACCAGTAGAAGATTACAACTTGAGAAATCCTCATGGTTTTACAAGTGCCCCACTTAGTTCTCTAGTGCTCATACAACATCAACTAAGCCTTTTCCCATACTAGATGGGGTCGGCTACATGAATTCTTTGTTTCCACAAAGCCTATCATGTGCCACGTCGACAATTAATTCAATATAAACTAGAAGTTCTCTACTGCTCATACACCAAAAAAACGACCCAACTCAACCAAGACACTAAGACAACTCCTACACTCGTTCCTTTGTGTCTCTTAAAACCATCCTTGCAAATATTCGGCTATAATATAGCTGGAAGTTCATAGTCTATATTTTCAAATACTACAACAAAAGAAATAACATGTCTAACTTCAAGAAATAAACACCAATGTTAACAATCATAACAAACCTAACCGTCAACCGTATCCTTAATAGCTTGTTAAACCAATGGAAATGCATGGTCTACTCATACATGTATTAATTCAATATGATGTATAAGGATGACCTCACTATGCAAATAACTAAATCAATCCTCTTGTACTTTATGTAGGGCTGAGCATTATTCGGACTGAACCGAACCAAAATTTTTATTTCGGTTGGATTTTAAAAAAAAATCAGTTTATCAGTTTGGTTCGGCTTTCAAGGTTTGAAAATCAAATAAACTGAATATATGTGTATGTAAGTATATAATATATAGACATATATATACACATACATGTATATAATACATATATACATGTGTGTATATAATATCTCTATATATACACATATGCATATAATATATTATATACATGTGTGTATATAATACATATACACATACAAATATCTCTATATATAATACATATATATACATATAAATATGTGTATATAGTGTATATATACATATATGTACCTATCTTGATAGTAAATGAGAAAATTCGGGTAAACCGGATAACATAACTAAACTGAACCAAAATAATTCGGTTCGGTTTTCAAATTAAAAAAAAAACAGTTTCGGTTAATTCAGTTCAGTTCAGTTATGACCTATGCACACCCCTAACTTTATGTCCATTTGTATCTTAAACCAAAACTACTGAACCCGACCCATTGCGATCCCTGGTGTGTACGGTCTGCAGAAGTGGAACCACCATCTCCGTCCACCGTCGTAGTCAGACTGGGCCCTGGCCCTTCCACTGTTCAGCAAGCCCCAAAAGACCTTTCTTGATTTCATAAGGGTGTTTTCGTCCTCCAAAAAATTGTCTTGCGAGCAAGACTCCTTTCTGAGTCTATAAATGCCAAGCCAGACGCGTCCTTCCCCTGCAACAACTCTCTCTCTCTCGCTAACACTCTTCTGTTTTGTTTGGTGTTTGTTGGCTCACTCTTTTCTTGTTCGTGTTTCTTCTTCTCTCTCTCTCTCTCCCTCTCTCTCTCTTCTCCGCGTTTTACGTGCTTTGAATCATCATGCACGGTAGTGGTGTCTCTGCAACGCCCGTCATGTGATTGACTGTAGTTAGTACATAATTTGTTCAGCTTCCAACAACTACGTCGCTCTCCTTGTACTGAAACTTCTTGCGGATTCGTAAGAGAGAGCACCAAAAACAGGTACAAGTCGCCTTAGCTAGATAACCTCCTTTTTCTTCCTCCTCTTCCATATTTTTCCTCTTACTTTGGCACTCTGCCAATTCCAATTGTTGAATACCTTTTCACATCTTTTTGTGTTCTTCAATGGAATCTTTTACTGGCCTCTCACTATTCGATCTTGTTGGGGTTGTCGAAATTGTACTTTTCGGCTATCCTAAGCAAGATTTATCGGTTTTTTTCTTTTTTTCAGGTGGTTCCTTGAGTAGTTAGTGTTCATTGTTAAGGGTTTAGCTACAGTAAACTTCCAGCAATATGGTTGCTTCTAAATCGTTTTGGCATTATGAAACGAGAAACTTTACTCTCGTGGGTTCACTTTCCTCGAATGAATGAGGAATCTTTTGTGAATTTTTATTTATTTTATGATTGGATATTGAAACGCATACCCTCCGAAGCAGCAAGACCAGCGAATGTTCCGTCTCTTTTCAGCATATTATCATTGTTTGGTTGGTGGCGGACCCTACCTTAACATTTGGCGCCCTTTGTGCTCATCTCTTCATCTTCCCTTCCCCCATGATAAATTTGGCCTTTGTTTGTTGTTGGCTTTTCTACAGCTCTGAAACAGTGAGAATCGTCTAGTTAGTATTGGAATTTGAGGTGACTTTCATCTCTTCATCTTCCCTTCCTCCATGATAAATTTGGCCTTTGTTTGTTGTTGTTGGTTTTTCTACAGCTCTGAAATTGTGATAATCGTCTAGTTAGTAGTGGAATTTGTGGTGACTTTCGACGGAAAATGTTGGACAAAGCCGGAGAGTTCAGTCAGGAGAGAGTGATTCAAGAGTTCGAAGAGAAGTCTAGTGACGCAAAAAGGGTTCAGGAAGAGACCCTTCGGTGGATTCTCGAAGAGAATGGCGATGCGGAGTATCTGCAGAAATGGCGTCTGCAAGGAAGGACCGATCTGGAGAGCTTTAGGGCGTGTCTTCCCCTGGTGACTCACTTGGACTTGTTGCCTTACATCAGGAAGATCGTCGATGGTGATAATCTCTCTGCTCTTACTAAGAAGCCGATCACCACCATCTCCGTAAGGTAACTTTGTGAATCTTTTTTTTGGCTCACACCCATGTTTCTTGATGTATTAGCTTGATTATTTTTGCTGTTGGTTATAGTTTTTATGGTCTTTTCGGGTGTTCTTCCTGCAGCTCTGGAACAACTCAAGGGAAGCCCAAGTTTGTGCCGTTCAACGACGAGCTGTGTGATACAACCATGCAGATATACCGCACATCATTCGCTTACCGAAACAGGCTAGTGATTCTTGGATTTCCTTTTCTTAACTTTCAGTGAATTTGCTGCTTTATGTGGTTTGTGATCATGGAGTCCCTTTGTATACATAGTGGAGTATTTATTAGCCAGACTGAAGCTCAATCCTTTTGCTCCACACATGCTTTTATATATGGTCTCTTTCAGCAATTTAGTGTGTCTGATTTGTGTGATAAGCTCCCTTCTCCTCTGTTAGATGGCATGTTCTCCCTAGTAAATCTTTTTGGGAGTTCCAGAGCTCGCCATTAGTCTCTCTACCGCCCACTTGTCCCTTTAAAGGCCCACTACTGTTAAAGAGTGAGAATCTCTTTTCTGTGTTTGTGTTTGTGTTTGGCTGTGGAGTTTCCAAGCATGTGCTTGATTACTTGAACAATTTGAATGGAGATTCTCCCTCTTATCTTTCTGTCTTGTAGTTTTGATTTTTTAAGGCTGTCAATGAAAGGGTCAGGTCAAAATCTCTCCCCTTTCCCTGCAATTTCTTGGTTAAGTTACAATTTCTAGCTAGCGTCCATCAAGGATTCTATTTGTCCATAACTAAGATCCCAAATATGCTGATACATTTGCATGTTGCTTGTAAACTTGTGGTCCTCTTTGCAGTTGCAAACTGTTTATCTTATCACTTTCTTCCCCTAACCTGGGTGCTTTTGGACATGATTCTTTGTCTACTTGACCTCCACCACATTTATTATGCATGCCTTTTTGTGCCGCCAGAAGTACCGCTCTTTGTTGTAAATACTATTGGTTTTTCCTCGCTTCAGCTTATTTAATTAACTGCAACTCCACAGAGAATTCCCCATCAATAATGGAAAAGCATTGCAATTCATCTACAGCAGCAAACAGTTCAAAACGGAGGGGGGTCTAACTGCAGGTACCGCAACAACAAATGTATATCGCAGTGAACGCTTCAAGGAAACAATGAAGGACATACAGTCCCAGACGTGCAGCCCTGATGAAGTCATTTTTGGATCCGATTATAAACAAGCTCTATATTGCCACCTCTTATGTGGGCTCATCTTTTCTAACGAAGTTCAGTTTGTATCTTCTACGTTTGCTCACAGTATTGTCCATGCTTTCCGAACATTTGAGGAAGTCTGGGAAGAACTCTGTGAGGACATAAAAGAAGGAATCCTGAGCAGTACAATCACCATTCCATCAATGCGTATAGCTGTTTCCAAAATTCTGAAGCCTAACCCTGAATTTGCAGCAACAATTCACAGGAAGTGCACTAGTTTGAACAACTGGTATGGTGTGATTCCTCAGCTTTGGCCCAATACCAAGTATGTCTATGGCATCATGACCGGTTCAATGGAACCTTATCTGAAGAAATTGAGGCATTATGCCGGTGACTTATCCTTGCTATGTTCTGATTATGGATCATCCGAAGGCTGGATTGGTGCTAATGTCAATCCGAGAGCATCCCCTGAAGAAGCAGTATTTACGGTGCTTCCGGATATTGGTTACTTTGAGTTCATTCCTTTAAGAAAAGAAGCGGGGAGACAAGACTCGGACAACACGGCAGAATTGGCTGTATACACTGAATTTGATCCTATTGGTTTGACAGAGGTGAAGGTTGGGGAAGAGTATGAGGTGGTTATCACCAATGTTGCAGGTATGCGGTCTATTTTTCATGTGCAAGATACATTTTTTATGATCTATAAACTGCCTTTTACTGTGTACCATCTGAATGAGTTATCTCTTATCTGTTAATGTTATGGGACATTTCATTATTCTAGATCTCTTGTTCTAGGCTCTCTAGTAGGAAGCATGTACACTACTGGATTGAAAGGAGACTTAAAATTTCTCTTAAGCATTAGCCGAAGTAGCTACGTTTTCTTTATTATAACTGGTTGAGCTCTGGATTCAGAGTGGAGATTTGGTTTCTTCTCCTTTAGCCTTCTTATTTTCTTTTAAATTGCCTCTTTCTAGTCCATTGGCTGAAGTCCACGTACTCATTTTTCATATGAATGTCTCCCCACTGTCAAATTCTTTATTTACTGCTTTTCTCTAGTGCGCTTTAGGTTTTTAATCCGTTTGTTTGGCATTTTGGGAATGCATTTGTCAGAATTCATATTTTCTATTCTACTGGTATGGTCCAGTAAAGTTTGGTCCAACCATTAGAGGAACGGTTTTCATTCATTTTATCCAAAGTTAAAATGTCAAGCATTCCTGTCATGCATTTTATTTGAATATTGAACGATAGGAAAAATAGTTCTTTCTGTTATGGATGCCATTTAAAGAGATAATTATCAGACGCTTTATTGTCTTGCTTTTCTTAAATGGGCGTAGATTACTTTAGCACATTTATCAACTTTCACGTTTGAGCATTTTGTACTTTGATATATTCTTCCGAGAACCCTTTTTTCTTTTCCAGGATCATTTCCCCCTCTCCTTCTCATTAGTCCTTGTAAATGACAATTTTGCCCTTTGGGTCAGCATTATTTAGCTTTGAAGGAGTATTTTTTTTAAAACATTATGCCTTCTCATGTTTTTGCCCTTTGAGTTCAGGTTTGTACAGATACAGGCTGGGCGATGTTGTGAAGATTAAGAGGTTCTATAACGCCACCCCACAGCTGCAATTCGTATGCCGCCGGAGTCTTCTTTTGACAGTGAACATAGACAAGAACACGGAGAAGGATCTGCAATTGGCCGTTGATAAAGCCAGTGAGCTGCTCACAAAAGACAGTGCTGAGCTAGTAGATTTCACCAGTTATGTAGATGTGTCCAGTGATCCAGGCCACTATGTGGTTTTCTGGGAGCTCAGTCAAGAAGCTAGTGAGTCTACACTCCAGGATTGCTGCTGCTCCATGGATAGGTCCTTCGAGGATGCGGGCTACGTGAGTTCACGGAAGGTGAAGGCAATCGGAGAGCTTGAGCTTAAAATAGTAAAGAAGGGCACCTTCCACCGAATTCTTGATCACTACCTCAACCTTGGTGCTGCCGTTAGCCAATTCAAGATGCCGAGGTGTATTGGTGCATCCAACCAGGCTGTCTTGGAGATCCTCAAGGATAACGTGACCAGGAGCTATTTCAGTACTGCATTTGGTTGAAGACCCACAGTTGCAGTTGTCATTTCATCTAATAATCTTTGATCCTTTAGCTTTCCTCTGCAATCCCTCTGCGGGCTTCTGAGTGACTTCAACTAATTAACGGCTCTGCTTGTTGGTGCTTCTAATATAGTTGTTTTGGGATCTCTGGTTGGCTTTTATGTGCTTCTCGTGCATTACAGCTTGTAACAATCATAAATATGGGTTAAATTCTTCATTCCAATGTAAGCTTATATGTAACTATTATACGAAGGGATTGTTATCCTTGTCTTTTGTTTCACCTTTGATGGTTCTTGTGTCAACTCATGTCGTACTACGAGCGGGAGAGACTCACGTTACTGCGTGTCCATCAACGGACTCGAGAAGCGGATCCTTCTCTTTAATCAATCTCACCTGAATCAAGCATGTGATTCTGATTCACGCAGCGCTGCAGAAACAAGGGAACAATTGCAACACCGTCTATAGAAGGTTTTGAATGTCATCCAGGCCCTAACCCTCTCCCGATCCGACCCGACCCGATTTGCTTTTAGGAGGGAAAGAGATTTACTAGATGAGTGACCGTCTATTCTACAAATGCTCCAAATGGTGGTCGTAGAGAGATTTTGGAATCTTGCGATCGCATGAGGACCAAAGGATCCAAATCTTATGTGCAAGCTTCCAACTTATAAGATCTTAGAACGATCCCGATCTTGATCTGAAAATCAGTACATTCTCACGATTAAGGATCTCCTCCCAAAAAAAAAGGTGCAGTTTTAGAACCCAAATGATCTGCTTGGAGTTTACGTAGCATTTATTAATGAACTACCGCCACTGCTATTGATTTACATAGAACAAGATCCGGTCCACTTGAGGACTGAGTATCTGCATCATAATCCCACCCCAAGACTGAAATTTGTCTCCCGAAACCAAACCCAATTATGTACTCCCCCTCAAGAAGAAACAAGATGGTAAAATCCGGTTGCATTCGGATAGCATCCAAGGTGTTGCACTCAGTACTAAAAAGTTGTCGCCTGAATCCGAACCTGACTATACAAGACCCTATCAGCGCCAGGTCCAGTTTTGGTTCTATCTTCGAAGCTATGCTGACTTTTGGCTACAAGGTATGCCGTATGTACCCTATGATTGTCCGTTAAAAGTTTATTGCCTTTGATGAGATAGCAGTCATGTTTGACATGCTTAAGTTTTGATTGAACATATAAAAGAATTGAAAAGAATGAGAGGGATATATATATATATATATATATAGAGAGAGAGAGAGAAAGTGATCAAACTCAAAAGCGAAAAAAGTGAAAAGCATTTTATATTTTTATAAGTTATACTTACAAAAGTACTTTTCGCCAATCATATCTATTAATCCTGAAAAGTATTTGGATAGGTAAGTATATAAAGCTCTTAGCATATATATATATATATATATATATATATATATATAGAGAGAGAGAGAGAGAGAGAGTTATGGGATCTACTACTAACCTTGTGTAATAACGTATGTTCTACATACTTTTTTTAAAACTTTTAAATTATATTTATGTTACCAAAAAATAATAAATAGACATGACCGATTTTCCAATATATATATATATATATAACATATATATTATATTACATAGAGAGAAAGAACTCAAATTCAATAGGCAACAAAGGTCAAAGTATTATGAATTTTTACAATTTGTTCTTGACAAAAGTACTTTGCATCGTTTGTTTGATGTCGCTTAATCTAACGATTGAGAAGTATTTGGATACGTAAGTATAAACCACTTACCACATGTTATCCTCTATACCTCTTTTGATATATACATAAGAAAATTGGGAGTTGGTAGACACCCTCACATGCTCATGGATTGTGTCGTTTGTGCAATCGTTGTTATTTAATATGAAGATCGATGTCATTTAATATACAAGAAAATTATATACGACATGAGGTGAATATTTTGATTACCATCATCAAATTGTTTGTATGAATGGTGATAACGATATCTAACATGGGAGGCTGCATAGCAGTATTCTCTCTCTATATACATATATGTCTCTTTGAACCGTATCATGGAGAAAGAAAAGTAAATTAAAGCAAACGCAACTTTCAGACACCGACAAGGACACAACGCATATGTGATGCATTTCACATGAAAATTGTCTTCTAAAGCTATGTGATCGGATTTGTGACATGACACATCCTAACCCTTCTGATGCATCTAGCCCATCTGAACTATGATATGTAATATAAGTTGCCTCCGCTTTTAAAAGAAGCATTTTACCTTTTGATGGTATAAAAGTCTATTCATCATCTATCAGTCCTTCACCAAGGATTCTACTTTCTGTTTTTGGTTTTCTTTTTGTACAAATCCTCTAGCTTGGGGCATTTCAAAAAAGTCAGTCAAGTAGGTAAAAGTAGTTCCTTTTAAACTACAAAGAGTGCACTACGCACGTAACATTAGCTCACCTGGCAGGGCTCTCAGACTCTCTCGACACGAGTGACAAGTTAGATTTCTGAAGGATGCATGTATGTGTGCGTGTGTGCTAAGCTTTGGCCTTATGTGGTAAAACCCCAAAAGAACACTGCCAAGAGCAAATCCTTCAAGAGTGGCTCACCTTAAGACCATTTTATCTTGTGATTTTTTAGCATATTTGTCGGTTCCATGTTACAACAAAACATAAGTATGGTGACAGTCATGACTTATGAACTATGACTGATGCAAACAATTTTACTCTATGGTGAAGGATACTTAACTACATTTTCTCTTCCACTTATATTAAGTATATAGAGGGCACCCTAAATGCATAATGTTTCTTGATACATAATTTTGCATAAACATTTTCATTGTTTAATTTTTGAGATCAACAATATAGTGGAAGAAACCATAGAGCGACATGCATAAACAGATAATATGTAACAAACAGAAACATGCCAATCAACAAAAGTCATACATCCATGAAAATCCATAAGCAAATAGAGCATAAAACAAGCAAAGCAAAACATAATCAACATTATCAGTTACACATGAATACCAACACCTTTCTTCCAAGATAAAATGATCACATGGGCGAGAGCACGTACTTGGAAATGCCCAATGAGATGATTACCAAAACCAAGTCATGGTTAAACTAAAGGTTTGAAAATGCCCAATGAGATGATTACCAAAACTAAGTCATGGTTAAACTAAAGGTTTGAAATAAAGGATATGGGGAAACATCCTATATCCTAGGTATAAAAATTTCTCAAGACAGAGAATTTAAACTCCTATGCCTAAGTCAGTAGAGATATATCGATTATATCCTCAAGAAATTTAAAATGGGTGAAAGCAAGTCTTTATCTACACCCGTTACAAAAGGGGTCAAATTGGGTAAGGCTGATTGTCTCGATGAAGGAGACAATAAGCCTAATGTTTCTTATGCTCAAGTTGTAGGAAGTTTGATGTATGCTATGTTGTATAGAAAACCTGATATCAACTTCGTTGTTGGTCTTGTGAGTAGATATCAAAGTAATCTTGGTTGACAACATTGGATAGATGTGAAAAGGATTCTAAGATATCTCAAAAGAACAAAAGACTTGAAACTATGTTTTCAAGCAGATAAATTGAAAGTGGTAGGATACTCAGATATTGACTTTGTTGGAGCAAAGATGACAACAAATCAACATCTAGATAAATATTCTTATTTGGAGGTGGAGATGTTTCTTAGGCTTGCAAGAAACAAGGTTGTATAAAGTTGCATATATAAGAGGCCGAGTATGTTGCATATATAAGAGGCCGAGTATGTAGCTTGTTGTATGGATGCAATTAGTGTTGTTTGGATAAGCCACTTCATAAGTGATTTGAAGCTGGATATAACCAATGAGCCAATTATCATTTATTGTGACAACAATACAACAATTATTCTGATTAAAAGTGGAGATGATAACTCCAAGAACAATCATATAATGGTGAAATACCACTATGTTCATGATATGATTATAAGAAAGGAAATATCTATCTCATATATGCCAACTGATGATATGTTGGTAGACCTCTTGACTAAAGGCATGACAGAGGATCTTTTTTCAAAGCATGATACAAACATGGGTTTGAGATATATTTGATTGTTGTGTAGGTAAGAAACTACACAATGGGAAATGATTGTAATAGTAATCATACATGACATAACTTGGGAAACCCTAGAAAAGTGGGAGGCAAAACTAATATGTGAAATTATTTGGCTTGAATGGCCAAGTGGAAGACGTAACACAAAATGACCATTTTAAGTTGTTAAATGTTACATACAAACATATATACAATTAAATGTATAACATTACAGAAATAAGGTTTAAAAGAAAACTCAAACGTGAAAACCAGGAAGATGAAGCTGTATATAAATACTATACATGAAATACAAAAAGCACGAGATTAATAGAGAAATCTTTCCTGAAAAGTCATATGAGGAAAGCCTTGAAATTCACCCATCTTCTTCCTTCTCCTGATCTCACTGAGGTGTACCCTGTTTCTAGCCCCATTTGAGTTTCGTTGCAACACCAAAGTCACAGGAAACAAACAAGGAGCACTCTTCTCTTCCTCCATCATTTATAATTACAATTTAGTTAATTGTAAATCCACTCTTCTAATGAGTATGCATGCCCAACTCGGATTTTGGTTTTGACATTGCACATTGGATTGGTTTGAGTGGTGAGTCATGAGTACAACTTACACATGATTAATTTTCTATTATCATCCTAGCAGAAATCAAGACTTATCACTACAAGAAAGTTGGGTATTTGCAAGGGAACTTGACAACATAACCGTTTCCTTGCAAAATTGCTACAGATCAGTCGGGTCCCAAGCCCATCTTATTTCCTACACAAAGGGCATAGGTCAGTCATGGACCTACTTGTAAACTTTGTATCTACTAAGAATCCCTTCCTAGTCTTCTACAACATCATTACCCTCCCCTCTTTTTCTTTTTGGCATGCCAATTTTTCTCAGCTCCTTTTATTCCTTGCTATTTTAGCAACATTTCCCTTTCTGGTCTATTCAACACTTTTTTAATCTTTTGTCTCCTGACTCTCTCTTTCCTCTTCTGCTCGATCACTCAATTTCTAACTCAAGAAACGGATTGTGGTCCATCATCATTCACACTTGTTAGATCCTCATCATTGTTAGCATTATCAAAGATCGTTGACATTTACGTTCTTCACAGAGCGTTGAATCCTTTGACAGCTAAGGAAAGACTATCTATCTTTGTACTCATCACATTTGTAAGATTTCTGCTATATTGCTAGAGATATGTAGAGCTGAGGAATCACATTCCCAACCTTCCATCTCTCAATGGTGATGAGACTTGTATTAGCAGAGCTGAGGAATTAGCTATTGCATTATTCCAGTCCAATATTCATGGAAAACACTATTGATATTATACACAAATTTATCTCTGGTTTCATTTATTGTTGCTTTGGATTGAGAATATTTAGATATAAATGATTTGACTATGTAGATATTTATTTCTTGTTGACTTTGGTTAGGATTTCAAAAATAATGTCTCTTTTGAACAACAAACCAAGAAATTTACTAATGATCTATGATGATTGTCTATCCTACCATTAGTAATATTAGAACAACCATAAGTTCCACGGCTCTTTAAATTCATAACTTCATTCATGAACAGTATAATCCCATTTTTGTAGCAATTTGCCCCTTAAAGTGTGGTGACCTATAACCTCATCCCATACTAGCAATAGTATTTGTCATACCTTAAAGGAATATGAATTTGCAACATTAAAAAGGAGTCAATTTTCATTAAAAAAAACTTGGCACAATTCATATATACTTTTTAAATTGCTTCCTTTGAAGTCATAGTTGATCTAATGCTTGGTTGAGCTCCAGGAGTTATACGTGAAGGAAAACCTTAATGCATTCTACTATCTCTACCTCCTCTATTACCCATTGTAGTCATCGAGCGAGTAGGGGATCTTGCACTGGAACAAGAACTAGCTTCATTGCTACTGCCACAAAATCTATACTTTTTCTCTTATCTTGCATTCTCCTTGTCTTCTCAGTTGTCTCCTCCTCCTTAGCCACACCATGCATTTCTTCATCGTACATCTCTTGAAAAACATCTTCAAAATGCTAAAATATATCCCAATAACCTATTTATGCTCTCTTTCAATCGTAATTTTTCTTTTCTTTATAGCTTCTAAAACTTGTTGAATTTCATACTTTATAGTTTCAAGAACTCAATGACAAACACCTGTCTTTTTTGGTTTTCATAAGATAGTGTTGCATGCGAGAAATATCTTCATGCTTAATCTTATTAGATAACATACACTTATTTATAAGCCTATTGCCTTCATACACTGTGATGCAATACTTTTATATTGGGTCAAACTAATCGAACGCCATCAAGCTAAGAAGGGATGAACAACAAAAAGAAAAAGCTTTTGTAAGGTGATGAATCTCAAAATCTATGAAAACCCCAATTTTTCAAGTGAAAATTTGGGTGAGAAAAGATTAAGAATGAAAGGAAAAAAATGTACCATGGATTTGACATAAACCTTATAGATTTTTAAGAGCATGAGAGAAAAACTCTAGATTTCTCCACGAAATCAAGCAAACCAAAGATAGAGAAAGGGTATGAAAGCAAAAATAGGTGGTAAGAAATGGTTTGGGAGTAGGTAGAACACCCTAAAAAACTTGAAAGTCTCAAGTTTATATATTTAAAAAAATCAACATAGACTTATATGATACGGCCCCATATAACACGATATGGTATGATAAATCATCTAATATGATACACTTGTTTGTATTATGGGTTGTTGCATTCAATACATGATAAAATCATATCATATCATACAATATGATTTTTATAACATTGTTCCATTGGACTACAAGTTTTGAATCTCTTCTCCTCTAAATCCTTCAACCGTTGAATCTCATCTCCTCCACTAGCCTACAAGCTCTACTTCCTTCTCTTTTTATTTGGCCTCCTCTCTCTTCTCTACTATCACTATTCTACAAACTCAACCTTTGAATCTCTTCTGCTCTACTGAAACTCTCTGTTATGGAAGACATGATTCGGGTGGGAAAGAAAGAGTCCATCAAATCGATTTATTGTTTCTCTAAGTAAAGGTCCATTCATCTCTATGAACAACAATTTTTTGTGTGAGAAAACATTGTATGAAACTTTCATGGCAAGCCTCGTATAGTATTCGCTATACCCATTAATGATAAATATGATATGGTGAATATGGTATATGATGCTTATAGTTCTTCCGCAAGTAATGTAGTTGCATGCTCGAGTGAAGTAAGAAGGATCAATGAAATGCTTGAAAATACAAAAAAGCTACTATGATCAAGATATGAAGATTATTCATTGCTTTCTTTTATAGTGCAATTGTTTCATAATAAGTGCATGTATAACAAGTCAAACAAGGTAGTGGATGCTAATCTCATGATGTTTAGGGCCATGGGTCCTAAAGTTAACTTGGCCATTGAGTCTTGGTATGATGCTAAGAAGTTGACAAATAAAAAATGGAGTACATCAAAATAGGTGCATGCTATAATGATTGCATTCTATATAGAGGTGATTTTCAAGATGCAAACAAATGCCTAAACCTAAAGCGTAGACTACCGATAATGAAATCTTTATAAAGTACAAAATGAATAAAGAACATATCTTTTAAGAAAGGTATTGCAACACTTCGTTTTGATACCAAGGCTCCAAAGATTATTTATACTATAGAAAACATCAATTCTAATTATTTGGCATGTTATAGCTCCAAAAGATAGTATAGAAAAGATGAGTCATCCTAGAGATTCATATGTATGGAAGCATTTTAGTAACATGCATTCTTCCTTTGCCTCATATGCATGTAACATATGCCTTGGACTTTCTAGCAATGAATTTAATCTACTTAAAACTTAAAAAAAATCACACTTGTTGGCCAATAATTATAATGGTGTATAATTTACCATCCTAGTTTGTTAATCTCATGGAAGAGTTGACATGCTTTTGTGCTTGATATTTAAATAAAGATGTTGAGAGAAGTTAAATAAACAAGTGCGGTATAAGGCTGGTCGATTAGGAAAGCGAAAAACTCTTCCTTAAGAACGATGAGTTGATAAAGGTACAAAGTTTCATTCTTTTCAACATATCATTCATCGAACCTTACTTAGAGTAAGTGCTACAAAAATTTTATCAATAAAAAAGATTCACTACTTTACCATTATATCTTGACTTAATATTGTCTACAATATACATAAAAGGATCTTGTTAGATGAAGGGTACACTGATAACTAAGACATCAGGCATGTGGAACATGAACAATTTGTTGAGTGGTTTCACTACTACATAAGTATATTAGTTAAACATATCTATCCATATATCCTTTTTAGTTCATCTAAATATATATATTTGTGTAATAAGTGCTTTATATACAGGTGTTATGTAATATGATAAATGTTCCTCAAGATGTGTATGATCTAGGAGTAGGGCTTCATCCTTCAATTTGGCATTATGACTTGTTATACGATGATGTCTATAAGTATGAATCCCTATAAGAAACATGTAGTATACAAAATAGCAATGCTGCTATATTAGTTATTAAGGGAAAGATATATTATGGATTCATAGAAAACATAATTAAAGTCAACTATCCATCACTCCCACCTATATACTTGTTTAAATGTTTTTGGTATGACATTGATGATGGACTTGAGGTGGATGATTTAAATATAACATTTATGCACAGTTATGGACAAATATACAAGGAAGAGAAATATATTTTTTCATGATGAGCAATACAAGTGTGCTGTGCAAAAGATCAAGGTAGATCACGACGTGAGGTAGTTTGTAAATGACAACCAAGAAACACATATAAGTTGTCAATCAAGCGTGTACATGACGTGGACACACATCTTGAGAGAGGAGGCATTATATTTTCTTATGATAATAATATATGTTCTTATTTTCAATGAGATGTGCATGGTAGAATGTGTATATCAAAGAAAGTGCTTAGAGATTTGAAACAAAACAAGAAAAATAAAAGGGTTTTTTATAGAACTATTTGTTAGTAGTTTTAAATTTTTTATTATGTAGATACATGTGGTTCTTTACATTATATATTGTACTATTTGAAAAACTCAGGTTGTGCCTATTTTAATTATATATGACAAAGAAGGTATGATACAAAGAAAAAGGATCATACAAGAGATGTGCACTATGGGCCTTCCACCAACCACTTACATTGGAGATGTTGGGGATAGAGTTGGAGTACACATGTCTACGAGCTTTGGTATGCTATCATTTCAACATCTAGTGGTTTATTGAAATATAGCCTTCTTTTATATTTTATTAAAAAATGTGAAAAACAAGGTATAATTATCTTTCTTGCTAAACAAAAATGTGTCAAACTTTTGTGTTAATACATTGTTATATGCACAACATATTGTGTGTTGAATGTTACATGAAAATCTACTCCTCAACGACCTTCTCTAGTTGTAACCCTCATCAGTCACATATGTTCTTGTGCTTAATTCACTAGTTTACTCATTTTCTACTATTATAAAAATATGAATTGTTATTTATATGGCATAGTTGTTTTCTTGCTTGAAAAGATATATCATCATTAGTTGTTTATTCATCCTTTTGTAAGCCCTATGTAGTTGTGGATGAGATACAAAATGCTAACTTTTCTCCTACCACTTCTATTGGGATATGAGGGACACAATTAGAGATCATGTGTCCATGAGCTTAAGTATCCTATCATCTTAATATTTAGTCGTTTGATTTATTTTGAGTAATAAATTCCACTTGCATCTTTACTCTTATGTTTTAGGTCAAGCTATGAGGCAAAACCCATTTGGCTTGATGTTTGCCTATGCTCAATCAAACTTAGATTACATTTGATAACTATGAGACTCTTGATGTTGAAGGAGAAAAGATATTGTATGCCTTAGGATATTATGCAAAAATGCAACAATATTTTCATGTTTATAGGATGTGGAAGGAGGAAGGTACAACGAACAAAATGTTTGACATCATATTTCAAGACTTACAGGTAAGTTTAAACTTTAGGACTTTATAAATGTTGGGCTTTACATATGTAAATTTGGACTTATAATTATTTTATTTGCATAGTAAAATGACATTTGAAGATAGTGTGAATTTGCACGTGATGAGATTGATCTCCAATGTGGCTATTACAAAGACAAGAACAAATAAATATTTTCATGAAAAATATGAAGATTATGTGTAAGTACTTATTATTTATCTTCTGAAAGTGTTAGAGCTTTCATTCTCGCTGCCTAAATATGAATTAATGATATACTATCAACACCTTGCAAGAACTTGTGTGTGATGAATATAATCATATTCGTAATCACAATAATGGTTGCAGATTATCAGCTTCTATGTGTCATAAGAAAATGATTACACATATTCATGGAAAGCACCATGGAGGTTATGAGTGAGGATTTGGTTCTTGAACACTTCCTTGAACAATGTCACTTGACAATATTGGAATTGAATCCCACCCGACACCTACCCCCTCCACAACAGAATTTGATATCAAATGTAAAATTTGCAAGGCCAAATATGGTAAATGAAAGGTATATTGGACAAGCGAAGGGTGACATTTGAAAACTAATGAGCCAGGTAGGATAAATGGAGGGCCAAATGGAGAAAATGAATTTTCATATGAGGCAAATGAAGGATCAAATGGGCCAAATTGGGAATATGCTAACTAAAGTTTTGACCCATTTACTTCATCAACCCCATGTTTCTATTCACAACTATAATTTTAGTTATGCTTTTAGTTTCTTCCATGTTTAATAGTATGTCTCTACTTGTAATAGTTGGTGAACCAAATCAACATCAATACATTTGTCCTTCATCATTATGTGTTATCATGCTTGTTTTATTGATCCAACTTTTTTGCTTTAAGAATATTCAGAACTAGTTGTTCGCTTTACGTGAAAACAATGTCAAGGCAAGTAAATCAGGTTCCACTTGAAACGTTAACAACTATTGAAGGTTTGAGAAACCAAATGGTCTACACTTCATTTCCACTAATCATGCTTCGAGTAGGTTTGGTCAATCCTATGAATATGGACTTTTAGGAGTATATGTATATGTGGGTATTGAGGTATGTTGTTGATGGATATAATCGAGTTGCTGATTTGATTGGTGGACTTGATTGTGAAGCATATTTTTGTTGGCTAAGTACCCAAAAGATTGGGTTTATCGTTATGATAATACTTGATGTGTTGTTTATAAGAATGATCTTGTGGGTGTGATTAGTTTATGAGATAAACATAAACCCATTTTAGTATGTTTGTATATATTGTTTCTCTAACCTTATTTGAAGTTGTTTCTAAGCATATTGTTTCTCTAACCCTATTAACTATTCATAATTTATTTGCATATTGATTTTAAATAATTTGTCATGAACATATATTCATTTGATAATTTCAGTTGATGGAAATTGCTTACATTGACTCTTTAATATTATTCATTAAGGATGATTCATGGCCATAGTTTTGCTTGAAAATGAGGTCTTCTCCATTCTCTGCTACTGCAAATTAAGTAATAAGGAACTTCTTCAAAATCTTCCTCTTTGTTATTAACCCAACAAGCACTTTTCTTTTGTACAAGTAGCAGGATGGCTTGATTGAACTGCTATATTATAGTATTTTCATCATTTTAGTATTGTTTTCGCATGCCTCCTAGGGTCAATGTTTGTGTAGTTGGTCCTAGCTACTTTGCATAAATTAATACTAGGAATATGCAATGAGTGACATAAGTTTTTATGACTTGTGAAGCTATTAAGCCTAAGATTTAGACATTGTTTATTTGAAATAGTTTTGTAATGTGTCTAGATGATTGTTGCTTAGGAGAAGCTTGGTAGTCTTTTAGAACAACAATCATGATTATGGAGCAAAGAATTATTGCTAATATACTCCTTACTTGTTGAACATGAATGAAAAATGGAAGTGCAAATACATGCACATAGAAAGAGCAAAGAAGCATATGTTGAATAGGAGAGGTCAACTAAAGTCATAAAGTCTGATGTAAGTCCTTCCATTAAGAAAGTTTATGTGTGGTTTTCCTTGCAGGTTTGATTGTTTGGCACTTAAACCATGGTAGACTTCAAACTTACTAGCTCTTATAACAAGTCACTACCTTAAAATATAGATCAAGCTCGATGGTAGTAGTGGATCTAGCCAGAAAATGTTTTAGGGTGAGTGGATAATCCATGGGATATGGTTGTCATGGGCTCAAATATAGATCAGGTTACATGAGGAGCAATAGCTCACTTGTCCAAGGGGTAGTCTCATACATTGAATGTAATGAGTTTGATACACTTATAAGAGAGCTTGCCTCTTTCCATCAAAAGATGTAACTAGTATACACTTTGAAGAACTTTAGGACAAATTTATTACTACTCTTTTAGCCCTCAAGAATAGGAGAGTTGAGTGGATCAAAATGATGGTGAATAAATATTTTGTTCTTATTTATCATAATAAAAACCATGGGCAACTAAAGAAATTTTAATATTTTTGTAGTGATTATTCATGGATGGGCAACTTTTAAAGGGTTTTTTAAAAGTTAAAAGCTAAATATTATAGAGAATCAATTAGATATGCTATGTTTTATGGTTATGAGTGTTGAGCAATTAATCGTCAACATGTACAAAAGATGTTTGTAGTAGAAATGAAGATGTTGGGATAGATGAGTAGTCACACAAGGAAAGACTGTATACATAATGAGGTTATTAGAAATAAATTGGGAGTAACACCAATAGAGGATAAAATTAGAGAAAATCATTTAAGATGGTTTGGACATATAGAAAGACAACTCAAGAACGCTCTCGTAAGAAGATATGAAAAACTAGATTGTGAAAATATTAAAAGAGTAAGAGGACGACCACAAAGTGATGGAAAGAAATAATAAAGAATGATCTAGTTTATGTTGAGTTAACTGATAGCATGGGACGTGATAGAGCTATGTGGAAACAAAAAATCCATGTAGCCAACCCCATCTACTATGGGAAAAGAATTAGTTGTTGTTGTTGTTGTCATCTATAACATATTGTTTTGTAGAACTTTACCAATCCATTAGATATGTAATTACAAATTGTTAATAGATTTTTGTTGCTCTATTAGATACATAATTATAGATAGTCAATAGATTTGTTGCTAATTGATCAATGGTCGAGACGGGGGGATATTGCAACTGTTCCCAACAATTGGAAAAGGCTACGATGATTGAAATAAGGTTGGTTTATTCCAACTATTCCGAACAATTGAAAAACCGGATCAACAATTGAAATAAAACCCTTTTGTGAAAGTATTTCGACTATTGCATAAGATTATTGACCATTGTGAACAACTAAAATGCCTTTTCAACTATAATATTTTTGACCTTTTCATTTCAACTATTTTTGTAAAATTTTCAACTGTTTAAACAGTTCAAATTTGTTCCTTCAACGGTCTCTAACAGCTGAAAATCATATTCTTTTGAAAGTCACAAATTATTTGATTTCCATCAGTGATTGAGAGGATATTGATACAAATAGTTGGATTATTTGTTCGTGTGACACAAGAATCATTATAGGAAAAGTTGTTTTGGGGTTGCCAAGGATTTGTATGATCATGGATTTCTAAGATTACTCGCGGAAATAATATCGCTGAAGGGACTGGGTGTCCGTGAAAACACAACCTTAGCACCAAATATCTGTTCTCAATCACCCATTCATGCTTTGGCCAAAATCATTATAAGAACGATTTCTTGTCGAGTGCCACTTCCGTTTGTCTGCAAAAGTTCACCTCACCTTCAACATTTTCATGGTCAAACAAAAGTATAGCACTCAGCGGGCATAGTCTCTACCTCTGGAACTTTCTCCATATGAACCAGTTATAGTCTTGGTTGCCAACTGAACAAACAATAACTAAACCTTTTCCCAGACACGGATTCTTTGTTTCCATAGAGTTTGGCCGTCATGGCCTAATCACGAATACAATCTTTCTTTCTGTGACAGTCTATTGGTATCACTCTCAATTTGTCTATGATTATCTCTTTATAAATATGATTTTCCTTGTGTGACCACATATACTGCCAACCGAAGAAGCTGTGAAATACGTATCCAATGGGGTTCTCAACGCCACATTCAGAAGCTCAGCTCATTAAAGATCAAATTTCATACCTAACTAAAAGGTAATTGCTTGATGCTAGACACTTGAAAAAATAGCTACAACTGCAGCATTACAAAATGTACCAAATCTTAAAAGGATAGTTTCAGCTAATAACAGAAAGAGGGTAATAGTAAACCGCTAGTTTACCAAGTAATAATGTCACACAACTACAGACGCGAACTATTACTCATAGTACATAATACCACATAAGTTCATAAGAGTAGTCTCAGACAAGTGAGAAGGACAATGTTTCTTCACAGCCCTTAATGAAGTGGACTATGCTTTTCTCTTAAATGATTAATCTAAATTTGTTATCCGATACAAGTATCAAGGTCCAAGGGAGTTCATAAGGAGCTCTCTTGCCTACGAGGGCAAGAGTCTGATGAACTGAACAAGGTGATATGACTCGGACACAACGGTAAAATCTAGTGAACTGTAAACTGTGAGTTCAGTTTCTCAAGGTGATCACGAAAAAGGATAGCATTTTACGAGGAGGAGCTGGAAGAATCAAATGGCGAATTCCTCTGCCTTTTACTCGGAACCATGCTCCTAGGTGAGAAATCTGATGAAGCAACTCTTTCCAAAATAGACTTCAGGGCCTGTTGAACTGATTTTGCAGAAGATCGCAGCTTTGCTTCGTCAATATTTTCTCCTGGAATCAACATAAATACGTTTTTGAACCTTGATCCTAAAGTCGAAGTCTCTGCACTCACTATTTTCATTTGAAGGGTCTTTAGCATCTGCTTTAGTTCTGCCCAAAGCTCTCGACGATCATCACAACAGATTGAAGCTTTTATAAAGCAGGTTCCCTTATCGGTGCTGACACCATCATACTCCACCTGCACTTCATCAAAATCTGTTGGAACAAGACAGCCTTTGGTGAGCACCTCCGTATTCCTTTTTAATTCTTTCACACTGTTTATTACTTCTGCAAGCAGCGAAGCCTTGTCCATCTGCATGACAGAAAAGTATCAGTTATTACAGTTCCCTTTTCTCATGATCAACCAGAAAGGATGCAAAGAAAGATCCCCTGGAAAAGGTGAAAAAAGATTCTCAGATGTCCTCCCAACAATATCAAACAACAACTACAACTAAGCCTTTCTCATACTAAATGGGGTCGGTACATGGATTCTTTGTTCCACAAAACCCTATCATAATTTGCAGAATTCACGGTAGATAAGTCCGTCAAAGTTTTACACTTGGCTTTCGAAAGCCTAACACAACCCTCCTCCTTTATCTCGGCTTGGGACTGGCTATGCAAGGGTGATCCCTTACATCGGCGGAGTCCTCTCAACAATATCAATGCAGACAAAATTACAAAACAATTCAACCAACAAAAAGAATGAGCCAAGGAATATGCTTCATCAGGCGATACCATATGGAGTCTCCTGTACATCTACCAACCAATTTCTTCAAATTAACAACTACCCAGTTTAAGCCTAATCACCTCAGCACACATCCCAACCAGAAGTACGATAGTGCTCGAATCCAATACAGCAGCATCTTTGTTGGCTTGTCAAAATTTTAGCCATTTTTAGTATATAATACTTTTTCACCTAGATAATTTACAATTTATTATGTATCATCTAAACTCCAACATTAGATTCAATAATGTGATTTTTAATGAAAAATGATACCTAGCAAATATTATGCCCTAACTAGGCTGATTCACTAACCCAATCTGGTGAATCGCAACCTTAACAAATTGATTGAGTCCCTTGTTGGCCGACTATGTACAGAAGACTTCTTCATTACTGGAAGCAGAAATGAGAACATTGATATTCTTTTTGGAACACCAAAATCATCAACAGGAGTATGCAACGCCCTTTCAAGTTTTGAACATGAAAATGTATTCCATAAGATATAAGTTAATCTGCAGTCAAATAAACCATGCAGTGCATAAAGGTTACTAAAGTTACATTGCCATCCCAGGATAATGTACATAATGTTTGTGGAAATGCTGACTGATGTGCCACAAATTACCACCTATCATGCAGACTACACAAAATTATAGCTTCTAAGCCAAGCTATTGTGACCAAAACATGTGATGATATACGGCAAATATTTGCTTTTATTGATCCCCTTAGTCATAAAAGATGGCAAAATTCAGTTGAGGGATATCTTTTAATCCTATGAATTGGTTGCCTATAAAACAATAAAAGGCACTAGAGCACTGATCTCGAAGACAAGGTGGAAGTTCATGTACCCTGCAAAACCTTGTATGCAGGGAGGAAAACAGTTAGTGCACTTCAATAATAACATCCCAGATTGTACTATTTGAATGTGAATGCAAATAGTCAACGTGTACCATCACTCAGAATAGACGTAAACCACACATAGCTGCAATTTTTTTTTAATCCAGCCCGTAGACAATTTTTGTGCAGCATTTTGTTACTTCTTGATTTGTACGATGGTTAGAATTGCCCTGTGTACCACATTGTGGTCAGCATCGCCTTCATATACCACATACATAAATGCATGAGTCGTCTGTATTCTATGCAACAGGTAAAGTGGTGAAAAATGTTATACAAGAAATTTTGGAAATATGGCAGCCACTTTTAGTAACATGGCACATGATAGGGCTCAGTGGAAACAAAGAATCCATGTAGCCGACCCCGTCTGGTATGGGAAAAGGCTTAGTTGTTGTTGTTGTATGGCAGCCACTTTTAGAAATAAAGCTTGGATTTCTTTTTCTTGGTTTCCCGTCTAGTATGGGAAAAGGCTTAGTTGTTGTTGTTGTTGTTGTTGGTTTCCATAGTTTGCACAGAAGATTAGTATCAAATAATAATCAGGACACGCTATAAATATTTTGAAATGCAACTACATTAGCTACATTAAACTCATAGGAGATACATGCAACCATATAAACGTAAAACATGATAACCTACTTCACATAAGCAATGAAGAAAAGAAAATCTCTTCTTGCCCATGCAGCTACTTACATCTAGAAACAGTCTGCAAATATTCGTAAGCTACACTGCAGAAGATGCATCATGAACCGTTCTTTCAGTACACAGCATTGTACGCAACTTTTTTTTGCTCAACCATTACCAGTAATAATACACTTTATTCAATCGTGGTTCCAAGACAAATCACAATTAAGGTCAATATCGTAGATAATTGGTTTTCGTAAAACAGATTATAGTCCAACCCATAAAATCTTTACCCAGCCCATAGATTAATCAAACTCATATACATCGTTTGTAACTGTCAAATCCTAACAAAACTATGGCAAGAATCCACCAGTTCCACATGAGAAAATACATGGAAACCAGACAGTGTCATGGAGTTAAGAAGGCCTACCACCTAGCTGATATCCATGGTTTCCGCTTACAACATCTCCCACCTTAAGTGCTTAACTGCTTCCTATACATAAATTACCAAAAAGGGAAAAAAGGGAAAAAAGAACACGAGAGGAGAAACAATCAAGATTTTTAAACTACATCCTTTCTAGAATCACACCATGTTAGTTCCATTGATTTTATTTATGCCACGGGATGCATGTATAGATAACTAACAAGAACAAACAGTAGGGGAAAGCGAAACACGAGAGAAGGACAACAAATCAAGCCACTCAAACCACTTCTTTCTACAACCAAACCATCAGAAATGTTATTTACCTTATTTATGCCAAATGCCAAGATGAAACAGAGACATGCCACGAACATATGCATGTGTAGATTACGAACAAAAATTAAACAGGACGCGAAAAGGAAACACGAGAAGGACAAAAAACCAAAACCTATCAAATCACTTCCTGCAATCAAATAATCATACTTCTATTTAATTTTGTTCGTGAAAATCCCAAGATGAAACACAGAGACATGACGAGAAATGCACTAGATTTCTACAATGACACGATCATGCTTCTATTTGTTTTATCTATGCCACAGCCCAAATCCACGTGTAGCGCAAACACATACACACACACACGGGCTCGTGCACAGGCACACAGACAGACA
This sequence comes from Brasenia schreberi, assembly GCA_036023115.1. NCBI lineage: Eukaryota > Viridiplantae > Streptophyta > Magnoliopsida > Nymphaeales > Cabombaceae > Brasenia > Brasenia schreberi. The sequence continues at coordinate 15,327,899 of JAYKKT010000078.1, read as the reverse complement.
CACACAGAAGATTTCCTGTCTGCCTATCATGTTTTTTCTCATTTTACAGATATAACACCAAAAAGAGAAATACACGCATGAACACCCCCCCCCCCCCCCCCCCCCCCCCCCCCCCCCCCCCCCCACCCCCCTCCCCCTCTACACACAGATACCTTCGTGGTGCAGCGGACAAGGCCCCTCAAGGTCGTCAGATGACGGTTGATGCTCTCTCTACGCCTCCTCTCAGCCTCGCTATGGCTCTTCAGCGCCATCGTCGCCTTCGCCTCGACAAATTCCTTCCTAGCCACTTCGCTCGCCTTCACCAATTCCCCCCTCTCACCATCCAATACCAACGAGGCCGACGCTGACGACGAAGAAAACCCCATTCTCACACTACCACCCTCCAAACATCCCCCCAAACCAAAACCACCCAAGAATTCCTTCTCTACGACGTCTCTTCCTATGGAAAAGCTACTCATCTCTCCACTTAGCATTCTCTCTCTCTCTCTCTCTCTCTCTCTCTCTCTCTCTCTCTCTCTCTCTCTCTCTCTCTCTCTCTCTCTCTTTTTTACTGATCACTGACTAAGCATCGATATCTCCTATCAACACCTCAAACAACAAGCGATCATGACTTCACAGTCCAGCACCCGGCGGACGAGTAGTCGGAGCAGTCCAGCGAAGGAATTTCCGGCAGCGGAGTTTGTTCCCTTCGACGTCTCCTATCGGCGTCTTCTTCCTGTCCATCACGAAGAGAGAAACAAGGGTTCTAGACAGAGAAACAGAGGAGAGAGAAAGTGTCTAGAGCTCGAAAATCAACATGGCTACGACTGAAAGGCCAACTACCTCGTCTTTGGGGAATTGGGCCTCGATTATGAGAGAAAAGAGCACCCAAATAAGGAGGAGGAGGAATCTGAGGGAATTTGAATGTTTTATAGGGAAACAGAGAGAGTTGTCGACGACCCTGGATCACCAATCACCATCATAGAATCGGAGGGGGGGAGGGTGCGGGGGCTCACTATGGGCTTTATAGACAGGGAAAAGTCACAATACTGATCGTGGGCTGGTTGCCTATTTCAAACGTCTCTTTTTTTCCCATTATTTCATTTTCTGACAAATCCCATAAACCTAATCTATTACAAATTTACAGCATTGCACGAATTTAAATACCGTAAGTTACATCATATATATATATATATATATATATATATATATATATATATATATATATATATATATATATATATATATATATATAATCTGTCTTGCGGTATTCATATATGTCGTTATGTCTATGTCTATTCATGAGTGTAAATCTGTATTATATTTGGTATATGTATTAGGTAGGCTTATGTACAGTAGAAACTAAGGTAGGCAGTTGTGTGTGGGAACTTCTTTCATGGGCGCCATGATCATTCAAGGTCTTGTCTGTGATTCAAATGATGATTTGGTCTCTAATGGATAAGCCTCTAGGCTCCCCTTTTCTTTCTCAACTTTTTAAACTAGGCAGAAGTTATGGAGTTGGTAAACGAGTTGAACGAACGAAACTCGAGTTTTTCATGAATTAGTCATCTGGTCAATATCGTGTTCATGTTTAGCTCTTTATGTCATTCAAGCCCAACCGAACACGAACCAATCACAAACCGAGCTAGAAAAGATGAACATAAGCTACCTGTTCAAGTTTTAAAAAAAATGGCCTTTTACATATATTTTTGAGCAGAAATTTCATGTCTTAGTTATATATTAACTCAATTTTACTTTTTCATATACTTTTTTCATAAAATTTGAACGATTTAATTACCTAATTATAGTTACACACGGATTCATTTGATTAACATAGTTTTATAGCGTATATGTACGTGAAAGAATCTATTTAAGAGAACGAGCTGAAACACGCCGAGACAAACGAAACATGCACGAAAAAGCTCGTGCCAGCTTGTGTTGGATTGGTTACTCATCTATTCATGAGCCAAGCAGAACCAAACCGAACCACAAGGAGCTCGATTCTTTTACCAGCGTAACAGCTATCACGAATTGCAAAGCCCTTTGCCTGGCAGGCTTGGAGAATGCCATAACATCAGATAATAAATTGAATCTGGAATCATTTGGTCGGATCTGGAAAAGATGTCAGACCGATTGATGATCTGACTAAATATATTTTAAAATCTCGCTTTAACTCTCTTCTGTTGTTAAAGCAGATGCAGAGAGAGAGAGAGAGAGACCACGGCTCCCATGCTGATTTTATCCAAAGGCTTAAAATTAATAACTCCAACCCAAATTGCTAGTAGTGACAAGATGACTCTTAACAATACCCAGAACTCGAGCCTAATAATACCTTTAACAGTACCCAAAACATTTTTCATGGTTCACCAACCACTGGAATTAACAATATGACCGCCGAAAAAGGATGGATTCTGACGGTGTTTTTTTCAATTCCTAGGATTAGACTGTCGAAATTGTTCACTGATAGATTCTGACAGTTTAATCCGTCGCAATTGTTGTCATTCGTTGCAAAAGGTTGAATTGGTTTCTTGCTGATTTGGTGTGTCATGTTGGTTCCATCTTGACCTGCAACCACGTTCTTAAGATTCATAATTTCGATCCTCCCAGTTAGATGTTAAAAAGGAAAGTAGTTAATGTTGTTGGGTTCAACTTCGGAACCTAACAAGATGATCTGGGATTGGTTTGCTTATATTAATGGAACCACAGGGATTATCTTGACTCAGGTAGGCCATTGTACTCGAGGGTATCAATTGCTTGCATGTCTATATGTTAGAAAAAAGTTGGTAAACCAATTAGTTGGATGCACATCTTCAATGGTTCAAGAATTTTATCTTTCCAATAACTCTCACATTAAACGGCTCATCGGACTCATTTTGCATCCCTAATTAGATTTTATATCCCACAAATGCTGTAATTCCTCCCAAATTGTGATTTATATCGGTTGCATGCATCTTGACCTGGACTAAATTGTTAGAAATAGAGATTGAAGTCCGATCAAGTTTTCCCTGTGGGAGAAAAAAAAAGTTGCAATTTGATGCATTTAAATTCATAACAGTAGTTTATCAACCTTAAAGAATGGGAATGTTGATGTTTCTATCCTTTTAATGGGTCATTATTCTTGCATATGCTTGTGCTGTCATGCCTGGCCGTGAAGAAGTTAGCTATCTTTGAAAGATGAATCCGGCCACTCATCTTATCCACTATTGATTATCATATTTTTCTTTAAACAAAAAAGGAAAAAAGAAAAAACCCAAAAGGAACTCGTGGCTGTCGAGAGTTGAAGGTGAACAAGGGGTCCTAAATTGTCATGAGCAAGTATAACAAAGGATGATAGGCAAAATCGTTGAAATGATACCTTTATTCTCATATCTTTCAGCTACTTTATCACCCAATCAAAGCCTTTTGGGTTATAAATCAAAGCCTTCTTTGTTTAAATTGGAGTATATACCTTTTGGGTTTTATGATATATATATATATATACACGAATTATTTTCAGATTATAAATCAAAGCCTTCTTTTTCTGACCCCATTTCACATCAATAACTCGACTGCTTCCACCTTTAGGCAACTTTAGACAAGTTGTGGATACTTCAATACCAAGTATGGCTTGTAATAATGGGTTATAAGATGATTTTTCACGATTTGAGAAGTTAATTTACCTAGTAAAATATCACAGGTTTCTACCTAAGATCCGAGCATCACAATTCTATATAAATAGATCTCGTTGTGGAAAGATCTACACAACTATCGAAATTATATATACAGAAAAGATACTTCTTTTCTATTATCTTAGTATTAGTTAGTGATATTGACTTGAAGAGTCATTTCTTCCGTGATGAATTTGTTGGCACCAGTCCTATATTTTGTCTATGTGAACTAAGGAAGAAGAGAAGCTCAATGAGAAGAGGATTGTAACATGAGAGAGCAAGGAGACATTTCTTCGGATGTACCTGCGGTAAGTCCATAAAGGGCGTGATTTTCTAGCCTAGAGCATATGGCCCAATCCACTATGTATATGGGCAACCCCAATATCACCAAAGATTTCATTTTCTTGAATGTGGAAAAGCATAGAATCCATCATTATGTTTGTTTGGTGATTCTCAACGTAGACCCTCCCCTCCCCTCCCCTCCCCGATAGATTCTGCTCATTTCCTTTTAGAGGAAGAATTCTGAATGAGGTAAACCCCAATTGGGGATAGGACCACTGTATCTTGCGCACCTGATAAAGCACAATTGCCCGAGCATGGAAAGCCCGAGTATGGAAAGTTAACTTGGGTGCGTCAACTCAGAAAATTCATTGCAATAAATACAGGGTAAGCTTCAATATATTTAAAAACTAGGAAATAAATAAAATATTAAAATGAAATTACAAATGGTTGCTATTATTTGATGTATAAATGATATTGCCAAGTAGCGAATTGACTAATTTAGAGGAAGACCAAGATATTCCCGCTCTATTCTTTGGCCCTTCCTCAATATATTTCTACCTTTGTAAGATATCCGCTGATTATTTGTTAGAAAAGCCACTGAATTCTTTTCTTTGGACGGCGCTCATCGTTGTAAACACCTCAAAATCCCACGATTTTTCTCAAATATGCCTGGTTTTATAAAAGCAGCCCCAAAGGGCTATTTTGAGTTTGGAAACCTAGGAGCCTTCCAGACAACCCTGTACATACTTTGAACCTGTATGTATGTTTTAAAACTCTATACATATAGTTTTAAAACCTTAAAAAGGTGTTTTGAAACCCCAAAAGCAGCTTGGCCTGATAAAAGCAGGACCGAAAAGGCAAAAGAGAGCCCGGACCCGGAGCATACTTCAAGCCCGGCACATCAACTCTCGTATCAAAATCATCCCCAGATTCTCAGACATCCAAGCCCCAGATATCAGAAATTTGCTCAAAATGAACTCCGGACGACAATGTTGGTGAAGACCCAACGCAAGACGGAGTACTGATGAAGTCAGGCCCCGCACAAACCGTCCGTTTCGAAACGCCATGAAGGAATCAAAAAATCAGATTTGGGCCGGATCTGGACCATATATATCCAGATTCAAACCCAACATGCATTTGGATTTGGATCCCAAGATCCAAATCCAATATCTACATCCATGGCCCATATCACCTTCTCATAAATGGAGGTGGGGCCCACAAAATTTTCACGTGAAAAGCTTGGGTAGAGAGAGAAAAAGGGGTGATAAAGTATGAGTGAGAAAGTTGGTAGGCTTGACTTTTGGTCAAGGGTGGGTTAACCTTGTGGGTTTAGCCTAGAGTGTGGGTTTAAGCTTATATGCACCTACACCTAACCTGGGGCTGCACCAACTTGGACATGGCTGCAACTGGGTCAATGGACCGGCGCCAAGGGGAGGTTCCTAAAACCTAGCCCTAAGCTAGCTCACCTCACCTAGCCGCTTTCCTTAAAACCTAACCCAAACCTAGCCATCCTCACCCAAAACTGCCCCAACCTCACCTAGCCAACGTCACCTAGCTCACCTCACCTAGCTAGACTACCTAGATCCTAACCAACTAAGCCTAAACCCACCTTAGTGCACCTAATTCCCTAACCACTAAGTCCCAGCCCACCTAACCGACCTACCCTAAACCACTAACCAGCCCCCCCTAACCGACCTACCCCAAACCACTCCCCATGCCCACCTTATTACAAATATCTGGCCCATACCACTCCAACCGACCCAACCCATTCCTAGTCTATAAATACCCCCCTTTTCTTGCGAGTTTCACTCTCTCTCTTCCACTCTCATCCCCCCCCACTTCCTCCAAGCTCCACCACCTGCCATTCCACCGCCACTCCATCACCCGACCACCACCTTCCCACTTCAACCGACTCCATCACCTTCCACCTTCGGCGAGGAAGACCCTTCGGTTGCCACTCTTCTTCCACCACTAAGCCGGCCACCACCTTCATCCACCAGCGCCACTTCCATCCACGGTTAGTACCCCACCTTAAACCCCAGCTTGCCTTCACCACTCCCCACCACCATCTCCCATCCACCCGCTAACTTGTATCCTTCCCTTCTCCCTTACACCCGGCCAGCATCAAGACTCCACCCGGCTAGCAACCCTACCTGCCGCCCACATACACCCAAAGAGCTCCCCTTCGGCTGCCCAAGGCGACTCACGAGGCCAAAGCCAAGCAAGTTAAACACGGACCAGCTACACATAAGTGCCTAACTCGGTCCTTTATATGAACTTGCTTACATTTAATTAAATTTGATACGGGGTTGTAATAATGGAGCGTTGTCTCCCCCCGGTTGTAATAATGTGGTTTGGCACACCAACACACACGTGCACTTGAGCCTTTCCGCTCTTAGCTGCACACCATTTTGGCACACACACGGGTCTTAACAGCCCCTAAGATATAATTATACTTATCTATATTCAGCTGCGTGGGCTTTAATTTAAGTCGTGGGCGTGGTATTTCAATTTCACACTCACACATATTGAGCTTTCGCTCTTACTCCCAAGACCCTAGTAAGGGCCATATTGCAATTTCATTTGGGTGTTTTAATTCAAGTTGTGTGCGTGGTCTTTCAATTCCACACTCAAACACATTGAGCTTTCGCTCTTACTCCCAAGACCCTAGTAAGGGCCATATTGCAATTTCATTTGGGTGTTTTAATTCAAGTTGTGTGTGTGGTCTTTCAATTCCACACTCACACACATTGAGCTTTCGCTCTTACTCCCAAGACCCTAGTAAGGGCCATATTGCAATTCTATTTGGGTTTTACATTTGCAAGTCGTGTGAGTTGTCTTTACATATATACACCACACCCATGCACACGTTGGCAACCTTCGGGCCCATATATATTATAAGTATTTCCCTTCCGCTATGTCTTTAAAATTTGAGTTTTAAGGTTCAGCTGTGTGAGTAGTGTTTCCATATATACACGACACACACTTGCACAATTGAGCCTCTCCTCTCTTAAGATATAGCCATATTTTCTTTTTGCAATTTCCCTTTTGTAATTTACATTACGTCATTTCCCTTAAGCATTGTCTTTCAAATTTGGGTTTTTCCTTTGGAGTTGTGTGAGTTTGCATTGCATATTCGCCATACCACGAGTTAGGACGCATATTGCATCAAAGCAAGCCCCACACTCCCGTACAAAAATCGCCCAACTTAGGTCACTTGTGCACACACCTAGTTGGCCCTAAAAAGCATAAAAGTGAAAGACATAGGCACGTGCAAATCCCACATGAAATAAAACTTGCAATCATACAAACAAAACCCAAACACTTCAAGTAATTTTCAAAGAGGTTTGTTTAAAATGACTTTGCCAAGCGTACAGACTGACCCTTGCACATCAGTGCAAGAAGGACTGCGATAAAAAGAGCTCACTTGCTCACAGTCGCCTCGATAGAGTCAGATTTCAAAACTTACTTCGCTAGCTGGCACGCCCTTGTTATAAAAACGACTTAGACACATGAAAAGGGTTCACTTTGGGCCTAAGAACCAGAAATAAGAATTTTCCGTGTCTACAATCGTCAAATGTCCTCGTCTGATTCGTAAATGCTCACATCTCTAAAAGCCGCCATCCAGTGTTTTGTCTTGCAAGAACCATAAAAACAAATGCGTATCATTTTCAACTTCAAAAGCTAGCATAAAATTTGCCAAAGTATATGCAAGTGTGCTGTTTATCAATGTATATTTGCACAACTTGTTAATTTTCAATCCACTATTTTACTCTCTTACTTAAATACCACGATATAATCGACAAGTTAATAAATAAATGGTTTTATTATATGGTGGAGCTCCTTAGATTCAAATGGAGGATTGAAGCCTGAATTAACAGGATACTTATTTAGCATCCCCAAATGAGCAATTGCAATTTTGCAAACACCCATTTAAAACATCTTTTTCAAAAAAGCTTAGATGTGCGCTTGTAACTTTGAAATTTTAAATATCAACAAAAAAATGGTAGGTTATTTATGCTTAGAACACAAACGTTTATCTTTTAATCATTAAAAAAGTTTCGTGAGGAATTCTTAGATGAATCCAATTGATATTCTGAATATTGAATTCAGTTCTCGAAGATTATTAATCCCAAGCTCCACCGATATTCAACGGGAGAGAGGGTTCTGGCCTCCAAGTATTAGATTAGGTTGTTAATCCATGCCCTTATAAACTATCTTCATCAACAAATGAAAGGCACAATTCAATGTGACGATATTAGAAAAAAAAATAAAGTAGGGTAACACCGATGCATTTAATTATGTAAAGGAACGAAACAAGTTGTAACAATCGTTTCCAAGTTGAAATAATTTTTGTAGTTAATGCTTTATTAGATAATGTGGGGCAACATAATGGAATTATTGGACTATTTGTCTTCAAATGAGCAGTGACATTTACACATTATTTAATGATGAATAATGCGGCAACTTCATTTTGTGACGATCACGACATCATGACGATAAGACATTAGATACATGGTGGGGCCCATTTCAGTTCATCACCCAATCGAATAATTGGCCTAAAATAATAACTGGGCTAAAAAGTCTCCTTTTGTTAGCTTGTTGTCACGACGGTGCATTTTCAACTACCCAACTCTTAAAGAGCCACATTTCCCATTTTTTTCAGCTTTATTGAATTTGATTAGTGGATCATACCAACATTTTATTTTTAGTGACGCGCCTCTATACGAATGTGTTTGTCAACAAATACATACATATATATATATATATATATATATAGAGAGAGAGAGAGGGCAATGGAGAATAAAAGAAATATATAGCTTGATTAATGTGCACACTATTTATCCTCACACATCTTTAAAGATTTTAACCTTTTGATAGTTGAGATCAACTATTGAGTTTTGAATTAGAAAAGTTAAAAAGTGCTATAGTATTTTTTAGAGTATATTTAATGCACTTGATGTTATTTTGCTTTTGCTTAAAGATCTCAACCAATGATCTCATTAATCGAATGGTTGAGATCTTTAGAGTATGTATACACATGAAATATGTCTCTCATTCTCTCTCTCTCTCTATATATATTATAGAGAGAGACTCCTAGATGGTTAAATTGTGCTTGTGTCAAGTTATTTCAGTTGAAAGACAACTTACTCATGGTGCAGTTCAAAGCAATTGCCGTATATCTTTTCGCATTTCTTGACCTAAGAGATTATATTGAAAATAGCAACTTTAACGTTATGATGAGTGGTTGATTCATAGTAATGTTGGTTGCATTTACGTTGTAAATATCCAAAGATTGATGATATAAATATCGAACCTAGAATGTTGGATGCAAACTTCATATAAACCAATATGAGTCATTTAATAAATGATTATTGGTGGTTGAGATTAAAAATAGAAATTAAGTACATATACTCTTTGCACCGTACTTAATTACCCTTATCTACTTATCATTTTTGTTGGTCAATCTCAATCAAATAATTGAGATTGATTTTGATAGAATTTGTATTCTTCATCTTTTATATCAACTTATCTTGGATTATACTAAATGCCATGCCTCTTCAAAAACCAAGAGCCGTTTTCAGCTCTGCCCATGACGGAATATTCATGTTTATAGTGGCTTAGCTGAATGGCCAATCGTGTGAATGGCCATTTATTTTTGATGGTTCGTACTTAATTACGTTCGCATGGTTCGCATGATGCATATGAGAGCCTCATTTAACGGCTCTCTTCATGACCAAAGGGTCATGCTGGTTCAGCATTTGAACAGAACCTATTAGTTCTGCGCATGGCCAAAGGCCATGAAGATTCATGCAAAGACGTTAAGTCTCCAGTTTATATATACCTGGCCATTGACCAACGTGAGAGCGTCCTGCATTTTTGTTATAAATTTTGATTTCTAGCTCAAATTCTCCAAACAGATGCCACCATTTGTGTAGATGAAGTTAGGCATGGCCAATACTGGTTACCATGGAACCTCAAACTAAAACCAAACTAGCATGAGCCATTTTCGGTTACAATTCTGAAACGGCTGGTTTTAGATTAGTCCCAATTTGAGTCCTAAACCATCCAAAACTGACAATAAATATTAAAAAATTAAAATTATAAAAAAAGTAAAAACAAATCTCAAACCAGCAGTTTGAAACAGTCAATTCTGATTTTGGGTCGGTTCCATGAAAGGTGAAACGAAACGGAACTGAGTGGTCCCCTGTTCCGAGCCTTGTTTTGGGTTGGTTCTAGTTGAAACCATTAGGCTGGCTCTGAACCGGCATGCCTAAATAAAGTATAGTACTATTTATTTTTGTTTTCTTCTTTTCCATAATATACAATGAGTCTAAAGCCCACACACAGACATACATGCATGCACCCCCATGGAAATTGGACTCTATATGCCTGGCTATTGACCGATTTAAGTGCGCCTTGCGTTTTTGCTACAAATTGTGATTTTTCACTCGTCTCCAAACTGATACTAGTTTTCTCTAAGCGTGAAAAGAAGTGCATTATTTTTGTTTTTTCTCCTTTACGTTACAAAGAGGTAGAAGCCTCACACACATGGATGCACCCTTCAGGAATCAAACTCACCACCATAGTACAGAAATAAAAGCCCCTACCAGTTGAGCTAACACTTTCGGTTTTCGTACGGTAGCTTGATTGCATTATTCAAAGGAAATTTTAAAGGACTCTTCATTATATTGTGAGGTAATCATCAACATCCTTTGCATATGAAAATTAAAATACTTATTCCGGCTGCATTGTTGACGAGTATGGGTAAAAAAGTTATTTTTGCTACATTGTTACTCAAATGTAGTGAACAAATTACAAAAAGGATCTCTGCATTTTCAGCATAAACGAATGCGAGGGGTAAGTAAGTTGGTCATAGATAATAAGATTCATATTAGTACTTTCAATATAAAAACATTGTATGGTGTAAACACCCTAAAAAGGGAATGTTTTCAACAAACTCCTAAATTTTGAAAACCAGTTCACAACCTTTTTGAACTTTTAAAAGCTCAAAATTTTGAAGTTTAAACATTTTCGGAAAATATATCAAAATAAAGGTTTTGAATTCAAGTAAAAAACCCATGGATTGCAAAACAGCTAAAACAGTCAGGTGAAACCCGATCCCAAAATCTAGCTCGAGCTCAAGTCAAAAAGTGAAGGAGAGTGTAAACACCCCAAATCTTCTATATTTCAAAAACTCTCAAAAACACCAAAAAGCTCATTTGAGCTAAAACGACAACCTGTTTTAAATGCAAAAACAGGTACAAAAGGCAAAAGGAGAGCCCCGACAAGAAGAAAGATTCAAGCTCGGAGTCTCAAAAAGCCACTCCCTGATAAAAAACAAGAGAAAGCAGAGCCCGTTTGAAAAGAAAGCCAAAAGCGGTGAAAATCAAGCAAAACGGAGTCCAGAATGGCGAGATGGAGTTTGGACGACAAAGTTGGGGATAACCCAGCACTAGACGGAGCGCTGATGAAGCCAGTGCATGCACAGATCGTCCGCCTCGAGAAGCCAAGAAGGACTGTTTGAAGAAATTTTGATTTGGATATGGACCATAAATATCCAGATCCAAATCCATGTAATGAATAGTGTTTGGATTTGGGCCAATCCAAATAGTGTTTGGGTCAATCCAAATAGTGTTTGGATTTGGATTGGATCCAAATAGTATTTGGATTGGATCAGATCTGGACCAAAATATCTATATCCGTATCCATAAAAATATTGGGTTTGGATCGGATACGGATCTCAAAATATCTGAGATCCAATATCCATATCTAAATAGTATTTGGATTTGGGTCTGGATCCAAATCTCAAACCCAAACCCAAATCCAAGACCCACCTCAAATGTTTATAAATAGAGGTGAGGGGGTCCATGTAAAGGGTTCATGTAAATGCTTGGGAGGAGAGAGAGGGAGTGATAAACCTAGCCATGTGGGCTCATGAGTGAAGTGGGCTTGAGCCATGTTGGCCAAGGCTAGATCAAAGGGGCTGCACCAACTTGAGCCTAGCTGCACCAAGAGGTGGACCATGGGCATGGAAGTGGGCTGGACCAATTGGAGGTGGCTGGACCTAGTGGGTTGCACCTAAGGTAAGCCTCAACTAAATCTAGCCCTTCTCTCTACTCTTCTAAACCTAACCCATATGAACCCACCTACACCTAACTAACCCTAAACCGCCAATAGTAAGTCCAGCCAAGTGCTGGCCGAACTCCACAAACCCCCCCCCAACCGACCTGCCCTAGCTGGCCGAACCCCACCTCACCACCAACCAACCTCCCTTAGTCGCCGCCCCCATCACCGGCTGCAACCTGGTCGAACCCACCTATCACCACCTCAACCAAACCCCACCTTGACCTGCACTGCCTAGCCTACCACCACCTGCCCCTCACCCACTTCACCGCCCCAGCCATCCACCGAACTCTCCCTTGAACCCAACCAAGTTCGGCCAGCTTTGGTTGAACTTCCCATTTGAAAACCCCCCCTAGCTCGAGCCACCTTGGCTCGAGCCTTCCCTAAAACCCATGGCCTGCACCAGCAGGCCGTGTCCCATCCCCTTTTACCCAAGGTCTGGCCTGCCCTAGGCCACCTACCTCAAAACCCGCCCAGCCTTGGGCTGGGTTTGTCCCTACCTACCTACCCAAAACAGCTCGGCCAAAGGTGGTCAGGCTTCCTTGGTTCTTTGCCAAAACCTAGCCTGCTTTGAGGCAGGCCACCTAAGCCTAAACACATGGCCAAATCAGGCCGTGTGCTACCCCTTGTAAGGACCATACCAGGCCTGCCTTAAGGAAGGCCATTCATCCTAACAGGACCTGCCATTCGGCAGGTCCTTTAGCCAAACCCCACGGCCTGCCACTTGGCAGGCCACCTATTCCCAACCCCCCCATGGCCTGCTAGAGCAGGCCGTATATCATCTTCAACCCCAAGCCCTGGCCGACCTACCTTTGCCTTGACCGACTGAACCTAACCTAGTTAGGGTTTCCCCTAAAACATAACTCGAGCCACCTTGGCTCGAGTCATCCTAAGACGCCCCCCCCCTACAAGGCCAAAGCCCGGGCTGCACCAAGACGGCCCGAGTTGCCCCAAGCTCCCCTAGAACCCAACTCGAGCCACCTTGGCTCGAGTCATCCTAAAACCAGGCCCATATCAGGCCCAAACCAGGCCCAAACTAGGCCCATATTAGGCCCATACCAGGCCCATACAAAGCCCACTCAAACACCTCTCCCAAGTCCTCGAAGGTTCTCAAGCCTCCAAGCTATCCAGCTCCACTTCCATGTGATCCGAGCTCCACACGCAAGGTGTACGCATCCTAGACACACCCTACATAGCGGGCTAGGTGAGTTGTAAGTTGTTACATTTGGTGTTTTATTAAATTTTGATACGGGGTTGTAGTAAAGGAGCTTTGTCTCCCCCTGATAGTAATAACTTGGTTTGGCACACCAACACACACGTGCACTTGAGCCTTTCCGCTCTTAGCTGCACACCATTTTGGCACACACACGGGCCTTAACAACCCCTAAGATATAGTTTTATTTATATATATTCAGCTGCGTGAGTTTATATTCAAGTTGTGTGTGTTGTCTTTCAATTCTACACTCACATACATTGAGCTTTCGCTCTTATTCCCAAGACCCTAGTAAGGGCCATATTGCAATTTAATTTGGGGTTTTAATTCAAGTTGTGTGCGTGGTCTTTCAATTCCACACTCACACACATTGAGCTTTCGCTCTTACTCCCAAGACCCTAATAAGGGCCATATTGTAATTCTATTTGGGTTTTACATTGCAAGTCGTGTGAGTTGTCTTTACATATACACACAACACCCACGCACACATTGGCGACCTTCGGGCATTATAAGTATTTCCCTTCCACTATGTCTTTAAGATTTTGGTTTTAAGGTTCAGCTGTGTGAGTAGTCTTTCAATTTATACATGGCATACACTTACACAATTGAGCCTTTCCGCTTTTAAGATATAGCCCTATTTCCCTTTGGCAATTTCCCTTTTGTAATTTATATTATGCAATTTCCTTTAAGCATTGTCTTTCAATTTTGGGTTTTCCCTTAGAGTTGTGTGAGTTGCATTGCATACTCGTCATACTCGAGCTAGAGTGCATACCTGCATCAAAGCAAATCCCGAATCAATCGTGCAAACACGCCAAGACTTAAGCTATTTCGATGCATGCACATCGTGCCTAAGTAGATTAAATTGAAAGACTTAGGGTCGTCCAACCCTTGTAAAATCAAAATCGCCCAAGTGCATGGTTTTCAAAAGGCTTTAAAACACTTCTTCATTCAAAATATATTTTTGAGTTAAACTTGTTTCAAAACGAAGTCTCTAAGCGTACAGACTAACCCTTGCGCATCGGTGCAAGAAGGTCTGCGATGAAAAGATCCCGCTTGCCTACAATTGCCTTCAAAAAGTCAAATTATTTCAAAACATACTTTGCTAGTTAAAGTAAACTAGCTAGCACACCCATAAAGCGAAGTACATTACGAAAAGGTTCACTTCAGGCCTAAGAACCCGGAGTAAAGATTTTCGGTGTCTACAGAGAGACCCAACCTATCCGGATAAAAGCGAGACAGAGGATCGAAACTGGTGTCCATTTCAAAAGACAAGTTTAGCTTCAAAAATGAAAAATGAAACCAAGAACCTAATGAAACCCTCAAAAATCAAGAACTAGGCTTGTCAAAACGAAAATCAGAGTCCGTTAAAAAATCCGAGATCAACCTTATAAAAAACAAGCCCGAGACAAGATCAAGCAGATAAAAAACTAAACAGCAAAAGGTCCTGAAAGGAAGAAATTGGCCGGTCAAAGGACTGGGAAAAACTCAGCCTAAAATCGAGTTACCGAGAAACCGGAGCTTGCTCGAAAACCGTCAATTTCATGCACCAAAAAAGGACTCAAAAGAAAAGTTTGCATTTGATTTGAACAAAAAGATCCAGATCCAGGTCCCACTGAAGATTGGATCCTAGGATCCAAACCCGATCCAAAGAATCACCTTTGGCCTATAAATAGGGCCAAGGGGGTTCACGTGAAGTCTCTTAGAAATTTTGGGAAGTGAGGAGATAGGAGAGACATTGGAGATCAAGCAAAGGTGTTTCACATGGAGCATTTGGTCAACAAAGGGAGGAGGACTTGGTAAACAAAAGGTGAAAGGTTGTAGACACGGAAAATTCCCACTTCTGGTTCTTAGGCCCGAAGTGAATCTTTTCGTGTGTCTAAGTCGTTTTTATAAAAAAGGGCGTGCCAGCTAGCTTACTCAAGCTAGCGAAGTAAGTTTTGAAATCTAACTCTATCTGGGCGACTGTGAGCAAGTGAGTTCTTTTCGTCGTAGACCTTCTTGCACCAATGCGCAAGGGTCAGTCTGTACGCTTGGCAAAGTCTTTTTAAAACAAACCTCTTTGAAAAATACCCGAAGTGTTTGGGCTTTGTTTGTATGATTGCAAGTTTTATTTCACGTGAGATTTGCACGTGCCTATGTCTTTCTTTTTATGCTTTTTAGGCTAACTAGGTGTGTGCGCAAGTGACCTAAGTTGGGCGATTTTTGCACGGGAGTGTGGGGCTTGCTTTGATGCAATATGCGTCCTACCTCGTGGTATGGCGAATATGCAATGCAAACTCACACAACTCCAAAAGGAAAACCCGAATTGAATGACAATGCTTGAGGGAAATGACTTAATGTAAATTGCAAAAAGGGAAATTGCAAAAGGGAAATATGGCTATATCTTAAGAGCGGAAAGGCTCAAGTGCAAGTGTGTGTCGTGTATATATGGAAAGACTACTCAAAAACTGAACCTTAAAACCCAAATCTTAAAGACATAGCGAAAGGGAAATACTTATAATATATATGGGCCCGAAGGTCGCTAACGTGTGCGTGGGTGTTGTGTGTATATGTAAAGACAACTCACATGACTTGTAATGTAAACTCAAATAGAATTGCAATATGGCCCTTACTAGGGTCTTTGGGAGTAAGAGCGAAAGCTTAATGTGTGTGAGTGTGGAATTGAAAGACCACACACACAACTTGAATTAAAACACCCAAATGAAATTGCAATATGGCCCTTACTAGGGTCTTGGGAGTAAGAGCGAAAGCTCAATGTGTGTGAGTGTGGAATTGAAAGACAACACCCACGACTTAAGTTAAAACCCACACAGCTGAATATATATAAGTATAACTATAT
Source organism: Brasenia schreberi (assembly GCA_036023115.1). Classification (NCBI taxonomy): domain Eukaryota; kingdom Viridiplantae; phylum Streptophyta; class Magnoliopsida; order Nymphaeales; family Cabombaceae; genus Brasenia; species Brasenia schreberi. Next base: position 15,311,812 of record JAYKKT010000078.1, on the reverse strand, counting down.
CTTAGGGGCTGTTTAGGCCCGTGTGTGTGCCAAAATGGTATGCAGCTAAGAGCGAATTGGCTCAAGTGCACGTGTGTGTTGGTGTGCCAAACCACATTATTACAACCGGAGGGAGACAATGCTCCATTATTACAACCCCATATCAAATTCAATTAAATGTAAGCAAGTTCATATAAAGGACCGAGTTAGGCACTTACGTGTAGCTGGTCCGTGCTCAACTTGCTTGGCTTTTGGCCTAGTGAGTCGCCTTGGACAACCAAAGGGGAGCTCCTTGGATGTGTGTTGGCGGCAGGTAGGGATGCTAAATGGGTGGAGTCTTGATGCTGGCCGGGTGACAGGCGCGGCAAGTAGGGATGCTGGTTGGGGGTTACTGGCCGAGGGGTGAAGTGGCAGGTAGATGGGCAGGTGGTGTGGTGTTTGGTTGGGAAGAAAGGGGGATTAAGGGAGGATGGTGCTGGTGCAGCCGGGTGGATGAGTGGTAGGTGGATGGGTGAGCTGGTAGGGGTTGTCCTGGCCGGCTGGTGATGGAAGGAAGGTGCTGGTGGTGGCGAGAGATGGAGGGGAGATGGTGGATGAATGGGAGGAGGTACTAACTGGGAGGATGGGGTGCTGGGGGATGAAGGTGGTGCCGGCTTGGTAGTGGGAGAAGATGGCAGCCGAAGGTGGAAGGTGCTGGAGTTTGGTTGAAGCGGAGAGGTGGCAACCGGGTGATGAAGTGGCGGTGGAAGGGCATGTGTTGGTGGTGGCGAGAGATGGTGCAGCTTGGAGGGAGTGAGGGGGGAGGTGAGTGGAGGAGAGAGAGTGAAACCCGCAAGAGAGGAGGATTTTTATAGCCTAGAAAGGGCTGGGTCGGTTCAAGTGGTATGGGTTAGATATTTGTAATAAGGTGGGCATGGGGAGTGGATTGGGGTAGGTCGGTTAGGGGGGGCTGGTTAGTGGTTTAGGGTAGGTCGGTTAGGGGGGCTGGGACTTAGTGGTTAGGGGTTTAATTAGGTGCACTAAGGTGGGTTTAGGCTTAGTTTGGTTAGGGTCTAAGTGGTCTAGCTAGGTGAGGTGAGCTAGGTGAGGTTGGGGTGGTTTTGGGTGAGAGTGGCTAGGTTTAGGTCATGTTTAGGGGGGAGTGGCTAGGTGAGGTGGGCTAGCTTAGGGCTAGGTTTTAGGAACCTCCCCTTGGCGCCGGTCCATGGACCCAGTTGCAGCCATGTTCAAGTTGGTGCAGCCCCAGGTTAGGTGTAGGTGCATACAAGCTCAAACCCACACTCTAGGCTAAACCCACAAGGTTAACCCACCCTTGACCAAAAGTCAAGCCTACCAACTTTCTCACTCATACTTTATCACCCCTTTTTCTCTCTCTACCCAAGCTTTTCACGTGAAATATTTGTAGGCCTGTAGACGTAGAAAATCTCCGCTTCCTAGTTCTTAGGCCTGGAGCGAACCTTTTCGTGTGCCTAAGTCTTATTTAAACAAACAGGGCATGCCAGCTAGCTTACTTAAGCTAGCGAAGATATATTTAAAACCTGACTTCTAACATGGCGACTGTGAGCAAGCAAGCTCTTGTCGTCGCAGACCTTCTTCCACCGATGCTCAAGGGTCAGTCTGTACGGTTTTAAAGACCGAGTTTTTGGATAGAAGGACCTACGAAAGCGGTTTGAGGTGTTTGATTCGGGTCTTGTTTGTACGATTTTCAGATTTTAGATCACGTGGATTTGCACGTGCCTAAGTCTTTCTTTTTATCCCTTTTCGAGCCACCTAGGTGTGTGTTATGAACACTCCACTAAGATATGGTGACTTTGAGCGGGAGTATAGGGTTTGCTTTGATGCAATATGCGTCCTAACTCGTGGTATGGCGTATATGAAATGCAAACTCACGCTACTCCAAAGGGAAAACCCAAATGTAAAAGACAATGCCGAAGGGAAATGACTTGAAATGGAAATTGCCGAAGGGAAATGACTTGTAATGTAAATGCCGAAGGGAAATTGCAAAAGGGAAATACGGCTATATCTTAAGAGCGGAAAGGCTCAATTGTACAAGTGTGTGCCGTGTATATATTGAAAGACTACGCACACAGCTGAACCTTAAAACCCGAACTGAAAAGACATAGCCAAAAGGGAAATACGTATATAGTATATACGAGCCCTTACTTGGGTCTTACAAATAAGAGCGAAGGCTCAATGTGGGTGCGTGTGAAAATGTAAAGACAACACACACGACTTCAAATGAAACCCAAATATAAATTGCAATATGGCCTTAACTAAGGTCTTGGGAGTAAGAGCGAAAGCTCAATGTGTGTGAGTGCTAGAATTGAAGTACTACACACACGACATGAAATTAAACCCAAGGATAGTATCACACGGCCCTTACTTGGGTCTTGCAAATAAGAGCGGAAGCTCAATGTGTGTGAGTGCGAGAATTTAAAGACAACACACCCAACTCAAGCAAAATCCTACGCAACTTAAAGTATATACATAAACTTATATATAAAGGGCTGATTAGGCCCGTGTGTGTTCAAAATCGTGCACAACTAAGAGCGAGGTAGGCTCAAGTGCACGTGTGTGTGGGTGTGCCAAGCCACGTTATTATAAGCGGGGGGAGACAATGCTCCGTTATTACAACCCCGTATCAAATTTAATTTAATTTAAGCAAGTCTACAACTAAGGACCAAGTTAGGCACTTACTTATAGCTGGTCCGGAGGTGACTTGCTTGAGTGTAGGCTTGGCTTCGCCTTGGGTTGCAAGAGGGAGCTCCTCGGAGTGGCACGGCAAGGGGAGGTGCTGGCCGGGTGACTTGGGTGCGCGGGAAGGGCGCCTTGAAGCTGGCCAGCTGCTAGGAGTATGCTGCCTTGGTGCTTTGGGCTAAGGTGACTAAGGAGGGTCACTAAGGGATAGGTTGGCACTATGGAAGGTGGCGCTAAAGGGGAGCCTAAAGGGAATGCCTAAGGGAAATGGGGTGGCTGCCGAATGGGTTTGGTGTAGTCGGTTGGGGTGGCCGACTAGGGGAATTTTTGTGGTGGCCAGCGACTAGGATAGTTAGGGGGATATCAAGGATGGGAAGGGAGCTAGCTAGGGTGTTGTGGAAGGTAGAGCTAAGGGCTGGTGGAAAGTGGTATGGGCAGGTCTTAGGGAGCCAAGTGGGGTGGCCGGGTATCACTAGGGGAAATGGTTCAAGGCGGGTGATGTAAAGGTTGAGGTCTGGCCGAATGGGTAAGGGTGGCAGGTGGCTGTGATGGGGTGATGTAGTGGTGGTATGGGTAGTGGGAGAGTGGAGGGGGAGTGAAGAGGAGATAGAGTTAGGTTGAGGTACTAACTGGTTGGTAGGGAGTTGGTATCCAAGGAAGAAGAACAGCCGGGTGATTGAAGTGGATGGAGTTCGGTCGGATGGAAGTGATGGCAGCGTGGAATGGAGCAGGCTGGGGGGGGGTAGTGGTGGCACGAGGTGGAGCTGGCCGGGGTGTGGTGGTGCAGGTGGAGCAAGGTGGAAGGCTCGGCTGGGAGGTGATTGGCCAAGGTCGACTGGCCCAAGGTGGAGAAGCTTGAAAAATCCGCCCACTAGGGGGGGTTTATATAGGTTTGGAGATGGCGGTTGGGGCTGGTATTTGGAGGGTGGTAAAGTGGTTTAAGTGGTGGTGGTGTGGTGATAAGGTGGGCTGGTTTTGAGGAGGGGCCAGATATTTTGGTTAAAGGGGTTTTGGGTATATGGTGTGCTAGGTTTAGGTGGGGTGGTTTAGGGGTTTAGGGCTTAGCTAGGTGGGTTGGTTTTGGGGTGAGGTTTAGTGAGGTGGGTTAGGTGATTAGGCTAGGATTAGGTTAGGTTTAAGGGAATTAAGATAGGTTTAGGGGAGGATTAGAAAAGTGGGTTAGGTGATTAGGTTGGGATTAGGCCGGGATTAGGGAAGTGGGTTAGGTGATTAGGCTAGGTTTAGGGCGGGATTAGGGTAAAAGGCTAGGATTAGGCGTTTTTACTTAGGATTGGGTTAGGAAGCTCCCTTTGCATAACCCATAGACCTTGTTGCATCACGTTGGTGCAGCCCTAGGTTAGGTTTTGGCTAATACAAGCTTAAACCCATGCTAATTAGGCTAACCCACATGATTAACCCCAAACTTGACACACAAGTCAAGCTTAATTACAATTAACCCTCAAATCTTATCCTCCCCCACTCTCTCTCATGCCCATAATCCCACGTGAATTTCAAGTGGGCCCCACCTCCATTTATGAGAAGGTGATGTGGGCCATGGATGTGGATATTGGATTGGATCTCTGGATTCAAATCCAAATCCAAATCCACACATGGGTTTGGATTGGGATCTGGATATATATGGTCCAAATCCAACCCAAACTGAATTCTGACTCCTTCAGGCTGTGTTCGAAACGAACAGTTTGTGCGGGGTCTGATAGCATCAGCACTCCGTCTGCGTTGGGTCTTCGCCAACATGATCGTCTGCTTCTGTTTTCGCCTTCCAGAGATGACTTCATATGATTTCTGATTATAACAGGGTCTTGGACGTTCGAGATCCTGGGGGTGGATTTAATACGAGAGTTGCTGTATCGGGCTTGACTTGTGCTCCAGTTTCGGGCTCTCTTTAGCTCTTCTGGTCCTGCTTTGATCAGGCCAAGCTTGCTTTGTGGGGTTTCAAAACAAATTTTAATAGTTTTTAAAACATATTATACATATTTAAAACATATAAAAGTTCAAAACATATGTACAGGGCTGCCTGGAGGGCTCTTGGGTTTCCAGACTCAAAATGGCCCTTTGGGGCTGCTTTTATAAAACTAGGTTGGTTTGAGAAATTCGTGGGATTTCGGGGTGTTTACAGATGCCCCTCTTTGGCCTTGTTCAAATCGATTTGGATAAGGGCAAAGATGACAAACACCCCTTTCAATGTCTCCCTAGATCTAACCACGAAAATATGGGATCGTCCCAATCTTTAGTAAAATCTCAGTTTTAAAACCCTGGTAGGAGGAGATATCACGCCAAAGGGATATACAAAAGGTTTCTGGTCCTAAAATGGGATCATGTTTACAAGTGCCATGCGTGGAATGCAGATGCATGACATGGGTGTGGTGCCAAGAGTGGCGACCTCCCAGAGACCAGATGGTGTCGAACTCTAGAGACTTACAAGGCCTGCTGCTCCAAGTGAGCAGATCCTATGCTGTTCGATGTTCGATTTTTCAAAATCTATTTACAAAACTATTTACAAAAGGGACAACTGTCTTGAGTCTCAATCCTAAGGATCTCAAGCTCTTCGTGTTTTCCTTTGTTTGAGTCTTGACACTCGCTTTATCTAGCAGAGGTTTTATAAGAAAACAAGCTATATTTCAAATTCCTACGTCTTACTCGAAACGTCGAATTCTCAAACAAAATGAAATTCAAGTAAGTAAATCCTATTTTTACTTTAGGATTCCTCAAAATGAATACAGTTTTAGCTTGGGATAAGCCAGGGATGGGAAAGAGATACCACGGTTCCTTTTGAAGCGTCCCGTGGTTTAAGGCATAGAAGGCAGAAAACTGCTCTTTTTGAGCTTTTTGGCCTCTTTTTCCTTTTTTTCGTAGAGGGTCTCCCTTTGGGAGTATTTTTTCTTTAATCCCTCTTTTTTTTCAGAAGAGAATCTATTTTTCTTTTGAATTCTGGTTTCTTTCTTTTGGAAAGAAACTTTGGATGGGAAATTCCCTTTATTTGGGCCTTGGTTTTCCTTTTGGAAGGAGAAGAGAAGAGGGGAGGACTTATCCCATGCTCACACTCGATCCATTCCAGATCAGCCTATTTAGAAATAGCACGTACTACTTGCAAGTATCTTGCTATGTTGAACTAGGCCTTTCTTTGTGTAAACACCCCGAAATCCCACGAATTCCTCGAAACAACCTGGTTTTGTAAAAGCAGCCCCAAAGGGCCATTTTGAATCTGGAAACGCAGGAGCCTTCCAGACAACCCTGTATATATGTTTTAAACTTTATATTTCAAAAATATACAATACAGCTTTTAAAAACCTGTTAAACACATTTTGACACCCCGAAGTAGCTTCGGCCTAATCCAGACAGGACCAGGAGAGCTAAGGAGAGCCCGGAACCGGAGCACAAGTTGAGCCCGACACAACAACTCTCGTATCAAATCCACCCTCAGGATCTCGAACGTCCAAGACCCTGTTATCCTCGAAAAATTGTTTGAAGTCATATCGAGAAAGCGAAAACAGAGGCGGACGATCATGTTGGCGAAGACCCAACGTAGACGGAGCACTGATGCTGTTAGGCCCCGCACAAACTGTCCGTTTCGAAAACAGCTCAAAGGAGTCAGAGTTCAGTTTGGATCAAATCTGGACCATATATATCCAGATCCTGATCCAAACCCATGTATGGACTTGGATTTGGATTTGGATTTAAAAATCCAATCCAATATCCATATCCATGGCCCACATCACCTTCTCATAAATGGAGGTGGGGCCCACTTGAATTTCACGTGGGATTATGGGCATGAGAGAGAGTGGGGGTGGATAAGATCAAGTGTGTGTTGTAATTAAGCTTGACTTGTGTGTCAAGTATGTGGGTTAGCCTAATTAAGTGGGTTTAAGCTTGTAATTAGCCAAAACCTAACCTAGGGCTGCACCAACATGAGATGATTAAGGTCTATGGGCCATGCTAAGGGAGCTCCTTCACCTAAACCTAACCAAAAACACCTAATCCTAGCCTTCCACCCTAATCCGGCCCTAATCTGAACCTAATCACCTAACCCACTTCCCTAATCCCGACCTAATCCCAACCTAATCACCTAACCCACTTCCCTAATCCTTCCCTAAACCTAGGTTAATTTCCCTAAACCTAGCCTAATCCTAGCCTTATCACCTAACCTACCTCACTAAACCTCACCCTAGAACCAACCCACCTAGCTAAACCCTAAACCTCTAAACCACCCCTAGCCCACAACCTACCCAAACCACTTGTATTTAAAATATCCGGCCCTACCCTTTCCAGCCCACCTTATCACCACACCACCCTACCTAAACCACCTAACCACTACCCCAAACCCAGCCCTAACCGACCTAGCCCAGCCCTATATAACCCCCCCCCCTTGGGGGCGGGTTTTCCCATCTAGAAGCCCCCACCTTCCCAGCCGGGTCCTCCACTTCCCAGCCCTAACTCGGTCTTTAGTTGTATACTTGCTTGAGATTCAATTCGATACGGGGTTGTAATAACGGAGCATAGTCTCCCCCTGCTTGTAATAACGTGGCTTGGCACACCCACACACGTGCACTCTCTTAGTTATGCACGATTTTGAACACACACGGGCCTAATCAGCCCCTAATACATAAGTATATACATATACTTTAATTTTTGTAGGGTTTTGCTTAAGTTGGGTGTGTTGTCTTTCAATTCAAGCACTCACACACATTGAGCCTTCGCTCTTATTTGAAAGACCCAAGTAAGGGCCGACCTATACTATTTGGGTTTTCATTTCATGTCGTGTGTGTAAGTCTTTCAATTCAAGCACTCACACACATTGAGTCTTCGCTCTTATTTGAAAGACCCAAGTAAGGGCCGACCTATACTATTTGGGTTTTCATTTCATGTCGTGTGTGTAAGTCTTTCAATTCAAGCACTCACACACATTGATCCTTCGCTCTTATTTGAAAGACCCAAGTAAGGGCCGTGTTATACTATTTGGGTTTAATTTCATGTTGTGTGCGTAGTACTTCAATTCAAGCACTCACACACATTGAGCTTTCGCTCTTATTCCCAAGACCTTAATCAAGGCCATACTGCAAGTTATATTTGGGTTTAATTTCATGTCGTGTGTGTAAGTCTTTCAATTCAAGCACACACCCACATTAAGCCTTCGCTCTTATTTGCAAGACCCGAGTAAGGGCCCATATACCTACTCTATATACATATCTCCCTTCAGCATTTACATTTCCCTTCAAGTCATTTCCCTTCGGTTATTTCCCCTTCGGTTATTTCCCTTCGGCATTGTCTTTACATTCGGGTTTTCCCTTTGGAGTAGCGTGAGTTTGCATTGCATCTACGCCATACCACGAGGTAGGACGCATATTGCATCAAAGCAAGCCCCGCTCAAATTCGCCCATGTAGTGTTCATAACACACAAACTAGGTGGCCTATAAAGGGATAAAAGGAAAGACTTAGGCACGTGCAAATCCACGTGATCTAAAATCTGCAATCGCATCTAAAAGACCCGAATTAGACACCTCGAACCGTTTCGTAGGCTTTCTATCCCAAAAACTCGATTTTTGCAAAGCGTACAGACTGACCCTTGCACATCGGTGCAAGAAGGTCTGCGACGACAAGAGCTCACTTGCTCACAATCGCCACGATTAGAAGTCAGTTTAAAATATATCTTCGCTAGCTTAGGTAAGCTAGCTGGCACGCCTTGTTTACATAAATAGGCCTTAGACGCACGAGAGGATCCACTCCAAGCCCTGAAAAGGCGAAGAGGCGTGGGGATTTTCGCGCGTCTACAGGGATTGGCACGCCCAGTGGGACGTGAGCCTTTCAAAAATCGAGTTTTTAAGGTAGAAGTTTTGCGAAATTTTTGTTAAAAATGGTGTCATTTTAACTTGTTTTCTTTGCTTGTACTTAGGAAATTTTGAAAAAGCTTGAAAAGCATGTGAAAATCCAATCCAAGTGAAGTGTCGAGCCAAGGCTCATGCGCATCAAGTTCTCACTCTAGGAGGATTTTGAAAAACAAGATCAAACTAGACGAGATAGAGGACTTGAGAAGGGAGTTTGAGGCCAAAATCGATGCTCTCAGCCAAGAGGCTGAAGTAGGCGATTCATGTTCATCAAACGGTGAACAAAGGCCTAAGAAAAAATCTGAAAAACCTCGCAAGTACAAAGAGGCCTCCGTAATGGAAGGCAACCAATACCACGAGTCCTTCACACAAAAGGACCATAAAGCCCTACAGCAGTTGCTGAAAGGGCAGAATAAAGAGAAAAGAAGCAACGCCCTGTCTGATTTCCTTCCTATGGATTACGAAACAGACAGTGACGATGAAATACCGAACTTCCATCGGTATGATGGCATGGGAGACCCTTGGTCTCACTTGCAACTTTTCTCGCGTCTAGCCCATAAGAAGAAAAAGGACTCGATGAAATGGGTGTATTGGTTTCCTTTATCCCTTAAAGGCACAACTGCCAAATGGTTGGCTTCCTACGACTTAAGCGAGTTCGCTACTTTTGAAGAGTTAGCGAACTGCTTCATGCAAAGATTTGCACACAACGTAGAAGTCACGCCGACTCTGAATACCTTAAGGGATACAAAGCAAGTCATGAACGAAGACGTATATGCCTTCATTATAAGATGGAGGTCGCTTTTGGGCCAAGTGCGAGAGCCCATATCCGAAGGATGCGCAGTCATGCTCATCCTGGATAACTTTAAAAGTGAGTTAAAAACCCCTCTCGCTCCATGAGATCTTAACTTTCCATAAGTTGATCAAAAAGGCCTTCCTTTTCGAAACCAACTTGCGAAAAGGGACATACGATCACTTGTGGAAAGGAAGTGCCGTTTCCAAAACCCGCTTGAAAAAGCCCTTCACATACGGGCTACCCACAATGGACAAAGGGGCAAAGGCCGATAAAATCGCCAATGTCCGGGTGGATCCAGGCGTGGCAGGCACTTCCAAAAATTTTGAAAAGTTAGAAAATAAGAGGTAGCGAAATTTTCAAAAACCGGTTGAAAAACGGGAGTATACTCCGCTAGGGCAACCTGTGTCGGAGGTCCTAGACCTCCTCCTTGCCCAGGGCATGATAGAACTCCCTGAAATCCCCGAAGGAGTCACTTCCAAATGGGGGTATTTAAACCGATTTTGTAAGTATCATCGGCTCAAAGGCCATGATACCAAACGCTGCTTCTCCCTTTTAAATAAAATTGAGAACTTGATAGCAGAAGGCCGGCTCCAAGTCATTGCGGAACCTGAGCCACCTCAAGCTATCTTCAAAAACCCTTTCCCAAACACGCCAGTTGCAGTGGAAAAGGAAAGGAGGTATGTACCCTCACCATTTCTAAGGAACTAGCGCAAAAACCAGAGTCTGGTCGACGCACTTGTGCGCCTATTCTTGTATTGTACAAAAAGCCCGCCCAAGTCGTCATTCGGGGTCCACCAAAAGTGGAATCCCCGGAAAAACCAGTTTTGAAAATCCAAGGTTCTCCTCAGCTCATCCTTAGAGCCAAATTTAGCACGAACCCTAGGCTGGTCGTGGGGGAAGTCACTAGATCCGGGAGGATCTATCAACCCCCGCACTTTCAAGGTGCTCAAAAGGTGGTCAGTGTGCCTGGCCCCTCAAAAGCATGTATCCCTAGTGTTCTGCCAAAAGCAGATAAGGACAAAGTCATCCTAAATCCTTATGACTTCGAAAACCACCTTTCAAAGATTCCTATTCACATGTCTATCTTAGAGCTTATACAAACCTCGCCTAGGCATAGACTTGTATCAGAGAAAATTCTAGAAAGGGCCAAGGTTGATTCGAACATAAGTCCGGAATCCTTGTCTGCCCAAGTGGCTTTATTAGGAGCAAAATCGCCCATCACTTTCTCGGAAGATGATGTAGATAGACCCTACGAAACCCATAACAAGGCCCTACATATCGAGGTGGTTCTAAACAACCACTCTCTGGATAGGTGCCTAGTCGATGGTGGAGGAGGGCTCAACATCCTTCCACTTCATGTGGCGTATAAAATCGGAGTCACCTTGACTTCAGTAAACCCAAGCCCCATCATTATCACTGGATACGATGGGAATGCGTCTAGACCTTTAGGATCCATCGAACTCTCAATGGAAACGGGAGGGATCGAACACATGGGGGTGTTCCATGTCTTGGACATCCACCCCCATTATAACCTGTTGCTGGGAAGACCCTGGATACACAATTTGTGCGCTGTACCATCCACCTTCCACAGGTGTGTCAAGATCCCTTTTAGGGACCAGGTCGTAGTGATTCTAGGTGAGAGTCACCCACAGCTTCAGGGGATCATAAACTCCCCTTGTTTATCAAGCTCCCAGGCCCATGAGGCTAACTTGGGGCAAATTATGGTCGAGCCACCTCAGCTCATGTTGAACAACCCTAGGAAGGTTGTATGTGTGAAGGGGCCGCCCAAAGCCGGCCCCCTCCCGATTCTAACCCTTCTAGGATGACCCAAGCGTTCCCTATTTCCAAAGCCCCTGGACAAGAGGCCATATGAGCATAATATGGACGATAGCATGTTCTAGGACCACAACTTGTATCAAACTTTTTCGAAAAACAAAAAGTCGTGGAACATGTTATTGAACATGGGCTACACGCCCTACAAGAGTCTAGGGGCACAGAACCAGGGTCTCCTAGAGCCCATCCTTCCTAGGGCCAATCCAAGCCGATATGGGATCGGCTATACTCCCCGAATACCGCCGGAGCCACCCTCTGTGACCACCTGGGTCAACGGTGCCCCGGAACCTGTCTTAGAAGAGACCTACGGTTTAGATCTCCTATTCCGAGTCTAACCCGTAGTGTTTTCCCTTTGTAGGTATGACGGAAGATCCCTTTTTCTAAAAATACAAAAACATTTGAAAAGCTTAAAATCAAAAAAATAAAAAAAAAAGAAAAACCAAAAACAATGGAAAAACAAAAACTCGAAAATAGAGTGCTTTGTATAGTTCCCAAGGTTCTTGTTTTACAAAAACCCAAAAAAATCGAAAATTTGGAAAATACCAAAAAGATTTCGTACATAGCTGCTCCTGGTAGGACTTTGGCAAAAGAAAAGGATTTCGAAAGAAACGTCGTCTGCATAGCCAGACCAAAAATTTCGAAATCACTTGAAAATCCAAGTACAAAACCAGGTCTTTTTAAAAACCAAGCATCAAATTCCCTCGGGTCTATAGCCCACGAGAATGATCAAAGCCCAGAAGTGGATCCCCTTGAGGAAGACCCCACTTCTGAGCTCCCAGAATTTCATAAGATTCTCGATTTTGAAAAACCTTCCCAATCAGTAGGAGGAGATTTCATAGAGGTGAACCTAGGGGATGATTCCAATCCCAAAACCATCAAAATAGGCGCATGCTTGCATGAAACTGAAAGGTTAGCATTTATTGCATTTCTACGAACCTATTTAGATGTGTTTGCATGGACGTATGAAGACATACCGGGCATAGATCCCAGCATTATCGAACATCGTCTTCCCTTAGATGCAGGTGTAAAACCCATAAAGCAGAAGCTTAGGAAAATACACTCGAATGTACACACGCAAGTCAAAGAGGGTTTAGAAGATTTGCTAAAAGCCGGATTTATAAAACCCATTGCGTATTCTAATTGGTTATCAAATATCGTTGTAGTTCGAAAAACCAATGGGAAAATTCGAATATGCATCGATTTCAGAAACCTGAATAAAGCCACTCCAAAGGATAATTATCCTTTACCAAACATAGATTTGATAGTCGATAGTACTGCAAATCATGAAATGTTTTCATTTATGGATGGCTATTCAGGTTATAATCAAATCAAACTAAGTCCACGAGATCAGGGTAAGACCGCCTTCACAACCCCATGGGGCACGTACTGCTATACAATCATGCCCTTTGGTTTGAAAAATGCCGGCGCAACATACCAACGAGCCATGACCATGATCTTCCATGATCAAATTCATGAGCTTGTAGAAGTGTATGTAGATGATCTCTTGGCAAAGTCCAAAAACCGATGCACTCACATCGAATGTTTACAAAAGATTTTCGAAAGGTTTAGGCTTTACAAAGTAAAGCTAAACCCTAAAAAATGTGTATTCGGGGTAGAATGAGGGAAGCTTCTAGGCTTTATGGTGAGCCAAAGGGGAATAGAAGTCAACCCCTCTAAGTATCGAGCCATCATAGACATGGCTCCACCCTCCAATCTCACCCAAATTCGTAGCCTCCAAGGTCGTTTACAATCTGTTCGCCGATTCATATCGAATCTGGCCACTAGATGCGAACCCTTCAACAAACTATTGAGGAAGGGCACGAAATTCTTTTGGGATGACCAATGCCAGAAGTCCTTCGAGAGACTGAAGGCATACTTCGTTAATCCCCCCGTTTTGAACCCTCCAAAGCAAGGAAAACCGCTTTTACTATACATCTCCATGCATGCAAATGCTTTAGGAGCCCTGTTGGCTCAATACAAGGATGACACCCATAAGGAGTATGCCATCTACTATATTTCGAAAACTCTCTTGGCTTATGAACGAAATTATCAAGCCATGGAGAAGACGTGCTTGGCCCTAGTCTGGGCCTGCCAGAAATTCAGACACTATTTCCTAGATCATGAGATTTGGATAGTGTCCAAGCTTGATCCAATCAAGCACTTGTTCGAAAAACCCATTCTCACGGGTAGATTGGGCAAATGGCAACTCCTTCTAATGGAGTATGATCTGAAATACCATCACCAGATCTCCATTAAGGGGCAAGCCCTAGCAGATTACGTGGCTGAGTTCTCCTTAGAGGACGCATATCCCACTCTTGTTGAAATGCCTGATGAAGGCATATTACAAAACCATTTTCAAAACCACATTTTGACAAATGCTTTCAAAAACAAAGTGTGGAAGATGCACTTCGATGGGGCACGAAACCAACGAGGGGCTGGTGCTGGGGTCATCCTAATCTCCGCTGAAAAGGGCGAGATTTCCATAGCAGTCCGCTTAGATTTCGAATGTTCCAACAACGTAGCTGAGTATGAAGCACTCATACAAGGCTTAAGAATTTCGAAAACTCTAGGGGCATCATGCATCGAGGTCTTTGGAGATTCGCTCCTTCTCATAAACCAGTTTTTAAAAATTTGGAAAGTACATAATGAGAAACTACTTCCATATCATGAGTTGGCCACTCGATTGGTCCAGTCCTTCCAATCGTGTAAACTCACACATGTAGGGAGAGAGGACAATGGCATCGCCGATGCCCTCTCCTTCTTGGGTTCAGCCCTGAAGGTCGATCCCATTTTAGGGACCAGATCTTTGGAAATATGGCATGCGCCCCACCCATCCACACACGACTTGGATATTTGCCAAAATAACCCAGAGTCTATTGAAAAACGCTGGTTTTATGACATCAAACAGTTTTTAGAAAATGGGGGATTCGTCGAGGATGCCACAACCAAAGATAAGGCATTCATTCGTAAGATTTTGACCCGATACACCATTCTGGGTGGGGTCTTATACAAAAAGAGTTTTACCGGCATTCTGCTTAGGTGTATCGACCTAGAGGAGGCTAGGATAGTGATGCACGAGTTCCATGACGGAGAATGTGGAGGTCATGTTAATGCCAACATGATGGCGATGAAAATACTTAGAGGGGGTTATTTTTGGTCCACCCTGAAAAAGGATTGTCACGATCATGTTAGAAAGTGTCATCCATATCAAGTGCATGGGCACGCCATTCATATCCCTTCATCTGCATTGCATTCCGTGGTCAGCCCCTGGCCATTTACCATGTGGGCGTTTGACATTGTAGGCCCCATATTTCCAAAGGCCTCGAATGGGCATCGTTTTATTTTAGCAGCCACGGAGTATTTCACCAAGTGGGTGGAAGCCATTTCCCTAACAAATGTAATGGGGCAACATGTGGTGGCTTTCATCCGGAGGAATATCTTGGCTCGATTTGGGGTTCCACGAGACCTTGTGTCTGATAATGGTACCCCATTCAAGAACGAGCGGATGGTTAAGTTGTGCAACACGTATGGCATAACTCACCACTTCTCCTCGCCCTACTACCCTCAAGGCAACGGCCAAGCCGAAGCCACAAACAAGACTCTCATTGGTATCATTGAGAATACCTTAGAGAAGGGTAGGAGGTGGCATGAGAAGCTGGATGAAGCCTTATGGGCTTATAGGACTTCCATCCGGACTCCCACAAATGCCACACCATTCGAATTGGTCTATGGCACAAACGCCATTCTTCCCATTCATACCCAACTGCATTCATTTCATACATCCATTGCACTCGACCTCCCCCTAGAGACGCTTCAGCATGCTAGGATGGCCGAGCTAGATTTGCTAGATGAGAGGCGACTCCTTGCCATGGATCATGCTCGTGCATACCGGCAAAGGATAGCCCGACATTATAGCAAACACATGAGACCTCGCCACTTTGAAGTGGGAGATCTGGTCTTGAAAACCATCCACCATCGTGGCCCCCACCCCCTAGGCAAGTGGCGCCCCAACTGGGATGGACCCTATGTTGTACGAGCAACCACTACGAACAATTCGTATTGGTTTATCGATGTAGAAGGTAGGAATTTAGCAGATCCTATCAATATTCAATACTTAAAGAAGTATCATGTGTAGGATTTGGATTAAATTCCAGTTTTCGAAAAATTTTAGGGATAGCGGCCCTGAGACATGAAAATAAGGTGCAAAGGCAAAGTCGTGTGACCCTGAATGAGAGAATTCGCACTTGTGAAAGAGCGGAGTCTTCAAAATCGTGGTTACATTTCAAAATCCTTCTTCTTACAAAGAAAGGCCTAGTTCAATATAGCAAGATACTGGCAAGTAGTACGTGCTATTTCTAAATAGGCTGATCTGGAATGGATCGAGTGTAGGCTTGGGATAAGTCCAACCCTCTTCTCTTCTCCTTCCAAAAGGAAAACAAAAGCCCAAACAAAGGGAATTTCCCATTCAAAGTCTCTTTCCAAAAGAAAGAAACCAGAATTCAAAAGAAAAATCGATTCTCTTGTGAAAAAGAGGGATTAAAGAAAAAATACTCCCAAAGGGAGACCCTCGATGAAAAAAAGGAAAAAGAGGCCAAAAAGCTCAAAAAGAGCAGTTTTCCGCCTTCTGTGCCTCAAACCACGGGACGCTTCAGAAGGGACCGTGGTATGTCTTTCCCATCCCTGGCTTATCCCAAGCTAAAGCATGGTTCATTTCGAGGAATCCTAAAGTAAAAATAGGATTTACTTACTTGAACTTCATCTTGTTTGAGAATTCGACGTTTCGAGTAAGGCGTAGGAATTTGAAATACAGCTTGTTTGCTTATAAAACCTCCGCTAGATAAGCGAGTGTTAAGACTCAAACAAGGACAAGCACAGAAAGCTCGAGATCCTTAGGATCGAGACTCAAGACAGTTGTCCCTTTTGTAAATAAATTTTGTAAATAAGTTGTGAAAACCGAACATCGAACAGCATAGGATCTGCTCACTTGGAGCAACAGGCCTTGTAAGTCTCTAGAGTTCGACCACATCTGGTCTCTGGGAGGTCGCCACTCTTGGCACCACACCCATGTCATTTGCATGCCATGCATGGTACTTGCATAAACATGATCCCATTTAGGACCAGATTCCACAACAGATCCCTTTGGCGTGATATCTCCTCCTACCAGAGTTTTAAATTGAGATTTTGTTAAAAAATTGGGACGATCCCATATTCTTCGTGAATAGATATAGGGAGACATTGAAAGGGGTGTTTGTCATCTTTGCCCTTATCCAAAGCGATTTGGACAAGGCCAAAGAGGGGCATCTGTAAACACCCCGAAATCCCACGAATTCCTTGAAACAACCTGGTTTTGTAAAAGCAGCCCCAAAGGGCCATTTTGAATCTAGAAACCCAGGAGCCTTCCAGACAACCCTGTATATATGTTTTAAACTTTATATTTCAAAAATATACAATACAGCTTTTAAAAACCTGTTAAACACATTTTGACACCCCGATGTAGCTTCGGCCTAATCCAGACAGGACCAGGAGAGCTAAGGAGAGCCCAGAACCGGAGCACAAGTTGAGCCCGGCACAGCAACTCTCGTATCAAATCTACCCTCAGGATCTTGAACGTCCAAGACCCTATTATCCTTGAAAAATTGTTTGAAGTCACCTCCGGAAAGCGAAAACAGAGGCGGACGATCATGTTGGTGAAGACCCAATGCAGACGGAGCACTGATGCTGTCAGGCCCCGCACAAACCGTCCGTTTCGAACACTGCTCAAAGGAGTCAGAGTTTAGTTTGGATCAGATCTGGACCATATATATCCAGATCCCGATCCAAACCCATGTATGGACTTGGATTTGGATTTGGATTCAAAAATCCAATCCAATATCCATATCCATGGCCCACATCACCTTCTCATAAATGGAGGTGGGGCCCACTTGAATTTCACGTGAGATTATGGGCATGAGAGAGAGTGGGGGTGGATAAGATCAAGTGTGTGTTGTAATTAAGCTGGACTTGTGTGTCAAGTTTGGGGTTAATCATGTGGGTTAGCCTAATTAAGTGGGTTTAAGCTTGTAATTAGCCAAAACCTAACCTAGGGCTGCACCAACATGAGATGATTAAGGTCTATGGGCCATGCAAAGGGAGCTCCTTCACCTAAACCTAACCAAAAACACCTAATCCTAGCCTTCCACCCTAATCCGGCCCTAATCTGAACCTAATCACCTAACCCACTTCCCTAAACCTAGGTTAATTTTCCTAAACCTAGCCTAATCCTAGCCTAATCACCTAACCTACCTCACTAAACCTCACCCTAGAACCAACCCACCTAGCTAAACCCTAAACCACCCCTAGCCCACAACCTACCCAAACCACTTGTATTTAAAATATCTGGCCCTACCCTTTCCAGCCCACCTTATCACCACACCACACCACCCTACTGTAAACACCCCGACATCCCACGAATTTCTTAAACGAGTCTGGTTTTATACAAGCAGCCCCAAAGGGCCATTTTGAGTTTGGAAACCCAGGAGCCTTCCAAACAACCCTGTATATATGTTTTAAACTTTATCTTTCAAAAACATATAATATAGCTTTTGAAAACCCTTTTAAAACATGTTTTGAAACCCCAAAGTGGCTTGGCCCGATCAAGACAGGACCCGGAGAGCCAAGAAGAGCCCGGAACCGGAGCACCTATCGAGCCCGGCGCAGCAACTCTTGTATCTGATTCACATCCCAGGATCTCGAACGTCCAAGACCCTGTTCTTATCAAAATAGCATTTGAAGTCATCTCCGGAAGGCAGAAACGGAGGCGGACGACTATGTTGGCGAAGACCCAACGCAGACGGAGTACTGATGCTGTCAGGCCCCGCACAAATCGTCCGTCTCGAACCCAGCTCGAAGGAGTCAGAGTTCAGTTTGGATTGGATCTGGACCATATATATCCAGATTCCAATCCAAACCCATATGTGGACTTGGATTTGGATTTGGATCCAGAGATCCAATCCAATATCCATATCCATGGCCCACATCACCTTCTCATAAATGGAGGTGGGGCCCACTTGAAATTCACGTGGGATATTGGGCATGAGAGAGAGTGGGGGTGAAAAATATCAAGAGTGTTGTATTAAGCTTGACTTGTGTGTCAAGTTTGGGTTAATCATGTGGGTTAGCCTAATTGAGTGGGTTTAAGCTTGTAATTAGCTAAAACCTAACCTAGGGCTGCACTAACATGGGGTGATCAAGGTCTATGGGCCATGCTAAGGGAGCTCCTTCACCTAAACCTAGCCAAAAATGCCTAAACCTAGCCTAAACCCCTAATCCACCCCTAATCTGAACCTAATCACCTAACCCACTTCCCTAATCCCGGCCTAATCCCAACCTAATCACCTAACCCACTTCCCTAATCCTTCCCTAAACCTAGATTAATTTCCCTAATCCTAGCCTAAACCTAGCCTAATAACCTAACCTAGCTCACTAAACCTCACCCTAAAACCCAACCACCTAACCTAGCCCTAAACCCCTAAACCACCCTTAGCCCACGATTTATCCAAACACCTAGTTTTAAAATATCTGGCCCAACCCCATCCAGCCCACCTCATCTACATACCACCCTACCTAAACCACCTAACCACTACCCACAGCCCAGCCCTAACCGACCTACCCATCCCCTATTTAAACCCCCCTCCTTGTGGGCGGGTTTTCCAAGTGGGAACCACCCTTCCATCCAGCCGGGCCCTCTCCTTCTCCCATCTCTCATCCAGCCGTGACCACTCCCCAGCAGCTCCACCTGCTCCACCAGCCGCCACCTGCTCCGCCACCTTCCCTCTTCCGTCCACCACCACTACCCCCAGCCGGACGCCATCATCTTCCCCCAACTGAACCAGCCGACAGCCACCTGCCCGCCACTTTCCCACTCCATCCGCCACTTCTCCCCATTCGGTAAGTACCCCAAACTCCCTCAAAGCCCCTCTCTACCACCTCTCCACTCTTAGCCACCCATCTTCCCTTCAGCTCAGCCCCTTTGCCGCCACCACCTAAGCTTAGCCGAACCTAGGATAACCCAAGTTGCTGGCCACTACTTAGCCACCATCTCCCATTCGGCCAACCCCCCCCCCTAGGTGTCCTATTTGGCCTTCCCACTAGCTCACCTTTTAGGTCCAGTTTCCCTAAGTACCCAACTTCCCTAGTGATCCTAATACCCACTTGTTCAACCACTCTAAACTCCCTACTTGAAGGCACCACCTACTTGCCACCGGCCCCCTTCGAGGCGTCTATCCCGCGCCCCATTTGCAGCCGGCCAGCACCCTTGATCACATACCTTCGCGGAGCTCCCGTTTGCAGCCCAAGGCCAAGGCCACGCTCAAGCAAGACCTCTACGGACCAGCTACTCGTAAGTGTCTAAACTCGGTCTTTAGTCGTACACTTGCTTGAAATTCAATTTGATACGGGGTTGTAATAACGGAGCATAGTCTCCCCCCGCTTGTAATAACGTGGCTTGGCACAACCACACACGTGCACTCTCTTAGTCGTGCACAATTTTGAACACACACGGGCCTAATCAGCCCCTAATATATAAGTGTATATATACATTCATTTTCGAAGGGTTTTGTTTAAGTTGGGTGCGTTGCCTTTCAATTCAAGCACTCTCACACACATTGAGCTTTCGCTCTTATTTGAAAGACCCAAGTAAGGGCCGACCTATACTATTTGGGTTTCATTTCTTGTCGTGTGAGTAAGTCTTTCAATTCAAGCACGCACCCACATTGAGCCTTCGCTCTTATTTGCAAGACCCGAGTAAGGGCTCATATACATAAGATATATACATATCTCCCTTCGGTTATTTCCCTTCGGTTATTTCCCTTCGGTTATTTCCCTTCTGTTATTTCCCTTCAGTATTGTCTTTACATTTCGGGTTTTCCCTTTGGAGTAGCGTGAGTTTGCATTGCATCTACGCCATACCACGAGGTAGGACGCATATTGCATCGAAGCAAGCCCCGCTCGAATTCGCCCATGTAGTGGAGTGTTCATAACACACAAACTAGGCGACCCAAAAAGGGATAAAAGAAAAGACTTAGGCACGTGCAAATCCACGTGATCTAAAACACGCAATCGCATCTTAAAGACCCGAAATAAGATACCTCGAACCGTTTCGTAGACTTTCTCCCCAAAACTCGATTTTTGCAAAAGCGTATAGACTGACCCTTGCGCATCGGTGCAAGAAGGTCTGCGACGACAAGAGCTCACTTGCTCACAGTCGCCACGTTTAGAAGTCAGTGTTAAATATATCTTCGCTAGCTTAAGTAAGCTAGCTGGCACGCCCTATTTGTATACATAGGCCTTAGACGCACGATAAGATCCACTCCAAGCCACGAAAGAGGCGAAGAGGCGGGGATTTTCGCGCGTCTACAGAGATTGGCACGCCCGGTGGGAGGTGAGCCTTTTCAAAAATCGAGTTTACTTGTAGAAGTCTTGCGAAAATTTTATAAAGGTGTCGTTTTAACTTGTTTTCTTTGCTTTTACTTAGGAAATTTTGAAAAAGCTTGAAAAGCATGTCAAAATCCAATCCAAGTGAAGTGTCGAGCCAAGGCTCATGCGCATCAAGTTCTCACTCTAGGAGGATTTTCAAAAACAAAATAAAACTAGATGAAATCGAGGACTTGAGAAGGGAATTTGAGGCCAAAATCGATGCTCTCAGCCAAGAGGCTGAAGTAGGCGATTCATGTTCATCAAACGGTGAACAAAGGCCTAAAAAGAAAATTGAAAAACCTCGCAAGCAAAAAGAGGCCTCCGTAATGGAAGGCAACTAATACCACGAGTCCTTCACACAAAAGGACCGTAAAGCCCTACAGCAACTGCTAAAAGGGCAAAATAAAGAGAAAAGAAGCTACGCCCTGTCTGATTTCCTTCCTATGGATTACGAAACAGACAGTGACGATGAAATACCGAACTTCCATCGGTATGATGGCATGGGAGACCCTAGGTCTCACTTGCAGCTTTTCTCACGTCGAGCCCATAAGAAGAAAAAGGACTCGATGAAATGGGTGTATTGGTTCCCCCTATCCCTTAAGGGCACAGCTGCCAAATGGCTGGCTTCCTACGACTTAAGCCAGTTCGCTACTTTTGAAGAATTAGCGAACTGCTTCATGCAAAGATTTGCACACAACGTGGAAGTCACGCCAACCCTGAATACCTTAAGGGATACAAAGCAAGGCATAAACGAAGACGTGCATGCCTTCATTATAAGGTGGAGGTCTCTTTTGGGCCAAGTGCGAGAGCCTATATCCGAAGGATGCGCAGTAATGCTCATCCTGGATAATTTCAAAAGCGAGTTAAAAACCCTTCTCTCGCTCCATGAGATTTCAACTTTCCATAAGTTGATCAAAAAGGCCTCCCTTTTCGAAACCAACTTGCGAGAAGGGACATACGACCACTTATGGAAAGGAAGTGCCGTTCCCAAAACACGTGTGGAAAAACCCATCGCATATGGGCTGCCCACAACGGACAAAGGGGCAAAGCCCCATAAAATCGCCAATGTCCGGGTGGATCCAGGCATGGCGGGCACTTTTAAAAATTTTGAAAAAATAGAAAATAAGAGAGAACGCAATTTTTCAAAACCAATTGAAAAACGGGAGTACACTCCGCTGGGGCAACCTGTGTCAGAGGTCCTAGACCTCTTACTTACCCAGGGCATGATCGAACTCCCTGAAATCCCCGAAGGAGTCACGTCCAAAGGGGGGTATTTAAACCGATTTTGCAAGTATCATCGGCTCAAAGGCCATGATACCAAACGGTGCTTCTCTCTTCTAAATAAAATTGAGAACTTGATAGCGGAGGGCCGGCTCCAGGTCACTGCGGAACCTGAGCCACCTCAAGCTATCTTCAAGGAACCCTTTCCCAAACACGCCAGTGGCAGTGGGAAAGGAAAGGAGGTATGTACCCTCACCATTTCCAAGGAACTAGCGCGAAAGCCCGAACCTGGTCGACCTGCTTGTGCGCCCATCCTTGTATTATACAAGAGGCCCGCCCAAGTCGTCATTCGGGGACCATCAAAAGTGGAAACCCCGACAAGACCAGTTTTGAAAATCCAAGGTTCTCCTCAACTCATCCTTAGAGCCAAGTTTAGCGCGAACCCTAGGCTGGTCGTGGGGGAAGTCACTAGATCCGGGAGGATCTACCAACCCCCGCACCTTCAAGGTGCTCAAAAGGTGGTCAGTGTGCCTGGCCCCTCAAAAGCATGTATCCCTAGTGGTCTGCCAAAAGCAGATAAGGACAAAATCATCCTAAATCCTTATGATTTCGAAAACCACCTTTCAAAGATTCCTATTCACATGTCTATCCTAGAGCTTATCAAAACCTCGCCTAGGCATAGACTTGTCTTAGAGAAAATTCTAGAAAGGGCCAAGGTTGATTCGAACATAAGTCCGGAGTCCTTGTCTGCCCAAGTGGCTTTATTAGGAGCAAAATCGCCCATCACCTTTTCGGAAGATGATGTAGATAGACCCTACGAAACCCATAACCAGGCCCTGCATATCGAGGTGGTTCTAAACAACCACTCTCTGGACAGGTGCCTAGTCGATGGTGGAGGAGGGCTCAACATCCTTCCACTTCACGTGGCGTACAAAAATCGGAGTCACCTTGACTTCAGTGAACCCAAGCCCCATCGTTATCACTGGATACGATGGGAATGCGTCTAGGCCTTTAGGATCCATCGAACTCCCAATGGAAACGGGAGGGATCGAACACACGGGGGTGTTCCATGTCTTGGACATCCACCCCCATTATAACCTGTTGCTGGGAAGACCCTGGATACACAGTTTGTGCGCTGTGCCATCCACCTTCCACAAGTGTGTCAAGATCCCTTTTAGGGACCAAGTCGTAGTGATCCTAGGTGAGAGTCACCCACAGCTTCAGGGGATCATAAACTCCCCTTGTTTATCGAGCTCCCAGGCCCATGAGGCTAACCTAGGGCAAATTATGGTTGAGCCACCTCGGCTCGTGTTGAACAACCCTGGGAAGGTTGTATGTGTGAAGGGGCCGCCCAAAGCAGGCCCCCTCCCGACTCTAATCCTCCTAGGAAAACCCAAGCGTTCCCTATTTCCAAAACCCCTGGACAAAAGGCCATACGAGCCTAATATGGACGATAGCATGTTCCAGGACCACGACTTGTATCCCATCTTTTCAAAAAACAAAAGGTCGTGGAACATGTTATTGAACATGGGCTACACGCCCTACAAGAGTCTAGGAGCACAAAACCAGGGTCTCCTAGAGCCCATCCTGCCTAGGGCCAATCCAAGCCGATATGGGATCGGCTATACTCCCCGAATACCGCCGGAGCCACCCCCTATGACCACCTGGGTCAAGGGTGCCCCGGAGCCTGCCTTAGAAGAGACCTACGATTTAGACCTCCTATTCCGAGCCTAACCCGTAGTGTTTTCCCTTTGTAGGTATGACGGAAGATCCCTTTTTCTAAAAATACCAAAAACATTTGAAAACTTAAAATAAAAAAAAAAATCGAAAAACAAGAAAAACCAAAAACAATGGAAAAGCAAAAACTCGAAAAAAGTGTGCTTTGTATAGTTCCCAAAGTTCTTGTTTTACAAAAACCCAAAAAAATCGAAAATTTGGAAAATACCAAAAAGATTTTGTACATAGCTGCTCCTGGTATGACTTTGGCGAAAGAAAAGGATTTCGAAAGAAACGTCGTCTGCATAGCCAGACCAAAAGTTTCGAAATCACTTAAAAATCCAAGTACAAAACCAGGTCATTTTGAAAATCACGCATCAAGTTCCCTCGGGTCTAAAGCCCACGAGAATGATCAAAGCCCAGAAGTGGATCCCCTTGAGAAAGATCCCACTTCTGAGCTCCCAGAATTTCATAGAATTCTCGATTTTGAAAGACCTTCCCAATCAGTAGGAGGAGATTTCGTAGAGGTGAACCTAGGGGATGATTCCAATCCCAAAACCATCAAAATAGGCGCATGCTTGCATGAAACTGAAAAGTTAGCATTCATTGCATTTCTACGAACCTATTTAGATGTGTTTGCATGGACGTATGAAGACATGCCGGGCATAGATCCCAGCATAGTCGAGCATCGTCTTCCCTTAGATATAGGTGTAAAACCAATAAAGCAGAAGCTTAGGAAAATACACCCGAATGTACACACGCAAGTCAAAGAGGGTTTAGAAGATCTGCTAAAAGCCGGATTTATAAAACCCATTGCGTATTCTGATTGGTTGTCAAATATCGTTGTAGTTCGAAAAACCAATGGGAAAATTCGAATATGCATCGATTTCAGAAACCTGAATAAAGCCACTCCAAAGGATAATTATCCTTTACCAAACATAGATTTGATAGTCGATAGTACTGCAAATCATGAAATGTTTTCATTTATGGATGGCTATTCAGGCTATAATCAAATCAAACTAAGTCCATGAGATCAGGGTAAGACCGCCTTCACAACCCCATGGGGCACGTACTGCTATACAGTCATGCCCTTTGGTTTGAAAAATGCCGGCGCAACATACCAACGAGCCATGAACACGATCTTCCATGATCAAATTCACGAGCTTGTAGAAGTGTATGTAGATGATCTCTTGGCGAAATCCAAAACCCGATGCACCCATATCGAATGTTTACAAAAGATTTTCGAAAGGCTTAGGCTTTACAAAGTAAAGCTAAACCCTCAAAAATGTGTGTTCGGGGTAGAATCAGGGAAGCTTCTAGGCTTTATGGTGAGCCAAAGGGGAATAGAAGTCGACCCCTCTAAGTGTCGAGCCATCGTAGACATGGCTCCACCCTCCAATCTCACCCAAGTCCGTAGCCTCCAGGGTCGATTACAATCTGTGCGCCGATTCATATCAAATCTGGCAACTAGATGCGAACCCTTCAACAAACTGTTGAGGAAGGGTACGAAATTCTTATGGGATGACGAATGCCAAAAGTCCTTCGAGAGACTAAAGGCATACTTGGTTAATCCCCCTGTTTTGAATCCTCCAAAACAAGGAAAACCGCTTCTATTATACATCTCCGTGCATGTAAACGCTTTAGGAGCCCTGTTGGCTCAATACGAGGATGACACCCATAAGGAGTATGCCATCTACTATATTTCAAAAACTCTCTTGGCTTATGAACGAAATTATCAAGCCATGGAGAAGACGTGCTTGGCCCTAGTCTGGGCCTGCCAGAAATTCAGACACTACTTCCTAGATCATGAGATCTGGATAGTGTCCAAGCTTGATCCAATCAAGCACTTGTTCGAAAAACCCATTCTCACGGGTAGATTGGGCAAATGGCAACTCCTTCAAATGGAGTATGATCTGAAATACCATCACCAGATCTCCGTTAAGGGGCAAGCCCTAGCAGATTACGTGGCTGACTTCCCCTTGGAGGACGCATATCCCACTCTTGTCGAAATGCCTGATGAAGGCATATTGCAAAACCATTTTCAAAACCACATTTTGGCAAATTCTTTCGAAAACCAAGTGTGGAAGATGCACTTCGACGGGGCACGAAACCAACGAGGGGCTGGTGCCGAGATCATCCTAATCTCCCCTGAAAAGGGCGAGATTCCCATAGCAGTCCGCTTAGATTTCGAATGTTCCAACAACGTAGCTGAGTATGAAGCACTCATACAAGGCTTAAGGATTTCAAAAACTCTAGGGGCATCATGCATCGAGGTCTTTGGAGATTCGCTCCTTGTCATAAACCAGGTTTTAAAAATTTGGCAAGTACGTAATGAGAAACTACTTCCATATCACGAGTTGGCCACTCGATTGGTCCAGTCCTTCCAGTCGTGTAAACTCACACACGTAGGAAGAGAGGACAATGGCATCGCCGATGCCCTCTCCTCCTTAGGTTCAGCCCTGAGGGTCGATCCCATTTCAGGGACCAGATCTTTGGAAATATGGCATGCGCCCCATCCATCCACACACGACTTGGATATTTGCCAAAACAACCTAGAGTCTATTGAAAAACCCTGGTTCTATGACATAAAACAATTTTTAGAAAATGGGGGTTTCACCGAGGATGCCACATCCAAAGATAGGGCATTCATTCGTAAGATTTCGACCCGATACACCATTCTGGGTGGGGTCTTATACAAAAAGAGTTTTACCGGCATTCTGCTTAGGTGTATCGACCTAGAGGAGGCTAGGATAGTGATGCACGAGTTCCATGACGGAGAATGTGGAGGTCATGTTAATGCCAACATGATGGCGATGAAAATACTTAGAGGGGGTTATTTTTGGTCCACCCTGAAAAAGGATTGTCACGATCATGTTAGAAAGTGTCATCCATGTCAAGTGCATGGGCACGCCATTCATATCCCTTCATCTGCATTGCATTCCGTGGTCAGCCCCTGGCCATTTACCATGTGGGCGTTTGACATTGTAGGCCCCATATTTCCAAAGGCCTCGAATGGGCATCGTTTTATTTTAGCAGCCACGGAGTATTTCTCCAAGTGGGTGGAAGCCATTTCCCTAACAAATGTAATGGGGCAACATGTGGTGGCTTTCATCCGGAGGAATATCTTGGCTCGATTTGGGGTTCCACGAGACCTTGTGTCTGATAATGGTACCCCATTCAAGAACGAGCGGATGGTTAAGTTGTGCAACACGTATGGCATAACTCACCACTTCTCCTCGCCCTACTACCCTCAAGGCAACGGCCAAGCCGAAGCCACAAACAAGACTCTCATTGGTATCATTGAGAAGACCTTAGAGAAGGGTAGGAGGTGGCATGAGAAGCTGGATGAAGCCTTATGGGCTTATAGGACTTCCATCCGGACTCCCACAAATGCCACACCATTCGAATTGGTCTATGGCACAAACGCCATTCTTCCCATTCATACCCAACTGCATTCATTTCATACATCCATTGCACTCGACCTCCCCCTAGAGACGCTTCAGCATGCTAGGATGGCCGAGCTAGATTTGCTAGATGAGAGGCGACTCCTTGCCATGGATCATGCTCGTGCATACCGGCAAAGGATAGCCCGACATTATAGCAAACACATGAGACCTCGCCACTTTGAAGTGGGAGATCTGGTCTTGAAAACCATCCACCATCGTGGCCCCCACCCCCTAGGCAAGTGGCGCCCCAACTGGGATGGACCCTATGTTGTACGAGCAACCACTACGAACAATTCGTATTGGTTGATCGATGTAGAAGGTAGGAATTTAGCAGATCCTATCAATATTCAATACTTAAAGAAGTATCATGTGTAGGATCTGGATTAAATTCCAGTTTTCGAAAAATTTTATAGGGATAGCTGCCCTGAGACGTGTGAATAAGGTGCAAAAGCAACTCGTGTGACCCTAAGTAAGAGAGTTCGCACTTGTGAAAGAGTGGAGTTTTCAAAATCGTGGTTACATTTCAAAATCCTTCCTCTTACAAAGAAAGGCCTAGTTCAACATAGCAAGATACTTGCAAGTAGTACGTGCTATTTCTAAATAGGCTGATCTGGAATGGATCGAGTGTAGGCTTGGGATAAGTCCTCCCCTCTTCTCTTCTCCTTCCAAAAGGAAAACAAAGGCCCAAATCAAAAGGGAATTTCCCATTTAAAGTCTCTTTCCAAAAGAAAGAAACCAGACTTCAAAAAGAAAAATCGATTCTCTTATAAGAGGGATTAAAGAAAAAATACTCCCAAAGGGAGACCCTCTAGGAAAAAAAGGAAAAAGAGGCCAAAAAGCTCAAAAAGAGCAGTTTTCCGCCTTCTATGCCTTAAACCACGGGACACTTCAGAAGGGACCGTGGTATCTCTTTCCCATCCCTGGCTTATCCCAAGCTAAAGCATGGTTCATTTCGAGGAATCCTAAAGTAAAAATAGGATTTACTTACTTGAATTTCATCTTGTTTGAGAATTCGACGTTTCGAGTAAGGCATAGGGATTTGAAATGAAGCTTGTTTTCTTACAAAACCTCCGCTAGATAAGCGAGTGTTAAGACTCAAACAAGGGCAAGCATGAAGAGCTCGAGATCCTTAGGATCGAGACTCAAGACAGTTGTCCCTTTTGTAAATAGCTTCTGTAAATAAGTTTTAAAAACCGAACATCGAACAGCATAGGATTTTTTGCTCACTTGGAGCAGTAGGCCTTGTAAGTCTCTAGAGTTCGACCACACCTGGTCTCTGGGAGGTCGCCACTCTTGGCACCACACCCAGGTCATTTGCATTCCACGTATGGTACTTGCATGAACATGATCCCATTTAGGACCAGATTCCATAAGTGAACCCTTTGGCGTGATATCTCCTCCTACCAGAGTTTGTAAAATTGAGATTTTTGCTAAAATGGGACGATCCCATATTCTTCGTGGCTAGATCTAGGGAGACATTAATAGGGGTGTTTGTCATCTTTGCCCTTATCCAAATCTATTTGGACAAGGCCAAAGAGGGGCATCTGTAAACACCCCGACATCCCACGAATTTCTTAAACGAGTCTGGTTTTATACAAGCAGCCCCAAAGGGCCATTTTGAGTTTGGAAACCCAGGAGCCTTCCAAACAACCCTGTATATATGTTTTAAACTTTATCTTTCAAAAACATATAATATAGCTTTTGAAAACCCTTTTAAAACATGTTTTGAAACCCCAAAGTGGCTTGGCCCGATCAAGACAGGACCCGGAGAGCCAAGAAGAGCCCGGAACCGGAGCACCTGTCGAGCCCGGCGCAGCAACTCTTGTATCTGATTCACATCCCAGGATCTCGAACGTCCAAGACCCTGTTCTTATCAAAATAGCATTTGAAGTCATCTCCGGAAGGCAGAAACGGAGGCGGACGACTATGTTGGCGAAGACCCAACGCAGACGGAGTACTGATGCTGTCAGGCCCCGCACAAATCGTCCGTCTCGAACCCAGCTCGAAGGAGTCAGAGTTCAGTTTGGATTGGATCTGGACCATATATATCCAGATTCCAATCCAAACCCATATGTGGACTTGGATTTGGATTTGGATCCAGAGATCCAATCCAATATCCATATCCATGGCCCACATCACCTTCTCATAAATGGAGGTGGGGCCCACTTGAAATTCACGTGGGATATTGGGCATGAGAGAGAGTGGGGGTGAAAAATATCAAGAGTGTTGTATTAAGCTTGACTTGTGTGTCAAGTTTGGGTTAATCATGTGGGTTAGCCTAATTGAGTGGGTTTAAGCTTGTAATTAGCTAAAACCTAACCTAGGGCTGCACTAACATGGGGTGATCAAGGTCTATGGGCCATGCTAAGGGAGCTCCTTCACCTAAACCTAGCCAAAAATGCCTAAACCTAGCCTAAACCCCTAATCCACCCCTAATCTGAACCTAATCACCTAACCCACTTCCCTAATCCCGGCCTAATCCCAACCTAATCACCTAACCCACTTCCCTAATCCTTCCCTAAACCTAGATTAATTTCCCTAATCCTAGCCTAAACCTAGCCTAATCACCTAACCTAGCTCACTAAACCTCACCCTAAAACCCAACCACCTAACCTAGCCCTAAACCCCTAAACCACCCTTAGCCCACGATTTATCCAAACACCTAGTTTTAAAATATCTGGCCCAACCCCATCCAGCCCACCTCATCTACATACCACCCTACCTAAACCACCTAACCACTACCCACAGCCCAGCCCTAACCGACCTACCCATCCCCTATTTAAACCCCCCTCCTTGTGGGCGGGTTTTCCAAGTGGGAACCACCCTTCCATCCAGCCGGGCCCTCTCCTTCTCCCATCTCTCATCCAGCCGTGACCACTCCCCAGCAGCTCCACCTGCTCCACCAGCCGCCACCTACTCCGCCACCTTCCCTCTTCCGTCCACCACCACTACCCCCAGCCGGACGCCATCATCTTCCCCCAACTGAACCAGCCGACAGCCACCTGCCCGCCACTTTCCCACTCCATCCGCCACTTCTCCCCATTCGGTAAGTACCCCAAACTCCCTCAAAGCCCCTCTCTACCACCTCTCCACTCTTAGCCACCCATCTTCCCTTCAGCTCAGCCCCTTTGCCGCCACCACCTAAGCTTAGCCGAACCTAGGATAACCCAAGTTGCTGGCCACTACTTAGCCACCATCTCCCATTCGGCCAACCCCCCCCCCTAGGTGTCCTATTTGGCCTTCCCACTAGCTCACCTTTTAGGTCCAGTTTCCCTAAGTACCCAACTTCCCTAGTGATCCTAATACCCACTTGTTCAGCCACTCTAAACTCCCTACTTGAAGGCGCCACCTACTTGCCACCGGCCCCCTTCGAGGCGTCTATCCCGCGCCCCATTTGCAGCCGGCCAGCACCCTTGATCACATACCTTCGCGGAGCTCCCGTTTGCAGCCCAAGGCCAAGGCCACGCTCAAGCAAGACCTCTACGGACCAGCTACTCGTAAGTGTCTAAACTCGGTCTTTAGTCGTACACTTGCTTGAAATTCAATTTGATACGGGGTTGTAATAACGGAGCATAGTCTCCCCCCGCTTGTAATAACGTGGCTTGGCACAACCACACACGTGCACTCTCTTAGTCGTGCACAATTTTGAACACACACGGGCCTAATCAACCCCTAATATATAAGTGTATATATACTTTCATTTTCGAAGGGTTTTGTTTAAGTTGGGTGCGTTGTCTTTCAATTCAAGCACTCTCACACACATTGAGCTTTCGCTCTTATTTGAAAGACCCAAGTAAGGGCCGACCTATACTATTTGGGTTTCATTTCTTGTCGTGTGAGTAAGTCTTTCAATTCAAGCACGCACCCACATTGAGCCTTCGCTCTTATTTGCAAGACCCGAGTAAGGGCTCATATACATAAGATATATACATATCTCCCTTCGGTTATTTCCCTTCGGTTATTTTCCTTCGGTTATTTCCCTTCTGTTATTTCCCTTCAGTATTGTCTTTACATTTCGGGTTTTCCCTTTGGAGTAGCGTGAGTTTGCATTGCATCTACGCCATACCACGAGGTAGGACGCATATTGCATCGAAGCAAGCCCCGCTCGAATTCGCCCATGTAGTGGAGTGTTCATAACACACAAACTAGGCGACCCAAAAAGGGATAAAAGAAAAGACTTAGGCACGTGCAAATCCATGTGATCTAAAACATGCAATCGCATCTTAAAGACCCGAAATAAGATACCTCGAACCGTTTCGTAGACTTTCTCCCCAAAACTCGATTTTTGCAAAAGCGTACAGACTGACCCTTGCGCATCGGTGCAAGAAGGTCTGCGACGACAAGAGCTCACTTGCTCACAGTCGCCACGTTTAGAAGTCAGTGTTAAATATATCTTCGCTAGCTTAAGTAAGCTAGCTGGCACGCCCTATTTGTATACATAGGCCTTAGACGCACGATAAGATCCACTCCAAGCCACGAAAGAGGCGAAGAGGCGGGGATTTTCGCGCGTCTACACCTACCTAAACCACCTAACCACTACCCCAAACCCAGCCCTAACCGACCTAGCCCAGCCCTATATAAACCCCTCCGCTTGGGGGCGGGTTTTCCCATCTAGAAGCCCCCACCTTCCCAGCCGGGTCCTCCACTTCCCAGCTCAGCCGAATCCCCTCCTGCTCCACCTGCTCCACATCCCGCCACCACCTGCTCCGCGTCCCGCCACCACCTGCACCACTACCTTCCAACCGAGCACCACCACCACCATCACCCGGTTGAACTCCATCCTAAGCTCCCCAATCACCCGGCTGATTCCCTTCTACCCGCCACCATCTCTTCACTCGGTAAGTACCCTACCTTCCACCTTACTCCCTCTTCACTCCCTCTCCACTCTCAGCCACCTAATCCACTCCCATAGCACCCTAACACTAGCCATTCCACTTGCTACCACCAGTCCCACTCAGCCAGGCCCGTAGCAACCCTAACTACCCGCCACCACCTAGACACCTTAGCTCCATTCGGTCACGCTACCCGACTCCCTAAAACCTGCCCATATCACCCCAATACACCTACTACACCCACTACCACCTGGCCCCATCTCCTAGCTAGTTCCCCTACCTTACACCACTCCTAGCCACTCTAACTATCCGCCACCACCAAGTCCTCCTAGTCGGCCACTCCAACCGACTGTCATTTCATTCGGCCACCCTAGCAACCCGCCAACCTTAGGTGATCCGTTAAACCTTTCCTTAGGCTCATCCTTTGCACAACCTACCTTAAAACTAAACCCTATCCTTAGTGACCCTACTTAGGACCTTTAGCCCAACACGCCAAAAAGAGCCCTTTCTTAGCAGCTGGCCACCTTCAAGGCGCCTCTTCCGTGCACCAAGGACACTCGGCCACCTTCAACCCTATCCTTGCCATTCAACCTCGCAGAGCTGCCTTTCGCAGCCCAAGGCGAAGGCCAAGCCCACGCTCAAGCAAGGCATCTTCGGACCAGCTATTAGTAAGTGCCTAACTCAGTCTTTAGTTGTATACTTGCTTGAGATTCAATTCGATACGGGGTTGTAATAATGGAGCATAGTCTCCCCCCGCTTGTAATAACGTGGCTTGGCACACCCACACACGTGCACTCTCTTAGTTATGCACAATTTTGAATACACACGGGCCTAATCAGCCCCTAATACATAAGTATATACATATACTTTAATTTTTGTAGGGTTTTGCTTAAGTTGGGTGTGTTGTCTTTCAATTCAAGCACTCACACACATTGAGCCTTCGCTCTTATTTGAAAGACCCAAGGGCCGACCTATACTATTTGGGTTTTCATTTCATGTCATGTGTGTAAGTCTTTCAATTCAAGCACTCACACACATTGAGTCTTCGCTTTTATTTGAAAGACCCTAGTAAGGGCCGACCTATACTATTTGGGTTTTCATTTCATGTCGTGTGTGTAAGTCTTTCAATTCAAGCACTCACACACATTGAGCCTTCACTCTTATTTGAAAGACCCAAGTAAGGGCCGTGTTATACTATTTGGGTTTTCATTTCATGTCGTGTGTGTAAGTCTTCCAATTCAAGAACTCACACACATTGAGCCTTCGCTCTTATTTGAAAGACCCAAGTAAGGGCCGTGTTATACTATTTGGGTTTAATTTCATGTTGTGTGCGTAGTACTTCAATTCAAGCACTCACACACATTGAGCTTTCGCTCTTATTCCCAAGACCTTAATCAAGGCCATACTGCAAGTTATATTTGGGTTTAATTTCATGTCGTGTGTGTAAGTCTTTCAATTCAAGCACACACCCACATTAAGCCTTCGCTCTTATTTGCAAGACCCGAGTAAGGGCCCATATACCTACTCTATATACATATCTCCCTTCAGCATTTACATTTCCCTTCAAGTCATTTCCCTTCGGTTATTTCCCCTTCGGCTATTTCCCTTCGGCATTGTCTTTACATTCGGGTTTTCCCTTTGGAGTAGCGTGAGTTTGCATTGCATCTAAGCCATACCACGAGGTAGGACACATATTGCATCAAAGCAAGCCCCGCTCAAATTCGCCCATGTAGTGGAGTGTTCATAATACACAAACTAGGTGGCCCATAAAGGGATAAAAGGAAAGACTTAGGCACGTGCAAATCCACGTGATCTAAAATCTGCAATCGCATCTAAAAGACCCGAATTAAACACCTCGAACCGTTTCGTAGGCTTTCTATCCCAAAAACTCGATTTTTGTAAAGCGTACAGACTGACCCTTGCGCATCGGTGCAAGAAGGTCTGCGACGACAAGAGCTCACTTGCTCACAGTCGCCACGATTAGAAGTCAGTTTAAAATATATTTTCGCTAGCTTAGGTAAGCTAGCTGGCACGCCCTGTTTACATAAATAGGCCTTAGACGCACGAGAGGATCCACTCCAAGCCCAGAAAAGGTGAAGAGGCGTGGGGATTTTCGCGCGTCTACACTTTGTAAGAAGAAGGATTTTGAAATGTAACCACGATTTGGAAGACTCCACTCTTTCACAATTGTGAATTCTCTCACTCAGGGTCACACGACTTTGCCTTTGCACCTTATTTTCAGGTCTTAGGGCAACTATCCCTAAAATTTTCGAAAATGGGGAATTTACTACAAATCCTACATATGATACTTCTTTAAGTATTGAATATTGATAGGATCTGCTAAATTCCTACCTTCTACATCGATAAACTAATACGAGTTGTTCGTGGTGGTTGCTCGTACAACATAGGGTCCATCCCACTTGGGGCACCACTTTTCGAGTGGATGTGGGCCACGATAGTGGATGGTTTTCAAAACCAGATCTCCCACTTAAAAGTGGCGAGGTCTCATGTGTTTGCCATAGTGTCGGGCTATCTTTTGTCGGTATGCACGAGCATGATCCGTAGCAAGGAGTCGCCTCTCATCTAGCAAATCTAGTTCGGCCATCCTAGCATGCTGAAGCGTCTCTACGGGGAGGTTGAGTGCTATGGATGTGTGGAATGAATGTAGTTGAGTATGAATGGGAAGAATGGCGTTTGTGCCATAGACCAATTCGAATGGTGTGGCATTCGTGGGAGTCCGGATGGAAGTCCTATAAGCCCATAAGGCTTCATCTAGCTTCTCGTGTCATGTCCTATCCTTCTCTAAGGTTTTCTCAATTATACTAATGAGAGTCTTGTTTGTGGCTTCGGCTTGGCCGTTGCCTTGAGGGTAGTAGGGCGAAGAGAAGTGGTGAGTTATGCCATACGTGTTGCACAACTTAACCATCCGCTCGTTCTTGAATGGGGTGCCATTGTCAGACACAAGGTCTCGTGGAACCCCAAATCGAGCCAGGATATTCCTCCTAATGAAAGCCACCACATGTTGCCCCAGCACGTTGGTTAGGGAAATGGCTTCCACCGACTTGGAGAAATACTTCGTGGCTGCTAAAATAAATCGATGCCCATTCGAGGCCTTTGGAAATATTGGGCCTACGATGTCAAACACCCACATGGTAAATGGCCAGGGGCTGACCACGGAATGCAATGCAGATGAAGGGATATGAATGGCGTGCCCATGCACTTGACATGGATGACACTTCCTAACATGATCGTGACAATCCTTTTTCAGGGTGGACCAAAAATAGCCCCCTCTAAGTATTTTCATTGCCATCATGTTGGCATTAACATGACCTCCACATTCTCCATCGTGGAACTCATGCATCACTATCCTAGCCTCCTCTAGATCGATATACCTAAGTAGGATGCCGGTAAAACTTTTTTTATACAGAACCCCACCCAAAATGGTCTATCGGGTCAAAATCTTACGGATGAATGCCTTATTTTTGGAGGTGGCATCCTCGGTGAATCCCCCCCTTTCTAGAAAGTGCTTGATGTCATAAAAGTAGGATTTTCCAATAGGGTCTGGGTTATTTTGGCAAATATCTAAATCGTGTGTAGATGGGTTGGGCGCATGCCATATTTCTAAAGACCGGGTCCCTGAAATGGGATCGACCTTTAGGGCTGAACCCAAGGAGGAGAGGGCATCGGCGAGATGCCATTGTCCTCTCTCCCTACGTGTGTGAGTTTACACGATTGGAAGGACTCAACCAATCGAGTGGCCAACTCGTGATATGGAAGTAGTTTTTCATTACGTACTTGCCAAATTTTCAAAACCTGGTTTATAACAAGGAGCGAATCTCCAAAGACCTCGATGCATGATGCCCCTAGAGTTTTCGAAATTCTTAAGCTTTGTATGAGTGCTTCATACTCAGCTACATTGTTGGAACATTCGAAATCTAAGCGGATTGCTATGGGAATCTCGCCCTTTTCAGGGAAGATGAGGATGACCCCAGCACCAGCCCCTCGTTGGTTTCGTGCCTCATCGAAGTGCATCTTCCACACTTGGTTTTCGAAATTGTTTGCCAAAATGTGGTTTTGGAAATGGTTTTGCAATATGCCTTCATCAGGCATTTCATCAAGTGTGGGATATGCGTCCTCTAAGGGGAACTCAACCACGTAGTCTACTAGGGCTTGCCCCTTAATGGAGATCTGGTGATGGTATTTCATGTCATACTCCATTAGAAGGAGTTGCCATTTGCCCAATCTACCCGTGAGGATGGGTTTTTTGAACAAGTGCTTGATTGGATCAAGCTTGGACACTATCCAGATCTCATGATCTAGGAAATAGTGTCTGAATTTCTGGCAGGCCTAGACTAGGGCCAAGCACGTCTTCTCCATGGCTTGATAATTTCGTTCATAAGCCAAGAGAGTTTTCAAAATATAGTAGATGACATACTCCTTATGGGTGTCATCCTCGTATTGAGCCAATAGGGCTCCTAAAGCATTCGCATGCACAGAAATGTAAAGTAAAAGTGGTTTTTCTTGCTTTGGAGGATTCAAAACAAGGGGATTAACTAGGTATGCCTTTAGTCTCTCGAAGGACCTTTGGAATTCATCATCCAATAAGAATTTCGTGCCCTTCCTCAACAGCTTGTTGAAGGGTTCGCATCTAGCCATGTGTATGATGGCTCGACACTTAGAGGGGTCGACTTCCATACCCCTTTGGCTCACCATAAAGCCTAGAAGCTTCCCTAATTCTACCCCAAATACACATTTTTGAGGGTTTAGCTTTACTTTGTAAAGCCTAAGCCTTTCGAAAATCTTTTGCAAACATTCGATATGAGTGCATCGGGTTTTGGATTTTGCCAAGAGATCATCTACATACACTTCTACGAGCTCATGAATTTGATCATGGAAGATCGTGGTCATGGCTCTCTAGTATGTTGCGTCGGCATTTTTCAAACCAAAGGGCATGACTGTATAGCAGTACGTGCCCCATGGGGTTGTGAAGGCGGTCTTACCCTGATCTCGTGGACTTAGTTTGATTTGATTATAGCCTAAATAACCATCTATAAACGAAAACATTTCATGATTTGCAGTACTATCGACTATCAAATCTATGTTTGGTAAAGGATAATTATCCTTTGGAGTGGCTTTATTCAGGTTTCTGAAATCGATGCATATTCGAATTTTCCCATTGGTTTTTCGAACTACAACGATGTTTGACAACCAATCAGAATACGCAATGGGTTTTATAAATCCGGCTTTTAGCAGATCTTCTAAACCCTCTTTGACTTGCGTGTGTACATTCGGGTGTATTTTCCTAAGCTTCTGCTTTATTGGTTTTACACCTATATCTAAGGGAAGACGATGCTCGACTATGCTGGGATCTATGCCCGGCATGTCTTCATACGTCCATGCAAACACATCTAAATAGGTTCGTAGAAATGCAATGAATGCTAACTTTTCAGTTTCATGCAAGCATGCGCCTATTTTGATGGTTTTGGGATTGGAATCATCCCCTAGGTTCACCTCTAGGAAATCTCCTCTTACTGAATTGGAAGGTCTTTCAAAATCGAGAATTTTATGAAATTCTGGGAGCTCAGAAGTGGGATCTTCCTCAAGGGGATCCACTTCTGGGCTTCGATCATTCTCGTGGGCTATAGACCCGAGGGAATTTGATGCGTGATTTTCAAAAAGACCTGGTTTTGTACTTGGATTTTCAATCGATTTTAAAATTTTTGGTCTGGCTATGTAGACGACGTTCATTTCGAAATCCTTTTCCAAAGTCTTACCAGGAGCATCTATATACAAAATCTTTTTGGTATTTTCTAGATTTTCGATTTTTTGGGGTTTTTGTAAAACAAGAACTTTAGGAACTATACAAAGCACTCTATTTTTGAGTTTTTATTTTTCCATTGCTTTTGGTTTTTCCTCTTTTTCGATTTTTTTTATTTTAAGTTTTCCAAATGTTTTTGTATTTTTATGAAAGGGATCTTCCATCATACCTAGAAAGGGAAAACACTACGGGTTAGACTCGGAATAGGAGGTCTAATTCGTAGGTCTCTTCTAGGATAGGTTCCAGGGCACCCTTGACCCAGGTGGTCACAGGGGGTGGCTCTGGCGGTATTTTGGGAGTATAGCCGATCCCGTATCGTCTTGGGTTGGCCCTAGGAAGGATGGGCTCTAGGAGACCCTGGTTTTGTGCCCATATTTAAAAACATGTTCCACGATTTCTAATTTTTTGAAAAATTTTGATAAAGATCGTGGTCTTAGAACTTGCTGTCGTCCATATCATGCTCGTATGGCTTCTTGTCTTGGGTTTTGGAAATAGGGGATGCTTGGGTCTTCCTAGAAGGGTTAGGATCGGGAGGGGGCCTACTTTGGGTGGCCCCTTCACATATACAACCTTCCTAGGGTTGTTTAACATGAGCCTTGGCGGCTCAATCATGGTCTGCCCCAGGTTAGCCTCATGGGCCTGGGAGCTCGACAAACAAGGGCAGTTTATGATCCCCTAAAGCTGTGGGTGACTCTCACCTAGGATCACCACGACTTGGTCCCTGAAAGGGATCTTGACACACCTGTGGAAGGTGGATGGCATAGCGCACAAGCTGTGTATCCAGGGCCTTCCCAGTAACAGGTTATAATGGGGGTGGATGTCCAAGACATGGAACACCCCCGAGTGTGTGATCCCTCCCATTTCCATTGGGAGCTCGATTGATCCTAAAGGCCTAGACGCATTCCCATCGTATCCAGTGATAACGATGGGACTTGGGTTTACAGAAGTCAAGGTGACTCCGATTTGATATGCCACATGAAGTGGAAGGATGTTGAGCCCTCCTCCCCCATCGACTAGGCACCTGTCCAGAGAGTGGTTATTCAGAACCACCTCGATATGTAGGGCCTGGTTGTGGGACTCGTAGGGTCTAGCTACATCATCTTCCAAGAAAGTGATGGGCGATTTTGCTCCTATTAAGGCCACTTGGTCAGACTGGGATTCCGGACTTATGTTCGAATCAACCTTGGCTCTTTCTAGAATTTTCTCTAGCACGAGTCTATGCCTAGGCGAAGTTTGTATAAGCTCTAGGATAGACATGTGGATAGGAATCTTTGAAAGATGGTTTTCGAAATCATAAGGATTTAGGACAACTTTCCCCTTGTCTACTTTTGGCAGAACTCTAGGAATACATGCTTTTGAGGGGCCAGGCACACTGACCACCTTTTTAGCACTTTGCAAGTGCGGGGGTTGATAGATCCTCCCGGATCTAGTCACTTCCCCCATGACCAGCCTAGGGTTCGCACTAAAATTGGCTCTAAGTATGAGTTGAGGAGCACCTTGAAGTTTCAAAACTGGTTTAGCTGGGGATTCAGCTTTTGGTGGTTCCCGGATGATGACTTGGGCGGGCTTCTTGTACAGTACAAGAGTGGGTGTACAAGTGGGTCGACCAGACTCATATTTTTGTGCTAGTTCCTTTGAAAAGGTGAGGGTACATACCTCCTTTCCTTTCCCACTGCTACTAGCGTGCTTGGGAAAGGGTTCTTTGAAGATAGCTTGAGGTGGCTCAGGTTCCGTAG
The DNA here is from genome assembly GCA_036023115.1 of Brasenia schreberi. NCBI lineage: Eukaryota > Viridiplantae > Streptophyta > Magnoliopsida > Nymphaeales > Cabombaceae > Brasenia > Brasenia schreberi. The sequence continues at coordinate 15,272,448 of JAYKKT010000078.1, read as the reverse complement.
TGACCTGGAGCCGGCCCTCCGCTATCAAGTTCTCGATTTTATTTAAAAGAGAGAAACAATGTTTGGTATCATGGCCTTTGAGCCGATGATACTTGCAAAATCGATTTAAATACCCCCCTTTGGAAGTGACTCCTTCGGGGATTTCAGGAAGTTCTATCAAGCCTTGAGCAAGTAGGAGGTCTAGGACCTCCGACACAGGTTGCCCTAGCGGAGTATACTCCCGTTTTTCAATTGGTTTTTGAAAAGTTCACTCCCTTTTGTTTTCTAGCTTTTCAAAATTTTTGGAAGTGCCTGCCACGCCTGGATCCACCCGGGCATTGGCGATTTTATGGGGTTTTGCCCCTTTGTCCATCGTGGGTAGCCCATAAGTGATGGGCTTTTCAAAGCGAGTTTTAGAAACGACACTTCCTTTCCATAGGTGATCGTATGTCCCTTTTCTCAAGTTTGTTTCAAAAAGGGATGCTTTTTTGATCAACTTATGGAAAGTTGAGATCTCATGGAGCGAGAGAAGGGTTTTTAACTCGCTTTTAAAATGATCCAGGATGAGCATGATTGCGCATCCTTCGGATATGGGCTCTCGCACTTGGCCTCCATCGAATAATGAAGGCATGTACGTCTTCGTTCATGCCTTGCTTTGTATCCCTTAAAGTGTTCAGAGTCGGCGTGACTTCTACGTTGTGTGCAAATCTTTGCATGAAGCAGTTCGCTAACTCTTCAAAAGTAGCGAACTGGCTTAAGTCGTAGGAAGCCAGCCATTTGGCAGCTGTGCCTTTAAGGGATAAAGGGAACCAATACATCCATTTCATTGAGTCCTTTTTCTTCTTATGGGCTCGACGCGAGAAAAGTTGCAAGTGAGACCTAGGGTCTCCCATGCCATCATACCGATGGAAGTTCGGTATTTCATCGTCACTGTCTGTTTCGTAATCCATAGGAAGGAAATCAAACAGGGCGTATTTCCTTTTCTCTTTATTTTGCCCTTTCAGTAGCTGCTGTAGGGCTTTACGGTCCTTTTGTGTGAAGGACTCGTGGTATTGGTTGCCTTCCATTACGGAGGCCTCTTTGTGCTTGCGAGGTTTTTCAGATTTCCTTTTGGCCTTTTGTTCACCATTTGATGAACATGAATCGCCTACTTCAGCCTTGTAAACACCCCGAAATCCCACGAATTTCTCAGATTCATCTGGTTTTGTAAAAGCAGCCCCCAAGGGGCCATTTTTGAGTCTGGAAACCCAGGAGCCTTCCAGGCAACCCTGTATATATGTTTTAAACTTTATCTTTCAAAAACATATGATATGGCTTTTGAAAACCTTTTAAAACATGTTTTGAAACCCCGAAGTGGCTTGGCCCGATCAAGACAAGACCAGGAGAGCTAAGAAGAGCCCGGAACCGGAGCACACGTCGAGCCCGGCACAGCAACTCTTGTATCTGATTCACACCCCTAGGATCTCGAACGTCCAAGACCCTGTTCTTATCAAAATAGCATTTGAAGTCATCTTCGGAAGGCAGAAACGGAGGCGGACGACCATGTTGGCGAAGACCCAACGAAGACGGAGTACTGATGCTGTCAGACCCCGCACGAATCGTCTGTTTCGAACCCAGCTCGAAGGAGTCAGAGTTCAGTTTGGATTGGATCTGGACCATATATATCCAGATCCCAATCCAAACCCATATGTGGACTTGGATTTGGATTTGGATCCAGAGATCCAATGCAATATCCATATCCATGGCCCACATCACCTTCTCATAAATGGAGGTGGGGCCCACTTGAAATTCACGTGGGATATTGGGCATGAGAGAGAGTGGGGATGGAAAATATCAAGAGTGTTGTATTAAGCTTGACTTGTGTGTCAAGTTTGGGTTTAATCATGTGGGTTGGCCTAATTGAGTGGGTTTAAGCTTGTAATTAGCTAAAACCTAACCTAGGGCTGCACCAACATGAGGTGGTCAAGGTCTATGGGCCATGCTAAGGGAGCTCCTTCACCTAAACCTAACCCATAACGCCTAATCCTAGCCTAAACCCCTAATCCACCCCTAATCTGAACCTAATCACCTAACCCACTTCCCTAATCCCGGCCTAATCCCAACCTAATCACCTAACCCACTTCCCTAATCCTTCCCTAAACCTAGATTAATTTCCCTAATCCTAGCCTAAATCTAGCCTAATCACCTAACCTAGCTCACTAAACCTCACCCTAAAACCCAACCACCTAACCTAGCCCTAAACCCCTAAACCACCCCTAGCCCACAATCTACCCAAACCCCTAGTTTTCAAAATATCTGGCCCAACCCTTTCCAGCCCACCTTATCTACATACCACCCTACCTAAACCACCTAACCACTACCCCAAGCCCAACCCTAACCGACCTACCCATCCCCTATTTAAACCCCCCCCCTTGGGGGCGGGTTTTTGCAAGGAAGAGCCCTCACCTCACCCAGTCGAGACCATCCCTTTCCAGCCCAGCCGGGACCACTCTCCACCTGCCCGCCTGCTCCACTCAACACCAGCTCCACCAGCTCTACCTGCACCGCCACCTTCCCTCTTCCATCCACCACCATCCCCCAGCCGGATGCCACCACCTTCACCCAACTGAACCAGCCAAGCTCCCACATCCGGCTACTTCTCTTTGCCTTCCACCGCCTCTCCCCATTCGGTAAGTACCCTGCACTTTACCTAGCTCCTTCTCTACTCCCTCTCCACTCCCAGCCACCCACCATACCATCACCTTACCTACACAATAGCCCCTCGCCGCCACCACTCCCACTCGGCCAAACCTTAGCCGCCCCAGCCATTTGCCCCTACCTAACTCCCCTCAACTACACCCGACCACCCTATTAGATTTCCTAAGACCTGCCCATAACACTCCCTTACACCTACTATCCCCACGATCACCTAGCCCCATCACCTAACTAGCTACCTTTCTATACTCCAACCTTAGTCATCCTAGCAGCCCGCCACCACCACACCTTCCTAGTCGGCCATTCCAACCGACTATTCCTTCATTTGGCCAGTCATCACCATTCCCCTAGGTGTCCCATTCGGCCTTCCCATAAACTCCCCTTTAGGTCCACTTTCCCTAAACACTTGACTCTCCTAGTGACCCTAAAAAACTCACTTGGTCCAGCCCCTTTAACCCCCCACATCGAGGCAACATCCACTTGCAATCGGCCACCTTTGAGGCGCCTATCCCGCGCCCCACTTGCAGCCGGCCAGCACCCTTGATCACCTATCCTCGCGGAGCTCCCGTTTGCAGCCCAAGGCGAAGGCCAAGCCCACGCTCAAGCAAGGCCTCTACGGACCAGCTACTCGTAAGTGTCTAAACTCGGTCTTTAGTTGTATACTTGCTTGAGATTCAATTTGATACGGGGTTGTAATAACGGAGCATAGTCTCCCCCCACTTGTAATAACGTGGCTTGGCACAACCACACACGTGCACCCTCTTAGTCGTGCACGATTTTGAACACACACGGGCCTAATCAGCCCCTAATACATAAGTGTATATATATACTTTCATTTTCGAAGGGTTTTGTTTAAGTTGGGTGCGTAGTCTTTCAATTCAAGCACTCACACACATGGAGCTTTCGCTCTTATTTGAAAGACCCAAGTAAGGGCCGACCTATACTATTTGGGTTTCATTTCATGTCGTGTGAGTAAGTCTTTCAATTCAAGCACTTTCACACACATTGAGCCTTCGCTCTTACTCCCAAGACCTTAATAAAGGCCTTATTGCAGTTATATTTGGGTTTCATTTATGTCGTGTGTGTAGTACTTCAATTCAAGCACTCTCACACACATTGAGCCTTCGCTCTTACTCCCAAGACCTTAGTCAAGGCCATACTGCAATTTATATTTGGGTTTAATTTCATGTCGTGTGTGTAAGTCTTTCAATTCAAGCACGCACCCACATTGAGCCTTCGCTCTTATTTGTAAGACCCGAGTAAGGGCTCATATACATAATCTATGTACATATTTCCCTTCGGTTATTTCCCTTCGGTTATTTCCCTTCGGTTATTTCCCTTCAGTCATTTCCCTTCAGTATTGTCTTTACATTTCGGGTTTTCCCTTTGGAGTAGCGTGAGTTTGCATTGCATCTACGCCATACCACGAGGTAGGACGCATATTGCATCGAAGCAAGCCCCGCTCGAATTCGCCCATATAGTGGAGTGTTCATAACACACAAACTAGGTGGCCCGAAAAGGGATAAAAGAAAAGACTTAGGCACGTGCAAATCCACGTGATCTAAAATATGCAATCGCATCTTAAAAACCCGAAATAGACACCTCGAACCGCTTCGTAGACTTTCTCTCCAAAAATTCGATTTTTGCAAAGCGTACAGACTGACCCTTTCGCATCGGTGCAAGAAGGTCTGCGACGACAAGAGCTTGCTTGCTCACAGTCGCCACGTTTAGAAGTCAGTGTTAAAAATATCTTCGCTAGGTTAAGTAAGCTAGCTGGCACGCCCTGTTTGCATACATTGGCCTTAGACACACGAGAGGATCCTTTCCAAGCCCTGAAAAAGGCGGAAGAGGCGGGGATTTTCGTGCGTCTATAGAGATTGGCACGCCCGGTGGGACATGGGCCTTACAAAAATCGAGTTTTAAGTTTTAGTCTTGCGAAAATTTTAAAAAGGTGTCGTTTTAACTTGTTTTCTTTTGCTTGTACTTAGGATATTTTGAAAAAGTTTGAAAAGCATGTCAAAATCCAATCCAAGTGAAGTGTCGAGCCAAGGCTCATGCGCATCAAGTTCTCACTCTAGGAGGATTTTCAAAAACAAAATAAAACTAGATGAAATCGAGGACTTGAGAAGGGAGTTTGAGGCCAAAATCGATGCTCTCAGCCAAGGGGCTGAAGTAGGCGATTCATGTTCATCAAACGGTGAACAAAGGCCTAAAAAGAAATCTGAAAAACCTCGCAAGCAAAAAGAGGCCTCCGTAATGGAAGGCAACCAATACCACGAGTCCTTCACACAAAAGGACCGTAAAGCCCTACAGCAATTGCTAAAAGGGCAGAATAAAGAGAAAAGAAGCTACGCTCTGTCTGATTTCCTTCCTATGGACTACGAAACAGACAGTGACGATGAAATACCGAACTTCCATCGGTATGATGGCATGTGAGACCCTAGGTCTCACTTGCAGCTTTTCTCACGTCGAGCCCATAAGAAGAAAAAGGACTCGATGAAATGGGTGTATTGGTTCCCTTTATCCCTTAAAGGCACAGCTGCCAAATGGCTGGCTTCCTACGACTTAAGCCAGTTCGCTACCTTTGAAGAATTAGCGAACTGCTTCATGCAAAGATTTGCACACAACGTGGAAGTCACGCCAACCCTGAATACCTTAAGGGATACAAAGCAAGGCATGAACGAAGACGTGCATGCCTTCATTATAAGATGGAGGTCGCTTTTGGGCCAAGTGCGAGAGCCCATATCCGAAGGATGCGTAGTAATGCTCATACTGGATAATTTCAAAAGCGAGTTAAAAACCCTTCTCTCGCTCCATGAGATTTCAACTTTCCATAAGTTGATCAAAAAGGCCTCCCTTTTCGAAACCAACTTGTGAAAAAGAACATACGATCACTTATGGAAACGAAGTGCCATTCCAAAAACCCGTTTGGAAAAGCCCATCGCATATGGGCTGCCCACGACGGACAAAGGGGCAAAGCCCCATAAAATCGCCAATGTCCGGGTGGATCCAGGCATGGCGGGCACTTCTAAAAATTTTGAAAAATTAGAAAATAAGAGGGAACGCAATTTTCAAAAATCGGTTGAAAAACGGGAGTATACTCCGCTGGGGCAACCTGTGTCGGAGGTCCTAGACCTCTTACTTGCCCTGGGCATGATCGAACTCCCTGAAATCCCCGAAGGAGTCACTTCCAAAGGGGGGTATTTAAACCGATTTTGTAAGTATCATCGGCTCAAAGGCCATGATACAAAACGCTGCTTCTCTCTTTTAAATAAAATTGAGAACTTGATAGCAGAAGGCTGGCTCCAGGTCACTGCGGAACCTGAGCCACCTCAAGCTATCTTCAAGGAACCCTTTCCCAAACACGCCAGTGGCAGTGGGAAAGGAAAGGAGCTATGTACCCTCACCATTTCTAAGGAACTAGCGCAAAAGCCAGAACCTGGTCGACCTACTTGTGCGCCCATCCTTGTACTATACAAGAGGCCCGCCCAAGTCGTCATTCGGGGACCACCAAAAGTGGAAACCCCGGTAACACCAGTTTTAAAAATCCAAGGTTCTCCTCAGCTCATCCTTAGAGCCAAGTTTAGCGCGAACCCTAGGCTGGTCGTGGGGGAAGTCACTAGATCCGGGAGGATCTATCAACCCCCGCACCTTCAAGGTGCTCAAAAGGTGGTCAGTATGCCTGGCCCCTCAAAAGCATGTATCCCTAGTTGTCTGCCAAAAGCATATAAGGACAAAGTCATCCTAAGTCCTTATGATTTCGAAAACCACCTTTCAAAGATTCCTATTCACATGTCTATCCTACAGCTTATAAAAACCTCGCCTAGGCATAGACTTTTATTAGAGAAAATTCTAGAAAGGGCCAAGGTTGATTCGAACATAAGTCCGGAATCCTTGTCTGCCCAAGTGGCTTTATTAGGAGCAAAATCGCCCATCACTTTTTCAGAAGATGATGTAGATAGACCCCACGAAACCCATAACCAGGCCCTGCATATCGAGGTGGTTCTAAACAACTACTCTCTGGACAGGTGCCTAGTCGATGGTGGAGGAGGGCTCAACATCCTTCCACTTCATGTGGCGTACAAAATCGGAGTCATCTTGACTTCAGTAAACCCAAGCCCCATCGTTATCACTGGATACGATGAGAATGCATCTAGACCTTTAGGATCCATCGAACTCCCAATGGAAACGGGAGGGATCGAACACACGGGGGTGTTCCATGTCTTGGACATCCACCCCCATTATAACCTGTTGCTGGGAAGGCCCTGGATACACAGTTTGTGCGCTGTGCCATCCACCTTCCACAAGTGTGTCAAGATCCCTTTTAGGGACTAGGTCGTAGTCATCCTAGGTGAGAGTCACCCACAGCTTCAGGGGATCATAAACTCCCCTTGTTTATCAAGCTCCTAGGCCCATGAGGCTAACCTGGGGCGAATTATGGTTAAGCCACCTCGGCTCGTGTTGAACAACCCTAGGAAGGTTGTATGTGTGAAGGGGCCGCCCAAAGCAGGCCCCCTCCCGACTCTAATCCTCCTAGGAAAACCCAAGCGTTCCCTATTTCCAAAGCCCCTGGACAAAAGGCCATACGAGCCTAATATGGACGATAGCATGTTCCAGGACCACGACTTGTATCCCATCTTTTCAAAAAACAAAAGGTCGTGGAACATGTTATTGAACATGGGCTACACGCCCTACAAGAGTCTAGGGGCACAAAACCAGGGTCTCCTAGAGCCCATCCTTCCTAGGGCCAACCCAAGCCGATATGGGATCGGCTACACTCCCCGAATACCGCCGGAGCCACCCCCTGTGACCACTTGGGTCAAGGGTGCCCCGGAGCCTGTCTTAGAAGAGACCTACTATTTAGACCTCCTATTCCGAGTCTAACCCGTAGTGTTTTCCCTTTGTAGGTATGACGGAAGATCCCTTTTCTAAAAATACCAAAAACATTTGAAAAACTTAAAATAAAAAAAACCAAAAACAATGGAAAAACAAAAACTCGAAAAAAGAGTGCTTTGTATAGTTCCCAAAATTCTTGTTTTACAAAAACCCAAAAAAATCGAAAATTTGGAAAATACCACAAAAATGTTGTACATAGCTGCTCCTGGTAGGACTTTGGCAAAAGAAAAGGATTTCGAAAGAAACGTCGTCTGCATAGCCAGACCAAAAATTTTGAAATCACTTAAAAATCCAAGTACAAAACCAGGTCATTTTGAAAACCACGCATCAAGTTCCCTCGGGTCTATAGCCCACGAGAATGATCAAAGCCCAGAAGTGGATCCCCTTGAGGAAGATCCCACTTTTGAGCTCCCAGAATTTCATAGAATTCTCGATTTTGAAAGACCTTCCCAATCAGTAGGAGGAGATTTCATAGAGGTGAACCTAGGGGATGATTCCAATCCCAAAACCATCAAAATAGGCGCTTCCTTGCATGAAATTGAAAAGTTAGCATTCATTGCATTTCTACAAACCTATTTAGATGTGTTTGCATGGACGTATGAAGACATGCCGGGCATAGATCCCAGCATAGTCGAGCATCGTCTTCCCTTAGATGCAGGTGTAAAACCCATAAAGCAGAAGCTTAGGAAAATACACCCGAATGTACACACGCAAGTCAAAGAGGGTTTAGAAGATCTGCTAAAAGCCGGATTTATAAAACCCATTGCGTATTCTAATTGGTTGTCAAATATCGTTGTGGTTCGAAAAACCAATGGGAAAATTCGAATATGCATCGATTTCAGAAACCTGAATAAAGCCACTCCAAAGGATAATTATCCTTTACCCAACATAGATTTGATAGTCGATAGTACTGCAAATCATGAAATGTTTTCATTCATGGATGGCTATTCAGGCTATAATCAAATCAAACTAAGTCCACGAGATCAGGGTAAGACCGCCTTCACAACCCCATGGGGCACGTACTGCTATACAGTCATGCCCTTTGGTTTGAAAAATGCCGGCGCAACATACCAACGAGCCATGAACACGATCTTCCATGATCAAATTCATGAGCTTGTAGAAGTGTATGTAGATGATCTCTTGGTGAAATCCAAAACTCGATGCACCCATATCGAATGTTTACAAAAGATTTTCGAAAGGCTTAGGCTTTACAAAGTAAAGCTAAACCCTCAAAAATGTGTGTTCGGGGTAGAATCAGGGAAGCTTCTAGGCTTTATGGTGAGCCAAAGGGGAATAGAAGTCGACCCCTCTAAGTGTCGAGCCATCATAGACATGGCTCCACCCTCCAATCTCACCCAAATCCGTAGCCTCCAGGGTCGATTACAATCCGTGCGCCGATTCATATCGAATCTGGCAACTAGATGCGAACCCTTCAACAAACTGTTGAGGAAGGGCACGAAATTCTTATGGGATGACGAATGCCAAAAGTCCTTCGAGAGACTGAAGGCATACTTGGTTAATCCCCCCGTTTTGAATCCTCCAAAACAAGGAAAACCGCTTTTATTATACATCTCCGTGCATGTAAATGCTTTAGGAGCCCTGTTGGCTCAGTATGAGGATGACACCCATAAGGAGTATGCCATCTACTACATTTCGAAAACTCTCTTGGCTTATGAACGAAATTATCAAGCCATGGAGAAGACGTGCTTGGCCCTAGTCTGGGCCTGCCAAAAGTTCAGACACTATTTCCTAGATCATGAGATCTGGATAGTGTCCAAGCTTGATCCAATCAAGCACTTGTTCGAAAAACCCATTCTCACGGGTAGATTGGGCAAATGGCAACTCCTTCTAATGGAGTATGATCTGAAATACCATCACCAGATCTCCATTAAGGGGTAAGCCCTAGCAGATTACGTGGCTGAATTCCCTTTAGAGGACGCATATCCCACTCTTGTCGAAATGCCTGATGAAGGCATATTACAAAACCATTTTCAAAACCACATTTTGGCAAATTCTTTAAAAAACCAAGTGTGGAAGTTGCACCTCGACGGGGCACGAAACCAACGAGGGGCTGGTGCTGGGATCATCCTAATCTCCCCTGAAAAGGGCGAGATTCCCATAGCAGTCCGCTTAGATTTCGAATGTTCCAACAACATAGCTGAGTATGAAGCACTCATACAAGGCTTAAGGATTTCGAAAACTCTACGGGCATCGTGCATTGAGGTCTTTGGAGATTCGCTCCTTGTCATAAACCAGGTTTTAAAAATTTGGCAAGTACGTAATGAGAAACTACTTCCATATCACGAGTTGGCCACTCGATTGGTCCAATCCTTCCAGTCGTGTAAGCTCACACACGTAGGAAGAGAAGACAATGGCATCGCCGATGCCCTCTCCTCTTTGGGTTCAGCCCTGAAGGTCGATCCCATTTCAGGGACCAGATCTTTGGAAATATGGCATGCGCCCCATCCATCCACACACGACTTGGATATTTGCCAAAACAACCCAGAGTCTATTGAAAAACCCTGGTTCTATGACATAAAACAATTTTTAGAAAATGGGGGATTTACCGAGGATGCCACATCCAAAGATAAGGCATTCATTCGTAAGATTTCGACCCGATACACCATTCTGGGTGGGGTCTTATACAAAAAGAGTTTTACCGGCATTCTACTTAGGTGTATCGACCTAGAGGAGGCTAGGATAGTGATGCATGAGTTCCACGATGGAGAATGTGGAGGTCATGTTAATGCCAACATGATGGCGATGAAAATACTTAGAGGGGGCTATTTTTGGTCCACCCTGAAAAAGGATTGTCACGATCATGTTAGGAAGTGTCATCCGTGTCAAGTGCATGGGCACGCCATTCATATCCCTTCATCTGCATTGCATTCCGTGGTCAGCCCCTGGCCATTTACCATGTGGGCGTTTGACATCGTAGGCCCAATATTTCCCAAGGCCTCGAATGGGCATCGATTTATTTTAGCAGCCACGGAGTATTTCTCCAAGTGGGTGGAAGCCATTTCCCTAACGAATGTAATGGGGCAACATGTGGTGGCTTTCATCCGGAGGAATATCTTGGCTCGATTTGGGGTTCCACGAGACCTTGTGTCTGATAATGGTACCCATTCAAGAATGAGCGGATGGTTAAGTTGTGCAACACGTATGGCATAACTCACCACTTCTCCTCGCCCTACTACCCTCAAGGCAACGGCCAAGCCGAAGCCACAAACAAGACTCTCATTAGTATTATTAAGAAAACCTTAGAGAAGGGTAGGACGTGGCACGAGAAGCTGGATGAAGCCTTATGGGCTTATAGGACTTCCATCCGGACTCCCACGAATGCCACACCATTCGAGTTGGTCTATGGCACAAACGCCATTCTTCCCATTCATACCCAACTGCATTCATTCCATACATCCCTAGCACTCGACCTCCCCCTAGAGACGCTTCAGCATGCTAGGATGGCCGAACTAGATTTGCTAGATGAGAGGCGACTCCTTGCCATGGATCATGCTCGTGCATACCGGCAAAGGATAGCCCGACATTATGGCAAACACATAAGACCTTGCCACTTTGAAGTGGGAGATCTGGTCTTAAAAACCATCCACCATCGTGGCCCACACCCCCTAGGCAAGTGGCGCCCCAACTAGGATGGACCCTATGTTGTACGAGCAACCACTACGAACAATTCGTATTGGTTGATCGATGTAGAAGGTAGGAATTTAGCAGATCCTATCAATATTCAATACTTAAAGAAGTATCATGTGTAGGATCTGGATTAAATTCCAGTTTTCGAAAATTTTATAGGGATAGCTGCCCTGAGACATGTGAATAAGGTGCAAAGGCGAACTCGGGTGACCCTAAGTGAGAGAATTCGCACTTGTGAAAGAGTGGAGTTTTCAAAATCGTGGTTGCATTTCAAAATCCTTCTTCTTACAAAGAAAGGCCTAGTTCAACATAGCAAGATACTTGCAAGTGGTACGTGCTATTTCTAAATAGGCTGATCTGGAATGGATCGAGTGTAGGCTTGGGATAAGTCCTCCCCTTTTTTCTTCTCCTTCCAAAAGGAAAACAAAGGCCCAAATCAAAAGGGAATTTCCCATTTAAAGACTCTTTCCAAAAGAAAGAAACCAGACTTCAAAAAGAAAAATCGATTCTCTTATGAGAAAGAGGGATTAAAGAAAAAATACTCCCAAAGGGAGACCCTCTATGAAAAAAAAGGAAAAAGAGGCCAAAAAGCTCAAAAAGAGCAGTTTTCCGCCTCCTATGCCTTAAACCACGGGACGCTTCAGAAGGGACCGTGGTATCTCTTTCCTATTCCTGGCTTATCCCAAGATAAAGCATGGTTCATTTCAAGGAATCCTAAAGTAAAAATAGGATTTACTTACTTGAATTTCATCTTGTTTGAGAATTCGACGTTTCGAGTAAGGCGTAGGAATTTGAAATGAAGCTTGTCTTCTTATAAAATCTCCGCTAGATAAGCAAGTGTTAAGACTCAAACAAGGGCAAGCACGAAGAGCTCGAGATCCTTAGGATCGAGGCTCAAGATAGTTGTCCCTTTTGTAAATAGCTTTTGTAAATAAGTTTGGAAAACCGAACATCGAACAGCATAGGACTTGCTCACTTGGAGCAATAGGCCTTGTAAGTCTCTAGAGTTCGACCACATCTGGTCTCTGGGAGGTCGCCACTTTTGGCACCACACCCATGTCATTTGCATTCCACGCATGGTACTTGCATGAACATGATCCCATTTAGGACCAGATTCCATGTAAAACCCTTTGGCGTGATATCTCCTCCTACCAGAGTTTGTAAATTGAGATTTTGCTAAAAATGGGACGATCCCATATTCTTCGTGGCTAGATCTAGGAAGACATTAAAAGGGGTGTTTGTCATCTTTGCCCTTATCCAAATCTATTTGGACAAGGCCAAAGAGGGGCATCTGTAAACACCCCGAAATCCCACGAATTTCTCAGATTCATTTGGTTTTGTAAAAGCAGCCCCCAAGGGGCCATTTTTGAGTCTGGAAACCCAAGAGCCTTCCAGGCAACCCTGTATATATGTTTTAAACTTTATCTTTCAAAAACATATGATATGGCTTTTGAAAACCTTTTAAAACATGTTTTGAAACCCCGAAGTGGCTTGGCCCGATCAAGACAGGACCAGGAGAGCTAAGAAGAGCCCGGAACCGGAGCACACATCGAGCCCGACACAGCAACTCTTGTATCTGATTCACACCCCTAGGATCTCGAACGTCCAAGACCCTGTTCTTATCAAAATAGCATTTGAAGTCATCTCCGGAAGGCAGAAATGGAGGTGGACGACCATGTTGGCGAAGACCCAATGAAGACGGAGTACTGATGCTGTCAGACCCCACACGAATCGTCCGTTTCGAACCCAGCTCGAAGGAGTCAGAGTTCAGTTTGGATTGGATCTGGACCATATATATCTAGATCCCAATCCAAACCCATATGTGGACTTGGATTTGGATTTGGATCTAGAGATCCAATCCAATATCCATATCCATGGCCCACATCACCTTCTCATAAATGGAGGTGGGGCCCACTTGAAATTCACGTGGGATATTGGGCATGAGAGAGAGTGGGGATGGAAAATATCAAGAGTGTTGTATTAAGCTTGACTTGTGTGTCAAGTTTGGGTTTAATCATGTGGGTTGGCCTAATTGAGTGGGTTTAAGCTTGTAATTAGCTAAAACCTAACCTAGGGCTGCACCAACATGAGGTGGTCAAGGTCTATGGGCCATGCTAAGGGAGCTCCTTCACCTAAACCTAACCCATAACGCCTAATCCTAGCCTAAACCCCTAATCCACCCCTAATCTAAACCTAATCACCTAACCCACTTCCCTAATCCCGGCCTAATCCCAACCTAATCACCTAACCCACTTCCCTAATCCTTCCCTAAACCTAGATTAATTTCCCTAATCCTAGCCTAAACCTAGCCTAATCACCTAACCTAGCTCACTAAACCTCACCCTAAAACCCAACCACCTAACCTAGCCCTAAACCCCTAAACCACCCCTAGCCCACAATCTACCCAAACCCCTAGTTTTCAAAATATCTGGCCCAACCCTTTCCAGCCCACCTTATCTACATACCACCCTACCTAAACCACCTAACCACTACCCCAAGCCCAGCCCTAACCGACCTACCCATCCCCTATTTAAACCCCCCCCTTGGGGGCGGGTTTTTGCAAGGAAGAGCCCTCACCTCACCCAGCCGAGACCATCCCTTTCCAGCCCAGCCGGGACCACTCTCCACCTGCCCGCCTGCTCCACTCTCCACCTGCTCCACCAGCTCTACCTGCACCGCCACCTTCCCTCTTCCATCCACCACCATCCCCCAGCCGGATGCCACCACCTTCACCCAACCGAACCAGTCAAGCTCCCACATCCGGCTGCTTCTCTTTGCCTTTCACCGCCTCTCCCCATTCGGTAAGTACCCTGCACTTTACCTAGCTCCTTCTCTACTCCCTCTCCACTCCCAGCCACCCACCATACCATCACCTTACCTACACAACAGCCCCTCGCCGCCACCACTCCCACTCGGCCAAACCTTAGCCGCCCCAGCCATTTGCCCCTACCTAACTCCCCTCAACTACACCCGACCACCCTATTAGATTTCCTAAGACCTGCCCATAACACTCCCTTACACCTACTATCCCCACGATCACCTAGCCCCATCACCTAACTAGCTACCTTTCCATACTCCAACCTTAGTCATCCTAGCAGCCCGCCACCACCACACCTTCCTAGTCGGCCACTCCAACCGACTATTCCTTCATTCGGCCAGTCATCACCATTCCCCTAGGTGTCCCATTCGGCCTTCCCATAAACTCCCCTTTAGGTCCACTTTCCCTAAACACTTGACTCTCCTAGTGACCCTAAAAAACTCACTTGGTCCAGCCCCTTTAACCCCCCACATCGAGGCGACATCCACTTGCAATCGGCCACCTTTGAGGCGCCTATCCCGCGCCCCACTTGCAGCCGGCCAGCACCCTTGATCACCTATCCTCGCGGAGCTCCCGTTTGCAGCCCAAGGCGAAGGCCAAGCCCACGCTCAAGCAAGGCCTCTACGGACCAGCTACTCGTAAGTGTCTAAACTCGGTCTTTAGTTGTATACTTGCTTGAGATTCAATTTGATACGGGGTTGTAATAACGGAGCATAGTCTCCCCCCGCTTGTAATAACGTGACTTGGCACAACCACACATGTGCACCCTCTTAGTCGTGCACGATTTTGAACACACACGGGCCTAATCAGCCCCTAATACATAAGTGTATATATATACTTTCATTTTCGAAGGGTTTTGTTTAAGTTGGGTGCGTAGTCTTTCAATTCAAGCACTCACACACATTGAGCTTTCGCTCTTATTTGAAAGACCCAAGTAAGGGCCGACCTATACTATTTGGGTTTCATTTCATGTCGTGTGAGTAAGTCTTTCAATTCAAGCACTTTCACACACATTGAGCCTTCGCTCTTACTCCCAAGACCTTAATAAAGGCCTTATTGCAGTTATATTTGGGTTTCATTTATGTCGTGTGTGTAGTACTTCAATTCAAGCACTCTCACACACATTGAGCCTTCGCTCTTACTCCCAAGACCTTAGTCAAGGCCATACTGCAATTTATATTTGGGTTTAATTTCATGTCGTGTGTGTAAGTCTTTCAATTCAAGCACGCACCCACATTGAGCCTTCGCTCTTATTTGTAAGACCCGAGTAAGGGCTCATATACATAATCTATATACATATCTCCCTTCGGTTATTTCCCTTCGGTTATTTCCCTTCGGTTATTTCCCTTCAGTCATTTCCCTTCAGTATTGTCTTTACATTTCGGGTTTTCCCTTTGGAGTAGCGTGAGTTTGCATTGCATCTACGCCATACCACGAGGTAGGACGCATATTGCATCGAAGCAAGCCCCGCTCGAATTCGCCCATATAGTGGAGTGTTCATAACACACAAACTAGGTGGCCCGAAAAGGGATAAAAGAAAAGACTTAGGCACGTGCAAATCCACGTGATCTAAAATATGCAATCGCATCTTAAAGACCCGAAATAGACACCTCGAACCGCTTCGTAGACTTTCTCTCCAAAAACTCAATTTTTGCAAAGCGTACAGACTGACCCTTGCGCATCGGTGCAAGAAGGTCTGCGACGACAAGAGCTTGCTTGCTCACAGTCGCCACGTTTAGAAGTCAGTGTTAAAAATATCTTCGCTAGCTTAGGTAAGCTAGCTGGCACGCCCTGTTTGCATACATAGGCCTTAGACACACGAGAGGATCCGCTCCAAGCCCTGAAAAAGGCGGAAGAGGCGGGGATTTTCGCGCGTCTACAAGCCTCTTGGCTGAGAGCATCGATTTTGGCCTCGAATTCCCTTCTCAAGTCCTCTATCTCGTCTAGTTTGATCTTGTTTTTCAAAATCCTCCTAGAGTGAGAACTTAATGCGCATGAGCCTTGGCTCGACACTTCACTTGGGTTGGATTTTGACATGCTTTCAAGCCTTTTTCAAAATTCCTAAGTACAAGTAAAGAAGAAAAAAAGTTAAAACAACACCTCTTTGAAAATCTTTTCGCAAGTTTCCTAGAGTGACTCGACTTTACAAAACTCACGTCCCACCGGGCGTGCCAAATTGCTGTAGACGCAGAAAATCTCCGCTTCCTAGTTCTTAGGCCTGGAGCGAACCTTTTCGTGTGCCTAAGTCCTATTTAAACAAACAGGGCATGCCAGCTAGCTTACTTAAGCTAGTGAAGATATATTTAAAACCTGACTTCTAACGTGGCTACTGTGAGCAAGCAAGCTCTTGTCGTCGCAGACCTTCTTACACCGATGCGCAAGGGTCAGTCTATACACTTTTAAAGACCGAGTTTTTGGATAGAAGGACCTACGAAAGCGGTTTGAGGTGTTTGATTCGGGTCTTGTTTGTACGATTTTCAGATCACGTGGATTTGCACGTGCCTAAGTCTTTCTTTTTATCCCTTTTCGGGCCACCTAGGTGTGTGTTATGAACACTCCACTAAGATATGGCGACTTTGAGCGGGAGTATGGGGTTTGCTTTGATGCAATATGCATCCTAACTCGTGGTATGGCGTATATGCAATGCAAACTCACGCTACTCCAAAGGGAAAACCCGAATGTAAAAGACAATGCCGAAGGAAAATGACTTGAAATGGAAATTGCCGAAGGGAAATGACTTGTAATGTAAATGTCGAAGGGAAATTGCAAAAGGGAAATACGGCTATATCTTAAGAGCGGAAAGGCTCAATTGTTCAAGTGTGTGCCGTGTATATATTGAAAGACTATGCACACAGCTGAACCTTAAAACCCGAACTGAAAAGATAGCCAAAAGGGAAATACGTATATAGTATATACGAGCCCTTACTTGGGTCTTACAAATAAGAGCGAAGGCTCAATGTGGGTGCGTGTGAAAATGTAAAGACAACACACATGACTTCAAATGAAACCCAAATATAAATTGCAATATGGCCTTAACTAAGGTCTTGGGAGTAAGAGCGAAAGCTCAATGTGTGTGAGTGCTAGAATTGAAGTACTACACACACGACATGAAATTAAACCCAAGGATAGTATCACACGGCCCTTACTTGGGTCTTGCAAATAAGAGCGGAAGCTCAATGTGCAACTAAGGATCGAGTTAGATACTTACTTATAGCTGGTCCAGAGGTGACTTGCTTGAGTGTAGGCTTGGCTTCACCTTGGGCTGCAAGAGGGAGCTCCTCGGAGTGGCACGGCAAGGGGAGGTGCTGGTCGGGTGACTTGGGTGCGCGGGAAGGGCGCCTTAAAGCTAGCCGGCTGCTAGGAGTGTGCTGCCTTGGTGCTTTGGGCTAAGGTGACTAAGGAGGGTCACTAAGGGATAGGTTGGCACTATGGAAGGTGGCGCTAAAGGGGAGCCTAAAGGGAATGCCTAAGGGAAATGAGGTGGCTGCCGAATGGGTTTGGTGCAATCGGCTGGGGTGGTCGACTAGGGGAATTTTTGTGGTGGCCGGTGGCTAGGATAGTTAGGGGGATATCAAGGATGGGAAGGGAGCTAGCTAGGGTGCTGTGGAAGGTGGAGCTAAGGGCTGGTGGAAAGTGGTATGGGCAGGTCTTAGGGAGCCAAGTGGGGTGGCCGGGTATCACTAGGGGAAATGGTTCAAGGTGGGGTGATGTAAAGGTTGAGGTCTGGCCGAATGGGTAAGGGTGGTAGGTGGCTGTGATGGGGTGATGTAGTGGTGGTGGGAGAGTGGAGGGGGAGTGAAGAGGAGATAGAGTTAGGTTGAGGTACTAACTGGCTGGTAGGGAGTTGGTGTCCAAGGAAGAAGAGCAGCCGGGTGATTGAAGTGGATGGAGTTCGGCCGGATGGAAGTGATGGCAGCATGGAATGGAGCAGGTTGGGGGGGGCAGTGGTGGCGCGAGGTGGAGCTGGCCAGGGTGTGGTGGTGCAGGTGGAGCAAGGTGGAAGGCTCGGCTGGGAGGTGATTGGCCAAGGTCGGCTGGCCCAAGGTGGAGAAGCTTGAAAACCCGCCCACTAGGGGGGGGTTTATATAGGTTTGGAGATGGCGGTTGGGGCTGGTATTTGGAGGGTGGTAAGGTGGTTTAGGTGGTGGTGGTGTGGTGATAAGGTGGGCTAGTTTTGAGGAGGGGCCAGATATTTTGGTTAAAGGGGTTTTGGGTATATGGTGTGCTAGGTTTAGGTGGGGTGGTTTAGGGGTTTAGGGCTTAGCTAGGTGGGTTGGTTTTGGGGTGAGGTTTAGTGAGGTGGGTTAGGTGATTAGGCTAGGATTAGGTTAGGTTTAAGGGAATTAAGCTAGGTTTAGGGGAGGATTAGGAAAGTGGGTTAGGTGATTAGGTTGGGATTAGGCCGGGATTAGGGAAGTGGGTTAGGTGATTAGGCTAGGTTTAGGCCGAGATTAGGGTAAAAGGCTAGGATTAGGGGTTTTTACTTAGGATTGGGTTAGGCTCCCTTTGCATAACCCATAGACCTTGTTGCATCACGTTGGTGCAGCGCTAGGTTAGGTTTTGGCTAATACAAGCTTAAACCCATGCTAATTAGGCTAACCCACATGATTAACCCCAAACTTGACACACAAGTCAAGCTTAATTACAATTTACCCTCAAATCTTATCCTCCCCCACTCTCTCTCATGCCCATAATCCTACGTGAATTTCAAGTGGGCCCCACCTCCATTTATGAGAAGGTGATGTGGGCCATGGATGTGGATATTGGATTGGATCTCTAGATCCAAATCCAAATCCAAATCCACACATGGGTTTGGATTGGGATCTGGATATATATGGTCCAGATCCAACCCAAACTGAATTCTGACTCCTTCAGGCTATGTTCAAAACGAACAGTTTGTGCGGGGCCTGACAGCATCAGTACTCTGTCTACGTTGGGTCTTCGCCAACATGATCGTCCACTTCTGTTTTCGCCTTCCGGAGATGACTTCATATGATTTCTGATTATAATAGGGTCTTGGATGTTCGAGATCCTGGGGGTGGATTTAATACGAGAGTTGCTGTGTCGGGCTCGACTTGTGCCCCAGTTTCGGGCTCTCTTTAGCTCTTCTGGTCCTGCTTTGATAAGGCTAAGCTTGCTTTGTGGGGTTTCAAAACATATTTTAACAGTTTTTAAAACATATTATACATATTTAAAACATATAAAAGTTCAAAACATATGTACAGGGCTGCCTGGAAGGCTCCTGGGTTTCCAGACTCAAAATGGCCCTTTGGAGCTACTTTTATAAAACCAGGTTGGTTTGAGAAATTCGTGGGATTTCGGGGTGTTTACAGGGCCCCACCTCCATTTATGAGGAGGTGATGTGGGCCATGGATGTAGATATTGGATTTGGATCTTTGGATCCAAATCCAAATCCAAATGCATGTTGGGTTTGGATCTGGATATATATGGTCCAGATCCGGCCCAAATTTGATTTTTGATTCCTTCATAGCGTTTCAAAACGGACGGTTTGTGCGGGGCCTGACTTCATCATTACTCCATCTTGCGTTAGGTCTTCGCCAACATTGTCGTCCGCTCTTCTTCTCACCTTCTGGAGTTCATTTTGAATAATTTTTTGATATCTGGGTCTTGGATGTCCGAGAATCTGGGGATGATTTTGATACGAGAGTTCATGTGCCGGGCTTGAAGTATGCTCCGGGTCCGGGCTCTCTTTTGCCTCTTCGGTCTTGCTTTCATCAGGCCAAGCTACTTTTGGGGTTTCAAAACACCTTTTTAAGGTTTTAAAACTATATGTATATATTTTTAAAACATATATACAGGTTCAAAGTATGTACAAGGTTGTTTGGAAGGCTCCTGGGTTTCCAGACTCAAAATAGTTCTTTGGGGCTGCTTTTGCAAAACCAGGCATATTTGAGAAAAATCATGGGATTTTGGGGTGTTTACAGATGCCCCTCTTTGGCATTATCCAAATTTATTTGGATAATGGCAAAGATGACAACACCCCTTTCAATGTCTCCCTAGATCTATCCACGAAAACATGGGATCGTCCCAATTTTCAAGCAAAATCTCTCTTTAAAACCTAGTAGGAGGAGATATCACGCCAAAGGGAACTTCTATGGTTTCTGGTCCTAAACGGGATCATGTTATACAAGTGTTCATACATGGATATGCACATGCATGTCATGGATGAGACGCCAAGAATGGCGACCTCCGAGAGACCATATGGCATGGTCGAACTTTTGAAACTTACAAAGACTTGCTGCTCCAAGTGAGCGGGCCCTATGTTGCTCGATATTCGATTTTTCGAAATCTATTTACAAAAGGGAAAACCGCTTTTAGCCTCAATCCTAAGGATCTCGAGCTCTTCGTGTTTGCCTTTGCTTGAGTCTTGACACTCGCTAATCTAGCGGAGGTTTTATAAGAAAATAAGCTATATTTCAAAATTCCTACGCCTTACTCGAAACATCGAATTCTCAAACAAAATGAAATTCAAGTAAGTAAATCCTATTTTTACTTTAGGATTCCTCGAAATGAACCATGTTTCACTTGGGATAAGCCAGGGATGGGAAAGAGATACCACGGTCTCTTTTGAAGCATCCCGTGGTTTTAGGCATAGAAGGCGGAAAACTGCTCTTTTTGAGCTTTTTGGCCTTTTCTTCCTTTTTTTCATAGAGGGTCTCCCTTTGGGAGTATTTTTTCTTTAATCCCTCTTTTCCATAAAAGAATCGAATTTTCATTTTGATTCATGTTTCTTTCTTTGGGAAAGAGATCTTTGGCGGGGATTTTCCTTTGTTTTGGCCACATTTTCCTTTTGGAAGGAGAAGAGAAGAGGGGAGAACTTATCCCAAGGTCATACTCGATCCATTCCAGATCAGCCTATTTAGAAATTGCACGTACTACTTGCAAGTATCTTGCTATATTGAACTAGGCCTTTCTTTGTAAGAAGGAGGATTTTGAAATGTAACCACGTATTTGGAAAACTCTACTCTTTCACAAGTGCGAATTCTCTTGCTCAGGGTCACACAATTTTGCCTTTAAACCTTACTTTCGAGGTTTTAAAGCAGCTATCCCTAAGAATTTTCAAAAACGGGAATTTAACCCAAACCCTACACATAATACTTCTTTAAGTATTGAATATTGATAGGATCTGCTAAATTCCTACCTTCTACATCGATCAACCAATATGAGTTGTTCGTGGTGGTTGCATGAACAACATAGGGTCTATCCCACTGGGGGAACCACTTTCCAAGTGGATGTGGGCCACGATAGTGGATGATTTTCAAAACCAGATCTCCCACTTCAAAGTGGCGAGGTCTCATATGTTTGTCATAATGTCGGGCTATCCTTTGCCGGTATGCATGAGTATGATCCATAGCAAGGAGTCGCCTTTCATCTAACAAATCTAGTTTGGCCATCCTAGCATGCTGAAGCATCTCTAGGGGGAGGTCGAGTGCAATGGATGTATGGAATGAATGCAATTATGTATGAATGGGGAGAATGGCGTTTGTGCCATAGACCAACTCAAATGGCGTGGCATTTGTGGGAGTCCGGATGGAAGTCCTATAAGCCATAAGGCTTCATCCAGCTTCTCGTGCCACGTCCTACCCTTCTCTAAAGTCTTCTCAAGTATACTAATGAGAGTCTTATTCGTGGCTTCGGCTTGGCCGTTGCCTTGAGGGTAGTAGGGCGAGGAGAAGTGGCGAGTTATGCCATAAGTGTTGCACAACTTGACCATCCGCTTGTTTTTGAATGGGGTGCCAGTATCGGACACAAGGTCTCTTGGAACTCCAAATCGAGCCAAGATATTTCTCCTAATGAAAGCTACCACATGTTGCCCCTGTATGTTGGTCAGGGAGGTGGCTTCGACCCACTTGGAGAAGTACTCAGTGGCTGCTAAAATGAACCTATGCCCATTCAATGCCTTTGGAAATATTGGGCCTACAATATCAAACGCCCACATGGTAAATGGCCAGGGGCTGACCACGGAATGCAATGAGGATGATGGGATATGAATGGTGTGCCCATGCACTTGACATGGATGACACTTCCTAACATGATCGTGGCAATCCTTTTTCAGGGTGGACCAAAAATAGCCTGCTCTAAGTATTTTCATTGCCATCATGTTGGCATTAACATGACCTCCACATTCTCCATTGTGGAATTCATGCATAACAGTCCTAGCCTCCTCTAAGTCGACACATCTTAGTAAGATGCCGGTAAAACTCTTTTTATACAAAACCCCACCCAAAATCGTGTATCGGGGAGAAATTTTCCGAATGAATGCCTTATCTTTGGATGTGGCATCCTTAGCGAATCTCCCATTTCTAGAAAACATTTGATGTCATAGAACCAAGGTTTTTCAACAAAATCTGGATTATTTTGGCAAATATCCAAATCGTGTGTGGATGGAGTGGGCGCATGCCATATCTCTAAGGATCGGGTTCCCAAAGTGGGATCGACCTTTAGGGCTAAACCCAAGGAGGAGAGGGCGTCGGCAATGCCATTATCCTCTCTTCCTACGTGTGTGAGTGTACACGATTGGAAGGACTCAACCAATCGAGTGGCCAACTTGTGATATGGAAGAAGTTTTTCATTTCGCACTTGCTAAATTTTCAAAATTTGGTTTATAACAAGGAGTGAATCTCAAAAGACCTCGATGCATGATGCCCCTAGAGTTTTCGAAATCCTTAAGCCTTGTATGAGTGCTTCATACTCAGCTATGTTGTTGGAACATTCGAAATCTAGGCGAATTGCTACGGGGATCTCACCCTTTTCAGGGGATATGAGGATGACCCCAGCACCAGCCCCTCGTTGGTTTCGTGCCCCATCGAAGTGCATCTTCCACACTTGGTTTTCGAAAGAGTTTGCCAAAATGTGGTTTTGAAATTGGTTTTGCAATATGCCTTCATCAGGCATTTCACTAAGTGTGGGATAGGCGTCCTCCAGGGGGAACTCAGCCACGTAGTCAGCTAGGGCCTGCCCCTTAATAGAGATCTGATGATGGTATTTCAGGTCATACTCCATTAGAAGGAGTTGTCATTTGCCCAATCTACCAGTGAGAATGGGTTTTTCGAATAAATGCTTGATTGGATCAAGCTTGGACACTATCCAGATCTCATGATCTAGGAAATAGTGTCGAAATTTCTAGCAGGCCCAAACTAGGGCCAAGCATGTCTTCTCCATGACTTGGTAATTCCTTTCGTAAGCCAAGAGAGTTTTCGAAATATAATAGATGGCGTACTCCTTGTGGGTGTCATCCTCGTATTGAGCTAACAAAGCTCCCAAGGCATTCACATGCACGAAAATATAAAGTAAAAGAGGTTTTCCTTGCTTTGGAGGATTTAAAATAGGGGGATTAACTAAGTATGCCTTTAGTCTTTCAAATGACTTTTGGCAGTTGTCATCCCATGCAAATTTCATGCCCTTTCTCAACAATTTGTTGAAGGGTTCGCATCTAGTCGCCAAGTTCGAGGTAAACCTGCCAATGGATTGTAATCGACCTTGGAGGCTATGAATCTGTGTGAGATTAGAGGGTAGAGCCATGTCTATGATGGCTCGACACTTAGATGGGTCGACTTCTATACCCCTTTGGCTCACCACAAAGCCTAAGAGCTTTCCAGACTCTACTCCGAACACACATTTCTGAGGGTTTAGCTTTACTTTGTAAAGTCTAAGCCTTTCGAAAATCTTTTGTAAGCATTCGATATGAGTGCATCGAGTTTTGGATTTTGCCAAGAGATCATCCACATATACCTCTACGAGCTCATGAATCTGATCATGGAAGATCGTGGTCATAGCTCTCTGGTATGTGGCACCGGCATTTTTCAAACCAAAGGGCATGACTGTATAGTAGTACGTGGCCCATGGGGTTGTGAAAGCGGTCTTACCCTGATCTCGTGGGCTTAATTTGATTTGATTGTACCCTGAATAGCCATCCATAAACAAAAACATTTCGTGATTTGCAGTATTATCGACTATCAAATTTATGTTTGGTAAAGGATAATTATCCTTTGGAGTGGCCTTATTCAGGTTTCTAAAATCGATGCATATTCGAATCTTCCCATTGGTTTTTCGAACAACAACTATATTGGATAACGAATCAGAATACGCAATGGGTTTTATAAATCCGGCTTTTAACAGATCTTCTAAACCCTCTTTGACTTGTGCGTGTACATTCGGATGTATTTTCCTAAGCTTTTGCTTTATGGGTTTCACATCCGCATCTAAGGGAAGACGATGTTCGACAATACTGGGATCTATGCCTGGCATGTCTTCATACGTCCATGCAAACACATCTAAGTAGGTTTATAGAAATGCAATGAATGCTGATCTTTCATGCTCATGCAAACATGCGCCTATCTTAATGAGTTTGGGCTTGGAATCACTCCCTAGGTTTACCTCTATGAAATCTCCTCCTACTGAATTTGAAGGCTTTTCAAAATCGAGAATTTTATGAAATTCTGGGAGCTTAGAAGTGGGATCTTCCTCAAGGAGATCCACTTCGGGGCTTCGATCATTCTTGTGGTTTATAGATCCTAGGGAATTTGATGCATGGATTTTCAAAAGACCTTGTTTTACACTTGGAATTTCTATTGATTTCGAAATTTTTGGTCTGATTATACAGACAACGTTTCTTTCAAAATCTTTTTCTTTTTCCAAATCCTTACAAGGAGCAGCTATGTACAAAATCTTTTTGGAATTTTGTAAATTTTTTATTTTTTTGTTCTTTTGTAAAACGAGTACTTTGGGAACTATACAAACTACTCTTTTTATGAGTCTTTTATTTTCCAATGTTTTTGGCTTTTGTAATTTTTCCATTTTTTGGATTTCGAATTTTTCAAATATTTTTGTGTTTTTGATAAAGGGATCTTCCATCCTACCTACAAAGGGAAAACACTACAGGTTAGACTCTGAATAAGAGATCTAAATCGTTGGTTTCTTCTAGGGTAGGCTGTAGGGCACCCTTGACCCAGGTGGTCACAAGGGGTGGTTCTGGTGGTATTCTAGGAGTATAGCCGATCCCATATCGGCTTGGATTGGCCCTAGGCAGTATGGGTTCTAGGAGACCTTGATTTTGTACCCCTAGACTCTTATATGGCAAATAGCCCATGTTTAACAGCATGTTCCATGATTTTTTGTTTTTAGAAAAAGTTTGGTATAAATCGTGGTCTTGGAACTTGTTGTCGTCTATGTTGTGTACATAGGGCTTTTTGTCTAGGGGTTTTGGAAATAAGGGGTTCTTGGGTTTTCCTAAAATGGTTAGAACTTTGAGGGCGCCAGCCTTGGGTGGCCCCTTCACATATACGACCTTCCTAGGGTTGCATAATGTGAGCCTTGGTGGCTCGAGCATGGTTTACCCCAGTTTTACCTCATGGGTCTGGGAACTTGACAAGCAAGGAGAATTTATGACCCCCTGAAGCTAAGGATGACTCTCATATAGGATTACTATGACTTTATCCTTCAAAGGGATTTTGATACACCTGTAGAAGGTGGATGGCACAACGCACAAGCTGTGTATCCAAGACCTTCTCAACAACAGGTTATAATGGGGGTGGATGTCCAGGACATGGAACACCCCCGTGTGTGCTATCCCTCCCGTTTTTATGGAGAGTTCGATAGATCCTAGTGGTCTAGATGCATTCCCATCGTATCCAGTGATGACGATGGGATTTGAATTCACGGATGTCAAGGTGACTCCGATTTGGTTCGCCACATGAAGTGGAAGGATGTTGAGCTCTCCTCCCACATCGACAAGGCACCTATTGAGAGAGTGGTTATTCAAAACCACCACAATATGTTGGGCCTGGTTATGGGACTCGTAGGGTCTTTCTACATCGTCTTCCGAGAATACGATGGGCGTTTTTGCTCCTATGGAGGCCACTTGTTTGGACAAAGATTCTGGGGTAATGTTTGAACTAACCTTTGCTCTTTCTAGAATTTTCTCTAACACTAGTCTATGCCTAGGCGAAGTTTGTATTATCTCTAGGATGAACATGTTGATAGGAATCTTTGAAAGATGGTTTTCGAAATCATATACCTTTAAAACGACATTTCCTTTGTCCGTTTTTGGCGGAACTCTAGGAATACATGCTTTTGAGGGGCTAGGCACACTGACCACCTTTTTAGCACTTTGCAAATGTGGGGGTTGGTAGATCCTCCCGGATCTTGTCCCCTCCCCCACGATCAACCTAGGTTTCACACTTAACATGGCCCTAATCGAGATATTTGGAGCACTTTGAATGGTTAAAACTGGTTTAACCGGGGTCGGAACTCTTGGTGGTCCCCGGATGACTACTTGGGCGAGTTTTTTGTAAAGTATGAGAGTAGATGCACAAGTAGACAAACCAAACTCACATGCATGCGCTAGACTCTTCAAAATCGTGAGAGCACATACCTCTTTTCCCTTCCCACTGGTACTTGCGTGCTTGGGGAAGGGTTCTTTGAAGATAGCTTGGGTAGGCTCAGGTTCTTCAGCGACCTGGAGCCGACCTTCTGCTATCAAGTTCTCAATTTTATTTAGGAGGGAGAAACACCGCCTTGTATCATGGCCTTTGAGCCGATGATACTTGCAGAATTTGTTTAAAAATCCCCCCTTCGAAGTGACTCCCTCGGGAATCTCAGGGAGTTCAATCATGCCTTTCGCAAGTAGGAGGTCTAGGACCTCCGATACAGGTTGCCCCAGCGGAGTTTACTCCCGTCTTTTGAAGGGTTTTTGAAAACTCCTCTCCTTTTTATTTTCTATTTTTTCAAAACTTTTTGAAGCACTTGCCGGGCTTGGATCCACCCGGACATTGGCAATTTTGTGGGGTTTTGCCCCTTTGTCCGTGGTGGATAGCCCATAAGGGTTGGGCTTCTCCAAGCGAGTTTTCGAAATGGCGTTTCCTTTCCATAAGTGATCATACACCCCTTTTTTCAAATTTGTTTAAAAAAGGGATGCTTTCTTTATTAACTTATGGAAAGTTGAGATTTCGTAAAGCGAGAGAAGGGTTTTCAACTTATTTTTGAAATTATCTAGGATGAGCATAACTGCGCATCCTTCAGATATTGGCTCTCGCACTTGACCTAGGAGAGACCTCCAATGAATGATGAACGTATGCACATCCTCATTCACACCTTGTATTGTATCCCTCAAGGTGTTTAAAGTTGGCGTGACTTCTACGTTATGCGAGAATCTCTGCATAAAGCAGTTCGCTAACTCTTCAAAAGTTGCAAACTGGCTAAGATCGTAGGAAGCCAGCCATTTGGCAGCTGTGCCTTTGAGGGACAAAGGGAACCAATACACTCATTTCATCGAGTCCTTTTTCTTCTTATGGGCTCGACGCGAGAAAAGTTGCAAGTGAGACCTAGGGTCTCCCATGCCATCATACCGATGGAAGTTCGATATTTCATCGTCACTGTCTGTTTCGTAATCCATGGGAAGGAAATCAGACAGGGCGTAACTCCTTTTCTCTTTATTTTGCCCTCTCAGTAGTTGTTGTAGGGTGGTTTGTGCGGGGCCTGACTTCATCAGTACTCCGTCTTGCGTTGGGTCTTCGCCAACATTATCGTCCGCTGTTCTTCTCACCTTTTGGAGTTCATTTTGAATAATTTTCTGATATCTGGGGCTTGGATGTCCGAGAATCTGGGGATGATTTTGATATGAGAGTTGATGTGTCGAGCTTGAAGTATGCTCCGGGTCTGGGCTCTCTTTTGCCTCTACTTTCATCAGGCGAAGCTGCTTTTGGGGTTTCAAAACACCTTTTTAAGGTTTTAAAACTATATGTATATATTTTTAAAACATATATACAGGTTCAAAGTATGTATAGGGTTGTCTGGAAGGCTCTTGGGTTTCCAAACTCAAAATAGCCCTTTGGGGTTGCTTTTGTAAAACCAGGCATATTTGAGAAAAATCGTGGGATTTTGGGGTGTTTACAAAGGTTTAGTCAAAGGTGGAGTCAAGACTTGGCCAAGGTAAGTGTCTAAACTCAAAAGGGTTGCACCTTAGAGCTCACGTGAAAGGCTAAGGAAGGGGCTTGTAAACACCCCAAAATCCCATGATTTTTCTCAAATATACCTGGTTTTGCAAAAGCAGCCCCAAAGGGCTATTTTGAGTCTGGAAACCTAGGAGCCTTCCAAACAACCCTGTACATACTTTGAACCTATATATATATTTTAAAGGTATACATATAGTTTTAAAACCTTAAAAAGGTGTTTTGAAACCCCAAAAAGCAGCTTGTCCTGATGAAAGTAGGACCGAAGAGACAAAAGAGAGCCCAAACCCGGAGCATACTTCAAGCCCGGCACATCAACTCTCGTATCAAAATCATGACCAGATTCTCGGACATCCAGGCCCCTCATATCAACAATTTGCTCAAAATGAACTCCGGAAGGTGAGAAGACGAGTGGACGATAATGTTGGCGAAGACCCAACGGAAGACGGAGTACTGATGCAGTCTGGCCCCGCACAAACCGTCCGTTTTGAAACGCCATGAAGGAATCAAAAATCAGATTTGGGCCGGATCTGAACCATATATATCCAGATCCAAACCCAACATGCATTTGGATCCAAATCCAATATCCACATCCATGGCCCACATCACCTTCTCATAAATGGAGGTGGGGCCCACAGATATTTCACGTGAAAAGCTTGGGTAGAGAGAGAAAAAGGGGTGATAAAGTATGAGTGAGAAAGTTGGTAGGCTTGACTTTTGGTCAAGGTTGGGTTAACCTTTTGGGTTTAGCCTAGAGTGTGGGTTTGAGCTTGTATGCATCTATACCTAACCTGGGGCTGCACCAACTTGAACATGGCTGCAAGTGGGTCCATGGACTGGCACCAAGGGGAGGTTCCTAAAACCTAGCCCTATGCTAACCCACCTCACCTAGCCACTCCCCCCTAAACCTGACCCAAACCTAGACGTCCTCACCCAAAACCTCCCCAAACTCACCTAGCCAACCTCACCTAGCTCACCTCACCTAGCTATACCACCAAGACCCTAACTAGCTAAGCCTAAACCCACCTTAATACACCTAATTAAACCCCTAACCACTAAGTCCCAGCCCATCTAACCGACCTACCCTAAACCACCAAACAACCACCCTAACCGACCTACCCCAAACCACCCCACAAGCCCACCTTATTACAAATATCTAGCCTATACCACCCCAACCGACCCAGCCCTTTCTAGCCTATAAAAACCCCATATTTTCTTGCGGGTTTCTCTCTCTCTCTCTCTCTCTCTTCCACAACCATTCCCCCTCACTCCCTCCAAGCTGCACCATCCCTCGCCACCACCAACACCTGCCCTTCCACCGCCACTTCATCACCCGGCTGCCACCTCTCCGCTTCAACCAAACTCAAGCACCTTCCACCTTCGGCTGCCATCTTCTCCCACCACCAAGCCGGCACCACCTTCATCCCCCAGCACCACCTCCTCCCGGTTAGTACCTCATCCCATTCATCCACCATCTCCCCTCCATCTCTTGCCACCACCAGCGCCTTCCCTCCATCACCAGCCGGCCAAGAAAACCCCTACCTGTTCACCCATCCACCTGCCACTCATCCACCTGACTGCACCAGCACCATCCTCCCTTAATCCCCCTTCTTTCCCGCCAAACACTACACCACCTGCCCATCTACCTGCCACTTCACCCCTACTTGCATCCCTACTTGTCGTGCCTATCACCCGACCATCATCAAGACTCCACCCGTTTAGCATCCCTACCTGCCGCCAACACACATCCAAGGAGCTCCCCTTCGGTTGTCCAAGGCGACTCACTAGGCCAAAAGCCAAGCAAGTTGAGCATGGACCAGCTACACGTAAGTGCCTAACTCGGTCCTTGATATGAACTTGCTTACATTTAATTGAATTTGATACGGGGTTGTAATAATGGAGCATTGTCTCCCCCTGATTGTAATAATGTGGTTTGGCACACCAACACACACGTGCACTTGAACCATTCCGCTCTTAGCTGCACACCATTTTGGCACACACATGGGCCTAACCAGCGTACAGACAAAGCCCGTGTGTGTGTGCCAAAATGACTTTGCAATCATTTTGGCACACACACACGTGCACTTGCAATCATACAAACAAAGCCCAAATACTTCGGGTATTTTTCAAAGAGGTTTGTTTTAAAAAGACTTTGCCAAGCGTATAGACTGACCCTTGTGCATCAGTGCAAGAAGTTCTGCGATGAAAAGAGCTAACTTGCTCAAAGTCACCCCGATAGAGTCAGATTTCAAAACTTACTTCGCTAGCTTGAGTAAGCTAGCTGGCACGCCCAAGGTTCACTTCGGGCCTAAGAACCAAAAGTGGGAATTTTTCGTGTCTATAGGAATTGGCATGCCCGGTGGGACCTGGGCCTTGTGTAGAGTCAGTTCATGTATAAAAACCTCATGAAAAATTTTCAAAGAAAGTGTTTTTAACTTTGTTTGTTGCATTTTCAAACTTAGGATTTTGAAAAAGCATATTGAAGCATGTCGAGTCCAGGCTCCCAAGAGGTATCTAGCCACAGCTCATGCGCATCAAGTTCTCACTCTAGGAGGTTTTCGAAAAAACAAAACAAAATAGAGGAGATTAAGGATTTGTGAAGGGATTTCGAGGCCAAAATCGCCGCTCTTAGCCAAGAGGCTGAAGCAGGCGATTCATGTTTGTCAAACGGCGAACCAAAGGCCAAGAAAAAATTTGAAAAACCTCGCAAACAGAAAGAGACTTTCGCAGTGGAAGGTAACCAATACCACGAGTCCTTCACACACAAGGACCATAAAGCCCTATAGCAGCTGCTGAGAGGGCAAAATAAAGAGAAAAGAAGTTATGTCTTATCTGATTTCTTGCCTGTGGACTATTGTAAACACCCCGAAATCCCACGAATTCCTTAAACAAACCTGGTTTTGTAAAAGCAGCCCCAAAGGGCCATTTTTGAGTCTGAAAACCCAGGAGCCTTCCAGACAACCCTGTATATATGTTTTAAACTTTATCTTTCAAAAACATATGATATGGCTTTTGAAAACCTTTTAAAACACGTTTTTGAAACCCCGAAGCAGCTTGGCCCGATCAAGACAGGACCAGGAGAGCTAAGAAGAGCCCGGAACCGGAGCACATGTCAAGCCCGGCACAGCAACTCTTGTATCTGATTCACACCCCCAGGATCTCGAACATCCAAGACCCTGTTCTTATCAAAATATCCTTTGAAGTCATCTCCGGAAGGCAGAAACGGAGGCGGACGACTATGTTGGCGAAGACCCAACGCAGACGGAGTATTGATGCTGTCAGGCCCCACACGAATCGTCCGTTTCGAACCCAGCTCGAAGGAGTCAGAGTTCAGTTTGGATTGGATCTGGACCATATATATCCAGATCCCAATCCAAACCCATATGTGGACGTGGATTTGGATTTGGATCTAGAGATCCAATCCAATATCCACATCCATGGCCCACATCACCTTCTCATAAATGGAGGTCGGGCCTGTAAACACCCCAAAATCTCACGAATTCCTTAAAACAAACTTGGTTTTGTAAAAGCAGACCCAAAGGGCCATTTTTGAGTTTGGAAACCCAGGAGCCTTCCAGACAACCCTGTATATATGTTTTAAACTTTATCTTTCAAAAACATATGATATGGCTTTTGAAAACTTTTTAAAACATGTTTTGAAACCCCGAAGCGGCTTGGCCCGATCAAGACAGGACCAGGAGAGCTAAGAAGAGCCCGGAACCGGAGCACACGTCGAGCCCGGCACAGCAACTCTTGTATCTGATTCACACCCCCAGGATCTCGAACGTCCAAGACCCTGTTCTTATCAAAATATCCTTTGAAGTCATCTCCGGAAGGCAGAAACGGAGGCGGACGACTATGTTGGCGAAGACCCAACGCAGACGGAGTACTAATGCTGTCAGGCCCCGCACGAATCGTCCGTTTCGAACCCAGCTCGAAGGAGTCAGAGTTCAGTTTGGATTGGATCTGGACCATATATATCCAGATTCCAATTCAAACCCATATGTGGAATTGGATTTGGATTTGGATTTGGATCCAGAGATCCAATCCAATATCCATATCCATGGCCCACATCACCTTCTCATAAATGGAGGTGGGGCCCACTTGAAATTCACGTGGGATATTGGGCATGAGAGAGAGTGGGGGTGAAAAGTATTAAGAGTGTTGTATTAAGCTTGACTTGTGTGTCAAGTTTGGGTTTAATCATGTGGGTTAGCCTAATTGAGTGGGTTTAAGCTTGTAATTAGCTAAAACCTAACCTAGGGCTGCACCAACATGGGGTGATCAAGGTCTATGGGCCGTGCTAAAGGAGCTCCCTCACCTAAACCTAACCCAAAATGACTAATCCTAGCCTAAACCCCTAATCCACCCCTAATCCCAACCTAATCACCTAACCCACTTCCCTAATCCCGGCCTAATCCCAACCTAATCACCTAACCCACTTCCCTAATCCTTCCCTAAACCTAGACTAATTTCCCTAATCCTAGCCTAAACCTAGCCTAATCACCTAACCTAGCTCACTAAACCTCACCCTAAAACCCAACCACCTAAACTAGCCCTAAACCCCTAAACCACCCTTAGCCCACAATCTACCCAAACCCCTAGTTTTAAAATATCTGGCCCAACCCTTTCCAGCCCACCTTATCTACATACCACCCTACCTAAACCACCTAACCACTACCCTCAGCCCAGCCCTAACCGACCTACCCATCCCCTATTTAAACCCCTCCCCTTTGGGGGCGGGTTCTCAAGCTGGAAGGCCCTCACCTCAGCCCAGCCGACTCCACTCTCCAACCTGTCCGCCTGCTCCACTCCCCAACTGCTCCACTCTCCACCGGCACCACCTGCACCGCCACCTTCCCTCTTCCACTCTCCATCATTTCACCCAGCCGGACGTCACCACCTTCATCCAACCGAATCAGCCAAGAGTCCCATCCACTCCCGGCTTCCCACTTCATCCGCCACCTCTCCCCATCCGGTAAGTACCCTAACTCTATCAAAGCCCTTCTCTACCACCTCTCCACTCCTAGCCACCCACCCTATCATCATCTTAGCCCTTTTGCCACCACCCTTTTCACTTAGCCGAACCTAGCAAAACCCAAACTGCCGGCCACTACCTAGCCATCATATCCCATTCGGCCTTCCCCTAGGTGTCCCATTCGGCCTTCCCACAAACTCTCCTTTAGGTCCAGTTTTCCCTAAACACTCAACTCCCCTAGTGACCCTAAGAACTCGCTTGTTCAGCCCCTTTAACCCCCCACCTCGAGGCGACATCCACTTGCCACCGGGCACCTTTGGTCACCTATCCTCGCGGAGCTCCCGCTTGCAGCCCAAGGCGAAGGTCAAGCCCATGCTCAAGCAAGGCCTCTACGGACCAGCTACTCGTAAGTGGCTAAACTCGGTCCTTAGTTGTATACTTGCTTGAGATTCAATTTGATACGGGGTTGTAATAACGGAGCATAGTCTCCCCCCGCTTGTAATAACGTGGCTTGGCACAACCACACACGTGCACTCTCTTAGTCGTGCACGATTTTGAACACACACGGGCCTAATCAGCCCCTAATACATAAGTGTATATATATACTTTCATTTTCGAAGGGTTTTGTTTAAGTTGGGTGCGTTGTCTTTCAATTCAAGCACTCACACACATTGAGCTTTCGCTCTTATTTGAAAGACCCAAGTGAGGGCCGACCTATACTATTTGGGTTTTATTTCATGTCGTGTGAGTAAGTCTTTCAATTCAAGCACTCTCACACACATTGAGCTTTCGCTCTTAGTTGAAAGACCCAAGTAAGGGCCGACCTATACTATTTGGGTTTTATTTCATGTCGTGTGAGTAAGTCTTTCAATTCAAGCACTCTCACACACATTGAGCTTTCGCTCTTAGTTGAAAGACCCAAGTAAGGGCCGACCTATACTATTTGGGTTTTATTTCATGTCATGTGAGTAAGTCTTTCAATTCAAGCACTCTCACACACATTGAGCTTTCGCTCTTAGTTGAAAGACCCAAGTAATGGCCGACCTATACTATTTGGGTTTTATTTCATGTCGTGTGAGTAAGTCTTTCAATTCAAGCACTTTCACACACATTGAGCCTTCACTCTTACTCCCAAGACCTTAGTCAAGGCCATACTGCAATTTATATTTGGGTTTTATTTCATGTCGTGTGTGTAAGTCTTTCAATTCAAGCACGCACCCACATTGAGCCTTCGCTCTTATTTGCAAGACCCGAGTAAGGGCTCATATACATAAGCTATATACATATCTCCCTTCGGTTATTTCCCTTTGGTTATTTCCCTTCGGTTATTTCCCTTCGATTATTTCCCTTCTGTTATTTCCCCTTCATTATTGTCTTTACATTTCGGGTTTTCTCTTTGGAGTAGCGTGAGTTTGCATTGCATCTACGCCATACCACGAGGTAGGACGCACATTGCATCAAAGCAAGCCCAGCTCGAATTCACCCACGTAGTGGAGTGTTCATAACACACAAACTAGGTAGCCCGAAAAGGGATAAAAGAAAAGACTTAGGCACGTGCAAATCCACGTGATCTAAAACATGCAATCGCATTTTAAAGACCCGAAATAGACACCTCGAACCGCTTCGTAGAATTTCTCTCCAAAAACTCGATTTTTGCAAAGCGTACAGACTGACCCTTGTGCATCGGTGCAAGAAGGTCTGCGACGACAAGAGCTTACTTGCTCACAGTCGCCACGTTTAGAAGTCAGTGTTAAAAATATCTTCGCTAGCTTAGGTAAGCTAACTGGCACGCCCTGTTTGCATACATAGGCCTTAGACACACGAGAGGATCCGCTCCAAGCCCTGAAAAAGGCAAAGAGGCGGGGATTTTCGCGCGTCTACAAGGGGTTTAGGGCTAGGTTAGGTGGTTGGGTTTTAGGGTGAGGTTTAGTGAGCTAGGTTAGGTGATTAGGCTAGGTTTAGGCTAGGTTTAGGGAAATTAACCTAGGTTTAGGGAAGGATTAGGGAAGTGGGTTAGGTGATTAGGCTCAGATTAGGGGTGGATTAGGGGAATAGGCTTGGATTAGGTGTTTTGGGTTAGGTTTAGGTGAAGGAGCTCCCTTTGCATGGCCCATAGACCTTAACCACCTCATGTTGATGCAGCCCTAGGTTAGGTTTTAGCTAATTACAAGCTTAAACCCACTCAATTAGGCTAACCCACATGATTAACCCCAAACTTGACACACAAGTCAAGCTTAATTACAACACTCTTGATATTTTCCATCCCCACTCTCTCTCATGCCCATGATCCCACGTGAATTTCAAGTGGGCCCCACCTCCATTTATGAGAAGGTGATGTGGGCCATGGATATGGATATTGGATTGGATCTCTAGATCCAAATCCAAATCCACGTCCACATATGGGTTTGGATTGGGATCTGGATATATATGGTCCAGATCCAATCCAAACTCAACTCTGACT
Source organism: Brasenia schreberi (assembly GCA_036023115.1). Taxonomy (NCBI): domain Eukaryota; kingdom Viridiplantae; phylum Streptophyta; class Magnoliopsida; order Nymphaeales; family Cabombaceae; genus Brasenia; species Brasenia schreberi. The sequence continues at coordinate 15,237,004 of JAYKKT010000078.1, read as the reverse complement.
CCTTCGAGCTGGGTTCGAAATGGACGATTCGTGCGGGGCCTGACAGCATCAGTACTCCGTCTGCGTTGGGTCTTCGCCAACATGGTCGTCCTCGTCCGTTTCTGCCTTCCGGAGATGACTTCAAAGGATATTTTGATAAGAACAGGGTCTTGGACGTTCGAGATCCTGGGGGTGTGAATCAGATACAAGAGTTGCTGTGCCGGGCTTGACATGTGCTCCGGTTCCGGGATCTTCTTAGCTCTCCTGGTCCTGTCTTGATCGGGCCAAGCTGCTTCGGGGTTTCAAAAACGTGTTTTAAAAGGTTTTCAAAAGCCATATCATATGTTTTTGAAAGATAA